>OZ020565.1:2797084-4051609 GCA_963971465.1 Lepidochitona cinerea
TTATGCGGGGAATCCCCGTTTAAAGACGAATCGCCGCGTTAATCAATACCCAAGGGAGGTCACTCTTTCAATACCTCAAAGTATTCTAGCCCTCGGGTTATCTCCCTTTGATCGTTTCTTCACCACTACACTATTTTGCAGATTTATACAAACTGTTATTTTTACAAAACCTATTCATACTGTCTTAAGATGATGACCGAAAGTGACCTAAAGTGATGGCCGAAAGTGATCGTCGCAACTGCCCTAAAGTGACCGGCGAAATTGCCCTAAAGTGACCGGCAAAACTGACCTAAAGTGACCAGTGAATTGTTGCCTCATGCCTCTGTTTTTCAAGTCTCAAATTACTATCTACTAACGTGAGCTTGGTATTTTTCAAACAAAGAGAGAGGTTCCTTATTTCTACTACAGTATTTAAAATGTTTATTTAACAGTCAAACGTGTTTTTTTTTTGTTAGGGGTCTGTAGTTAAGAATGTTTCGGTTTCGACGTTTTCTTGGAGAATAATTCGTAAGCCACTTCTGGGGGCTGGTCCTCAAGACATTTACGCCTGTCGTAACTTTGCGCCTGGTCGTAACGTAATGTTGACGGTATATGTTGCCATGACGTTACGACCAGGCGTAAAGTTACGTCGGTGTCGAGAAACAGCCCCCAGCACTTCATGCCAATCGCACGTCATGCATTGTTAAAGTTTCAACCCAAAACTGAATACAATTGCATTTTCAATTACATACATGTTGAGGTTGCGTATCGATAGATCTGCAAATCGGTTAGCGTTTTAATAACAAAATATGAAAGAGACTAAATATATTTATACCTTATTGTCCCCAATCCATCCCCATAGAGGTGCAGTTAGAGCATAGGCTGCTGGCAGTAGAAAAAACAACCAACCAATCGAAAAGGGTGACAACCCAAACTGAAAAAGATAAAGGAAACGGACATGATCAGAACAGCCCGGGAGAAGAAATCGTTGAATTCAGATTAGTATACTATTATACCTCAACTAAGATAAGAACTTAGCTTTGTAACTAATGCTTGATTTGTGTTTTCTGTCCACTGCAAGAATAATATATTTGCCTGTAAATAGGTTACTGTTTTTTTTACTAAAAATAAACATTTGTAAAAAAAAAATTTGTTGATAGTTTGTTAATTTTCTTATTAAATATTTTGCCTGCAAAAAATAATAAAAACTTATCAAGCGTAAACATTTTGAAAATCAGCCTCCTGGACAAGTAATGTCACGCGTAAACATTTTGAAAATCAGCCTCCTGGACAAGTAATGTCACGCGTAAACATTTTGAAAATCAGCCTCCTGGACAAGTAATGTCACGCGTAAACATTTTGAACATCAGCCTCCTGGACAAGTAATGTCACGCGTAAACATTTTGAAAATCAGCCTCCTGGACAAGTAATGTCACGCGTAAACATTTTGAAAATCAGCCCCCCCTGGACAAGATTGACTTTGAAATTATCGATTGCCCATAACTATATTGGTTGATTGATTGAATGGTGTTTTACCAGCATTTACCAAAATTTCCTTTATAAGGCGACCTTGTCGCTTTCTATTAGTACCACAGATCAGTAGGACAGAGTGCACAAGTGGTGTAACTATAGTTATATTTATGAACACTAAAACACACTATAGTAATGGATTTGTTTACTTCTGAATCAAGTTATTCAACCATAATCATTGCGCCGTATGTGGAAGAGTTGCCAGGTGATCGCCGAAGGTCGAGGGGTTTCCTCCGGGCAATGAGTCTGGTTTCCTTTCCCACTAAAATTGACAACGCCGTCATATAAGTGAAACAATATTGAGTCCGGCGTAAAACATCAACCAATCAATCTCCCACTAAAACTGACCATGCCGTCATATAAGTGAAACAATCTCATAATGGTAGATCGAATTAAACCCGAATGTGGAAATCAATATTTTGGGGGTCACAGACTGCTGAGATCCTAAATCCGTCAACAGCAAATTAGCTAACAGAGTTAAACAATATTAAAATGTTAATCAAGTATTTCACGTACCAGGGATAAATGATTGGCAAGGGAAGCGTCTAGAAACCCCAAATTAAATGACCAAACAAACACTGAGATACTAATCACAAACGCCGCCGGTTTCAGAAATAACGACAGGGCAGATCCTTCCACTGCAGTCTCATTATCTGAAAACATTTATGAAAAAAGTAGGCCACGTGTTAGAAATCATAGATGGATTATTTTTCAGAAATCGGCTTGATTGCAATCATTATTATTTATTCAGGAATATTTGAATGGGCATGGGCTGCTAAATTTCGATTTATTGATAAATTCTGAGTGGGATTCGAACCCACGCCGCATTGGCGAGGCGAGGCCTGTGTCGGACTGAGGGACTATCACTCTAGCCGACTGAGCCAACGAGGCCTGTGAGGGAATGAGGGACTATCACTCTAGCCGACTGAGCCACCATGCAAGGCCCCCCGCCAATTTTTGATATTTCCTCGCTAAAACTTAATCCGGAATTGATGAGCTATTTTTACAAGGAAGGGCTATTACGCGACTTTTTGTTTCACCAGAGTACAATAAGGTTGTGATTACAAATAACGTAAGACAACAAGAAATAGGTGTAAATAAAAGCTATTCATAAGAGATAAACATAAATGCTTCAGGGAGGATAAAATAGGTGTTTTATACGATAAAATAAAACAGTTCACTTTTAAGTTGCAAAAAATGAAATTTTTTTTTGTGTGCGTGCACTTATGTGTGTTCATAGAATTCATACATTTGAGGCTGGCTAGCGCATGCTCAGTGCACATCTAAGTTTTTTTTGTTTTTTGTTTTAAAACTGGATTTTAAAAACGGCGACTATATAACAAAGTATTAGCGGATACAAAAATCTTGTTTCAAGTATGCCAATCTTATTGACCGAACAGCGAGCAACACAGGAAAGAAACATATGAGTGATATGCCAATCGCGGCGGCAGGTGATAGGCAATACCGTATCCGATACAGAATACCATTAGCCAATCAATGTTTTGCATGTAGTCAGGCTCACTAGAGGGGTGAGACGCAGGTTTGAAGCTAATGGAGGCTATACGCGCTATTGACCCTCTGACTAGGGATGTGTTCTACACACTCAAAGTGACATTTTTACTTCGATATGTTTGCCCTGTGAAGCCTGATGGTCTCTGAAGTTTCATACTTACAAGCATCTTTTAATTTGTTAAAATACACTTTTGATTTGGCTAACGATATCCTGAATAAATTGTATAGCTTATTGCCATTAATGGTGATTTCTTATCACCAGAATGTTGCCCTTTATGATCACAATTGTTTCTGTGACATCATTTTGCCAACAATCTCCCTACATGCACCAATGATTTTATCGGTCGGTGAAGACTTTCCAGGGGGGGGGGGGGGGTTGCTTAACTTTGTTCTTTGTGTATACCATATGTGACGTTTATGCGCGGTATAACCCTTGTGCAATTCCCAATCAGAAAATCAATTCACACTCCACTCAGTGGACTATAATTGACAGTCGCAGTTCGGATAACGAACTGATTCTTTTAAAAGTCATCTGTAAAAATGACACGTGACTCCGATATCTCCATTTCAACTCTGACCAATAGTCCCAAACAAGCACCCGATAAGCACCTTGAAGGGGCGGATCTGAGTTGTATGGGGTGAAACAAGGCTACTTGACTCATTTTCAACTAAGTTCTTCGGAATCTTTTGCTCTATCGAGTACTGTTGACGCATCTAAACGTTCGCCATCTTTCTTTTCTTCTGTATCCCATAATAGTGCATACGAAGAAGAAAAGAAAAGCCGCGGTTTCGGACTAACAGAGAGAGAGGGCACAATTTTAGATGAACTTTGGACCAAAAGGCGCCAGTGTGCTGAATATGGGGTAATTACCGCCGAGCCTGATGACGTCACACAGATTTACGCAAAGCTTTGCGCGTAATTTCCAAGTGACGTCATCAAGCAATGGGTCAATTGGACGTTTTACGTTTCATTGATATAGTTCTGATAGTACTATAGTTGTCCTATGTATTTTAACTTCATTTCATACCGAGCAACACAATATCCAGTCTCCAGGAGTCGGTTGTTCAAAAGTGTATTAGGCCTAGGCTTTATATCGGTATAACTTTGTACCGTAACAATTGAATTTCCAATTTTCAAAGTTATACCGGTATTAGGCCTAATACACTTTTAAACAACTGGCCCCAGGAACAACAACAACAAATTGATAGTGCTCTGCATAACAATATCACAATGGTCTTACCAGCTGGTATGGGTAGCATTATCCAGCAGGTTATCCCACACAGTATCAGACAGACACCAATCGTGTAAAATGGCAACCCATAACCGCCCCACTAAATTGAACACAATTGAAGATAAAAGGTCAGTATGTAGTAATCAACTAAATGAATGTAAAAATTGAAACGAAGAATGTTTTATTCGATCAAATTCAAACCCAAACTTCTAAAAACAAAACTATTTTTCTCTTGTAAAAAAAAAATGAAATGCATTAAATGGTATTTAACATCAGACAATAGTAAAAGTTCTGTCAAATTATTCATGTTAATGAAACTCGAAATTAAAAAAAAATAAATTTTTCTTCAAAAATAAATGTTTAAACAGCTTCTAAACTTTCGACTTTTTAAATGAGACGGACAATATAAAAAGATCAGAGGCGATAGAATACACACGATTTGATGGAACTTTTTTTGTTAAATCTGAAGGTATTAAAACAACATCTCAGACTCCTGTGTACTAGTCAAAATGTCAATGATGATGTATCCCTTAAAGAGATATATGCACAGGGAGACTGAAACGAAAATCGCTCAAATTTTTACTTTTCCCCTGCTGTTTATATAAAGATGAAGTTTCCAGATGACCATTGGTAACTTGCCCTTTTCCCATAGTCCGGTGGGTTGCGGGTTTTATTTCGGAATTACTTCGTCGTCTTTGTTTGGGTTATGACGATCGGGTGGGCTTAGCTGCGCAAATCTACAGCTTTTTAGCTGCGTGTTTGGTGCATTCTAAGCTGTTTGTTTACTGACTGAAACCCATAGCAGCTATGAATTCTCTATTGAAATAGCTCTTTAAATGTACTTCATCCCAGACGGACGACTTCTTATATTTCTACTAATTTGAGGATCGACAGACTTAGATCGCATGCTCTTTTAAATTGACATACCTCATATAGAGCGCCCCCTATTGGAGGTCCAACCATGAAGCCAAGCCCAGTGAATATCTCCAAGGTACCCTGAAAGTTACAAATACAACTTAAGCCGCGTGTGATAATTAAGAAAGTAAGGATCAACTGACTTTCAAAATACAATTAGCAACTTTTTTAAAACATGATAATTATCACTGCACGGTAAGCTAAGAGTTTATTGCATGCAATAATTCCTATAGAAAATTTGCAACGTTTATAAAGTCTATGCAAGTTGTGTAGACACTCGATGCAGCCAGTCACGTTTTTCAAAAAGGTTGTTTTACACGCCAGTAGGCCTATATATTAAGAGAAGTTAGAGTGTATGTCTTTAATAGGTATCAGGACCTCGAAATGGTCGAAGTTTAACCAAATTTAATGGCTGACTTTCAGAGTTGACAAATGTATCTTGCGCATGTGCTGTGACCGGTGAGCTAGGCGTATGCGAAAGGGTCACATAGTTAAACCTTGCTATGAAGATGGCTGCCGAGTCATTCATTCGTTCTCGCTTCGCAACTTATAGCGCAATTTGGCGAGGAAAATTTTTAGAGATATGGTTTTGGTACCGTTGGAAAGGAAACTTTATTGCGCCTGTAATGTACTTATGTCTTTACTTTCCTCTCCTTTAAGCTATTTTAAAAGTCAAGATATTTAAAAAAAACTCAGCTTGTAAAGAGTTAGATGATACTTACAAAAACCATGGCAACTCTAGTAGGAAACTCGTTGGCGATGATAGCGAAAGTTGCGACAAAAGTTGCAGAACTTCCGAGTGCTTCCAATGACCTCGAGAGAAAACACAATGCAAAGAAAACGGTACCATTGGTAATCATAGCCAAAGTTCTGAAATAAAATTGAACATTCAGGCCAGTGTGTGCTGTAGGATTCTGCCCCCCCCCCTCACCGCTGGCCAAGTCTGCTGTAGGCCCCCCCCCCCCCCCCCCCACCACCGCTGGCAAAGGGTCGCGGGCTCGAATCCATCTCAGTTCAAATACAAATGTGTTGCCATGTTCCCGCCGAAAGTCGCCATATCCTCCGGGCAAAGACCGATTTGCGTCCCCACGAACATACGAATCGACTCTGAAAGCATGTTATAGCGAAACTCTGTCCATCGCTAAAATCACTTTAAAACTGCAATTGTATACATATGTCAACATAATTAAATTTAGATTTTAGATTTAGATTTTTAAAGCTACATGTAGGCCTATACCGTGATTTTATCTAATAGAGTAGAAGCACAAAATTGACAATAGTGGCAATTAGATATTAATATCGATAAACGACTGTGTTATTTAAAACTTATATACATATGTGGCGAGATGTCAATGTACGGGCGCTAAAATTGTGTATCAACTGGAATAAATGTAGAAATGTCGTAGAAGGGTCGCCATTTTGTAACGATGCATTCTACGATTCAATTGTACACCGACCTCTTTTTTCTTTCGAAAGAATCTTTCACCGATGCAATAAATGCCTTAAAATGAATTACCAACATTTTCTGTCTTGATATTCATGTCCTTTTTGTCGAATTATAGGAGAGAGTTATTGCATTACCTCCATATCTAGAGCTGGATCGAACACTTTTCCGCGGTCACGGCGGCCATGTTTTGTATTCTCAACCATTCAGGAAGTTTCATTTTTTAAACATGGCTACCCTCGGTAGCGTTCGGCCATGCGGGCATTAAAGCTACACGCCGGAGCTACAGCTTGGATTGATCATGAACGGACTTTTTGTGCTGTCACTGACAACAAATCCAAAAAACTAATTGCTTTTTAATCGAATAAATATTTGTAATAAAAACCGAACCCAAAAAATATTCCGCAGATTCCACATAAAAATACCCCGATGGTAAACATAACTTTTGCACCAATCTTTGATATCTGAAAAAAAAAGAAAACCGTCAGTCAGCGGTTTTTTTAGTAAATTTTTGTATAACCTGGTTTATCTCACATTCAGATAACTAGCCTCCTGATTAACTTATAGACATGCTTCACCCATCCACCTAAAGTGGCATGAGTTGCCAAAATGTTGATACTTTGACGTTAAAACAGAATGTTGAAATTATTGGCTATTTTTCACAAGACGTATAATTCAGACGCTTTTTAGTGCTTCTAGTCTCGAAAATGTACGATAAAGTATTGTTTTGAACTGACTTTGGCTTAGAATGAATGAATGGTCGTCCCGGTTATTTACATGTTTTCTGTTCGTACAGGCCACATACTGTATGGATTTTTCTCATTCCAATGCCAATCATTTAGTTTTTCGATGACTTTTAAAGCCTCTTACTGTCATGACGATCAGAAATTATGAAAAAAGAGTGAATTTTGGCAGCTCATGCCACTTTAAATTACTCTATTGCCTCAACCTGTATTTCGGGAAAGATGGCACACCTCCACTCAGCCATGTTAACTATCCCAGGGTTGCAACATCATCTCCAGCCGCACTCCTGTGTCTCTGTTATGTTTATAATACTTACTTGCCGGTCGACCAAATAAGTGGAATTATCTTGAGTGTGGCATAAAACAGAAACACAGTGGAATTGACTTTTACATTAAAACATACCATTCTCCCAACAACTGGAGCGGTCAGATATATCACAAAACCATACAGTGGAATTGCCCGTTATATAAAAACGTACCATTCCTCCGAGTACGGGAGCAGTCAGAAATATCACTAAGCCAAACAGTCCGAAAATCACACCGATTTGTGTTTGGGATAATCCCTTCTTGAATGCCTGGATAACAAAACAAACAGACTGATCTAAGAACATTGTCATGAATGCACTGAGGTTTTCACTCATATTAAATGTCATGAATGCACGGAGGTTTTCACTCATGTTAAATATCATGAATGCACGGAGGTTTTCACTCATGTTAAATGTCATGAATGCACGGAGGTTTTCACTCATGTTAAATGTCATGAATGCACGGAGGTTTTCACTCATGTTAAATATCATGAATGCACGGAGGTTTTCACTCATGTTAAATGTCATGAATGCACGGAGGTTTTCACTCATGTTAAATGTCATGAATGCACGGAGGTTTTCACTCATGTTAAATGTCATGAATGCACGGAGGTTTTCACTCATGTTAAATGTCATGAATGCACGGAGGTTTTCACTCATGTTAAATGTCATGAATGCACGGAGGTTTTCGCCTCATGTTAAATGTCATGAATGCACGGAGGTTTTCACTCATGTTAAATGTCATGAATGCACGGAGGTTTTCACTCATGTTAAATGTCATGAATGCACGGAGGTTTTCACTCATGTTAAATTTCATGAATGCACGGAGGTTTTCGCCTCATGTTAAATGTCATGAATGCACGGAGGTTTTCACTCATGTTAAATGTCATGAATGCACGGAGGTTTTCACTCATGTTAAATGTCATGAATGCACGGAGGTTTTCACTCATGTTAAATGTCATGAATGCACGGAGGTTTTCACTCATGTTAAATGTCATGAATGCACGGAGGTTTTCACTCATGTTAAATGTCATGAATGCACGGAGGTTTTCACTCATGTTAAATGCCATGAATGCACTGAGGTTTTCACTCATGTTAAATGTCATGAACACACGGAGGTTTTCACTCATGTTAAATGTCATGAATGCACGGAGGTTTTCACTCATGTTAAATGTCATGAATGCACGGAGGTTTTCACTCATGTTAAATGTCATGAATGCACGGAGGTTTTCACTCATGTTAAATGTCATGAACACACGGAGGTTTTCACTCATGTTAAATGTCATGAATGCACGGAGGTTTTCACTCATGTTAAATGTCATGAATGCACGGAGCTGTTCAGTCATGTTAAATGTCATGAATGCACGGAGGTTTTCACTCATGTTAAATGTCATGAATGCACGGAGGTTTTCACTCATGTTAAATGTCATGAATGCACGGAGGTTTTCACTCATGTTAAATTTCATGAATGCACGGAGGTTTTCGCCTCATGTTAAATGTCATGAATGCACGGAGGTTTTCACTCATGTTAAATGTCATGAATGCACGGAGGTTTTCACTCATGTTAAATGTCATGAATGCACGGAGGTTTTCACTCATGTTAAATGTCATGAATGCACGGAGGTTTTCACTCATGTTAAATGTCATGAATGCACGGAGGTTTTCACTCATGTTAAATGTCATGAATGCACGGAGGTTTTCACTCATGTTAAATGCCATGAATGCACTGAGGTTTTCACTCATGTTAAATGTCATGAACACACGGAGGTTTTCACTCATGTTAAATGTCATGAATGCACGGAGGTTTTCACTCATGTTAAATGTCATGAATGCACGGAGGTTTTCACTCATGTTAAATGTCATGAATGCACGGAGGTTTTCACTCATGTTAAATGTCATGAACACACGGAGGTTTTCACTCATGTTAAATGTCATGAATGCACGGAGGTTTTCACTCATGTTAAATGTCATGAATGCACGGAGCTGTTCAGTCATGTTAAATGTCATGAATGCACGGAGGTTTTCACTCATGTTAAATGTCATGAATGCACGGAGGTTTTCACTCATGTTAAATGTCATGAATGCACGGAGGTTTTCACTCTTGTTAAATGTCACGAATGCATGGAGGTTTTCACTCATGTTAAATGTCATGAATGCACGGAGGTTTTCACTCATGTTAAATGTCATGAATGCACGGAGGTTTTCACTCATGTTAAATGGCATGAATGCACGGAGGTTTTCACTCATGTTAAATGTCATCAATGCACGGAGGTTTTCACTCATGTTAAATGTCATCAATGCACGGAGGTTTTCACTCATGTTAAATGTCATGAATGCACGGAGGTTTTCACTCATGTTAAATGTCATGAATGCACGGAGGTTTTCACTCATGTTAAATTTCATGAATGCACGGAGGTTTTAACTCCTTGGGATAAATCCCTTCTTGATATTATATTTATTATTATTTCCCTTATGTATATATTTATGAACTCTAAATTACACCGGCACAGGGAAAACCTTCTTGTCTAAAAAAAACCATGGAGACAAGTTTTTAATTGTGTTAAAAAGAGGTATATCATTTAGACCTTTATACCCCATAAATTGTTCCTGGAAACTCTTCTATATAATTAATTCATTGATGTATTACGCCGTACTCAAAATTATTTCCCTTCTATGGCGGTGTTGACAGGTTTAGAAGGGGGGGGGGCTTATTGTCCGGAAGAAACCCCTGACCTTCGGTGAGTATCTGGTATCTCTTCCACATACGTCGACCGAGTAGAAAATCCACTCAAAAAGTTTTCAATTTTTATTTGGTCTGCTCTTCTATATAAGGCGATCGAGTAAAAACCCACTCAATTGTTTTTCTCTGGGGTGAGAGTCAAGCGTTCCAAAAAGTGAGACAAACTCGGTGCTGGCTTTGTGACGCCCAGCCACCGGGCTCAGTTGGAGGAAACCCCCGAC
Source organism: Lepidochitona cinerea (assembly GCA_963971465.1). Classification (NCBI taxonomy): domain Eukaryota; kingdom Metazoa; phylum Mollusca; class Polyplacophora; order Chitonida; family Tonicellidae; genus Lepidochitona; species Lepidochitona cinerea. The sequence goes on from OZ020565.1 coordinate 2,807,706, forward strand.
CTTCGGCGTGTACCTGTCAACTCTTCCACATACGATGATCGAGTGAAAAATACACTCAATTTTTTTAGTTTCAGTTTATAGTTGGTCTGAGAGGGATTTGAACCCACGCCGCGTCGATAGAAGGCCTGTGTCGCACTCAGGGACTATCACCCTAACCGACTGGGCCATCCGATTGTTGGACGGCTTGTGTCTAGTGAAAAACTATCGCTCTACCGACTAAATGAGTCAAAGAGGTATCAAGGGCATAGAAACCTTGTGACTCAGAGCTCGTACCTTCCAACCACAAAGAACGTATTAGGGGGATTTTCTTTTCTATGATGCAAAACCAAAATGCACTTACCTCGTGGGGATAAAATGGAGCTATCAGCGAGTTCGCTGCGGAAGAAAATAAATTTACAAGAGCCAAGGAAATAAGAGTAAGTCTATTTCTTGTGGGGTTATTCCGAAATGAAAATTTCTTTAAAAAATCTTTTATTTTTTTTGATAATTTGGTTGGCTGTGGTTCCGACAAGTCTTTCGATATATCCTCCACAGCACCATACGAAGATGAATTGGTTGGATTGACTCTTTGCTGTTCACCCTTAACTTGGACATTTTTCGTTTTAATATCATCTTCGTTTATTAATCCTTCGTGTGTACTCCAAGTTGTCTTTTTAAAACCATCGGCATCCTTACAAACGTCTCCGGCATCCCAATCAGCCACCAGTTTTCCTCTAATATTTGCTTCCATTGTTTACCCCTTTCACAGTCGATACATACTTAGAAATCATGCAAACTAGTGAACATTAACGAAGTAACCCGACCTCGAAATCCAACTAAAAATAGACGAACTGATTCCTCGAAATATATGGTATGGTTTTCTAAACAGTCTACCGTACACTCGCTACAGATGAAAGCCAATTAAACAAAATTTACGGCCCGTTTTAACTGTTGCAGATAAGCCTTTGTTTTGCTTGATTATTCTAAAAGATACCCTTATCGCAGCATCCAGCTAATTCATGCAAAAAGTATCAAATTTCTATTTAGATCCACATATTATCGGTATCGCGTGTTTGATTAACATGCGGGTCGATGTATTTCTTATCAAAGTAGCCTACATCATGTCCTTGAATTTCAAAGCCAGTCAAACATTCCTGATTTGCAGATAAATCGCACTTTTTCCATAAATAAATAAATAAATAGGCTAATGTCACAACGATTACAGCGTTTAAAAAATTCGAAAAGCTAAATGACTAACGTTGTAACCAAATACTATGCAAGGAGTGTAAACCAATGAACTATATACGAAGAATGGAGATAATGTGATATTTGATTTGCATCGAACCCCGCCATTACTAAGAGATGGTGCAACGTCGATCCAAATCGGTCATGCACGCGCCCATCACTCAGCAATGGCAGCGCTTATTACTAAGTCAGATCCAAACCAACCAATGAGAAGTGTCCTTGAAGTGTTCATTGGTTTAAACCGAATGTATTTGTGAAAAATAGAAAATTTAAATTAAGTAACTGTGGTGCCCATTCATTCATTTGGTCAAAGTTACTTCTAAAAGCTGCACTATAACTTACATCCGTTATCGTGTTTGTTTATTTGCCCCTTTTTTGAAAATTGACGATTTCTTTCATTCGTTTTAATAAAAACATATGGAAGGGTTGCCAGCTGTTGCCATATTTGCCGCTAAAATCCAGGCTACACGATTCATATTAAAAACAGCTGACTGTTTTCTGTATTTCTGCCAGACAGAATTTGTTACTAAAATCTGATTGGCATCGTTTCGTATTTTTTTATATGAAATGTTGTAAGGAAATGTCAGAAAGGTTATGACGGCGAGTGTATCTTCAACAAATGTCAGAAAGGCTACAGCGGCGAGTGTGCCTTTAACAAATGTCAGAAAGGCTACGATGGCGAGTGTGCCTTTAACAAATGTCAGAAAGGCTACAGCGGTAAGTGCGCCTTTAACAAATGTCAGAAAGACTACAGCGGTAAGTGCGCCTTTAACAAATGTCAGAAAGGCTACAGCGGTAAGTGCGCCTTTAACAAATGACAGAAAGGCTACAGCGGTAAGTGTGCCTTTAACAAATGACAGAAAGGCTACAGCGGTAAGTGCGCCTTTAACAAATGTCAGAAAGGCTACAACGGTAAGTGCGCCTTTAACAGATGGCAGAAAGGCTACAGCGGCAAGTGTGCCTTTAACAAATGTCAGAAAGGCTACAACGGTAAGCGCGCCTTTAACAAATGGCAGAAAGGCTACAGCGGCAAGTGTGCCTTTAACAAATGTCAGAAAGGCTACAACGGTAAGTGCGCCTTTAACAGATGGCAGAAAGGCTACAGCGGCAAGTGTGCCTTTAACAAATGTCAGAAAGGCTACAACAGTAAGTGCGCCTTTAACAGATATCATGAAAGACTACAGCGGCGAGTGTGCCTTTAACAAATGTCATGAAAGACTACAGCGGTAAGTGTGCCTTTAACAGATGTAAGAAAGACTACAGCGGCGAGTGTGCTTTTAACAAATATTATGAAAGGCTACGACGGCGAGTGTGCCTTTAACAGATGTATGAAAGGCTATGACGGCGAGTGTGTCTTTAACAAATGTCAGAAAGGCTACGACGGCGAGTGTGCCTTTAGCAGATGTAAGAAAGGCTATGACGGCGAGTGTGTCTTTAACAAATGTCAGAAAGGCTACGACGGCGAGTGTGCCTTCAGCAGATGTCAGAAAGGATATGTCGGCGAGTGTGCCTTTAACAAATGTCAGAAAGGATATGGCGGCGAGTGTGCCTTTAACAAATGTCAGAAAGGCTACAGTGTTAAGTGTACCTTCAACAAATGTCAGAAAGGCCACGACGGCGAGTGCGCCTTTAACAAGTGTCAGAAAGGCCACAGCGGTAAGTGCGCCTTTAAGAAATGTCAGAAAGGCTACAGCGGTAAGTGCGCCCTTAACAAGTGTCAGAAAGGCCACAGTGGTAAGTGCGCCTTTAACAAATGTCAGAAAGACCACAGCGGTAAGTGCGCCCTTAACAAATGTCAGAAAGACTACAGCGGTAAGTGCGCCTTTAACAAATGTCAGGAAGGCCACAGTGGTAAGTGCGCCTTTAACAAATGTCAGAAAGACTACAGCGGTAAGTGCGCCCTTAACAAATGTCAGAAAGACTACAGCAGTAAGTGCGCCTTTAACAAATGACAGAAAGACTACAGTGGTAAGTGCGCCTTTAACAAATGTCAGAAAGACTACAGCGGTAAGTGCGCCTTTAACAAATGTCAGAAAGGCTACAGCGTTAAGTGTGCCTTTAACAAATGTCAGGAAGGTTATGACGGCGAGTGTGCCTTTAACATATTTAAGAAAGGCTACAGCGTTAAGTGTACCTTCAACAAATGTCAGAAAGGCCACGACGGCGAGTGCGCCTTTAACAAGTGTCAGAAAGGCCACAGCGGTAAGTGCGCCTTTAACAAGTGTCAGAAAGGCCACAGTGGTAAGTGCGCCTTTAACAAATGTCAGAAAGACTGCAGCGGTAAGTGCGCCCTTAACAAATGTCAGAAAGACTACAGCGGTAAGTGCGCCTTTAACAAATGTCAGAAAGGCCACAGTGGTAAGTGCGCCTTTAACAAATGTCAGAAAGACTACAGCGGTAAGTGAATGTCAGAAAGACTACAGCGGTAAGTGCGCCTTTAACAAATGACAGAAAGACTACAGTGGTAAGTGCGCCTTTAACAAATGTCAGAAAGACTACAGCGGTAAGTGTGCCTTTAACAAATGTCAGAAAGGCCACAGCGGCAAGTGCGCCTTTAACAAATGTCAGAAAGGCCACAGCGGTAAGTGCGCCTTTAACAAATGTCAGAAAGGCTACAGCGGTAAGTGCGCCTTTAACAAATGTCAGAAAGACTACTGTGGTAAGTGCGCCTTTAACAAATGTCAGAAAGGCTACAGTGGTAAGTGCGCCTTTAACAAATGTCAGAAAAACTACAGCGGTAAGTGCGCCTTTAACAAATGTCAGAAAGGCTATAGCGGTAAGTGCGCCTTTAACAAATGTCAGAAAGACTACAGCGGTAAGTGTGCCTTTAACAAATGTCAGAAAGGCCACAGCGGCAAGTGCGCCTTTAACAAATGTCAGAAAGGCCACAGCGGTAAGTGCGCCTTTAACAAATGTCAGAAAGGCTACGGCGGCGAGTGTGCCTTTAACAAATGTCAGAAAGGCTACGGTGGTAAGTGCGCCTTTAACAAATGTCAGAAAGGCTACAGTGGTAAGTGCGCCTTTAACAAATGTCAGAAAGACTACAGCGGCAAGTGTGCCTTTAACAAATGTCAGAAAGGCCACGACGGCGAGTGCGCCTTTAACAAGTGTCAGAAAGGCCACAGCGGTAAGTGCGCCTTTAACAAGTGTCAGAAAGGCCACAGTGGTAAGTGCGCCTTTAACAAATGTCAGAAAGACTGCAGCGGTAAGTGCGCCCTTAACAAATGTCAGAAAGACTACAGCGGTAAGTGCGCCTTTAACAAATGTCAGAAAGGCCACAGTGGTAAGTGCGCCTTTAACAAATGTCAGAAAGACTACAGCGGTAAGTGAATGTCAGAAAGACTACAGCGGTAAGTGCGCCTTTAACAAATGACAGAAAGACTACAGTGGTAAGTGCGCCTTTAACAAATGTCAGAAAGACTACAGCGGTAAGTGTGCCTTTAACAAATGTCAGAAAGGCCACAGCGGCAAGTGCGCCTTTAACAAATGTCAGAAAGGCCACAGCGGTAAGTGCGCCTTTAACAAATGTCAGAAAGGCTACAGCGGTAAGTGCGCCTTTAACAAATGTCAGAAAGACTACTGTGGTAAGTGCGCCTTTAACAAATGTCAGAAAGGCTACAGTGGTAAGTGCGCCTTTAACAAATGTCAGAAAAACTACAGCGGTAAGTGCGCCTTTAACAAATGTCAGAAAGGCTATAGCGGTAAGTGCGCCTTTAACAAATGTCAGAAAGACTACAGCGGTCAGTGCGCCTTTAACAAATGTCAGAAAGGCTACGGCGGCGAGTGTGCCTTTAACAAATGTCAGAAAGGCTACGGTGGTAAGTGCGCCTTTAACAAATGTCAGAAAGGCTACAGTGGTAAGTGCGCCTTTAACAAATGTCAGAAAGACTACAGCGGTAAGTGCGCCTTTAACAAATGTCAGAAAGGCTATAGCGGTAAGTGCGCCTTTAACAAATGTCAGAAAGACTACAGCGGTAAGTGCGCGTTTAACAAATGACAGAAAGGCTACAGTGGTAAGTGCGCCTTTAACAAATGTCAGAAAGGCTACAACGGCGAGTGGTCCTTTAACAGATGTCATGAAAGGCTACGGCGGCGAGTGTGCCTTTAACAAATATCAGAAAAGCTACGGCGGCGAGTATGTTTTTAACAAATGTCAGAAAGGCTACGGCAGCGAGTGTGGCTTTAACAAATGTCAGAAAGGCTATGGCGTCGAGTGTGCGTTCAACAAATGTAAGAAAGGCTATGGCGTCGAGTATGCCTTCAACAAACGTAAGAAAGGCTATGGCGTCGAGTGTGCGTTCAACAAATGTAAGAAAGGCTATGGCGTCGAGTATGCGTTCAACAAATGTAAGAAAGGCTATGGCGTCGAGTATGCCTTCAACAAACGTAAGAAAGGCTATGGCGTCGAGTATGCGTTCAACAAATGTCGGAAAAGTTATGACGGCGAGTGTGCCTTTAACAAATATCAGAAAGGCTACGACGGCAAGTGTGCCTTTAACAAATGTCAGAAAGGCTACGACGGTGGGTGTGCCTTTAACAAATGTCAGACAAATTATGACGGCGAGTGTGCTTTAGCAAATGTCCGAAAGGTTATGACGGCGAGTGTTACTTTAATAAATGTCCGAAAGGTTATGACGGCGAGTGTTACTTTAACAAATGTCCGAAAGATTATGACGGCGAGTGTTACTTTAGCAAATGTCAGAAAGGCTACAAGGCGAGTGTGCCTTTAACAAATGTCAGAAAGGTTACGACGGCGAGTGTGCCTTTAACAAATGTCAGAAAGGTTATGACGGCGAGTGTGCTTCTAACAGATGTAAGAAAGGCAATGGCGTCGAGTGTGCAACAAATGTAACAAAGGCTATTACGGCGAGTGTGCCGTTAACAAATGTCAGAAAGATTATGACGGCAAGTGTGCCTTTAACAAATGTCAGAAAGGCTAGGACGACGAGTGTGCCTCTGACAGATGTAAGAAAGGCTACGACACCAAGAGTGCCTTCAAAAAATATCGCGAAGACTTGCCCGGTACTCGGGAGTTTCCTTTGGGCAATGAGCCCGGTTTCCTCACCCACTAAACCTGGCAACACCGCCATATAAGTGAAATAATCTTGAGTGCGGCGTAAAACATCAATAAATTAATCAATCGTCTATTAAGGGTTTGATGAATAAATTGTACTTATGAGCGTTACAAAATAAATACCATTTACGAACATTCTTCATCAGTCACAGGGACCCACCCTCAAGGGATCGTCAATATGCTGGGACCTTGGTCAAATTTTTTTTTTAAACATAATTTATTCGTGCACAGTAAGCTAGAAGCTTATTGCGTGCAACAATTCGTACAGTCAAATTTAACGTCATGTTGTCGGACAGTCTTGATAAGTATATATATGGCGTTAACCTTTAAAATCTAGATTCAGTATGCGTTATAGACCGTCCACTTGTACGTTGAATGAATAAATCCAACCATTCTCAACAAGAACAAAAATGCAGAAACAACATAACGTTTATATCTATGTATATTTACACCCATAGAATATTCTGTACATACAATTATTGGGAAGAAGCGCATATTTCCAGAAAAAAAAATTGGAAATGGAATTGAATTTAAATGGAAAATTGAAAAAATTCTCGATAAGATTTTCATCTATCTATTTTTAGACGCTTGAAACTTTTTGATCTAAAACGTTCTAGTAGAAATCTCGATATAGCTTGCTGTGCAGCAATTGTGATACCCTGTAGAAAACAAACAAATATTATTTCAAATAAATAAAAAACATTTCATATCTATGTACTTTAGCGAAAATGGAAATTGATTCAGGTACAAATTCAGTTTTATTGACATTTTTTAAATATCCAAAAGGACGTCGACCGAGGGCCTGTCTTACAAAGCTGCCGTAAATTTACACATGGGCCTACAACATGGATCGGTTGCGTCCAACACAAAGCGGGGAAACGTAAGTTTTTACTATGTAAGTAAAGTCTGACGTAAGCCTGGGCTTAACCATGCAAATGCGCCTGTGCTCTGTCGTAAGTTACGCCGGACACAACCGATCCATGTTGTAGGCCTGATATGGCGTCATGGCAACTGCGACGGCTTTGTCAAACCGCCCTTGGTCCCAATTTACTATAGTTTTAACAGTGATTTACGTACGACGTAACTTACGCCACCTTCGTAAGACAGGGCCATGGTCGAAAGTGTGCTATCGCGTTTTGCTGTTAATGCAGTGAACAATCTGTTGTCTTCTTGCGTGACGTAATTGATCGTGTAATTATATGGAAGCCATTGTCAAGAGATGTTCATTTATCTATTGAACTGAACCTATGCATTACGTGTCACTTACCATGGCTATAAAGCTGAAAGCGCAAATCCCAGCTGACCATGGAAATCCAATGGAATCAACAACTACGCCACCCATGGTTATGGGGCCAAGGAATTCTCTATGAAGGATAAACAATATAAATATTGTACCTGAAGGTTTTTATTTTAACAGGAGAAATTTCCAAGTACCGTACGTCAAGTAGAATGAATTTAAGTATTTTATGCAAGACAAAATAATTATATCGGGTCACAAACTATACCAATATGTCACGTTTTTCTTTCACAAACATGGATTTGGTCAACAAGGAAATAATAGGAAAAACAAAATCTCTCAGCTGTTATAGATCTATGTTGAAGTCTAGTAGTAATAATCGAAGGTTAATTCGGCGAGATCCAAAAACGTTGAGAGTAGGACTTGTATATGTCGATTATGGCTCAATCTCATTGGTTGAAAGTTTAGAGCCGATGACCCCCCTTTTTCACAATAAACTCACCCAAAATAAACCGCCGAGTTGAATAGCCCAGATACAATACCATGCGTTTGAAAATTCTCGGGATATCCATTGGCTCTGAAAAGGGGTGCAAAAATAATTCAATTAAAAGTATTAACACGAACTTGAATTGATGGATTGATTGATTGGTGTTTTACACCGCAGACAAGGTTATTTAACATTTAAGGCGGCGTTGCCAGGTTTTCTGGGGGTAGAAAACCGAGCTTTTGTACGGAGCAAACCGCAGACTATGGGAGGATACCTGACAACCATTTCAACTAGTCCCACCGAGAAAAAACTCAACATTGTTGATGGAAGGCCCGAGTCGTACAAATAGACTATCACTATGTCAACTGAACCAGCTAGACTTCGAAACTAGCATTGAAAAAAAATAAAATTAAAAATTAATTATTTAATTTGGATTTTACTCCATCCTGCTAACAGACTTACTTATATACTATAAAAAAACTCCCGCCTCTCGTCAACCTAATGAAATATCATGGGTTGTGGTTTATTATAACAAACTTTTGATAGGGTATAAACGTCTAAATGATATGCCCCTTTTTGACACAATAAGAAGCTTGTCTCCATGGTTATTTTAGACAAGAAGATTTTCTCTGAACCCGTGTGTTATAGTGTTCTTAAATATATATACTCAAGAAAATATTTCCAAAAAAAAAAAATTCACCAGTTGAGCTGCATCTGGTTTCAGAGTTCCATGTTTACCCTTCAAGGGCCAAATTCCCTTTAGAAGTTTAAATTTTCGCTTTTCTTAAAGGAACGGGATGTTTTCTTTTTCTACACCAAATTCGTTTGCGGTTTATTGCTTGAATTGCCTTTTTACGTTGGCAACCATCCAATACAAAATCAACAATGCAATATGCACGTTGAGCCTGTTGAATCATAGAGGCCGACTGTGTTTGATTGATGTTTTACGCCCCATTCAAGATTATTTCGCTTATATGGCAGTGTTGCCCCCCTCTCACTCCTTGAATAGGGGTTTATCCATGCCCTACAGAAACTCACGTACAATGGCGCAAGATCTCGATTGGTTCGGGTTTCTTTTTAAAAAAACGGAAAAGCCACCAAATCTAGCAACACAAATCAATCAATATCATGCGCTATCGATTCGTGGTCATTTATTGTAAATTCTTACTTAGCAATATCAATCAACGCTTTCACTGACGGAACATAAGTTAACCCCATAAACATTCCGGCCATAATGAGTGACGTCACCACTAGCCACAGCTGTCTGAAATTAAACAAAAAAGTTTGTAACGAAATTGTTATGGTAACGGAAAAGAAGGTAATATTTTCTGCCCCACTGATAAACAATGTGTGTGGAGAAGACACGGGAAGGATACCAATGACGTCATCTCAAATCTTTCGTCATCTCGATTATGTAGAGCATTTAAATCTGCCCAACAACTTCCCCCTTCCGTTCCCGAATTCTGACATTATCGAGACGTAATTTTTCACTTTTAAGGTTCGTTCCGATGCAGAGATTTGTAGTACCGACTTGTAGCATGTGATTAAAATGGATGCATTTGATTGGTTGGCAAATCGTATAAACCAATTAAAAGCACCCATTTTAATCGCATGATTGAAGTCGGTGGGACAAATCGCACCATAAGAACAGGCCTTAAAGTGGCACGAGCTGCCAAAATGTTGATATTTTAACGTTACAACAGACTGTTGAAATTATTGGTTATTTTTCTCAAGACGTATAATTCAGAAGCTTTTTAGTGCTTCTAGTCTCGAGAATGTACAATAAAGCATTGTTTTGAACTAACTTTGGCTTAGAATGAATGAATGGTCGTCCCGGTTATTTACATTTTGTTTACTTTTCGGACGCTATTTCGGTTCGTACAGGCCACATACTGTAGGGATTTTCCCCATTCCAACGCCAATCATTCAGTTTTTCGATGGCCTGCAAAGCCTCTTACTGTCGTGACGATCAGAAATTATGAAAAAAGTGTGAATTTTGGCAGCTTATGTCAATTGAACGTACATCTCCAAGTTGAATCTGCTCTTATTGACCCACAAATTATATTTCAACCAGATTTTCCCTATAATTGACAACTAGTGCCATTTAAATTGATTGATTGATTGTTTGGTTTTTACGCCGAGCTCAAGATTATTTCACTTATATGGCGGCGTTGCCAGTTTTATTGTGGGAGGAAACCGGGATCTATGCCCGGAGGAAACCCACGACCTTCCGCTGGTAACTGGCAACCATCCCACATAGGTCGTTCGAGTGAAAACCCAGTCAGAAAATTTTCCAATTTTTGGACTGAGTGGGATTCGAACAGTGCCATTTAAAGAAACAATTGATAAAAGAACTCACGGTGGCAGTTTAAGACAAGGTATTGGACCAATCAAAATGAGAGGAACAGCACACAGGAAGTTCCCAGTTACAAGCATGGTCAAAATATAACCCTGGAATCAAGAACCAAAACTTGTTTTATGAATATGTTTTTTTTTTCAATAGAAGGAAAATGTTCGACTTTAAAAACTGACCTAAGGAAAATCGAAAGCAACTTTATTTCTTTTGAATGATAAAAGTTGAGAATTATAGGTATCCTTTGGTTCGATTCAGATTGCGTGCAAACGCGGGATAAGCGACCGATATTTTACGCATGTTTTACGATATTTTACGCAATTCAGAAAAGGGCTCAGTACATCGGCGGAAAAATAACGCTCTGAGAATTAACATTATAATCCCTGAGAGAAGTTTCTCTGGAATCTGATTGGCTCGACCGTTATCAACTACCACGCTGACCATGTAAATACTTCGTATCCCCCCTCCACGAACCATGATAACTATCAGAGCGTGGCCGGTGAGTGAGTGATTGCGAGATGATGGTTGGTTGGTTGTTTTAGCTTATTGGCGAGTCAATTCGTATGAATGATGTACACCAAAAAATGCGAGATGATGGTTGGTTGGTTGTTTTAGCTTATTGGCGCTTCCATTCGTATGAATGATGTACGCCAAAAAATGCGAGATGATGGTTGGTTGGTTGTTTTAGCTTATTGGCGCTTCCATTCGTATGAATGATGTACGCCAAAAATGCGAGATGATGGTTGGTTGGTTGTTTTAGCTTATTGGCGCGTCAATTCGTATGAATGATGTACGCCAAAAAATGTGAGATGATTAAACGTCGCGTTCAACCTCCAATGGAAAGAATCAAAACCAAACGCGGGGTGTAAGGTAAGGCATCTCAACTAAAATGTCATTAAACGGAGTTCGGTGTGGGTTCTGAACAAACGATGGCCAACGGACCAGATTTTAGTTACGGGATATTGAACATAGGATGAAATTTATAAACGCTAACCTTTGTAAACACAAAAAACTTTCTGGATTACTACTTCTTCAATATTACATGTAAACACAAAACAACTTTCTGGATTACTACTTCTTCACTATTACATGTAAACACAAAACAACTTTCTGGATTACTACTTCTTCAATATTACATGTAAACACAAAACAACTTTCTGGATTACTACTTCTTCAATATTACATGTAAACACAAAACAACTTTCTGGATTACTACTTCTTCAATATTACATGTAAACACAAAACAACTTTCTGGATTACTACTTCTTCAATATTACATGTAAACACAAAACAACTTTCTGGATTACTACTTCTTCAATATTACATGTAAACACAAAACAACTTTCTGGATTACTACTTCTTCAATATTACATGTAAACACAAAACAACTTTCTGGATTACTACTTCTTCGATATTACATGTAAACACAAAACAACTTTCTGGATTACTACTTCTTCAATATTACATGTAAACACAAAACAACTTTCTGGATTACTACTTCTTCAATATTACATGTAAACACAAAACAACTTCCTGGATTACTACTTCTTCAATATTACATGTAAACACAAAACAACTTTCTGGATTACTACTTCTTCAATATTACATGTAAACACAAAACAACTTTCTGGATTACTACTTCTTCAATATTACATGTAAACACAAAACAACTTTCTGGATTACTTCTTCTTCAATATTACATGTAAACACAAAACAACTTTCTGGATTACTACTTCTTCAATATTACATGTAAACACAAAACAACTTTCTGGATTACTACTTCTTCTATATTACATAGAAGAAGTAGTAATCCAGAAAGTTGTTTAGTGTTTATCTATCCCTACTTCTAAATGTCCTTTAAAAGCTAACCTTTGTGTCCGCAATCCATCCCCATATTGGTGCACTAATTGCATACACGAAAGGCAAGAGGAAAAACAACCAACCAGTCCAGAGCGGAGATAAACCGAACTGCAAAAAACAGAAAATCAAGGGATGAGACTAAGAAATAAACAGCCATTAGCGCCAATGTATCTTAACGAGCAAATCAATGATCGTATAGCTTGCATGCATAATATCCTAAACTATTTTGTTACAGTTATTTATGTACTTATTTCAATGATATAAAGTCCAAATTGCGTGTCTTCCATGCACACATTTTCACATATAAACTGCCAGGTTTGATGGGTGAGGAAACCGGGCTCCGTGTCCATCCGTAAATCTGACGTGAACATTCTCTCTTGTCTTTCCTAAAGTGGGCGAGAAGTTCTTTATATTCCCTAATAACTAAATCCTTATCAGAAAATGACTGTATTTAATTTATTTCCAGTAATATACTTCTCATAGCATGCGAGTCTGGAAGTCTGGAATAAAAGTAGTATTATTATTGTATTTTTATTATCATTTGAGAGCACAGCCCAAGATCTTCTAAAAGTATAGGTGATATAGGCCTACACGAACGGTCGTCTTTGCAATTCTGGGTTAAACCGTAACAATTCAGCCAATAGCAAATGGATTTGTTCCACGAGGAGATTAAACCCTGTCGGAGTAGAATATTATGAAATCTACATACCATATTTAAGTGATTAGTGAGTGCAGCGTCGAAGAACCCCAGAGCAGCCGCTACAACAACAACTGATACAGTCACGACGAATGCTGAAGGTTTCAGAAATAACGACAAAGTGGATCCATTGAAGACGGTGTCGTGATCTGATGGTAGAGAAAGAAATATTTGTGAAAATTGCCGAAAACTTGGCAATTCGATCTTTTTTCCCGAAGGACATTGTACTGAGGCAGGTTCTGGGGGAAGTAATTATCTTGCAAGATTTCGACCAAGGTACCCTGGAAGGCAGTTACATAGACCTATAGTGCATATTGAGTAATATTCCAATGTTAAAAGTCCCCCTTCCTGCATGGAGGACATTGTACAGAGGCAGGTTCTGGGGGAAGTAATTATCTTCCAAGATTTCGACCAATAGGTCGCGGGTTCAAATCCCACTCAATCAGTCAATAAAAAAAATGAAAAATTTTGCTAACTGGGTTTTCACTCGAACGACCTATGTGGGATGGTTGCCAGTTACCAACGGGAGGTAGTGGGTTTCCTCCGGGCATAAAGCCCGGTTTCTTCCCAGAATAAAACTGGTAACGCCTCCATATAAGTGAAATAATCTTGGGCGCGCCGGAAAACACCAAACAATCAATCAATCTTGGACGATAAATTCAGATAACTGTGCTATAGGTCCTAAGAATCGCAATGTTAGTCGGCCAGGCGAAGTTAGTGGCTGAACTGCTTTGAGAAATTAGTCCCGGATGAAAGAAAATCTCCACACTTGTATTGTCAATTTTACTTATATAGAATGCGAGACTACCCATAACGTATCCCAGGTGTCCGCAACGTACGGTTTACACTCTGTGATTTGATAAATGTTCCAGTAGAATGTGGTGGAAAGTAGACCAAAAAGTAGTCAACTCAAATCAAATGGATCAGAATAATCATACGTCTTACGTGAAGAGCCAAGCAAAATAACAATATTTACGAGTGTTAGAAAATGTTTATGTTGAAAACTCGAGACAAATTACCATCTAGTGTCGGCAATATTAGACAGCAAGTAATCCCACACAAGATCAGCAGACCGCCGAGGGCGTAGAATGGGAGCCCGTAACCGCCCACCTGAAATAGACAATTCCACAATGAGAAAAAATGAATTGAGAGCTGATGATATACCTGTTTTACTAGTTCGGGTTTCCGACTCCAAAATGACTATTTTTAACTGACCTAAGTATGAAAAAATAGTCATTTTGGAGTCGGAAACCCGACCTACTGTTTTACGGACTTTACCTGATAAATACAAGTAAAGATTTTTTTGAGGAACACACGAAAGCCTGTCGATACATTTGTGGCTCAGTGGGTTAAAGCGATAATCCCTTGGTGCGACTCAGGCCTTCCATAGCACTTGCTGTGTGTGGAAGACTTGCCAGGTACTCGCTCGGTTTCCTCTCCCACTAAACCTGGCAACCCCGCTATATAGGAAAAATAACCTTGAGTGCGGCGTAACTATACTTTTACATGTACACCACCATTTTACAATTTTAAACAAAGTAGACGTATACAATGTGTCTGATGTTTAATATTAATGATTTTAAATATAGTAAACTAGCAAAAATCACTTTCTTTGCAAATGACACATGGCACAAAACCGGGCCACAGACGTTGTGGGGAACGTCAAGTGGGAACGATGGACCAACAATCGGGACAGCATGGGTTCTGGACGAAAGCCAGGAAAAATCAAGGCTTTTGTGCTTTTAAAAACTCTCAATAATAATATATTTTGGGGAACATTTCATGTTCTGGGCGCAGCCCTAAAAAAAATAAATTTAAGAACCCTTTAAACTTCAGAAATTGTTGTTTCAACACCTTTGGTCATCCAGTCTTGGGGGCAAAGTCAGGCAGACTTTTTCGATTAGGGCGGAGGGCATTGTCCTCGTGCCCCTTCCCCATGTTTCGTGCCTGCGTTACGTGCATGACCCGTGTATAAGAAAACCTTATTTATAGGATTTGCTCAGCTTACCTCAAATAGAAAACCTCCAAGCGGGGGTCCTACCATAAAGCCGAAGCCGGTGAATATCTCCAAGGTACCCTGGAAGACAATTACATAGACCTACAGTGCATGTTGAGTATTACTCCAATATTAAAGGCCCACTTGCCGCCGTAGCCTGTTGAACGTTCGTTAAGAAAAACAATTTACATGAGCTTACTACGACTAAAACCACTAAAATTAAACATAGGACACATAAAGCATGTCCAGTTAGGCTTAAAATGTAGAAATTGTGGTGAAAAACAAACGATGAATCGAAGCCTGATTACAATAACAACGATCAGTGTTCGTTAACTTAAGTGTTAGATTACCCTAATTTCAGGCATTTTTATCTATGGTTTACACTCAAAGAAATTATCGGCAGGCTTTTTTAGTCCCTTGTACGTTATCATCAGTCTGTATTTCTCAGGTACAGAAATTATACTGTGCCGTTAGATCACTCACACGACTTAAAACAGTAGGCCGCGTGTGCGCATGATACGGTTCGGGGTTTGTTCACATTGCGGGTACTTGATAAACCTAATTTTCAATTACAATTAAAAATACTAAATGATGTCAAAACTTAACATTTTTGGTAAAAATAGAAAAATACAGAAAACCGTCCACTGTTTTTTTTTATATAAACAGATTTCTGGATTTTCGCTGCAAGTGTGCCTTTAAAGTTAATAACGTACAAAACAAGGTTTGATATTTGCTAGAACAATATCTGGGTCACAAGAGATCCATCACAACATTTTACATAGTTGCAGAGGTTTCAGACAGTATCTCTTTGTATTTAGGTGTGAATTGAACCTTCGTGAGTCGCTAAATTGCTATGTTATAAATGTATCGTATCCCTGATATTATTTTAGCAAATATCCGCCCGAGCGGCCTTAGACGGCGTCACTTTGAATATAAGGGCACTGAAACCTCGAGAGTCGTTGAATTGCTTATTTGCAAGCTTATCATATCCATAATAATATTTAAAAAAAACTGAAGTTTGAGTCAATGGATGGCTCACCCAAAATAAAACAGTTTGTCCCTGTGGATTATACTTACAAAAACCATGGAGACTTTTCCTGGAAAATCGTGCGCGATGATCGCGAATCCGGCTACTACGACGGCAGAACCGCCAAGTGCTTCCAATGATCGCGTAAGAAAACAAAGGACGAAGAAAACTGTGCCGTTGGGGAGCATTTCAAGGGCTCTGAAACAAACGAAAAAAATAAAAAGCCATAAACCGAAGTCGATGGATTTGAAATAGGACCAGCACTCAAACCGTTGAAATCAGGAAATAATGGACAGTTCTTCACAAGGAGTGACAATTAGACAAATACAAGGCGCATATATTTATAGTGTTATACCCAGGTCCCTGGTGATTTGGTGTCATCCAACATCAGTAGAAAAATTACGGGCACTTTTTTCAAAAATTGTAATCCTCAAAATATCGAGAATACTGTTATAATCCCTTTTTTAAAGACATAAACAAATTAAACTCATGCATTCAACAATGGGAGCTTTGCCAATTACGTAACCAGAATGATACTAAATATCTCAGTAGTACATTTAACTACCATGCAGTCTGCCACCATATTTTTTTTAGAAGAGTGGTTGTCTGAATGGATAAGAAACCCAGCAATTCGTGCTGACGAAATAAGGTGGTATATTCTCGGACATGAGTGCAATTCCAGCTGAGAATCTCCTTCAAAATCGGTAAAAGAAATTTTGCCATTTTTCAAAAAGAGCGGGTAATTCACCAAATTACGAGAACACTGTTACTGTTTACAGTTTACAATTTCTCAGAATGAACATAAATCCCGGTTATTTACATTTTGTACACTCAGAGGCTAACAGAATATTTTTTTCAACTTTAACCATTAAGCCTTTCGTTGAATTTCAAATGGATGCATTCTGTTTGACGATCGGAATACACGACAAATTACCAATTTTGGACTCGTGTTTTATTTAACCCCAAATGTGTACGTTATAAACGGGAACTTTAATAGCTCTATAAAGGCATATTATTTGATCGATGCTTCGTTTATGACAAAAAAAAGAGCCACTCCACGCAAACATCAACAACAACATAAAGCAAGATACAATGAACTATATACGTGGAATTGACACGTCTCATTGGCTGGTTTGAATCTGACTTTGTAAAAAGCGCCGCCATTGCTGAGTGATGAGCGCGTGCACGACCAATCTGGATCGAAATTGCACCATCTCCTAATAATGGCGGCATTCGATGCAAATCAAATACCACGTGACCACCATTTCACGCATATAGCTCATTTGCGAGATATACAATGTCGATATAAATGTTAACGGCGTGAACTGGGTGATACTTACCCAAACAAAATTTGACATGTTCCGGACAGAAATATCCCACATAGAAACATCACCTTTGCTCCAATTTTTGTTATCTGAAATAGAAGTGACAACGTATATGTCTGAGTTTTTAGACCAGAAATCGGAATTAACTGTTCAATCTTGCACATTTTTCATTAATTCAGACCGTTCCAACAATTCGAGCGTTCATCTGAGAACTGAATTTTTGAAGTTGAAATAAAAACAGGCCTGACTATTGCGCTTGTGGTCTGTGCGAAGCGAATATGTTTAGAATTGCAAATTTCATCGCCTCTGATCTTTTCTAACATATATAGCCTACCCTTACATCCCCATCTAAAATAGATTCCAAACTTCCAATGCTGAAAAAGCAAGAATCTGTATGAACAGAATTCATGTGTTGATGTGACAAATCTTTATAGCGAGATAATCCAACATGCCCCTTATCTCTCTCATGCACCAATCAATCAATCAATCAATCAATCAATAGAACACGATAAAAAGAACATACCTCTTTCAATCAAAACTGACGATAGGAGTTTTAATTTGAGTAGTTGAAGGTCTTCAAACTCAGTTGCCAATATATTGATGATGGGCGGCAAACAGTGAGTTGAAGGACCCGCCATGTTGGAAAGCATGTAATTCTATTGTTCGCGGATTTTCTCCTAATTTAAGCTACGCAACCGGCCCCAACTTTACACACATTCAGTTCGATCCTTTAGTTCGCCGTTCCACCAAAAAAGCGTTCAAACACTCACATCTGTGTTGCATCCTTGTCGTTTTTCGATTGACAGCCCGAATCTCCCGCTGGCCTCCTCGTTTCTTGGGAACTCGGCGAACTTATAGATCGAACTGAATGTGTATTAAGTTTGGGCCGGTTGCGTTGCTTAAATTAGGTGAAAATCGGCGCACAAAGAGTTTATGCGCAGTTGTATAGATTTTCCAATATGGCGGGTCCTTCAACTCTGTTTGCCGCCCATCATCGATAACTTGGCAACAGAGTTTGAAGAACTTCAACTATAATTTGAGACGCTGGGGTTCGATTTCAGCGTTCTGATTTCAGCCAATCGTTAGATTGATTGTTTGATGTTTTACGCCGCATTCAAAATTGTTTCACTTATATAGCGGCGTTGCCAGGTTTAGTGGAGGAGGAAACCGGGCTCGTTGCCCGGAGGAAACCCTCGACCTAGCTTTGGCGAGTACCTGGCAAACCTTCCATATACGGCGACAGAGTGAAAAATCCACTCAGAAATGTTTCAAGTTTGATTTGGTCTGAGTGGGATTCGAACCAGCGCCGCATTGATGGAATGTCTGTGTGGTACTGAGGGACGATTACTCTAATCCTCTAGACCACCGAGGCTCCGCAACCTTGTTTTTAACACAGTGTAATTCTAAATGTTATGGGCTTTTCAAGACATACTTACCATTCCTCCCAGAACTGGAGCAGTCAGAAATATCAACAAACCATACAGTCCGAAAATCATACCGATTTGTGTTTGAGTTAATCCCTTCTTGGATGCCTAGAGAATAAAATGCATTCAATTGTTCAATTAGGGATGTTTATGATAGAAAGCAAGGTCTAGCACCTTGGGATATCTACGGCAGATCAAGGGACGGTTTCTCAAAACATTTCCCCCCGCAACGGAAGGTTTATGTGTCATGGCCAGTCGCAATGTTATGATGGGCGTATAAAATGGTTGATGCCATATTCTGGAGACATGCGACGTCATGGCAATTGCGATCGATCGCACTTTGAGACGGCTTCGTGAAACGACCCCAAAGGACTTGCATAAGTTTTTACGTAGTTCTCATAGCAAGGTGTCTCTTTAGTATGAATTGCCAAGTTACTTCGTGAGCCCCATCAATGTCGATTCTATCGCCAGAATTTACCCAAATTGTTTTAGCGAACATTGGTTTGCAATGCTTTTGTCATTCAACTATAAAATTCAAAACCTTTCTCGTGTAAAATCTTCCGTTGACTTCTATTTCACTTTCCAAATTTCACACGGATTGGAACAATTTTGCTGAGAGAAACAATATTCGGCAAATAAAGACGCCGTGTTCAGTGATGGGACTGTTTCAAAGCATTGACACTCGATGTAACTCTAATTCTACTCTTTTAACTGCTATGGCAACATATACCTTGAAAGTGGCATGAACTGCCAAAATTCACACTTTTTTTCATAATGTCTGATCATCACGACAGTAAGATGTTTTGAAGGCCATCGAAAAACTAAATGATTAACGTTGGAATGAGGAAAATCCATACAGTATGTGGCCTGTAGAACCGAAAAAATGTTCGAAAAGTAAACAAAATTTAAATAACCGGGACGACCATTCATTCATTCTAAGCCAAATTTAATTAAAAACAATACTTTATCGTACATTTTCGCGACCAGAAGCACTAAAAAGCTTCTGAATTATACGTCTTGAGAAAAATAGCCAATAATTTCAGCATTATGTTTTAACGTCAAAATATCAACATTTTGGCAGCTCATGCCACAATGTTACGTTATGTCCAGGCGCTAAAGTTAGGTCGGGAGTAACGTTTTTGAGAAACAGTCCCAGATTATTTGGATTAGTTTGCATATAAATGATAAACACCCACCTCGCTGGGATAAAAAGGAGCTAAGAGGGAGTACGTTGCAGAGGCACAAAAATTCACCAGTGCTATAGAAATCAGAGTTAGTTTGTTTGCTGTGGTTGAGCGGCGAAACGAAAAAACTTCCTTCTCAGATGTACCACCTTTGTTCCCTGATGTACACAAGTTTTTCTCTGGCGGGTCAATAGTGCCATAAGATGATAAAGATGCTTGGTCAATTTTTGACTTCAGTTTGGTTGCATCTTTATCTTTGGAAACTTCGGTAACAACTATGTTCATGTTTTTATCAGAAATATCAAAAATCTTTCTCATTTCTGTATCATCCATGTTCATATTCGTATCCCCAGTGTCCGTTGTTATTTTGGTGACTCCAGTTCGAATTCTCATTTCTGTGTCACCGATATGCATATTCGTATCACCAGTGTCCGTTTTCCTTTTGGTGGTACCATTTTGAATCTTCATTTCTGTATTATTAATGCTCATATTCGTATCACCAGTGCCCGGTGTCCTTTTGGTGGTACCATTTTTAATTCTCATTTCTGTATTATCATTGCTCATATTCGTATCACCAGTGTCCGTTGTCCTTTTGATAGTACCATTTTCAATTCTCATTTCCGTATCAACATTGCTTATATTCGTATCACAAGTGCCCGGTGTCCTTTTAGTGTTACCTATTCGAATTCTCATTTCCGTATCATCAATGTTAATATCTGTATCACCAGTGTCTGTTGTTCTTTTGGTGGTAACATTTTTAACTCTCATTTCTGTATTATCAATGCTCATATTCGTATCACCAGTGTCCGGTGGCCTTTTGATGTTACCATCTTGAATTCTCATTTCTGTATTATCAACGTTTATATTGGTATCACCCGTGTCCGATGTCCTTTTGGTGGCAACATTTCGAATTCTCATTTTTGTATTATCAATGTTTATATTCGTATCACCAGATTCACCATTGTCCGGTTTTCTGTTGGTGCTGCGATTTTGAATTCTCATTTCGGAATCATCTAGAAACTGCCTGTTCATATTCGTATCGCCGGTTGTCAGTTTTACACCACGAGTTTTTAATCCCATTTCTGCGGACATCTCTTCAAGGCTATTTGACATTTTTGTCTCAAAAGTATCCAAAGTCGTTTTTGTGTCATTAATGCCCCTTTCATCTCTATATCATCTATGTTCCTTTTGAGACAAATGAAACATTCCCGGTCTTCCCATTCTCTGTTCAAACTGGGCTATAATAATCCACGCAAAGCATTTCACCATCGGAATCAGGTAAGATTGTTCGCTTCGGTTACCTTTCCGCACTTAATCCTTCACAACTGTTCTCCGTGAAGTTTTGAAATTAATAATGATTGAAATTTTTGGAGAATTGGATACTCCGAAGATTTCCGAAACGCTACGCAAGTTGATTTTACTACTTTGAACTCTCACAATGCAACTTAAATATCAGATTAAGTGTAAATTTGGATTATTTTTATGCGGAGTTGTGACCGGCTGTTTCGGCAAGCGAATCTTTAATCAGCAAATCGTAAACTTGCACACATATGCACAATATGTCGCAATCCAAATGAAAATCTTCTGATATCAATAACAGTTTTACAATAACTATTTTATTACTATTGCTATCTCTATAGATCTTCCACTAGCGGCCGTGCGTTCAATTCAATTTCAAAATATACCATTGTATATTCCCCTAAATACCACGTGTTACTGCCTAATTGTTTATTTGTTTATGTGTGGGAGTTTCATGCAGCTGTAGAAAGGAATTGTAATCTATGTGTTGACGCTTCATGCAGCTGTAACCAGGAATTGTAATCTATGGGTTGACGCTTCATGCAGCTGAAGACAGGAATTGTAATCTATGAGTTGACGCTTCATGTAGCTGTAGCCAGGAATTGTAATCTATGTGTTGACGCTTCATGCAGCTGTAGTCAGGAATTGTAATCTATGTGTTGACGCTTCTTGTAGCTGTAGCCAGTAATTGTAATCTATGTGTTGACGCTTCATGCAGCTGTAGCCAGGAATTGTAATCTATGTGTTGACGCTTCATGAAGCTGTAACCAGGAATTGTAATCTATGTGTTGACGCTTCATGCAGCTGTAGCCAGGAATTGTAATCTATGTGTTGATGCTTCTTGCAGCTGTAGCCAGGAATTGTAATCTATGTGTTGATGCTTCTTGCAGCTGTAGCCAGGAATTGTAATCTATGTGTTGACACTCCTTGCAGCTGTAGCCAGGAATTGTAATCTATGTGTTCACGCTTCAAGCAGCTGTAGCCAGAAATTGTAATCTATGTGTTGACGCTTCATGCAGCTGTAGCCAGGAATTGTAATCTATGTGTTGACGCTTCAAGCAGCTGTAACCTGGAATTGTAATCTATGTGTTGACGCTTCATGCAGCTGTAGCCAGGAATTGTAATCTATGGGTTGACGCTTCATGCAGCTGTAGCCAGGAATTGTAATCTATGTGTTGACGCTTCAAGCAGCTGTAACCTGGAATTGTAATCTATGTGTTGACGCTTCATGCAGCTGTAGCCAGGAATTGTAATCTATGTGTTGACGCTTCATGTAGCTGTAGCCAGGAATTGTAATCTATGTGTTGACGCTTCATCCGGCTGTAGCCTGGAATTGTAATCTATGTGTTGACGCTTCATGCATCTGTAGCCAGGAATTGTAATCTATGTGTTGACGCTTCATGCAGATGTAGCCAGGAATTGTAATCTATGTGTTGACGCTTCAAGCAGCTGTAGCCAGGAATTGTAATCTATGTGTTGACGCTTCATGCATCTGTAGCCAGGAATTGTAATCTATGTGTTGACGCTTCATGCAGCTGTAGCCAGGAATTGTAATCTATGTGTTGACGCTTCATGTAGCTGTAGCCAGGAATTGTAATCTATGTGTTGACGCTTCATCCGGCTGTAGCCTGGAATTGTAATCTATGTGTTGACGCTTCATGCAGCTGTAGCCAGGAATTGTAATTTATGTGTTGACGCTTCATGCATCTGTAGCCAGGAATTGTAATCTATGTGTTGACTCTTCATGCAGATGTAGCCAGGAATTGTAATCTATGTGTTGACGCTTCAAGCAGCTGTAGCCAGGAATTGTAATCTATGTGTTGACGCTTCATGCATCTGTAGCCAGGAATTGTAATCTATGTGTTGACGCTTCATGCAGCTGTAGCCAGGAATTGTAATCTATGTGTTGACGCTTCATGTAGCTGTAGCCAGGAATTGCAATCTATGTGTTGACGCTTCAAGCAGCTGTAGCCAGGAATTGTAATCTATGTGTTGACGCTTCATGCAGAGAAATTGTAATCTATGTGCTGACGCTTCATGCAGATGTAGCCAGGAATTGTAATCTATGGATTGACGCTTCATGCAGATGTAGCCAGGAATTGTAATCTATGAGTTGACGCTTCAAGCAGCTGTAGCCAGGAATTGTAATTTATGTGTTGACGCTTCTTGCAGCTTTAGCCAGGAATTGTAATTTATGTGTTGATGCTTCAAGCAGCTGTAGCCAGGAATTGCAATCTATGTGTTGACGCTTCATGCAGATGTAGCCAGGAATTGTAATCTATGTGTTGACGCTTCATGCAGATGTAGCCAGGAATTGTAATCTATGTGTTGACGCTTCATGCAGAGAAATTGTAATCTATGTGTTGACGCTTCATGCAGATGTAGCCAGGAATTGTAATCTATGGATTGACGCTTCATGCAGATGTAGCCAGGAATTGTAATCTATGAGTTGACGCTTCATCCGGCTGTAGCCAGGAATTGTAATCTATGTGTTGACGCTTCATCCGGCTGTAGCCAGTATTTGTAATCTATGTGTTGACGCTTCATGCACCTGTAGCCAGGAGTTGTAATCTATGTGTTGATTCTTCATGCAGCTGTAGCCAGGAATTGTAATCTATGTGTTGACGCTTCATGCAGCTGTAGCCAGGAGTTGTAATCTATGTGTTGATTCTTCATGCAGCTGTAGCCAGGGATTGTAATCTATGTGTTGACGCTTCATGCAGCTGTAGCCAGGTGAAAATGTAATTTCTCATTACACCTGGCGATGACAAATATACATAATAAACAGGATTGATTGATGCTTTATGCATTATTTTGATTATGTTGCGGCGTTTTCAGGTTGAGTGGGGGAGGAAACCGGGCTCTTTACCAAGGCTTCTGTCAAGAAAACAGTTAATCGACTCTAACATGATCGTACAAGAGGATTACTAAGACCTTCTGGGTCCTGTCTTACAAACACGTAAATCTGTGTTAAAAATATAGGAACTTGGTCGCAACTGGCCCATGTTGTGCATCTTTACGCAAGATTTGTGAGACGACGCCCTGGCATGTGAGAAACTTGCGCTGAACGTTTGCACTGAATTCAAGAAAAACGAGAAAGTATTGTGAAATTTGTAAAAAATTAATATTGACAGAACTGTAACAACAAGGGGTTAAAAGTCAGACGATAGAAACACAGTCAATATCGAGAACTTCCACCAAACACTAGAATGACCGCTTCCAGTCGGAAAACGTTGGAACTGTTCCATGCAAAGCTTGTGAACGAAAGTCCGGACATTGAATTCTGTACCCCAAAATGTTCCACACATGCTCCATGGGATTCAGATTCAGACCCATTGCCATGAAAAGTTCTGGATAGCATTGATCATATCTCTGGAAACTTGGGACCCAGTGTTATCATCCGTGGATAGTGATCTGTTGGGTAAAGGCGGATTCTAAAAATGCGGAACAACTGGATTGACCTCTTCCTGGATGTAGTGAACCCCTGTCAGCTTGCAATATAATGGGAAACACCCCTTTACCATAAAAGACTCCCCTTCATATGGGACAGTTGGCATGCTGCATGTACATAGGCTGTACCACAAGGCCTCCGAACTCTAATTCTGCCAATAACAGTCTGTAGAGTGATTCGTCGGACCAATGGACTTCCCCAAGGTCGTGTGTCTTATCCCTGAAGGTCGGCGGTTACTTACATGTACGTCATACGTTTGTTCATGTTTTCGACCAAAACTGCTTATAGTGGAGTGGTGACGTCCGATTCCGCTTGAAGGAAAATCCGGCTCTGCTCAAACCAAAAATCTCCATCTAGACGAATGTCCGAAGAAATAACGTGGGGGATTATTGGTCCGTAGAGAACCGTTTTTTTCTGTAACAAAGCAGTACAACAGCAGATTTTTCGCCTGCACAGAATCGGATTTCCTTACTGTTGCAATGAATAAGGCTGTTAGAGAACGGGTTTTAAAGGCGATATTGACCATAGAAAGATTTTGGAAAATTTCACGTAGCTTCCTTCCAGAGTGCTAACTTTGTGCGATTAAGTTCTCCAAAAACACATAACGGATTCCGGACCACATTCCGATTAAATAACTTACGTTTAAGTGGCATGAGCTGCCAAAATTCACACTTTTTTCATAATTTCTTATCGCCACGACATTAAGGGGCTTTGAGGGCCATCGAAAAACTAATTGATTGGCGTTGGAATGAGGAAAATCTATAGTATGTGGCCTATACGAACCGAAATAGTGTTCGAAAAGTAAACAAAATTTAAATAACTGGGACGACCATTCATTCATTCTAAGCCAAAGTTAGTTCAAAACAATACTTTTTCGTACATTCCCGAGACTAGAAGCACTGAACGTCCTGAGGAAAATAACCAATAATTACAACATTCTGTGTTAACGTCAAAATATCAAGATTTTGACAGCTCATGCCAGTTTAAAGAGCATTTTGGAATGATTTAGATTTTGTAACGTACCAATATGTCTAAATATGAAAATGCGAAACACTCGCTATGTAGATCACATACAATATTTTGGGGCTTTAACAGTCACCCAATACCGATTCGTCTGTCTATGATAAATTAGCAAGGCGAATGTAAATAGTGTAAGCTTTTGTCTCCAGTTTGGTTTTCAATTAGGCACCATGATTTTGTCCTATATTTACGATAGTATACAATAAGCCTACTAGATATAAAAGCACACACTTCCTGATTTTCCTTGCACAAAAACCATAACAGCTGTTTCCAAGCATAAAACCCATAACATGATAAACATCTGTTTTTAGCAAGGAAGAACTAATACGTTATTTATCAGACGAATTTTTAATCAACATTTCACTGACATGTATGTGACATGTTTTTATTTATAAAAATACGGCACATTGGGTGTGAAAGTCCATACTATTAGTTTTAATACGTGGCTTCTTTTTGAATTCGAGTCTCGGTGGTCCAGTGGGTTAGAGTGATCGTCCGTCAGTCTCACACAGACATTCCATCGATGGGGCGCGGGTTCGAATCACACTCAGACCAAAATAAAAATTGAAAAATTTCTGAGTGAATTGCCAGGTACTCGTCGAAAGTCGGGGATTTCCACCGGGCAATGAGCTTAGTTTCCTCCCCCTGTAAACCTGGCAACGCCGCCATATAAGTGAAAGAATCTTGACTGCGGCGTAAAACATCAATCTTATTGAATTAAAACAAACTGAAAATTATTATACCTCCCGCTCAATATCATAGATAAGGTGAAAGTATGTTAATGCGCTCGGGGATGATGCGCGTTCATTTTCCATGACACGCATGTAATAAAAATTAGAGCCTCATTTTAAAGGGTCAGTCGGCATGCTGCTCAGCAACTTTGGGGATGTACACATGTCAAAGCCGATCATTAGCGAGCGAAGATAGCCAAAGTTTGTTCAGACTGTTGTCAAAACTGACCGTTTATTCCAAATTGAGATCCACCAACACAAGGCCTGCATATAAGTAAATGATACAGTAGAAAGCCACATACATGGGGTTAGGCATGATTGTTTGGGTTTGAGAGTCTATGGCTCGATCGACTGAGTGTATTCGATTCAAAGCGAAACGGACTATTTATGCGACTGACATGCAATTTAAAGTAAGTAGCAATACGTTTAAGAGTTTCAGAATTTTCGTGTTTGAGATACATGCCTCAGCAAGATGGCTATTCTGTATTGCCCCAACAAAGAAGAAGTCACACGTTAGTGGCTATTCACAAAGGGAAATTCTATTAACAGTTGGAAAGTGACCGGGGCATTAGACGACCGAAAGGCAGGCGGTTTTATTTAATGCTGAAAACAGTTTTGCGTACAAAGTCACATGTGGGTGCAGTCTGAAACTTTGGGAATTTGTGTACGTGAAATACGCTCTGGCAGACTGCAGGTCATTTTGAATTTGGCGACCAATAAGGTGAAACGTGATAATGTAAGGGACTGAAACACTGTTTGTTAATTTCAGTCTGGATAACTTATTTTTGCATTATTTG
Source organism: Lepidochitona cinerea (assembly GCA_963971465.1). Taxonomy (NCBI): domain Eukaryota; kingdom Metazoa; phylum Mollusca; class Polyplacophora; order Chitonida; family Tonicellidae; genus Lepidochitona; species Lepidochitona cinerea. The sequence goes on from OZ020565.1 coordinate 2,834,892, forward strand.
GGCAATCGTGATCTGTACCGAAACTACGTCTGTCTTCTTACTGTTACACAACATATGGTTTAATGGGCTAAATAACACATATCTTTATAGATGATTTTAGCATTTGATTAACTTATCACTTACTCTTTTTGATCTGTAAATCCTGTCGCAATTTGTATTCAGCCCAAAAGTATGGTGATATACCGTAAAAAACGCAGACTGTCCGAAGCAAAATGGTGGCGAAAAAAAGACAGCCCAAGTTTGTTCTGACTGAGGTTGGGTGCTTATCAAAAAACACCTACGTTCCCGCTTCCCACCAGGCTTAAGATTATTTCACTTATATGGCGGCGTTGCCAGTTTTATTGTGGGAGGAAAACAGAGCTCTATGCCCGGAAGAAACCCACGACCTTCTACTGGTAACTGGCAACCATCCCAGATAGGGTGTTCGACGGAAAACCCAGTCAGAAAATTTTCCAATTTTTTTGGACTGAGTGGGATTCGAACCCGCGACCCATGTCGTAATTTGGAAAACAGGTCATGATTTAACACTATGACTTGATTCGGGGGATCGGTGGCTAGGTCTGTTAGAGGGCTAGTCGCGCAGTTCGACTCAGGCCTTCCATTGATGCGGCGCGGGATCGAATCCCACGTAGACCCATTGAAAACTTGAAAAAAATCTAAGTAGAGTTTTCACTCGATCGCCGTGTATTAGGTAATCGCGTAAGATAGGTGGTTTTCTACGGACAAAAGCAATGCCCGTTTCCTCCCCACTAAACCTATCAACGCCGACATATAATTGAAATAGTCTTGAATACAGCGTAAAACATCAATCAATAATGATTCATTACAAACAGACACACATTTAGATAATAAGTACAGTTCATTTTTTATTGTAAATGGACATTTCAATCTACTTAAATTTCAATCTTCGTTCTTGATGAATTCTTCCAGCTCTGAAAACACAAAGACACATTGTGTGCATTGTATAATAAATCTGTCTAAATGAACTGCACTTGTAAGCATTAAAAATATCCCAGCAATTACAATAATATGGATAAAATAAAATACACAAGAGCGGCCTATCAAACCTTTTCTTAAATGATGGATAATTTCATAATAAAGTGTATATTAGTTGTAGAAATCTGTATAAATGTTATATAAACTATTTAGATCAAGTATATAATCTACACAATAATTGTAAAAAATATTAGTTTTGTTAAAAAAAGACATTAACTATAATAATAACAAGGGGAAAGTCAATAATTGATAACAATATGTGAAAGACAACATAAGTAAAACAACTCTTGATGACATTTTAGGGACAAGCACTTGATCCCACCAATAGCAATAGCTTAAGAATTAATTGATATTTTACACCTTGCTTAATACTATTTCATGGCAGCGTTGCCAGGTTAACAGAAGGAGCAGAACAGGGTTTTTGCCTGGTACCTGGTATTTCAACCAGTTCCTCACAAAAATAGGAAATAATACTATAAAACACAACCATTTTAAAAATAGCCCTATGAACAACAGAAGGAAGAATGCATCCCAAACCACATGTTTGAACACATATATGTTTCATAATTTAAAGCATTTTTGGATTTTACAATTTTCTTTGGACCGAGTTGGATTTGAGCCTTAGACACATCTGCACTGTCCTAACAAAGAAATGTCGCAGTACTAAAGTCACACGTGTGCGGCTATTTTAAAAGCAGAATTCTATTAACAGTTGAAAAGTCACCGGGGCATTAGACGACCGAAAGGCATTATGTTTCCTTTAATGCTGAAAGTAGTATCAATTACAGGGTTTGTTCGAGGGGAATAAATGGGGTCAGTAAATGGAATATACTGTTCAATAATCCCATATGTTTCCTTGTCTCGCTTCAAACAAAACCTGTTACGAATTTGGGACAAAAAGCCTGTGAAAACATGGTCAAACATTTGTCAAAAACATCCTTGGTAGCTCAGGAAATACTTCATTATTAAGTACAGCAGTCAAAAAATATGAATACCAAAGTGTGTGATATGAATAAAATGAGAGTGACAGACAGTCTGGAGAAAACTTTCATGAGAAACATGCGCTTCTGGACAATGGGTAAGTGAGGATGGATTCATGTATTACGCTGCATTCAAAAATAGGCCAGAAAATACTTGGACAGCAGAACAATCACTATACCCAAAGGATCACATTAACGATTAAATCAGGAAGTCACTGACTATTCTCTATACCCAAAGAAAAGTTTCCCATTTTTCCTTTACCATCTGCCTGCCTTAATAATTACATGTATATTCATAGCATCTGACTTGTTCTACATTTTGTTTAATAAGATAATAATACTTATCATTTTAAAAATATGGTTTAGACAATCTGTTAACAATTTATGTTATTTTGGACAAATATGGGTGATTTGGACAAATATGGGTGATTTAGACAAATATGGGTGATTTAGACAAATATGGGTGATTTAGACAAATATGTATGATATAGACAAATATGAGTGATTTAGACAAATATGGGTGATTCTGACAAATTTACTAGATTAAGAAAAATGTATGTGATTTGTAAAAATATACCGGATTTAAACAAATATGTGTGATTTGGACAAATATGTGTGATTTAGACAAATGTGTGATTTGAACAAATATGTGTGATTTAGACAAATATGCGAAATTTAGACAAATATGGGTGATTTAGACAAATATGCGAGATTTAGACAAATATGTGTGATTCTGACAAGAATGGGTGATTTGGAGAAATAATTATATGTGATTTGGACAAATATGTGTGATTTGGACAAATATGTGTGATTTGGACAATTATATGTGATTTGGATAAATATGTGTGATTTAGACAAATGTGCGGCAATAAGACAAATTGCACCAGAATTTGGGGTGGATTTCAACTGTATGAGACTACACTAAGTAAAAAAAATCACACATTTACCTGAACTCGGCGTTATCAAACTATGTAAAAGGCATTCAGTATTTATGACTGAAATATAATACTTCAGATTCAGTGGGATGTAATTCTTAATGATTGCATTGTTAAAGACCTTAAATGATTAAAAACAAATAATTAAAATCGGTGGGATAGGTAAACAGTATCTAAACACCAAGTAAAACATTTGTTCACATTCTATAAAAAAATCCAATTATAACCAAATAATAAACATACAGTTGTAAATCTTGAATAAAAATCGTCAAAATGACATAAAATCTGATTATAAAATTGTTCATGGATTGTCTACTAAAAATGTGAGAAAAAACAATAGGCTTGTACATTAGTAAAATCATCTTTGTGACAATTCTTATTAGAACTAGTTAAAAAATTGGTTGAAAAAGTGAGAAAAAAACATAACAGTTCATGGCATCAAAGTTAAGTTAGGAAATTAAGGGATGATAAGAAAATAACTCATTCATTTTCAAAGAATTCTGAGGAAAGTTGAGTTCATGAACAACATCAGTTTCATGCCAAGTTTGTCAAGAGTTAGAAATGTTCCTGTCGCCATGGCAATAGACAGTGTTAGAACCAATCACATCAGTAGGAGGCAAAGGAGAGCTCAACAAGGGAGAGAAGTCATCTGGACTACCTTTATCAGCATTCAAACTGCCCAGTTTTGATTTTGTCAGCATGTATCTGGATATAGATTGCTGGATTCCTAACAAGATACCCTAAAAATAAAAATTGTTCCCATTAAAAAGATCGCTTCGTTCAAGAGTATATTATAATTAGAGTTGAACATTATTCAATTGTGACATTTCTGTTTTTTATGCACTTAAAGTAATATAAGCTGCCAAATTGCAAAAAATACATTGTTAGAACGCATTAAAGTAATTGTTCAATATTTTTCTCAGTGCAAATTAAGGCCCCATGTGAAAACTGTTCCTGTATGTTAAGACAGTCTTTATAGAAAGTAACAATAATCACAAATCTCAAAAGTTTTCAATTTGGGTGACAATTTAATTAATATACTCTCCCAAAAAAGAAACGCAACATCAAATTTTTTTTTCAAACATGAATTTTTTCAAAAATGTGCGTGATTGACACATGACAACTGGATCATGTTATAATGTAAATGTACAATAATTGAATTTAAGCCCCTGATAGTGGCTGTTGATCACACATGACTTTCGGGTCAGCCTTTGTGTAACGCTACACGAGGAAGGCGTAGGGAAAAACGTAGGGCAGTTGCACGTGCGAATCACATCTTATCTTTATGCGGGTTTAATGGGTATAAAAGACACACAACCGTTCCATTGAATTCAGTCGTTAAATTGTTTCACGAAGCTGCTACAATATGCCAAGACTAGACACAGCTACCCGGAACGTCGTCATTGGTCGTCTCCTGGCCGGCAAATCACAGAATACAGTCGCTAGACTTTATAATGTTCACCGGAGCACGATTTACAGACTGTTGCAACAGCATCAGCAATCCGGTTCAACAGTTGATCGTCAACGTTCTGGCCGACCTAGGATCACTTCAGCAGCCAAAGTTCGCTACATCCGGTTACTCCAAATGCGAAACCGGACCAAAACAGCAAGAGAAACAGCATCAAATAGCCCCAGGTCTCCGTCGAATATCGGCACAGACAGTCAGAAACCTTCACCGTCAAAACGGCTTATGCACCAGACGTCCTTACTTTGGCGCAGTACTGAGACGCCAGCATCGACTTGCAAGGGTCCGATGGTGCAACAGGTTAAAGGACTTGAATCTGTGAAACTGGAGGCAGGTCTGGTTCAGCGATGAATCAAGATTCCAGCTGCAGAGAAGAGATGGTCGTACATGAGTTTACAGATGCCGGAATGAGAGGTTCGCAAGGAACTGCGTCCTTCAGGTCGACAATTTCGGCGGAGGAAGTGTGATGGTGTGGGGTGCCATATCCTGTGCCCTAAAACTCAACTGGTGCACATTCCCGGCAACCTTAACGCCGTTCGATACACAGATGAGGTTTTGACACCAGATATGCTGCCCGTAATAGATCTCCGTAGGGAAATTTTTCAGCACGACAACGCTCGGCCGCACACAGCTCGTGCTACTGTTGAATTTCTAGCCAACTAGAACGTACAAGTGCTCCCCTGGCCGTCCAAATCACCAGATTTGAACCCAATAGAACATTTGTGGGACGATTTGGATAGACGCGTGCGCAGTCGTCATCCAGCGCTGCAAACTCTGCAAGAACTGTAGCAGGCTCTTGAGCAAGAATGGAGGAGAATTCCACAAAACCGTATTCGTCGATTGATTGTGTCTATGCCGAGACGGGTCCGTGCTGTGTTACAGGTTAATGGTGGGCACAACAGATATTGACGTTGCAGTGACGTCATCTGAGCGTTATGAACTTTAATGTGATAAATTTTTACATGTGAATGAACTTTAAAGTCTGAACAACCAGTCTGCCAAATCTCAGTGTAATGTGATGCTTATTTCTGTATTACAAATGATTTTTAAAATTCATATTTTGAAGAAAAAAAATTGGATTATGCGTTTCTTTTTTGGGAGAGTATATATTCTATTTCAAAATCAATAGTTTAGTTCCCCAGTGTACTGGCATTTTCTTGACTATAAAAAAAAAGTCAGATCAGGCCATTGGTGTTTTTTTTTTCCACTCGAGATTATTTCACTTAAATGTCATCCTTGTCGGTTAAAGTGGCGGAGGAAATGCTATTTGAACAAACATTTGGCTGATGCCTGACTACTCTTCCTGTTCCACGGGACGAGAATGGCAATAGAGTGAAAAATGTTATCACACTCAGAATTTTTTTAATTATTCTTTGGACTGAGTGGGATTCAAACCTTGCGGCCCCTAGATAGAAGGCCTGTGTCAGACTGAGAGACTACCACTCTGTCAGCTGAGGCAACAAGGCCCCCATAAGTAAGGTGAGTCAGTCGCAAGATTTAATTTTTATTCTCACACTACACCCCCGATATTTCCACTCCTAGGCAGTGTGTTACTTTTTGCATAATCAACGTGTGAAATTATGACCAAAATAACGCTATGAGCTCACAAAAGAACTATCAAAACTGTCATCACAAATGAATTACGTCATCAGTCATCATAACGTTAATACTAAGCGTCCAGCAGCAACCTTATATTGAAGGGCCTAGGGTGCCGTCTTTGATGATGTCATTTCGGACATCACAATGCCCTGTCGAGTCTCTTCGGACAGCCATTCTTGAAAATTTGGCGACGTCACCAAGCATTTTTTTTTAAGTAGAGCCGTGTTTTTTAATAAAAGGCTGTATTTTTGTGTAATGTGAGAAAAAGATTATCAAACTCAAGTCAGTGTGTTACAATGAACTCTTATTTATAGACTCAAGTGATAATTATCGTAACATTGGCTCTCGTTAGATAACCTCAATATAGCAAGTGATCAAATTTATTTGTCTTAGTAAAAAAGAACAAAAAATGAAGTATAAATGTATTATTTATACCTTGAATTAGTGTTTAATTTAATCATCAAAGTAATTGTAAAACTCAAAGTATTAGTAAAGTTTGATTTTAGTTTTTGTACTTACAATAAGAACTAAACATAGGCCACAAATACCAGCAGCCCATGGAAAGCCTATAGAATTAACAACAAAACCTCCCACAGTTGTTGGTCCCAGAAAAGCACTGAAAACAAAAAGGTTTACAATAATTATTATTTGATCCTAGAATATATGCAGAATTACAACAACAACAACAAAATCACAGAAATATAAAACAAGAGTCATCAGAGAATGACGTATCCCCAGGCCCCACATAAGATTGTGGAAGTGGAAACATACTAAGAACAGACAAAAGTTCATTTCCATACAGGTTATCCACATCCTCACTTGATAACAACCATCCTCACGAAGTTTCAACAATATTCAATGCAACATGTAGGAGGAAATGCATTTAAAGACCCATATCAGGTGGAATCAAGAAAACAACAGGCACAGCTTTCTGGAAGGTAACAATGACCTGAAACACTGTACATGTATGTCATCAGAAACAAGCACCTATTGTTTATGTCTTCCTGTACAGTCAGATAAGGGCAATAACTCTAAAAATAGCAAAACCAGCGTAGATCGCATGATATCCAGAATGTCCACCGAGACAAACATTCGATACAAAACGTGGGAGAAGATGTGATGACAAGCACCCATTGTCTATGTCTTTGTATACTGTCGGAAAAGGGCAGTAACTCTGAAAACTCCTACAAACCCTGGGAAGAGATGCTATGACAAGAAATGATTATGGACAGACAGACAGACGGACAAACAAGCTGATCCCTTTGTCCCCCTGCATTTAATGCCGGGGGGGGGGGGGGGGGGGGGGGGGGTAGGGGGGGTAGGGGGGATAAAAAAAAACTCAGCAGGAGAAATATTTAATTGAATGATTGATTGATTGATTAGATAAAAGTATTGATTTGATGTATTAGAGTTTAATGCTGTACTCAAGATTATTTCCCTTATATCATGACAAAAAAACACCAATGTTTACAACTTTTAATACGACAAGATAATTATTCAAGCAAAATCACCACAAAAACAATTACTAGTAAATGAAAAGTAAATAATTTTTTGGAGTATAAAAACAAGGTTTATATCACAATTATGTCTAAAAGAGCAATTCATTTCAATATTAGTAGGTCAAATACTTATTTTTCATTCTATTCTCTACACATGGCGAGGTAGGACAAAGCTGACATATAAACTAGCATATATCCAGAGAACGTTTTCATTGTGATTGATTGTTTGGTGTTTTACGCCGTACTCAAGATTATTTCACTTATAAGGCAGTGTTGTCAGTTTTATTGTGGGAGGAAAGTTGAGGAAACCCACGACCTTCAGCTGGTAACTGGCAACCATCCCACATAGGTCGTTCGAGTGAAAACCCAGTCAGAAAATTTTCCATTTTTTTTGGACTGAGTGGGATTCAAACCCGCGACCCATTGGTGGAAGGCTGTTCGAATTGAGCGCCCAACGCTCTACCTACTGAGCCACGTGGCCCCATTTTCATTGTGACATAGCTTAATACATATTTCAGCCCACACCATTTGTAGAGCAATCAATTTATGCATCATGAAAATAAACAGGACAGAAAATATATTTACCCAAATGAAAATGCAGAATTAAACAAACCAGACACAATGCCAAAAGTCTGAAAATTCTCAGAAAATCCATTGGCTCTGAAAAAAACAAACAAATTTATTAAAACAGAATCTACCTTACGCGATGCTCCACCTAATTATGCTAATGAGGTACGTTATTCTTCGTCATTTTAAGTGCAAAATAAGAGGTTTCCATCGATATCGATCTACCGATTACGTTAAGGTTGTTTTTATAAGCATTAAAGGCACTCATGCATCATCGTTTTTCCCCAAGGTTAAGGCTGATTGATTGATAGATTTTTACGCCCCACTCAAGATTATTTCATTAGTATGGCGGCGTTACCAGGTTTAGTGGGGGAGGAAACTGGGCTCATTGCCTGAAGGAATTCGACATTCGACGAGTACCTGGCAACTCTTCCACATACACTGTTATTTGAATTCTGTCTGTTATATGCACACATCTTCGTATGTCTATACCCATATTTTTTTATTTTAACAAAAATCCCTTGTTTTTTCCAGGTACTTGAAACTATCAATGACTCAGGATAATAGGAACTTCGGAATAAAGTTTGAATTTTGGCAGCTCATGTCAATTTAAGGTCTATAATTTGATATTTCATACTGCTGAAGATGAGCATTGCCGGGTGCCTGTGGGGTGCCAGGTTTATGGGGGGAGGAAACCCGGACTTAAAGTAATACTTAGGGATGGATTGCCGGAGAAAATGTAGAACCCAACCCCCGTTCACAATCGTCGTAATTACCAAGGGATAAAAAAAAGACTTTTTTCATCAGCATTTGATTGTATGGTGTTTTATGCCACTCGATGTTGAAGAGTTGGTAGGTACTTGCCAAAGGTCGGGGGTTTCCTCCGGGTAATGAGACTGATTTCCTCCACCACTAAACCTGGAACTCCCGCCATATAAGTGAAACAATCTTGAGTGCTGCATATAATATCAATCAATCAATCAATCAATCAATCTTGCCCTAGTACATGTTGGACTTACTTGGCAGAGTCAATCAAAGCTTTGAAGGTGGGAATTAGGGCACATCCTAGGAACAGGCCCATCAATATCAGGGAGATTATTACCAACCACAACTTCCTACAAGACAAAATTATTTACGATATCAAAAAGAAAACTGAAGAAAAAATAGTAGGCTGTTACCCTCAGTTCCCTTGGATTGGGCCTACTTCCCAGATGACGCACTGATGTTGGGCCAATGTCGGCCAGCCAACCAAACCACCATCGTGCCAACGTTGGTTCAACGGCTGTTTGTTCGTTGGGCCAACCATTAACCAACCATTGACTAATTGGTAAATATTTCTTTTTTGATTTCCAATACGCTTGGGGTAATCCTATAAACCAAACACCTGTATAAAGTGCCAAGGCCTTAACTCATGAAGAAATTTTTTGCAATTTTTGATAGGTTTCTTGTACTTGACATATAAAACAATCTTTGAAGTTTCAAAATTGTGAGTAAAATTTCCGAAGTGGTAAAAACTATAAGGGCAAATCCAATCAATGACTGAAGTTATATGTCACACTCCGGTCATTTGATGGCGTTTACAGGTTTGTGCCGAGAACTCAGCATTAAGGAAGTGAAAGAATATACCTAAATATTTTATAAAATTTACAACAGTAAATTGTCCAATCCCACCAAATAGGTTTTATGCTAGCCCTTATTAATCAAAGTTTAGCAAGAAATCTGATTGAATAAATATATGTAAGAGTAGAAACACAGCAAGCCTACTTGAACTAAAATCCCCTTTTAATACAGTTTGTACCCCTTACATAAAAATAGAGGCAATTGGAGGATGGTATAACAGCCTTTTATAGTATGAGGATTGATTGATTGATTGTTTGGTGTTTTACGTCACACTCAAGATTATTTCACTTATATGGCGGCGTTGCCAGTTTTATTGTGGGAGGAAACCGGGCTCTATGCCCGGAGGAAACCCACGACCTTCCGTTCATAACTTTAGTATGAGGAAATAAGCTTAACTAGGTAGTATAACATTGATAAATTTCATATGAAATGAAATAATCTCGAGTATGGCGTAAAACATTGATCAATGTATTAAAAAATTCATTTAAACCACTTACAGTGTAATGTTAAGGATAGGTAGCGGGCCGAGCAGAATAAAGGAGATGGCAGACAGGATATTACCTCCCACGATCATGGTAGCTGTGTAACCCTGGAGAAAAAAAAAATTTAAAACTTTAAATTTAAAAGTCGAAATTCAATGTCCTTGTACTCGTCTTCATACATTTACAAAAACTTTTTATTAATTTATAAATTTTAGATTGATCTTAACTTAAAGTGATATGAGCTGCCAAAATTCACACTTTTATCATCAATACAGATTGTCAAGAAGTTTGATTGATTGATTGATTGATTTAGACTTCATCAATACAGATTGTCAAGAGAAGTTTGATTGATTGATTGATTTAGACTTCATCAATACAGATTGTCAAGAAAAGTTTGATTGATTGATTGATTTAGACTTCATCAATACAGATTGTCAAGAGAAGTTTGATTGACTGATTGATTGATGTTTTACGCTGCACTCAATATTATTTTAATTATATGGCGGCGTTGCCAGGTTTAGTGGGGGAGGAAACCCCCGAGCTTCGGCGAGTATCTAGCAACTCTTCCACATATGGAAACCAAGTGAAAAATCCACGCAGAATTTTTTTAAGAAGCTCATTAAAAGAGTCATCAGACAGAATCAGTTGCACTGTCTATAATATTACTGATAAAAATTAATCGGCCCTGAGGGTTATTTCAGAAAACTTATATTGTCGAGCAACAGCAGATAGCTAACTAAGCTGTAATGGTAAAACATAACAAGTTTAGCAAGCTATGTGAGTTTGGCTGTCTATTAGAAATTTTCAATTCACGAACGATTGAATCGCGAAAGATAATTGGCTACGCTCCCTAAACTTTACTTTTTTTATGAAATAGGCCTCAGAGCTAACAGTTATTGATCTTACCTTGTTATCCCCTATCCACCCCCAAATTGGGGCGGTGAGGGCGTAAATCGCAGGTGCCAGGAAAAATATTAAGCCAATCAAAAAGGGAGACAATTCAAACTGAAAATTAAAGAGAAGTTCAAAGTCAACTTGTATCGATCCAAATACTTTTTCTTTGATATACTAGATTGATTGATTGATTGTTTGTTGTTTTACGCCGCGCTCAAGATTATTTCACTTATATGGCGGCGTTGCCAGTTTTATTGTGGGAGGAAAGCAGGGTCTATGCCCAGAGGAAACGCTGGTAACTGGCAACCATCCCACATGATATACTAGAATATTAGGAAATAAAGGTACTAATTCATTGTTAACTACTAGTAAATGCATATTTTTTTTTTTGGGGGTGGGGGGGGAATAACACTGAAGTTTAAGTCAAAATTTTGATATCCACCTCCTTATGTGATAATGATCCGGAGTGTCTAAAACTGAAAGTATATATTGCAGAAGTTATGTTGTTTCATTCCCTCTTGTCCGTGTACATTTTGTAACATTTCCTACCCTGATTAACTGTGCAATCTCTGGTCACGTGGGGAATGCATTTACCGCTAGAGTATGTAAAACCGTGGTATTTAAACAATAAACGTCTGGGCCAATGTACAGGTTTAAAAAAAAAAAAAAATCTACTTGTTTATAATGGGTGAGAGTACATGTATTATTCGGTGTTTAACGTCACATTCTGATATTCAGTAATGCCATTAAATTTCTGTGTCTTAATGTTCAAATTTCGTTCAAATGTGACCTTCAAGTGTGAATTAGTCGAGTTTTCTTATTCTCAGTTCCAGCACTGCCTTTCTTGTGGGTGATAAATTAAACAGGATAAAACTGATAAAAATGCCTTTTTAAAAAGATTTTTTTTATGGGAAGTAAAAATTAACTGCTGTCTCGTGTCTTCCACGTACAGTGAATAACAGTGATCAAATGAAAAAATCCACTCAGAAATTTTTCCATTTCTGTTGTCTGAGTGGGATTTGAACCCACCCCACCCCACATTGCTGGAAGGCCTGTGTTGGACTGAGTGACAATCATTTGATCTGCCGCCTGAGCCACAGGGGCCCTGATTGGACAAGACTTTCTGATACATAAAGCTGAGAAAACACCAGAAATTGAGTATATATCTTATATTGAGTATAAGAGAATTGTTGCAGAACCCGTACAAAAAAACTTTCAATTTCTAAATAATTTGTAGTTGTCTTGATCGTGTATTTAGTATCCATACCTCTTTTAGATGGTCTGCGAGTGTTGGATCCAGAAAACCTATCGCCATTGAGCCAAACACTATGGACATCGTAACGACAAACGCTGACGGCTTGAGAAACAATGACAAAGTAGATCCTTCAAAGGGCACGGCATTCTCTGTAGAGAGAGAGAAAAAAATGATTGTTTGTCAGTTGAATCAACTTGACATCATTTTGACTGATTATTAAATTTTAGACTTCTTTGAGTGGACTGGCATTTAGAAGTTGATGATATAACAAGTCAACGAGTTTAATTAATTTCTGGTGATGTTTCAATGTTTAATTTTTTTCCCGGGTCTTTCAGTGTGGGTTATTTACTAATTAAGTAATATCCTGATCTATTTCTAATAAACAGTTTGATTTTATGACCACTGACATTATTCCGATATAGTCTTCACTTCAGGTGAAATAAACTTTATGAAGGTTGGTTGGTGGGGGAGGAACCTGAGCTCATTGCCCAGAGGAAACCCTTGACCTTCGGGGAGTACCTGGCAACTCTTTCACATACGGCAACTGAGTGAAAACTCCACTCAGAAATTTTTCTATTTTTAATTGTTCGGAGTGGGATTCAAACACGCGCCGCATTTATGGAAGGTCTGTGGGACTAAGGAATGATCACTCTAACCTACTGGACCAACGAGGCCCTGCTTTATGAAGGTAACAGACAGCACAACTAGTTGTAATACAATCCATCTATAGGGCCTGGGAGTCTACTGAGAGATTTCGCGATATCCGGTGACAGATGACGCTTTTTTGAGAAAATTTGTCAGTTTGATTGACGTTTTTTGTTCTACCACGTCAGAATTGATTTTAAAATTCGAACGATAAAGGCTCCCCACATGCGTTATGACAACGCCGGTGACAGGAAATTTGTGGAATTGTCACGTTACTCTCGCTTCCTATTAATGATAAAAGTAAAAATACTCACGATTCTGAACAGGTAGCAAGTAGATACAGATAAATCCACAGATTATCAATAATCCACCAATAGTATAGAAAGGTAGACCAAAACCACCCCACTGAAAATAACAGGTAAAAATTCATCACAGCTTGATAAATTTAGAAATGACTAAACAGAAATGCGGCTCGATTTGTTAAAGTAATAAGGATACTTCTCGCATTTTTAAAAATAAATCCTTATTGTGACGAGAATACAAGGGTTAGAACTTTACAGCAAATATAAATGATTGGCATTGAAATGAGGGAAATCTATAAGGACCGACATAGTGTTCGGAAAATAAACAAAATTTAACAAGACGGTTTTGGTACCAAAACATATGTCTGCCCCATCCAGGGTCTGAATTTCGAGCACTATATGTTGGAAATCAAATTTGATTCGCGTACAAATTTCCTTCTATTTTTTTACGCAAGGAAACTATGAAGAATAAGCGCTGTCATTTACCGAAATTTGTGTTCGGCGGTATATATATAGCATGAAGTAGATTTATATACTGGTAGTCAATCAACTTTTATTCGCGAATACAGGTTGAAATTTTCTTTCACTGCCGAGTGACTCTTACAGAAATATTGAAGTCAGACTCAAAAAAAAGGGGAAAAGAAAATAGTCGAGGACCTAACTCTCTGGAGAGATTTAAAAAAAAAAGATTCAAAATATGTGTACTTCATTTTTGGTCAAAGGGAAATAACTCCTTGACTCACCTGAAACAAAGCGCCCCCTAGTGGTGGTCCTACCATCATGCCAAATCCAGAAAAGGCCTCTAAGCCTCCCTTTGGGTCAGAAACAGAAAATATAATGAGTAAACAACGGGTGACACTCTATTGAATCAGTAAACCAGAAAGTATGAAGTATATGAACAAAAACAACTGGCAAACAGACAATTCAAGGGTGGTGTTTTTCACTCGACGTGGATCTGTAAATCTGATCTTTTATATCCTCATGATATTCATTATTTTACTTCGCCTATAAAAGTAAGTTAAGTCATTAACATGATTTTGCGTGTACAGCTAATGTATTTCAAATGGAGAATAAGTGGCTGTCGCCATCAGGACCCCTCGGGTCTGGGCCAAAGAAACCGAAGATATATTTATTTTCCAGACAATTTGTTGCGAGTGAAAAACTACTCCACATACATGTATCACATTTACAAGGAGGTTTTTGGCTGATGGTCATGTAAGGGGCATAACTCTTGAAAAACATGTCCGAGCGGGTGGATTTTCAATAGGCTTTTTGTACTTGCTGTATTAAACAAATGTGTGAAGTTTCAAAGTTGTAAGTTAAAGACTTTTTTAGATAATGTGTTTACAAGGCTTTTTATAGCAGCGGTAATGTAAGGGGCATAACTCTTGAAAAAACATCCGAGCGCGTTAATTTTCAATAGGCTTCTTGTACTTGCTGTATTAAACAAATGTGTGAAGTTTCAAAGTTGTAAGTTAAAGACTTTTTTAGATAATGTGTTTACAAGGCTTTTTACAGCAGTTGTAAAGTAAGGGGCATAACTCTTGAAAAAATCATCCGAGCGCGTTGATTTTCAATAGGCTTCTTGTACTTGCTGTATTAAACTAATGTGCGAAGTTTCCAAATTGTAAGTTAAAAACTTTTTTAGATAATGTGTTTACAAGGCTTTTTACAGCAGCGGTAAAGTAAGGGGCATAACTCTTGAAATAAGTGGCTGTTGCCATCATGACCCCTCGGGTCTGGGTCAAAGAAACCGAAGATATATTTATATTCCAGACAATTTGTTGCGAGTGAAAAACTACTCCACATACATGTATCACATTTACAAGGAGGGGTTTTTGACTGACATTCATGTAAGGGGCATAACTCTTGAAAACACGTCCGAGCAGGTCGATTTTAAATAAGCTTCTTGTACTTGCTGTATTTAACAAATGTGTGAAGTTTCAGAGTTGTAAGTTAAAAACTTTTTTAGATAATGTGTTTACAAGGCTTTTGACAGCAGCGGTAATGTAAGGGGCATAACTCTTGAAAAAAACATCCGAGCGCGTTGATTTTCAATAGGCTTCTTGTGCTTGCTGTACTAAACAAATGTGTGAAGTTTCAAAATTGTAAGTTAAAGATTTTTTACATAATGTGTTTACAAGGCTTTTTACAGCAGTAGTAATGTAAGGGGCATAACTCTTGAAAAAAAACATCCGAGCGAGTTGATTTTCAATAGGCCTCTTGTACTTGCTGAATTTAACAAATGTGTGAAGCTTCAGAGTTGTAAGTGAAAAACTTTTTTAGATAATGTGTTTACAAGGCTTTTGACAGCAGCGGTAATGTAAGGGGCATAACTCTTGAAAAAAACATCCGAACAAGTTGATTTTCAATCAATAGGCTTCTGGTACTTGCTG
The DNA here is from genome assembly GCA_963971465.1 of Lepidochitona cinerea. Lineage (NCBI taxonomy): Eukaryota > Metazoa > Mollusca > Polyplacophora > Chitonida > Tonicellidae > Lepidochitona > Lepidochitona cinerea. The sequence goes on from OZ020565.1 coordinate 2,850,527, forward strand.
CATTAAACAAATGTGTGAAGTTTCAAAATTGTAAGTTAAACACTTTTTTAGATAATGTGTTTACATGGCTTTTTACAGCAGCGGTAATGTAAGGGGCATAACTCTTGAAAAAAACATCCGAGCGCGTTGATTTTTAATAGGCTTCTTGTACTTGCTGCATTAAACAAATCTGTGAAGTTTCCAAATTGTAAGTTAAAAACTTTTTTAGATAATGTGTTTACAAGGGTTTTGACAGCAGCGGTAATGTAAGGGGCATAACTCTTGAAAAAAACATCTGAGCGCGTTGATTTTCAATAGGCTTCTTGTACTTGCTGTATTAAACAAATCTGTAAAGTTTCAAAGTTGTAAGTTAAAGACTTTTTTAGATAATGTGTTTACAAGGACCAATGGACAGACAGACAGACAGACGGAGGCAACGACAATACCCTTCGAGCAAAATTTGCCCGAGGGGTAATAAAAATCAGTGCAGACCTTTCCATGTGACAGATTCAAAGCCAACATGTTCTGAAAAGAGTGACACATGACTAGCACATATACTTTTATTGGCTGTCTCCGTCAGCAGACAGACAGCCGAAATCAACATGGAAGTAGATCCATTATTGCTTATAATTGTAATACTGAATTTAAAAATCTGCGATAAATCAGCCAAAAAACAGCATATTTCTATTTAAGCTACAAAGTGCTTTTATTTAGTGAATGTACACACTAGGCTGGATTTCCTTTCTTTTTAGAGAAGAAAACAAAAAAATACTTTATGGTTCAAAACAAGCACGGTTGTTTTTCCTTTCCAACGGTACCAAACACATATTTTTGCGATTTTTTCATGGGACATGATGCAGTTTATAAAATACCGTATTATGTTACACACACAAAAAAAATTGGTCAACTTTCAAAATCTCCCATTAAAACCCAGGTTAATTTCACTCTCTTCAAAGTATTCCTATGTCCAGCAAATTGCTTTCAGTTTCACGAAACTTATATTGAATTACAAAAGAAGCTTTCAGGAAAATGTGACTAGCAAAAAAATGGTCTGCGTGCCATATTGGTGAATTACAAAGGCCTTGAAGAGGATGAATTTAACCTAGGCTTAAATGGGAGATTTTGAAAGTTGACCAATTTGTTTTTCTTATTGTGGAATTTTATTAGCTTCACTGTTAGGAGTAAAAAAATCGCAAAAATATGTGTTTGGTATCGTTGGAAAGGAAAAGTTAGTGCGCTTCTTCTGAACCCTAAAGTGATTTTTTTGTTATCTCCCCCTTTAATAAACATATGCAAGATACCTGCACCTATTGATTGCGTTTTCAGGCAATAATACTTACAAAAACTGTGGCAACATTGTTTGGAAACTCGTGAGCAGTGATTGCGAAGCTGGCAACCAGAACAGCCGAACTTCCGACGGCTTCCAGTGATCGTGTAAGGAAACACATTACAATGTAAATAGTCCCACTCGGACACATTGCTAAGGTTCTAAACAAAATTATAAAATAAAATCACAAATGTTATCACCAAGATTTATTAACAAGAGTCTGTGTAACGGTTGATTGATTGACTGATTGGGGCTTAACGTCGCATTCAACAGCTAAGGTTATATGGCGACAAACCAACAGGATTCTCTATATAGAATTTCAGCTTCATTGAGCGGATTTATTTTAAATGAGCTGCCAAATTTCTGACTTTTTTCCCCTAAATTTCCGATTGTTTGATTGATTGATATTAACGATGTACTAAAGATTACATTTGTATAAAAAAAAAATTCAGTTTTATGATGGCATTGCAAGGTTTAGTTGATTGATTGTTTGGTGTTTTAGGCCGCGCTCAAGATTATTTCACTTATAGCCAGGTTTAGTGGTGGAGGTACATGAATATAACTAAAAACTGGCCTAATAGCTTGAGTGAGTGAGTGAGTGATTTGGGTTTTACGTCCTGCTCAACAGTATTTCAGTTATATGAAGACGTTGTCTCCTTGTTGCAGGGCGGATTTCCACCGCTCTTTTAGGTGCTGCCTCACCGAGAGGGCTTGCAGAAAGACAACCAGCAAGCCCCCTCACCCAGTCACAGTATACTGACACCGGGCCAATCAGTCGCTGCTCTAACTCCTATTGCTGAGCGCCAAGCGAAGCAGCAACAGCTACATGTACCACTGGTAAAGTCTTTGGTCTGACTCGACCCATGCTTGAACCCGGATCTCCCAGGCCTGAAGCGGACGCTCTACCGACTGAGCTATCGGGGCTGGCCTAATAGCTCAAGGTACATGTACATGTAACTAACATAACAAAAGTGAAGAAACGAGATGAAATCAAAACTCACCCAAATAAAATTCCACAAGTTCCAGACACAAAAATTCCTGATAAAAACATAAACTTGGCGCCAATTTTCACAATCTGAAAGAGATTTTATAATATTAGTGTGCTTTGAGTTGTTTGTTTTGTGTTCTAAAACTGATTCAGAGTTATTTACATGTAAACTTGTTGATATTGCCATAATTAATGCTTGATTGATTGATTATTTTGTGTTTCATTAATTTATTTATTTATTCACCAATGTTAATAATCATCACAGAAATAATTGTAATACATGGGAATGATTTCCCTAACAAAAGCTTTAAGTCTTGCTGTTAAAGTGGGATGAGATTTAATAGGTCAGCAAACATAGCTAAAGCAGTCACAATCCCCATTCCACCCCCCCCCCCCCCCCCCCCAGCCAAAGACTAATACTTGTGTATAATGACCAAAATAAACACTATTGCATCTTATATTGCATCTTAACACATTGATTATTGATTTTAAAACTTCAACAGTCTTTAATCGCCAATTTAAAATTCCTTTCAGGAGTAAGAAGGGTCTTAGATACAATATTGTGAGGAGATATTCATAATGACATATGTCCTTGGATAAAAGAAATTGGTAAAACCCACAAACCCTTTAACGAAGTGATTGATTAATTGTTTGGTGGTTTACGCAGCGCTCAAGATCATTTCACTTATATGGCGGCATTGCCAGTTTTATTGTGGGACAAAACCAGGCTCTATGCCCGGAGGAAATCCACGACCTTCCGGTGGTAACTGGCAACCACTACACATAGGATGTTCGAGTGAAAACATTTTTTTGGACTGAGTGGGATTCGAACCCGCGACCCATTGTTGGAACCTACGAAGTGAAGCACTTATAACAGATAAAATCCAAATAGACAGGATATAGGAGCTTCTTTTTTGGGGGAAAAAATACCTTCATCACGAACATCCCTAAGATTGGACTGTATTAGCTGAAAGCTCTTGTTTTGTACACACTGATAAAACGAAATCACTAATTCTGTGTTAACGACATGATCCCTATATCTGGCAGCACATGAATGCCCCTAAAATAACTTACCATTCCACCAAAAAAAGGGGCTGTCAAGAATATGATCAACTCGTAAACGCCGAAAATAAGACCTATTGTTGATTGGTCAACTCCTTTCTTCTCTGCCTGGAAATGAAAATCAAATATTTCAATTAAAGCTTTAGGAATAAGTTCGTGAAAATTAAAAAATTAAAAATGAAATTTATTTAACTTTAATGTACTATCTGAATTCTTGGCCAACCACTGAGGCAACCAGGGACTCGTTTCACAAAGCAGTCACATTGCACACGACACGTATTTGCCCCTGAATACCATAATGAAGACATACGATGCCAATCATGTCATGGCAACTGCGATTGATCACACTGTGTGACGGCTTCGTGAAACAGCCCCCAGCTATCCAAGGGAAAAGCAGGTCAGATAGTTTCGGTGATAGTCAGAAAAATTGAAAAGTTCCGTACATTGAAATGCTGGGAACCAACCGCTACCGATGTTAGTTTTATTATACAGCATACCGTACATGTATATATACTGGTTTTCATGATGGGTAACAGATTTTTATACCCTTAGTATTAACATAGTAACAGGCTACCTGAATCCATCATAATACCATGAAATCCTATGGCCTGGAAAAAAGGCTGTTACGGCCAAAAAAAAAAGTTTTTTGCTGAAACAAACCTTTTAAGTAAATAGAAAAAAATGATAATTTACGAAAAAAATTGTCTTTACCTCTTGAGTGAAAAAGGGAGCCAGCAGGGCGAAGGCAGCACTGGTGCAGAAATTCACAGACGCTATAGAAAGCAAAGTGAGTTTATTTCGCATGCTCGCATGACGGAATGAAAATTCCTCTTGTTCAGCAAATGGATTGCTGGCGACACTCTCCTGAATAAAGCGGCCAGATTCTCCGCAGCCATCCTCGCCATTTATAGCGCCATATTTGCTATAATTCTCCCTGGTAGGAGTCACAGACTTTTCTGCAGTCACATGATGGCAGGTGCTATCAGTGGGAATCAAAGCTCTTGTATGTAAAAAACTCAGACTTCTGTGTTCTTTCACGGGAGCTGGAAGGGATTTTGTGCTTTCTAGAGACTTGTGGAATTCTTGCTTGTCCGAATTGTCCACGGCGTGCCCGCTCCAAGATCTCATCAATCTTGGCACCTTTGGAGAAACGGAGTTCCCTTCAGCGTCAGCCAAATGATTGGTTAATCCAATATGAATATTCAGATTCGGTTTCGACCAATCATAACCGTTGCTTTCAGCTACTTTTAAAACTGTGTCATTGGTTGTGGTTTTTGATGAACTTGTTGTATCTGGTCCGATACTCAGGGCATGGTTAGCAGACTCTTCTTTCCGCTTCGCGCTTTCCTCAGTTTGGTGAACTTTATCTTCAACGGAACCATTACAAATTAAGCCTGAATAACCATTGAATTCTTCGTCCGACAAAGCTGTACTTATTTTGTCTTCACCTTTGTCTGCATCATTAATGGAAAAGTTTGTTTTTCCAGAATTTTCTGCTTCATTAACATTTTCATCATTTTCGCCATTAGATGTAAAAGAGTTATAAAGTTCAACATCGTTATATTCAGAATGACTAATGTTGCCATTTATAGAGACGCCAGAAATATTTTTTTCATCAGCACCATAGAATGAGAAGTCGTTATTACTTTCAGCATTCGTATGTTCGACACCCTCTTTGCTTCCATTTCCAGACAAAATATTGCGTTCGTTAGCAGCACTTATTACTGGATCATGATGAAAACCGTTCATCAAACTTTGATCGTCGTCCTTAATTTCGCTGTCTGATTCCATGTCTTTATCTAGATACAAAACATCTATTGTTAACTAAGAAATGTTTGAAACTCTCTTTAAACTCTCAGTTACACTTGACGAAGACACTGTTACAGGTGTCGAAAGCTCGTGTTGTTCAAAACAACTTAGTTAATTGTCCGTCAAATTACCTCGATACTTTAGTCTATATAAATCAAAATGGCCGTCTCTTGAGTCTCCGTTTTCATTATTAATAATGCCTTTCCCAAATGCTCAATTACATAACAATGTACACGGTGTTTGTTATTAACACGCAGAATGTATGTGACTACATTTGTTCTCCATAAACCCTTTGATCACTGCTCTACTCTTTGTTAGCAAAATAAATAAAAATAATATATATCCAAATGTTTTGTTCAGTTTGTTCGTATTGGTGCCTTGTTCGTTGTTCAAAGTTCTGGGCTGGTTAGCCAATCATGCCTCCATTCCTAATATGCTTTGTTTCTTCTGTAAATCAAATCTTTCAATGACATTTCTTTCAATGGCATTTAGAAGTTGAAAGGTTTCAATAAGGTGAAGAATTACTTATGGATAACAACTTCTTGGTTTATTGTAAATGTTTCAACTTTTTTCTTTCCGAACAGACAGATTTCCCAATGACGTCATAGGAGGGATAATTCATAAAATAACTGTCCCATGGAATTAAATCAGCACAGAAACAAGTATTATTATGAACACCAAAACACACGGGTACAGGGAAAATCTTCTTGTCTAAAATAACCACGGAGACAAGTTTGTAATTGTGTTAAATAAGTATAGGTATGCAGTCATGCGTGTCACTACTAAGGGCTTAACAAAGCAGTCATTTCAAACAAGATCCCTCTTCGATACCATAATTTTCTGAAGTGACATCATTAGTCTTCTCAAGTCAATTAAACACACCCTTACTTCTTGTAAGTATAAAAGGGTTTGGCATCCATGGACCTGTCAAAACAAAAAAAAAAACAAGAAAATTAAATTGTTTGGTTAAATTAAATTGTGACACTCGACATTTCACTTATATGGCAACGTAAGCAGGTTTAGAGGGAGAAAAACCAGGCTCTCTGCTTAGAGAAAATCTGAAACCTTTGGCGAGCACCTGGCACCTTACTCAAGCTTCTAAATATGGCAATCAAGTTAAAAATCCACTCAGAAATTTTTCAATTTCATTTGGTCTGAGTGTGCTTAAAAACCGCACCATTCATGCAATAACTGAAGGACTATCACTCTGCTGAATTGTTTACAGTCTGACAGACACTTTAGGGTTAATGTCAACAGAGGGCCTACATAGATGAACAGTATCGTAGTGAGTTGTGAAAGCAGGACAAAAAACACATCAAGTCAAAAGACAACAGAACAGTCAGCCAGCTTGTAAGTGTGCAACAAATCGCTCTCGAGCCTCTGTTTGAAAATCCAGCCTAGCTGAAACTAAAAGTAAACATGTTTTTTTACCATAACTCCTGTAAGTAGTACACATGTGGAACGGTTTTGATGAGCCGGGCATCAATTTTTTACATGATTCTTTGGGTAAATATACAGCTCCTTTGGGTTTCTTGCAATCATTCGGGTAATTCAACAGACTGCCCTAAAATGTTGAACTCTAGGCCTACATGTACATGTATGATGTATACAATGTATGATCAGTGCTCTATGAAAAGTTACCAATCGGGATCTACGATTCTCCAGTAGTCGTGTATGTGTAGTATAGGCCCTACTTAAAGGCACACTTGCCGCGAAAATCAGGAATATTGTTTACATTAAAAAAGAAAGACCGTATTCTGTATTTTCCCCAGACAATATAAGTTAGGAACTTTCTATTTTTACCAAAATTTAAAAGTTTGGACGTCACTTTGTATTTTTAATTTGAATTTGAAAATTTGAATTGTTACGTACCCGGAACGTAAACAAACCGATCTGTCCCCTATTGGCGATTTTATGTTTCAGTCGAGTGAGTGAACTAACGGCACAGTGTAATTTTATGTAGGCCTATTTATCTGAGAAATACAGACTGACGATCGGTTAACAGCGACTGGAAAAGCCTGCTGGTAATTGTATGAGTGTTAACCACAGATACAAAGGCCTGAAAGGAGGGTAAACCAACACGAAAGTTGACCGACACTGATCGTTGTTGTTGTAATCAGGCTTCGATTCTTCGTTTGTTTTTCACCCCATTTTTACAGTCTAAAGCTAACTAGACATGTTTTATGTGTCCTATGTTTAAGTTTAGTGGTATTAGTCGTAGTAAGCTCATGTAAATTGGTTTTCTTAGCAAATTTAAACAGGCTACGGCGGCAAGTGTGCCTTTAATGAACAGTAGGCAACTTACTGGTATCTGCTCAGTTTGCGTACAGAACCTTCAACCAATTATTGTTAACAAAGCTCTAGTCCTTAATTGTAGAAAACAATGGTCTAACCAGCTGGGAGCGGTGACCATTGTAGTGGAGACGCCATTTTGTCGTAGTTACATTACGAAGCCTTTGCAGCTCCGGCCCCTATTTTCCTTTGAAAAAATTGTTCACCGATGCAATAAATGCCTTAAAATGAATGACCAACCTTCACTGTCTTAATATCCATTCCCCTTTTGTCGAACTATAGGCTTGGGTTGTTGCATTCCATCGATATCGAAAGAGGGCCATATTGCCTGTGGAATCATGGTTAATTTCACAAATTTAAAAATGGCTTCCTTCCGTAGCGTTCCGACCTTCGGGCTTCCCAATAACGCTACATACCGGAGCTACTCTAGTCCTTAGTTGGAGATCTCCAAACTATGTGGTCAAAGTTTATGATGATGGGTGACCAACAGAGTTGGAGGACCTGCCATATTGAAATATGTCGATTTACCGAAACAAAACTATTTCGCTAAATTTCTCCTAATTTTAAACAATGCAACCGGCTCAAACTTTACACACATTCAATTCGATCTTTTAGTTCGCTTTTTCACCGAAAAAAAAGCGTTCAAACACTCACATTTGTGTTGTATCATCATCGTTTTTCCAAGGACAGCCTGAATCTCCCGCTCGCCTCCTCGTTTACTTCAAGTTAACTTGGGCAATGTACGACCTATGAGAGCCGCGCTTTCGTATACATGTTGTTGTACTCGATGATTGGAAATAACACTTCCGATGCACTTCACTCGAACTCGTATGTTTATCAAGAAAATACGAAAGCGCGGCTCTCATAGGTCGTACATTGCCCAAGTTAACTTGAAGTAAACGAGGGGGCGAGCGGGAGATTCAGGCTGTCCTTGGAAAAACGACGATGATACAACACAAATGTGAGTGTTTGAACGCTTTTTTTTCGGTGAAAAAGCGAACTAAAAGATCGAATTGAATGTGTGTAAAGTTTGAGCCGGTTGCATTGTTTAAAATTAGGAGAAATTTAGCGAAATAGTTTTGTTTCGGTAAATTGACATGTTTCAATATGGCAGGTCCTCCAACTCTGTTGGTCACCCATCATCATAAACTTTGGCCACATAGTTTGGAGATCTCCAACTAGTTTCAACTAGGCAATTGATCATGTTTTCTGGCTGATCACTGCCATTCCCTAAAACTTTGTTCAACAGTCGGAGGGGGGGGGGGGGGGGAGTTAAGTACTAAGTTGTTATTTCACTGTTTAAATCGGACCCCATAGGCCTACTGCCCGCAGATAGTCTACATGGGCTTTTTGATTGCAATGAGCCCCGGCCGTCAATTGAAAAGAAAAAAAAAAATTGTCATTTTACAGTCAGAAACCCAGACTATACAAATTCTAACACTGAAAACCAGACAAAAGTGAGCTAGATTATATCAACTAAACTGTAAAGATGCGGTTAAGCATTGTTTGTAGCAGACGACACAGTTTTTGACACTTGACTTGTTGTTGTTGTCAGTTGTTGTTGTTAAACTGTTTTTTAAAACTAAAATTAAATTACATTATCACAATAAAATCCATAATCGAATCCACTTTCATGGCCCCAAATGTATGTTAGAATGAGCCCAGCAGCATGACATATAAATTTGAGGTCGTTTAAAACGTACACCCACCTGCCATGAGAATTCGTTAAATCAATACGTGACCCCCTGACCCCTTCTCGGAACAAACACTCCGAACTTGTGTTGATTTCATCACAGTCAAGTTAGAGTGACCTCCCTTTGCCTAAAGGCGAATTGACCGAAATCCGTTTGCCCCGAAAGTCGTTACTTTTCGTTCTGGTCGTTTAATTAGACCACCTGCTCGTTTCCAAGACTTTATTTCCAATTGATCACGAAGCTTTAATATCCAACCGAAGCAATGCCTACGTTAAATGTGTTAAAATTTTGAAAATCTTATTTAATGAAATACTAGCACAATTTTTTCTTTATGAATACAGTTACATAATCCGTCTAATAATGAAACACAGATATAAAATGAGAAAATATTCAACATACCGTCCGTTGCTTTGGGGAACAATGTTTAATCTCAAGGCATAGCCATTCTAGCTACAGCGCAATGCTGGAACCCTCAAAGAGCAATAAAGCTACGTTTGCACCATCATCGGATGCCCAGGGATAAACTAGCTGAGCGTGAGCGTAAATTTTATTCGTGGGTTCCGACGATGCGTTTCCACTTGTGCGGATGAGGAGTTTGCTTGCTGTCCGTTAGTCAGCTACATTTGTTCTGACAGGCAAATTATAGGCCTACACAAAGGGGTTTCATATGATAGTGACCGTAGGGGCATGCAGTCACCCTGAAGTCTACGCCTGGCCGTTATTTGTGCAAATAAATTACGGTATGATCATAAAAAGGCACAAAACCCCCCACATCAAAACCAAGGACACGCTTGATTGATTGTTTGGTGTTTTACGCCGCACTCAAGATTATTTCACATATATGGCGGCGTTGCCAGTTTTATTGTGGTAGGAAACCGAATTCTATGCCCAGAGGAAACCCACGACCTTCCGGTGGTAACTGGCAACCATCCCACACAGGTTGAACAATTGAATACTACTGACTATAGATAGAACATATATAACTAAAACTTTGAAAAAAAAAATGTTATGTAGATTATGAAGTTAATCATGTGTCCAACGAACGATTTTATTATTACCACTCCAAAAACTAAATAAAACTATAGATAAAAACTCTTGATATTATCTTCATGGATTGTTTCACAAAACGTCGTGGTTATAATATAACGGGTCGGGTTAATCCAATTTTTAGTCAAACGAGACATAATGCATATACACAGAATGTTAATTACCCGGCACTTTATATATTTATGAACACTAAAACACACGGGCACAGGGAAAACCTTCTTGGTACATTATATATGTAAACACTTTAAAGGATGAAAGTTACGCACGGATAAATCGCAAAAAAAGAAGCGTTGTTTGAGTGTCAAGAGGCTGGCAGTTGTTTCCCAGCCCTGGCAAGACGGAAAATTGTATTTTAAAAAATATAATGGAGAAAATTATATAGGGCCTATAAACCAAAATTTGAAAGGTTTAAAGGGGGAAAAAACGGACATTTTTTCATGAGATGGTATGCGGCACTGGTGGGAAGGGGAATGGTCTGCCGATTTGTAGCGCAGGCCTACAATGTAGATAAAGAGTACGGTACGCAAAGTAAAACAGTTGTCTTCAGGTCGATAAGTTAGTCCATGAATAAAAAAGCGCTAATTTTCAAACGAAGAAAATGTATCCGTAGTCCTACCGTGTCCAGTGGATGACATATATAAAAAGGAGGCGCGTGTAGCTGCGGCCCCGGGGTTCACATCGTCGGAATAAACAGGGGATTACTCCCAGATTTTCGATATTGCTGGTCGAGAATTAGAAAAAAAGCTCCACAGTCAAAAACCCTCGGCTATAAAGAACAGGAAAACGGAATTGTGAAACGCCATATAACTCAGCCTGCAATTTATTTCCTCTTTGCCGTGGTGGTTGGATTACCAGCATAAACTGTATATATTGAGATAGGCCTAATGCGTGTGGTTATACTGTGTTTAAATACGTACAATTATTCTAAAAACAATTAAGTTTGCTGTATGAGTTACATAGCGTAGACCTTAACTATGCTATATATATAACTGCTGATATAGCCGAGAAATCTGGGCTCTGCCGAAATTTTTTTTTCTCTCCGTGTTCGTCATAAGGCGACAAGACACATTAGCAGCCATATAATACCAGTCGCCGTAAGACCGATAATCTGGGCTGGAACTGATACAGCTGCTGGATTAGAATTTATCATATCAAGACAAATAACTGGCCCTCCCGACAAAATTACAACCCTGTAAAGTGGCCTGAGCTAGCTGCCAAAGTGTTGATATTTTCCAGTTAAAACCAAAGTCTACTGTCTCTACTAACCAAGAACAATGTACATTCAAGAGTAGAGTTTTTAATTGACTTCTTACAGCCCACGTTCTAGATTTTTCGTAATAGGCCTACCATCGTCACACATTTAGTTTTTCGAAGAACTCGTAACACTCTTGTAGTCTTGAAAATCGGAATTTATGAATAAATGCCACTTAAACGTTATTCAGCAAGGCTATTATTCCGCAATGTCAAGTAGACTCTCTTCTATCTTAATAACTTTTTTCTTAGCCTGTTGGATGGTCTTTCGGATTGGATTGATTGATTGATGTTTTACGCCGCACTCAAGATTATTTCATTTATATGGCGGCGTTACCAGGTTTAATGGGGGGGGGGGGGGAAACCGGGCTCATTGCCCGGACGAAACACCCGACCTTCGGCGAATACCTGGCAACTCTTCCACTAGTGACTTAAGGGGACCGAGTGAAAAATCCACTCAGAATGTTTTTTTCAGTTTTTATTTGGTCTGAGTATGATTCGAACCCACGCCGCATCGATGGAACGTCTGTGTGGGACTGAGGGGACGATCACTCCAACCCACTGGACCACTTTCGGATTGGAACATTCAAATTTAATATACCAAATCCTGAAGACATTATACATGCAAGGCACAGTAACACAGATAAGAAGTCCACATTGGCTGTTTGCCGATTCCGTAAAAACGTCATCGGTTCGTTGCCCAATGTGTGATGGATATTGCCGGGGGGTTTGGCATGGCGGACGGCAATTGTTCCGCTGCAAGGCTTGTGTTTATATGTAATTATGTTTGATAGGTTTCATCAAAATTTGTTTCGATAAAACAAGACCAACAGCGGGAACAAAAAGGAGGAAAAACATATCATACAACTAAAGAAATGAAATGAAGTTTCCAAAAACGCTGTCAAATATAATGTACGAAACATCAATTAACGTCAATTATATAACGTCATTATTGAATATGACGTTGTAGATATTATCTGTAAAAGCATAAAAACCAAAGACAGTAGACATGGTTTTGTTTGTCGAGTAATTAATAATGAAGAGTTGTTAGTTTTGTTACAAACACGATTTAAATAGTGAGCGCCGAAAGAGTGAAAATGACGCATTTTCTTTTTTTGCTTGTCCTCAACGTTATGTTAAAAATGACGTCGATTGGTATATAATTTAATTTCCAGTGTGTTTACGACGAATACTGCAATTTGATTGGCTAATCTGCTTTCGTTCATAGTCCGATGAACGAACCAGCTCCGGACTACTTTTGACAACGACTTACGTGACGCACTGACGAAACAACAATAGCCTTACTGCTATTTATTGAAACGGAGAATGCAATTAATGTGTTGAATAAATACCTGCTCATTTATTTTTCATTCCGATAAGATTTCAAAGAAATAAAGAAGAACTTATTATGTTGGCATACGAAAATGTTTGCACTCTGGTCTATGGGAGGCCGTTTGTGTCAAAATTAAACGTTTAACACTCAACACAAAGTTATTACTTTACAAGAAACTGAACACAATAGTTTTTCATTTCACGTAAACATTCTGAATATTTCATGTTTTTTTTTTATATTTGACACTCTCTCTTTAATTCAAAACACATAAGTATTCGTGCAATCTCTAACATTCTGCACTCTGTAAATCTTTTCGAATCGCGCGCCAAACATTTTGCACTCTGTATATCTTTTCGAATCGCGCGCCAAACATTTTGCAATCTCTAAACTTTACACGAACTGGATACTTCAAACACCGCCAGGGGGTGCGCCGTTCCAACAGCGATCAGACCTTCAGAGCCGCGCGGATCGACTAAAATAAACTTGTACGTGCGCCCAGTCTGAACAGATAGATAGATATATGTGTATTTATAGTGGTAGGAACCATGATACAAGATTTAGCATTCATATAAATAAATATTTGAAGCCAGCCCTGTCAGAGCTTATCAACCACTCTAAACTGAAAATCATACATGGTTAAAGTTAACAGCAGAGAAAAGGCGATTTTGTCGTATACCATAGGCTAATCTATTAAACATAGGCCTTGACATATCTTTCTAGTATGAAACTCAGAAAGGTTTTGCAATTTTCCTCCATATGTTGGCATTTGAAGGAATAGAATATCATTTAATAGATTCAGTCTTAGATAGGCGTATGCCGGACAATCAAAGATTAAGTGGACTTCGCTATGGCTATCACACTATTTATTTAAACATGATATTATAGCTGATCAGTCTTGTTCAAAATGGCATTCAAAATTGAAAATGTCTTTCATTTCTTTCTTGATTGTCCCTTCTATGCCACTCAAAGGAAGCACCTCCTTTATAGTCTCATGGATATATCATTTCACCCGGAGTTCATCATTCTATTTTTTGGTGGAAGGCTGTTCGGATTCAGCGTCCTACGCTCTAACTATTGAGCCACGGAGGCCCTATACGGTTGAACAGGATATGGATAGTTCGTTTCACGGCTACCTTTTGGTCGCTAATTTAAAAATAACCAAAGTCCAAATTAGCGGCTAATTCGGAGTTACCAAGTCCCATGTAGCCTAGCTAATTCGGAGATAGGCCTAGTAACTCCAAATTACAAACATTTTTTTTCACTTGACCCTAATACGCTTCCGTAAATATGGACGTCCTGTCAACGGCTGAATACTTTATTTAAAAATTGAACAAATGTATTTTCATAAAGTATTCAGCTGTTGACAGAACGTCCATATCCTCAAGGCACCCGTACTTGTTTTGCCCAATCAGCGCTGCTCTGAACTTTAGGTAGACTTCCATTTGGTGGAACAGCGCGCCCCCTGGCGGTGTTTGAAGTATCCAGTTCGTGTAAAGTTTGCAGATTGTCAAATGTTTGGCGCGCGATTCGAAAAGATTTACAGAGTGCAAAATGTTTGGCGCGCGATTCGAAAAGATTTACAGAGTGCAAAATGTTAAAGATTGCACGAATACTTACGTGTTTTGAATTAAAGAGAGAGTTACAAATATAAAAAAAAAACATGAAATATTCAGAATGTTTACGTGAAATAAAAACTATTGTGTTGAGTTTCTTATAAAGTAATAACTTTGTGTAGAGTGTTAAATGTTTAATTTTGAAACAAACGGCCGCCCATACTGGTCAGCACAGCTGCATTGACAGGGACAACGCTATGACGCGAGATGACGTCATCACGTATAATCGTCTTTGCCTGTGATTGTGACGTCACTTGGTAGACAGCTTTGTCATACGTGTAGCCTTGGGCGCGTTTGTTTGCTTTGATTCTTGAAAATAAAATATATCACTTATTTTGGATATTTTGTATTGTTTACGAAGTATATGGGATAGTAATTAAATTATAAGGATTGACTTCAATGTTTCTTCGGTTCATGGAGTTATGAACGAACTGGCCCCTGTGCAAACTTTTCATAAACCGCTTCGCGGATTTATTTAGTTTGCACAGGGGCAAGTTCGTTCATAACTCGATGAACCGAAGAAACATTGAAGTCAATCCTTATATAGACCATTTGCCAGTTTTTCGCGCAACAATGAGATGACGTCGTGGCACCAATCTTAGACCGGACAAGCCCGACGTCCAATTCAAGTTCAGCTATATAAAGTCGAGCTCCAGTTTCATGAAAGATTTGTTCGCCTTCCATGATTATTTCAGACATAGACAGTCACATTAACGGATTTCCTTTCTAAAATACGTTGCAAGAATACTGAAAATTTTGTGTTACAAACAGGCGGATACTTCGTCCGGTCTACCACAAAGGGTCATAATTGTGACGTCGCTAAATTACGCCATTTAAAAGTAATTGGCAAATCACTTATTACGCGTTGCAATATTGACAATATAAGAATTAAGATTAAAAAAAAGTTTCGCTCGTTATTTCTTTTTAGAATCCTAATGTTTCGTATTACCAACTACGAAAACAAAACTGTGTACACTAGATTTATAAATTGTTTATAGGCCCTATCAATTAAGTGCTAATTTGATACGGTTTATTGATATCATAAACAAACGTAAATGACGTCATAATCACTCTCTAGGTTCTGAAGGAAGCTAAATGACGCATAGCAACGTGTGTCATGTGGACGCGACTGCGGGACAACTGGCGGGATTTCAACGAAGTGGCCCGGTCGAGAAGTTCGGTTCCAGTTCTAACAGCCTTTCTGCTAATTATATCGCCTAGTTAATCTATCTATGTGCAAATGTGGCCTCGTAATTGCTAATATATCTGCATTTACGAGACAAAATTTACACTAAAAGTTAGTTGGCGAAAGCTTCAATCTGGTGTTTGAAGATTTTTGGCTGAGGCATCTTCCAATAATTCCTGTCTACAGATCCAGACATAGGCGTATAGCTGGGATTGTTTTCAGACTGGTCCATTCGTTTTTCTCGGTAGAGGTGTGAGCCTTTTGTGTTTATTACAGTAACAAGTGGAGTCTAACTTCCCCTCGATTGGCGTTTTTCAATGGCATACTTAGGATTATACAGGTTTATGACGACAACAGTGCGTTAATCTCCTCCCGGATAATCTGTTAATCCCGTCGGATAATATTGCCGAAGTTTTGCCCCTCGCCTTAAAGAAAGGTGAGTTAAAAATCTTTTCTTACTACGTTATGCTTACCCTCCGTTATTCAAATACACGGAGTTCGAATCCCACTCAGTCCAAACAATTGGCAAATTTTCTGACTGGGTTTTCACTCGAACGACCTATGTGGGATGGTTGCCAGTTACCAACGGAAGGTCGTGGGTTTCCTCCGGGCATAGAGCCCGGTTTCCTCCCACAATAAAACTGGCAACGCCGCCATATAAGTGAAATAATCTTGAGCGCGGCGTAAAACGGCAAACAATCAATCAATCAAATACACGGACTGCCTATATAGCCATAGAAGATAGCTACACTTTAAAATACCTCATGCATAAAGCCTACTGTGTGTGTTTTGTAAAATAAGTTTTTTTTAAATTAAAATTAGTTCAAATAGATCATATAAAATAATTATTAAAAATATGTGACAATAGACATCCTTATTATAGGTTACTCGATAAAAAACACGCATACGTTGCAAACCTCACATAGGTCCTTTTTTTAACGGGATGGGGGCAGGGGTGCTTTAAAAATATTTTTAAAAGTTTTTAAAAAAATGTGCAAATTTATAAAATAGAAACATATAACGCACCATATACGACATGCCGATAAAGGAAAATGTAACAATCTACTACGTACACAGCCAAGTATACTTTTTGTATGTGTTTTGACTTCTTACGAATTGGTATAAACCTGAAGCTGTGAACTGTTTATTCCCAGAGACCCTTTCAAAATCAGCCAACTGTTGTTTCTGTCTGTGTGTGTATATATACAATATATCTAAGACACGGCATGTCTATATATTGATTAGGGATAATTTTATATGAACGCTGTGCGGTATCGTTTACACAGAGTCATTTATTGCGATCAACCAGCCGTGTGATATTATTTGGTTTCGCGGACAATTCATGTACGTTATTAAGCCGGATAGAGCTATATAGACCTTGATCAATCATTTGGGGGAGTAGTGCACTGTATTGAAGTGTAACCAGCTTGAAGTAACTCATAGTTTGATATCAGCCAACAGTAAAAATGTTCTCTGTTTCTCAAAACATTTACGCCAGACGTAAGTCCAATGCTAAACCAATAATAGCCGCACTCGTGTGTCTCTATCCTGGTTTACTTACTTTGCCGGTCAGGTAGAAACCAATAACTGTCATGGCAACATAAACGTTCAACATTACGTTACGACCAGGGGACCGTTTCACGAAGCCTTCGCCAAATGCGACCAATCGCAGTTACCATGACGTCGTGTCTCTTCACTATGGCATATTTATTGGCAACAAGGTTTCTTTTGCGATGCAACTGCTTTGTGAAACGAACCCCAGGCACAAAGTCACAGGGGGCGTAAATGTCTTAGTAAACAGACCAGCTCCAAGGTGTGTGGTAGATAGAGTAACCATAAAATTTATTTTGTCAGTACCTGTTTAGTTAACTACACTGTCTGTTCAAAATAAAATATGATATAATAATGGTATAATAATCTCCCCAACGTTTTTTTCTTTTAAATATGATCCAATGTTGTTCGATCTATGTCAACAAGCCCGTAAAAAGTAGTCGCGAAGACATATGCCTAGTATACCGCCAGACAGGTACAAGTTTAACGTTTTATCTATTCATTTTCACGAATCGCAGGTTCGAATACCAGCGTAAAAAAGACAAAATTGCTTAGTACATTTTTTATTGGTTGCCACTGATCATTTTGGAAATGATTGATTGATTTATTGATGTTTACGTCGCACACATGATTATATGACTTGGTGGCGCTTTCAGGGTTAGTGTGTCTGGGGGCGAGGAGAGCTGATTGGAGGATGCCCTTGGCGAAAGGAACCCCCCCCCCCCCCCCCACACACACACACAGCATTTTTTGTTGTTGCTGATATAAACAGAATTTTACGGAATGTTATTGTTAGTGTTGTTTCACACCTGTACATGCATGTTGTATTATTACCTGGGAATTACTGGCCCGGTGTCAGGTGTTTTATATGTGGTCCTATTTTATTCCTAATCAATAACCCATGGTAGGGCAATAGACCGATATAGATCCATTATAAATCACAATGTTTATGAAAGCCAATAAAGATTTTTATCCCACCTTACACTAAATATTTCGCTAACGCTTCGCCCAATACTCCGTTTCCGTACCCCCCCCCCCCCCCCCCCCTCGAACAAACCCTGTAACTGATATTATTTACAGGGGATATTTTGTGTGTGGATTGCAAGACGGTTTATTTACATAGCCATGTTTACCAAAACATCTTGGATCATTATCACCCCTTTAAAAAAAACCCAATTAGAATCACTTAGTCTCCAATGGTTATTTTAGTTTAAACTGATTTTCATTTTCCGAGTGATTATAAGTATTCAAATTCACAAAACAACCCTCTCTCGATAAATGACATATTGTTACATTTGGCTTTAAGTGTTTGTGTTTAGCTTAAGTGTTTGTGTTTAGCGAGAAAATCTCGGGAAGTTTTTGGTTTTGTTCATTTAATAAGGCGCAAGTTTGGAAGCTAATATAAAGTTTGTCTTAAAGTGATATCTCTTCTTCTTTAGTTTATACACTAGTGTGGCAGGCAATGATTGACCTGTGATCATATCCCTTCTTTATTAATCCCAGGTTGTATACAGTTTATGAGCTAGTGTGATATTATTCAAGAGTTCTCGGTTAGGTTGATTGGATCAGATTTTTTGCGAAGGCCTCGTTGCATGGTCCAGTCAACAGAGCGATAGTCTATTTGTCCGTGTATGAGGAAGAGTTGCCAGGTAGGCTACTCGCCGAAGCTCGGGGGTTTCCTCCAAGCAATGAGCCCGGTTTCCTTACTAAACCTGGCAAGGCCGCCATATAAGTGAAATAATCTTGAGTGTGGGATAAAACACCAATCAACCAATCTATTGCTGTTTTTGAAAACATTTGCGCCCGACGTTACGACCAGGTACACCACCACGTAGTAAGTTGTTTTGAACAACACGAGCTTTCGACACCTGTACCGGTGTCTTTGTCAAGTAAAACATTGACAAGTGTAACATGGTAACATTTCATTAGTATGGAACCCACGTTTAAAGAGAGTTTCAAACATTTCTTACAAGGAAATCATTTGTTACGCCTCGTAAACCAATTACTCTATTGTCAAGGGTCCGGTTATTAAAAAGAAAATTAGCTGAACAATAGGTTAAATGACGTGGCGTAACAAACAAGTTCTTTCTTGACGTGACGTCATCTAACCTGCCGTTAAGCTCATTTTCTTTTGAACAACGGGCCCCGGGCCTGTCATACAAAGCTGGGGGCTGTTTCTAGACACCGACGTAACTTTGCGGCTGGTCGTAACGTCATGGCAACATATACCTTCAACATTACGTTACGACCAGGCGCAAAGTTACGACGGGCGTAAATGTCTTGAGAAACTGGGGGCTGTTTCTCAACACAACTTACGCCCATCGTAACTTTGCGCCTGGTCGTAACGTAATGTTGAAGGTATATGTTGCCATGACGTTACGACTAGGCGCAAAGTTACGTCGGTGTCGAAAAACAGCCCCCAGCCCCGTGGTGTAAATTTGTGCACAGACCTAGGATATGTTTTAACACTGATTTACGTCCGACGAAACCTACGTCAGCTTCGTAAGTCAGGGCCCTGGGGGCTGTTTCTCAAAACAGTTACGCCCGACGTAAGTCCAATGCAAGGCCTAACTGTCATGTCAAAATATACCTTCAACATTACGTTACGACCAAGCGCAAAGTCACTACGGACGTAAGTGTGTTGAGAAGCAGCCCCCAGTCTAAAAGTTCTGTAGCTTGAATCCGACATTAGAAAATTAACCTGGCCATTGTTGTTATTTTACGCTCATGTTCTCTTGGTTTCGATGTCAAGACATTTCCTGCACTATTTACGTCCCGTCACTCTCGCCTCTTCTATGCGACAACAAGCATGTTGAAAGGTGGCACGTTTTGACCGTAGAAAAAGGCATGCCGCAGGATTAAATACTTTGACCCCTGCTTTTCTTGTCCATAGTCTGTTTCTATCAAATACTGATGTTGAGGGGAAGTTTCTCCTCTGACAAGCGCAAAGGTTACATCAATGACACTCCTATCTATACGTTATCCAGCAAATCAGTCATTAGTATATCGACGATCCATAGATATTTCATCATTTCGGCAAGTAAGGTTTATCTGAATCAATAAATTGTATGGAAATAACCGTATATCCTCCTTCATCTATTTCAGAAGGATGAGCAAGAGGAAGGCGGACGATAAACCCCCTCCACCTGTAGGACCCGGGAGTAAGATCCTAGCCCTACCAGGAGTCATCAGGAAACACTTCAAGAAAATTGAATACGAACCATGGCTAATCATAGATTATTCCACCGGCGGCTTCAAGAAGCTCCCTCCAGAGGTCTTCAAGAACGAAGAACTTGGTCAACTCGCCAAGAAATTCTTAGCAAATTGCAACAAGTTGAAGAAGCTGCCCAAAGATATTTCTGGTTTAGAGGCCGTGGTCTACATGGACGTCAGCACAAATCTAATGTCCTCCCTCCCCGGCACGATAGCCAAATGCAAGTCACTCGAAATCCTTGACGTTTCAAGAAACACCCTTAAGAGTTTGCCGAAAACGATTCACAAAGCTCCGGAGCTAAAGGTCCTGCTGGCGTCGGAGAACAAGATGAAATCATTGCCGAAGACGATGAATAAATGTCCGATGTTGGAGTTACTGGATGTCTCCGATAACCAAATCAAGAGTCTGAAGAAGACGATTTATCAGACGAAACTGGTTCTGAATATTAGCAAGAATCGTCTCGAGGATCTCCCAGAGGCCGCAGGAGTGAAGAAACCGGGAATCAAGTCAATCGATGCCTCTCATAACATGATAACTTTGATCCCCGACACCATTAATCAAGTAACAACCCTAACTTGGCTGGATGTGTCGCACAACAAACTGGAAGAAATTCCTAGGGAGCTCTGCTTTCTAAAGTACCTAGACTATTTGAATTTATCTCACAATTCACTGGAAGTTCTTCCCGACGAGATTTCGTTCTTGCAATACACCCTGAGGACTCTGTTAGTTTCAAACAATCAGCTGGTCGCATTGCCACTTGAGCTATCAAGTTTAAAACTTCTGGTAACCCTGGACGCATCTAAAAATAAGATCGAAGTTATTCCGGCCAAATTTCAGACAATGATAGCCCTGAAAACTCTAGACTTGTCAGGGAATCGTTTGAAAACAATGGTTGATTTAACAAAATTAACAGGTCTTGAGAATTTATCAGTCGCACAGAATCTTTTGCCTGAGGTTCCAGAAGATATTGGGAAACTCAAAACCCTCATTTCTATTGACGTGTCCGGAAACGATCTAAAACACATTCCGAACGGCCTCGGCGACATTACGACCCTCAAGACGATCAAAGTCAGTGATAACAAAATTCAACACATACCAGATACGCTCGGCCAAAAACAACTTTTGGAAAATTTAGACTTCAGTGGGAATTGGCTGACTGGGATTCCAGCAGATTTGAGACGCCTCAGGACAATCGAGTCCCTGAATGTGGCGCGAAATGCAATTATCTCCTTGCCACGAGCCTTGGAAAATCTTAACTTTTTGCGAATACTGGACGTGAGCTCAAACGAAATGTCAGAGCTAACGATTCCAAGAAGTATTACTAAACTAAATCTGTCCAGAAACATGTGGGAAATGCCGAGTGTCGATCACAGATCTGTGTTCAATGTCATCGCTCAGAAAGAGCACGCACAGAAAATAACAGAGTTGGACATTTCCAGTATCAAAATGGTAGAGATTCCGGAATCTCTGAGCAGGTTAAAATTCTTGAAAGTGCTCGATCTGTCAAAAAACAACGTGCAAGAGTTCCCAGAAGATTTGTGCCGCTTTCGCTTGTTGACAAAATTGGACATCAGCCAAAACGAAATAGATTCTCTTCCAGAAAAAGTCTCAGAGTTGAAATGTCTAGAGCATCTTGATGCCTCTCATAATAAAATCAACGCATTTCCGGAAGGTTTACTTCCAGTTATGTCCCTTCAGTACTTGAACCTTTCTGACAACAATATCGGTACACTGCCAACGAATTTCGGCGAACTTCACAAGCTGGTTACTCTAGATCTATCGAACAATGTTTTAGAAGAGTTTCCCGAGGATCGCATAGACATTCTGGCTTCTCTAACAACGCTAAACTTGGCAAAGAACCACATCAGTGCTTTCCCGAGTGATCTCCCTTACTTGTACCGCATCCGGGTCCTTAACGCATGCGGCAATGATTTAACAGCTCTTCCGTCGGACATAAACAAAATGACATGCTTAGAGGATTTGAACCTCGCCGACAATCTCCTCGAGGCTCTTCCCGAAAACATCTGCAAGCTTCCATCCATATTAAAACTAGATGTGACGGATAATAAACTGTCGTCATACCCGAAGAAAATGGAAACCTTAAAGAAAACGTGCGAAGTAAAGAACGAAAATCAAGACAGTCTGAAGTCACGTGGCAAGGAAGGGGAGGTAACTTCTGTTCAGGAAGATGCTCGATCAACCAGTCCAAAAACTAGAGCTAAAGCAGCCGATACGGAGGACTAATATGATGTTTGTCTTTCATAAATGATGTTCTTTCTTAAATATATAAAAATAACATTTGCCAAAATGTTTTCAGAGAAATAAAATCTTAATAGCTCCAGGGAACGCAGATCTGGGTTTATTGGAATAATTGTTATAAAAATAGATACTGTCTAAAGATTTTTTATTCACATAATCATGGTAGTTTAGTTAATTTTGCTTTATATTTTTATAATAAATTGTCGTATTCAAGTCATATCTAGTGCTGTTAAATTCGGATAATCGTGTTGTTTCGTTATACTATTGTTCCCTTTGTATCAATGCTGTAATATTATGTATTGGGAGGAGAGAATGTTGAGCAGGTCCCTGGAAGATTTCTAATATGTACAAATATTTATACCGTTTTTATAACTTTATACTCAATATTTTTTTAATTTTTACATCTTTGATATTTACAAATATATTTTATTGTGTGTTTTGAGCAAAATAAATCTATACAATTTAAAGTGTTTTCTTTTGTTATGTGTAGCGAAAAAATGATCGACTGTGTCTGACGTTTATATAGCAGTTAACGATAAGAGGTGATCGGCTTACAATGCTTTTTATGGATTGATTGATTGTTTGATGTTTTACGCGGCGATCAAGATTATTTCACTTATATTGCGGCGTTGGCAGTTTTATTGTGGGAGGAAAACCGGGCTATGTGCCCGGGGGAAACCCACGACCTTCCGCTGGTAACCGGTCGTTCGAGTGAAAAGCCAGTCAGAAAATTTTCTAATTGTTTGTTTTGCTTTTTATGGAAGTCTACTTCTAAAAACAACCAATCGCTCAATCTAGCCTTTTCAACAAACAAAGCCTCCGACATGCTTGATTGATAAATTATTGTTCTACGCCGCACTCAAGATTATTTCATTTACATCGTGGCGTTGCCATGCAGGTTTAAGTGGTGGGGGGGGGGGGGGGGGGGGGATAATGCGGCGGCCGAGCGAGAAATCCACTCAGAATTGTTTCTATTTTTATTTGGTCTGAGTGTGTTTTTCGAACATGGGCACGTCGATGTAAGACCCGTGTCAACTGAGGCCGGCGTCACTTTAACCGTCTGTGTCCACCAAGCCCCTCCCCCCTCCTCTTCTGACATGGGATTTGGGATATATTTTCGTGCACAAAGTCAAATAAGTCTATATAAACTTAGGATTTTGCATTTTGTTGGCACTGGGTGTAGCTAATAAATCAAGTTTTCCACTTTCAATGAAAAGTACAAAACTTTAAATTTAGTCAAAAATAGTTCCAAACTTCTTTCGTCTTTCAAAAAATACAAAAGTCCGCCTGTTTCTTTTAATGTTTAAAGATTTTTGGATTTTCCTGCAAGTCAAGTTTTGAGGTGGAATATCTGCCTCAAAATGACCATAAAAACTCAATCACTCCATAAAAAACTGAATTGCAGTTTATTAAATCTTCAGTTTCTAACAACTAAAATACACAATTGGACTTAAATTGAACGCAAAACTTTATGCTCTCAAAAATTTGAAACCCTGATTTTATCAGCTAGTGTGGTTTTACATGACGAGTCCTGTATAGATATGAAAACCAATTATAACCAATTACATATGTGTTATCTCCCTTTGTTTATACTCTTGCTTTAGCTCGGAATGATCTGCCAAAATTCAGACTGTTATCATAAATTCTCACGACAATGAGATGTGTTGAACTTCATCGTAAAAAATAAATCATTGACATTGGAATAATCAAAATCAATACGAGTCCCTGCAATAGTGAGTTTTTTTTAAAAATAAAATAGCACTGCTAGATGGCAAAGTCTGATCTCTTTTTAGAGAAAACAAGGGTTTCAGAAGGCCTCAAAGAACCTCTCAACAGTAGAACATTCAACATTACGTCCTTACATGAACACTAATATATCTGGGCAAGTTGACTTGAATATGAGTCGTCCCCTGAAAGCACTGCAAGATGCAAGCCTGTTATCCTCCTCTCTGCAGTGGAACTACAAGTACTCTAATACTGATCTTCTCACTGAGCATTAAAACATCTGAGTAAAACGACTGATATTTCATCCTTTAAATTCTCATTGATTCTCTTTTCAACAACTCTGAATGAGATAAATTCAGACTTTGAATTTCAGGACAGTCAGTGCCAAATTTGCCGTATTTTTCGTCCACACCACCCTATTGGTTGACGAGCCTAATTGATCTGTCAAAGTTATTTCCTCCATGCACGTTCCAATTAATCTAATCGCCTTGAAAAGGTGTGCCATTAGTCTTGCTGAAATTCAATGCCGGGCCGAGAAATTGCTGAAGAGTGTCTTTAGGAACATCAAGTAATGTCATGTTTTCTGAATGTTTTTTTTCCGTTGAAGTTTTGATTCGATATGTGTACAATTAATACTCAACATCATGACACTCGTATCTGTGAGCGAAGTTGATCAAGTTTCTCCTTATCTGTCTCGCTCCAGATGCATCTATAATAAATAAAACAGAAGATACATCAATCTAAAGTAAATTTGGTCAAATGTTGAAGGTGTGTTTATTTTATAAAGCCGAGTTGCCAGTTTTATTTTGGGTGGAAACCGGGCCATATGCCCGGAGGACACCCATGACCTTCCGGTGGTAACTGGTAACCATCCCACATAGGTCGTTCGAGTGAAACCCCAGTCAGTAGAGAGAGGAAAAGTGGGTTTTAGTCCCGTTAACTCGACCATAAGCAAGTACCTGATAACCTTTCCACATTAGGTGACCCCACTAGAAATGTTTTCATTTTTTTGTTTGGAGTGCATGAGTTTTAAAATCCCAACCCATCAATGTGAGGCCTGCGACACAGAGTATTTCACTGGCATGACTGCAGTGTATGGTTTGGTGGTAGAGGAAACTGGGCTCATTACTGTGAGGAAGCCCCTCGCCTTTTACAAGTCAATGGTAACCCTTCCACAAAGGGTGAATGAATGAATACCCACTCAGACGTTTTTCCATTTTATCTGTGGACTAATCAGAACTGGAACCCGCAACCCATTGATGAATGACTATCCCTCTACCCACTGAACCTCAACATGTTTTACTGCTAGGGATTGATTGATTGATTGATGCTTTATGTCGCACTCAAGATTATTTCACTTATATGGAGGTGTTTAGTGGGGGAGGAAAACCGGGCTCATTGCCCGGAGGAAACCCCCAACCTTCGGCGAGTACCTGGCAACTCTTCCACAAATGGCGACCAAGTGAAAAATCCACTCAGAAATCTTTAAATTTTTATTGCTCCGAGTGTGATTTGAAGCCATGCCACAACGACGGAGGACGATCACCCTAACCCACTGGACCACCGAGGTCTGTGTGGGATTGAGGGACGATCACCCTAACCCACTGGACCATCGAGGTCTGTGTAGGACTGAGGGACGATCACTCTAACCCACTGGACCATCAAGGTCTATGTGGGACTGAGGGACAATCACTCTAACCCACTGGACCACTGAGGTCTGTGTGGGATTGAGGGACGATCACTCTCACCCACTGGACCACTGAGGTCTGTGTGGGATTGAGGGACGATCACCCTTACCCACTGGACCACCGAGGTCTGTGTGGGACTGAGGGACCATCAGTCTAACCTACTAGACCACCAAGGTCCCCGTGTGGGACTGAGGGATGATCACTCTCACCCACTGGACCACCGAGGTCTGTGTGGGATTGAGGGACGATCACTAACCCACTGGACCACCGAGGTCTGTGTGGGATTGAGGGACGATCACCCTAACCCACTAGACCACCGAGGTCTGTGTGGGACTGAGGGACGATCACTTTAACCCACTGGACCACCGAGGTCTGTGTGAGACTGAGGGACGATCACCCTAACCCACTGGACCACCGAGGTCTGTGTGGGACTGAGGGACGATCACTCAAACCCACTGGACCACCAAGGTCTGTGTGAGACTGAGGGACGATCACTCTAACCCACTGGACCACCGAGATCTGTGTGGGACTGAGGGACGATCACCCACTGGACCACCGAGGTCTGTGTGGGATTGAGGGAAGATCACCCTTACCCACTAGACCACCGAGGTCTGTGTGGGATTGAGGGACGATCACCCTAACCCACTGGACCACCGAGATCTGTGTGGGACTGAGGGACGATCACCCACTGGACCACCGAGGTCTGTGTGGGATTGAGGGAAGATCACCCTTACCCACTAGACCACCGAGGTCTGTGTGGGATTGAGGGACGATCAACCTAACCCACTGGACCACTGAGGTCTGTGTGGGAATGAGGGACGATCATTTTAACCCACTGGACCACCGAGGTCTGTGTGGGACTGAGGGACGATCACTCAAACCCACTGGACCACCAAGGTCTGTGTGAGACTGAGGGACGATCACCCTAACCCACTGGACCACTGAGGTCTGTGTGGGATTGAGGGACGATCACCCTAACCCACTAGACCACCGAGGTCTGTGTGGGATTGAGGGAAGATCACCCTTACCCACTAGACCACCGAGGTCTGTGTGGGATTGAGGGAAGATCACCCTTACCCACTAGACCACCGAGGTCTGTGTGAGACTGAGGGACGATCACCCTAACCCACTGGACCACCGAGGTCTGTGTGGGATTGAGGGACGATCACCCTTACCCACTAGACCACCGAGGCCCCCCTCCTGCTAGGGAAGAAAACAATTCAACTTAATTCTAATGATCTTACTTTAATAATCGGACATTGTCAACACATTGTTCAAATTCTTTTGCCTTCTTCTGTGAAACTCCGATTATCTGAAATAAAACAGACAGAAACCAATTCAAACACCCTGGAAAAAAATGAATTCTTTTAAATATCTAATCACCATAGTAAAGCATAGACAAGATTAGAAATAAGTTGCGATATGCAAATTGGAGCTGTTGTTGTTGACACTAACCTCTTCTGGGAGATCAGCCAGTCGTGCTGCGTTGAATCCGTAGCTTTTCGGACACGCCCCTTTTACAAACTTGTACAGAAAAGTTATTGTTTCTTGGCTTGGGTCTTCATCGTTTTCATTCTCTACCATACAAGCCATGTGACCAAGGCGAATGTTGGGATCGTGGGAAAATTCCTCAACTAAGGAATGATAATGCGTCGAGAACAAAGTCCGACACTGAAGCTTCATGGATAACTCCTGTACGACAGCGCAAGCAATGGCTGTTCCGTCATAGGTTGCTGTGCCCCGTCCTGTAAAAAAAAAAGTTTTTGATTTTTGGGGTAACAACTATTCAACAAAATGTTACATAATTTTCATATAATTTCCATCAAGCGATTGATTGATTTGGGCTTAACATCGCAATCAACAACTAAGGTTTATGGCGACAAAAGTAACAACCGACCAAAAGATTACCCTCCCCAATCACCCACATTTAGACGTAAGGCTACGTCGCACTCAACAGCTAAGGTTATATGGCGACAAATGTTACAACCGACCAAAAGATCACTCCCCACTCCCATTTTGACATTAGGCTTTTCAGACCATAAAACATCAGGAAGGCTAATGTGATAGGCATATCTAATGTTCCCTAAATAAGGAAAAACAAAACTTGAGACTGAAAGTAAAAGCTAGTTACCTAGTTCGTCCACAAGGACTAATGAATGCTGGGTAGCGTGTTGCAAAATGGCTGACGTCTCACTTAATTCAACGAAAAACGTACTCTCCCCTGCAAATGATGGGAATTATATATTTTAGACAATTTCTTGAATAGATTATATTTTGATAAATCAAGTTAGCAAAGCAAAACTGAGAAATAACACGACTGGAAACAAACAGCGTTTTACATACAAATCAGAAATTATTTCCAATTTTTGGGGACAGACTAAGAGTCAAACCCATGATGCATTGTTGTAAGGCATGAGCAGGCAGGAGATTTATTCCACAAAATGAGCCCTTCTGCCAATTCTATCACTTACCTGCCATAATCCGGTCGCTTGCGCCCAGGCGCGTGAAAATCCGATCGATAGGAGTGAGACGACATTTCTCTGCTGGGACGTAACAACCCTAAACAAACCAGCACAGATGTTTTAAATGCCTACGATCCCCAAATGAGTTTAATGACCAGAGGCCTGTTTCACAAAGCGGAGTAGCGTAAGTTTTTACGTAACTGCCATAGCAACCCATACTGTAGAGATATGTTAGTAGGAAAGTGACGCAAAAAAAACATCTACGCCGCTTTGTGAAACAGGCTCCCGATGTTTTAAATGGCTACGATCCCCAAATGAGTTTAATGACCAGATGTTTTAAATGGCTACGATCCCCAAATGAGTTAAATGACCAGAAGTTTTAAATGGCTACGATCTCCAATTGAGTCTAATGACTGATCACAATCAAGAAAGAGCAAAACTAATTGTATTTAAAGTGGCTGCTAAAATTCACATTTTTAAATTTTTTTTTATAAATTCTGTTGGTCAAGAGAGATTTTGTTTTTGAAGCTGCTTGAAAAACTAAGCGCTTGACATTAAAATTAAAATAAGTGGCTGACGCCATCAGGACCCCTCGGGTCTGGGCCAAAGAAACCGGAGATATATTTATTTTCCAGACAATTTGTTGTGAGTGAAAAACTACTCCACATACATGCATCACATTTACAAGGAGGTTTTGAGCGCATTCTTGAAAAACATGTCTGAGCACATGGATTTTAAATAGGCTTCTTGTACTTGCTGTATTGAACAAATGTAGGAAGTTTCAAAGTTGTAAGTTAAAGACTTTTTTAGATAATGTGTTTACAAGGCTTTTTATAGCAGCGGTAATCAAAGGGACATAACTCTTGAAAAAAACATCCGAGCGCGTTGATTTTAAATAGGCTTCTTGTACTTGCTGTATTAAACAAATGTGTGAAGTTTCAAAGTTGTAAGTTAAAGACTTTTTTAGATAATGTGTTTACAAGGCTTTTTATAGCAGCGGTAATGTAAGGGGCATAACTCTTGAAAAAAAACATCCGAGCGCGTTGATTTTCAATAGGCTTCTTGTACTTGCTGTAATAAACAAATGTGTGAAGTTTTAAAGTTGTAAGTTAATGACTTTTTTAGATAATGTGTTTACAAGGCTTTTTATAGCAGCGGTAATAAAAGGGGCATAACTCTTGAAAAAAACATCCGAGCGCGTTGATTTTTTACAGGCTTCTTGTACTTGCTGTATTAAACAAATGTGTGAAGTTTTAAAGTTGTAAGTTTAAGACTTTTTTAGATAATGTGTTTACAAGGCTTTTTATAGCAGCTGTAATAAAAGGGGCAAAACTCTTGAAAAAAACATCCGAGCGCGTTGATTTTCGATAGGCTTCTTGTACTTGCTGTATTAAACAAATGTGTGAAGTTTTTAAGTTGTAAGTTAAAGACTTTTTTAGGTAATGTGTTTACGAGGCTTTTTATAGCAGCGGTAATGTAAGGGGCATAACTCTTGAAAAAAACATCAGAGCGCGTTGATTTTCAATATTCTTCTTGTACTTGCTGTATTAAACAAATATGTGAAGTTTCAAAGTTGTAAGTTAAAACCTTTTTTAGATAATGTGTTTACAAGGCTTTTTACAGCAGCGGTAATGTAAGGGGCATAACTCTTGAAAAAAACATCCGAGCGCGTTGATTTTCAATAGGCTTCTTGTACTTGCTGTATTAAACAAATGTGTGAAGTTTTAAAGTTGTAAGTTAAAGACTTTTTTAGATAATATGTTTACAAGGCTTTTTATAGCAGCGGTAATAAAAGGGGCATAACTCTTGAAAAAAACATCCGAGCGCGTTGATTTTCAATAGGCTTCTTGTACTTGCTGTAATAAACAAATGTGTGAAGTTTTAAAGTTGAAGTTAAAGACTTTTTTAGATAATGTGTTTACAAGGACCAATGGACAGACGGACAACGGAGGCAACGACAATACCCAAAAATTTGCCCGAGGGGTAAAAATTGATACAGCCATAAACTGAAGCTAATAGGGAACCAAATTCATATAGCTGGGATGTAGCAGTTTAAACCAATCTTAAAAAAAAGAACCGATCACATGATAGGGTATCGTGTTGAAAACCAACTCTGGCAAGAACAAAATAAAATATATTCGTACCATTTGTGCCATAACAGTTATTAGTCCAACTTGTCTCATCAATGTGGATTTGCCACCCATGTTTGGACCGGTTACCAAGACAACTCTGCTGTCACCATGGCTACGGTCTGTCTCCATATCTTCTTCCTACAACATCAACAAATACCTTTTTTAAGAAACTGGTTGATTGCAGTTTGATTGATTATCGATGTCGCAATCAAGATTATTTTATTTCAACTGCCAGGTTAAGCGGAGTAGGAAACTCCCAGTCTTTTAGAGAGTTCCTGGTAACACTTGCTCATAGAGAGATCAAGTGAAAAAAACACTCAGCAATTTATCAAAAAAATTTAGGACTGGAAGGAAATCAAATCCACGCTTGTGGTGGACCGAGAGTATCGCTCTGCCAAGCAAGCCATAGAGGCCTTGAGAAAAGTATCATTTCTATCTTTAAAACGAAAAGGTGATATTTTGTCAAATATCAAGCTTTTCTTTGAAAAGACTTTTTACGAAATTTTGACAGGATCTCTGCAGTGCACAAACTTACTAGCGCATTATTTATCCATTTTATGAATGACTGTTTGTATTATTCCGACACATCCTGTCACTCTGCCGTCCATTAATTTTATGAAAATTACGCTAATTGGCTTTTTGTAATCCCCTTCACATTAAATAATATTTTTCTGGGCCATTTCTCACAAAGCTGGAACAAAGATGCACATAGGCCCAAAATACATACGACTTGTGACCAGAGCTTCAATTTGTTTAGTTTCATCACAGTTTTTATGATTTGTAAGACATAGCTCATGGGGCTGTTTTTGGGAAGCCTTTTTGTCTGGGACGCAATTCCGATGTAAAGAGAGTGAGTGTGTTCGACAAGATTTAACCGAACTTTCATCAATTTCTTTAAGTCTGATCGCAATGTAATATAAGTAGCAGCTCTCTTGGATAATTAAAACTTTAATATTTAAAAAAAAAAGCATCGCCTGTACATATAAAATACTTACATCTGCAATTCCTACCACAGTATCATTTGGGATAAAATCCCCTCCACTAAAGGTCCGACTAACACAGGGGTGTCGTGCTTCCCGAATCTCCAGAAATGGCTAGAAAAACAGAATACAGTTCAATGGCAATATATATAATGGATTGACTGATTGATGTTTTTATTTCACCAATATGGCGGAGTTGCCAGGTTTATTGGGGGAGGAAACCTGGGCACTTTGACTGGGGGAACTCTCAACCTTTGACGAGTACTATTCAGTATTTTGCTTTTTGGTCTGAGTGGAAATCAAATCCATGAACCACCATGTTTGACCTACCTCTACCAATAAAATGTTTTTATCATAGATTATTAAAAGCTCTGGGGTTGATGTGTGAGCAATGTTTGTCCTAAATACATTTTGTATTAAGGGAATTCCCAAAATTTCAAGTTTAATTGAAATACCCTCTGGTTTAGACACCAACCTTAGTATCAGAATCAGGGGAGACAACTTCTGGTCTGCACAGAGGACCTTCACCACCACGGCTGTATTCAGCCAATGAAATCAGGACGTCTAAAACCGCTACACCCTGAACCGCACGTTCCCATTTACAATAACTGAAACAAAAATGAAAAATAAAATGCTTTACAGAATTTTTCACACCATATTCAACACCATATTAAATTTCATTTTGACACTTCAACGGGGAGAATTGATTGATTTATTATAAATTGATAAATGCTTTACACCAGACTCAAGATTATTTTGCAATGACAAATTTGACAAACCAGATTTTTTGTACCAGATTTACTGTACTAGTACAGCTGACGTCCAATCACACTATAGGCTTGTAGAAAGTGACAACGGAATTAAACGATGGTTAGATTTTCGGCATAATTGTCAGAATGCAGACCTTCATTTTATGGGGACCTAGACTGCCTGGGGCCTTCACCTATTGGATTGGGTAAGTGAGCCCCTTCCAATACTTTACAAATTGGACTATGGCTCATTAAATTTCAGGTTTGTTATTGACATATGCTTGACCCCCGACCCCCAATTCCTTTGTTCTTGTTTTGATACCATCAGTTATGGAAAGACCTTGATGTTTATAAAAACTATTTACAGACAGCTGTTGTATTTACCTCTGGTCAAATTTATGAAAAATTCTCCGCATGACATCCTTGAGGGCAGTGTCTTTTTTATCTTCAGCATCAGAGAGTTCCGCTAAAAGCTCTTCAATCTTTGTAGTGCGGTATCGCTTCCAACCTTTCTTCGAAGAAGTCAACTCGTATTCATCGGGGACTTTTTTCGCAACAACTTCCGGGATTTCCATTTGATACCGGTTCTTACCAGTTCCCCAATATACGACTGACTGATAAAAAGACCAATGATAAGAATTAATGATAACATGAACCAATAAACTGCTTTATCCCGCATCAGACAAAATACTTGCATTTGATTGGACGTCATCGATCACGTGGAGACGTGATATTTTTCCGTATCAGGCAGACCGAGTTTGTATCAGGTTACCTAGAGTTACTTGCCCCTGAATACACGCTGCGACAGGGTGTGCACGTCTGCTTAAGTGAGTCGACATAATTAAAAATACAAACAGAACATATCGATGTGCATGGCTATAGTTTTAGGCGCTGTGGAAAATAGCAAGCGTACTTCCAAGATCTGATGAATGTAGGTTACCTGGTTATTCTAGTGGCCAGAACTGAGTAGAACTATCGCCACTATCGCCGCGCGTATCGGCTGAGTTGTAAACACCTTCACTACGTCAAAAACCATCAACCAGACAAGCGTCGGCTAAGGAAGGGTCTTCAGCGGGATAAATTCGTTACACAGTCTGTGTGTGACCCAATACGGAAATATATGGGGTGAGTAAAACCGCATATTTTGGCTCGGCTGACGCCTCGCCCAATATGGATTTTACTAACCCCATATATTTCCGTATTGGGTCACACATATATTTCCGTATTGGGTCACACACAGACTGTGTAACTTATAATCTCCGAACATATTATACACTCCATGGTTATTTTGTGAGTGTATAAAGTTTCTGAGTGTATAAAGATCTTCGGCGAGCACACGTAGCTTCGGTGTCTTCGTTAAGTGTATAGCCATAATAGGCATAGGTGTCCAAAGTTAGTGTTAAAGTTTCTGCTGGAAAGGGAGGAATCCCACGACCTTCGGCAAGCACACGTAGCTTCGGTGTCTTCGTCAAGTGTATAGGTAAAGGTGTCGAAAGCTAGTGTTGTTCACAAACAGCTAACTATGTGGTGATACCTAATTTTTTCTCATTAGTATGGAACCCACGTTTAAAGAGAGTTTCAAACATTTCCTAGTTTCTCGGTCGCCTTCTTCTTTGCAATCGTGAGATGTTTGAATTTGTTAACATTGAGGAGCCTTACCTGACAGCCGAGGCGCTGTCGTTGTTGTCTCAGATAGTCATCGAGCTGTTTCTCGGTTGATTTAATTACATTTGTAGATTCATCAAAATCTTGATCAACCCCTGAAATTTAGACAACTTGGTATTACACTTTATTTGATCCATTGAACAACTTAACATAATAAAGTAGTAGGCTTGGAAAAAATATCGGGGGGCTGTTTCTCAACACACTTACGCCCGTCGTAACTTTGCGCCTGGTTGTAACGTAATGTTGAGGGTATATGTTGCCATGGTAGTTACGACCTTGCATTGGACTTACGTCGGTTGTTACTTTAATATCGTTAATGAATGTATTAAAAATTGTAACCATGCCTTAATTGTTAGTGTCAACCATCATTGTATTCTGTTTTTTCTCTATAAATGCACACTGTCTTTTGATATACTCACCCTTCTCCTGACGATGACTTAATCAAATTCCAAATATTGAGATTACTTCATTAATATTTAAGGAGTTTCCTTACTTCTCTATTTGATATTTCAACTTTGACACATTTATGATTGTATGTATGACTATCATTTCACCTGAAAAGCCAACCCAGCCTTAAAACAAAAAAAATCTTTTCTAGTTGTCTAGACAGGAAGCGGCCATTTTACCTGAAGCCGGAATAATCACTCCATCTTTTTTAGCTTTTACATGATCAAAAGCATTCTACAAAAAAAAAAAACGATAATTAATTATTAGTTTATCTTAAAACTCATGATTTCTACAAACTTTTTCTACTCAAGAAAACGTTACAAGTTTTGGATGAGACGTGCGCTGACCAAAAAAAATGATTACAATAAACAGAACAGTTCGTCACATGGTAAAGACTGCGTTGATTCGACAGTTGCTAAGAAAACTGTAATATGGGTGTGTCAACAATAATGGTGAGTAAAGGGCCCATTTGTGCATATCTTATCATCCCTACCTTATTCTATTCAAACAAAACAGGTTTATTTAAACTTACATCAAAGGTGGATAACTCTTCCTGCAGATCAGGGAAACATCCGCCATTGTTATCTCCCTTGGAAATTTCAACTGTCTGTCTCAAAAGCTTTGATCTGTAAATTAAATTGAAATTATTAATAACGTTCTTCAGCAAAATAGCTAGCAGAGAAAACCCTGGGAATCGAGTACAAACAGACATTTGGCTAACTTGAGGGGGTAAGGGGATAACAATTAATCCCATATTCTGACTTTGATTTGATCGACTTTGGGTGAAAGGTGGTAGGTCGAGGTCTTATATGGGTGAACCCTACTGTAGTGAGTTGTGATTGATTGATTGTTTGGTGTTTTACGCCGCGTGAAAACCCAGTCAGAAAATTTTCCAATTTTTTGGACTGAGTGGGATTCGAACCCGCGACCCATTGGTGGAAGGCTGTTTGGTTTGAGCGTCCAACGCTCTACCTACTGAGCCACGGAGGCCACTGTAGTGAGTTGTGAAAGCGTTACTTAAATTCATCTATCTGACAAACTGTAAAAAGCCAACATTTTTTTTAGTGTATTTCTACAGTGTGTTATAAGAACAAAAAAAAACACATATAAAAGTTAGAAGACAATGAGACGAGCGGCCAGGCTGTAAGCACGCAACGGTTCGCTCTGAGACTCCAGCCCGGCTGAAACTAAAAGTAAACGTCACAGCTGCAAAATATTAAAAAATCGTATTAAACTCGTCATTTAACGGTCTGTCAGGGGAAACAAGTTTACCAGTGAGACATTTTCCCAATATGTGTACAACAGTAAAATATCAGAATTTGTTGGATCTTTTGTTTGCCTCATACACACGGCGCCCTTTCAATTGATTGATTGATTGGTGTTTTACGCCGCCATTTTAAAAGGAGAGCAGTAGCCAGGTCGGCTTGTATGCCACGCAATAAAAACTCTGTCCCAATAAGTACAATTTTTGTGAGGTCACTGGGTCACAAAGCAGCGAGAATGAGGGGGACAGGGGGTGGTTGGGTTGCTGTTAGGATGGGTTACTAGGAGTTGAGCCCCGAATCCAACGAGATCCGAAGTCTAGATTTAATGTATAACAACTGATGATTGAGTAAATTTACCAACACTGATTGAACCAGAAAAAATTCCGTGCCAGGGTGAGAATCAAACACACGGGTCAATCAGTGTCAGTTAATTTAGTAATTCAGTAATTTCCCTGATGATGATTGCAACTTTCTTTAGAAACTGCTCTCCATAGTTATTTTAGTCAAGACTATTTTCCCTGTGTGTGTTTTGTGTTCATAAATATATAAATAGGGTTAATTTCTACAGAATTTTCCACAGAACTTACTTGAAGTTTTTGGCTGTATCTTGAAATGAAGTAATGATATTCATCACAGATTTGAAACCCGATAACGTGCACAGGAAATCTTCTATCTTCCGTTTGCTGAAAAATTGAGCGCAAAAATTCAGATTTTTGCTTATAATTTATTTGAATAATTCCCAAAAATTAAAATTGGGGTCGTATGAAAAGAGTTCCTCAAAGTGGGATTTGATTGATTGATAATTTAAGCCACACTTATATGACGACCTTGCAAGGTTTAGTGGGGGAGGAAACAGGCTCATTGCCAGGAGGAAACCCCTGACCTTCGGAGAGTACCTTGCAACTCTTCCACATACGGCAATACAGAAAGTTTTCAATTTTATTTGGTTTGATTGCGATTTGAACTCGCGCGGCATTGATGGAAGGCCTGTATGGGACAATCACTCTTACCAACTGAGCCCCCGGTGGGATTTGAACCCGTGACAAATTTATAAGAAGCTTGTAGAAGTAAGTGAGACTATCAGAAATGGAAACATGAATAGCGTGATACTGACCTGTACGTTATTTCTTCGTATAAAATTGCTCGACTCTCTGGATGGTTGCTGCCCTTTGTCGGAATGCCCAAACTGTGAATTCTGGGTAATTAAAGAAAATGGAGACTTTACCCGGCAACAAGATAAAATGGATTCCCTCCGATCCGAAGTTGCAATACCATGGTGCATAAGTACTTCAATGCCAAAAAGCATGCCAATCTTTGTAGAGTTCCTTGTTAATTTTGCTTTACACAGCCAAGCCAACAATTCTATTGATGTCATGACAACCAAGAAGGAGAGAGTAGGAACACCAACTAAATGCCTGGTAGTCCAAACTGTTCATGTTACCACCATGAAAAAAGATTAAGCAAATAACTGTCGTTTCCTCAAGAAAAGGAAATTAAACTGATGAAATTTTTACGCTGTTTATTTTACTTTTGAGTCAGTGTTGTCAGGTTGAGTTTGGTGGGTGGTGGGGGGCGACGACTAGGGCACAACACTGGTTTGTACAGAACACAGTGGATACTTTAGATTTCCATGACAATCCTTTGTTATTTCCCTGCCCGTCACACTCTTTTGGCAGGCACCTCTCAACCATTGCTGGAGGGCTTGTTTAAGACTGAGAGACTATCTTTCTGTCGAGGGCAGTTGTTCCTTTAATACACCTGAAATGTTCTTGTCTTAACCTGGGATTTCATATTCATTCCAGCCTTTACTAGAATTGACCATGTGAATTTGCCAATTAATTCGGTCTTTTATTTTAATAGGATGATCCACTGTTGTAAATGAAAAGTTATTTTTCTTACTTGCTTAATAATCTTTCTAAATCAGGTAATTTCTTGAGGATTTCAGTCGTCTCGGCAACCAATTGCTGTTGACCAATCAGATCTTCCAATGCATCCAAACGTTGATTGATAGATTTAGGGTTACACAGGGGAGTACATAGCCACTGACGGAACAGCCTTTTACCTGGAAATTTATATCAAAACTGATGAATAAAATCTGTCTATATTTTAGGCGAATAATTGTTAAATGTTTCTCGTCAAGATGATTTCCATTCTCTTCAGTGTGGTATCAATTGTCAGCTGGGGCTCATTCAAGACTGTTTTGTGGCGCCACGCCATATTGGCACATATAAAATTATAAATTTTTTTTACAAAAAAAATAATCCAACATCTGCTTTGAAATCAGATTGATTGATTGATTGGTGTTTTGAGCCGCACTAAAGATTACTTCACTTATATGGCGGCGTTGCCAGGTTTAGTTGGGGAGGAAACCGGGTTCTTTGCTTGGAAGACAATGGTGACCTTCTGCGAGTACCTGGTAACTTGTCAACATAAGACAATCGAGTGAAAAACCATTGCTCGTTGAAAATCAGAAGATATGATATTTAAGTTGACAACGTTATTAGTCGTACCAAATGGTGTAGAACATCGATCCAGCTGTTCCGCCAGCGTGCCTTCCACGCCGCGTTCACTTCCGTTATCAACAATGTCAAGGTTAGTCAAGGTCACACCATCAATGATCTGAAACATATTGATTGAGAAGTATTTTACACTGCACTTAAAAAAAATTCACTAAGATGACATTATTTTGTCTAACAAAAGAAATGGTCAAAATTTGTAAATCTGCAAACACCAAGCAGTAAGGAAAAAAACTCTGTATACAAAAGTGGCGCTCCACCACCATTTAGTGGTGAAAATATACAAGCAAGTTTGAAACCAGTCCACAAAATATTATCAGAGATATGGCCCTGACAAGAAATTTCGGACAGAGGTACGAACAAAGCCACGACGGAAAGTTTTTGGGCAGCCAAAAAAGGCTCATGCCTAACTGTGACTCCGCAGTTTCACACCATTAACACTTAAATTTGATTGGCCACCGATCAATGTGCTGGTGATCTAGTTACATACCATGTGTTGCCTCCCTTTAGTAAAGTCGGCAGCAGTATCGGAGCTGGATTTCACGTCACCGTCTACGGGAACATACGTCTCAAACTTCTTCATTGACATAATTTCGTCATCCATCAGAGAATATTGTAAATACCTAATTTAGAAATGAAAATACTGAAGGAAAATGTCTGAAAATGTATGGACAGAAAACAACACTAAAATTTTGTTGGTCTGCAATACCCATTTCAAGTAATTCCTAAAAGGGTCACCTGAACATTAATAAGTTATGACAACCTTGTGTAAGTTATGACAACGTTGAGTAAGTTATGAGAACGTTAAGTTATGAGAATGTTGAGTAAGTTATGAGAACGTTAAGTTATGAGAATGTTGAGTAAGTTATGACAACCTTGTGTAAGTTATGACAACCTTGGGTAAGTTATGACAACCTTGGGTAAGTTATGACAACCTTGGGTAAGTTATGACAACCTTGGGTAAGTTATGACAACCTTGGGTAAGTTATGACAACCTAGAGTAAGTTATATGACAACCTTGGGTAAGTTATGACAACCTTGAGTAAGTTATGACAACCTGGAGTAAGTTATGACAAGCTTGAGTAAGTTATGACAAACTTGAGTAAGTTATGACAAGCTTGAGTAAGTTATGACAAGCTTGAGTAAGTTATGACAACCTGGAGTAAGTTATGACAACCTGGAGTAAGTTATGACAACCTTGGGTAAGTTATGACAACCTTGGGTAAGTTATGACAACCTTGAGTAAGTTATGACAACCTTGAGTAAGTTATGACAACCTGGAGTAAGTTATGACAACCTGGAGTAAGTTATGACAACCTTGGGTAAGTTATGACAACCTTGAGTAAGTTATGACAACCTGGAGTAAGTTATGACAAGCTTGAGTAAGTTATGACAAACTTGAGTAAGTTATGACAAGCTTGAGTAAGTTATGACAAGCTTGAGTAAGTTATGACAACCTGGAGTAAGTTATGACAACCTTGAGTAAGTTATGACAACCTTGAGTAAGTTATGACAACCATGAGTAAGTTATGACAACCTTGAGTAAGTTATGACAACCTTGAGTAAGTTATGACAACCTTGAGTAAGTTATGACAACCTTGAGTAAGTTATGACAACCTTGAGTAAGTTATGACAACCTTGGGTAAGTTATGACAACCTTGAGTAAGTTATGACAACCTTGAGTAAGTTATGACAACCTGGAGTAAGTTATGACAACCTTGAGTAAGTTATGACAACCTGGAGTAAGTTATGACAAGCTTGAGTAAGTTATGACAAGCTTGAGTAAGTTATGACAAACTTGAGTAAGTTATGACAAACTTGAGTAATTTTCAAGGTACTTAAAATGCTTATTTTCACTTGGCTAACCCTGGCAACACCGTCATATAAGGGAAATAATCTTGAGTGTGGCGTAAAACTTCAATCAATCAATCATTCTCGTGACACTCAGAAATTTGAGAAAAGTTTGAATTTTTGAAACTCTAACAATCGGCATAAATAAAAAAAATTATTAAAGAATTTTTTAAGTAGTTTAAAACTACTTTTTATAAACCGAAACAAACTTTTTCTTGAATTTAAAGTTTTACCACATGCTTTGGGAAGGTTGGGGTTTTGTCAGGGCAAAGAGTTGTGCGGCTGTTTCACGAAGCCGTCGCAAAGTGCGATAAATCACAGTTGTCGTGACGTCGTATCTCTTCCCTATGGTATCCATTGGCAACTATTCGTCGTTTACGATGCAACTACTTTGTGAAAACTGGTTTCCTTCGACACAAAAAAAAAGTGAACTATATAAGTGAAATAATCTTGAGTAGATCAATCAATCAATGTCCAGAGAATACTCCAGACATAAAGCGGTTCCTCCGAGACGTTGACCACAAAGTCATCAGTTTACAGTCTTAATGCCCTTACCAGGTTATGGCCCCTAAAGCCCTCAGAGCCAAATCACTGTCATCTGCAGGGGACAAGCCTAGGGAATCCGCTGTAAACAAAATTCAAACTTAATTTGAAATGTAAAGTTATTTTGCATGAAGTTTTCATTTTTACAAAATTTAGCAGCACGAAAGTCAGAAAAATGAGCAACAGGTTAAAAGTATGATCAACAAGCTCAGAACAACTCGAACATGTAGACAAAGCACAGTTTAAAATCCCATTAAATTTAAGACTGAGTAAGAGTAGTTGTAAAGTGGAAATTCTACTGAATTTAATTAAATTATCACAAAGTTGTTTTTTCTTTACTGGTAAATTTGACTTATACCCTCTAAAGGATATTTCATTTCATGGCAGCACTTAATATTATTAAACTTATATGGCTCAATTGCTAGGTTAAGTGTGGGGGGGGGGGGGGGGCAACGTGGGCTGTTTTGTCTGGAGAAATCCTGCAACCTTCTCATTGTACCTATAAGGAGGGAGAGTATCGTGAGAATTTCACTAATATCCTGTCACTGGCGCTGACATTGCGCATGTGGCAAGCCTTTATCGTTCACATGTTCTGACACCCAGAGGAAATGTTAAAGTGGCATGAGCTGCCAAAGTTTGCACTTTTTTCATAATCTCTGATCGTCATGACAGTAACAGGCTTTGAAGGCCATCGAAAAACTAAATGATTGGCGTTGGAATGAGGAAAATCCATACAGTATGTGGCCTATACGAACCGAAAACATGTTTGAAAAGTAAACAAAATTTAAATAACCGGGACGACCATTAATTCATTCTAAGCCTAAGTTAGTTCAAAACAGTACTTTATCGTACATTCTCGAGACCAGAAGCATTAAAAAGCTTCTGAATTATACGTCTTGAGAAAAATAGGCAATAATTTCAGTATTCTGTTTTATCGGCAAAATATCATCATTTCTGTAGCTCATGCCACTTTAAGGTAAAAAACCATTCAAAAATAGTATTGATAGATGGGTCAAGTTACAAAGCACCACAATCAAATTGACGTTATCATGGAACATCAACTGCCACCGGATATCAAGAAATCTTTCAGGAAACTCCGGGCCCTATAATTTTCTATTTACATGATGTGACCTGGTGACAACTTTCAATTATATTTTGTTATAGACCGAGTTCAAAATTGGTACAGTACAATTGGAAATTAATACTCACTTTCAGAAATCATAGCTTTCAAAGCCTCTGGCCAGTTCACCCCACTTTGACCTTCTTCGGAAAAATAATCCGCCTCCGCCAGTTTCTTTAACGTCTTTCCACTCTCCCAGAATTCTGTGCCAGAAGTAAGTCCTTCCTTTATTGCGGACGTCAAATTAGCGTTTAATAACTGGTGCGTTCGCTGTGTCATCTTTCCTCGCTCAAACAAAATCTTTATTAACAAAAACATCATTATTTAAAAAAAAAATTTTATTATACATGAACTAAGATTGATTAATCAATGTTTTATGTCACACTCAAAATATTATTTCACTTATAGTATCCTAACATTAGCCGGGTAAGGAGAAGAACGAGAAAAAATAAGCCATGAAGCCCCAGAGAAAGCCTGGAAGTGAAAACCAAACTAGTGCTTTAACAGATTGATTGATGTATTACGCCACACTCAAGATTATTTACCTTATATGGCGGGGTTGCCAGGTTTAGTGGGGGAGGAAAACAGGCTCATTGCCCGGAGGAAACTCCCAACCTTTGGCGAGTACCTGGCAACTCTTCCACATACGGCCATCGAAAGAAAAATCCACTCAGAAATGCCTAAGTTACTTATGATTCTTCATAGGCTTTCAGATAGTAGAATATTAACATGTGATTAATCATGGATGAAACCACCCCTTCTTCATAAAAGTGTTATAATTGATAAACCCGAAAGTGGCACAATCAACTAATCAATCTGGTTATGATGATTTAATTCACTCACCTGCACAGGTGTATAATGAGCAACTAACGTTCGTAAGCGAGATGAATAACGGTCATCACTAAACTGACCAATCTAAAAATAGTAAAAACAGCAATGGCCAATCAAATTTCAGAATGCACCATCTCTTACTCCAGGATAAAAAAACATAAAAAATGTTGATGAACTTCAAGTAATTGTCTTCAGAATCAGAAATCATGAAAAAAGTGTAAATTTAGGCAGCACATGACACTTAAATGGTATTAAGCAGTTTAATTAAAGTGGCATGAGCTGCCAAAATTCACACTTTTTTCATAATCTCCGATCGTCACACAGCAAGGCACTTTGAAGGCCATCCAAAAACTAAATGATCGGCGTTGGAATGAGGAAAATCTATACAGTATGTGGCCTATACAAACTGGAATAGTGTTCGAAAAGCAGACAAAATTTGAATAACCGAGACAATCATTCATTCATTGTAAGCCAAAGTCAGTTCAAAACAATACTTTATCGTACATTTTCGAGACTAGAAGCACTAAAAAGCTTCTGAATTATACGTCTTGAGAAAAATAGCCAATAATTTCAACATTCTGTTTCAACGTCAAATTATCAACATTTTGGCAGCTCATGCCACTTAAATTAAAACTGATTTACTGTAACTGGTCCACATAGTGATGAGGTAAAATAATCTGGATGACAAACAAAATAAACTGAAAAAATAATGCAAATGGGATTTTTGAAACTACCTTAAGGCATACACATGAATTTTAATGTGGATAACAAGTTTTATTTTATTACAATTTATCATTTAAATTGTCCCAAAACAACTTATCGAAACAAAGAGATTTTCTATGCTCACATACGTGGATTTTCCCGATGGACGTGTCAACGAAACAAACACCATATGAACTCAATCCGTCGTGAGCCTCTTCCTAGAAATAAACCAAAAACAGAAAGTTAATAAATTTTATAATACATTTAAAGTGGATTAAGAGAGGGGCAACGAGGTGCTCTGCTCCCAGAAAAAAGCTTAAAACAGCAATCAGAATAAGAATTGATGGATGTTTTACCAAGCCACGAAGAGATGAACCAGGCCATGGAGAGATGAACCAAGTCATGGGGTGTTCAACCAAGCCATGGAGAGTTCAACCAAGCCCTGGAGAGTTCAACCAAGCTATGGAGAGTTCAACCAAGCCATGGAGAGATGAACAAAGTCATGGAGAGTTCAACCGAGCCATGGAGAGATGAACCAAGCCATGGAGAGTTCAGCCAAGCCATGGGAGTTCAACCAAGCCATGGAGAGATGAACCAAGCCATGGATAGTTCAACCAAGCCATGGAGAGTTCAGCCAAGCCATGGGAGTTCAACCAAGCCATGGAGAGATAAACCAAGCCATGGAGAGTTCAACCAAGCCATGGAGAGATGAACCAAGCCATGGAGAGTTCAACCAAGCCATGGAGAGATGAACCAAGCCATGGAGAGTTCAACCAAGCCATGGAGAGATGAACCAAGCCATGGAGAGTTCAACCAAGCCATGGAGAGATGAACCAAGTCATGGAGAGTTCAACTGAGCCATGGGGAGATGAACCAAGCCGTGGACAGTTCAACCAAGCCATGAAGAAATGAACCAAACCATGGAGAGTTCAACTGAGCATTTGGGAGATGAACCAAGCCATGGAGAGTTCAACCAAGCCATGGAGAGATGAACCAAGCCATGGAGAGTTCAGCCAAGCCATGGGAGTTCAACCAAGCCATGGAGAGATGAACCAAGCCATGGAGAGTTCAACCAAGTCATGGAGAGTTCAACCAAGCCATGGAGAGATGAACAAAGTCATGGAGAGTTCAACCGAGCCATGGAGAGATGAACCAAGCCATGGAGAGTTCAGCCAAGCCATGGGAGTTCAACCAAGCCATGGAGAGATGAACCAAGCCATGGATAGTTCAACCAAGCCATGGAGAGTTCAGCCAAGCCAT
Source organism: Lepidochitona cinerea (assembly GCA_963971465.1). Lineage (NCBI taxonomy): Eukaryota > Metazoa > Mollusca > Polyplacophora > Chitonida > Tonicellidae > Lepidochitona > Lepidochitona cinerea. The sequence continues at coordinate 2,895,068 of OZ020565.1, forward strand.
GGGAGTTCAACCAAGCCATGGAGAGATGAACCAAGCCATGGAGAGTTCAACCAAGCCATGGAGAGATGAACCAAGCCATGGAGAGTTCAACCAAGCCATGGAGAGATGAACCAAGTCATGGAGAGTTCAACTGAGCCATGGGGAGATGAACCAAGCCATGGAGAGTTCAACCAGGCCATGGGGAGATGAACCAAGCAGTGGAGAGTTCAACCAGGCCATGGAGAGATGAACCAAGCCGTGGAAAGTTCAACCAAGCCATGAAGAAATGAACCAAACCATGGAGAGTTCAACTGAGCATTGGGGAGATGAACCAAGCCATGGAGAGATGAACCAAGCCATGGAGAGTTCAGCCAAGCCATGGGAGTTCAACCAAGCCATGGAGAGATGAACCAAGCCATGGAGAGTTCAACCAAGTCATGGAGAGTTCAACTGAGCCATGGGGAGATGAACCAAGCAGTGGAGAGTTCAACCAGGCCATGGAGAGTTCAACCAGGCCATGGAGAGATGAACCAGGCCATGGAGAGTTCAACCAAGCCCTGGAGAGATGAACCAAACCATGGAGAGATGAACCAAGTCATGGAGAGATGAACCAAGCCATGGACAGTTCAACCAAGTCATGGAGAGATGAACCAAGCCATGGACAGTTCAACCAAGCCATGGAGAGATGAACCAAACCATGGAGAGATGAACCATGCCATGGGGAGTTCAACCAAGTCATGGAGAGATGAACCAAGCCCTGGAGAGATGAACCAAGCCATGGAGAGATGAACCAAGTCATGGAGAGTTCAACCGAGCCATGAGGCGATGAACCAAGCCGTGGAGAGTTCAGCCAAGCCATGGAGAGTTCAACTAAGCCATGGAGAGTTCAACCAAGCCATGGAGAGATATGCCAAGCCATGGAGAGTTCAACCAAGCCATGGAGAGATGAACCGGACCATGGAGAGATGAACCAAGCCATGGAGAGTTCCACAAGGCCATGGAGAGATGAACCAAGCCATGGACAGTTCAACCAAGCCATGGAGAGTTCAACCAAGCCCTGGAGAGATGAACCAGGCCATGGAGAGTTCAACCAAGCCATGGAGAGTTCAACCAAGCCATGGAGAGATATGCCAAGCCATGGAGAGTTCAACCAAGCCATGGAGAGATGAACCGGACCATGGAGAGATGAACCAAGCCATGGAGAGTTCCACAAGGCCATGGAGAGATGAACCAAGCCATGGACAGTTCAACCAAGCCATGGAGAGTTCAACCAAGCCCTGGAGAGATGAACCAGGCCATGGAGAGTTCAACCAAGCCGTGTAGAATTCAACCAAGCCGTGTAGAATTCAACCAAGCCATGGACAGTTCCATTAAGCCAAGAGAGTTCAACCAAGTCATGGAGCAATGAACCAAGCCATGGACAGTTCAACCAAGCCATGGAGAGTTCAACCAAGCTATGGTGAGTTCAACCAAGCCATGGAGAGATGAACCAAGCCATGGAGAGATGAACCAAGCCCTGGAGAGATGAACCAAGCCCTGGAGAGTTCAACCAAGCCCTGGAGAGATGAACCAAGCCATGGAGAGATGAGCCAAGCCATGGAGAGATGAACCAAGCCATGGAGAGTTCCACACGGCCATGGAGAGATGAACCAAGCCATGGAGAGTTAAACCAAGCCATGGATAGTTCAACCAAGCCATGGAGAGTTCCACAAAGCCATGGAGAGATGAACCAGGCCATGGAGAGTTCAACCAAGTCATGGAAAGATGAACCAAGCCATGGAGAGATGAACCAAGCCATGGAGAGTTCAACCAAACCGTGGATAGTTCAACCAAGCCGTAGAGAGTTCAACCAAGCCATGGAGAGATTAACCAAGCCATGGGCAGTTCAACCAAGTCATGGCGAGTTGAACAAAGCAATGGAGAGTTCAACCAAGCTATGGCAGTGTTCATTATAAAAACTATTTTTTATGACCCTTGAATTTTAGTTTCTTTTTTTCCAATTATTTTTACTTCCATATTTCATCCATTCCTAATTTATAAATCCATAAATAAATTTCATTATCTTTTTACCTTTTCAGCTATGGCCAGTAGATAATTATTCTGAGAATCTGACGTATCTCCGGCAATGAAGCTGAACGTCTTCGTACCTTTCGAAGTTATGCGGCAAATTTCACGTTTAACCACTTTATCAAATTTGGTGGTTTTCAGACCTGTGTACAACAAATATAGATTGATTGATTGATTGATTGATTGATGCTTTACGCCACACTCAAGCAACAAAAATTAGACTAAGAATGAATTTCAAAACAAATCAATTTTTTTTTTCCACTGAAATTACCGCCGAGCCTGATGATGTCACTTAGAATTACGCAAAGCTTTCTGGGTAAAATGTACCTCAGTTCGCCATTTTGTTCATTGGTATTTAGCAAGGTGTTACTTTTTTGGAAAACATTGATGACATAACCTGCTTTTATTCACACAGTAACTTTACGCCTTTGAAGTCTTCTGTTGATACAGTATTATTTCTTTTGCGATATTTTAAAAGTATTTTAACATCCCTCAATCCCCCGAAATGCTTTGTCCATAATTTTCAAGTGACGTCATCAAGCAATCGGTCAATTCACGTAAGGATTGACTTCAATGTTTCTTTGGTTCATCGAGTTATGAACGAACTTGCCCCTGTGCAAACTAAATAAATCTGCAAAGCGGTTGATGAAAAGTTTGCACAGGGGCCAGTTTGTTCACAACTCTATGAGCCGAAGAAACATTCTTAAAGTGGCATGAGCTGCCGAAAGTCACACTTTTTTCATAATTTCTGATCGTCACGACAGTAAGAGGCTATGAAGGCCATTGAAAAACTAAATGGTTGGCGCTGGAATGAGGAAAATCCATACAGTATGTGGCATGTATGAACCGAAAACGTGTTCGAAAAGTATACAAAATTTAAATAACCGGGACGACCATTCATTCATTCTCAGCCAAAGTTAGTTCAAAACAATACTTTATCGTACTTTTTCGAGACTATAAGCTCTGAAAAGCTTCTCAATTATACAACTTGAGGAAAATAGCCAATAATTTCAACATTCTGTTTTAACATCAAAATATCAACATTTTGGCAGCTCATGCCACTTTAAGAAAGTCAATCCTTATAATTTAATTAATACTATCCCATATATATCCCATTTATATATGTCGATGTCAAAAGTAGTCCGGAGCTGGTTTGTTCATCGGTCTATGAATGAAAGCAGATGAGCCAATCAAATTGCAGTATTCGTCGTAAACACACTGGAAATTAAATTATAAACATTTGAGCTTCTGTTTTAATATACATGTACATACAATCTGAAAGCTGGTTTGGATAGGTTTCTTACTCTGTGCTGAAGAGGTGGGTGTCATTTCAGAAAATAACAATTTGATTGATTGACTGATGTTTTACACCGCACTCAAGATTATTTCACATATATGACTCTTCCACATACCGTGACCAAGTGAAAAATCCACTCAGAAGTTAATAAAAATGTGAAGCGAAATTTGAAGCTAGTGCTCGACAAAGGTGTCAAAAGCTTGTGTTGTTCACAAAAACTTATTTCATGATGATGCCTTAATTATTTCCTTACTATTTGAATGTAATGATAAAAAATTCAGACATCACCACGTAGTTAGTTGTTTTTAACAAAATGAGCTTTCGACACCTGTACCGGTGTCTGCGTCAAGTGTAACATTGTAATATGTTGTATTAGAATGTAACCTACATAAAAAAGGTTTAAACGGTTCTTGAAAAGAGGAAGATTTTGTTCCACTTACTTGTTTTACACCTGTCAGCCATCATTTCAGGGGTTTCTGTTTGCTCGATACGGGCCACTTTGTAGCCCTTCTGTATCAACAGATCTGCGTAACGACCGTAGGCGATTTCAGGGAAACCAGAGTGGGCATAGTCACCCTTAAAAGTAAAAACACATTCTTACAGTTTATTTCTCTACTGTATTTCATTTATAATGGTGGTGAAATGAATTTAATGCCTAGTCGACACCCAGAAAATTTAATCTTTGTTTGATTGATTATGCTTTACCAGACATTCAAGATTCATATTTCACTTGTATTGCGATGTTGCCAAGATTATTATATTTATGTGACAGCATTGCCAGGTTTAAATGAAGGAGTAACCGAGTGCTTTACCCAGAGGAAAGTCTGGTCTCCGGAGAGTAACTGGCAAGCTCCCATATAGAGCTATTGCAAGAAAACACACTCTCGAAGCTTTTTTTTCAATTTCCTTTTATACAGACTCAGTTGCATTCAAACCTGCAGCCCATTGATGGAAGATTAATGTCAGCATGAGAGCTTATGACTGAATGAGATTGGTTGACTGATGTTTTACGCTGCACTCAAGATTATTTCACTTATATGGCGAGGTTGCAGGTGAGGACACCTGCTCATCGCCCGGAGGAAACCCCCGACCTTCTGCAAGTACCTGGCAACCCTTTAACAATTGACGATTGAGTGAAAATTCCTCTCATACAGAATAAGTCACCAGGGTCTCATCTCTATCTTTAGAGTAATTACATGTTAAATGAACATAAACTTTGAATCCGTTCAATGCAAACTGTGAATTTAGATACTCTTTTTAAAGCTTAAATATATTTTTTATGTTAATTATGAAATTCATGAGATAAATTGAGTGCAAACCTTCATGTAAATCAGACCCAGTTCATTAACAGCAATGGCAGCATCGATGTGGAATAATTCATAAAATTTACCCATCTGTAAAACAAAACAAACAATAGAATATCAGCCCGATCAAATCCAATTCCTGTTTAATGAGGTAGTGTGTCCTCGTGTGTTGAAAAACCAACATTGGTGAGAGCACGTAACTAGGCACTCAAGATTATTTCATTGATGGGGCAGCGTTGCCAGGTTAGTGGGGGAGGAAACCGGGCTTATTGCTCGAAGGAAACCACCGACCTTCGACGAGTACCTGGCAACTCTTCCACATAAGGCAACTAGGCAATAGAACCTTTCGCCTAAAGGATAGACATTTGCTAAGTAGCTGGTTGTTTAAGGCAAAATGAGTTAAAATTTGTATTAAATCTGACTTTGAAATCATGTCTAGACTAGGGTGCAATGGGTGCAACTCGTTTTGTTTCAACATAATGTTCTTGGATACATATTTAGTCAGTTTACAGTTACAGGTCACCATAAGAAATTGGCAATTATCCTTTAACAAGTGTTTTTAATAAAAAAAATACCTGCTGTTAAAATAAAAACCTAAAAAAGGACTCACCTTAAAAAATAAAACTGTATCAAAATGTTGAGTTTTCAGTTCCCACCATTGTCTCATAGCCTGGGAAAAAAAATTGAACATGAATACTTTGATTGATTGACTTTATAAACAACACTCCAGATTATTTATGATCACTTAAACACACGGCCACAGGGAAAATCTTCTTGTCTAAAATAACCATGGAGACAAGTTTCTAATTGTGTTAAAAAGAGGTATATCATTTAGACCTTTACACCCCATAAATTGTTGTAACAAACCAAACCTATGATATTTCATTAGGTTGACGAGTAGCCTTGGTCAGTAGAATTTCTGGAATCCTTTTGTAACACATTGACAATGGTTACGCATCTTAACTATGGCAAGAACTCCAGATTATTAATAGGCGTTGGCAGGTTTAGTGGGAGAGGAAACCAAGCTTCTTGCCCGAAGGAAACTCCAGACCTTCGAGTGAGTGAGGGAGTGAGTGATTTGGGTTTTACCTCCAGCTCAACAGTATTTCAGTCATATGAAGACCTTGTCTCCTTGTTGCAGTGCGGATTTCCACCGCTCTTTTAGGTGCTGCCTCACCAAGACGACTTGGCGAAGACAACCAGCAAGCCCCCTCACCCAGCCACAGTATACTGACACCGGGCCAACCAGTCACTGCTCTAACTCCTATTGCTGAGCGCAAAGCGAAGCAGCAGCAGCTACCACTGTTAAAGTCTTTGGTCTGACTCGACCCAGGCTTGAACCCAGATCTCACAGGCCTGAAGCGGACGCTCTACCGACTGAACTATCGGGGCTGGTCCCAGACCTTCGAAGTAACCCTCCTAAAAGATTGAATGAAACCCACTTGGAATTTTTTAGAATTAGTCTTTTTGTACTGAGTGGAAGGCTTGTGTCAGCATAAAAGACTACGCCCTACCAACTGATCCAGTGAGGCCCCTTAGTACCACATAGACAACGTTCCAAGGCCTAACACACTTTTTGTACATGCACTTTTGTAACGTTATGACATTTGTAATGTCACAAAGCGAAAACTTTGGATTTGTCAAACTTCTCTGGGACCTTTTTAACGCTTGCGATGTGGTACTAGGTCAATTGAGCGTGCAAACGTCAACTTACTGGGGCTACCCCGATTGATTGAGTAGATTGATTGATTGTTTGGTGTTTTATGCCACGCTCAAGATTATTTCACTTATATGGCGGCGTTGCCAGTTTTATTGTGGGAGGAAACCGGGCTTTATGCCCGGAGGAAACCTACCACCTTCTGTTGGTAACTGGCAACCATCCCTCATAGGTCGTTCAAGTGAAAATCCAGTCAGAAAATTTTCCAATCTTTTTTGGACTGAGTGGGATTCGAACCCGCGACCCATTGGTGGAAGGCTATTCGGATTGAGTGTCCAACACTCTACCTACTGAGCCACGGAGGCCCCCTAGGATACCTCAAATATGGGAGAATGTACAATACTCACTGGCGTTGTGTTTTTCATGAAGTCATCGGGAATGTAGAGCGTGCGAGGGTCGTATTCTGGGTGAGAACTTGGGCGCTTATCTTTGTCTCTAAAATATGACATCAGTATCGTGAATTGACAAAATGTTAATATTTTACCCTTGAAACAAACTTTTGAAATCATTGGATAATATTCTCAAGAAATACATCATATTTGATATTAAATGCAAAATTGTAATTCATTTTTAAGCAAAGTATATTTTGGGAACTTGTTTCCACAGTTATTTTTGTTAAGAAGGTATTATTATACTGTATGTCTGCTTTTAATTAGATAATAATAAATGTTAAAATCAAACTCACCGAATTTTATCAGGCTTTAAAAACTCCATCTCTAAATGTTTAAAAACAACAGTACTCTCCCCTTCTTGAGATGAACTCTTCAGTGAAAGAGATACAATTGTTATTGTTCAGAGAAAAAACATATTTGTAAATCAATTTTTCTTTCAGAACTCAACAATTATAATTCTGGCTTCCAAATAAATGCTTGTGAGAAAAAATTAGTTTTGTTTTTCCATATTTCTCCAAAAAGTTGGATTTGTTGCGGAAAAAACTTATCAATCTGATAATGCTAGGCCTGTTCTCTATTGTGTATAAAGACCGATAATTCAATGCTTTACATCACACTCAGGGTTATTCCCCTTGAGTGGATTTGTAAACCGGTTTAGAATCTGGGCTCGTTGTCCAGAGCAAATATTCTTAAAAAACATGAAAAAAGAGTTTTGATCCAAAAAATAACTTAGGTTTAGAACCTGGGCTCTTTGTCCAGAGCAAATATTCTTAAAGAATATGAAAAAAAAGTTTTGACCCGAAAAATAACTTACAGTCTCTGGTGCTGAAAAAGATGCCAACTTTGATTTGGTTTTAACGCCAATTGTTGGAGTGAACGGAGATTCGCTTTTGTCTCGTGAGGGCGTTGAAAATGCCTGTAGCGTTTCCTTGGTAGCTTTCGTAGCCGATTTACTGGAGGTTTCAGCAAGTTTCCGTTTACGAGGTGGTTTCTAAAAAAAAAACACAAAATTTTAATTAATTATGTCTAATTTATTTTTGAAACCTAGAGTTATGGCACAGTTTTTATCAAAAGTTTTATGAGCTGTAAAAGGGCTATTATTTTAAAGAAATGTAACTTTTTGGCACACTCATCGCAAACATCCAGAAAGCTTTCTGTATTCTTCCCAAACAGAAGAAATTAGATTGATTGATTGATTGTTTGATCGCCGCGCTCAAGATTATTTCACTTATATGGCGGCGTTGCCAGTTTTATTGTGGGAGGAAACCGGGCTCTATGCCCGGAGGAAACCCACGACCTTCCGTTGGTAACTGGCAACCATCCCACATAGGTTATATCGGACTGAGTGGGATTCGAGCCCACGACCCATTGGTGGAAGGCTGTTCGGATTGAGCGTCCAACGCCCGTTACGCTCTACGTACTGAGCCCCCAAAGAAATTAGGAACTCTCGAATCAGAAAAATGTAGATGGGAGGATCTGGTTTGAGAGACACAAAAAGCTTGCTGAAAAATGTTGGACTAAAAAGTCTGAAATTAGCGTAATCCACCACTGTAGCTAACAGATTTCTGATCATTGTTAACGCTTAAATTCTTTACACCCCCTTTTAGACATTTTACACCTAACTGGGCATGAATTATCATGTGTCCTAGGTTTAATTTTAGCAGTTTTACTGGTAGTAAGCTTGTGTAAATTGGCTTCTTAAAGTGACATGAGCTGCCAAAATGTTAACATTTTGACGTTCAAACAGAATGTTGAAATTATTGCCTATATTTCTCAAGACGTATAATTCAGAAGCTTTTTAGTGCTTCTAGTCTCGAGAATGTACGATAAAGTATTGTTTTGAACCTACTTTGGCTTATAATGAATGAATGGTTGTCCCGGATATTTAAATTTTGATTCGTTTAGGCCACATACTATATGGATTTTCCTCATTCCAACGCCAATCATTTAGTTTTTCGATGGCCTTCAAAGCCTCTTACTATCGTAACTTCCAGATATTATGAAAAAAGTTTGAATTTTGGCAGCTCATGCCACTTTAATAACAAATGTCAGAAATACTTTGGCAGAGAGTGTGCCTTTCAGCATTAATTTTACAGACCTTCAACTAACAACGAGCAGTCTTTCAACAGGGGGTGTCTGCGAGTCTTATGCACATCGACATCGCTCTACTATATAACTCACAAAAGGCAAGATTGAATCACACACAGTCTCAGACCAAATAAACATTTAAAAATTTCTGAGTGGATTTTTTACTCAGTCACCGCTGTGGAAGAGTTGCCAAGTACTTGCCGAAGGTCATGGGGTTTTCTCCAGGCAATGAGCCTGGTTTTCTGCCCCACTGAAACTGGCATCGCCGCCATGTAAGTGAATAGTCTTGAGTGTGGCGTAAAACATCAATCAATCAATCACAAAGGCTAAGTACATCAGAACAGACAGTATGTATTTACCTTTACGGGAGACTCGACTTCGGACTCGGATTCCTTATCAGAAATTTCCTCTTCGTCGACTCCGCTACTTGCGCTATCGCTCTCGTTCTCACTGCCTGAATCAGGTTTAAATTCATCACCTAAATCAGATAGAAAGCGATAAAACATGAATAAATTGTGGCATTGCTAGGTTTAGTGGGGAAGGAAACCAGACTCTTTGTCAGAGTTTTTGAGATTATGTGTTTGAAAGGATTTTTATGACAGCGGTAAAGGGGCATGACTCATGAAAACAAATAAAACAACAACAACGCCCGAGGCTTCTTTTACTTTTACATCCGTTAATAAGACTTTTTGAGAGATTGTGTTCACAAGGAAATTTTCAGCTTATAGTAATGTAAGGGGGCTTAACTCTAGAAAAAAAAATAAGTGGCTGTCGCCATCAGGACCCCTCGGGTCTGGGCCAAATAAACCGAAGATATATCTATTTTACAGACAATTTGTTGCGAGTGAAAAACTACTCCACATACATGCATCACATTTACAAGGAGGATTTTGGCTGAGTCACGTGAGGGGCATAACTCTTGAAAAACACGTCCAAGCGCGTCGATTTTAAATAGGCTTCTTGTACTTGCTGTGTTGAACAAATGTAGGAAGTTTTAAAAATGTGATTGAGAGACTTTTTTAGATAATGTGTTTACAAGGCTTTTTACCGCAGCGGTAATGTAAGGGGCATAACTCTTGAAAAAAACATCTGAGCGTGTTGATTTTAAATAGGCTTCTTGTACTTGCTGTAATAAACAAATGTGTGAAGTTTCAAAGTTGTAAGTTTAAGACTTTTTTAGATAATGTGTTTACAAGGCTTTTTACCGCAGCGGTAAAGTAAGGGGCATAACTCTTGAAAATAACATCTGAGCGCGTTGATTTTAAATAGGCTTCTTGTACTTGCTGTACTAAACAAATGTGTGAAGTTTCACAGTTGTAAGTTGAAGACTTTTTTAGATAATGTGTTTACAAGGCTTTTTACTGCAGCGGTAATGTATGGGGCATAACTCTTAAAAACTACATCCGAGCGCGTTGATTTTAAATAGGCTTCTTGTACTTGCTGTATTAAACAAATGTGTGAAGTTTCAAAGTTGTAAGTTAAAGACCTTTTTAGATAATGTGTTTACAAGGCTTTTTATAGCAGCGGTAATGTAAGGGGCATAACTCTTGAAAAAAACATCTGAGTGCGTTGATTTTAAATAGGCTTCTTGTACTTGCTGTATTAAACAAATGTAGGAAGTTTTAAAAATGAGATTGAAAGACTTTTTTAGATAATGTGTTTACAAGGCTTTTTACCGCAGCGGTAATGTAAGGGGCATAACTCTTGAAAAAAACATCCGAGCGCGTTGATTTTAAATAGGCCTCTTGTACTTGCTGTAATTAACAAATGTGTGAAGTTTCAAAGTTGTAAGTTAAAGACTTTTTTAGATAATGTGTTTACAAGGCTTTTTATAGCAGCGGTAATGTAAGGGGCATAACTCTTGAAAAAAACACCGGAGCCCGTTGATTTTAAATAGGCTTCTTGTACTTGCTGTATTTAACAAATGTGTGAAGTTTCAAAGATAGAGGTTAAAGACTTTTTTAGATAATGTGTTTACAAGGTTTTTACCGCAGTGGTAAAGCAAGGGGCATAACTCTTGAAAAAAACATCCGAGCGCGTTGATTTTAAATAGGCTTCTTGTACTTGCTGTAATTAACAAATGTGTAAAGTTTCAAAGTTGTAAGTTAAAGACTTTTTTAGATAATGTGTTTACAAGGCTTTTTATAGCAGCGGTAATGTAAGGGGCATAACTCTTGAAAAAAACATCCGAGCCGGTTGATTTTGAATAGGCTTCTTGTACTTGCTGTATTAAACAAATGTGTGAAGTTACAATGTTATAAGTTAAAGACTTTTTAGATAACATGTTTACAAGGTTTTTACCGCAGCGGTAAAGTACACAAGGGGCATAACTCTTGAAAAAAACATCCAAGCACGTTGATTTTCAATAGGCTTCTTGTACTTGCTGTAATACACAAATGTGTGAAGTTTCAAGTTGTAAGTTAAAGACTTTTTTAGATAATGTGTTTACAAGGACCAATGGACAGACGGACAGACGAACGACAATACCCTTCGGGCAAAATTTGCCAGAGGGGTAAAAACCCTCAAATAAAGCACCCTGACAGTAACAAGTCAGACCTGATTCATCACTATCAGCGGCTGTAATGATTCTACGTCTTTTGGGAAGGCGGCCATTACTTTGTCTTGTTTTACGCTTCTTCTTCTCTGCCTATATAAAATATTTAAACAATAAACAGTATGTTACTGTGAATTTTCTTATATCAGTCAAAAATGATTTCCGCCACAAAATGAAAACTACATAAATCATTCTTCACATACTATATTTTTACTATGCCATGATTATTACCTGCCACCTGTATGCCTCATGCTGTTCTTTCTTAATCTTCTTGCTGTACATAACCTTTAATTGTTTCATTACCCTACATGTTTTGTTTTAAATTCTTTTCTACTGCCTATATATACCGTTATTTTCATTGTAATCACTGATCCTGATGATGGTTTGAGAATAAACCGAAATATTGAGTTAATATGTCTTACATGTCTTTCTTTGGATTGCTCACTCTACTTTATAAATCATTCTTTGTTCCGATTTTGAAATAAGAAAACTTTCTCGTTATGCCTTCGTTATGGGATTCATAATTACTCACTGATTTTGTTTTATCAAAAGATGATTCCGTATGGTTTTCTTTACTGTTGTCACCATCTTCCGAGTCTTCATCTAACAAAAGAAAATTATATGATGAAAATAAGAAGTTTTGTTCCCCAATTATCCCACACAATGGTCAGGGGGCCTCGATGGCTCAGTGGGTTAGAGTGATTGTCCCTCAGTCCCACACAGACCTTCCATCAATGTCGCTAGAGTTCAGATCCCACTCAGACCAATAAAAATTGAAAAATTTCTGGGTAGATTTTTCACTCGGTCGCAGTATGTGAATGAGTTGCCAGGTACTTGCTCAAGGTTAGGGGTTTCCTTCGGGCAATGAACCCGGTTTCCTGCCACACTAAACCTGGCAAAGTCAGCATGTAAGTGAAATAATCTTAAGCGCGGCATAAAACATCAATCAACCTATCAACTACACACTTAAATTAGAAAATATTGCCATGTGTGCATACAATCTTTAATCTCTATTTAGTGAGTATGGGTTTGGCTGCATTTTCTTTCCTTATTTTTGACAGTTAAAATGGCGTCTGTTGCCAAAGTTACCATGTGACCTTGTGACCTCCATGTCTTCTTCCTCCAGTTCTTCATCTGACGGATTAAGGACAACGATGAGGTTTTGACGATCCTCTACCGACATCGCTACCGCTTTGTCTGCTTCTTTAGCAGCCTTTTTACATTTCATATCAAATGAAAAATAAAGGCCGCCTCTTAGACACTCCTTATCATCGCTCCCGTTAAACTGCTTAATAAATCTGAAAAATTAAAAGACTAAACTGGTGAAAAGTATAAGAAAAAGGAAGACATAAAAAAACTAACTATAAAAACACTGGCACAACAGGCCTTACTTTTTTATAAATAAGTTGGTGTGAAAGATCCACAGCTCTCGTTTGATAGATTTTTCGTAAAAGACTTATTCTGTCGTTTTGTGAGGTATCAAGTTCTTTTCCCCTACATAATGCTTCTTCTATTCAACTGTTGGTCAACACAAAGCGACAATTCAATAAACTAAGCTTCATAAAGACACAGACAAATAAATAACATCAACACTTCAGTTGACAAGTAACCAGGGCTGTCATAAAAGGGAGAGTGCTTGCTCTCCTTCCCCTCCGCACACCCCCAGATTGGTCTGAGGAGACCTGTTTATCACTCCCCCTAACTCTCCCTACCGGTTCCAGGACCCTTGTTTATGTTTTTCATTCTCCCAAGATGAAACTACTCTCCAACCTTATCATTTTCATTAAAATAGAATTAACTCTTTGGTAATATGAAAAACTAGTATAACATTTTCTTAAAGATTTTTTCTCCAGAATTTGCACGACAATTCTGACAAATATAAGTAGACCAAAATAAAAATTCCTTTTCTGTAATTTCAGACCCTTTTATTTCATCATGATCGTGTTCTTTCTTTGAAAAACATGTGAGAGGAATTGCACTCCCATTGAATTTTGGGAGACCATTTTTGGGGAGAGTGAAACAGGTCTCCCTGACAGTTTTGGGAGAGCATGTTGTAACTCTCCCCGTCTATTCTTAATGACAGGCCTGGTTGACGTAGTGACAGTTGGCCTGCAGCACAGCTGTGGCCTGTGGATGATCTGTTTAAGTTTAGACATTTACATGTACGCTGTACATAGTGACTACGGTAAATGACGTCCGAATCCGACCGATGCCCGATCCGACCGGCGGCGGAGATCACAGACCATGGTGATTAGCCACCCAGCGTGCTGCCGACGCCTGAGCTGACAGTTAGTCAAGCGCCTACATGACCGATAACTTACCGGCTGTCGACTGGTAATGGAGATTTCCGACTTGAAGTAGAAACGTATAGTCCCAAGATGTTGTGCATTAACCATTTTTATTAGATTCGCGAAAAAATAAATACGTGTTAAAAAATCAACCCGAGTTTTGTTTGTTTTTCATACCGTCAGCTTATGACCAAGCGTCAAATCATTATTTTTCACAACGTCTATGAAATTAATTACTAAGCCGTAAGTTGCGTTTCTGTCTCCAAAATGACTTTGTTGTATACTGACAGCCGTATTTTGGAAATACGGTCGTCCGTATATAGAAAGGAAATCATTTTGTAGTCAGAAACCCGGACTAAGCCGCAAATCGCTAAATTGCCGTGGTTTCAGTTTACTTTCTGAATATATAGCGGCTTTTGAAGCCTTCGGCGGGAAAGATATCAAACATCGGTATTACAAAAGATCAAAATTCACGAATAACATGCACTTAGATCGAGAGATTTTAACTCACAAACTCCTGTTCGCTGCAGTCTATACATGTTCTAATTTTAAAACTTCGAGTTCTTGAAAATCACGTAGCAATATTATAATTTAATATTACTTGAAGTAAAAACCCACGTGGTCTGCGGCAGCTTTATCGATCGCTAAAACAGGTAGCCATTTGATTGGCTCTTATTTTGATTGACAGGTATGTATAGTCCAATCAGCAACCATAAGACCCAAAAGAAAGCTGAACAGCTCACTCTGGACTGTCAAATATTTAAGATATTTTAGGCCTACATGTTTGAACGCCCGCTTATAACAATAAAACATTACAAAATACCTTTTGGTCGTTCTCATATTTAAAAGCAATTCTCTATGGTTTTAGACGGCGAGTATAATTTAGCAACAACTCATTGAGTCTATGAAATCTACCGAATCTGGCTGGCGTCGTCAACACTCCCGTGAAGTTGGCAGCTTGACTGCTCAAATGGCGACGGGAAACAACAGATACGTGTACATGTAGTTAACCCATGATTAGTATGTTAATGATCGATTATCCTACATTAAAGAATAGCTTTTTCATCCAACGTTTTTTTTCTTCTGGTGATCCAATCGTCCTACAAATATCCAAGCCCAGATTGAGTAAACTGGTGTGCATCACGGCACGACTGAACGATGGCCGCTTCTGTGTCACCACGTGTGTAGTCACTTTGGTTTCAGATAGAATATCTGTGTTTTTTTTACATAAATATATAATCAACTAAGAAATGAAGTTGGATAGCAGACTACGTGTAGTTTATATATATTACTCATAGTGATATGTTTAGGGCCATACGCACATGTTGTAAGTTTGAAAGTTGTGTTGGAATCTCAGGCGCAGTGAACATCGAACAATACCGCTCCCTGGGCCGTTTGTGACGAAAAATATATAAAATCCGGCATACATGTAGGCAGATTTCTCAGCTAACTGCGAGTTTTCGTAGGTCTACTGATTGATGTTGTTGTTGTTGTACCAAAGTGACAATGAAGACCTGCGTTTAAACTAAACTTTAAGGGTAAAAACGCTTCCGTTAAAAACATGTTTTATTCAGGGTTCGTACTCTCAAGATGGAAATTTTTTCAAGACCTTTTCAAGACCCTTTTTCAAGGTATTTGCAAGAAAAATTCACAGTCTGTCAGTCCTTGTCAAACGTAATCAGACATACTCAGGCGGCATTACTTGCGCGTTGATAGAAACAGCGGTAGCGATTCTGAGCTATTTAAAGATCGCTCTGAAACTGTTGCCTGATTTTTTTCACTTTGTGACTTGTGTATGTCCAACCTATTGGGGCTGTGAAATACTATGAAACAATGAAACATCAAACCTTTAAAGCATGCAAAATAAAATGAATTTTATCATATGCAATGGCCATTTCCAGTTTTGACGAAGTCACACAAGATAACACGAAACCCAAACTGATCAGACCAATGCTGATAAAGGGTCTTCAGGGCTAAAATTTCGAAAATTTTTGCGAGAATCCAAGTATATAAAGCTCTCTATTTAACATGCATACACAACACCATTGTTGGATTTTGATAATGTTTTCCCTTTATAATAAACATCAAGCAGAAACTTAAGTTTTAGTTAATTATATCTAAAATAAAAAAAATCTAAAAATGTGTATTAACTAATTGTTTTATAAATTATAAATACAATTTTATTGCTCAACAGTCTGTTTTTTTATCTCCAAAAGCTAGGGTGCATGCTACATAAAACATAGACCTAGGCCTACATCTCAGTCTATTGAAAAAAAAAAAAAAAAATAATCCAAGAAATCTTTCTCCAACTGGGCTGCAGCTACATGTTTGAACCTGATGAAACCTAATTTTTTTGGTCTCAAGAGACTAAACAAAATAAGCTCCACAAAAAAAGAAACCATATCCTAGTACCAGTGTCAAAAAACATTTTGCTCGACTTACAGTTACACGAAACGAAATAACTTTCATGAATGGCCTAAGTGATAAAAAAAAATTGAGTCACTAGATTTTAATACATTTCAATTTGATGCTAGTTTCACATACATGTACATGTGTTAACTATTGATAATGTTTGATATATGTATGGAGTTTTCTCTATTAAATTTATACTTTTATGATGACAACTATGTATTTGACGTCCGTGTTGTTGTTGCAACATCATGTCCGTTTATTTCATGCCAAAATTTCAATACTTTTTAAGTGTTCTTTTTCAACTGAACTCACTGTGTTCAAATGAAACCACTCACAAAGTTCTTGGATAGTTTTTCAGCGGAATTCAAGGGAAGTCAAAAAGAGTTTTCCGAATCTTAAGTGAGTGGTTTCAGTTTCATAATGTCCGACGAACAACGCTCACTCAGTCTCAAGGATGAATCTAACCCAAAGTTTTGTTTTCACGCTGATCATCGGCATCCATATCGTTACCTTAACTTAAAACCGACACACTGGATTTTTCTTCAAGACCTTTGATACTAAATTCAAGGTATTTTTTTTATTTTTCAAGGTAATTCAAGGCCTTGAATTTATTTTTTCCATTTTCAAGGCTTTTCAAGGTTTTCAAGGTAGAGTGCGAACCCTGTTTATTAGCCTAAATAGTCTCATTGAATCGATCCACAGCCTTGGAAAGATCAAAGGCCAACCAGACTAATCGTTTCACACATTCGCTGATCGCTCTATTCATGCGACTCAACAGGGGATTGAACCAGACTACTACTCACTTTGGGTATAAAATCGGTCGGATTCGGACGTCATTTACCGTAGTCTGTATGTAAAGTTTTCATTTTCAAAGCTGACAACTCAAAGCGGCATTGTTTTACGTCAGACTTTTTTCGTGAACCGATCTGTTACAGTAACACACTAATTACAAGCGGTACAGAGTATCTGTTGTTCAGTGTTCCCTTACTCACCTATTTTTCAAATATTTTTTTGTATATTTGTTAAAACGTAACCATTAACTTAAAGTCTTAAACCCTGCCCAGGTAATACCTTGAGTTGTGGACAAAAATAATTATGAAGAAGAGCGAAAATTAGTTCTTTTTCCTTATCTTCCTACGTTCATTTTAGGGCCTCAGAGTTGCAAATGGACTTAACCATGCCTCAGGGCTGTCATTATAGGGAGAGTGATTGCTCTCCTTCCCCTTCAAACACCCCAGAGGGACCTGAGGAGACCTGTTTATCACTCCCCCTAACTCTCCCTACCGGTTTCAGGCCCCTTGCTTAGGTTTTTCACTCTCACAAGATGAAACTATTCTCCAACCCTTTCATGTCTAGTAACATAGAACTAACAGTATGATACTATGAAAAACTAGGATAACATTTCGAAAGATTTTTTTCTTCAGAATTTGTGTGGTTGCACGCAAATTCTGACATATATAAGTATACCAAAATAAAAATTCCTTTTCTGTAACTTCAGACGCTTTTATTTCATCACAATCATGTTCTCTCTCTGAAAAACATGGGAGAGGAAGTGCACTCCCATTGAATTTTGGGAGACCATTTTCGGGGAGAGTGAAACAGGTTACCCTGACAGTTTTGGGAGAGCATGTTGTAACTCCCCCGGTCTATTCTTAATAACAGGCCTGCATGTCAATTTTTGGTGAACACTGCAGAGATCAATAGCACAGGACATGAAATGCTGTCAAATAGACAATAACCTCCTCTGACCCAATATAAGACATCATTTTGAGATAAAGCAAAAAAACGTTGAAGTGGCATGAGCTGCCAAAATTCACCCTTTTTTCATAATTCCTGATCGTCACGACAGTAAGAGGCTTTGAAGGCCATCGAAAAACTAAATGATTGGTGTTGGAATGAGAGTAATCCATACAGTATGTGGCCTGTACAAACGGACTGTAAACGTGTTCGAAAAGTAAACAAAATTTAAATAACCGGGACGACCATTCATTCAATCTAAGCCAAAGTTAGTTCAAAACAATACTTTATCGTAAATTTTCGATACTAGAAGCACTAAAAAGCTTCTTGAGAAAATTAGCCAATAATTTCAACATTCTGTTTTAACGTTAAAATATCCACATTTTGGCAGCTCATGCCACTTTAAGCAGCATTTTAAGCAGCAAACAATCAGCGTTTACAATGTATTTAACACCTACCTGGCTTTTACCCATGCTCTACTTGGAGGACTATCAAAGAATTGGACATGTACTTCAGGAGTTTTCCCCGCTTTGACATATTTTTGTTGGGTTGGATGATTGCAGACCAGCCCAGGCCACCAGGGGTAGCCCTCCAATTTGGCCCACACCACGTCCAATAAGGACACATCTAAGGGGAGAAAACATTACTTAATGATGATTTTATAAAAAAATGAAAGATTGAATGATTGATTTAGTTTTTTAAGTAGATTGGCCTATACCAAAAGATAAAAATTTAACAACTGAAAAATTTGTAACAGGTAAGTCGCCTTATACATAGACTGATCCAGAGACATTTTGATACCTGTATACAGGTATGGGCGCCCAAACTCACAAGCAAAAAAATCCGCCCAAATTCATAAAACTAACAGATTTTAATGTCAAAATAGCATTTAATGTTGAATTTTGGGCCCGAGATGTTGTTTTTGAACCGAAATGGTATGCCCAAATTTTCCCTGGATCAGTCCCTGTATACGATCAAGCTAGTCAAATTCTTATCCCCAATCTACCCATACAGTAGTTGGAGATCTCCAAACTCTGTGGCCAAAGTATATTGATGTTGGTCACCCATCATCAATATACTTTGGCCACAGAGTTTGGAGATCTCCAACTATCAATAGAGGGGCCCAAGGATTAGTCGCGTCATACCATCAAGTAATTGTTTGCCTGAGAGCTGTGGGCAAATTCTTATCCACCACCTACCCATACAGGGGCCCAAGGATTAGTTGCCTCATACAATCAAGCTTGCCTGAGAGTTGTCGGCAAATTCTTATCCCCTATCTACCCATAGAGGGGCCCAAGGATTAGTCGCCTCATATGATCAAGTTTGCCTGAGAGCTGTGGGCAAATTCTTATCCCCTATCTACCCATAGAGGGGCCCAAGGATTAGTTGCCTCATCATGGATTCATACACGTCCAATTTACCTACCGATATTCGGTTCGTAAAATTGAGTTTAAAACTGAATTTGGTGTAAAAAAATTCAAAATTTTCAGTTTAAAATTCCCTTTTGAAAATCACATTTTTTAAACTCAAATTGGGTGTGAAAAACTGAATAATGCTCGATTGATATTGACTATTTATGAAGCAAAAATCTAAATTCAAGAGAAAAGTCCCTTGGCAAACGACCGTGGCCGTTATTATCATGTTTAGATACTGAGAAACTTGTAGCCTCGTTATCAGTGTCACCACAACACGGCTTATTTTGTACTTTGGAAGTCTTTTAATTACCTAAACACTTCTAAAATAAGCTAATTATGATGAACTTAGAAATTTTGGGTAGTATTACATGTACCTACAATATTCATAATTCGTTACTTTTTATATTTATTCAGCTGTTTATGGTCGTATAGAAAATTAAAGGGGAGACAACTAGTGTCTTACAACATGAAATTACGATAATACGTTTGTTACCTCCCCTGAACAATAACCCTCAAATAGTTCATTTCATTTTTAGGAATCTATGTGCATTTTTTTTATTGTTGCACATGAAGAAACGAATAGGGACACCTTTGGTCTAGGTTTGACATTACATGTATGTTATTATTATTAGTTTTTTTGTCAAACCTTATTTTTTTCTTGGAATGCATACTTTCAGGAAAAATTAAACATTAAATTGAAATTGGTTTGTAACATAGATTTTAACTCAATTTGAACTCTTAAATGGTCGGTTAATTTTTTAAAAACTTTATTCCTTCTTCTTAAAAACTAAATTTTTCAGTTTCGGTTTATAAATTTTGGACTTCTATGAATCCCTGCTCATACGATCAAGTTTGCCTGAGAGTTGTCAGCAAATTCTTATCCCCAATCTACCCATACAGGGGCCCAAGGATTAGTCGCCTCATACAATCAAGTTAACCTGAGAGCTGTCGGTAAATTCTTATCCATAGTGATGTACCAATGAGAGATTATGCAAATGGCGAATTTTGGAATAGTTTGGTACAATTTGAAATTAAACCGGGCAGGTCTATAGCTGGTGTCGACGTACATACTTCAGATTGGTTCGAGGAGAAATGGAAACCATTAAAGTACGGGTTTGTAATTTTATTTTGGTGCGAATATAGAATACGTCGGTCAACTGGAACTTACAGTGAAACACCTAGTTTCCTTTCAAATATTCTGTATAATACCTTAAGGAACCCCCTAATCGGAAAATCAGTTTATACTTGCACAAAATTCGCCCACACCTGGCTATCATAAAATATTTACGGACAGACTATAGAATAGGTCCGTCAGTCTCAAACCACAGTATCATCATCAGGGGGGCCTGCAACCCCCCCCCCCCCCCCCCCCGTTTTATTCATTTCTTCTAGAACTTATGACTAATTTAATATTACAAGCTTAAAACTAAACCAACCCTACTAAAAGCTAAAAGAAATAACATCTAAAAGACGAATTTGAAGAGAATTTAAAAACGACGGACGTATTCTATATTTGCACCATATTTACGATCATCGACCATTTCTTATTGACAGAAGAAAGTGACGGACCTATTCTATATCCTGTCCTTTGTTTTTAAAAGTTATGAAGAGAATCTTGATATTTTTGATGAGAAACGAGAGGTGGTCTTGCCAGCCCGAAGGGTGTCAAGGAATTCCCAGAAAATTGATCAAATGCGTTCTGACGATGATGGCCTATCTGTCAGAAAATGTCTTACATCATCATCGCAGATATTTCGGACTAGAAACGACACAACAGTTTTGAAAGCGAACAGCGCATTTATCCTGAAGAGCGAAGTTGTAAGTGATTAGTTTTATATTCACGCTTATAGATGAGATTATCCAGTATTTCCTAACCTGGTGTTGTTGTTGTTTCAGTTTTCGCATTTTTACTGGCGGGAGTTTTCTTGCCATGCCCATTTTGTGTTGCATTTGGCGATCGCTTAGGTGTCAGCACCTCATGTTTGACCGCTCCATCACTCTTCTTTACAGGACCAGGACTTTTGTTAAAATATGAAAATAAAGTGTTGACTTTCGACATTTTAGTCGACGGTAAATCTTCAGTAAACAGTAAACAATCTCCCGCGCGAAACCTCGTTGTGAAAGCGGAAGTGAGAGCAAGAGCGCATGAACATGTGCGATTTTTCGCGCTAATTTAAAAATAACTAATATTGTTTATGTAGCCTTCTTGATGCAAATCTGTTAACGACGGAAAAAAAACCCACTGTCAAAAGTCCCCCCATGGCACTAGTACTAGGGCTCCGTGGCTAAAGACCTAGGCCTATATCATACCAAAAATTAACTCGCAAATCAAAATGGTATATTTTCGATATCTATAATTATAAGGCCTATAGATCCTTTTCGATTTCACTCACTTCAGAAAATGGCTCAAACTACCTTGAAACATATGCATTGATTTACAAAAAAAAGTCGAAGAAAATTTGGTTTAAAGTGGCATGAGCTGCCAAGATGTTGATAATTTGACGTTAAAACAGAATGTTAAAATTATTGGCTGTTTTTCTCAAGACGTATAATTCAGAAGCTTTTTAGTGCTTCTAGTCTCGATAATGAACGATAAAGTATTGTTTTGAACTAACTTTGGCTTAGAATGAATGAATGGTCGTCCCGGTTATTTAAATTTTGTTTAGACCTACTTTTCGAACACTATTTCGGTTCACATATAGGCCCCATACTGTATGGATTTTCCTCATTCCAACGCCAATCATTTAATTTTTCGCTACCCTTTTAGTGGAAGACTGTTCGGGTAGAAGAGCGAACGTTTCCATGAAAAGCAGTTTTTACAAATTTGTTTCGGACATTAAGCATAAGCCATTTGTTTCGGACATTAAGCATAGGCCATTTGTTTCGGACATTAAGCATATGCCATTTGTTTCAGACATTAAGCATAGACCATTTGATTCGGACATTAAGTATAGGCCATTTGTTTCGGACATTAAGTATAGGCCATTTGTTTCGGACATTAAGTATAGGCCATTTTTTTCGGACATTAAGCATAGGCCATTTGTTTCGGACATTAAGCATAGACCATTTGTTTCGGACATTAAGTATAGGCCATTTGTTTCGGACATAAGGTATAGGCCATTTGTTTCGGACATTAAGCATAGGCCATTTGTTTCGGACATTAAGCATAGGCCATTTGTTTCGGACATTAAGTATAGGCCATTTGTTTCGGACATTAAGTATGGCCATTTGTTTCGGACATTAAGTATAGGCCATTTGTTTCGGACATTAAGCATAGGCCATTTGTTTTTGACATTAAGCATAGACCATTTGTTTCGGACATTAAGTATAGGCCAGTTGTTTCGGACATAAGGTATAGGCCATTTGTTTCGGACATTAAGCATAGGCCATTTGTTTCGGACATTAAGCATAGACCATTTGTTTCGGACATTAAGCATAGGCCATTTGTTTCCCACATTAAGTATAGGTCATTTGTTTCGGACATTAAGTATAGGCCATTTGTTTCCGACATTAAGCATAGACCATTTGTTTCGGACATTAAGTATAGGCCATTTGTTTCGGGCATTAAGCATAGGTCATTTGTTTCGGGCATTAAACATAGGCCATTTGTTTCGGACATTAAGCATAGGTCATTTGTTTCGGACACTAAGTATAGGCCATTTGTTTCGGGCATTAAGCATAGGTCATTTGTTTCGGACATTAAGTATAGGCCATTTGTTTCGGGCATTAAGCATAGGTCATTTGTTTCGGACATTAAGCATAGGCCATTCTTTTCGGACATTAAGCATAGGCCATTTGTTTCGGACATTAAGTTTAGGCCATTTGTTTCGGACATTAAGTATAGACCATTTGTTTCGGACATTAAGCATAGGCTTGTTTCGGACATTACGCATATGCCATTTGTTTCGGACATTAAGCATATGCCATTTGTTTCGAACATTAAGCATAGGCTTGTTTCGAACGTTAAGCATATGCCATTTGTTTCGGACATTAAGTTTAGGCCATTTGTTTCGGACATTAAGTATAGACCATTTGTTTCGGACATTAAGCATAGGCTTGTTTCGGACATTACGCATATGCCATTTGTTTCGGACATTAAGCATATGCCATTTGTTTCGAACATTAAGCATAGGCTTGTTTCGAACGTTAAGCATATGCCATTTGTTTCGGACATTAAGTTTAGGCCATTTGTTTCGGACATTAAGTATAGACCATTTGTTTGGGACATTAAGCATAGGCTTGTTTCGGACATTACGCATATGCCATTTGTTTCGGACATTAAGCATATGCCATTTGTTTCGAACATTAAGCATAGGCTTGTTTCGAACGTTAAGCATATGCCATTTGTTTCGGACATTAAGTTTAGGCCATTTGTTTCGGACATTAAGTATAGGCCATTTTTTTCGGACATTAAGCATAGGCCATTTGTTTCGGACATTAAGCATAGACCATTTGTTTCGGACATAAGGTATAGGCCATTTGTTTGGGACATTAAGCATAGGCCATTTGTTTGGGACATTAAGCATAGGCCATTTGTTTCGGACATTAAGCATAGGCCATTTGTTTCGGACATTAAGTATGGCCATTTGTTTCGGACATTAAGTATAGGCCATTTGTTTCGGACATTAAGCATAGGCCATTTGTTTTTGACATTAAGCATAGACCATTTGTTTCGGACATTAAGTATAGGCCATTTGTTTCGGACATAAGGTATAGGCCATTTGTTTCGGACATTAAGCATAGGCCATTTGTTTCGGACATTAAGTATAGGCCATTTGTTTCGGACATTAAGTATAGGTCATTTGTTTCCGACATTAAGCATAGACCATTTGTTTCGGACATTAAGCATAGGCCATTTGTTTCGGACATTAAGTATAGGCCATTTGTTTCGGACATTAAGTATGGCCATTTGTTTCGGACATTAAGTATAGGCCATTTGTTTCGGACATTAAGCATAGGCCATTTGTTTTTGACATTAAGCATAGACCATTTGTTTCGGACATTAAGTATAGGCCATTTGTTTCTGACATAAGGTATAGGCCATTTGTTTCGGACATTAAGCATAGGCCATTTGTTTCGGACATTAAGTATAGGCCATTTGTTTCGGACATTAAGTATAGGTCATTTGTTTCCGACATTTAGCATAGACCATTTGTTTCGGACATTAAGTATAGGCCATTTGTTTCGGACATTAAGCATAGACCATTTGTTTCGGACATTAAGCATAGGCCATTTGTTTCCCACATTAAGTATAGGTCATTTGTTTCGGACATTAAGTATAGGCCATTTGTTTCGGGCATCAAGCATAGGCCATTTGTTTCGGACATTAAGCATATACCATTTGTTTCGGACATTAAGCATAGGCCATTTGTTTCCCACATTAAGTATAGGTCATTTGTTTCGGACATTAAGTATAGGCCATTTGTTTCCGACATTAAGCATAGACCATTTGTTTCGGACATTAAGTATAGGCCATTTGTTTCGGACATTAAGTATAGCTCATTTGTTTCCGACATTAAGCATAGACCATTTGTTTCGGACATTAAGCATTTGCCATTTGTTTCGGACATTAAGCATAGGCCATTTGTTTCGGACATCAAACATAGGCCATTTGTTTCGGACATTAAGTATAGGTCATTTGTTTCCGACATTAAGCATAGACCATTTGTTTCGGACATTAAGCATTTGCCATTTGTTTCGGACATTAAGCATAGGCCATTTGTTTCGGACATCAAGGTTAGGCCATTTGTTTCGGACACTAAGCATAGGCCATTTGTTTCGGACATTAAGCATTTGCCATTTGTTTCGGACATTAAGCACAGACCATTTGTTTCGGACATTAAGTATAGAACATTTGTTTCGGACATTAAGTATAGGTCATTTGTTTCGGACACTAAGCATAGGCCATTTTTTTCGGACATTAAGTATAGGCCATTTGTTTCCGACATTAAGCATAGACCATTTGTTTCGGACATTAAGTATAGGCCATTTGTTTCGGACATTAAGCATAGACCATTTGTTTCGGACATTAAGTATAGGTCATTTGTTTCGGACATTAAGTATAGGTCATTTGTTTCGGACACTAAGCATAGGCCATTTGTTTCCGACATTAAGTATAGGCCATTTGTTTCGGACATTAAGTATAGGTCATTTGTTTCCGACATTAAGCATAGACCATTTGTTTCGGACATTAAGCATTTGCCATTTGTTTCGGACACTAAGCATAGGCCATTTGTCTCGGACATCAAGCATAGGCCATTTGTTTCGGACATTAAGCATAGGCCATTTGTTTTTGACATTAAGCATAGACCATTTGTTTCGGACATTAAGTATAGGCCATTTGTTTCGGACATAAGGTATAGGCCATTTGTTTCGGACATTAAGCATAGGCCATTTGTTTCGGACATTAAGCATAGACCATTTGTTTCGGACATTAAGCATAGGCCATTTGTTTCCCACATTAAGTATAGGTCATTTGTTTCGGACATTAAGTATAGGCCATTTGTTTCCGACATTAAGCATAGACCATTTGTTTCGGACATTAAGTATAGGCCATTTGTTTCGGACATTAAGTATATGTCATTTGTTTCCGACATTAAGCATAGACCATTTGTTTCGGACATTAAGCATTTGCCATTTGTTTCGGACATTAAGCATAGGCCATTTGTTTCGGACATCAAACATAGGCCATTTGTTTCGGACATTAAGTATAGGTCATTTGTTTCCGACATTAAGCATAGACCATTTGTTTCGGACATTAAGCATTTGCCATTTGTTTCGGACATTAAGCATAGGCCATTTGTTTCGGACATCAAGGTTAGGCCATTTGTTTCGGACACTAAGCATAGGCCATTTGTTTCGGACATTAAGCATTTGCCATTTGTTTCGGACATTAAGCATAGACCATTTGTTTCGGACATTAAGTATAGAACATTTGTTTCGGACATTAAGTATAGAACATTTGTTTCGGACATTAAGTATAGGTCATTTGTTTCGGACACTAAGCATAGGCCATTTGTTTCGGACATTAAGTATAGGCCATTTGTTTCCGACATTAAGCATAGACCATTTGTTTCGGACATTAAGTATAGGCCATTTGTTTCGGACACTAAGCATAGACCATTTGTTTCGGACATTAAGTATAGGCCATTTGTTTCGGACATTAAGTATAGGTCATTTGTTTCGGACACTAAGCATAGGCCATTTGTTTCCGACATTAAGTATAGGCCATTTGTTTCGGACATTAAGTATAGGTCATTTGTTTCCGACATTAAGCATAGACCATTTGTTTCGGACATTAAGCATTTGCCATTTGTTTCGGACACTAAGCATAGGCCATTTGTCTCGGACATCAAGCATAGGCCATTTGTTTCGGACATTAAGCATAGGCCATTTGTTTTTGACATTAAGCATAGACCATTTGTTTCGGACATTAAGCATAGGCCATTTGTTTCCCATCTTAAGTATATGTCATTTGTTTCGGACATTAAGTATAGGCCATTTGTTTCCGACATTAAGCATAGACCATTTGTTTCGGACATTAAGTATAGGCCATTTGTTTCGGACATTAAGTATAGGTCATTTGTTTCCGACATTAAGCATAGACCATTTGTTTCGGACATTAAGCATTTGCCATTTGTTTCGGACATTAAGCATATGCCATTTGTTTCGGACATCAAACATAGGCCATTTGTTTCGGACATTAAGTATAGGTCATTTGTTTCCGACATTAAGCATAGACCATTTGTTTCGGACATTAAGTATAGGCCATTTGTTTCGGACATTAAACATAGGCCGTTTGTTTCGAACATTAAGTATAGGCCGTTTGTTTCGGACATTAAGCATTTGCCATTTGTTTCGGACATTAAGCATAGGCCATTTGTTTCGGACATCAAGGTTAGGCCATTTGTTTCGGACATTAAGTATAGGCCATTTGTTTCGGACATTAAACATAGACCATTTGTTTCGGACATTAAGTATAGAACATTTGTTTCGGACATTAAGTATAGGTCATTTGTTTCGGACATTAAGCATTTGCCATTTGTTTCGGACATTAAGCATTTGCCATTTGTTTCGGACATTAAACATAGACCATTTGTTTCGGACATTAAGTATAGAACATTTGTTTCGGACATTAAGCATAGGCCATTTGTTTCGGACATTAAGCATTTGCCATTTGTTTCGGACACTAAGCATAGGCCATTTGTTTCGGACATTAAGCATAGGCCATTTGTTTCGGACATTAAACATAGGCCATTTGTTTCGGACACTAAGCATAGGCCATTTGTTTCGGACATTAAGCATTTGCCATTTGTTTCGGACATTAAACATAGACCATTTGTTTCGGACATTAAGTATAGAACATTTGTTTCGGACATTAAGTATAGGTCATTTGTTTCGGACACTAAGCATAGGCCATTTGTTTCGGACATTAAGTATAGGCCATTTGTTTCCGACATTAAGCATAGACCATTTGTTTCGGACATTAAGTATAGGCCATTTGTTTCGGACATTAAGCATAGACCATTTGTTTCGGACATTAAGTATAGGCCATTTGTTTCGGACATTAAGTATAGGTCATTTGTTTCGGACACTAAGCATAGGCCATTTGTTTCCGACATTAAGTATAGGCCATTTGTTTCGGACATTAAGTATAGGTCATTTGTTTCCGACATTAAGCATAGACCATTTGTTTCGGACATTAAGCATTTGCCATTTGTTTCGGACACTAAGCATAGGCCATTTGTCTCGGACATCAAGCATAGGCCATTTGTTTCGGACATTAAGCATTTGCCATTTGTTTCGGACATTAAGCATAGGCCATTTGTTTCGGGCATCAAGCATAGGCCATTTGTTTCGGACATTAAGTATAGGTCATTTGTTTCGGACATTAAGCATAGACCATTTGTTTCGGACATTAAGCATAGGCCATTTGTTTCGGACATTAAGTATAGGTCATTTGTTTCGGACATTAAGTATAGGCCATTTGTTTCCGACATTAAGCATAGACCATTTGTTTCGGACATTAAGTATAGGTCATTTGTTTCGGACATTAAGTATAGGTCATTTGTTTCGGACACTAAGCATATGCCATTTGTTTCGGACATTAAGTATAGGCCATTTGTTTCGGACATTAAGCATAGGCCAATTTGTTTCGGACATTAAGTATAGGCCATTTGTTTCGGACATTAAGTATAGGTCATTTGTTTCGGATATTAAGCATAGGCCATTTGTTTCGGACATTAAGCATATGCCATTTGTTTCGGACATTAATTATAGGTCATTTGTTTCGGACATTAAGCATAGGCCAATTTGTTTCGGACATTAAGTATAGGCCATTTGTTTCGGACATTAAGTATAGGCCATTTGTTTCGGACATTAAGTATAGGCCATTTGTTTCCGACATTAAGCATAGACCATTTGTTTCGAACATTAAGCATAGGCCATTTGTTTCGGGCATTAAGCATAGGCCATTTTTTTCGGACATGAAGGTTAGGCCATTTGTTTCGGACATTAAGCATATGCCATTTGTTTCGGATATTAAGCACAGGCCATTTGTTTCGGACATTAAGTATAGGCCATTTGTTTCCGACATTAAGCATAGACCATTTGTTTCGGATATTAAGCATAGGCCATTTGTTTCGGACATTAAGCATAGACCATTTGTTTCGGACATTAAGCACAGGCCATTTGTTTCGGACATTAAGCACAGGCCATTTGTTTCGGACATTAAGCATAGGTCATTTGTTTCGGACATTAAGTATATGCCATTTGTTTCGAACATTAAGCATATGCCATTTGTTTCGGACAAAAAAAAATGTATTCCATGATAAAGAAATGTGCTGTTTACAAACATTTTACCTCTAAATATGATGTTATTTGACTGAAATTCATCTATATTTACAAAATTCACTGTAGATATACACATATTTGTAAAGGCTATATTAATAAAAAGCACTATTGCTCTTTGGAATCTGACCTTAATTCTATAAACAGGGTACTCTATATATTTCGAAAATACACAAACCCATTGAAAATGAACCAAAGCTTTCAATGCCCCCAGGGCGTCCTATTATCACGGATTTCGGTAGTCAACGTTAAAGAATACCAGAACTAATTGGTTACTATATAAAACCTTTAGCAAATCGGCGGGTGAGCTTTACCAAAAATACTGAGGATTTGTGTCCAAATTATCTTTTCCAGAAAATTCTACTGACTAAGGCCAAACTTATGCCTGTCGTCAACCTAATGAAATATCACGGGTTGTTGTTTTTTTTTTATAACAAACTTATGATTGGGTATAAACGTCTAAATGATATGCCCCCTTTTAACATAATAAGAAACTTGTCTCCATGGTTATTATAGACAAGAAGATTTTCCCTGTGTCCGTGTGTTTAAGTGTTCAAAAATATATGTTTGTATTTGTACAATAAGTGTTGTAGTTTTACAGTCCATACTGTAAAGCATTTTGTTAACTATAATTGTCAGGAATTTTATTATTTTGGATCTATGTTGAATATCGATTTTTTTTATTTGAATTCAGAATGTTCCTACATATGTCCGTAAGGGGAAGATCCACATTTAGCTTACGTATAATGTACATCTGTTAATTAAATATTTTAGTTAAAGGAGCACTTGCCGCGAAAATCCAGAATATTGTTTACATAAAAAAAAAACAGTGGGCGGTTTTCTGTATTTTTCCCAGACAGACCAAGTTAGGAACTTTCTATTTCTACCAAAAGTAGAAAGTTTTCGCATCATTTAATATCTTTAATTTGAAATTGAAAATGAGATTTATCAAGTACCCGCGATGTAAACAAACCGCGAACCTGAACATGAGCACAAGCGCCCCAATGTTTGAGCCGTGTGAGTGATCTAACGGCAGGGTATAATTTTACGAACTTTATCTGAGAAATGCACACTGACGATCGGGTAAGAGTGACTCGAAAAGCCTGTCGATAATTTTTTGACAGTAAATCTCACATGAAAAGGCCTTAAATGAGGGTAATCCAACCACTAAGTTAACCGACACTTATCGTTGTTGTTGTAATCGGGCTTCGATTCTTCGTTTGTTTTTGACCTGACCCCCATTTCTACATTCTAAACCTAACTAGACATGTTTCATGTGTCCTATGTTTAAGTTTAGTCGTTTTAGTCGTAGTAAGCTCAAGTTGGTGTTCTTAACAAATGTTCAACAGGCTACAGCGGCAAGTGGGCCTTTAAAGCTTTTGGTTATGTAGACCCCTATCCTAAGACAGAACATGTTTTAGTACCTGACGAAAACCGATTCAACTTCACCTAACTCAGAAACGTTAACCGAATTGCATGGGCGGCAATGGTAGACGGACCACTGGTTCTAGCAATGTATGGTGCCTGACTAAAAGACAAATCCTGTATGAATATTTTAAATAAACTTCAATCCCAAAACCAAACACAAATGCAGACTAAACATCACTGTAATTGCACAGGGAGTAACTCTAAAAGAACAACCAAAACTACTGTGAACTAACAAACTGAGTAATGTAATTCTACAAGGTAATGCTTTGTAGATATACATGATATTTTATACTGTAAATTTACATCAAACAGTGCTGGTCACCCATTTACCAGCACTTTTGCTGTAAATTTACAAATTACTTTTAACAGTGTAGGTCATTTGTACAAATTACTTTTAACAGTGTAGGTCATTTGTTTCGGACATTAAGCATGAGCCATTTGTTTCGGACATTAAGCATAGGTCATTTGTTTCGGACATTAAGCATAGGTCATTTGTTTCCGACATTAAGCATAGACCATTTGTTTCGGACATTAAGCATTTGCCATTTGTTTCGGACATTAAGAATAGGCCATTTGTTTCGGACATCAAACATAGGCCATTTGTTTCGGACATTAGGTATAGGTCATTTGTTTCCGACATTAAGCATAGACCATTTGTTTCGGACATTAAGCATTTGCCATTTGTTTCGGACATTAAGAATAGGCCATTTGTTTCGGACATCAAGGTTAGGCCATTTGTTTCGGACACTAAGCATAGGCCATTTGTTTCGGACATTAAGCAGTTGCCATTTGTTTCGGACATTAAGCAGTTGCCATTTGTTTCGGACATTAAGCATAGGTCATTTGTTTCAGACATTAAGTATAGGTCATTTGTTTCGGACATTAAGCATAGGTCATTTGTTTCGGACATCAAGCATAGGTCATTTGTTTCGGAGATTTAAGCATAGGCCATTTGTTTCGGACATTAAGTATAGGTCATTTGTTTCGGACATCAAGCATAGGCCATTTGTTTCGGACATCAAGCATAGGCCATTTGTTTCGGACATTATGTATAGGCCATTTGTTTTTGACATTAAGCATAGACCATTTGTTTCGGACATTAAGTATAGGCCATTTGTTTCGGACATAAGGTATAGGCCATTTGTTTCGGACATTAAGCATAGGCCATTTGTTTCGGACATTAAGTATAGGTCATTTGTTTCGGACACTAAGCATAGGCCATTTTTTTCGGACATTAAGTATAGGCCATTTGTTTCCGACATTAAGCATAGACCATTTGTTTCGGACATTAAGTATAGGCCATTTGTTTCGGACATTATGTATAGGCCATTTGTTTCGGACATTAGGTATAGGCCATTTTTTCCGGACATTAAGCATAGGCCATTTGTTTTGGACATTTAAGCATAGGCCATTTGTTTCGGACATTAAGTCTATGACATTTGTTTCGGACATTAAGCATTCACGGTAAAAAATTTGTAAATGTACACCAAAAAGAAATGTAGCCTATTCCATGACAAAGAAATGTGCTGTTTACAAACATTTTACCTCTAAATATGATGTTATTTTACTGAAATTCGTCCATATTTACAAAATTCACTGTAGATATACACATATTTGTAAAGGCTATATAATAAAAAGCACTATTGCTCTTTGGAATCTGACCTTAATTCTATAAACAGGGTACTCTATATATTTCGAAAATACACAAACCCATTGAAAAATGACCCAAGCTTTCAATGCCCCCAGGGAGTCGTATTATCTCGGATTTGGATAGTGAACGTTAAAGAATATCACAGCTGATTGATTACTATCAAAACCTATAGCAAATCGGCGTGTTAGCTTTACCTAAAATACTGATGATTTGTAGCCAAATTATCTTTTCCAGAAAATTTTACTGACTAAAGCCAAACTCCTGCCTGTCGTCACCTAATGAAATATCACGGGTTGTGGTTTATGATAACAAACTTTTGATGGGGTATAAACGTCTAAATGATATGCCCCTTTTTAACACAGTAAGAAACTTGTCTCAGTGGTTATTATAGACAAGAACATTTTCCCTGTGCCCGTGTGTTCGCTCTGGATTATCGGGGACAATATAATGTAGGCTACTAGTGTATGTTTAGCGCACCGAGCTGGTATAAAAAGCAATAGTCACGTGCAGCTTGTTCATAGATGTTGGTTAAAAAAACATTTGATATTTCAGTTACGGGTATTTAAAATTGCATTCTATACCGGTATGCGATATTGTCGCTATCTATACAAATAAATAAATAAATACTAAAATCCACTTTGATATTTTAATATGTTTCGCAGTATACAGCCACGGTCCAGATTTGTCATTCTGGAAACGACCTGCAGGCACAGGGCCGATATATAGAGCACGTAGTTCAAGTTCGTCTGCCTTCAAGCTGCTTGGTGGTCAATAAGTTTAGGCTATTTTTAAAAAACATAAACCATTGACGGCTAGAAGAATTAACCCCAGCCGTACGGCTGATTGCACAGCTGAGGGGAATATCTCTAGTATTAACTGGCTTTTATTTGCCGGGGTGCTGAGGACAAGGGACCCAGTTGAGTACCAGACCCTCAACTCAACGTAAAAGATTCACATAACGATATGGGAAGCGAGCGAAAAACGTTGGCTTGGATTGGCTTCGTGGTCAGCCTTCTAGCGGCAATGCAGACCGGTTACATTATGGCGTATAATGTTTTCGCTGTTCAAATGAAAGAAATATTCCAGCTCAGTCAGACTCAAGGCAAGTTACCTTTCGATTAGTTTTATTTCAACTTTATTGTGTGCGGCGTAAAACTCAAATCAATCAATCAATCAATCTTTTAACCATTTAAAGTGGCATGAGGTGTCAGTATCCCCAAACCCGCACACAAACGCACGCATCTATTCTAAAAGGATTGAAGTTGAGGTAAAATATCGGTAAAGTCTACAGTCCGTATACGAACCGAAGATGTAGGCCTATGCTAACAACGCACAAAATTTAAATAGCCGGAAAGCATGAGTACATTTTGGGGTTTAGGCTGCTTATAAAAACATGAAATGAAAAAGTAAAATGATGTTTCTTAGATATCGAAGCTTCTTGGCCCTTATAACGGCCCCTGAACCCAAACGGCCCCTGGACCTTAGCGGTCCCTGCACCTGAAGGGCCCCAGGAATTTTGCCTTAGCATATAGGATCTCCGCCGACGAAACTCAAAATCGGGCCGAGGGCTCTGTTGGAATAATGGACATCTTTCAAAAGAGCCAAACCATCGAAAAATGATGATGTTTTGCTATTTAAACATAATGTGGAAATTATCGGATACTTTTCTCAAGACGTACAATTCAGCAGCTTTTTAGTGCATGTAGTCTCAAGAATACTACTATAAAGCATTGTTTTGAACCAACTCGGCCTAAAATGAATAAAACTTCGTCCCGCTTATTTAAGGGCACTATTTTGATTCATACAGGGTGTATGGATTTGCCACACGAACTTCACACCCTTTGATTGTCCTGACGCTCACAATTTACGAAAAAGTTCATTCAGGTAGCTCAATCAACTTACAATCTCGAGACATTAATTTTAAATCTAAAAATGTAAAATTTCTAAAATTAAATTTGTGCTTTTTGAAATAAAATAAAATAAAATAACCGATAATTTCAAAACTTAAAATCAACAAACCAATCGATAATATTTATTTTTTATTTGCAGTTGAACTGATCGGTTCTTTCAAATTTGGTGGTTTGGGGTTCGCATCGCTGATCAGCTTCATATACATTCATTACGGTCACCGAGTGAGCTTTCTCGTAGCTGGGATTTGTTCGGCATTGTCCGGAGTAGGGATGTACATGGCAACACTGCACGTGGATTTCTTCAGTAGATGGCCAATCCTCTTGAGTATCTTCCAACTAGTTGACAGTAAGCTCACACTTATACCAAAGAGAGTAGATTGACAAGAGTGGTCACTTCGTCCAATCAGCATTGAGTTTCTCCGACGTACTGTTTGCGACATTTTTTGCACGTGATTACATACACGATATTAGAGGAGTCACAATTAAGATTCTCTGCCATTTGATATTTGTTGCGAGTTTGTTCTCCGAAAAAGGTTCCGCGGTCGGGTACGTATATATCGAGTTTGCATCGCGTCTTAAGGCATTTCATTGATGTACCTGAGAGAAATGTTGGACGGTAGTGGTACACTCGTGAAGGGGAGATAAGCGCATCGGGGGATGAAGGGGGAAACATGATTTGTCTTACTGTGTTAGATTTCATCCTTCGGAGTAATCTAATAGAATACTTCATAGGGAGGAGAGCTTTAAAAAGAACAGAACTAAAAAATCTAAAGAACTACAGTTTCTATAGAATCTAAAAATCTGAGATTTAATGACTCCCTTGAAAGTGTGAGGAGGATGGTATGACCCAGCATGTAGCAGCTGATGCGTGTCAGTAGGTTTGAAGAATACTTTGTAATCTAGATACCCAGTAGTATGATATGTATGACCCTTGTAAATAGTTACATCCAAAAAATCCACAGAAGTGTGATCAATAGTAGGCTGTAATTTATGTATTCAAGGCATAATCTAGGGCAAATTTTGGGCACCCATGGTACGGCTTGACAATACCATCGCAGGGTTCATGACGGCCATGAGGAGAGAACTCCTACTTTAAATCTTCATGTCTATCTAATATCTCCCTAATATGTTTGTTTTAAATAGTCTGAGGAGCAGTTTTTACCTGTATTCAATATTCAAAGCAACAATCAAATTTTTTTTCGCATACTCTGGTTTGGGCGCCCAAACTGCAGAAGCCCAAACCCCATATACATGTATGGGGTTCAAAATCAGCCTTGACTAGGCCCTGGTATTATATATTTGGCAAAGCTATTAATTCTTTGACTGTATCCTTCGTTTTTAATGACAACTGTTTTTTTGTTCAAGCCACACCCAAAAATGGAGAAAATTATTTCAACTGCCTAAAAATGTCAAAAGCATCTCTCTCAAAAACATTTCATCGTCTTTTCATTAAATATATACCTATTTGAAATTTATTATTGGTTGTTTACAATTCAGCATTTATTATTATTTGTTTTCAATTCAGCATTTGGAGGTTATACAATTCAATCTGCTGTAGTTTCCATTGGAGTTCTTCGGTTTGATAGCCGCCATTCCGGAAAAGTCCTTGGACTTTATTTTGCATTTTCTGGATTTGGAAAGATCTACTACGCGGCTCTCTTTGAAACGTTCTTCAAAGCTACGGAGCTGGGTCCTTTCTTCGCAACGGTGTCCATCGTCGCAACTTTAACGACATTAGCATGCTACTTCCTGCATGCGCCGCCATCGACCAATAAACCGGAAGAGAAGCCATTGATTACGGAAAAAGACGAAGATAGATGTCCGGAGACAGAGTCAAGTTATTCGATAAACGACTCGAAGTCCAAGGAATGGTCTCGAAAGAAAATCTTCACGTCTCCATTGTTTCACCTTATCCTCTGGCCCTGTGTCCTATCATCTACAATATCGTATTCATTTATGAACAATATTACGTCACTAGCCGACACCTTAAATGTTGGTAACATAGAGACAACGGTATATATAATGTCTGTCTGTATCGTCATATGCAGGGTCGGTGTCAACGCAATATTTGATTTCTGCCGAAGTAAGACACTGGGTTTTGTAATGCTTCTTTTTGCAACGCTGTGTTTCGGCGCAGCAATGCTAATTGGGATTGTATCTTTGAACAGCATAACAATCTATATCATTGCGTTTCTGGCGGCGGTGTCAGTTGGGACGATTACGTCACTGCACGGAGCCATTCAGCTCTCCATATTTGGAAAAACTCACTTCGCCTTCCTAACAGGAATATACATATCTTCAGTGGCTTTGTTTTGCATACTTGAACAACTGTATACCGGAATAACGTACGACCATATTGTAGGGGAGGTCATCGAGATAGATTCGTCCTCTAGTCACGGATTCCAGCCAACCTTCATTTTGTTTCTTTCAATGAGTATGCTATCGGTTCTAGTTCTGACTTTCAATGTGATATTTTTTTCCCAGAGTGAAATGTGCAATTATATATCGAAATGAACACAACCGTAGAGTAAGATTTGCTGTTTTAGTTCTAACCGTAATAACACGCATGTCATTGAAAAGAAATTGTATGGTAAAGTAGATACATGATATTGCATTTAACTTACTCTTTGTGTATGCAGCAGATATGGTTATTAGAATTGTATCATGGTTGCGGCGTTTTCCATTTGGTGAGCAGTCCTCGACAAATCCGATAGGCCTACCCAGTGGACAGAGAGTGGTCGGGGCTTAAGCGTTGAATAACTTCCCGATTTTGGAAGTTGTTGTATGGCTCTCTTGACTGGGTATCAGAGAGTAAACACGCGCTAGTTGATTGACAACGTCAATCACTAATACCATGATACAAGCTCGTTATTGAATGACTCCCTCGAGTATGGAAGAAATTCTGAGAGGTGTGGCTAGCTCGAGCGTTCGCACTCTAGTCCAACCTCTCAGATATCTTCCATACCCTCGGGAAGCCATTCAATAACTCTAACTTACATCGGGAAATTCTCAGTGTCTGATTAAAGGAAATAGTTCGCCTCGGGAAATGTTCAAAGCAGTAGTTACGTAGCGTAAGCTTCTACTTACATGTAGTTATCATGGCAACCAATATTGTGGAGATACGCTATTATAAAGTTACGCGAACATAATGGATGGAGAATGAAGCCTCAATGCGACGGCCATCTTACTCGGACCACAATAGTCGCTGGTGTTGTTGCTTAAAATACTATAAACTTAACGCATACGTTTATGTTCGATACACCATATATATTCGATACACCATATATATTCGATACACTCCAAAACAAAAGAAATATAACGGAAAGAAAAGGATGATGCTAGGAAAAGACAGGATTGACAAATTCATTGAGGTTTTACGCCCTATTGAAGATTATATTTCGCTTATAGCTTTAATTTGGAAGGGTTAAGTCCGATTCAATTAGAAGTGATCAATCTCGGATGAAAAGGTGCCAGTCGACTTTCAGAGAGTTATTTAGAGAAATCCCTAGACAGACGAATAGTAAACATTTTAACGTTCCAGGTGTCGCTGGTTCCGGACATGTACCTTTAAAGGCACACTGGCCGCAAAAATCCACAAAATGTGGCTTGTACTGTGAAGAAAATAATGACAGGGTAACGTTCATCGTTCATCTACGTTAATAGTGCTTTGGTGGGCCCTGGGCCTGACACATTTGTTTTGG
The DNA here is from genome assembly GCA_963971465.1 of Lepidochitona cinerea. Classification (NCBI taxonomy): domain Eukaryota; kingdom Metazoa; phylum Mollusca; class Polyplacophora; order Chitonida; family Tonicellidae; genus Lepidochitona; species Lepidochitona cinerea. The sequence continues at coordinate 2,932,857 of OZ020565.1, forward strand.
TAGTTCCCTTATGTGGGAGAGTTACCAGGTACTCGCCAAAGGTTGAGGAATGCTGCCTGACAAGCATCGTCGGAACCCACGATTAAAACTTACGCTCACGCTCACTTTGTAAATGGTGAGCTTGTTGAGAATTTGACCCTGGGTATCCGAGTATGCCTGACAAGAAGCCCGGCATAGTTTTATTTTTAAAATGGAATAAGTTGTCAAAATGCTATTTGCTATGGTTGATTAAAAGGTTATATTGAATGCCTGGAGGTAAGCGAGTATTTTAAACCTGCCCTAAGGTGCCAATGTACCACCCTCGTATGGTAGGTGACCTCATAAACCACGAAAAAAATGCCCGGTTAAAGTTTGACAGTTTGGGGCTAAGGGTTTGACTCCAGTTAAGGATATTTTAAGATGACGGATAACTGTATGCGCATGTAAAGACGGATGTTTGTTAATATATGATCGGTCATTAAGCACAAAGCTTCATGACGTCAATCGAAAAAATTATGGACTGGTAGAGGTATCTTGTTTGATTGATTGGTTGATGTTTTACGCCGCACTCAAACTTATTTCACTTATATGGCGGCGTTGCAAAGTTTGGTAAGGGGCTCAAAGGAAACCCACAACATTCGGCGAGTAAACTGTTTACATGATTAAAAAAAAGAGAGAAACTGTCCATTTGATTGGTCAATTGACGGAGCTATGTGATATAAATACATTATTCACTTATCAAACACACCAAAACTCAAAAATGTAGGCTTATATATTTAAGCAATCTGACTAAAGTCGAGATGCTCATTGCTATTTTCAAATTGATATTTAAACTGTTAAGGCCGTCGGCCTAAATGGGAATAGCGCATTGAATGCTTTCACAGTTGATTGAGTTGCTATCCCGAAACCAGTCTCATCGCTTCACCGATCACCCTAAAATGCCCATCAAGACACCGGCCGATCACAGAATGCTGTACTGAATGAATTGTTGGATCAGTTCAAATGAAGCTACTGGCTGCGTCTAGTTACGATACCTGTTACGATACCTGTTACACAACAATAATCATCCCCTACTTTTCGGAATAACTGACTTTTTGTTATGCCTGGCTTACCTTTTCGTTCACTGGATTGAGAGAGCTGCGCGAATTTCATATGTACTATTTACAGCTTGACTCCAAAATCAGTTGAAATATGTCGGGGAGACTTGCAAGTGGTGTTCTAGTTTGGATTGGGGTCTTCGTGAGTCTTCTAGCGTCAATGCAGTCTGGATTTGGAATGGCGTATAATGTTTTCGCCGTTCAAATGAAGGAGACATTTCATCTGAATCTCACTCAAGGTAAACACCCATTCGGGTTTCTCTGTAGTCTTATATCTTTATCTCCTGGACCCTGTTTCACAAAGCGGCGTAGCGTAAGTTTTTACGTAAGTGCCATAGCAACCCATACTGTAGAGATGCGTTAGTAAGAAAGTTACGCAAAAAATACATCTACGCCGCTTTGTGAAACAGCCTCCTGGTCGTTGTGAACAATGATGCATGGATTGAGTATTGTTAAAGACCTAGCGTTAGTTGAACAAAATTATAGTCAAAGTAGCCCGGATTATCGGTCTTACGGCGACTGGTGTTATATGGCTGCTAATGTGTTTTGTCGCCTTATATGACGAACACGGAGAGAAAACAAAATTCGGCAGAGCCCAGATTTCTCGGCTATATTCAAAGTTGACTGTCACTTGAATATTTATTGATTTTAACCTCGTTCACTGCCGCTTAATATATATTTATTGATTTTAACCTGATTCACTGCAATTTAATGTATATTTATTGATTTCGTACTTCAAAATCTACTTGGAGACACCGGTATAGGTGTCGGAAGCTCGTGTTGTTCGCAAACCACTAACTTCGTGGTGATACCTTAATTATTTCTCATTGAGAGTATAGTAAATAAATATATACTCATTGAGAGTATAGTAAATAAATATATATTAAAGTGACAATAAATGAGATTATAGTCAATAAATATATTATAAAGTGGCATCAGTTGCCCAAAATTAGGACATTTTCCCCATAATTTATATTATCAGGACAGTAAGATGCCTTGAAGCTCATCAAAAAGCTAAATGATTGACGTTGGAATTAGGAAAATTCATACAGACTGTAGCATATACAAACTGAAATAGCGCCCGAAACAAAATTAAAAAAAAAAAAACCGGGACGAACGTTCATTCATTCAAAGCCTAAGTAAGTCCAAGACTCTACTTAAATCTACAATCTCGAGAATATACTCTCCCAAAAAAGAAACGCAACATCCAATTTTCCAAAAAATGTGCGTGATTGACACATGACAACAGGATCATGTTATAATGTAAATGTCCGATAATTGAATTTAAGCCCCTGATAGTGGCTCTTGATCACACGTGACTTTCGGGTCAGCCTTTGTGTAACGCTACACGAGGAAGGCGTAGGGAAAAACGTAGGGCAGTTGCACGTGCGAATCACGTCTTATCTTTATGCGGGTTTAATGGGTATAAAAGACACACAACCGTTGAATGGAATTCAGTCGTTAAATTGTTTAACGAAGTTGCTACAATATGCCATGACTAGACGCAGCTACCCGGAACGTCGTTATTGGTCGTCTCCTGGCCGACGAATCACATAATGCAGTCGCTAGACTTTATAATGTTCACCGGAGCACGATTTCCAGACTGTTTCAACGGCACCAGCAATCCGGTTCAACAGCTGATCGTCAACGTTCTGGCCGACCTAGGATCACATCAGCAGCCCAAGATCGCTACATCCGGTTACTTCACCTGCGAAGAGATGGTCGAACACGAGTTTACAGACGCCGGAATGAGAGGTTCGCAGGGAACTGTGTCCTTGAGGTCGACAATTTCGGCAGAAGAAGTGTAATGGTGTGGGTTGCCATATCCTGTGCCCGAAAAACTCAACTGGTGCACATTCCCGGCAACCTTAACGCCGTTCGATACACAGATGAGGTTTTGACACCACATACGCTGCCCGTAATGGGCCTCTGTAGAGAAATTTTTCAGCACGACAACGCTCGGCCGCACACAGCTCGTGCTACTGTTGAATTTCTAGCCAACCAGAACGTAACAGTGCTCCCCTGGCCGTCCAAATCACCAGATTTGAACCCAATAGAACATTTGCGGGATGATTTGGATAGACGCGTGCGCAGTCGTCATCCAGCACCGCAAACTCTGCAAGAACTGCAACAGGCTCTTGAGCAAGAATGGAGGAGAATTCCGCAAAACCGTACTCGTCGATTGATTGTTTCCATGCCGAGACGGGTCCGTGCTGTGTTACAGGTTTTATTTCATTTCATTTATTAACCACTCAATAATTACATAAGGAAATTTATGTATACAATCAATAGAGAATGTGGCGGGAATAAAGCTCTAATGGCTTGTTCTATCCCGTTAAGAAAAAATACAATATATCAATTAATACGTTTAATGTTTTGAATAGTTAGTTTATAATGTTGGCGGATATTTAGGATTTTTTTTTAAAACCTTAGGCAATGTGTTATTTTAATAACACTCTGGGATTTTAGTAAGTAAATAAATTTTAATTTTGGATTGAAATAGTGAAGAGGACTCTATTGACCTGAATGATGTGGGTAATTTATTCCATGCTCTAGGACCGACTGATTTGAAGAGATAATAGGATGCATTAGTTCTACAAAATGGAATGGAGAAATCGAAAAACGTTTGTCTTGTGTTGTATTGTTGAACTGTTATCCGCCTCACCAGGTAGTTCAAAAATGAAGATGGAATATTTAGCAGATTGTGGAAAAATTTATACATCAATTTTAAATTAGCATATTCAACCAGAAGCGAAATAGGTAAAACTTTAAGTCTAGAAAATATTGGTTCTGTGTGATCTAATCTCTTTGAAAAATTTAATATTCGAATGATGCGCTTTTGGATGATGAAAATGGGAGTAAGATGAGACGGAAAAGTATTCCCCCAAAGAGATATACCATATAAGAGGTATGGATAAATGAGAGAATGATAAAGAATAAATAGAGATTTTTTATTCAAATCATTTTTTATATGGTTGATGATACCAGTATTCCTTGAGATCTTTTTACAAATGTAATTTATGTGCGATTTCCAATTCAGTTTATCGTTTAAAAGAATACCTAGAAAATTTTACTCGTTAACCCTTTCTATTTTGTTGCTATCAATGTATAAATCTGGTGGTGTTGTGGTTTTATTTTTTGAATTCGGTTTTATAATCATAAATTTAGTTTTATTAATATTTAGAGTAAGTTTATTAAGCTTGAGCCATAAGTGAATATTGCTTAGTTCGTGCTGCATTGTGTCAACTGCATCCGTTATTTTTTCCGAAGAACAAGAAACACTGGTATCATCAGCAAACAATATTATATTTAGTTTTTTGGTTACATTGGGGATATCATTAATGTATAAGAGAAACAGGAGAGGTCCTCGAACAGATCCTTGTGGTACCCCACAAGTCACCGTTCTAGGATCGGAAATAACAGTATTAAATGGAACGCTTTGTAGACGGTTAGTTAAATACCTTTTAAACCAATTGTTGGAAGAACCTTTTAACCCATAATGATTTAATTTTTATAATAAGGTGTCATGATTTACGGTATCAAACGCCTTTGAGAGATCCAGGAACGTGACAACAGAGAATTTGCCATTTTCTTTTGCAGAGGCTAACATGTCGTAAAGGGAATGTGTGGCAAAACTTGTATTGTGATTGGCTCGAAATCCATGCTGATTTTCAAAAAGTATATTATTAGTATTTAGATGTTCTCGGAGTTGTTCAGCGACTAATCTTTCAAGAATTTTGCTAATGGATGGTAGAACTGATATAGTACGATAGTTTTCAAATTTATTTTCGTGGCCTGATTTATGCCCCAGTCACAAATCAGTTGCGATGCGTCGGCGATGGGTAAAACCCGGGAAATTTTAACAAAATCTTGAGACAGATCCCACGGTTTTGCGCCCGTCGGAGGCGCTCTCCCGACGCCTGCGGCTTGTCGCAGATTTTTTAGGCATCGCCACAGTCGTCGCGGTCCCCAACTTTGAACTTAAAATTTTAAGATTGGCCATTTTGGCCATCCAAGACCCAATCTCCGATGCCCTCCGATTCATCGTTGAAGTGACTGTTCTATGTACAACCAGATGAGGGATACCACGCTACAGTGTACAGAAAGAAATACAGATGCGAGGTCAGAAAACCCTTCTTTTCCCCCACATATACCCAGGGTGGGGGAACAATTAAAAGAAAAGACCCTCGCAGATATCGTCTCCGATCGCCTCCGATTGCATCGGAGGCGATCGGAGGCTAATCCCTTGAAAAAATCTCAGACAATGTGACTGCTCCACTTTTATTAGGATTATTGATAGGATTGTTCAAGGATTCTTTATTTTCTACGACGACCCCCGGCCAAAACTAATCCCCGACAGATCGCCGACATTGTGGCTGGGCCATTAAAGATAGGTGTAATTTTGGATTTTTTGCAGTAGTCTGGGAAAACACTTGAGGTCAAAGATAGATTAAATAAAATAGCTAAAGGTTCAGAAATATGTATTTTTATTAATTTAATAATAGACATCGGGATTCCATCAATGCCCGGTGCTGATGATTTTAGGTTGGTTATTATAGTTGATACCTGTGTAGGAGATACATCGGCAAACTCAAAGTTGTCAGTCACTGGATCTCTCAAATAATCAGTAAATGAGCCATCAACATCAGGAATTTCTGAATCAAGTTTCGAGGCAACAGTGCTGACAAATTCGTGAAAGCCGGTAGCGATAAGTTTGGCGTCAGTTACGGAATGGTCTTCAATGATAAAAGAGGGGGGAGGTTTTTTAGATTTATTTCGGTTTAAAAGTTCGCTGTGTGTTTTCCATGTATTTTTGATATCTTGATTGAATTTGTTGAATTTGTTTTCAAAGTAGTGTTTTCTAGAATTTCGAATAGTTGTATTGAGTATATTTCGATTAAGTCTGTAAGCTAATCGGTTATCGTCAGACTTAGTTTTCAGCTGTTTTCTATAGAGTTCATTTTTCTTGAACACAGATTTAAGTATTGCTGGAGTTATCCATGGTTTTATTATTTGCTTCTTTTTAGTACCCATAGGCGTTAAAGGAAAGCACTCAGTATAAACGTTTTCTAAGGTATTACTGAAGGCTGCAGTGGCAGTGTTGACATCTTAATGAGACAAAATAATGGAAATCCAATCGGTTTCATTGACACGTTGGACAAATCTATCTTTTTTGGGTTGAGTGAATCTGCGGAAAAATACAGGTGTTTGTGGGATTTTATCGGCTATGTTGTGGGTCTTTATTATGTGAAAAATAGGAAAATGGTCTGTTACATCGGTTAAAAAAATGCCAGAGAGGAGGTTACAATCATGGATATAAGTGAATATATTATCAATTAGTGTTGCAGAGGTCGTTAATACTCTGGTGGGTTTGGTTATTTGAGGTAAAAGATAGTGACTTTTGACAAGTTCTAGAAATTCTTTAGAGGGTGTATGTTGGTTAGATTTAAAAAGGTCTATGTTGTGATGGTGATGGTCAATGGTGGGCACAGCAGATATTGCCGTTGCAGTGACGTCATCTGGGCGCTATGAATTTTAATGTGATAAATTTTTACATGTGAATGAAATTTAAAGTCTGAACAACCAGTCTGCCAAATTTCAGTGTAATGTGATGCATTTTTCTGTATAAAAAATGATGTTGAAAATTCATATTTTGAAGAAAAAAAATTGGATGTTGCGTTTCTTTTTTGGGAGAGTGTAGTAGCATCTAAAAGCGTCCGAATAGTCGTCTTGAAAAATATAGCCGTTTGTTTTAACGGAAAAATATCATTTTATAGGGCCAATAACAAAGAATTACCCAATTTTTCCCCTTACCCTGTAATGTGTGGAAGGCCCATCGGTCAGGTACGTTGAGGTAGAAAGGCTTGGTAGGGGGTGGGGGTATTCATTGCCTTACTCCGGGTGTGAGATCGATTCGATATTCACAATTATCAATTACACCAAAACTCTTCCACATACGGCGATCGATCGAAAGATCCACTCAGAAATTTTTTTCAATTATTTTTGGTCTGATTGGGATTCAAACTCGAGCCACATCGATGGAAGACCTGCGCCGGACTGAGAGACAATCACTCTAACCGACTGAGCCCTAACCGACTGAGCCATCGATGCCCCCAGCTAGAGAAGAGCATTCTCAAGCAAACACAATTTATTATTGTTGCATTTTATTTCAATTTGATGGGTTTACGCCATCACTGGAGGTTTCATTTATATGCTTGTAAATTCTTACCGACGCAAGTATCTATGAACACGTTGAGCAGGACGTAAAACGCAAATCCCTCACTCACTCTATGAACACTAAAACACACAGGCACATACAAAATCTTTTTCTGACAGAAGTAAACGGACAAACATTCAACATCTGCGTAAATGCCATCATATGGAGCCGATGTACAATCTCCATGCAGCCAACACGGGATGGCTATGTCATGATTTTACCCTGGCTCGAGAAGATGCGTTAATGACTGTGTCTTCATTCCAGATTTTGCCTACAATACCATAGTTTGAACTCAACAACGTTTGCAGTCGGAACTTCCTTCGGCTGTCTTCGCCCGCTACCAGTCGGGTATTTCACGCACGTAAATCCCCGAAGTTTCAGAGTGCAACGTTTGCATAGGTTCTCTCAGTTTATCACTATGGCAGCTGTGACTGAATTTCAATATCATCTTTGGTAATGGGAATTAAATCAAAAACTTACCTCTGATGCCGTATATTTAAGTACTCAGATGCCGTTTTAATATCAGGCCAAAACACATAGGACAACTCGTACTATATAAAGTCTGTAAATTAAGACATTCGCTCTTTTGGACCACATGCATATATGTGATTCAATTACCGCAGAGCCTGATGACGTCACATAGATGTACGCAAAGCTTTCTTGGTAAGATATATCTCAGTTCCCCATTTTGTTAATTGGTAAGATCTCACTTTTTTGGAAAACATTGATGACATAACCTGTTTTTATCCACACATTTTCGTCTAACTTTACGCCTTCTTCTCAATACAGTATTATTTCTTACGCTTTCTTTTAAAATTAGCCTTCAATCCCCCAAAATGCTTTGCGCGTAAATTCGGTCAACTAATTAAGGGTGCCTGTGCCCACGTTCGTGTTTTTTTTGGCGAGGAGGGTTTCCTTACGAATTGCATTTTCAAAGACACAAACAAGCAAACCCAGAAGACCGCAGTGGGCTTATGGGTCAGGGCAAAGAGAGTAGATTGACAAGAGTGGTCACTTCGGCCAATCAGCATTGCCGGCATGTTTTTCTGGCCCCCTAGCAGAAGTGTGTTCCGACTGTACACGATTCGATTATAGGGCGCCCCCTACAGGAAGGAGGTTCCTAATCGAATCGTATACAGTTCAAATTCAACATGGCGCGAGCGAAGTGACCACTCTAGTCAATCTACTCTCTTTGGGCAGGGAGTACAAATCTCGTTTTGTTTTTTTTATTAATTTTTTTAAATTTTTGCAGTGGAACTGATCGGTTCTCTGAAATTTGGCGGCCTGGGATTGGCTTTTCTGATCAGTTACGTCTATATCCAATATGGCCATCGTACAAGTTACCTTCTTGCCGGAGTTTCATCAGCATTGTCCGGTTTAGGAATGTACCTGGCGACATTGAACGTTCAGTTTTTCAGCAAATGGCCGATTATTTTGGGTATATTCCAGTTCGTTGATAGTAAGTTAACGTTTTTATATGTTTCTCAACTGTTTTTCATATTCACAAGTTAAAGACTTTAAATTGACATGAGCTGCCGAAATTCGCACTTTTTCTTTTCGCAAATTCGGATTGTCAAGTGAACGGGGTTTGAGGTGCTTAAAAAAGTAAACGTTTGATATTGACGTACATCCTCGAGACTCGCATCAAATGTACTTCTTTTCACGGAAAAAATATCCACATTTTGGCAGCTCACGCAGGAGGGGAGGTCAGGGCCCGGTTCTACAAAGCTGGCGTAGAGTTGCGCAAAGGCTTACAGCATGGAGTCGAAATTGCGACCATTACTATCATTACTGTTACTATCATTTGCGACAGGCGTAACATACGCCACCTTAGTAGAACGAGCTCCTGGGGCTATCTGGGCATATTGAGTCAAGTTCGCCCCTTTTATTCAAAGCCAAGCAATCGCCATCAGAGAAAGTACTGCATTAGTTAATAGGTTTTTTCCAGGTCATTCAATGTCGGTTACTTGCTAATTCAGTCATTTCCCCTGATGACGATTGCTGATCGAAACATGTATGCAAATTTATAAATACATTTTCAAATTAGCTTGATTTAAGCTGTAAGTGTTTTTACTTAAGTGCCATAGCCGCGTATCTCTACAGTATGTGTTGGCATGGTATTTACGTAAAAACTTACGACTACGCCGCTTTGTGAAACAGGCTTCTGGAGCTTGTTTCACAAAACGGCGTAGATGTATTTTTGGCGTAACTTTCATAGAAACGTATCTCTACAGAATGCGTTACTATGGCAGTTACGTAAAAACTGACGCAACGCCGCTTTTTAAAAAAAGCCATGGAGCCTGTTTCACAAAGCGGTGTAGCGTTTTTACGTAATTGCCATAGCAACCCATACTGTATAGGTATACGCTGCTATGGTAGTTTCGTGAAGATTAACCCTACACCGCTTTGTGAAACAGGCTCCAAGACACTGTTTCACAAAGCGGCGTAGCGTAAGTTTTTACGTAAATGCCTTAGCAACCCATACTATAGAGATACGCTAGTATGAAAGTTGCACAAAGCCCTCTTAATTAAGAGTACTCTTAGCCTATGTCTACAGCATTGGACTTACGAGTGCTCGTAAACTTCCCATGTTGTAGAAATATGCTAAGAGTGATCTTAAGTTAGGAGCGCTTTGTGCAAGTGGACCCAGGCTCCTGGAGTCCCATGAAAGGGTGCAGCGTATGTTTTTACGTAACTGCCATAGCCGCGTATCTCTACAGTATGTGTTGGCATGATAGTTTCGTATAATCTTACGCTACACCGCTTTGTGAAACAAGCCTCAAGTTGCTCATATATGGTAAAGCGGTGGGACGGTAACCCTACAAACTTCTATTCTAACCTGGGCCTGACTTTTTCCGTTTATTCGCTTAATTATTAAACGTAAAATTTTCATCGAATCAAAAGTAAAAGTGCCATTAAATTCTAAGGGAAATATCAAAAACCTGCTCATATAGAAACATTTTTTTGCAGCATTTGGGGGTTACATATTACAATCGACGGTGGTCTCTGTTGGCGTCCTTCATTTTCACTCTCGACATACTGGCACGGTTGTAGGACTGTACTTAGCATTAACAGGCTTTGGTAAAATTTACTACGCTTTTATTTTCGAAAGTTTCTTCCAAACCAAACAGCTGGGTCCGTTTTTCATAGCGGTATCGCTCGTCTCAGTGCTAACAACATTGGGTTGCTTGTTTCTTCATACACCGCCATCGATGACACAACCGGAAGAACAGCCATTGGTGGATGGAACAGAAGAAAGAGGTTTATCAGAGGTCAATCAAAACCTGTTGGAAAAAGAAACACTGGAAGTTCATGAAAATTTCAAGGAGTGGAGCAGCAAGAAAATAATAGTTTCCGCTATATTTCATCTCAACTTGTGGCCTTGTGTCCTAGCCTCTAGTCTTTCCTATGCTTTTATGAATAATATTACAACGTTAGCTGATACTGTGAACATTGGTAACATAGAGATAACTGTATATATAATGTCCGTCTGTATCGTCATATGCAGGGTCGGTGTCAACGCAATATTTGATTTCTTCCGAAGTAAGACACTGGGTTTCGTCATGCTTCTTTTTGCAACGCTGTGTTTCGGGGCAGCAATGCTAATTGGGCTTGCATCGTTGAACAGCATAACAATCTATATCATTGCGTTTCTGGCAGCGGTGTCCGTTGGGACGATTACGTCTCTCTACAGTGCCGTTCAAATGTCAATCTTTGGGAAAACAAATTATGCGTTTATAATGGGTATATACATGTCCCTATCAGCTTTAATGTGTATGCTTGAACAGCTATATGTCGGGATAACACACGACAATCTTGTAAGCCAAACGGATGAGATGAGCTCTGTGGCCATCGAAGGACTTAAACCGACATTCGTTTTATTTTTCGCAATTAGCATGTTATCTTCATCAGTGCTGCTGTGCAATGTGATTTACTTTAGATGCAGATTGTGATATTATAATAGTTTCTCATAGAATTGTTACTTGAATTTTTTTTTAGAATATCTTTCTTTAAATGTGATTGGTAGGGGCGTGGATGACGTCATTGCATCGCTCCTTGTCACCTCCAATCACATCATACAACAATTGACCAAACGTAGTCTATAAATTCTGATTATAATTTGACATATGACCTACGAATTCGAATAAATGTTGACGTCGCTCAAAATGCTGATAATCGTATCTGTTATCCAATGCAAACAATGTCGCAGGCAACGCGTAGAAGAAACTCAGAATTCTCTACGACGAAGAACCGCTAACCATTTGCCATTGGACTTAGATAAGCTGTGTCGGTGATACAGCAGGTCATTCGGTTTAGGACATTTATTGGTCGTCGCCTACCAGGTACCGACCAATAAATATCGAAACATAAATAGCGAGGTACCTTTACATTTAATATTATTGAATTAGTCGGACAGGAGTTTGGCTTTAGTCAGTAGAATTATCTGGAATATTTCAGCTATGTCAAGCTATGCCCATTTTCACACAATTGGACACTTGTCTTCATGGGGTTATTCTAGTCAAGACGATTTCCCCTGTGCACGTGTGTTTAGTGTTCCTAAATATATAAAAAGAAACAAGTTAAGCACCCCCCTGGAAAGTCTGCACCGACCGATAAAATCATTGGTGTAGGGAGATTGTTGGCAAACTGATGTTGCTGACACGATTGTGATCATAAAGGGCAACATTCTGGCGATAAGAAATTACCATTAATGGCAACAAGCTATACAATTTATTCAGGATATCGTTAGCCAAATCAAAAGTGTATTTTAACAAAATAAAAAGAGTCCATCTGGCTTCAGACGGCGAACATATTGAAGTAAAAATGTCACTTTGAGTGTGTAGAACACATCCCTAGAGCTAAAGGTCAATTGCACGTATAGCCTCCATTAGCTTCCAACCTGCGTTTCATCCCTCCAGTGAGACGTTGGGTCTGTTGAAGGGTACCGTAATTGCGCAGATTTGAAAACTTTAGAGCACATTTGGGATAGGATGGGCAGAATCATTCAAGCCCTAGAGCCTCCTATACAAAATCTGCAGGAAGTGGAAGCTAATGGAGGCTATAGGTGATATCACTAATTTCATTACATAATATCACGAATTCTTTTCCTGACATCACAATTTCTGTTCATGATATCACGAATTATATTCATAGTATCACGTATTGTATTCATGATATCAAGAATTCTACTCATTACATTACGAATTATATTCATACCCTTTGATGATATCACGATTTCTATTCATGATATTACGAATTGATGGTATCAAAAATTTTACTCATTATTTTCCGAATTATATTCATGATATCACCAATACCCTTTCGTGATATCAAGAATTCCTTTGATGATATAACGAATTCTATCCATAATATCACTAATATCTATTCATGATATCATTGATTCTATTCATTATATCAGGAATTTTATTCATGATATCACTAATTCTGTTCATAAAATCACGAATTCTATGCAAAATATCACGAATTTTATTAAGGATATCAAGCATTCTACTCATTACATTATGTCGACCTATGTGGGATGGTTGCCAGTTACCACCTCCGGGCATAGAGCCCGGTTTCCTCCCAAACTAAAACTGGCAACGCCGCCACATAAGTGAAATAATCTTGAGCGCGGCGTAAAACGCCAATCAATCAATCAATCAATCAATCAACCAATCAACCAATCATTACATTATGAATTATATTCATACCCTTTGATGATATCACGAATTCTAGTTGTTTTATTACGATTTCTATTCATGATATCACGTAGCCGCATTAACTATTCTCTGTCAACAGACTTTTCAAAACCCCGCAATCATGTGATGCGACAGTTATGTTGTCATCCAATTTTCCAGCTATTGATGACATACGTGACAGTGACAGGTTGTCAGTGTACGATGAGGGTTTGAAATCTGTCAGGCCAATTTTAAAGTTTTCTTCTTTGGTAGATTTACAATGAAATTCGAACAAATTAATGAGTAAAATGAAAAGAGGAATGCTTTAAATGTGTGTTGAAGGTAAAATCTAAAAGGCAGGTAGGATTAATAGATATTTGAAACTTGGTTTAAATCTGAAAGCCGAAGTCCTTCCAAATAATTCATTTAAAAGCCGTAACTTGATATCACGAATTCTATTGATGGCATCAAAATTTCTACTCATTATTTTCCGAATTATATTCATGATATTAGCAATACCCTTTCATGATATCAAGAATTATTTTGATGATATCATGAATTCTTTTCATGATATCACTAATTCTATTTATGATATCAGGAATTCTATTTAGGATATCAGGCATTCTATTCATGATATCATTGATTCTATTCATTATATCAGGAATTTTATTCATGATATCACTAATTCTGTTAATAAAATCACGAATTCTATGCAAGATGTCACGAATTTTATTCAGGATATCACAGAATTAATTGATGATATCATAGAAGTATTTTCTGATTTCATTAAGTATCGCGGTCGAATATAGCCAGGTGAATGACTTATCAGTACCGCTAGATTAGCCTTATCTCTTATCTACTCTGCGGGTTTATCATAAACCCAGTCTTTCATTTTTCGTGATAGCTTGATATTCACTTGTACACAGTTAAGGCATATTACAAACCGACAGAAAAGTATTATATAATAACTCGATGCATAGACCGTATACAACTAAGAGGGGGCACAAGAGTTCCTAGGAACAAAACTCTCAGTTTCCACAAATTATAATATTATAAACTCAATTATCATATTGTGAATTAAATTCATGATATCCTAAATTCAAATTATGATATCATAAATTTAAATTATAATATCGTTATTTAATTATGATATCATAAATTTAAATTATTGATATCATGGATTACATTTTTTGATATCAGAAAATCAAATCTGGATTTTAGAATTAACGATCTTTTTAAGATGTCATGCAATGATTTCATGATATCACAAATATAAATCTTGATATCATGAAGTCAATAAGTTCCTTGCAATCGATAAATTAGAATAAAAGTAAACCGTTTGTCATACGACCTTAAGCACCAATAAACAAACCAGCTCATGTGCCTTTTCTGGATATTCGACCCGCTTTAATATAATTCTACGTCTTTATCGCAGCAGTCCGCTTTCCGTGGTGTATCATATCTACTTACCCATGTCATATGCCGCTGACATATATACGCCCTACAAAAAGAAACCTTTAGACTGTTGGTCCTTGTAAAGAAATCCTCGAGAGATAAATATCAGCAAGGGATATATCATGTAAACAGAAAGGAAGTAACGGTTACAGTTAAACGTCAATTTATCTTCCTTTTATACAATAACGAAAAATTCTGGCGGATTCTAGAACAGTTTAAACTGATCGTTCACCAAGAAAAATTATAATTTTCGGAGGTAAATAAGGTAGGTCATATAGATAATTGATAACTTTATCATAAATGTATATGTGTTTTATTATAGGAGTTGACTAAAGCAAACTGCGTATTTTTTTCCTATGTTAATTTTTGGCAAAGAGGACCTAGGCCTATTCAATTTAATGTGAAAGAAAGTTCTAAGTGGGTTTGGACTCAATTGCTTTCTGTGGAAGGCTTGCCAGAAGCCGACTTTCCTCGGGTCCAAGAGCTTGGTTTCCTCTCCCATTAAACCTGTCCAAGCAAGCATATATAGAAGTTGGATGATTTTGATGGTAGCATAAAACATCGAACAATCAGCCGATCATTCAAAGTTTCATTTTGCTTAACCAGCCTCTGTCAACGGCTAAATATTTCTCTATTCCTTGAAATTTAATTCTTTATGCAATGCCGCTGTTTTTATGAAACTTAAAGGCTGAAAAAAGGGCTTTTACATCCAAGCTCAGGTTCGAGCGGTTTTTATCCTTTTACTACCAAGAGTTAGGGCCTATTGTTCGTTTTAAAATTAATTCATTACAATCATTCATTTTGGTGGTGTCATATCACTTGAGCTGCCGAAAGAAGTGATATTTTTCCGATAATTTTGAAATTATCTTATTTTTTTCCCGAGAAGAGCAAACGTCACAAAGCGGCGTAACGTAAGCTTTTACGTAACTGCCATAGCAGCCAATACTGTAGAGATACGCTGCTATGAAAGTTACGCCAAAAATGCATTTACGCCGCTTTTTGAAACAGGACCCAGGACTCTGTTTCACAATGCGGCGTAGCATAAGTTTTTACGTAACGGTCATAGCAACGTATCTCTACAGTATGGGCTGCTATCACAGTTACGTAAAAACTTACGCTATGCCGCTTTGTGAAACAGGCCCCAGAAGCTTTTAATGTGTGACTAATGTCTCGAGAATGTACATTAAACGGAATACCAGCCACTCAGTTTCTCTATAAACCTTTGTCTTAAAAATCCAAGGTTGTGATTAAAATTGGCAATTGTTTGAATCTCACGCCACTCCAAATTAAAATCAATAATATAAATTTAAAAAATCTAGATCATATTGTTTTTGTATCGAAAATTAGAGTTGTACAAATGAAGTCTTTATAATAATTCTTAGTATTGTCTCACTGAATGTCCGAATCACTTAATTATAGGCCCTTTTACAGCAGCTGGCAATATATTATTTACTAGTTATTATTTTACTTTGTCATCATTAGTTAGACCGACATTTTATTAGATACCAGAAGAGGGGTAGAGCATTTACAAGATGATGGAGGGCATTTGGTTTTACACGTACAAAAATAGCTCGAGAAGTGTTATAGATGGAGGGAAACAAAAACGATGAAAAGAATTCGGTCCACTTTAAGTGTCCCATAATGCAATGCGCTAATTGCATGTGACGTCAGGTTTATTTCCACTTCTTTTGAAAAAAATAGCTGATAATTTCATGATTTTGTATCAACGAGAACATATCGAAATGTTGGGAGTTGATACCCCTTTAAAAACGAAAACAACATTTACATGTACGAAAGTAAATCAATTAGACAACCAAACCGTATGAAAGTAAATATGCTAGAAAATATAGTACTTAATTATTTCATAAATTGGTCACGTGTCACTACCTTGTGAGATACATAGTTGTGAAATACCGATTTATTCTAACATAGATAATAAGATACCGCCCCTTGTAAGTGCTGACTAAAACTGATCGCGTCAACCTCAGGACATCGGTTAAGATAGAGTGCATTTGGACTGTACGTTATAATTTTTTCTTTAGGATGAAAATATCTATATTCTATATTATTTACAAAATGAATCTATTTTAGAATGCTTGTCAAAGATTGGTTGATTGATATTTTACGCCGCACTCAAGTCTATTTCACTTATATTGCGGCGTTTGTTTGTTTGTTTATTTGCCACTTATAACATGTGTACATTTTATACGAAAAAGCAATTTTATTGGTGGTGGGAATAAAGCTCTTAATGGGCTTGTTCTATCCCGTTGCCAGGTTTAGTGGGAGAGGAAATGGGGTTCATTGTCCGGAGGAATCCGAATTGTCAAAGAAAGTGTGTCCGTTAGCCTTCCTCATGCGATAAAAGGACGTCAATTTTCCTTTCGTGAAGATATAACCTCCAAAGTTTTTACCATCCATTTTCAAATGTAACCGTGAACATCGGTGGCTCGGTCGGTTAGAGTGATAGTACCTAAGTTCGGCACAGGCCTTGCACCTATGCGGCGAGGGTTCCAACCAAATAAAAATTGAACAATTTCTGAGTGGACTTTTCACTCGGACGCTATGTATCGACAGGCCTTTTTGAGTTTTTAAACATTATCCTTTGCGCTAGCCCTAGTCCGTAAAATAGTTCTACAGTTAGCTCGCTAACTATAGGCCTACTTCTGATCATAAGGACGCATTACAGGCTTGGGATTTGTTGACTTTATACGGGTATCTAATAAATTTGAAATTGAAAATACCAAATAATGCCCAAATCTTGGCATTCATGTTTGACGCCTCGCTCAAGATTATTTTACTTATATGCCCAGAGGAGACCCCCGAGCTGGCAACTCGCACGACGATAGGGTGAAAAATCCACCATTATTTGGTCTTAGTGGGATTCTAACCGGGCCGAAGACCTGTGTCGGACTGACCCTCTTAGCCACCATCCTCCAGATTTTAGCGGCAAGTGTGTTTCAAATAATCGGAACGAACATTCGTCAGTTCGCTTTCCGAAGAATACAACTAAACAACATTTAATAAAATGTAGTTCACGTTTGACTTCAGAATAACTCATTATATAGACGGCGATGAGCGTAGCATGTACTACGTCTTTGTCGTTTGGCTTGCTTATCTTTCCACCGTTTTCTTAATTTTGTTTCCTTTTTAGGAGGTAAAAAATGGAGACTTGTGCAGGAAAGTGTGCCAAATATTTTCTCTTTATATTCAACTTGATCTTTGTGGTAAGTACTCTAAGATTTTTTAAATTGATTTGTCAATAACTTCTTGCTACAAAAAAAGGTCTCTTAATCTCATACCAGAAATAATTAGCTACTGGTATTTAACGTATAACAAACTGCAAAACTTGACTTACAAGTGAAAGATTCTTTTAAGTATTCTATCTTATCTTTCTACGCTATTCAAATGCCATAGACACATTTTGGGGGAAACATGTAACTAACATCAAGTGATGAGGCCTCGGAAATATCAGATTTTATTAATTGACTGTGCAAGTTATTACCCGAATACGACCTTCGCGGCCGGGTAATATCAGCAGACGAATCAAGTTCGTATAAGCCGTAGGGCTGTATTGTCAGAGTTCAAGTCATATTGGCCGAGTTCACGGGAGTGCGGCCGAAAGACGCAATTAACATGCGACGTCCCAGAGTTTGACAGAAGCAGACGACAGATGTTGATATCAAAATGTCGACACCAGAGCCAGTTGTGCAAGCTCTTATTGACAGTATATTAGAGTTGGAAGAAAAAACTATACTGTAAGTGAATCCGATTGCCGTTTTAGGACAGCGGAAGAGGAAGAAACTTCTCCAATGATCCAGGAACAAAAGTACACAGAGCGCAAAAAAGGTCGGACGTCATTTTGTTTAAGCCATGGATTTAATGTTCAGCGGGCGAACTCCTGTTCAACTTGACAGCTTGCATAAAAATAACTTCTACAGTCTATTAATAAAAATATTATGAATCGAGTGTTTTCGTATTGCCTTGGTATTGGCCTTCGGGTGGTTGCATTGACCCTCGGCTTGCGGCCTCGGGCCAATACGGGCACCCTCAGAATACATGTGTCTGATATCATGCCCTAGTTGAAGTTTTTCAAACTCTTTGATGATGGCTGGCAAACAGAGTTGAAGGACCTGCCATATTAGAAACATATAAATCTGAGAATCAACACTTTGTACTCAGATTTTCTCCTAATTTAAGCAACGCAAACGGCCAAAACTTAATACACATTCAGTTTGATCGTTTAGTTCGCAGTTCCACCAAAGAAAAAGCGTTCAAACTCTCACATTTGTGTTGCATCCTCGTCTTTTTTCGAGGGACAGCCCGAATCTCCCGCTGGCCTCCTAGATTCCGTCTAAATGAACTTGAGAAATGTACGCAACAGAAATGTGAGTGTTTATTTTGGTGGAACGGCGAACTACAGGATCAAACTGAATGTGTGTAAAGTTGCTTAAATTAGGAGAAATTGGAAGAAAATCTGCGAACAATAAAGTTACATGTTTTCCAATATGGCCGGTCCTTCAACTCTGTTTGCCACCCATCATCAGTATCTTTTGGCAACAGAGTTTGGCAATCATGCCCAAGAAATTGTATTTTCAGCGAATGCATAGGGATGGGAGGGGGTTGTTAAAGTGTATATTTTACATAGTATATGATCTGTTTTGATGGGTTTCAACATCTTGTTATACTTATTCCATAGCTACGGATTACAATATTTTATTTTGTTGCATAGCTACGGATTACAATATTTTATTTTATTGCATAGCTACGGATTGTAATATTTTATTGTATTGCATAGCTATAGATTACAACATTTATTATAGAATTGCATAGCTACGGATTGCAATATTTTATTGTATTGCATAGCTACGGATTGCAATATTTTATTGTATTGCATAGCTACGGATATAAATATTTTAATGTATTGCATAGCTACGGATTACAATATTTTATTGTATTGCATAGCTATAGATTACAATATTTTGTTGTATTGCATAGCTACGGATTACAACATTTATTATTGAATTGCATAGCCAATAAAACCAGAAGTTGTAATCCAAATAACCTCCATCGTTTTATTGTACTCTTCAGCTTCTAAATGCCCCTCAAACAAAATATGTATTTCAATATTTTTTTATTGAAAAGTACAGGTTACAATATTTTATTCTATTGGATAGCTATGGATTAAAATATTGTACTAATATTTTACTTTGTTGCATAACTACGGATTGTAATATTTTATTGTATCGCATTATTACGGATTGTAATATTTTATTGTATTGCATAGCTACGGATTGTAATATTTTATTGTATTGTATAGCTACGGATTGCAATATTTTATTGTATTGCATAGCTACGGATTGCAATATTTTATTGTATTGCATAGCTACGGATTGCAATATTTTATTGTATTGTACGGCTACGGATTGCAATATTTTATTATATTGTACGGCTACGGATTGCAATATTTTATTGTATTGCGTGGCTGTGGAATTCATAATCTTGGCCATCAAAACAAATATGTCCATGTAATGTATTGGTACATTCTACAAAGTCTGAAAAAATCCTCAAAGATTGCTTGATGTTTTACTTCACACTCAAGATCTTTTCAATGGAGGTCTCCAGTCGGAACTCCCTTCGGCTATCTTCGCTCGCTACCGGTCGGCTTTGACACGCACGTAAATCCCAGAAGTTATCAGAGTGTGGAGGTCTCACCAATTTTACTGGGAGATGAAACCTGGTTCTTGTCAAAAGGAAACCCTCGACCCTCGGTATATTACCGCATAGGGCGATTGAGCTGCTCGAAGAAGTAGCCCGGATTATCGGTCTTACGGCGACTGGTATTATATGGCTGCTAATGTGTTTTGTCGCCTTATGACGTATGCCTAACACGGAGAGAAAAAAAAAATTCGGCAGAGCCCAGATTTCTCGGCTACTCGAAGAAGATACGATACGATACTTAGATGACTATGTTTATTATTATCAATCAGTAAATGTACACATCTTTCAATTATTGCCATATCATCAAAGAGAGTAGATTGACAAGAGTGGTCACTTCGTCCGGCCATGTTGAATTTGAACAATTTCAGTTTAATTAAATTTTATTGTACTTGGCACTTTAACAAAGCAGAGTACAAACAACAAAAAGTGTAACAATCATAACTTGGAAATATTTACAATGGTAACTAAAGTACCCCCCTGACACGGACATGATTCGATTATTAGGAACCTCCTTTCTGTAGGGGGCGCTTAACAGTCGAATCGTGTACAGTCGAAACACCCTTCCGCTAGGGGGCCAGAAGAACATGCCGGCAATGCTGAGTGGACGAAGTGACCACTCTTGTCAATCTACTCTCTTTGATATCATTTAGTGTAACTCGTACATTTATTAACAGTTGGCAGGTGCCGGAGTTCTGGGAGTCGGTATTTGGATACGAGTGGACAAAGATTTCGAGCAAATTCTCCAGATCATTAACTTAAACTTAGGATCGAACCTGTATGTAGCTGCTTATGTCCTCATCGGATTTGGAGCCTTTGTGTTTGTTGTGGGTTTCTTCGGCTGCTGTGGCGCGGTCACGGAAAACAAATTCCTGCTTGGCGTGGTAAGTTACATTAAAGTGGCATGAGCTGCCAAAATGTTGATATTTTGAGGTTGAAACAGAATGTTGAAATTATTGGCTATTTTTCTCAATGCGTATAATTCACTAGCTTTTTAGTGCTTCTAGTCTTGAAAATGTACGCTAATGTATGGTTATGAAATAACTTTGACTTAGAATGAATGAATGGTCGTCCCGGTTATTTAAATTTTGTTTACTTTCGGACACTATTCCGGTTCGTATAGGCCACATACTGTACAGATTTTCCTCATTCCAACGCTAACCATTCAAAGCCTCTCATTGTCGTGACGATCAGAAATTATGAAAAAAGTGTGAATTTTGGCAGCTCATGCCAATTCAGAAGAGAACTACATATAGTCTTCTGTGTTTAGATTTTGGCTCTGAAATACTTGCCCGCCAGGTCAATGAACTATATGCGTGGAATGGAGGTCACGTGGTATTTGATTTGCGTCAAACGCCGCCATTACAAAGCGATGGTGCAATAGTGATCCAGATCAGTCATGCACGCGCTCATCGATCAGTAATGGCGGCGCTTTTTACAGCCAGATCCAAACCTGCCAATGAGACGTGTCCATTCTACGTATATAGTTCGTCCTGTTGTTTAAAATCTGGAGATATTTATAAATAATTGTAATTGCACCACTGGTAAAAAGTATCTTCTTATCATTTGTGATATTATTCTAAAATGTATTATTCTACACTTTATAATGCCAATGGGGGCCTCCGTGGTCCAGTGGGTTTCAGTGATCGTCCCTCAGTTCCACACAGACCTTCCATCGTACAGCGCGTGTTCGAATGGTGCTCAGACCAAATAAAAAATTAAAACTTTCTCAGAGGATTTTTCACTCAGTCGCCGTATGTGGAAGAGTTGCCAGGTACTCGCCGAAGGTCGGGGGTTTCCGCCGGGCAATGGGCCCGGTTTCCTGCCCCATTAAACATGGCAACGCCGCGATATAAGTAAAATAATCTTGAGTGCGGCGTAAAACATCAATCAATCAATCCTCCAGCATAGAGCCCGTCATCGTTTCCACTTAACTGATAACGTCAACCTATGAGGCAACATACAAACCAATACATTAGCCGATCCCAGAAATGTTATAGTAGACGGCCATTTTGCTTTATTTGTTTTCAGTATATCTTTTTCCTCGCGCTCATTTTCACTGGTGAATTAGGGGGTGGTATCGCTGGAGCAGTCTACAAAAACAAGGTATGAGTTAGTGGGATAGAGTGGGATATAGATTGATTGATTGATTGTTTGGTGTTTTACGCCGCGCTCAAGATTATTTCACTTATATGGCGGCGCTGCCAGTTTTATTGTGGGAGGAAACCGGGCTCTGTGCCCGGAGAAAACCCACGACCTTCCGCTGGTAACTGGCAACCATCCCACATAGATCGTTCGAGTGAAAACCCAGTCAGAAAATTTTCCAATTTTTGGACTGAGTGGTATTCGAACCCGCGACCCATTGGTGGAAAATGGGATATAGAGAAATGATTGTAAAATGTCACGTAAAGAGTACGTTTATGTTCTCCTTTTATATTCCACATGTTGTAAAGATAGCCAGCTTCACAATTAAATTGGATTGTATAGTTGCATGCTTTAAGCAAAACAACTTTAGATTTCTGTGTGAACTTTTTTGTGAGTGGCAAAGTAAAAGATTGATTGGTATGCATCAAAGCTGCTTGAATAAAGGGAAAATCAGAAAAAAATAAACCCATTCTGTGAGTCGTGTTACACGGTCCATCTCTAATGGCCAGCACCAATCGTGATGACGCGCCTATCTTTGTGTACCCAAGTACTGACAACCTAGTCTTGATATGCATAGATAGCCGCGTCATCACAATTGGGCTAGCGCATCAGTGTATACTTTGGACAGGGAGATTAGCTGTTCCCTTTTAGATTTGTGTCAAATGAAATCTCTTTGAACAAACTTACTATCATCTGTGTCTAAAGCATGTATGTCCTCTCGATGGACCCCTCACTACATCGGCGTATTCCGGCATAGCCTCAAACTATTTACTTCATGGTATACTGTTGAATGCGAAGTTAGCCATAAAAATATCAGTGAAGGAATAAATGAACCAGCCACACCAACCAACTATCCAATTAACCAGTTAACCAACCAGCCAGTCAACCAACCAAAACGTTAACCAACCAACCAGTCAACCGACCTAACGATCAATTGATCGAACGACCCACCGACCAACGAACGAACGAACAAACCCACCAACCAATCCATCAACCAGTCAACCGACCAAGCCACCCATGGGCCCACCCACCAAGCAGGCCATGGACCAATCCGACTATTTTATAACTTAGATATAGCCCCCAGTTCTGATCATTTTTGTTGCTGACCTAAATCATTCACCACATCGTCAGTTGTTTTTGAACAACACGAGCTTTCGACACCTGTGCCGGTGTCTTCGTCAAGTGTTACGGCACAAGTGTCGAAAGCTCGTGTTGTTAAAAAACAACTGACGACGTGGTGATGTCTTAATTTTTTATCATTAGTATGGAACCCACGTTTAAAGAGAGTTTCAAACATTTCTTAAATCATTCTTAATGTCCTGTCTTGTTTGTACCCACCTGATTTTGGTTGATTTGATTGTTCATTCTGTATTTTCTTACAGATTCTGGATGGTTTGAGACACAGTTTGTCGGATACAATCCAGGGTTATCAAACGAAAGAGGGAAACAGAGATTCCGTCACTCTAGCATGGGATTACGTGCAAGTCATCGTGAGTAATTTTAAACCTGTTTTAAAGTAGCAAAATGTTTCGTCACGTCACAAAAATAGCAATTTAACACCTACCCCTCCCCATGCCCACTAAAAGGGTAGCCGTTAAACGACCACTTTCCATATCCTGCTGGAAGTCCAGTACTGGAAATTTAAAAATTCAATTTCTAAACCACCAGTCTTATTTTAGTAACAATAGGAGAACTGGAGCAACAGACGCGAATATGTACCAGGGGGCCGTTTCACAAAACAGTCGTTTCGCAATCGAGGAGTAGTTGCCACTGGATACCATAGTGAAAAGATACGACGTCATGGCAACTGCGATTGATCCCACTTTGCGACGGCTTCTCGAAACGGCCCCCTGGTACCGCAAGTTCTCCGTTTGTCTTACACAAGATGGTGTACCTACCCGACCGGAACCGAGTGGAGCCGAGATTTGTCCCTAATGATCGGGTCCGTATCCCTCTCAGTATTTTCAGGGTGCTGCCTTCTCTATTATTCTCTGTGTACTTCCATGACTTTTTCTCTGTCCTATATAGAAACACATTGTGATCTTTGATATCATTTACGACAATATTTTGGAGATGTGTTTTTATACCATGTCAATAGCCATAATATTTTTTTTCTTGTTACATGACCAATTTATTTAAATACGGGAGGTCAGTGTCGATGGAAGGGGTTCGATAAAAGTTTCTTATTACGGCTTTTTTTGTTAGCAATCTCACCTGACGTTTTCGTTTGTTTTTCAGTTTAAATGTTGTGGGGCAAACAATTTCACGGATTACAGGAGCAAATATGCTGCACCCGACGTAAGTTTATATGCTGCATGTTAACAGGAATAAACGCCTAAGTTTGTGGTGTCTTTTTGTTTAAGTTTACTGCTTCAGATAACTAGAAGGGGCCTCGGTGGTTGGATTAGAGTTATAGAACATTTCTGAGTGAATTTTTCACTCGGTCTCCGTATGTGGAAGAGTTGCCAGGTACTCGCTGAAGGTCGGGGTTTCCTCCGGGCAATGAGCCCGATTTTTTCCCCCGCTATACCTGGCAACGCTGCCATATAAGTGAAATAATCTTGAGTGCGGCGAAAAACATCGATCAGTCAATCAGATAAGTAGAAACGTAAAACGTTATCACTCTCGGTTGATTGATTCATTGATTGTTTGGTGTTTTACGCCGCGCTCAAGATTATTTCACTTATATGGCGGCGTTACCAGTTTTATTGGAAACCCACGACCTTCCGTTGGTAACTGGCAACCATCCCACATAGGTCGTTCGAGTGAAAACCCAGACAGAAAATGTTTGGACTGAGTGGGGCTCGAACCCGCGACCCATTGGTGGAAGTATCCCTCTCGGATGAGGAACCACAAGTTGAACTCCCCCCCCAAAATTACATTTAAAGTGTGTTTAGGGAATTACCTGTTATTATGATTTGCTGTCTGACAATCATGAACAGCAAAGCATGTAGCCTACGCAGCTAAACCAGGCCAATTCTCATTACTATTACAAAGAAGAAAAATTAATTCCCCAATATAACTCGGTGTCCAGTAGCCCGGACTATCGGTCTTACGGCGACTGGTGTTATATGGCTGGTAATGTGTCTTGTTGAACACGGAGAGAACAAAAAAATTCGGCAGAGCCCAGATTTCTCGGCTAGATGTCCAGCAGTTCATGTGAAAGTTATCTATGTTCTGGAAACACCTGGAAAACCATATGATTAACCCTGACACGTTGTAGTGAAATTCCATTGAAATGGACACGTCTTTTGGCTGGATCTAAAGTTTTAAAAAGCGAGGTCATTGCTGTGAGATGGACGCCATCTTGGATTGAAATCGCCTAACTATCATGCTGTTATGGCGGCTATCTCCATTCGTTGTATATAGTTCATTGGCAAGTACCATGTGGCGAATTGGTTAAGCCGCATGGTTCTAAAAGTGAAATATCACTCCAATTACACAGGGCCCAACATTATACAGGCTTTTTGTAACATAACTACCCGAAAACCCCCAAAGTATAAAAATTCCACCCATGGCACTTATAGGCCTCCGTATACAGGCACCTGAGATTTTCCTGTTTTGTTTGTTTTAAAAGTTTGTCCCTCCAAGCTGTTGCCATCTGAAGAATTCTGATCCAAACGAGCCGATGCCGACAAACTACAATTTATGCAACATTGAAGCGTCTGACCCATCAAACGTTGGCAAGAAAACCGACTATTTATGGTCAAAGGTAAAGACACGATTATCACGACCTATTTCAATAATAACAAAGCACATGTTCTGATCTAACTTGTGATTTACAGCATTATTTTCTACTCATTTAACTATTCACATTGGTTATTTTTTTCCTCTTTTATTTTACAGAACTGTGTAGATGGTGTTCAAGATATCTTAAAGTCCAACATGAACGTGTTGATAGGCGTGGCTTGCGGAGTGGCATTTCTTCAGGTTTGTCCCTCGTTGTTTTTGGCCCATGGTAAATGCCCTGGGGCCTGTTTCACAAAGCGGCGTAGCGTAAGTTTTTACGAAACTGCCATACTAACCCATACTGTAGAGATACGTTGCTATGGTAGTTACGCCAAAAAATACATCTACGCCGTTTTGTGAAATAGGCTGCTGGGCCCAGTTTCACAAAGCGATCTTAGCTTAAGTTGATCTTAATTACCAATGACAACGTATACCTTTAGCATTGGTTGCTATGGTAGTTAAATTCACACTTAGCTAAGAATGCTTTGTGAAACTAGGCCCTATAGCATATTTTCTAAGACAGCATGCACGGCTAAACAGGCCTAGCTGACTAAAATGGCGATACGTTCCAAGGGCGTAGACAAGTTTCGGAATTTGGGGGGGGGGGGGGGGCTGAATTACTATCCCAGCTCAAAAGGCGAGGGGCGTTCTGGGCTAATAACAGGGCATAAATATGAGGATCAACCTATTATCCAACGGAAAGAATTTCCTGGTCTTTTTGCCGTTCTCAAGGGTTATTCGACCATTTTTCTGATTCTGTTGGCCTATGATGTCGAAAGCTATGTATGGTGGATCAGAAGACGTGTCCTCACAATGTGATTACAGCGAACATGTTTATTGAAAAAAAAATAGTGGCGTCTTTGAAACCACATGGAACCATGTAAGAAAATCCGCGCAGATTCGACTTGAAGGGTGCGATTTTATCTCAAATTTATTGACAAATGCTCAGGCTTTGTTCTGAGGCTGAACATGTTTGGGAGATTCGAGTGATTCGAGATTCGTCCAAGAGACCCAGATAATCAACATTTTCACTATAAAAAGTATCATTGTGACTATTACAAATAATCTTGTGTCATTACTTTGCATCCTGGTGTTTCCTTTTTTCTGCCTTTTCCTTGTTTTGTTGTGCCAATATTTGGGGGGACTGAAGCCCCCAAGCCCCCCCCCCCCCTATGCGTTCTAAGTCCTCAGCCTATGCGTTCACTTTAAAGCTTAGTGGGCTATCTGCTGCCAGTCGTCAACATGACTTAAAGAAATATAATCCAGTGGGTCTCCTCCGGTATAATTGCCTCCTTCTATTCTATTTTTTCTGGAAAATGGAGATTTTGTGTTTTGCTGTTTAATTTGTCTTTTTCTCTTCTCTTTTTAGTTCCTGGGCATTGCGTTGGCTTGCTGTGTCTGCCGAGGAGGTGGAAGTAAAGTTTATGTCTAGTTCATATTTGACGAGTCTATATAACATTAAGAACGATTTTTTTTCGAAAAAAATCATAGGAAAATAATCATATTTATTTAAAAAAAAACATAAATTATCTTGAGGCATCTAAAGGACTGTCCACGGGGTTCTTTGTCTAATATTATCTGAGAGTGCAATTCTCCAGAAGTTACATAAATAATTAAAATAAAACCAAAACCCAAGTCTTTTTCGTACTAATAACTTTAACATATAATGACGGATCGCCGTGCGTTGATAGGTCGATAATTTGGACAACTAGCCAATGGAAACAAACTCTGAGTGGGCTTTCTATCGATCGCTGTGGGATGGTTGCCAGTTACCCGCGTAAGGTCGTGGGTTTCCTCCGGGCACAGCGCCCGGTTTCCTCCCACAATAAAACTGGCAACGCCGCCATATAAGTGAAATAATTTTGAGCGCGGCGTAAAACGCCAAACAATCAATGAATCAATCTATCGATCGCCAATATGTTGAATTGCTTCATTTCTCGGTTGGGGGTCTCCTCCAAACAAAGAGTTCGGTTCCCTCTGCCGTTAAACCTGACAACACAGCCATATAAGTGAGATAAGAAACATCAATCCACTGGTGAGAAATGATTAAGTCTTCTCTACAAACAACTGACTTCGTGGTGAAGCCTTAATCATTTCTCATTAGCATGGAACCAACGTTTAAAGAGAGTTTCTTACACCAATCAAGCAATTTACTTAATGCCTTTTACATCGCGGAAATCCCCCACCCTTTACTTATCAGGCATGAAACAATTAAAAGGACAAGATGGGTTTTGTAGGATGGTTGTCAGGTGCTAACGGAAGGTGAAAGGAAAGGGGAGTCTGCATGGGGGACGGGGGTGGTTCTCGTGGCATACACTGGTTTCTAACTCAAAGCCCTCAATCGCAACCAATTCAAACATTATAAATTGATGCTTAAGTCTTAAATTGATTGATGCTTTACGCAGCAATTAAGATTATTTCACTTATATTGCGGTTAAAGTCTTAGAAAGAAACTCCCCTATTTGAGGATCTCTACTTTTCCAACTTCTTGCAAAATAATGTCGTAAAAAAACGAACCAGTGTATTAATAATTATATCGTTATTTGCTTAACCAAACCACTTTCGGATACATTGCTTATTTTCTAAATGAAAATGAAATAATAAAGATATTTTTTCCAAAGCTACTCTTAATTTTATTGTTTTCTTCATGCTCAAACACATATTTATTGTTAATTTGGATGCATTTTCAAATATCTTCTCATTGATTCATTCTGTGACATTTTACACAGTACAAGATATTGATTCGTTTATTTGTCGTCGGGGCTTCGGTTTCTCAGTCGGCAGAGTGATATAGTCCTTCCATCGACGAGGCGCGGATTCAAATCTCTAAGAAAAAATGGAAAACAAATTCTGAGGGAGTGACCATGTGGATCCTTGCCAAAGAGTCCGCTTCCCTCTTCTACTAAAGATGGAAACACCGCTAAAGAAGGGAGATTATCTTGACTGCTGCTTAGCAAAAACTCAATTAATCAATCATTTACTTCCCGTTGCTCTGTGCCTTGCTAAGAGATCGATTAATTGATTGATGTTTTTCACCGCTCTCAAGATTATTTCAGTTATAGGACGGCGTTTGCCAGGTTTATGAGTCGAAGTCACCGGGCTCATTCCAGGAGAAAACCGTTCGACCTTCGGCAAGTTCCTGACATCTCTTCCACATACAGCGATCGAGTGAAAAATCCCCTCCGAATTTTTATAATTTTTTATTTGATCTGGGCTGCTTGCTAAGAGAGGAGATCCGACTATAACGCCGAGTTTGAATCTCAACCGTTTCATTATCATTGGCTATCTCGTTACTGTCAATCAAAACAGAATATCAGATTATCCAATCAAAATAACTTGGTGAGAGAATCGATTCAGATACGAGGGGCCCGGGTGGCTCAGTCGGCAGATTGATAATATTTATCCATGTTCCCGTGTGTTTTAATGTTCATAAATTGAAAG
This sequence comes from Lepidochitona cinerea, assembly GCA_963971465.1. NCBI lineage: Eukaryota > Metazoa > Mollusca > Polyplacophora > Chitonida > Tonicellidae > Lepidochitona > Lepidochitona cinerea. The sequence continues at coordinate 2,962,313 of OZ020565.1, forward strand.
GCACATCCCAATTAAAAGGCAAAAGTGAAATATATCTTATAGATACGATATTTACCAAGAGCTCATGTTATATTATGAAGGAGAAATAGTCTTGGTTTAAAACCAAGATGGAGGGTGGGTAACGTCACACTAGGACACTCTTTTATGGCACATATAGAGGCCATCGGTGGCTCGGTCGGTTAGAGAGTAATCGCCCAGTCCGACAATCGCAATATAGCAAAAGGTTTTTTTAGTTCCGTTTGGCAAATAGCATTGCGTGTATAGGTCACTCACCTATTTGGAAAGAAATCAACTGCATTGCCCCAATATCACCTGAACATCCCCTTTAATTATAGTTGGAAATATCCCAACTCCATGACCAAAGTATATTGACGTTGAACTGGCACGTATCTTAAGAGAATATTCTCAGTTTTCTCTGATTTTCTCCTAATTGAAGCAGCACAGCCAGTTGAATTGTTCTGTGCATCCCAATGGACATTTTAGTTCACTGCTTACGCCTCAAAATACCATGCAAATGTTTACATGTTTTCATGGACTAATAACTTGTTGATCCACTGAATAGCTTCGCATAATGCAGTAGCAAGGTAACTCCGAATAAATTTAACAAACGCATATTGACGATTTCAAAAATCGTCAATATGCGTTTGTTAAATTTATTCGGAGTTACCTTGCTATTTCATGGACTATCTTTCCTAACCTATAGTTACGCCCGGGTACCGTCCACATGTAAGCATTTGCATATTTTTTTGGTTTGAGCAGCGAACTAAACGATCCATTGGGATGGACAAAAATTTCAACCGACTGTGTTGCAACGAGTTTTGTCACAACGTACGAGTTTTATTCCAACTGTCGATTGTTTGTATCAAAACACGTGACGTGTTTAGAACAAAACTGGCCAAGATTGGAACAAAACTCGTGAGTTGTGACAAAACTCGTCGACCTTGTGACAAAACTCGTGAGTTGGAATAAAACTCGTACGTTGTGACAAAACTCGTTGCAACAACTGTCTTCCGTCGATTAGGAGATAAAGAGTAATGAGGTTACATGTTTTTAACTCGTAACAAATTCCAACTCTACCGGCCAGCAATGAACCGATCAATATATTTAAGCCATAGGCCCATAGTTAGGAGGGGGGCTTGGTGGTCCAGTGGGTTAGAGTGATCGTCCCTCAATGCCACACAGACCATCGAAGTGGCGCGGGTTCGAATCCCACTCAGACCTAATACAAATTTTAAAATTTCTGAGAGCCCGGTTTCCTCCCCCACTAAACCTGGCAGCGCCACCATATAAGTGGAATAATCTTGAATGCGGCACAAACATCAATCACTATATTTTGGATATTTCCAACTTCTTTAATTACAACATTTGATTTGTTTCTCTCAACTATTATATAAGTGCTGCATTTCATCTGCATATAGGGCTTACATTGTTGTTGAGATATCAATACAACACAGGTCATATGTCTATGTAATATCATTAAATGCCCGGTACGAAATCATACATTTGTACACACTTTAAAAATCTGAATAAAATAATTAAATATTAAATATTTGAAAAATATATTTAAATCTTCCGCTGTCCCCCATGCCGAAAAAACAACAACAAAAAAACACACACACACACGCACCCACACGAGCCAAAAATTAGATTTGAAATAAATTCAGATCCCCAAAATTAGTACTTTTGTAAGTCAAAAAAAGAAAACACGCTAATTTTAAAAATTAAGTTTAGCCAAAATCATCAAATTGTGCATGTACATAGACCGTTAAATGCAACTGTTTATGCCTACTGCTTCAAATACAATATCCCTGGCCTATCAATGGGCACAGTAGACAGTTAGGATTAGCCCATTGTCGGATTAAGTTCCTGGATTTCGGTCAATAATTTTGGGGCATTTTTTAGTTGGACTTCTCATAAGCTGGGAATACTTTTGGGGGTATAGATGTGACTCATTGAAGTAGCAGTTTGTCTAAAAAAATATATGAAAGGTCAAGATTGAATAAAAGTGGCGGATTGAGCTGTCTGACGTGGGGGTGATTTGGCACAATACAACAATGTGACTTGTGTCGTTTGCACCCCTGTCCCATTTGGAAGTGAAAATCTTGAGATTTCTCCTTTATTGGTCTGTCAAGATTTGAGCTGCAGACTTGTCTAGGGTGGTTTTGAGTTTCCACCAAGGCTTTTAGCTAGGCGAATGTTTCTAACCGAGTGACAGAGCCAAACGTTAACATTACAGCAAATTGGAAATTAATTGTCTACTGGTGCCATATAAAACAAGGTCAAAACACAAAGACACAAAGTGCTCTCCCCTTATCCCACTTTCACAAACTATATAATATCATCAACAGCTTACTAGATTTTTAATTCGTTCTGTTTCTTTGCTGGATGAAGTACATGTTTAAAAAAGCTTTTTATAAACAGTTTGATAAAAATTAAAAGAGTTCGAATAAGTTGTAGATCTTTGTCTATAAATAAACCATGATGTTTATTAATATATTTAATAACCCAGTTTCCTTCAGCCAATCAAAGTTCGCCCCATCTCGGTTATGCTAAAGCTAGGAACAATTATTTAAGGCGCAGTTTCAAATTACTTAAAGAAAGCTTATTTGGGCCTAGTGGTGGAAAATGAAAAGCCGACGCACTTTTATTGCGAGCGATAGGCCTATTCTATTTTCTTGATTTTGAGAATTCAGCTATGTCATCATGGCTCTTTTGAAAATTCTCTTTCGGGCAAAGAAAAATACTTATGTTGAACACATCGTTTATTTGTCTCAAGACATAAATACAATTGTGAGCTTTATCTGAACATAGGGCGTCGGTGGTGTAATGGTCAGCATGGTTGCCTTCCAAGCAGTCGATCCGGGTTCGATTCCCGGCCGACGCACCATTTTTTTTTCTTCTGTATTCGTTTAAAATTGTGTATTTTTATATGCACTTTGCTCTGAACAGCTATATTTTAGACGTCTATCGAACATGTCTTACGCTTTGTGTTTGTGTCACAAGGGAAACTGCAAAGCTTAATTAATCCCAACGCGTCGCTTTTGTACATCAAACCTCATCTCAACTAATTTACTGATTAATTATGGAAACGGGTTGAAATATTCCAAAGATTGCACAAAAATTAAGCGTCGGTGGTGTAATGGTCAGCATGGTTGCCTTCCAAGCAGTCGATCCGGGTTCGATTCCCGGCCGACGCACTTTTATTGCGAGCGATAGGCCTATTCTATTTTCTTGATTTTGAGAATTCAGCTATGTCATCATGGCTCTTTTGAAAATTCTCTTTCGGGCAAAGAAAAATACTTATGTTGAACACATCGTTTATTTGTCTCAAGACATAAATACAATTGTGAGCTTAATCTGGACACAGGGCGTCGGTGGTGTAATGGTCAGCATGGTTGCCTTCCAAGCAGTCGATCCGGGTTCGATTCCCGGCCGACGCACCATTTTTTTTCTTCTGTATTCGTTTAAAATTGTGTATTTTTATATGCACTTTGCTCTGAACAGCTATATTTTAGACGTCTATCGAACATGTCTTACGCTTTGTGTTTGTGTCACAAGGGAAACTGCAAAGCTTAATTAATCCCAACGCGTCGCTTTTGTACATCAAACCTCATCTCAACTAATTTACTGATTAATTATGGAAACGGGTTGAAATATTCCAAAGATTGCACAAAAATTAAGCGTCGGTGGTGTAATGGTCAGCATGGTTGCCTTCCAAGCAGTCGATCCGGGTTCGATTCCCGGCCGACGCACTTTTATTGCGAGCGATAGGCCTATTCTATTTTCTTGATTTTGAGAATTCAGCTATGTCATCATGGCTCTTTTGAAAATTCTCTTTCGGGCAAAGAAAAATACTTATGTTGAACACATCGTTTATTTGTCTCAAGACATAAATACAATTGTGAGCTTTATCTGAACATAGGGCGTCGGTGGTGTAATGGTCAGCATGGTTGCCTTCCAAGCAGTCGATCCGGGTTCGATTCCCGGCCGACGCACCATTTTTTTTTCTTCTGTATTCGTTTAAAATTGTGTATTTTTATATGCACTTTGTAGATCGCCATTTTGGCTGTCGAACAGTGAAGACGTGTTTTTACTGCTCTTGGAAATCTGTAATCATCCTCACCTATGGTCAGTCTTTTGTTATATTTTGTTGACATTGGCACTCCACAATACTTTAGACATTGATTGTAGCAGATTTTGTTACTGGGGTGTAGGGCATAGCCCTAAATTTTGGAAACTTTCAAAATGTCTAGGCCTGTCTACTACACCCCACAGGCGAAGTCACCGAAAACTTTGACTGTAGTGATCTCGACAACCGATTCGGTAGTTTTTTCAAAGGCGGTTCATGATGATTTTGTTGCAGCGTTGAGATCTGTCGTAGACCTTCGAGATTTGGAAACATTCCAGAAAAATTATTTTAAAAAGGCTTTCTATGCTACCTTTCTAACCCAGGCTAGCCACGACACCCTTGTTAGAAAGGGCTCTATTGAAGTGCTCAATACCACCTGGAGCGTTGCACCTGCATCGGCTGTATATGTCAACATAACTGCTCACTGGGCACCAGCTGAACTGTCTGATGACACTATAGCGAAGGCATTAAAGGACTATGGAGAATGTACAAGTGTGACCAAGCCTAAGTGTTCTGACCCAGCCCTAGCCCACGTATCTACGGGTATCCGTGTTTATCGGTTCAGATGTCATAAAACCAGATATGTTCCCAACTTTATCAACTTTGCAGGGGACGTCGTTATGTTTACGTATCCAGGCCAGTCTTACGAATGCAAAAAATGTTCTCAGCCCGGGCATAAGTCACCTAATTGTAAATCTGTTTGGTGTGAGAACTGTAATGGATTTACCAAGCATGAAAACCCACACTCGGAAGAGAATTGTCGTGCCCTTTGTCGCATGTGTAATTCTTCACATCATACCATTAGTGATTGCTGTATTCGTGCTGCATCCTACGCAGCCTGTGTTAAAGGTGGTTCGGCTAGACCAGGCTCGAACCCGCATACAAGAGGGCAGAGTGAAGACGATGATCCAAATGAAGTGGACGTGTGTGGCAGTACAGCATCTGAGGATTCTAACGATGAAATGGAAAACAGTGATGATGAGGACAACATGATGACTGACAACGAAGAAGAAATCGACAGAATCGAACCAGCAGCCATCGTTGCTGCTGTGCGGAGAGAAGTCGACAAGGAATTCGCAAACGAAGAAAGTGAGGTCATCTCGGTCAAAGCAGATATTCACCATACGAGATCCCCAGACCCAGTCCAACAGAAGAAAGCTCGACTAGAAGATCGAACCCCCAGTCAAGAGGACGAAGACGAAATTAAAGATTCTACGACAGATACCAGCATGATGCCAACAACTTGTGAAAGTATGACCCCTATCCCCTTACAGGACAGTTCCACAGTATTGTTGGATTATAGGAAAAAGAAGTCGTTGGCTGCCCTTGGTAGACGACGTCTCAGTAAGGACTAACCGACTCCCAATCAATTTTAAAATGGGTATGTACGTGTTTCTCATTTTCCTTGCATTTATGTCAATAGATAATTTCTTCCGATTTGCTTCCCTTAATGTCAATGGTTTGAGAAGTCCAGAAAAACAATCATCTCTCAAACAATTTGTATTTGATAACAACATAGATATTCTTTTCTTACAAGAAACGCATTTTCAGTGTTATGAAGATACGAAGAAATTGACAATTCCTGGGTATTCAAGGTGGGCTTACGGGACAAATAAAAGCTGTGGGGTGGGAATCATTATAAGATATACAGTTGATTGTGTCATACATAATGTAGCCAGGTGCCCCTATGGGCGATACCTTTCCTTAAAAGCTACTATCAATGGTGTATCTCTAAACCTGATCTGTATATATGCCCCAAACAATGTATCGGATAGAAAACAATTTTTATCATCGTTAGACAATATCATGCTTGGTCGGGAACTCATAATTTTAGGAGGCGATTTTAACTGTGTGGAGAATGTAAAAATGGATAAGTATGGTACCCACAATGAAAGAAACGATGGTAGAGATGAGTTGTTATCTTTAAAGAATGAGTTTAATATATCTGATGTTTATCGTAAATTAAATCCTAATACAGTATGTTATTCATGGTCAAGAGGACAGAGCGCTAGTCGGCTCGACAGGTTTTATTTACCATCTGCTTTAACATGTAAAGTTACCAAATGTGATACAATTATTGTACCCTTTTCAGATCACTCTTGTATCTTTTTTGATGTAAATTTTGAAAATGTAATTAGCTGGGGGAAATTTTACTGGAAGTGTAATGTGTCAGTGTTAAATGATGATTCTTTATGTGAAATAATTAAAGCCCTGTTTGACAATCACTTCAGTGGGGAAATAGAAGAGGGAGACCACTTAATTGAGGCTTGGGAGCACTTTAAGTCTGACTGCAGGGATTCAATTAAGGACTATTGTAAAGCAATAAACCAATCTAAAAGGTCTAAATTGACTCAACTGGAGGCTGAATTAAATGGCTTCAAGTCTGACCCTGTGGTCAATGCTCACCTAATTGACGATTGTAAGAAAGCTATATGTGCTTTACAAAACGAATCCAGAAAAGGGGCGATTATAAGAGCTAAAGTAGTTGATTTTAACCAAGGTGAAAAACCTAGCAAATATTTTATTCATCGAGAAGCCGTCAGAGGTAGAAAAAAAATGATTAAATCTATTAATTGTTCTCATGATTTGTCTGTAACCCATACTAACCAATCAAGTATATCACATTGCATAAAGGCGTATTATGAAGAATTATACACTAAATGTGAAACAAACCAGGAAAGTACGGAAGCCTTTTTGGACCATTTACCATCATTAAATGACGACTTAAGTAATTTGTGTGAAGGTTTACTTTCAAACTCTGAATTGCACTCTGCCGTGAGAGAGATGAATAGTTATCGCTCACCTGGGAATGATGGATTACCAGCAGAGTTTTACCAGCAATATTGGTCAATCATTGGGGATGTCTTTACAAAGGTCGTGAATACTTGTTTTTATAATGGTCAACTATCTCATTCTCAAAGGTCAGGTCTAATAACTCTTTTGTGTAAAGACTTAGATAACCCCGAAGAGATTAAAAATTGGCGACCCATTAGTTTGTTAAACACCGACTATAAGATCGTTTCAAAGGCACTTTGTAACCGACTTAAACAAGTGATTGATCATATTATTCTCCCTAACCAGACATGTGGTGTTCCTGGAAGGAGCATCTTCGACAACTTACACCTTTTACGCAACGTGTTTGATTACGTAGAGCAGAAAGACCTCAAAGCATGCTTCCTCAATTTAGACCAAGAAAAAGCATTTGATAGGGTGGATTGGTCGTTTTTGTTCAAATGTTTAGAAAAATTTAACTTTGGTCCACAATTTTGTAATTGGGTAAAAGTATTGTACACCAATATTAAAAGCAAGGTTATTGTAAACGGCCATATCTCTGACGAGTTTTTAGTGTCACGTGGTGTCCGTCAGGGGTGTGGCCTCTCACCTTTATTGTACATATTGACATTGGAACCTTTTATACGAGCGGTAATGGGCAACAATGATATAAAAGGACTGCGCATGCCTGGCACTTCTAGAGAGGCCAAAGTTTCAGCGTATGCAGATGACACAACTGTTATTCTTTCCGATGTGTCATCTGTAAATAAAGTCATTTCTTTAGCGGAAAAGTACGGCGACGCCGCTGGTTCCAAGCTCAATTTGTACAAGACCACCTTATTACCTCTTGGCAACTGGGCAGATAACTTAAAAGAATTAACAAATGTTTGTGTTACTGACAATGTAAAAATTTGTGGCATTAATTTCGGAAAAGATCAGAAGAAGTTAAACTGTGACCGCATTTTAAATAAGGTCAATAGCAATGTTACATCTTGGAATGGAAGATATTTGACTCTAAGGGGAAAATCTGTTCTCATTAATTCCGTCGCTCTTTGTGCCCTCTGGTTTACAGTACAATGTTTTTTGATGCCCAAAAAGTGCATTTCACAATGCACAAGGTCGGTTTTTAAGTTTTTATGGGACGGTAAACCAGAGGGTATCAAGAGAGATGTTCTATATAATGACTATTCTAAAGGCGGACTTAATGTCCAAAATATTGAGTTAAAGTGTAAGTCATTTGCAATCAGGCATCTGCTTAAACTGGTTTATGGTTCAACAGCGGATTGGGTATATTTTGCCATTTATTGGCTGGGTATCTCTCTCAGACGTATTCGCCCTGAATTCGCAAGAACTAATATTCCACATTGTCAGAGTCTACCCCCATTTTACCAATTTGTTCTAGACTCGTGGAAAGAATTTTATTTTGGTCAGCCACTACCACCTGCAATGTATACAACGAAGTTTATTTATTCTCAGTTAGCAAATAAAAGTACTCAGGTTCCCCGAATAGTCTTAAAACATCCTCTTGTAAACTGGCCCCTCACTTGGAAATCGGTCTTTACCCCATTTTTAGATCACAAATTAATTAACTTCAGTTTTAAATTAACTCACGACATTCTGCCAGTAAAAGAAAGATTACTCAGGAGAAACATAGCCACGGATGACCTGTGTGTATTTTGTGGTGCATCCGAGACAACATCGCATTTATTTGTAAACTGTCAAATTGTACATGATGTTTTTGACAAATTCAGTCAAGTATTTGTATTGTGTATAGGGATTCTGCCACCTTTAAATGAAGAAACCCTAATTTTTAAATCATTTCCTGTTGGACTTTCAAAAAATGATAATGATTTATACTTGTACTTGATAAACGTCATACAGTTTTGTATATGGTGTTGTAGGAACGAAGTTGTTTTCAATAATAAATCACCAAATGTAACAAATGTTGTACAGGCAGTTAAAAGCATGATTAAAACGAGAGTCTCTGTTGATTTTTTCAGGTTAAATGAAACCGAATTTAAACGAACATGGTGTAAAACCAAAATAATCTGCAAATCTGTCAACAACAAACTTCAATTTGTAATTGATAAATTGTGATTGTGTAATTGTGTTATATTGTAAAACTAATGTACGGCAGCTTTTCTTTGTCTGTGATAATTTAATTTTATTACGCTGCCTAGTTACATTTGTATATGAATGCATCTGATGTAATGACTTGAATATTATGGGAATAAACCTTTTTTTTCTCAAAAAAAAAAAAAAAATTGTGTATTTTTATATGCACTTTGCTCTGAACAGCTATATTTTAGACGTCTATCGAACATGTCTTACGCTTTGTGTTTGTGTCACAAGGGAAACTGCAAAGCTTAATTAATCCCAACGCGTCGCTTTTGTACATCAAACCTCATCTCAACTAATTTACTGATTAATTATGGAAACGGGTTGAAATATTCCAAAGATTGCACAAAAATTAAGCGTCGGTGGTGTAATGGTCAGCATGGTTGCCTTCCAAGCAGTCGATCCGGGTTCGATTCCCGGCCGACGCACTTTTATTGCGAGCGATAGGCCTATTCTATTTTCTTGATTTTGAGAATTCAGCTATGTCATCATGGCTCTTTTGAAAATTCTCTTTCGGGCAAAGAAAAATACTTATGTTGAACACATCGTTTATTTGTCTCAAGACATAAATACAATTGTGAGCTTAATCTGGACATAGGGCGTCGGTGGTGTAATGGTCAGCATGGTTGCCTTCCAAGCAGTCGATCCGGGTTCGATTCCCGGCCGACGCACCATTTTTTTTCTTCTGTATTCGTTTAAAATTGTGTATTTTTATATGCACTTTGCTCTGAACAGCTATATTTTAGACGTCTATCGAACATGTCTTACGCTTTGTGTTTGTGTCACAAGGGAAACTGCAAAGCTTAATTAATCCCAACGCGTCGCTTTTGTACATCAAACCTCATCTCAACTAATTTACTGATTAATTATGGAAACGGGTTGAAATATTCCAAAGATTGCACAAAAATTAAGCGTCGGTGGTGTAATGGTCAGCATGGTTGCCTTCCAAGCAGTCGATCCGGGTTCGATTCCCGGCCGACGCACTTTTATTGCGAGCGATAGGCCTATTCTATTTTCTTGATTTTGAGAATTCAGCTATGTCATCATGGCTCTTTTGAAAATTCTCTTTCGGGCAAAGAAAAATACTTATGTTGAACACATCGTTTATTTGTCTCAAGACATAAATACAATTGTGAGCTTTATCTGAACATAGGGCGTCGGTGGTGTAATGGTCAGCATGGTTGCCTTCCAAGCAGTCGATCCGGGTTCGATTCCCGGCCGACGCACCATTTTTTTTTCTTCTGTATTCGTTTAAAATTGTGTATTTTTATATGCACTTTGCTCTGAACAGCTATATTTTAGACGTCTATCGAACATGTCTTACGCTTTGTGTTTGTGTCACAAGGGAAACTGCAAAGCTTAATTAATCCCAACGCGTCGCTTTTGTACATCAAACCTCATCTCAACTAATTTACTGATTAATTATGGAAACGGGTTGAAATATTCCAAAGATTGCACAAAAATTAAGCGTCGGTGGTGTAATGGTCAGCATGGTTGCCTTCCAAGCAGTCGATCCGGGTTCGATTCCCGGCCGACGCACTTTTATTGCGAGCGATAGGCCTATTCTATTTTCTTGATTTTGAGAATTCAGCTATGTCATCATGGCTCTTTTGAAAATTCTCTTTCGGGCAAAGAAAAATACTTATGTTGAACACATCGTTTATTTGTCTCAAGACATAAATACAATTGTGAGCTTAATCTGGACATAGGGCGTCGGTGGTGTAATGGTCAGCATGGTTGCCTTCCAAGCAGTCGATCCGGGTTCGATTCCCGGCCGACGCACCATTTTTTTTTCTTCTGTATTCGTTTAAAATTGTGTATTTTTATATGCACTTTGCTCTGAACAGCTATATTTTAGACGTCTATCGAACATGTCTTACGCTTTGTGTTTGTGTCACAAGGGAAACTGCAAAGCTTAATTAATCCCAACGCGTCGCTTTTGTACATCAAACCTCATCTCAACTAATTTACTGATTAATTATGGAAACGGGTTGAAATATTCCAAAGATTGCACAAAAATTAAGCGTCGGTGGTGTAATGGTCAGCATGGTTGCCTTCCAAGCAGTCGATCCGGGTTCGATTCCCGGCCGACGCACTTTTATTGCGAGCGATAGGCCTATTCTATTTTCTTGATTTTGAGAATTCAGCTATGTCATCATGGCTCTTTTGAAAATTCTCTTTCGGGCAAAGAAAAATACTTATGTTGAACACATCGTTTATTTGTCTCAAGACATAAATACAATTGTGAGCTTTATCTGAACATAGGGCGTCGGTGGTGTAATGGTCAGCATGGTTGCCTTCCAAGCAGTCGATCCGGGTTCGATTCCCGGCCGACGCACCATTTTTTTTTCTTCTGTATTCGTTTAAAATTGTGTATTTTTATATGCACTTTGCTCTGAACAGCTATATTTTAGACGTCTATCGAACATGTCTTACGCTTTGTGTTTGTGTCACAAGGGAAACTGCAAAGCTTAATTAATCCCAACGCGTCGCTTTTGTACATCAAACCTCATCTCAACTAATTTACTGATTAATTATGGAAACGGGTTGAAATATTCCAAAGATTGCACAAAAATTAAGCGTCGGTGGTGTAATGGTCAGCATGGTTGCCTTCCAAGCAGTCGATCCGGGTTCGATTCCCGGCCGACGCACTTTTATTGCGAGCGATAGGCCTATTCTATTTTCTTGATTTTGAGAATTCAGCTATGTCATCAAGGTCGCCATTTTGGCTGTACTGGAGAGAAGACGTCCTTTTCATAGCTCCGACAAATCCACGAACATCCAAGTACATGGTTAGTTTTCATCAACTATTTTTTAACTGTGGCACTCAATAAGGTATACGGACATATCTGTAACATAATTTGACGGTTTAAAGCTGTAGGGCTTTGCCCTATCAGCGAAGATGTCTAGGCCATTATGCTTCAACCCTGAAGAGAAGACATTTAAAGGCTTGACTGTAAACATGTCGACGAGTGAGCCTGGTAAATTTTCAGCCGCGGTGCAGGATGACTTTGTTTCTGCTTTGGACTCAGTGATTGATATTAGTACTGAATTAAAGAGTTTTCAAAAAAATTTCTATAAAAAGGCCTTTTGTTTACGACTCAACACTAAAGCTGGCCACGACGCCCTAGTAGAGAAAGGCACACTGAATGTGTTAGGAGCTGTATGGAGTCTCACACCTGCCTCTTCATATTTTATAAACCTGACGGCTCACTGGGCACCCGAAGATTTGTCTGACAATGTAATCTTAGCAGCGCTAAAGGATTACGGTGAGTGTGTTTCTGTGATTAAGCCGAAGTGCTCTAACCCGAGATTGGCTAATGTAAGAACTGGTATTAGAGTATATAGGTTTCGCTGCCATAAGACTCGTTATGTTCCAAATTTTGGTAACATTGGTGGTGACATTGTTATGTTTACCTATCCCGGTCAAAAATTCGAATGTAGAAAATGTGGGCAGCCCTTCCATCGAGCCCACGAATGTAAATCAACTTGGTGTGACAACTGTGATGGATATTCAAAACACGAAAATCCACATACCGAAGTAAACTGCGATGCTGATTGTAGACTATGCCACTCGTCACTTCACACGGTACGTGATTGTTGTTCAAGGGTTTCCTCATATGCTGGCCGTGTTAAGCGTGGACCCATCAGACCTGGTACGAACCCACAGACCATTGGCCACGAGAGTGATAATGCCAGCGTTATCGACGTTTGTAATTCTAGCCAGTCGTCTGATGAAAGTGATAACGAGATGTCCTGTGATGATCTAGACGAATCTACTGAGATCGAACCCCAGCATACTGGCGAGAGGACAGATAATCCAAGTGTTATCCCTGAACCTGATACCCAGGTGATCGATGAGGCAGTATCTCAACCAGGCAATCCACAACTTGATTCCGAGGCTAAGATAGATGATTTCGATCCCCCGACCATTGCTCGAAAAGATTGTGCATCGATGGATGACGCGAAGGAGGAGACTTCTCTCGTCGTAGAAGCCGAGATCCACCACACACGCTCGCCCGACCCCGTCAAACAGAAGAAGGCTAAGCTGGAAGAAGCTATCACCGACCACCGACAAGATACCGACGATAACCCGAAAGATTCCATTCCTGACAGCGACCCAATGATTGGACTACCGTTAAAGGCGATGACCCCTATCCCAAGTGATGACAACTCAGCGATGCTCTTGGAGTACAGAAAGAAAAAATCGTTTGCCTCTAAGAGCAGACGGCGACTGAACAAGGACTAAGTATTGACCATTCAATCAAACGCTACATTCATGGGTATGTACGCCTTGTTTACTTTTCTTTTTCTTATGTCTGCTAACTTAACTCGAATCGCTTCATTGAATGTTAATGGCCTTCGTAGTAATGACAAACAAGCTTTTGTTAAACAATTTATTTTTGATAACAATATTGATATTTTGTTCCTGCAGGAGACACATTTCCAATGTTACAATGATACAAAAAAATTAGATATACCGGGGTATTGTAGATGGGCGTATGGGACAAATAAAAGTTGTGGGGTGGGGGTTGTAATACGCTACACTGTTGATTGTAAAATTAAAAATGTGACAAGATGTCCATATGGCAGGTTTATTTCCATCAAAGCAGATATAAACAATACAGCTGTTAATCTTGTATGTATTTATGCTCCAAATGGAACAACTGAAAGAAGAGCTTTCATTTCCTCACTGGATAATTTGATGATTGGAAGCGATCTGCCTATTTTAGGCGGTGATTTTAACTTTGTAGAAAATGTCACTTTAGATAAGTATGGTTCGAGTTCTTCACAAAATTATGGTATTGATGAAATGAATGTTCTAAAAAATGAATTCAATGTCACTGACATTTTCAGAAAATTAAATCCAAATAAAAAAGTGTTTTCTTGGTCTAGAGGTCAGACGGCTAGCCGTCTAGACAGATTTTATTTACCCTCTTGTATTTCCTCCTATGTCTTAACTTGTGATTTTATACCTGTTGCATTTTCTGATCACTCTTGTTTGTATGTTGATGTTGCGTTTGATAATGTTATTAGTTGGGGTCCTTTTTACTGGAAATGCAATGTTTCTGTATTAAACAATGATGATTTATTTGCTTCTATCCAGAACGTTTACGACAAATACTTTAGTATGGGCAGGGAGGGAACTGGGTTAATTGAAGCATGGGATGGGTTCAAAGACGAGTGTAAAGAAACGATTAAGGACTATTGTACTGTAAGGGCGCGCACCAGGCGGGCTCAGTTAAGTGGTTTTGAGAAAGATTTATGTAACCTAATGTCTGACCCAGTGACCAACTCAGAAGCTATTAAAGATACTAAAAAGAACATTTTAGCATTGCAAACTGAAACTAGAAAGGGCAGCATAATACGGGCAAAGGCAGTTCATTTTGACCAGGGTGAAAAGTCAACCAAATACTTTATTAGAAGGGAAGTGGGCAGGGGGAGGAAAAAGAAAATACAAAAAATAAGTTGTCATAAAAATGAGTTTGTAGATCATAAATGTCAAACGGATATCTCCAATTGTATAAAGGATTATTATGAGCAATTATACTCTAAATGTGACTCACTATCTACCGATACACAAGATGTATTTTTATCTGACCTACCTGAATTAAATGAAAATTTTAAAGAAATGTGTGAAGGTGAGCTTACTGTTGAAGAGCTCCATTTTTCTGTTACTAGTATGAACAAGTATCGATCACCAGGTATTGATGGCTTACCGGCCGAGTTTTATGTGAGATATTGGCCCATTATAAGTGAGACCTACACTAAGGTGATAAATAATTGTTTTTCAACAGGGAAGATGAGTGAGTCACAACGGTCGGGATTAATCACACTTTTATGTAAGGATGCTGATAACGCTGAGTGTATAAAAAGTTGGCGTCCAATCAGTTTACTGAATGTGGACTATAAAATAGTATCTAAAGCGTTATGCAACCGACTTAAGAGTGTGATTGATTCCATCGTTCAAAGTAACCAAACATGTGGCGTCCCCGGACGCAGTATTTATGATAATTTACACCTGTTACGTAATGTGTTTGACTACGTTGAACAGAAAGATTTAAAAGCTTGTTTTTTCAGCCTAGATCAGGAAAAGGCTTTTGATAGGGTTGATTGGGATTTTTTACTGAAGTGTTTAGAGAAATACAATTTTGGGTCTGATTTTATTAAATGGGTAAAGTTGTTGTATAATGATATCAATAGTCGAGTAATTGTAAATGGCCATCTGACAGATCGTTTTGTTTTGTCACGTGGTGTTAGACAAGGGTGTGGTTTGTCACCACTTTTGTACATACTGACTTTAGAACCCTTTATACAAGCATTAAGAAATTCTAAGTCAATTACGGGAGTTAGAATGCCCGGTACCACCAGAGAGGCAAAGGTTACTGCTTATGCAGATGACACTACCGTAATATTGTCAGAGGAAGAAAGTGTTAAACCGGTAGTTGAATTGGCTGAAATGTTTTCTAAAGCATCTGGTTCTAAACTCAATGTAGCAAAGAGTAACCTTCTGCCTCTGGGTAAATGGAACGGGAATTCGGCTTCTGATGTGGGCATTAATGTCTCACAAAATGTTAAAATATGCGGTGTATATTTTGGTGACAATCAGTCACAACTTAATTCCGACAATGTGTTTAATAAGATAACCAATAATGTTAAGGCCTGGAAGGGAAGATATCTATCTCTGCGAGGCAAAGCGGTCTTAATTAATTCTGTTGCCTTGTGTTCCCTTTGGTTTGTCGCGCAATGCATTTTTCTTTCGCCAAATTGTGTAAAGAAATGCACCCAGGCAGTATTTAGATTTCTTTGGGACGAAAAACCTGAATCATTAAAAAGAAATGTTTTGTACAATAAACATGATTCAGGAGGACTCAACATTCAAAACATCGAATGCAAATGTAAAGCGTTTGCTGTAAAGCACTTACTTAAGCTAGTTTATGGCTCTACTGCAGATTGGTCGTATTTTGCCAAATATTGGCTAGGACTCTCCTTGAGAAACATTTGTCCTGAATTTGCTAGACCAAATATCCCACATTGTCAAAATTTACCACGATTCTATAGATTTGTATTAACATCTTGGAGAGAGTTTTATTCGGGACAACAGTTACCACCAATTATGTATAGCACTAAATACATGTACAATGAATTTCTTAAGCAAATTGTTATTTCACCAAGAATTATGTCAAAGTTTCCTGATTTCGATTGGCCCTCTATATGGAATTTAGTTTTTAATCCTTTTAGCGACCATAACTTAATCAATTTTTGTTATAAGTTAACTCATGATATTTTGCCTGTGAAAGAGAGATTATTGAGAAGAAACATTGTGACTGACGATTTATGCTGTTTTTGTAGCGCATCCGAAACGCAAATACATCTGTTTGTGGAATGCAAAATTGTAAGGGAAGTTTTTAATGTTTTTGACAGATTTTTCTTTTTGTACGTGGGTTTTTTACCAGCATTAAATCAGAACGTATTGTTATTTAGAAGATTTCCTACTGGTCTGTCTAAAGAAGACACCTTTATGTCTGTGTACTTATTAAATGTGATTCAATTTTGTTTATGGTGCGCTAGAAACAACATATTGTTTAATAATCAATCAGAAGATGCAGGGTCTATTATAAGGTCAGCTAAAGTCATGATAAAAACGAGAATAGCTGTTGACTTTTACCGTTTAAACAAAATTGACTTTTGTAAATCATGGTGTAAAGGTAATGTGTTTTGTAAAGTTCAAAATGAAAAGATTAAATACTTGATATAGTTAATAGCGAAACTATAATGTCAGAATATTGTATAATGTAAGATTTATGTTTTGACGGCAGCGTTTCATCTGTGATAGTATATTTTATTTATGCTGCCATATGAACCAAAATAACAATGTATTGACCTGTATGTTAAACTGTGAATAAACCGTTTTTCTCTCAAAAAAAAAAAAAGTCATCATGGCTCTTTTGAAAATTCTCTTTCGGGCAAAGAAAAATACTTATGTTGAACACATCGTTTATTTGTCTCAAGACATAAATACAATTGTGAGCTTAATCTGGACATAGGGCGTCGGTGGTGTAATGGTCAGCATGGTTGCCTTCCAAGCAGTCGATCCGGGTTCGATTCCCGGCCGACGCACCATTTTTTTTCTTCTGTATTCGTTTAAAATTGTGTATTTTTATATGCACTTTGCTCTGAACAGCTATATTTTAGACGTCTATCGAACATGTCTTACGCTTTGTGTTTGTGTCACAAGGGAAACTGCAAAGCTTAATTAATCCCAACGCGTCGCTTTTGTACATCAAACCTCATCTCAACTAATTTACTGATTAATTATGGAAACGGGTTGAAATATTCCAAAGATTGCACAAAAATTAAGCGTCGGTGGTGTAATGGTCAGCATGGTTGCCTTCCAAGCAGTCGATCCGGGTTCGATTCCCGGCCGACGCACTTTTATTGCGAGCGATAGGCCTATTCTATTTTCTTGATTTTGAGAATTCAGCTATGTCATCATGGCTCTTTTGAAAATTCTCTTTCGGGCAAAGAAAAATACTTATGTTGAACACATCGTTTATTTGTCTCAAGACATAAATACAATTGTGAGCTTTATCTGAACATAGGGCGTCGGTGGTGTAATGGTCAGCATGGTTGCCTTCCAAGCAGTCGATCCGGGTTCGATTCCCGGCCGACGCACCATTTTTTTTTCTTCTGTATTCGTTTAAAATTGTGTATTTTTATATGCACTTTGCTCTGAACAGCTATATTTTAGACGTCTATCGAACATGTCTTACGCTTTGTGTTTGTGTCACAAGGGAAACTGCAAAGCTTAATTAATCCCAACGCGTCGCTTTTGTACATCAAACCTCATCTCAACTAATTTACTGATTAATTATGGAAACGGGTTGAAATATTCCAAAGATTGCACAAAAATTAAGCGTCGGTGGTGTAATGGTCAGCATGGTTGCCTTCCAAGCAGTCGATCCGGGTTCGATTCCCGGCCGACGCACTTTTATTGCGAGCGATAGGCCTATTCTATTTTCTTGATTTTGAGAATTCAGCTATGTCATCATGGCTCTTTTGAAAATTCTCTTTCGGGCAAAGAAAAATACTTATGTTGAACACATCGTTTATTTGTCTCAAGACATAAATACAATTGTGAGCTTTATCTGAACATAGGGCGTCGGTGGTGTAATGGTCAGCATGGTTGCCTTCCAAGCAGTCGATCCGGGTTCGATTCCCGGCCGACGCACCATTTTTTTTTCTTCTGTATTCGTTTAAAATTGTGTATTTTTACATGCACTTTGCTCTGAACAGCTATATTTTAGACGTCTATCGAACATGTCTTACGCTTTGTGTTTGTGTCACAAGGGAAACTGCAAAGCTTAATTAATCCCAACGCGTCGCTTTTGTACATCAAACCTCATCTCAACTAATTTACTGATTAATTATGGAAACGGGTTGAAATATTCCAAAGATTGCACAAAAATTAAGCGTCGGTGGTGTAATGGTCAGCATGGTTGCCTTCCAAGCAGTCGATCCGGGTTCGATTCCCGGCCGACGCACTTTTATTGCGAGCGATAGGCCTATTCTATTTTCTTGATTTTGAGAATTCAGCTATGTCATCATGGCTCTTTTGAAAATTCTCTTTCGGGCAAAGAAATATACTTATGTTGAACACATCGTTTATTTGTCTCAAGACATAAATACAATTGTGAGCTTAATCTGAACATAGGGCGTCGGTGGTGTAATGGTCAGCATGGTTGCCTTCCAAGCAGTCTATCCGGGTTCGATTCCCGGCCGACGCACCATTTTTTTTCTTCTGTATTCGTTTAAAATTGTGTATTTTTATATGCACTTTGCTCTGAACAGCTATATTTTAGACGTCTATCGAACATGTCTTACGCTTTGTGTTTGTGTCACAAGGGAAACTGCAAAGCTTAATTAATCCCAACGCGTCGCTTTTGTACATCAAACCTCATCTCAACTAATTTACTGATTAATTATGGAAACGGGTTGAAATATTCCAAAGATTGCACAAAAATTAAGCGTCGGTGGTGTAATGGTCAGCATGGTTGCCTTCCAAGCAGTCGATCCGGGTTCGATTCCCGGCCGACGCACTTTTATTGCGAGCGATAGGCCTATTCTATTTTCTTGATTTTGAGAATTCAGCTATGTCATCATGGCTCTTTTGAAAATTCTCTTTCGGGCAAAGAAAAATACTTATGTTGAACACATCGTTTATTTGTCTCAAGACATAAATACAATTGTGAGCTTTATCTGAACATAGGGCGTCGGTGGTGTAATGGTCAGCATGGTTGCCTTCCAAGCAGTCGATCCGGGTTCGATTCCCGGCCGACGCACCATTTTTTTTCTTCTGTATTCGTTTAAAATTGTGTATTTTTATATGCACTTTGCTCTGAACAGCTATATTTTAGACGTCTATCGAACATGTCTTACGCTTTGTGTTTGTGTCACAAGGGAAACTGCAAAGCTTAATTAATCCCAACGCGTCGCTTTTGTACATCAAACCTCATCTCAACTAATTTACTGATTAATTATGGAAACGGGTTGAAATATTCCAAAGATTGCACAAAAATTAAGCGTCGGTGGTGTAATGGTCAGCATGGTTGCCTTCCAAGCAGTCGATCCGGGTTCGATTCCCGGCCGACGCACTTTTATTGCGAGCGATAGGCCTATTCTATTTTCTTGATTTTGAGAATTCAGCTATGTCATCATGGCTCTTTTGAAAATTCTCTTTCGGGCAAAGAAAAATACTTATGTTGAACACATCGTTTATTTGTCTCAAGACATAAATACAATTGTGAGCTTAATCTGGACATAGGGCGTCGGTGGTGTAATGGTCAGCATGGTTGCCTTCCAAGCAGTCGATCCGGGTTCGATTCCCGGCCGACGCACCATTTTTTTTCTTCTGTATTCGTTTAAAATTGTGTATTTTTATATGCACTTTGCTCTGAACAGCTATATTTTAGACGTCTATCGAACATGTCTTACGCTTTGTGTTTGTGTCACAAGGGAAACTGCAAAGCTTAATTAATCCCAACGCGTCGCTTTTGTACATCAAACCTCATCTCAACTAATTTACTGATTAATTATGGAAACGGGTTGAAATATTCCAAAGATTGCACAAAAATTAAGCGTCGGTGGTGTAATGGTCAGCATGGTTGCCTTCCAAGCAGTCGATCCGGGTTCGATTCCCGGCCGACGCACTTTTATTGCGAGCGATAGGCCTATTCTATTTTCTTGATTTTGAGAATTCAGCTATGTCATCATGGCTCTTTTGAAAATTCTCTTTCGGGCAAAGAAAAATACTTATGTTGAACACATCGTTTATTTGTCTCAAGACATAAATACAATTGTGAGCTTTATCTGAACATAGGGCGTCGGTGGTGTAATGGTCAGCATGGTTGCCTTCCAAGCAGTCGATCCGGGTTCGATTCCCGGCCGACGCACCATTTTTTTTTCTTCTGTATTCGTTTAAAATTGTGTATTTTTATATGCACTTTGCTCTGAACAAATCATAGCATGGTGGCAGTGGAAGACTAAAGACGTGTGTTTTTTCGCTCTACTGAATCCGTGAACATCGGCTTTGATGGTTAGTTTTTCTCTCTAATTTTTGTGGCGTGTAAACCTACATAGTGACTTGAACTGATATTTGTATATAGTTTGGGCGTAAGCCCTTGCTTCGACGATGTCGAAGCCTGTAAAGTTTGACAATTTTACACGGCCTAGCCGGGCCATGTCGGTCGCCTTGTCGACTCGTAACCGTGAGGCGTTTAGTACGGTGTTCCAGAGGGACCTCGTTCCTTTTTTGTCTAGTGTTATAGATATTGGAAAAGACCTTCTTGTAATACAAAAAAATTATTTAAAGAAAACTTTTTACTTTCGACTATCTAACCAGGCTGCTGTTGATGCTTTAGTGAACAAAGGAACTGCCGTAATTAATGACGTAGAATGGACAATCAATCACGCTTCGGCAACTTTTATGAACGTTACTGTCCACTGGGCGCCGGATGAGTTAGGCGACGATATTTTGGCTGCTGCTTTACAGCCGTATGGGGAAATTGTTCAGATAAATAAACCATTTTGTTCTGAACCAGCACTACGCCATGTTAGATCGGCTGTGAGATTTTACCGGTTTAAATGCCATAAAACCAGGTACATCCCGAATTTCATTACGTTTGCCGGAGAAACAGTGATGTTTACATACCCCGGACAGGTCAGAGAATGTAGGCGTTGCTCGCAGCGCGGTCATCAGTTCTCCGAGTGTAAAGCAATTTTTTGCAGGAATTGTGACGGTTTTACCTGTCATGAAGATCCCCACTACGAGGAAGAATGTTCAGAGCCCTGTGGCGCTTGTGGTTCTCGCGAACACACTAGGCTTCAGTGCTGTGCTAGACTGCACTCTTATGCTGCACGGGTTAAGAGGACCTTTGCCCAGGTAGAGGCCCCAAACGGGGGTGATTCAGAAAGTGATTCTGACGTCATTGTGGACGACGGAGAGGATGAATGCATTTTGGCTGCGGCGATGGAATGTACCAATAACGGAGACGAAGTTACGGAAATTCTTAATGAAAACAAACCCGAGGAAAACATTGAGAGCAACAGTACAGAGGAACCAATGGTTCCGGACCCAGAGGAAACCCCACCCGGGGTCCGACATGAACACCCACCAATTTCCATTCACAACGCCGAACAGAAACCCAACGACCCGACCAACGAACAATCAGACCCAGAACCTATGACCATGACTCCTCTGCCGAATAAAGAAAATACAGCTTTAACCCTGGAATACCGAAAAAAGAAATCCTACAGCAGGCGTGGTAAAAAACGCCTAGTTAAAACCCCGGACTCATAAGATTAATCCCTAAAAACCAGAACATTCATTTTAGGTATGTTATTTTTTTTACTTTTTGGTTATCTAATTATGTCTGCTACTAATCCTATAAATTCTATTAGATTTGGATCACTAAATGTTAATGGCTTACGATGCCCGACAAAACAAGACCAAGTAAAAAATTTCATTTTTGACAATAACTTAGACATTCTTTTTTTACAAGAAACTCATTTTTCTAATTATGCTGACACTAAAGGCTTTAATATCCCTGGCGATTGCCTTTGGTCGTACGGTACTACGAAAAGTTGTGGTGTAGGCATTATTCTACGTTATAGCGTTGATTGTGTGATTCACCATGTCGAGCGTTGCCCTGCCGGGCGTTATATCTCTGTAAAGGCTGATATTAACAATACAGCAGTTAACCTAGTGTGTATATATGCACCTAATAACCCTAGAGAAAGAAAAGACTTTTTAGTTAATTTGGATAAATTGTTATTGGGACGGGAATTAATAATTTTTGGGGGAGACTTCAATTTCATTGAAAATAACGATCTGGATAAAATTGGGGGCAATAAAGATGCTAGAAATGACGGGAAAGAAGAAATAGTTGCCTTAAAATCGGATTTTTCTTTATATGATGTCTTTAGAAAACTTCACCCTACCGACAAGAGGTTTTCCTGGTTTAGAACTCAGATTGCCTCGCGGCTGGATCGTTTTTATTTATCCAATGTTTTGTTAAACCATGTTTCTTGTGTAGATTTCTTTGCAGTGTCATTTTCAGACCACAGCTGTGCTTATTTTGATGTTTCGTTTGAAGGTGTAATATCATGGGGTCCATCGTATTGGAAATGTAACACGTCTGTACTCCATGATATTGACTTATACAACAAAATTAAAGCTACTTATGATTCTTTTTTTACAATTACTGATGTAAACAATGCTGATTTGATTGGGCTTTGGGATGGGTTTAAAGAAGAATGCAAACATGTCATACGTGACCATTGTATTACTATGTCTCGAAGGAAAAAGCAGGATGTTTTGAAGTTGGAAAAACTATTAAATGATTTGAGTGTAAATCCGGTTGCGAACGCGGAAGAGATAAATTGTATTAAAAAATCTTTAAATGCAATAGCAACCAAAAAACGAGACGGGGCTTTAATTAGAGCTAAATGTAAAGAATTTTGTGAGGGGGAAAAGCCTACAAAATATTTCATTCGACGGGAGGTTTCTAGAGGGAAAAAGAAAATGATTAAGGTTTTAACTTGCCATGCAAACCCATCTCATCAACATAATAGTCAAAATGATATTTCATCCTGCATTTTTTCATACTATAAGAAATTGTACACATCACAAGAAACCGATGAAAACATCCAGAACGAGTTTTTAGCTAATTTACCAAAGTTATCAGATGATTATAGTTTATCATGTGAAGGTAGTTTATCGCAGGATGAGTTGTTTACAGCAGTTAAAACCATGAATACAAATAAAACACCAGGCTGCGATGGACTACCTGCTGAATTTTATGTCCAATACTGGAATATTTTTGGTAATACATTTACGCAAATGGTTAACCATTGTTTCGAAAACAATTGTTTGAGTAAGAGCCAAAGAACTGGCCTGATAACTACCTTATGTAAAGACCCAGAAAATACCGAAAACATTACAAATTGGAGGCCTATAAGTCTCCTTAACGTAGATTATAAGATCATCTCCAAAGCTTTGTGCAACAGACTAAAAAATGTTATTGACACTATCATAGGCCAAGATCAAACATGTAGCGTTCCAGGGCGCAGTATTTTTGACAATCTTCATCTACTACGAAATACGTATGATTATGTTAAGCAAAATGATTTTAAAGCTTGCTTTGTTAATTTAGATCAGGAGAAAGCTTTTGATCGTGTTAGTTGGGATTTTTTGTTTAAATGTTTGGAATCTTTTAATTTTGGGTCTGATTTTTGTAGATGGATTCGGCTATTGTATACAAATATTTTTAGTAGTGTTATCGTTAATGGTCATATTGGAGAAACGTTTAACTTATCACGTGGTGTCCGTCAGGGCTGCTCGGCATCGCCCATTTTGTATATTCTCACCCTAGAACCCTTTATTGAAGCTGTAAGGCAGTGCCAGTTGATTAAGGGAGTGAAAATGCCCGGGACTTCCGAGCAGGCTAAACTCAGTGCTTATGCTGATGACACCACGATAATTATATCTGAAGAAAGTTCTATCAATACAATTGTAAATCTGACGGAACAATACTGCAAGGCGTCCGGTGCCAAATTGAACCTTACAAAAACTGTTGCGTTGCCAATAGGCAACTTTGATGTCAATTCCTTGTCGACTGCTGGGCTAGAAAAAGTGGAAAACAGTAAAATATGTGGGGTTTATTTTGGTAAGGACGCCTTGCAGTTGAATTCCGACAGAGTCCTTAATAAAATCAATAAAAACATTTCAAACTGGTCATCCAGATATTTATCACTGAGAGGTAAAGGTGTCTTGATAAATTCTGTAGCTTTGGCTGCTTTATGGTTCATGATTCAATGTACTATTCTGTCACCCAAGGTATTAAAACAATGTACCCAGGTTGTCTTTCAATTCCTATGGAATAAGAAGCCAGAAAACATAAAACGTTCTGTTCTATATAATCGATATGCAAATGGTGGTCTACAAATTCACAATATCGAGTGTAAATTAAAAGCTTTTTGTGTTCGACACATACTGAAACTTGTGAATGGGTCCAAAGCTAATTGGCGATTTTTCGCCATATATTGGTTGGGACTATCACTGCGAAATGTTTGTCCTGATTTCGGGAAATCTTCTGTCCCACACTCTTTTAAGTGTCCACCGTTTTATACGTTCGCCTTAAATGCTTGGCGGGAATTTTACACAGGGCATGTCTCGCTACAAAATGTATCCACAAAAAGAATATACAC
This sequence comes from Lepidochitona cinerea, assembly GCA_963971465.1. Lineage (NCBI taxonomy): Eukaryota > Metazoa > Mollusca > Polyplacophora > Chitonida > Tonicellidae > Lepidochitona > Lepidochitona cinerea. Next base: position 2,987,100 of record OZ020565.1, read on the forward strand.
GTTCTTTGTCAACAAGGTAGTAGAATCACCTCGAGTGGCATTAAAAGAAGTTACTCTACCATGGAAGATAATATGGCAGCATGTTTTTCACGATTTTTTAGATCATAATCATGTTAACTTTTTGTTCAGATTAGTACACGATGTTTTGCCGGTAAAGGAACGCCTTTTACGCCGTCATGTTGTAACAGACGATAAATGTGTATTTTGTAACTCAACAGAAACACAGCAACACTTGTTTGTAGAGTGTCCTTTTATTCAGGGTGTGTATGATAAATTTATTCGCATTTTTGTGTTATATGATCAACAATTAATACCGTATGACAGAAATTCTTTGATCTTCAAAATCTATTGGACTTGCCATAATAACAGTTTCCCAATGTACTTATATCTGTTATCAGTAATTCAATTTTCTGTGTGGTGTTGTCGCAATGATATAATTTTTAATGGGAAAGCCCATGATTTAAATTCTGTAATGAAAATTATTAGAGAAACAGTCAAACTACGAGCACTAGTTGATTTCTATAGAATGGAAAGGATTACCTTTCAAAGTGTCTGGTGTAAAAGTGCTGTTATTTGTAAAATAGAAAACAACGAAATGAAATTTATGCTTAAGCTAATATGATGAATGTAATAATATTGTCACAAAGATCTATAGTCCACCATCTGTGATATAAATTTTTAATATGGACTGAACATGATGTATAATTGTAAATCTGAATAAATTATACATTTTACAAAAAAAAAAAAAAAAAAGCTATATTTTAGACGTCTATCGAACATGTCTTACGCTTTGTGTTTGTGTCACAAGGGAAACTGCAAAGCTTAATTAATCCCAACGCGTCGCTTTTGTACATCAAACCTCATCTCAACTAATTTACTGATTAATTATGGAAACGGGTTGAAATATTCCAAAGATTGCACAAAAATTAAGCGTCGGTGGTGTAATGGTCAGCATGGTTGCCTTCCAAGCAGTCGATCCGGGTTCGATTCCCGGCCGACGCACTTTTATTGCGAGCGATAGGCCTATTCTATTTTCTTGATTTTGAGAATTCAGCTATGTCATCATGGCTCTTTTGAAAATTCTCTTTCGGGCAAAGAAAAATACTTATGTTGAACACATCGTTTATTTGTCTCAAGACATAAATACAATTGTGAGCTTAATCTGAACATAGGGCGTCGGTGGTGTAATGGTCAGCATGGTTGCCTTCCAAGCAGTCGATCCGGGTTCGATTCCCGGCCGACGCACCATTTTTTTTTCTTCTGTATTCGTTTAAAATTGTGTATTTTTATATGCACTTTGCTCTGAACAGCTATATTTTAGACGTCTATCGAACATGTCTTACGCTTTGTGTTTGTGTCACAAGGGAAACTGCAAAGCTTAATTAATCCCAACGCGTCGCTTTTGTACATCAAACCTCATCTCAACTAATTTACTGATTAATTATGGAAACGGGTTGAAATATTCCAAAGATTGCACAAAAATTAAGCGTCGGTGGTGTAATGGTCAGCATGGTTGCCTTCCAAGCAGTCGATCCGGGTTCGATTCCCGGCCGACGCACTTTTATTGCGAGCGATAGGCCTATTCTATTTTCTTGATTTTGAGAATTCAGCTATGTCATCATGGCTCTTTTGAAAATTCTCTTTCGGGCAAAGAAAAATACTTATGTTGAACACATCGTTTATTTGTCTCAAGACATAAATACAATTGTGAGCTTAATCTGAACATAGGGCGTCGGTGGTGTAATGGTCAGCATGGTTGCCTTCCAAGCAGTCGATCCGGGTTCGATTCCCGGCCGACGCACCATTTTTTTTCTTCTGTATTCGTTTAAATTTGTGTATTTTTATATGCACTTTGCTCTGAACAGCTATATTTTAGACGTCTATCGAACATGTCTTACGCTTTGTGTTTGTGTCACAAGGGAAACTGCAAAGCTTAATTAATCCCAACGCGTCGCTTTTGTACATCAAACCTCATCTCAACTAATTTACTGATTAATTATGGAAACGGGTTGAAATATTCCAAAGATTGCACAAAAATTAAGCGTCGGTGGTGTAATGGTCAGCATGGTTGCCTTCCAAGCAGTCGATCCGGGTTCGATTCCCGGCCGACGCACTTTTATTGCGAGCGATAGGCCTATTCTATTTTCTTGATTTTGAGAATTCAGCTATGTCATCATGGCTCTTTTGAAAATTCTCTTTCGGGCAAAGAAAAATACTTATGTTGAACACATCGTTTATTTGTCTCAAGACATAAATACAATTGTGAGCTTAATCTGAACATAGGGCGTCGGTGGTGTAATGGTCAGCATGGTTGCCTTCCAAGCAGTCGATCCGGGTTCGATTCCCGGCCGACGCACCATTTTTTTTTCTTCTGTATTCGTTTAAAATTGTGTATTTTTATATGCACTTTGCTCTGAACAGCTATATTTTAGACGTCTATCGAACATGTCTTACGCTTTGTGTTTGTGTCACAAGGGAAACTGCAAAGCTTAATTAATCCCAACGCGTCGCTTTTGTACATCAAACCTCATCTCAACTAATTTACTGATTAATTATGGAAACGGGTTGAAATATTCCAAAGATTGCACAAAAATTAAGCGTCGGTGGTGTAATGGTCAGCATGGTTGCCTTCCAAGCAGTCGATCCGGGTTCGATTCCCGGCCGACGCACTTTTATTGCGAGCGATAGGCCTATTCTATTTTCTTGATTTTGAGAATTCAGCTATGTCATCATGGCTCTTTTGAAAATTCTCTTTCGGGCAAAGAAAAATACTTATGTTGAACACATCGTTTATTTGTCTCAAGACATAAATACAATTGTGAGCTTAATCTGAACATAGGGCGTCGGTGGTGTAATGGTCAGCATGGTTGCCTTCCAAGCAGTCGATCCGGGTTCGATTCCCGGCCGACGCACCATTTTTTTTCTTCTGTATTCGTTTAAAATTGTGTATTTTTATATGCACTTTGCTCTGAACAGCTATATTTTAGACGTCTATCGAACATGTCTTACGCTTTGTGTTTGTGTCACAAGGGAAACTGCAAAGCTTAATTAATCCCAACGCGTCGCTTTTGTACATCAAACCTCATCTCAACTAATTTACTGATTAATTATGGAAACGGGTTGAAATATTCCAAAGATTGCACAAAAATTAAGCGTCGGTGGTGTAATGGTCAGCATGGTTGCCTTCCAAGCAGTCGATCCGGGTTCGATTCCCGGCCGACGCACTTTTATTGCGAGCGATAGGCCTATTCTATTTTCTTGATTTTGAGAATTCAGCTATGTCATCATGGCTCTTTTGAAAATTCTCTTTCGGGCAAAGAAAAATACTTATGTTGAACACATCGTTTATTTGTCTCAAGACATAAATACAATTGTGAGCTTTATCTGAACATAGGGCGTCGGTGGTATAATGGTCAGCATGGTTGCCTTCCAAGCAGTCGATCCGGGTTCGATTCCCGGCCGACGCACCATTTTTTTTTCTTCTGTATTCGTTTAAAATTGTGTATTTTTATATGCACTTTGCTCTGAACAGCTATATTTTAGACGTCTATCGAACATGTCTTACGCTTTGTGTTTGTGTCACAAGGGAAACTGCAAAGCTTAATTAATCCCAACGCAAGAGGTAGCCGTTATGATGTCGGAGTAGGAAGACGTGTTTGGAAGGCTCCTTTTAAATCGACTGCCATCTGAGTGTTTGGTACGTGTTTTGGATTATTTTTTGTGACAATATCAACTACAGGTTCTGAATGTTTTGTATTTGACTGTATCGTGGGCGTGTGCCCCTCAATAAGCCATGTCTAGGCCTGTAAGATTTGACGACTTTGTCAGGCCCAGTAGAGTCTTGTCAGTAGCCATTACAACACAGGACAGCGAGGCGTTCAGTAAGGCAGTCCAGAGGGACTTTATTGATTTTTTGGATGGCACTATCAACTTAGAAAATGAACTGCTGAGTTTTCAAAAAAACTACCTAAAAAAAATGTTCTATTTGCGAGTATCTAATCAAGCTGCTCACAATTGTCTAATTAGCAAGGAAAATTTTATGATTGACGGAGTTCAGTGGAATATTAACCAGGCTTCTTCGATGTATTTGAACCTAACTGTGCACTGGGCTCCAGAGGAATTGAGTGATGACATCATAGCTAAGGCTCTGAAGGATTATGGAGACATTTTATCAATAAACAGGCCAAAGTTTAAGAACTCCAAATTAAAAAATGCCAACACGGGCATACGAATTTATCGCTTTCGCTGCAGGAGGGCGAGGTACGTACCCAACTTTATTAACTTTGGTGGCGAAACAATTATGTTTACGTACCCGGCACAGGAGCCACAATGTAGAAAATGTGGCCAGTTCCGCCACAAAAGTTTTGAGTGTCGGGCAAAATGGTGCCATAATTGTGACGGGTTCTCCTTGCGTGAAAATCCACATGATGAATCTGAATGTACCCGTCCATGTCGTAACTGTAAGTCTATGGACCACACCAAAACGTCTTGTTGTGCCCGACTCTGGTCGTACGCCTCTCGAGTAACTGGCAACAATAGTAGGAACTTGCCATCCACCGACACAGTCCTGTCTGATGATGAAGATCGCGACATTGATGTCGTTGAAAGTGACTACAGTATGGAAGCATCTGGCGAATCTTCAGACGAATGTATGGAAGCCCAAAAGGAGGAGACTAACCCACACACTGATGATGAGGAAAGAAATTCGGAATATGATTCCCCTGTTGCTAAAAAACCTGTTTTGTGTTTGGACCAGCAGGCTGATAAAGCTCCAGCAATTCCAACTGATTCAACAGCTACAGTAGAAACAGTAGCCGATGTGCATAGAGAAGATGATGTTAACAGCCAGGAGCCAGGAAAAAGTAAGGAAGACGCGAAGGAACATACAGATAATTTGGAAGAGGAATGCTTCACCCAAGATAGTTTGATAGCGGACTGTGTTACCCAAGTTGAATGTGAACATATGACGCCAGTAGCTCGACATGAGTGTACAACACTAATGCTCGATTACCGGAAAAAAAGTTCTCTTACGAAGCGTGGTAGAAAGCGCACGGCACAGAAGAAATGAAACACAACTCACAACTAAATCACAATGGGTATGTTAAATTTTGCTATCTACCTCTATCTAATCATGTCAATTAGATTTGCATCACTAAATACTAATGGTTTAAGAGACAGTACCAAACAATCTCAAGTACGACAATTTGTATCTGATAACAAAATTGATGTTTTGTTCCTCCAGGAGACGCATTTCTCCAATTATTCTGACACAAAGCAATTGTTTATTCCCGGTGATTGTATATGGGCTTATGGTAGTAATCGAAGCAGTGGTGTTGGTATTATTGTAAGGTATAATGTGGAATTTACTATACGTAATGTTAAACGTTGTCCCTCGGGCAGATATTTGTCTGTGAAAGCTGATATCAATAAAACACCTGTAAACTTAATTTGTATCTACGCCCCGAATAATCAGAAAGAAAGGAAAGAATTTATTGCAAACTTAGATGGGCTATTACTTGGGAAAGAAACCATAATCATGGGTGGGGATTTTAATTTTGTCGAAGATAACTTTTTAGATAAAATTGGTGGAAACTTAAATGCAAGAAATGACGGAATCGAGGAAATGAAATTGTTAAAATCAGACTTTTCCATATGTGATGTGTATAGGTCCATTCACCCACTTAAGAAACAATATTCATGGTCCCGAAATACCGTAGCGTGCCGTTTAGATCGTTTCTACCTCGCTAATTCTGTCAAGTCCTTTATTAAGGAAATTGATTTTCTAGCCGTGCCTTTTTCTGACCATTCATGTATTTTCTTTGATATTTGTTTTGATGATGTAATTTCGTGGGGATCATCGTATTGGAAGTGCAATTCCTCAGTTTTAAACGATGAAAACCTTAGGCACGAAATAAAGACGGTTTACGATGAACTGTTTTCTGAACAGCTCTGTAATCAAGAATTAATTGGCAAATGGGACGAATTTAAAGAAAAATGTAAACTTATCATTTCAAATTATTGTATTTCTCTTTCTAAAGAAAGGAAAAAAGTTGTTTTTGAGTTAGAAAAGCGACTTAACTGCTTAAAAGAAAATCCAATTGTAAACTCAGCTGAAATTGAAACAACCAAAAAGACCTTAAATGCCTTAGCAAAACAATCAAGGGAGGGAGCTATTGTAAGGTCTAAGTGTACAGATTTTATTTTGGGTGAGAGACCTACTAAATATTTTTTAAGGCGGGAGGCAGGGAGAAATAAGAAAAAAATGGTAAAAGAAATAAAATGTTATAAAAATGATAAGCATGTACATAACTGTCAGGAAACTATTTCATCGTGTATCAAATCGTATTATGCAGATTTGTATTCGGAGGGCAGAACCGATCAAACCATACAAGAGGAATTCGTTCAGAATTTACCTGCAATGTCAGACCACTGTAAGTCCTTATGAGAAGGTCCGCTGAGTATTGACGAAATGCATACATCCCTAAAGGATATGAACAAAAACAAATCCCCAGGTTCGGACGGCCTGCCCTCCGAATTTTATGCAGAATATTGGGATTTTTTAGGTGGCACTCTAACGTCCGTTGTACATGCCTGTTTTGAAGTAGGATCAATGAGTAAAACTCAGAGATTAGGCTTGATTACCCTTATATGTAAAGATCACGACGAACCTGAAAATATAGATAATTGGAGGCCTATAAGTCTTCTAAACGTCGACTATAAGATTGCCTCAAAAGCCTTATGTAATCGCTTAAAACTGGTAATTGACTCTATTATAGATCAGAACCAGACTTGCGGAATTCCAGGCAGAACCATATTCGACAGCATACACCTACTGAGAAACACCTATGATTACATCGAGCAAAAAGATCTGAAAGCCTGTTTTATTAACCTTGACCAAGAAAAGGCGTTTGATCGAGTTGACTGGGGGTTTCTCAGTGGGTGTTTGAAGCAGTATAACTTCGGACCTGATTTTTGCAGATGGGTCGAACTTTTGTATAGTAATATAGAAAGTAGCGTCATTGTGAATGGCCACATTTCGGATAAATTTAGCCTGTCACGGGGTGTAAGACAAGGGTGTGGGATTTCTCCTCTTTTGTACATAATAACTTTGGAGCCATTCATTAATGCTGTTAAAAATAATTCATTAATTGTTGGTGTGCAAATGCCAGGAACCAAAAAACAAACCAAAATAACTGCATATGCAGACGACACAACGATTATCGTGTCCGAAGTAAAGTCGACAGACCTGGTTCTTAAGGTGGCCAAAAATTATACAAGAGCGTCGGGGGCCAAATTAAATGTATCAAAAAGTGTGGCTCTCCCGATAGGTAAATGGCCAGACAATGCTCTAAATAATCTTGAGTTAAAAAAGGTCACAAATGCTAAAATTTGTGGCATTTATTTTGGGATGGACTCGACTAAACTCAATTGTGACAGAATATCGAACAAGCTTAAAAAGAATATTTCCGCATGGTCTGGTCGTTACCTAACGCTCAAAGGAAAGTCTGTGTTAATCAATTCCGTTGCTTTGGCTGTTTTTTGGTTCGTCGTCCAATGCACCTTTATACCAAAAAAATGTTTTATAGAAGGCCAGCGTTCAGTTTTTCAATTCCTGTGGAATCGCAAACCTGAAAGCATCAAGCGAAATGTTTTGTACAATTGTCATGATAAAGGAGGTCTTAACGTAAACAACATACATTGTAAGATGAAGGCTATGGCCATTCGTCACATCTTAAAACTCATTTATGGTACGACTGCCGATTGGGCCTATTTTAGTATATATTGGCTTGGATTATCATTAAGACAATTACGTCCTGAGTTTGCTAAAAACTCCATCCCTCATGCTTCAAAATGTCCACCATTTTATGAATTTGTTATTGAATCTTGGAGAGAGTTTTACAACGGTCAAACTCTTCCAGTTGTAGCTTATTCTACAAAATATCTGTACACTTTTTTTGTTAACCGTATTGTCGAAGTGCCCAGGGTAGTATTAAAAGATGTAAATCAACCATGGCAAACTATTTGGAAAAATGTATTTGATCCTTTTCTTGATCACAACCTTGTTAATTTTGTTTTTAAACTGGTGCACGACGTACTGCCCGTCAAAGAAAGGCTACTCCGTCGTAACATAGCAACTGACGATAAATGCGTATTTTGTACTTTTTCCGAGACTCAAAAACACCTGTTTGTTGAATGTGAATTAACCAAAAGTGTTTATGATCATTTTGATTATGTATTTATGTCATATGCTCAAATAATATTGCCATATCGTGAAAACTGTTTAATTTATAGACTAATAAGCAATTGTGAAGATATGAATAGACCAATGTGTATGTATATATTGTCCGTTATTCAGTTTTCTATTTGGTGTGCCAGAAATGCAACAATTTTTAACGACGAAAAGCACGACTCTAAAAGAATAATCGAACAAGTGAAAGCAACTGTGAAACTTAGAGCTTTTGTCGATAAGTATAGACTGAATGATGTACAATTTCGAAAAACTTGGTGTAAAGGAAATGTTCTGTGTAAACTAGAAAATGATCAACTTAAATTTGTAATGAAGTAAGAGAAATCTTTAAGAAACCATTTGTGCAGTTAGCCTACTGTGATATTTAAATTTTATATAAATCTGCATAAATGTTATGAACATGTTTGTAATTGATGTCTTTTGGGAATAAATTATTTTTGTCAAAAAAAAAAAAAAAGAATTCAGCTATGTCATCATGGCTCTTTTGAAAATTCTCTTTCGGGCAAAGAAAAATACTTATGTTGAACACATCGTTTATTTGTCTCAAGACATAAATACAATTGTGAGCTTTATCTGAACATAGGGCGTCGGTGGTGTAATGGTCAGCATGGTTGCCTTCCAAGCAGTCGATCCGGGTTCGATTCCCGGCCGACGCACCATTTTTTTTTCTTCTGTATTCGTTTAAAATTGTGTATTTTTATATGCACTTTGCTCTGAACAGCTATATTTTAGACGTCTATCGAACATGTCTTACGCTTTGTGTTTGTGTCACAAGGGAAACTGCAAAGCTTAATTAATCCCAACGCGTCGCTTTTGTACATCAAACCTCATCTCAACTAATTTACTGATTAATTATGGAAACGGGTTGAAATATTCCAAAGATTGCACAAAAATTAAGCGTCGGTGGTGTAATGGTCAGCATGGTTGCCTTCCAAGCAGTCGATCCGGGTTCGATTCCCGGCCGACGCACCATTTTTTTTTCTTCTGTATTCGTTTAAAATTGTGTATTTTTTTTAAGTTTATTTATGGTATTATTAAGGAAGGCCATTATGATGTCGGAGTAGGAAGACGTGTTTGGAAGGCCCCTTGTAAATCGACTGCCATCTGAGTGTTTGGTACGTGTTTTGGATTATTTTTTGTGACAATATCAACTACAGGTTCTGAGTGTTTTGTATTTGACTGTATCGTGGGCGTGTGCCCCTCAATAAGCCATGTCTAGGCCTGTAAGATTTGACGACTTTGTCAGGCCCAGTAGAGTCTTGTCAGTAGCCATTACAACACAGGACAGCGAGGCGTTCAGTAAGGCAGTCCAGAGGGACTTTATTGATTTTTTGGATGGCACTATCAACTTAGAAAATGAACTGCTGAGTTTTCAAAAAAACTACCTAAAAAAAATGTTCTATTTGCGAGTATCTAATCAAGCTGCTCACAATTGTCTAATTAGCAAGGAAAGTTTTATGATTGACGGAGTTCAGTGGAATATTAACCAGGCTTCTTCGATGTATTTGAACCTAACTGTGCACTGGGCTCCAGAGGAATTGAGTGATGACATCATAGCTAAGGCTCTGAAGGATTATGGAGACATTTTATCAATAAACAGGCCAAAGTTTAAGAACTCCAAATTAAAAAATGCCAACACGGGCATACGAATTTATCGCTTTCGCTGCAGGAGGGCGAGGTACGTACCCAACTTTATTAACTTTGGTGGCGAAACAATTATGTTTACGTACCCGGCACAGGAACCACAATGTAGAAAATGTGGCCAGTTCCGCCACAAAAGTTTTGAGTGTCGGGCAAAATGGTGCCATAATTGTGACGGGTTCTCCTTGCATGAAAATCCACATGATGAATCTGAATGTACCCGTCCATGTCGTAACTGTAAGTCTATGGACCACACCAAAACGTCTTGTTGTGCCCGACTCTGGTCGTACGCCTCTCGAGTAACTGGCAACAATAGTAGGAACTTGCCATCCACCGACACAGTCCTGTCTGATGATGAAGATCGCGACATTGATGTCGTTGAAAGTGACTACAGTATGGAAGCATCTGGCGAATCTTCAGACGAATGTATGGAAGCCCAAAAGGAGGAGACTAACCCACACACTGATGATGAGGAAAGAAATTCGGAATATGATTCCCCTGTTGCTAAAAAACCTGTCCTGTGTTTGGACCAGCAGATCGATAAAGCTCCAGCAATTCCAACTGTTCCAACAGCTACAGTAGAAACAGTAGCCGAAGTGCATAGAGAAGATGATGTTAACAGCCAGGAGCCAGGAAAAAGTAAGGAAGACGCGAAGGAACATACAGATACTTTGGAAGAGGATTGCTTCACCCAAGATAGTTTGATAGCGGACTGTGTTACCCAAGTTGAAAGTGAACATATGACACCAGTAGCTCGACATGAGTGTACAACACTAATGCTCGATTATCGGAAAAAAAGTTCTCTTACGAAGCGTGGTAGAAAGCGCACGGCACAGAAGAAATGAAACACAACTCACAACTAAATCACAATGGGTATGTTAAATTTTGCTATCTACCTCTATTTAATCATGTCAATTAGATTTGCATCACTAAATACTAATGGTTTAAGAGACAGTACCAAACAATCTCAAGTACGACAATTTGTATCTGATAACAAAATTGATGTTTTGTTCCTCCAGGAGACGCATTTCTCCAATTATTCTGACACAAAGCAATTGTTTATTCCCGGTGATTGTATATGGGCTTATGGTAGTAATCGAAGCAGTGGTGTTGGTATTATTGTAAGGTATAATGTGGAATTTACTATACGTAATGTTAAACGTTGTCCCTCGGGCAGATATTTGTCTGTGAAAGCTGATATCAATAAATCACCTGTAAACTTAATTTGTATCTACGCCCCGAATAATCAGAAAGAAAGAAAAGAATTTATTGCAAACTTAGATGGGTTATTACTTGGGAAAGAAACCATAATCATGGGTGGGGATTTTAATTTTGTCGAAGATAACTCCTTGGATAAAATCGGTGGAAATTTAAATGCAAGAAATGACGGAATCGAGGAAATGAAATTGTTAAAATCAGACTTTTCCATATGTGATGTGTATAGGTCCATTCACCCACTTAAGAAACAATATTCATGGTCCCGAAATACCGTAGCGTGCCGTTTAGATCGTTTCTACCTGGCTAATTCTGTCAAGTCGTTTATTAAGGAAATTGATTTTCTAGCCGTGCCTTTTTCTGACCATTCATGTATTTTCTTTGATATTTGTTTTGATGATGTAATTTCGTGGGGATCATCGTATTGGAAGTGTAATACCTCAGTTTTAAACGATGAAAATCTTAGGCACGAAATAAAGACGGTTTACGATGAACTTTTTTCTGAACAGCTCTGTAATCAAGAATTAATTGACAAATGGGACGAATTTAAAGAAAAATGTAAACTTATCATTTCAAATTATTGTATTTCTCTTTCTAAAGAAAGGAAAAAAGTTGTTTTTGAATTAGAAAAGCGCCTTAACTGCTTAAAAGAAAATCCAATTGAAAACTCAGCTGAAATTGAAACAACCAAAAAGACCTTCAATGCCTTGGCAAAACAATCAAGGGAGGGAGCTATTGTAAGGTCTAAGTGTACAGATTTTATTTTGGGTGAGAGACCTACTAAATATTTTTTAAGGCGGGAGGCAGGGAGAAATAAGAAAAAAATGGTAAAAGAAATAAAATGTTATAAAAATGATAAACATGTACATAACTGTCAGGAAACTATTTCATCCTGTATCAAATCGTATTATGAAGATTTGTATTCGGAGGGCAGAACCGATCAAACCATACAAGAGGAATTCGTTCAGAATTTACCTGCAATGTCAGACCACTGTAAGTCCTTATGCGAAGGTCCGCTGAGTATTGACGAAATACATACATCCCTAAAGGATATGAACAAAAACAAATCCCCAGGTTCGGACGGCCTGCCCTCCGAATTTTATGCAGAATATTGGGATTTTTTAGGTGGCACTCTAACGTCCGTTGTAAATGCCTGTTTTGAAGTAGGATCAATGAGTAAAACTCAGAGATTAGGCTTGATTACCCTTATATGTAAAGATCACGACGAACCTGAAAATATAGATAATTGGAGGCCTATAAGTCTTCTAAACGTCGACTATAAGATTGCCTCAAAAGCCTTATGTAATCGCTTAAAACTGGTAATTGACTCTATTATAGATCAGAACCAGACTTGTGGAATTCCAGGCAGGACCATATTCGACAACATACACCTACTGAGAAACACCTATGATTACATCGAGCAAAAAGATCTAAAAGCCTGTTTTATTAACCTTGACCAAGAAAAGGCGTTTGATCGAGTTGACTGGGGGTTTCTCAGTAGGTGTTTGAAGCAGTATAACTTCGGACCTGATTTTTGCAGATGGGTCGAACTTTTGTATAGTAATATAGAAAGTAGCGTCATTGTGAATGGCCACATTTCGGATAAATTTAGCTTGTCACGTGGTGTAAGACAAGGGTGTGGGATTTCTCCTCTTTTGTACATAATAACTTTGGAGCCATTCATTAATGCTGTTAAAAATAATTCATCAATTGTTGGTGTGCAAATGCCAGGAACCAAAAAACAAGCCAAAATAACTGCATATGCAGACGACACAACGATTATCGTATCCGAAGTAAAGTCAACAGACCTGGTTCTTAAGGTGGCCAAAAATTATACAAGAGCGTCGGGGGCCAAATTAAATGTATCGAAAAGTCTGGCTCTCCCGATAGGTAAATGGCCAGACAATGCTCTAAATAATCTTGAGTTAAAAAAGGTCACAAATGCTAAAATTTGTGGCATTTATTTTGGGATGGACTCGACTAAACTCAATTGTGACAGAATATCGAACAAGCTTAAAAAGAATATTTCCGCATGGTCTGGTCGTTACCTAACGCTCAAAGGAAAGTCTGTGTTAATCAATTCCGTTGCTTTGGCTGTTTTTTGGTTCGTCGTCCAATGCACTTTTATACCAAAAAAATGTTTCATAGAAGGCCAGCGTTCAGTTTTTCAATTCCTGTGGAATCGCAAACCTGAAAGCATCAAGCGAAATGTTTTGTACAATTGTCATGATAAAGGAGGTCTTAACGTAAACAACATACATTGTAAGATGAAGGCTATGGCCATTCGTCACATTTTAAAACTCATTTATGGTACGACTGCCGATTGGGCCTATTTTAGTATATATTGGCTTGGGTTATCATTAAGACAATTACGCCCTGAGTTTGCTAAAAACTCCATCCCCCATGCTTCAAAATGTCCACCATTTTATGAATTTGTTATTGAATCTTGGAGAGCGTTTTACAACGGTCAAACTCTTCCAGTTGTAGCTTATTCTACAAAATATCTGTACACCTTTTTTGTTAACCGTATTGTCGAAGTGCCAAGGGTAGTATTAAAAGATGTAAATCAACCATGGCAAACTATTTGGAAAAATGTATTTGATCCTTTTCTTGATCACAACCTTGTTAATTTTGTTTTTAAACTGGTGCACGACGTACTGCCAGTCAAAGAAAGGCTACTCCGTCGTAACATAGCAACTGACGATAAATGCGTATTTTGTACTTTTTCCGAGACTCAAAAACACCTGTTTGTTGAATGTGAATTAACCAAAAGTGTTTATGATCATTTTGCTTATGTATTTATGTCATATGCTAAAATAATATTGCCATATCGTGAAAACTGTTTAATTTATAGACTAATAAGCAATTGTGAAGATACGAATAGACCAATGTGTATGTATATATTGTCCGTTATTCAGTTTTCTATTTGGTGTGCCAGAAATGCAACAATTTTTAACGACGAAAAGCACGACTCTAAAAGAATAATCGAACAAGTGAAAGCAACTGTGAAACTTAGAGCTTTTGTCGATAAGTATAGACTGAATGATGTACAATTCCGAAAAACTTGGTGTAAAGGAAATGTTTTGTGTAAACTAGAAAATGATCAACTTAAATTTGTAATGAAGTAAGAGAAATCTTTAAGAAACCATTTGTGCAGTTAGCCTACTGTGATATTTAAATTTTATATAAATCTGCATAAATGTTATGAACATGTTTGTAATTGATGTCTTTTGGGAATAAATTATTTTTGTCAAAAAAAAAAAAAAAGTTTATTTATGGTCAACTGATAGGTAGTAAATTAGACACCCCTCGAATTATGTTAAAACAACCATTGTTGGATTGGACAAATATATGGGAATCGGTCTTCAATTCATTTTTAGACCATAATTTAGTCAATTTTAGTTTCAAGTTAATTCATGACATTTTGCCTGTTAAGGAAAGATTACTTCGCAGAAGTATTGTAACCGACGATTTTTGTGTTTTCTGTAACCAGTCTGAATCTACCACTCATTTGTTTGTTCATTGCAAAATTGTAAAGGATGTATTTAAGGTTTTTGACAGAATATTTATGCTTTGTACGGGGTTTTTACCTAATATAAACGAAGACACAATGTTGTTCAGAAGATTTAATACGACTTTCACTGAATCTGAAAGTAATATCTGTCTATATTTAATAAATGTTCTACAGTTTTGTATATGGTGTGAGAGAAATGAGTCAATTTTTAATGGTAAGACTCCATCGGCAACAAACATTGTTAGAGTTGCAAAATGTATAATAAAAACCAGAGTAACTGTTGATTTCTACAGACTAAATGAGAAAGAGTTTCGCAATGTATGGTGTAAAACTAAAGTAATTTGTCAGGTAACAGATAAAAAACTAAAAATCTTGCTAAAGTAACGTATGGAAAAATATTTGTCATTAACTGAATCAATAGGTAGTTTTTCCTTCTGTGATATTTTATTTTAATATGCTACCTGATCATTGTATTTGTAACATGTACATGAACCAACCTGTGTATTGTATATATTGGGAATAAAGCCAACTCTTTCTCAAAAAAAAAAAAAAATTCTGTATTTTTATATGCACTTTGCTCTGAACAGCTATATTTTAGACGTCTATCGAACATGTCTTACGCTTTGTGTTTGTGTCACAAGGGAAACTGCAAAGCTTAATTAATCCCAACGCGTCGCTTTTGTACATCAAACCTCATCTCAACTAATTTACTGATTAATTATGGAAACGGGTTGAAATATTCCAAAGATTGCACAAAAATTAAGCGTCGGTGGTGTAATGGTCAGCATGGTTGCCTTCCAAGCAGTCGATCCGGGTTCGATTCCCGGCCGACGCACTTTTATTGCGAGCGATAGGCCTATTCTATTTTCTTGATTTTGAGAATTCAGCTATGTCATCATGGCTCTTTTGAAAATTCTCTTTCGGGCAAAGAAAAATACTTATGTTGAACACATCGTTTATTTGTCTCAAGACATAAATACAATTGTGAGCTTAATCTGAACATAGGTCGTCGGTGGTGTAATGGTCAGCATGGTTGCCTTCCAAGCAGTCTATCCGGGTTCGATTCCCGGCCGACGCACCATTTTTTTTCTTCTGTATTCGTTTAAAATTGTGTATTTTTATATGCACTTTGCTCTGAACAGCTATATTTTAGACGTCTATCGAACATGTCTTACGCTTTGTGTTTGTGTCACAAGGGAAACTGCAAAGTTTAATTAATCCCAACGCGTCGCTTTTGTACATCAAACCTCATCTCAACTAATTTACTGATTAATTATGGAAACGGGTTGAAATATTCCAAAGATTGCACAAAAATTAAGCGTCGGTGGTGTAATGGTCAGCATGGTTGCCTTCCAAGCAGTCGATCCGGGTTCGATTCCCGGCCGACGCACTTTTATTGCGAGCGATAGGCCTATTCTATTTTCTTGATTTTGAGAATTCAGCTATGTCATCATGGCTCTTTTGAAAATTCTCTTTCGGGCAAAGAAAAATACTTATGTTGAACACATCGTTTATTTGTCTCAAGACATAAATACAATTGTGAGCTTTATCTGAACATAGGGCGTCGGTGGTGTAATGGTCAGCATGGTTGCCTTCCAAGCAGTCGATCCGGGTTCGATTCCCGGCCGACGCACCATTTTTTTTTCTTCTGTATTCGTTTAAAATTGTGTATTTTTATATGCACTTTGCTCTGAACAGCTATATTTTAGACGTCTATCGAACATGTCTTACGCTTTGTGTTTGTGTCACAAGGGAAACTGCAAAGCTTAATTAATCCCAACGCGTCGCTTTTGTACATCAAACCTCATCTCAACTAATTTACTGATTAATTATGGAAACGGGTTGAAATATTCCAAAGATTGCACAAAAATTAAGCGTCGGTGGTGTAATGGTCAGCATGGTTGCCTTCCAAGCAGTCGATCCGGGTTCGATTCCAGGCCGACGCACTTTTATTGCGAGCGATAGGCCTATTCTATTTTCTTGATTTTGAGAATTCAGCTATGTCATCATGGCTCTTTTGAAAATTCTCTTTCGGGCAAAGAAAAATACTTATGTTGAACACATCGTTTATTTGTCTCAAGACATAAATACAATTGTGAGCTTTATCTGAACATAGGGCGTCGGTGGTGTAATGGTCAGCATGGTTGCCTTCCAAGCAGTCGATCCGGGTTCGATTCCCGGCCGACGCACCATTTTTTTTTCTTCTGTATTCGTTTAAAATTGTGTATTTTTATATGCACTTTGCTCTGAACAGCTATATTTTAGACGTCTATCGAACATGTCTTACGCTTTGTGTTTGTGTCACAAGGGAAACTGCAAAGCTTAATTAATCCCAACGCGTCGCTTTTGTACATCAAACCTCATCTCAACTAATTTACTGATTAATTATGGAAACGGGTTGAAATATTCCAAAGATTGCACAAAAATTAAGCGTCGGTGGTGTAATGGTCAGCATGGTTGCCTTCCAAGCAGTCGATCCGGGTTCGATTCCCGGCCGACGCACTTTTATTGCGAGCGATAGGCCTATTCTATTTTCTTGATTTTGAGAATTCAGCTATGTCATCATGGCTCTTTTGAAAATTCTCTTTCGGGCAAAGAAAAATACTTATGTTGAACACATCGTTTATTTGTCTCAAGACATAAATACAATTGTGAGCTTTATCTGAACATAGGGCGTCGGTGGTGTAATGGTCAGCATGGTTGCCTTCCAAGCAGTCGATCCGGGTTCGATTCCCGGCCGAGGCACCATTTTTTTTTCTTCTGTATTCGTTTAAAATTGTGTATTTTTATATGCACTTTGCTCTGAACAGCTATATTTTAGACGTCTATCGAACATGTCTTACGCTTTGTGTTTGTGTCACAAGGGAAACTGCAAAGCTTAATTAATCCCAACGCGTCGCTTTTGTACATCAAACCTCATCTCAACTAATTTACTGATTAATTATGGAAACGGGTTGAAATATTCCAAAGATTGCACAAAAATTAAGCGTCGGTGGTGTAATGGTCAGCATGGTTGCCTTCCAAGCAGTCGATCCGGGTTCGATTCCCGGCCGACGCACTTTTATTGCGAGCGATAGGCCTATTCTATTTTCTTGATTTTGAGAATTCAGCTATGTCAAGGGGGAGGGCCATTATGATGTCGGAGTAGGAAGACGTGTTTGGAAGGCTCCTTGTAAATCGACTGCCATCTGGGTGTTTGGTACGTGTTTTGGATTATTTTTTGTGACAATATCAACTACAGGTTCTGAGTGTTTTGTATTTGACTGTATCGTGGGCGTGTGCCCCTCAATAAGCCATGTCTAGGCCTGTAAGATTTGACGACTTTGTCAGGCCCAGTAGAGTCTTGTCAGTAGCCATTACAACACAGGACAACGAGGCGTTCAGTAAGGCAGTCCAGAGGGACTTTATTGATTTTTTGGATGGCACTATCAACTTAGAAAATGAACTGCTGAGTTTTCAAAAAAACTACCTAAAAAAAATGTTCTATTTGCGAGTATCTAATCAAGCTGCTCACAATTGTCTAATTAGCAAGGAAAATTTTATGATTGACGGAGTTCAGTGGAATATTAACCAGGCTTCTTCGATGTATTTGAACCTAACTGTGCACTGGGCTCCAGAGGAATTGAGTGATGACATCATAGCTAAGGCTCTGAAGGATTATGGAGACATTTTATCAATAAACAGGCCAAAGTTTAAGAACTCCAAATTAAAAAATGCCAACACGGGCATACGAATTTATCGCTTTCGCTGCAGGAGGGCGAGGTACGTACCCAACTTTATTAACTTTGGTGGCGAAACAATTATGTTTACGTACCCGACACAGGAGCCACAATGTAGAAAATGTGGCCAGTTCCGCCACAAAAGTTTTGAGTGTCGGGCAAAATGGTGCCATAATTGTGACGGGTTCTCCTTGCGTGAAAATCCACATGATGAATCTGAATGTACCCGTCCATGTCGTAACTGTAAGTCTATGGACCACACCAAAACGTCTTGTTGTGCCCGACTCTGGTCGTACGCCTCTCGAGTAACTGGCAACAATAGTAGGAACTTGCCATCCACCGACACAGTCCTGTCTGATGATGAAGATCGCGACATTGATGTCGTTGAAAGTGACTACAGTATGGAAGCATCTGGCGAATCTTCAGACGAATGTATGGAAGCCCAAAAGGAGGAGACTAACCCACACACTGATGATGAGGAAAGAAATTCGGAATATGATTCCCCTGTTGCTAAAAAACCTGTTTTGTGTTTGGACCAGCAGGCTGATAAAGCTCCAGCAATTCCAACTGATTCAACAGCTACAGTAGAAACAGTAGCCGATGTGCATAGAGAAGATGATGTTAACAGCCAGGAGCCAGGAAAAAGTAAGGAAGACGCGAAGGAACATACAGATAATTTGGAAGAGGAATGCTTCACCCAAGATAGTTTGATAGCGGACTGTGTTACCCAAGTTGAATGTGAACATATGACGCCAGTAGCTCGACATGAGTGTACAACACTAATGCTCGATTACCGGAAAAAAAGTTCTCTTACGAAGCGTGGTAGAAAGCGCACGGCACAGAAGAAATGAAACACAACTCACAACTAAATCACAATGGGTATGTTAAATTTTGCTATCTACCTCTATCTAATCATGTCAATTAGATTTGCATCACTAAATACTAATGGTTTAAGAGACAGTACCAAACAATCTCAAGTACGACAATTTGTATCTGATAACAAAATTGATGTTTTGTTCCTCCAGGAGACGCATTTCTCCAATTATTCTGACACAAAGCAATTGTTTATTCCCGGTGATTGTATATGGGCTTATGGTAGTAATCGAAGCAGTGGTGTTGGTATTATTGTAAGGTATAATGTGGAATTTACTATACGTAATGTTAAACGTTGTCCCTCGGGCAGATATTTGTCTGTGAAAGCTGATATCAATAAAACACCTGTAAACTTAATTTGTATCTACGCCCCGAATAATCAGAAAGAAAGGAAAGAATTTATTGCAAACTTAGATGGGCTATTACTTGGGAAAGAAACCATAATCATGGGTGGGGATTTTAATTTTGTCGAAGATAACTTTTTAGATAAAATTGGTGGAAACTTAAATGCAAGAAATGACGGAATCGAGGAAATGAAATTGTTAAAATCAGACTTTTCCATATGTGATGTGTATAGGTCCATTCACCCACTTAAGAAACAATATTCATGGTCCCGAAATACCGTAGCGTGCCGTTTAGATCGTTTCTACCTCGCTAATTCTGTCAAGTCCTTTATTAAGGAAATTGATTTTCTAGCCGTGCCTTTTTCTGACCATTCATGTATTTTCTTTGATATTTGTTTTGATGATGTAATTTCGTGGGGATCATCGTATTGGAAGTGCAATTCCTCAGTTTTAAACGATGAAAACCTTAGGCACGAAATAAAGACGGTTTACGATGAACTGTTTTCTGAACAGCTCTGTAATCAAGAATTAATTGGCAAATGGGACGAATTTAAAGAAAAATGTAAACTTATCATTTCAAATTATTGTATTTCTCTTTCTAAAGAAAGGAAAAAAGTTGTTTTTGAGTTAGAAAAGCGACTTAACTGCTTAAAAGAAAATCCAATTGTAAACTCAGCTGAAATTGAAACAACCAAAAAGACCTTAAATGCCTTAGCAAAACAATCAAGGGAGGGAGCTATTGTAAGGTCTAAGTGTACAGATTTTATTTTGGGTGAGAGACCTACTAAATATTTTTTAAGGCGGGAGGCAGGGAGAAATAAGAAAAAAATGGTAAAAGAAATAAAATGTTATAAAAATGATAAGCATGTACATAACTGTCAGGAAACTATTTCATCGTGTATCAAATCGTATTATGCAGATTTGTATTCGGAGGGCAGAACCGATCAAACCATACAAGAGGAATTCGTTCAGAATTTACCTGCAATGTCAGACCACTGTAAGTCCTTATGCGAAGGTCCGCTGAGTATTGACGAAATGCATACATCCCTAAAGGATATGAACAAAAACAAATCCCCAGGTTCGGACGGCCTGCCCTCCGAATTTTATGCAGAATATTGGGATTTTTTAGGTGGCACTCTAACGTCCGTTGTAAATGCCTGTTTTGAAGTAGGATCAATGAGTAAAACTCAGAGATTAGGCTTGATTACCCTTATATGTAAAGATCACGACGAACCTGAAAATATAGATAATTGGAGGCCTATAAGTCTTCTAAACGTCGACTATAAGATTGCCTCAAAAGCCTTATGTAATCGCTTAAAACTGGTAATTGACTCTATTATAGATCAGAACCAGACTTGCGGAATTCCAGGCAGAACCATATTCGACAGCATACACCTACTGAGAAACACCTATGATTACATCGAGCAAAAAGATCTGAAAGCCTGTTTTATTAACCTTGACCAAGAAAAGGCGTTTGATCGAGTTGACTGGGGGTTTCTCAGTGGGTGTTTGAAGCAGTATAACTTCGGACCTGATTTTTGCAGATGGGTCGAACTTTTGTATAGTAATATAGAAAGTAGCGTCATTGTGAATGGCCACATTTCGGATAAATTTAGCCTGTCACGGGGTGTAAGACAAGGGTGTGGGATTTCTCCTCTTTTGTACATAATAACTTTGGAGCCATTCATTAATGCTGTTAAAAATAATTCATTAATTGTTGGTGTGCAAATGCCAGGAACCAAAAAACAAACCAAAATAACTGCATATGCAGACGACACAACGATTATCGTGTCCGAAGTAAAGTCGACAGACCTGGTTCTTAAGGTGGCCAAAAATTATACAAGAGCGTCGGGGGCCAAATTAAATGTATCAAAAAGTGTGGCTCTCCCGATAGGTAAATGGCCAGACAATGCTCTAAATAATCTTGAGTTAAAAAAGGTCACAAATGCTAAAATTTGTGGCATTTATTTTGGGATGGACTCGACTAAACTCAATTGTGACAGAATATCGAACAAGCTTAAAAAGAATATTTCCGCATGGTCTGGTCGTTACCTAACGCTCAAAGGAAAGTCTGTGTTAATCAATTCCGTTGCTTTGGCTGTTTTTTGGTTCGTCGTCCAATGCACCTTTATACCAAAAAAATGTTTTATAGAAGGCCAGCGTTCAGTTTTTCAATTCCTGTGGAATCGCAAACCTGAAAGCATCAAGCGAAATGTTTTGTACAATTGTCATGATAAAGGAGGTCTTAACGTAAACAACATACATTGTAAGATGAAGGCTATGGCCATTCGTCACATCTTAAAACTCATTTATGGTACGACTGCCGATTGGGCCTATTTTAGTATATATTGGCTTGGATTATCATTAAGACAATTACGTCCTGAGTTTGCTAAAAACTCCATCCCTCATGCTTCAAAATGTCCACCATTTTATGAATCTTGGAGAGAGTTTTACAACGGTCAAACTCTTCCAGTTGTAGCTTATTCTACAAAATATCTGTACACTTTTTTTGTTAACCGTATTGTCGAAGTGCCCAGGGTAGTATTAAAAGATGTAAATCAACCATGGCAAACTATTTGGAAAAATGTATTTGATCCTTTTCTTGATCACAACCTTGTTAATTTTGTTTTTAAACTGGTGCACGACGTACTGCCCGTCAAAGAAAGGCTACTCCGTCGTAACATAGCAACTGACGATAAATGCGTATTTTGTACTTTTTCCGAGACTCAAAAACACCTGTTTGTTGAATGTGAATTAACCAAAAGTGTTTATGATCATTTTGATTATGTATTTATGTCATATGCTCAAATAATATTGCCATATCGTGAAAACTGTTTAATTTATAGACTAATAAGCAATTGTGAAGATATGAATAGACCAATGTGTATGTATATATTGTCCGTTATTCAGTTTTCTATTTGGTGTGCCAGAAATGCAACAATTTTTAACGACGAAAAGCACGACTCTAAAAGAATAATCGAACAAGTGAAAGCAACTGTGAAACTTAGAGCTTTTGTCGATAAGTATAGACTGAATGATGTACAATTTCGAAAAACTTGGTGTAAAGGAAATGTTCTGTGTAAACTAGAAAATGATCAACTTAAATTTGTAATGAAGTAAGAGAAATCTTTAAGAAACCATTTGTGCAGTTAGCCTACTGTGATATTTAAATTTTATATAAATCTGCATAAATGTTATGAACATGTTTGTAATTGATGTCTTTTGGGAATAAATTATTTTTGTCAAAAAAAAAAAAAAAGAATTCAGCTATGTCATCATGGCTCTTTTGAAAATTCTCTTTCGGGCAAAGAAAAATACTTATGTTGAACACATCGTTTATTTGTCTCAAGACATAAATACAATTGTGAGCTTTATCTGAACATAGGGCGTCGGTGGTGTAATGGTCAGCATGGTTGCCTTCCAAGCAGTCGATCCGGGTTCGATTCCCGGCCGACGCACCATTTTTTTTTCTTCTGTATTCGTTTAAAATTGTGTATTTTTATATGCACTTTGCTCTGAACAGCTATATTTTAGACGTCTATCGAACATGTCTTACGCTTTGTGTTTGTGTCACAAGGGAAACTGCAAAGCTTAATTAATCCCAACGCGTCGCTTTTGTACATCAAACCTCATCTCAACTAATTTACTGATTATTTATGGAAACGGGTTGAAATATTCCAAAGATTGCACAAAAATTAAGCGTCGGTGGTGTAATGGTCAGCATGGTTGCCTTCCAAGCAGTCGATCCGGGTTCGATTCCCGGCCGACGCACTTTTATTGCGAGCGATAGGCCTATTCTATTTTCTTGATTTTGAGAATTCAGCTATGTCATCATGGCTCTTTTGAAAATTCTCTTTCGGGCAAAGAAAAATACTTATGTTGAACACATCGTTTATTTGTCTCAAGACATAAATACAATTGTGAGCTTTATCTGAACATAGGGCGTCGGTGGTGTAATGGTCAGCATGGTTGCCTTCCAAGCAGTCGATCCGGGTTCGATTCCCGGCCGACGCACCATTTTTTTTTCTTCTGTATTCGTTTAAAATTGTGTATTTTTATATGCACTTTGCTCTGAACAGCTATATTTTAGACGTCTATCGAACATGTCTTACGCTTTGTGTTTGTGTCACAAGGGAAACTGCAAAGCTTAATTAATCCCAACGCGTCGCTTTTGTACATCAAACCTCATCTCAACTAATTTACTGATTAATTATGGAAACGGGTTGAAATATTCCAAAGATTGCACAAAAATTAAGCGTCGGTGGTGTAATGGTCAGCATGGTTGCCTTCCAAGCAGTCGATCCGGGTTCGATTCCCGGCCGACGCACTTTTATTGCGAGCGATAGGCCTATTCTATTTTCTTGATTTTGAGAATTCAGCTATGTCATAATGGCTCTTTTGAAAATTCTCTTTCGGGCAAAGAAAAATACTTATGTTGAACACATCGTTTATTTGTCTCAAGACATAAATACAATTGTGAGCTTTATCTGAACATAGGGCGTCGGTGGTGTAATGGTCAGCATGGTTGCCTTCCAAGCAGTCGATCCGGGTTCGATTCTCGGCCGACGCACCATTTTTTTTTCTTCTGTATTCGTTTAAAATTGTGTATTTTTATATGCACTTTGCTCTGAACAGCTATATTTTAGACGTCTATCGAACATGTCTTACGCTTTGTGTTTGTGTCACAAGGGGAACTGCAAAGCTTAATTAATCCCAACGCGTCGCTTTTGTACATCAAACCTCATCTCAACTAATTTACTGATTATTTATGGAAACGGGTTGAAATATTCCAAAGATTGCACAAAAATTAAGCGTCGGTGGTGTAATGGTCAGCATGGTTGCCTTCCAAGCAGTCGATCCGGGTTCGATTCCCGGCCGACGCACTTTTATTGCGAG
Source organism: Lepidochitona cinerea (assembly GCA_963971465.1). Taxonomy (NCBI): domain Eukaryota; kingdom Metazoa; phylum Mollusca; class Polyplacophora; order Chitonida; family Tonicellidae; genus Lepidochitona; species Lepidochitona cinerea. The sequence continues at coordinate 3,011,550 of OZ020565.1, forward strand.
CGATAGGCCTATTCTATTTTCTTGATTTTGAGAATTCAGCTATGTCATCATGGCTCTTTTGAAAATTCTCTTTCGGGCAAAGAAAAATACTTATGTTGAACACATCGTTTATTTGTCTCAAGACATAAATACAATTGTGAGCTTTATCTGAACATAGGGCGTCGGTGGTGTAATGGTCAGCATGGTTGCCTTCCAAGCAGTCGATCCGGGTTCGATTCCCGGCCGACGCACCATTTTTTTTTCTTCTGTATTCGTTTAAAATTGTGTATTTTTATATGCACTTTGCTCTGAACAGCTATATTTTAGACGTCTATCGAACATGTCTTACGCTTTGTGTTTGTGTCACAAGGGAAACTGCAAAGCTTAATTAATCCCAACGCGTCGCTTTTGTACATCAAACCTCATCTCAACTAATTTACTGATTAATTATGGAAACGGGTTGAAATATTCCAAAGATTGCACAAAAATTAAGCGTCGGTGGTGTAATGGTCAGCATGGTTGCCTTCCAAGCAGTCGATCCGGGTTCGATTCCCGGCCGACGCACTTTTATTGCGAGCGATAGGCCTATTCTATTTTCTTGATTTTGAGAATTCAGCTATGTCATAATGGCTCTTTTGAAAATTCTCTTTCGGGCAAAGAAAAATACTTATGTTGAACACATCGTTTATTTGTCTCAAGACATAAATACAATTGTGAGCTTTATCTGAACATAGGGCGTCGGTGGTGTAATGGTCAGCATGGTTGCCTTCCAAGCAGTCGATCCGGGTTCGATTCTCGGCCGACGCACCATTTTTTTTTCTTCTGTATTCGTTTAAAATTGTGTATTTTTATATGCACTTTGCTCTGAACAGCTATATTTTAGACGTCTATCGAACATGTCTTACGCTTTGTGTTTGTGTCACAAGGGGAACTGCAAAGCTTAATTAATCCCAACGCGTCGCTTTTGTACATCAAACCTCATCTCAACTAATTTACTGATTAATTATGGAAACGGGTTGAAATATTCCAAAGATTGCACAAAAATTAAGCGTCGGTGGTATAATGGTCAGCATGGTTGCCTTCCAAGCAGTCGATCCGGGTTCGATTCCCGGCCGACGCACTTTTATTGCGAGCGATAGGCCTATTCTATTTTCTTGATTTTGAGAATTCAGCTATGTCATCATGGCTCTTTTGAAAATTCTCTTTCGGGCAAAGAAAAATACTTATGTTGAACACATCGTTTATTTGTCTCAAGACATAAATACAATTGTGAGCTTAATCTGAACATAGGGCGTCGGTGGTGTAATGGTCAGCATGGTTGCCTTCCAAGCAGTCGATCCGGGTTCGATTCCCGGCCGACGCACCATTTTTTTTTTTCTTCTGTATTCGTTTAAAATTGTGTATTTTTATATGCACTTTGCTCTGAACAGCTATATTTTAGACGTCTATCGAACATGTCTTACGCTTTGTGTTTGTGTCACAAGGGAAACTGCAAAGCTTAATTAATCCCAACGCGTCGCTTTTGTACATCAAACCTCATCTCAACTAATTTACTGATTAATTATGGAAACGGGTTGAAATATTCCAAAGATTGCACAAAAATTAAGCGTCGGTGGTGTAATGGTCAGCATGGTTGCCTTCCAAGCAGTCGATCCGGGTTCGATTCCCGGCCGACGCACTTTTATTGCGAGCGATAGGCCTATTCTATTTTCTTGATTTTGAGAATTCAGCTATGTCATCATGGCTTTTTTGAAAATTCTCTTTCGGGCAAAGAAAAATACTTATGTTGAACACATCGTTTATTTGTCTCAAGACATAAATACAATTGTGAGCTTTATCTGAACATAGGGCGTCGGTGGTGTAATGGTCAGCATGGTTGCCTTCCAAGCAGTCGATCCGGGTTCGATTCCCGGCCGACGCACCATTTTTTTTTCTTCTGTATTCGTTTAAAATTAGGGGAAGCAGCTATGTCGCCGAAGAAGGAAGACGTCTTTTGATACCTCTCCAGTAATCGACTGACATCCGTTTTTCTGGTACGTTTTGAAGATATTTTCTTGTGGCATACCTATATACAGTTATAGAGAGTTGTGTATTTCTGCTTATCGTGGGCGAAAGCCCCTTACCTAGCCATGTCTCGGCCGGTAAGGTATGACAACTTTATCAAGCCTAGCAGAGTGCTGTCACTGGCCATTACGACCCAGGACAGCGAGGCGTTTAGTAAGGTGGTCCAGAAGGACTTTGTTGATTTTTTGGAAAGCGTTATAGACTTAGACACTGAACTTTTTTGCCTTCAGAAAAATTATTTTAAAAAGATAATTTATGTGCGTGTTTCCAACCAAGCGGCGTTTAATAAATTGATGACAAAAGAACATTTTATTTTAAATGGAACTCAGTGGAATATTAATCAGGCGTCTTCTATGTTTATAAATCTAACAGTACATTGGGCTCCCGACGAATTGGACGACAAAATAATAGCTGAGGCTCTAAAGGATTATGGTGAAATTCTGTCTGTAAACAAACCAAAATTTAAGGATGAGAAACTGAAGAAAGTTAATACAGGGATACGTATTTATCGTTTTCGCTGTAGTCGTGCCCGATACGTACCGAATTTCATTAATTTTGGCGGTGAGACAATAATGTTCACCTATCCAGGCCAATATTTCGAATGTAGACGTTGTGGCCAGCAGGGGCATCGAAACTTTGAATGTCGATCAATATGGTGCGTCAATTGTGACGGCTTCAGCAAACATGATGATCCCCACGACGAACGCCGGTGCCCGGAACCGTGTCGAACATGTCGTTCACCAGAGCACACTAAGACTTGGTGCTATGCAAGGTATGAGTCTTATGCATCCCGCGTGTCTTCCCGAAACCGTCCTACTGTACCCGAGAGGAAAGATGTTTCCTCCGACGAAGATGAACCTGAAAAATCCGATGATTGTATGGTAGAGTCCGACGAACCATCCGAGGAATGTATGGAAGCGCCTGGAGCAGATTGTAACAAATCTGAGGACCCAAAAATCTCCGACAGCGACTCTCCGGTGGCCAAGAAGCAAGTCCTAAGTTTAGACAGAGAGGATACCCAACAGCCGGCGAATACGACGCCTTTTGTGTCAACAGCAACTTTGATCGAAGCTGAGGTACATGCTGAAAATGTAACCGAAAAAAACACGGAAACTGCGAATGATAATCTGCCAGAAGAAGTAATTACGGAAGACCAAACGGAACAATTTGCTAACAACATTGATAAGGAAAACTTTTCTCAAGATAGTTTCATTGAAAACGATGCCACTCCAATTGACGCTGACAGAATGACCCCAGTAAGTCGTCAAGAGTGCAACACTGTAATGCTAGAATATCGCAAGAAAACAGCTAAGCGTGGCAGAAAACGTGCAAGCAAACAAAACTGAACTGTTCGTCAATTGTGTTAATCAAAACAAAGTCAAAATGGGTATGTTACTTTTTCTCATCTTTTTTTCTACCATCATGTCGGTAACAAAACCTATTCGTTTTGGTTCCTTAAACACCAATGGTTTAAGAGATAATGTTAAAAAGTCACAAGTTAAACAATTTGTTTTTGACAACAAGATAGACATCTTATTTTTACAAGAAACACACTTTTGTAATTACGCTGATTCCAAATATCTAGATATACCAGGGGAATCATTTTGGGCTTATGGAAGCCATAAGAGTTGTGGAGTAGGAATCATTATACGATATACGGTAGACTGTGTCATTCATAGTATTAAAAAATGTCCGGAAGGAAGATATCTGTCAGTAAAAGCAGAAATTAATAAAACAGCCGTTAATTTAGTCTGTATCTATGCCCCAAACAATGCAAAACTCAGAAAAGAATTTGTAGCTAAGTTAGACAGAGTACTATTAGGGAAGGAAATAATAATTCTAGGTGGAGATTTTAATTTTGTCGAAGACAACTTGCTGGACAAAAGTGGGGGTAATCCCAATGCAAGGTCAGACGGTAAAGAAGAAATTACATCCATAAAATCTGATTTTTCCCTATGTGATATATATAGGTCAATTCATCCTAATAAAAAGTTATACTCGTGGTGTAGAAATCAAATAGCATGTCGATTAGATCGTTTTTATATACCCAATTCTGTAAAACATTTTGTTTCATTAGCAGATTGTTTACATGTTCCTTTCTCTGATCACTCATGTATTATATTTGACGCTTGCTTTGATGGGGTTATTTCGTGGGGACCCTTCTACTGGAAGTGCAATACTTCAGTCTTAGGTGATCAAGACCTTGGTGATCAGATAAAGATAATTTTTAAAGACCTTTTTTCTGAAAAATTGTATGGTTGCGATTTGATTTCCAAATGGGAGGAATTTAAGGGTAAATGTAAAACTGCAATTTTGAGTCACTGTAAAGCTTTGTCTCACAAGAAGAAACAACTAGTTTTTGAGCTAGAGAAGGAGTTAAATACTCTGAAACAACATCCATTAGAGAATAGCGCCGAAATCGATACTATAAAGAGTACCTTGAACGATATAGCTCAGCACTCCCGGGAAGGGGCGGTGATCAGAGCTAAATGTTCGGAATTCATTCTGGGCGAAAGACCTACAAAATATTTTATTCGGCGGGAGGTGGGTAGAAACAGAAAAAAAATGATAAAAGAAATTAAATGTCATAAAAACAATGTTAAAGTTCATAATAGCCAAGAAGGTATATCAAACTGTATTTTGTGTTATTACAAAGATTTGTATTCTAAAGGAGATATTGATAAAAACATGCAAGACGAGTTTGTTCTTAATCTGCCAACTTTGTCTAATGAATGTAAAGAACTTTGTGAAGGTTTGTTAACTATTGAAGAGTTGTATGCATCTGTTAAAAGCATGTGTAAATATAAGACCCCAGGGTCTGATGGATTGCCGTCAGAATTTTATGTACAGTTTTGGGAAATTTTGGGGGAAACTTTTACGGCAGTTGCTAATACGTGTTTCCAAGAAGGTATACTTTGTGAGAGCCAACGGTTAGGGTTAATTACCTTAATGTGTAAGAGTCCTGATGCTTCAGAACAAATCGAAAACTGGAGACCGATAAGCTTGCTTAACGTCGATTATAAAATTATTTCAAAGGCCCTTTGTAATCGTCTTAAGCTAGTAATTGATTGTATTATTGGCCAGAACCAGACATGTGGAATTCCAGGCCGCACAATTTTTGATAATTTACATTTGTTACGAAATACCCATGACTACATAGAACAAAAGGATTTAAAAGCATGTTTCATTAACCTCGATCAGGAAAAGGCATTCGATCGAGTGGACTGGCAATTTTTAAATTCATGTTTAAAACAGTATAATTTTGGGCCTGATTTTTGTAGGTGGGTACGGCTTTTGTATACTGAAATTGAAAGTAGTATCATTGTAAATGGTCATATATCTGATAAATTCATATTGTCACGTGGTGTTAGACAAGGCTGTGCTGTTTCACCTCTTTTGTACGTCATGACCTTGGAACCCTTTATAAATGCTGTAAAAGTGAATTCAACGATTGTCGGTGTTCAAATGCCTGGTACTGTGAAGCAAGCAAAAATAACTGCATATGCAGATGATACAACAATTATTGTAACAAACAAAAAATCTGTACAACCAGTGTTAGATTTGGTTAAAAATTATGAAAGAGCGTCTGGGGCAAAATTAAATTTAGCAAAAAGTGTAGCACTGCCCATAGGTAAATGGCCAGACCATGAGTTAAAAAACTTTGGAATACAGATTGTCGATGATGCTAAAATATGTGGTGTATTTTTTGGGAAAAAGTCAGAGGAACTTAATACAAGTCGAACTTTGAACAAACTAAAAAAGAATATATCATCATGGTCTAGCCGTTACCTAACGCTCAGAGGTAAATCTGTATTAATTAATTCCGTGGCCCTTGCAATTTTTTGGTTTGTTGCTCAATGTACGTTTTTACCCTCAAAATGTGTTGTTGAAGGACAAAGGGCTGTTTTTCAGTTTTTATGGAACAACAAACCAGAGTGTATCAAACGTAATGTACTGTACAATCATCATGACAAAGGTGGCTTAAATATTAACAACATCAATTGTAAGATGAAAGCGTTAGTCCTTCGTCATATTTTCAAATTGATATATGGTACAAAAGCTGATTGGTCCTATTTTTCTATTTATTGGTTGGGATTGTCTTTGAGAAAAGTGCGTCCCGAATTTGCAAAAACTAGTATTCCACATTCGTTAAACTTACCACCTTTTTATAAGTTTGCACTAGAAGCCTGGAACGAATTTTACAGTGGACAGCCTCTTCCATCTGTATGCTTTTCTACAAAGTACCTGTATATATTTTTTCGTGAACGTATTGTGGAAGACCCAAGGGTTGTTTTAAGGAATGGTCGTCTTCCATGGCAGAATATTTGGAGAAATGTTTTTCATTCTTTCCTAGATAATAACTTGGTAAACTTTGTCTATAAGCTAGTTCATGACGTGCTACCCGTTAAAGAACGGTTACTTCGGAGAAATGTAGCAACTAACGATAAATGTGTTTTCTGTACATGTTCTGAGACCCAAACACATCTTTTTGTCGAATGTGCATTGGTAAAACAAGTGTATGATTATTTTGAACGTACTGTTTTCTTGTATGCCCAAACAATATTGATGTATAACGAAAACTTTTTGATAAATAGAATGTTTAACTGTGGCGAATTAGAAAAACCTATGTGTTTATACTTACTGTCAGTTATCCAGTTTTGTGTCTGGTGCGCCAGGAACGAGTGTGTTTTTAATGACCTACAACATGACAGCAAGAGTATAATACAGATAGTAAAAGCTACAATTAAGCTAAGGGCAACAGTCGATCATTATAGATTAAGTAATCATCAGTTCAAAAAAATATGGTGTAAAGGAAATGTAATTTGTGTAATGAACAATGACAGATTTAAATTTGTTCTTAAGTAAATACTGTTGACAACAATGTTACACTTGTGCAGTTCGCAATCCCTGTGATATATTCGGTTTTTAACTGAACTGCCAAAAAACTGTGATTATGTATTTGAATGATGTCTTTTGGGAATAAATTATTTTTTGCCAAAAAAAAAAAAAAAATTCGTTTAAAATTGTGTATTTTTATATGCACTTTGCTCTGAACAGCTATATTTTAGACGTCTATCGAACATGTCTTACGCTTTGTGTTTGTGTCACAAGGGAAACTGCAAAGCTTAATTAATCCCAACGCGTCGCTTTTGTACATCAAACCTCATCTCAACTAATTTACTGATTAATTATGGAAACGGGTTGAAATATTCCAAAGATTGCACAAAAATTAAGCGTCGGTGGTGTAATGGTCAGCATGGTTGCCTTCCAAGCAGTCGATCCGGGTTCGATTCCCGGCCGACGCACTTTTATTGCGAGCGATAGGCCTATTCTATTTTCTTGATTTTGAGAATTCAGCTATGTCATCATGGCTCTTTTGAAAATTCTCTTTCGGGCAAAGAAAAATACTTATGTTGAACACATCGTTTATTTGTCTCAAGACATAAATACAATTGTGAGCTTAATCTGAACATAGGGCGTCGGTGGTGTAATGGTCAGCATGGTTGCCTTCCAAGCAGTCGATCCGGGTTCGATTCCCGGCCGACGCACCATTTTTTTTTTTCTTCTGTATTCGTTTAAAATTGTGTATTTTTATATGCACTTTGCTCTGAACAGCTATATTTTAGACGTCTATCGAACATGTCTTACGCTTTGTGTTTGTGTCACAAGGGAAACTGCAAAGCTTAATTAATCCCAACGCGTCGCTTTTGTACATCAAACCTCATCTCAACTAATTTACTGATTAATTATGGAAACGGGTTGAAATATTCCAAAGATTGCACAAAAATTAAGCGTCGGTGGTGTAATGGTCAGCATGGTTGCCTTCCAAGCAGTCGATCCGGGTTCGATTCCCGGCCGACGCACTTTTATTGCGAGCGATAGGCCTATTCTATTTTCTTGATTTTGAGAATTCAGCTATGTCATCATGGCTCTTTTGAAAATTCTCTTTCGGGCAAAGAAAAATACTTATGTTGAACACATCGTTTATTTGTCTCAAGACATAAATACAATTGTGAGCTTTATCTGAACATAGGGCGTCGGTGGTGTAATGGTCAGCATGGTTGCCTTCCAAGCAGTCGATCCGGGTTCGATTCCCGGCCGACGCACCATTTTTTTTCTTCTGTATTCGTTTAAAATTGTGTATTTTTATATGCACTTTGCTCTGAACAGCTATATTTTAGACGTCTATCGAACATGTCTTACGCTTTGTGTTTGTGTCACAAGGGAAACTGCAAAGCTTAATTAATCCCAACGCGTCGCTTTTGTACATCAAACCTCATCTCAACTAATTTACTGATTAATTATGGAAACGGGTTGAAATATTCCAAAGATTGCACAAAAATTAAGCGTCGGTGGTGTAATGGTCAGCATGGTTGCCTTCCAAGCAGTCGATCCGGGTTCGATTCCCGGCCGACGCACTTTTATTGCGAGCGATAGGCCTATTCTATTTTCTTGATTTTGAGAATTCAGCTATGTCATCATGGCTCTTTTGAAAATTCTCTTTCGGGCAAAGAAAAATATTTATGTTGAACACATCGTTTATTTGTCTCAAGACATAAATACAATTGTGAGCTTTATCTGAACATAGGGCGTCGGTGGTGTAATGGTCAGCATGGTTGCCTTCCAAGCAGTCGATCCGGGTTCGATTCCCGGCCGACGCACCATTTTTTTTTCTTCTGTATTCGTTTAAAATTGTGTATTTTTATATGCACTTTGCTCTGAACAGCTATATTTTAGACGTCTATCGAACATGTCTTACGCTTTGTGTTTGTGTCACAAGGGAAACTGCAAAGCTTAATTAATCCCAACGCGTCGCTTTTGTACATCAAACCTCATCTCAACTAATTTACTGATTAATTATGGAAACGGGTTGAAATATTCCAAAGATTGCACAAAAATTAAGCGTCGGTGGTGTAATGGTCAGCATGGTTGCCTTCCAAGCAGTCGATCCGGGTTCGATTCCCGGCCGACGCACTTTTATTGCGAGCGATAGGCCTATTCTATTTTCTTGATTTTGAGAATTCAGCTATGTCATCATGGATCTCAGTCGATCCGGGTTCGATTCCCGGCCGACGCACCATTTTTTTTTCTTCTGTATTCGTTTAAAATTGTGTATTTTTATATGCACTTTGCTCTGAACAGCTATATTTTAGACGTCTATCGAACATGTCTTACGCTTTGTGTTTGTGTCACAAGGGAAACTGCAAAGCTTAATTAATCCCAACGCGTCGCTTTTGTACATCAAACCTCATCTCAACTAATTTACTGATTAATTATGGAAACGGGTTGAAATATTCCAAAGATTGCACAAAAATTAAGCGTCGGTGTGTAATGGTCAGCATGGTTGCCTTCCAAGCAGTCGATCCGGGTTCGATTCCCGGCCGACGCACTTTTATTGCGAGCGATAGGCCTATTCTATTTTCTTGATTTTGAGAATTCAGCTATGTCATCATGGCTCTTTTGAAAATTCTCTTTCGGGCAAAGAAAAATACTTATGTTGAACACATCGTTTATTTGTCTCAAGACATAAATACAATTGTGAGCTTAATCTGAACATAGGGCGTCGGTGGTGTAATGGTCAGCATGGTTGCCTTCCAAGCAGTCGATCCGGGTTCGATTCCCGGCCGACGCACCATTTTTTTTCTTCTGTATTCGTTTAAAATTGTGTATTTTTATATGCACTTTGCTCTGAACAGCTATATTTTAGACGTCTATCGAACATGTCTTACGCTTTGTGTTTGTGTCACAAGGGAAACTGCAAAGCTTAATTAATCCCAACGCGTCGCTTTTGTACATCAAACCTCATCTCAACTAATTTACTGATTAATTATGGAAACGGGTTGAAATATTCCAAAGATTGCACAAAAATTAAGCGTCGGTGGTGTAATGGTCAGCATGGTTGCCTTCCAAGCAGTCGATCCGGGTTCGATTCCCGGCCGACGCACTTTTATTGCGAGCGATAGGCCTATTCTATTTTCTTGATTTTGAGAATTCAGCTATGTCATCATGGCTCTTTTGAAAATTCTCTTTCGGGCAAAGAAAAATACTTATGTTGAACACATCGTTTATTTGTCTCAAGACATAAATACAATTGTGAGCTTAATCTGAACATAGGGCGTCGGTGGTGTAATGGTCAGCATGGTTGCCTTCCAAGCAGTCGATCCGGGTTCGATTCCCGGCCAACGCACCATTTTTTTTCTTCTGTATTCGTTTAAAATTGTGTATTTTTATATGCACTTTGCTCTGAACAGCTATATTTTAGACGTCTATCGAACATGTCTTACGCTTTGTGTTTGTGTCACAAGGGAAACTGCAAAGCTTAATTAATCCCAACGCGTCGCTTTTGTACATCAAACCTCATCTCAACTAATTTACTGATTAATTATGGAAACGGGTTGAAATATTCCAAAGATTGCACAAAAATTAAGCGTCGGTGGTGTAATGGTCAGCATGGTTGCCTTCCAAGCAGTCGATCCGGGTTCGATTCCCGGCCGACGCACTTTTATTGCGAGCGATAGGCCTATTCTATTTTCTTGATTTTGAGAATTCAGCTATGTCATCATGGCTCTTTTGAAAATTCTCTTTCGGGCAAAGAAAAATACTTATGTTGAACACATCGTTTATTTGTCTCAAGACATAAATACAATTGTGAGCTTAATCTGAACATAGGGCGTCGGTGGTGTAATGGTCAGCATGGTTGCCTTCCAAGCAGTCGATCCGGGTTCGATTCCCGGCCGACGCACCATTTTTTTTTTTCTTCTGTATTCGTTTAAAATTGTGTATTTTTATATGCACTTTGCTCTGAACAGCTATATTTTAGACGTCTATCGAACATGTCTTACGCTTTGTGTTTGTGTCACAAGGGAAACTGCAAAGCTTAATTAATCCCAACGCGTCGCTTTTGTACATCAAACCTCATCTCAACTAATTTACTGATTAATTATGGAAACGGGTTGAAATATTCCAAAGATTGCACAAAAATTAAGCGTCGGTGGTGTAATGGTCAGCATGGTTGCCTTCCAAGCAGTCGATCCGGGTTCGATTCCCGGCCGACGCACTTTTATTGCGAGCGATAGGCCTATTCTATTTTCTTGATTTTGAGAATTCAGCTATGTCATCATGGCTCTTTTGAAAATTCTCTTTCGGGCAAAGAAAAATACTTATGTTGAACACATCGTTTATTTGTCTCAAGACATAAATACAATTGTGAGCTTTATCTGAACATAGGGCGTCGGTGGTGTAATGGTCAGCATGGTTGCCTTCCAAGCAGTCGATCCGGGTTCGATTCCCGGCCGACGCACCATTTTTTTTTCTTCTGTATTCGTTTAAAATTGTGTATTTTTATATGCACTTTGCTCTGAACAGCTATATTTTAGACGTCTATCGAACATGTCTTACGCTTTGTGTTTGTGTCACAAGGGAAACTGCAAAGCTTAATTAATCCCAACGCGTCGCTTTTGTACATCAAACCTCATCTCAACTAATTTACTGATTAATTATGGAAACGGGTAGAAATATTCCAAAGATTGCACAAAAATTAAGCGTCGGTGGTGTAATGGTCAGCATGGTTGCCTTCCAAGCAGTCGATCCGGGTTCGATTCCCGGCCGACGCACTTTTATTGCGAGCGATAGGCCTATTCTATTTTCTTGATTTTGAGAATTCAGCTATGTCATCATGGCTCTTTTGAAAATTCTCTTTCGGGCAAAGAAAAATATTTATGTTGAACACATCGTTTATTTGTCTCAAGACATAAATACAATTGTGAGCTTTATCTGAACATAGGGCGTCGGTGGTGTAATGGTCAGCATGGTTGCCTTCCAAGCAGTCGATCCGGGTTCGATTCCCGGCCGACGCACCATTTTTTTTTCTTCTGTATTCGTTTAAAATTGTGTATTTTTATATGCACTTTGCTCTGAACAGCTATATTTTAGACGTCTATCGAACATGTCTTACGCTTTGTGTTTGTGTCACAAGGGAAACTGCAAAGCTTAATTAATCCCAACGCGTCGCTTTTGTACATCAAACCTCATCTCAACTAATTTACTGATTAATTATGGAAACGGGTTGAAATATTCCAAAGATTGCACAAAAATTAAGCGTCGGTGGTGTAATGGTCAGCATGGTTGCCTTCCAAGCAGTCGATCCGGGTTCGATTCCCGGCCGACGCACTTTTATTGCGAGCGATAGGCCTATTCTATTTTCTTGATTTTGAGAATTCAGCTATGTCATCATGGATCTCAGTCGATCCGGGTTCGATTCCCGGCCAACGCACCATTTTTTTTCTTCTGTATTCGTTTAAAATTGTGTATTTTTATATGCACTTTGCTCTGAACAGCTATATTTTAGACGTCTATCGAACATGTCTTACGCTTTGTGTTTGTGTCACAAGGGAAACTGCAAAGCTTAATTAATCCCAACGCGTCGCTTTTGTACATCAAACCTCATCTCAACTAATTTACTGATTAATTATGGAAACGGGTTGAAATATTCCAAAGATTGCACAAAAATTAAGCGTCGGTGGTGTAATGGTCAGCATGGTTGCCTTCCAAGCAGTCGATCCGGGTTCGATTCCCGGCCGACGCACTTTTATTGCGAGCGATAGGCCTATTCTATTTTCTTGATTTTGAGAATTCAGCTATGTCATCATGGCTCTTTTGAAAATTCTCTTTCGGGCAAAGAAAAATACTTATGTTGAACACATCGTTTATTTGTCTCAAGACATAAATACAATTGTGAGCTTAATCTGAACATAGGGCGTCGGTGGTGTAATGGTCAGCATGGTTGCCTTCCAAGCAGTCGATCCGGGTTCGATTCCCGGCCGACGCACCATTTTTTTTTCTTCTGTATTCGTTTAAAATTGTGTATTTTTATATGCACTTTGCTCTGAACAGCTATATTTTAGACGTCTATCGAACATGTCTTACGCTTTGTGTTTGTGTCACAAGGGAAACTGCAAAGCTTAATTAATCCCAACGCGTCGCTTTTGTACATCAAACCTCATCTCAACTAATTTACTGATTAATTATGGAAACGGGTTGAAATATTCCAAAGATTGCACAAAAATTAAGCGTCGGTGGTGTAATGGTCAGCATGATTGCCTTCCAAGCAGTCGATCCGGGTTCGATTCCCGGCCGACGCACTTTTATTGCGAGCGATAGGCCTATTCTATTTTCTTGATTTTGAGAATTCAGCTATGTCATCATGGCTCTTTTGAAAATTCTCTTTCGGGCAAAGAAAAATACTTATGTTGAACACATCGTTTATTTGTCTCAAGACATAAATACAATTGTGAGCTTTATCTGAACATAGGGCGTCGGTGGTGTAATGGTCAGCATGGTTGCCTTCCAAGCAGTCGATCCGGGTTCGATTCCCGGCCGACGCACCATTTTTTTTTCTTCTGTATTCGTTTAAAATTGTGTATTTTTATATGCACTTTGCTCTGAACAGCTATATTTTAGACGTCTATCGAACATGTCTTACGCTTTGTGTTTGTGTCACAAGGGAAACTGCAAAGCTTAATTAATCCCAACGCGTCGCTTTTGTACATCAAACCTCATCTCAACTAATTTACTGATTAATTATGGAAACGGGTTGAAATATTCCAAAGATTGCACAAAAATTAAGCGTCGGTGGTGTAATGGTCAGCATGGTTGCCTTCCAAGCAGTCGATCCGGGTTCGATTCCCGGCCGACGCACTTTTATTGCGAGCGATAGGCCTATTCTATTTTCTTGATTTTGAGAATTCAGCTATGTCATCATGGCTCTTTTGAAAATTCTCTTTCGGGCAAAGAAAAATACTTATGTTGAACACATCGTTTATTTGTCTCAAGACATAAATACAATTGTGAGCTTTATCTGAACATAGGGCGTCGGTGGTGTAATGGTCAGCATGGTTGCCTTCCAAGCAGTCGATCCGGGTTCGATTCCCGGCCGACGCACCATTTTTTTTTCTTCTGTATTCGTTTAAAATTGTGTATTTTTATATGCACTTTGCTCTGAACAGCTATATTTTAGACGTCTATCGAACATGTCTTACGCTTTGTGTTTGTGTCACAAGGGAAACTGCAAAGCTTAATTAATCCCAACGCGTCGCTTTTGTACATCAAACCTCATCTCAACTAATTTACTGATTAATTATGGAAACGGGTTGAAATATTCCAAAGATTGCACAAAAATTAAGCGTCGGTGGTGTAATGGTCAGCATGGTTGCCTTCCAAGCAGTCGATCCGGGTTCGATTCCCGGCCGACGCACTTTTATTGCGAGCGATAGGCCTATTCTATTTTCTTGATTTTGAGAATTCAGCTATGTCATCATGGCTCTTTTGAAAATTCTCTTTCGGGCAAAGAAAAATACTTATGTTGAACACATCGTTTATTTGTCTCAAGACATAAATACAATTGTGAGCTTTATCTGAACATAGGGCGTCGGTGGTGTAATGGTCAGCATGGTTGCCTTCCAAGCAGTCGATCCGGGTTCGATTCCCGGCCGACGCACCATTTTTTTTTCTTCTGTATTCGTTTAAAATTGTGTATTTTTATATGCACTTTGCTCTGAACAGCTATATTTTAGACGTCTATCGAACATGTCTTACGCTTTGTGTTTGTGTCACAAGGGAAACTGCAAAGCTTAATTAATCCCAACGCGTCGCTTTTGTACATCAAACCTCATCTCAACTAATTTACTGATTAATTATGGAAACGGGTTGAAATATTCCAAAGATTGCACAAAAATTAAGCGTCGGTGGTGTAATGGTCAGCATGGTTGCCTTCCAAGCAGTCGATCCGGGTTCGATTCCCGGCCGACGCACTTTTATTGCGAGCGATAGGCCTATTCTATTTTCTTGATTTTGAGAATTCAGCTATGTCATCATGGCTCTTTTGAAAATTCTCTTTCGGGCAAAGAAAAATACTTATGTTGAACACATCGTTTATTTGTCTCAAGACATAAATACAATTGTGAGCTTTATCTGAACATAGGGCGTCGGTGGTGTAATGGTCAGCATGGTTGCCTTCCAAGCAGTCGATCCGGGTTCGATTCCCGGCCGACGCACCATTTTTTTTTCTTCTGTATTCGTTTAAAATTGTGTATTTTTATATGCACTTTGCTCTGAACAGCTATATTTTAGACGTCTATCGAACATGTCTTACGCTTTGTGTTTGTGTCACAAGGGAAACTGCAAAGCTTAATTAATCCCAACGCGTCGCTTTTGTACATCAAACCTCATCTCAACTAATTTACTGATTAATTATGGAAACGGGTTGAAATATTCCAAAGATTGCACAAAAATTAAGCGTCGGTGGTGTAATGGTCAGCATGGTTGCCTTCCAAGCAGTCGATCCGGGTTCGATTCCCGGCCGACGCACTTTTATTGCGAGCGATAGGCCTATTCTATTTTCTTGATTTTGAGAATTCAGCTATGTCATCATGGCTCTTTTGAAAATTCTCTTTCGGGCAAAGAAAAATACTTATGTTGAACACGTCGTTTATTTGTCTCAAGACATAAATACAATTGTGAGCTTTATCTGAACATAGGGCGTCGGTGGTGTAATGGTCAGCATGGTTGCCTTCCAAGCAGTCGATCCGGGTTCGATTCCCGGCCGACGCACTTTTATTGCGAGCGATAGGCCTATTCTATTTTCTTGATTTTGAGAATTCAGCTATGTCATCATGGCTCTTTTGAAAATTCTCTTTCGGGCAAAGAAAAATACTTATGTTGAACACATCGTTTATTTGGAGGAGTTCAGTTTGAACATTTGGAGAGGAAGGACGTGTTTCCTAGTGCTCCAGTTTAACGTTGTGTTGTCGTTGTAGTGTATTGGAAAGTGTACTTGGAAGATAGTTGTGTACGGTGTTCAACCTAAGCCGTCCCTGGGGGACTGCCCTAGGTTTGTAACCCGGGCTTAGGCCCGTGTTACCTATCGCCATGTCGCGCCCTGTACAACATCACAGTACATGGAAAGTAGATATGTCTTTGTCTGTTTGTTTGAAAGCGAGAAATCCGGATGATTTTTCCAAAGCATATCAGAGAAACTTTTTGAAAGCATTGAACGATGTGATCGACACAGATAATGAAATGTTGTGTTTTCAGAAGAACTATTATACTAAGTATTTTGTCGTACGTGTGTCTTCAGAGAAAGCACATAATGCCCTTTTGTCAAAGGGCATCCTTGAAACAAATGTCGGACTATGGACTATTACGCCTGCAAGCGCCAGTATTATAAATATTACTGTGCATTGGGCTCCTGATGAAATGCCGGATGAAATGATTTGGGATGCCTTGAAACCATATGGGGAATGTATGTCTTCATACAGGCCAAAGTTCTCGGACGACTTTTTTAGTCATGTAAGGACTGGGATCCGAAAGTATAGGTTTAAATGTCATCAACTTAGGTATGTACCTAACTTTATTCGTTTTTCCAGTGGGCATCTGGTTATGCTGACTTACCCGGGGCAATCGCAAGAATGTCGCCGCTGTTCCCAAAAGGGTCATCGAGCCCCGGTGTGTAAAGCTATATTCTGTGACAATTGTGACGGATTTTCCCCTCATAATGACCCCCATACAAGCGAGGAGTGCCTATTAAACTGTAGAATTTGCAACTCAAGTGAACACAATGTTACACAATGTTGCGCTCGGCTGGGCTCGTACGCAGAGAGAGTGAGGGGAAAGAAAGCAGCGAGTAGGGAGCTTTTGAGCGAAGATAGGCTGCTTGCAGACCGTAACAGCGTCGACAACCTGTCCGAAGCCGACAGTGATATCGATGTGGAGGGTGGTATTTCTGAAGGAGAGACGGATATGGAGGAGGACAGAGAAGATTTGAGTGACGAGCAACAGGGAGAAGATTTGGAAGAAAGTATAGTACCAGAGGGAAATGTAAATGACGAGAAAGTGATGAGTGAAACGACCGAGATTGTTAGTGTTACAGAGAGTGTTGACAGACAAGAGTTGGAGACCCGAGAAGTAGGTCAAGCGACCGGGGAATCCCAGCCTTTGGAGGTCACTGAGTGCATGGAAATTTCCTGCAACCTAAAAAGAATACAGGCCGAAGTTCATGCTGACGGTGAATCTGTGTCACCGAAACCGATGTCCTCCAAAAAAGTGAAAGGAGTTGTGATCGATACAGTTGAGGAATCGTGTGTGTTTAGAAATGTAGTTGATAGTGTAGAAAGTGAGAATCAAACATATACGGATAATAGTGAGACAAGTAGTAGTCAGCAAGCGATAACACCTTTGCCTTGTGATACTGACACTTTGGACAGCCCTCTGTCTGTTTACAGGCTAAAGGCAGCCGAAGCCAGGCGGACTAGAAAATCAAGGAAAAAGACTAAAAACAATCAGTAACGTTCAATTTAAGACCCTTTTCAAACTCTACAATTCACGGATTTATCGGGACAAGTATCAGATTGGGTATGTACTGTCTGTTTTTAATAAATACCTTATTAATGTCTTTTAACAACAACAACAACAACAGTTCAATTCGATTTGCCTCGATAAATACTAATGGGCTACGTTCTATTGACAAACAGTGTGATTTGAGAGACTTCGTGCTTGATAATAAAATCGATGTTTTATTTTTACAGGAGACACATTTTGTAAATAATAATGATTTTAAATACTTAAATATACCGGGAGATTGTAGGTGGGCTAGGGGAAGTACTCAGAGCTGTGGGGTGGGTATTATTGTCAGATATACTGTAGATTGTGTTGTTAGGAATGTCATAAGGTGCCCTCATGGTAGATATATTAGCATGCGGGTTGACATTAATAACAAATCGTTAAATTTAGTATGTATTTATGCTCCTAATGGTGCCCAAGAAAGGAAAGATTTTATTTCAAACCTTGACAGTATTATGCAAGGCAGTGATTTTATTATTTTGGGGGGAGATTTTAACTGTGTCGAGAATGTAGATTTAGATAGGATTAGCTCATCAACAAATATAAGAAATGTAGGTATGAATGAAATTAAGGCTCTTAAAACAGAATTAGGGCTTTGTGATGTTTTTCGCAAGTTACAACCTGATAAAAAACTGTTTTCATGGTCAAGGGGGTCAAGTGCTAGCAGACTTGACAGATTTTATATCCCTAATTCAGCCTGTGATTCAGTTACCTCATGTGATATCATTCCTACATGTTTTTCAGACCACTCTTGTGTCATTTTAGATATTAGTTTTAGAAATGTTATCACATGGGGGAACTTTTACTGGAAATGTAATGTTTCAATTTTAAAAGATGAAGGTCTGTATGACAAAATTCAATCTGTTTTTAATGAGTATTTTAACAATTGTGATTTTTCTGTCAATGATTTTAAATTGATTGATAAATGGGATGCTTTTAAAACAGAATGCAAAGATGTTTTAAGAAAACACTCCATTTGTGTGGCTTCTGAGAAAAAGGCTCACCTTCGAGACCTGGAGCATCAATTAAATTTATTGAAAAACAATCCTGTTGTAAACAAAGAAAGAATAACTGAGTTAAAGGAAAGTATATGTGCTATACAAAGTTCTTCTCGAAATGGGGCTGTTATTCGAGCTAAAGCTGTACATTTTGATCAGGGCGAGAAACCGACTAAATATTTTATTAAAAAAGAAATTAGCAGAGGAAGAAAGAAATTGATTAATAAAGTTGAATGTCCTGTTAACAGTAATGAAATTTACACCTCACAGACTGATATTACAAAATGTATCACAGATTATTTTACAGAACTGTATACAGAACAAGAAACTGATTTTAATTGTCAGGCTGAGTTTTTAGAGGGTTTACCAACATTGAGTCATGATTTTAAAAATTTATGTGAAGGTGTTTTAACAGAACATGAATTGTTTTTAGCTGTAAATAGCATGAACACTTTTCGTTCCCCTGGCTCAGATGGTTTGCCAGCTGAATTTTATATGACTTTTTGGCCAATTTTTAGCACTGTATATACTAAAGTTATAAACTGTTGTTTTAAACTTGGTAAACTTAGTGAATCCCAACGTTATGGGTTAATAACTCTATTATGTAAAGATAAAGATAACTCAGACAAAATTTCAAACTGGAGACCCATAAGTCTTTTAAATGTAGATTACAAAATTGTGTCTAAGGCCCTCTGTAACAGATTAAAGCAAGTTATTGAAACTATTATTTTACAAAACCAAACATGTGGTATCCCTGGTAGAACTATTTTTGACAATTTACATCTTTTTAGAAATATTTATGATTATGTTGATCAGAAAGACCTAAAAGCATGTTTTTTAAATCTCGACCAAGAAAAAGCATTTGATAGAGTTGATTGGAGTTTTTTAATGAAATCTTTAACAGCTTTTAATTTTGGTCCAGATTTTATTAACTGGGTTAAGTTATTATATACAGAAATATCCAGCTCAGTAATTGTCAATGGTCATGTTTCTACACATTTTAATTTGTCTCGCGGTGTGCGACAAGGCTGTTCTTTGTCGCCACTTTTATACATTTTGTCGTTAGAACCCTTTTTAACTGCCCTTAGAGGCAACATGAAAATACAAGGATTGAAAATGCCTGGTACTACTAAGCATGCTAAAGTTTCAGCCTATGCTGATGACACCACTGTTATTTTAACTGAAGAAAAGTCTGTACCTATTGTTATTGAAGAGGCTAGAAAGTATGGTAGGGCATCTGGTGCCAAACTAAATCTATCAAAAACAGTAATTTTGCCCATGGGGCGTTGGGACGAAAGTAAGGTACCAGATGTCGAGATCAAAACTTCAAATAACGTAAAACTTTGTGGTATATTTTTTGGCAAAGACCAATCAAAGCTAAATTGTGATCATGTTCTAAATAAAGTGAAAAAACAAGTAACTTCTTGGACAGGTAGACACCTCACTTATAGAGGTAAGTCGGTTTTAATTAACACAGTGGCTTTATCATTTTTATGGTTTACTGCCCAGGTTTGTCTGTTCCCACCTAAATATATGTTACAATGTACTCAGGAAGTTTTTAAATTTTTATGGAATGGAAAACCCGAATGTATTAAGAGACTTGCAGCATATAATGGTTTTAAGGAAGGGGGGTTGAATGTAAATAATGTAGAATGTAAACTCAAGGCTTTTAGTATAAAACATATTTTAAACTTACTTTATGGAACCAATGCAGATTGGAAGTTTTTTACTATTTATTGGCTGGGTTTATCTTTTAGAAATATTTGCCCTGATTTTAGTCGTTCAAATATACCTCATTCACACCTTTTTATCCCACCTTTTTATGTTTTTGCTCTTAAATCCTGGCGAGAATTTTATCAAGGTCAAGGTCTCCCCCCTGTCAAGTATACCACTAAATTTTTATACACATCATTTTTATCAAAAATTTTATTGTCGCCAAGATGTGTTTTAAAACAGCCTTTTTTGGACTGGCAGAAGATTTGGGACACAGTTTTTAACAAATTTTTAGATCACAATTTGATAAATTTTTGTTTTAAGCTTGTCCATGATATTTTGCCTGTCAAAGAAAGGCTTTTAAGGAGAAATATTGTAACTGATGATAAATGTGTTTTTTGCTCATCATCAGAGACACAGGTTCATTTGTTTGTACACTGTAGAATTGTGAAAGAAGTTTTTAATGAATTTACCCGTGTATTTATGATGTATGCTAATTTTTTACCAAGTTTTAATGAAGATGAATTGATTTTTAAGCTACTTCACCTACCTTTAACTGAAATTGAATATAATATATGCATTTACCTCATCACAATAATCCAGCATTCAATTTGGATTGCCAGAAATCAGATAATATTTGAAAATAAGAAATTCTCTTCAGTCCAAATTGTCAAAATGGCTATACATAACATTAACACCAGAATTCATGTTGACTATCACAGGCTGGAAAAGGCACATTTCAAACAAATCTGGTGCAGGAAAAAAGTGTTTTGCAAAATAGTAAATGGTGAACTACAAACAATACTGAAATGAGAGTGTAACTCCAAAAAATTGTTTAAATTTACAAATTGAAAAGGTGCTGTTTGTATACATTCATGTTTTAATATTGTAACTGTATATGGAAAATAAACATTTTATTATTCAAAAGAAAAAAAAAGAAAAATACTTATGTTGAACACATCGTTTATTTGTCTCAAGACATAAATACAATTGTGAGCTTAATCTGAACATAGGGCGTCGGTGGTGTAATGGTCAGCATGGTTGCCTTCCAAGCAGTCGATCCGGGTTCGATTCCCGGCCGACGCACCATTTTTTTTCTTCTGTATTCGTTTAAAATTGTGTATTTTTATATGCACTTTGCTCTGAACAGCTATATTTTAGACGTCTATCGAACATGTCTTACGCTTTGTGTTTGTGTCACAAGGGAAACTGCAAAGCTTAATTAATCCCAACGCGTCGCTTTTGTACATCAAACCTCATCTCAACTAATTTACTGATTAATTATGGAAACGGGTTGAAATATTCCAAAGATTGCACAAAAATTAAGCGTCGGTGGTGTAATGGTCAGCATGGTTGCCTTCCAAGCAGTCGATCCGGGTTCGATTCCCGGCCGACGCACTTTTATTGCGAGCGATAGGCCTATTCTATTTTCTTGATTTTGAGAATTCAGCTATGTCATCATGGCTCTTTTGAAAATTCTCTTTCGGGCAAAGAAAAATACTTATGTTGAACACATCGTTTATTTGTCTCAAGACATAAATACAATTGTGAGCTTAATCTGAACATAGGGCGTCGGTGGTGTAATGGTCAGCATGGTTGCCTTCCAAGCAGTCGATCCGGGTTCGATTCCCGGCCGACGCACCATTTTTTTTTCTTCTGTATTCGTTTAAAATTGTGTATTTTTATATGCACTTTGCTCTGAACAGCTATATTTTAGACGTCTATCGAACATGTCTTACGCTTTGTGTTTGTGTCACAAGGGAAACTGCAAAGCTTAATTAATCCCAACGCGTCGCTTTTGTACATCAAACCTCATCTCAACTAATTTACTGATTAATTATGGAAACGGGTTGAAATATTCCAAAGATTGCACAAAAATTAAGCGTCGGTGGTGTAATGGTCAGCATGGTTGCCTTCCAAGCAGTCGATCCGGGTTCGATTCCCGGCCGACGCACTTTTATTGCGAGCGATAGGCCTATTCTATTTTCTTGATTTTGAGAATTCAGCTATGTCATCATGGCTCTTTTGAAAATTCTCTTTCGGGCAAAGAAAAATACTTATGTTGAACACATCGTTTATTTGTCTCAAGACATAAATACAATTGTGAGCTTTATCTGAACATAGGGCGTCGGTGGTGTAATGGTCAGCATGGTTGCCTTCCAAGCAGTCGATCCGGGTTCGATTCCCGGCCGACGCACCATTTTTTTTTCTTCTGTATTCGTTTAAAATTGTGTATTTTTATATGCACTTTGCTCTGAACAGCTATATTTTTTAAGATCGCCATCTTGGTTTCGAAGTGAAAGGACGTCTACTCCAGAGCTCCTGAAAATCTGATTCCATCGGCTTCTATGGTCAGTTTGATGTTTTTATTTTTGTGTTGTAAGACTCTATACACATCTAGTGAGAACTATAAACGACTTTTGGAGTGAATCTTTTTGGGGCATAGCCCTAACAGTGTAACATGTCTAGACCAGTGTATGTAAGCCGTGATGTAAACCCTGGTAAGCCATTGACCGTGGCTATATCAACGACCGACTCGTCTGTCTTTTCTTCCACTTTCCATAAAGAGTTTATGCCTGCATTGAGATCTGTAATTGACCCAGCTGATATGTCTACCTTTCAAAAGAATTTCTTTAAAAAGACATTTTACTTAACTCTAACCACACAGTATAGCTATGAAGCCCTTGTCACTAAAGCTACTATAGACGTTGATAATTCAACTTGGGATATTGTACCAGCCAGTGCTATCTATATGAACGTGACCGCCCACTGGGCACCAGAGGATCTATCAGACGATGCTATACATAAAGCACTAAAAGAATACGGCGACTGTGTGTCAGTGGTAAAGCCAAAGTTTTCTCAGCCCGGCCTGACTCACGTTCGGACTGGCATTCGTATATACCGGTTCCGTTGCAAAACATCTAGATATGTGCCAAACTTTATTAATTTTGGTGGCGATGTGGTAATGTTTACCTACCCCGGACAATCGTATCAATGTAGAAAATGTGCCCAGTTTTCCCACAAAGCTCCTGATTGCAAATCGATTTGGTGTAAGAACTGTGCTGGATTTTCTCCTCATGAAAATCCCCATACGGAAAGCAATTGCACTGCTCCCTGTTATATATGCAAATCGCCAACTCATACCATCTCTGAGTGTTGTTCGAGGACAGCTTCCTACGCTGCCTGCGTTAAAAATATTTCCACCAAGACAGGATCGAACCCCCATACATCTGCTCCTACAGATGACGAAGATAACCACAGTGATGTAGATGTGTGTGCTTTAACGGATTCAGCGGAAGAAAGTGAAGAAAGAATGACCTGTGAAAGTGATCATGAATACTGTGATGAACCATCGTTGGAAGTCGAACCCCCGACCGTTGCAGCAACCCCTCCTAACCCAACAGTCAACACCCAGCTAGTGAGTGAAGACGTCGTACTTCAAGTCGTCCAGGCTGATGTTCACCAAGCCATATCACCTGAACCCGTCTGCCAAAAGAAAGCTAAACTCGAGAATAGAACCCCCGCACCTCAGGCCAACAACCTTGAATCGGAGAGTGACACCAGCATGATTCACGATATTCGTCAGGAAATGACCCCCATTCCATCTGATGAGGGATCCAATATGCTTTTTGAGTATCGCAAGAAAAAGTCGAAAGGTAGACGTCGGTTAAGTAGAGATTGAACTTTACCATCTTCAAAATGGGTATGTGCCGTATACTTCTCTTATTTTCACTAATGTCTTTAGATAATTCAATTCGCTTCGCTTCTCTGAATGTTAACGGCTTACGTAGTGCCGAGAAGCACTCGTCGGTAAAGCAATTTGTTTTTGATAACGATGTCGATATTTTGTTTTTACAAGAAACCCATTTTAATTGTTATAATGATACCAAAAAATTACAAATTCCGGGAGATTCAAGGTGGGCGTACGGTACAAATAAGAGCTGTGGGGTTGGCATTATTATAAGGTATACTGTAGATTGTGTTATCCATAGTGTAGTCAGGTGTCCTCATGGGCGCTACCTTTCAATGAAAGTTTCGATTAACGGGGTATCTTTGAACTTGACCTGTGTTTATGCGCCAAACAATGTGTCAGATAGGAAAGAATTCATTTCGTCCTTAGACAAAGTCCTACTTGGTAGCAATCTTGTAATTTTGGGAGGAGATTTTAATTGCACAGAGAATGTAAAGCTAGATAAATATGGTGACCATGTTGAAAAGAATGATGGTAAAACTGAATTATCGTCATTAAGAAACGAATTCAATTTACACGATGTTTTTCGAAAATTACACCCAAACAAAGTGTGTTATACCTGGTCCAGAGGACAAAGCGCCAGTCGACTTGATAGGTTTTATTTACAAAATTCATTGTTGTTTAACATATCTGAATGTGACGTAATCCATGTGCCATTTTCTGACCACTCTTGTGTATTTTTTAATGTGAATTTTGAGAATGTTATCAGTTGGGGGAAATTTTATTGGAAATGTAACGTTTCGGTATTGAATGATGTTTCTCTATGTGAGAAAATAAAATGCACATTTAATACTCATTTTAGTGGGCCGACCAAAGAAGGCGAGGAATTGATCCAGGCTTGGGAGCATTTTAAGTCTGACTGCAGGGAGTCAATTAAGAGTCATTGTAAATTAAATAGACAAAAGAAACGACATAAATTGACTCAGCTGGAGTCAGAACTAAATGACCTCAAGTCTAACCCTGTTAGGAACGCCCTTCGTATTGAAGATTGTAAAAAAGCTATGTGTGCCTTACAGAACGAAGCCTATAAAGGCTCAGTTATAAGAGCTAAAGCTGTCGACTTTAATCAAGGAGAGAAACCAAGTAGGTATTTCATTCGTCGGGAAGCGGGGAGAGGGAAGAAAAAAATGATTAAGTCTATCAAATGTCATCATGATTCGTCTGTCAGCCACACAAGCCAGTTAGGTATTACACAATGTATAAAGTCTTATTATGAAAAATTGTATTCTAAATCTGAACCAGATTATGAAAGTATGGAAACCTTTTTAGACCATTTACCAAAATTAGATGACGATTTAAGTGATATGTGTGAGGGCCTAGTCTGTAATTCAGAATTGTTCTCTGCTGTAAAAGAAATGAATATATATCGCTCTCCTGGAAACGATGGCCTTCCAGCCGAGTTTTACCAACAATACTGGTCCATTATTGGTGATGTATTTACATCTGTAGTTAATGCTTGTTTTTTCAATGAGAAGCTTTGTCCTTCACAGAGAACAGGCCTTATAACTCTTATGTGTAAAGATCTAGATAATTCTGAAGATATTAGGAACTGGCGTCCAATAAGTCTGTTAAACACTGATTATAAGATTATATCAAAGACTCTATGTAACCGGTTTAAACGTGTGATCGAGTATATTGTTCTTCCTAATCAGACATGTGGTGTTCCAGGAAGGAGTATCTTCGATAACCTCCATTTACTACGAAATGTGTTTGACTATGTGGAACAAAAAGATATTCGAGCATGCTTCCTCAACTTAGATCAAGAAAAAGCATTTGATAGAGTTGATTGGTTGTTTTTATTTAAATGCTTAGAAAAGTATAATTTTGGTCCCCAATTCTGTAGCTGGGTTAAATTATTGTATAATGATATTACAAGTAACGTTATTGTGAACGGCCACATCTCTGACGAATTTGTTGTATCACGTGGTGTCCGTCAGGGGTGTGGTCTTTCGCCTCTGCTGTATATATTGTCTTTAGAACCTTTTATACGAGCGGTAATTAGCAATGAAAACATTAAGGGGGTGCGCATGCCCGGAACATCAAAAGAAGCAAAGCTATCTGCTTATGCAGACGATACTACAGTTATACTGTCTGATATACCATCTGTTAATAATGCTGTATGTTTAGCAGAAAAGTACAGTCATGCTTCTGGGTCCAAACTCAATTTGTCAAAGACAACTTTGCTCCCTTTTGGAAAATGGGAGGGTGACTTGGATCATGTAAATAGCGTTTGTGTTGTAGATAATGTAAAAATTTGTGGCATTAACTTTGGAAAGGATCAAGAAAAGATCAATTCCGACCGTGTTGTAAATAAAGTAAACACTAATGTTACAGCTTGGAACGGGAGGTATTTAACCCTAAAAGGGAAATCCGTCCTGGTTAATTCAATCGCTCTTTGTGCTCTCTGGTTCACAGTACAATGTTTTTTGTTACCAAAACAGTGCATTTTACAGTGCACAAGATCCGCTTTTAGATTTTTATGGGACGGTAAACCAGAGGGTATAAAGAGAGATGTGCTCTACAACACTTATGATAATGGTGGGTTAAACATCCAAAACATTGAAGTTAAATGTAAGTCATTCGCCATTAAACATATGTTGAAACTAATCTATGGCTCGACCGCTGATTGGTCATATTTTGCTGTATATTGGCTCGGTATCTCCCTACGCAATGTTTGTCCAAAATATGCAAGAAGTAACATTCCTCATTCTGAAAACTTACCTTTGTTTTACAAATTTGTATTGAATTCATGGAGAGAGTTCTATTTTGGTCAGCCGCTGCCACCTGCTATGTACACAACAAAGTATGTTTACAATCAGTTAATTAATAAAGTTGTAGCAGTGCCTAGAATAATCTTAAAGCAGCCTCAAATTGATTGGCCTTTAACATGGAAATCTGTATTTAATGTATTCTTGGATCACAATTTAATTAATTTTAGTTTTAAACTTGTTCACGATATCTTACCTGTAAAGGAGAGATTGTTGCGCAGAAATGTAGCCACTGATGATAGATGTGTTTTCTGTGGTGTGTCTGAAACAACATCTCACCTATTTGTTAATTGTAAAATTGTACATGAAGTTTTTGATAAATTTAGTAGAATGTTCGTTCTATGTACTGGTTTTCTCCCACCAATAGATGAAAAAACTATGCTGTACAAATCATTCAATCCCAGACTCTCGAAAATTGATTCTGACTTATGTCTATACTTTATAAATGTTATTCAGTTTTGTATATGGTGCTGTAGGAATGAAGCTGTGTTCAATGACAAACCCCCTTGTTTAAAAAACATAGTTAGGGCTACTAAATGTGTACTGAAAACAAGAATATCGGTCGATCACTATAGGTTAAGCGAGGTAGACTTTAAGAAAATTTGGTGTAAAACAAATGTAATATGCAAGATAAATAACAACAAACTTACGTTTGTAATATAATGTTTTCTACGTTGTAATACCTGTGTGAACTAAGTCAGTGGCAGTTTCTTGACTGTGATAATTTAATTTTAAACGCTGCCCTATGATTTAAATGTCATCTGTATAAATTGTTGAATGTATTGTGTACAATGGGAATAAACAACTTTTTCTCAAAAAAAAAAAAAAAAATTGTGTATTTTTATATGCACTTTGCTCTGAACAGCTATATTTTAGACGTCTATCGAACATGTCTTACGCTTTGTGTTTGTGTCACAAGGGAAACTGCAAAGCTTAATTAATCCCAACGCGTCGCTTTTGTACATCAAACCTCATCTCAACTAATTTACTGATTAATTATGGAAACGGGTTGAAATATTCCAAAGATTGCACAAAAATTAAGCGTCGGTGGTGTAATGGTCAGCATGGTTGCCTTCCAAGCAGTCGATCCGGGTTCGATTCCCGGCCGACGCACTTTTATTGCGAGCGATAGGCCTATTCTATTTTCTTGATTTTGAGAATTCAGCTATGTCATCATGGCTCTTTTGAAAATTCTCTTTCGGGCAAAGAAAAATACTTATGTTGAACACATCGTTTATTTGTCTCAAGACATAAATACAATTGTGAGCTTTATCTGAACATAGGGCGTCGGTGGTGTAATGGTCAGCATGGTTGCCTTCCAAGCAGTCGATCCGGGTTCGATTCCCGGTCGACGCACCATTTTTTTTTCTTCTGTATTCGTTTAAAATTGTGTATTTTTATATGCACTTTGCTCTGAACAGCTATATTTTAGACGTCTATCGAACATGTCTTACGCTTTGTGTTTGTGTCACAAGGGAAACTGCAAAGCTTAATTAATCCCAACGCGTCGCTTTTCTACATCAAACCTCATCTCAACTAATTTACTGATTAATTATGGAAACGGGTTGAAATATTCCAAAGATTGCACAAAAATTAAGCGTCGGTGGTGTAATGGTCAGCATGGTTGCCTTCCAAGCAGTCGATCCGGGTTCGATTCCCGGCCGACGCACTTTTATTGCGAGCGATAGGCCTATTCTATTTTCTTGATTTTGAGAATTCAGCTATGTCATCATGGCTCTTTTGAAAATTCTCTTTCGGGCAAAGAAAAATACTTATGTTGAACACATCGTTTATTTGTCTCAAGACATAAATACAATTGTGAGCTTTATCTGAACATAGGGCGTCGGTGGTGTAATGGTCAGCATGGTTGCCTTCCAAGCAGTCGATCCGGGTTCGATTCCCGGCCGACGCACCATTTTTTTTTCTTCTGTATTCGTTTAAAATTGTGTATTTTTATATGCACTTTGCTCTGAACAGCTATATTTTAGACGTCTATCGAACATGTCTTACGCTTTGTGTTTGTGTCACAAGGGAAACTGCAAAGCTTAATTAATCCCAACGCGTCGCTTTTGTACATCAAACCTCATCTCAACTAATTTACTGATTAATTATGGAAACGGGTTGAAATATTCCAAAGATTGCACAAAAATTAAGCGTCGGTGGTGTAATGGTCAGCATGGTTGCCTTCCAAGCAGTCGATCCGGGTTCGATTCCCGGCCGACGCACTTATATTGCGAGCGATAGGCCTATTCTATTTTCTTGATTTTGAGAATTCAGCTATGTCATCATGGCTCTTTTGAAAATTCTCTTTCGGGCAAAGAAAAATACTTATGTTGAACACATCGTTTATTTGTCTCAAGACATAAATACAATTGTGAGCTTTATCTGAACATAGGGCGTCGGTGGTGTAATGGTCAGCATGGTTGCCTTCCAAGCAGTCGATCCGGGTTCGATTCCCGGCCGACTCACCATTTTTTTTTCTTCTGTATTCGTTTAAAATTGTGTATTTTTATATGCACTTTGCTCTGAACAGCTATATTTTAGACGTCTATCGAACATGTCTTACGCTTTGTGTTTGTGTCACAAGGGAAACTGCAAAGCTTAATTAATCCCAACGCGTCGCTTTTGTACATCAAACCTCATCTCAACTAATTTACTGATTAATTATGGAAACGGGTTGAAATATTCCAAAGATTGCACAAAAATTAAGCGTCGGTGGTGTAATGGTCAGCATGGTTGCCTTCCAAGCAGTCGATCAGGGTTCGATTCCCGGCCGACGCACTTTTATTGCGAGCGATAGGCCTATTCTATTTTCTTGATTTTGAGAATTCAGCTATGTCATCATGGCTCTTTTGAAAATTCTCTTTCGGGCAAAGAAAAATACTTATGTTGAACACATCGTTTATTTGTCTCAAGACATAAGTACAATTGTGAGCTTTATCTGAACATAGGGCGTCGGTGGTGTAATGGTCAGCATGGTTGCCTTCCAAGCAGTCGATCCGGGTTCGATTCCCGGCCGACGCACCATTTTTTTTTCTTCTGTATTCGTTTAAAATTGTGTATTTTTATATGCACTTTGCTCTGAACAGCTATATTTTAGACGTCTATCGAACATGTCTTACGCTTTGTGTTTGTGTCACAAGGGAAACTGCAAAGCTTAATTAATCCCAACGCGTCGCTTTTGTACATCAAACCTCATCTCAACTAATTTACTGATTAATTATGGAAACGGGTTGAAATATTCCAAAGATTGCACAAAAATTAAGCGTCGGTGGTGTAATGGTCACCATGGTTGCCTTCCAACCAGTCGATCCGGGTTCGATTCCCGGCCGACGCACTTTTATTGCGAGCGATAGGCCTATTCTATTTTCTTGATTTTGAGAATTCAGCTATGTCATCATGGCTCTTTTGAAAATTCTCTTTCGGGCAAAGAAAAATACTTATGTTGAACACATCGTTTATTTGTCTCAAGACATAAATACAATTGTGAGCTTTATCTGAACATAGGGCGTCGGTGGTGTAATGGTCAGCATGGTTGCCTTCCAAGCACTCGATCCGGGTTCGATTCCCGGCCGACGCACCATTTTTTTTTCTTCTGTATTCGTTTAAAATTGTGTATTTTTATATGCACTTTGCTCTGAACAGCTATATTTTAGACGTCTATCGAACATGTCTTACGCTTTGTGTTTGTGTCACAAGGGAAACTGCAAAGCTTAATTAATCCCAACGCGTCGCTTTTGTACATCAAACCTCATCTCAACTAATTTACTGATTAATTATGGAAACGGGTTGAAATATTCCAAAGATTGCACAAAAATTAAGCGTCGGTGGTGTAATGGTCAGCATGGTTGCCTTCCAAGCAGTCGATCCGGGTTCGATTCCCGGCCGACGCACTTTTATTGCGAGCGATAGGTCTATTCTATTTTCTTGATTTTGAGAATTCAGCTATGTCATCATGGCTCTTTTGAAAATTCTCTTTCGGGCAAAGAAAAATACTTATGTTGAACACATCGTTTATTTGTCTCAAGACATAAATACAATTGTGAGCTTTATCTGAACATAGGGCGTCGGTGGTGTAATGGTCAGCATGGTTGCCTTCCAAGCAGTCGATCCGGGTTCGATTCCCGGCCGACGCACCATTTTTTTTTCTTCTGTATTCGTTTAAAATTGTGTATTTTTATATGCACTTTGCTCTGAACAGCTATATTTTAGACGTCTATCGAACATGTCTTACGCTTTGTGTTTGTGTCACAAGGGAAACTGCAAAGCTTAATTAATCCCAACGCGTCGCTTTTGTACATCAAACCTCATCTCAACTAATTTACTGATTAATTATGGAAACGGGTTGAAATATTCCAAAGATTGCACAAAAATTAAGCGTCGGTGGTGTAATGGTCACCATGGTTGCCTTCCAAGCAGTCGATCCGGGTTCGATTCCCGGCCGACGCACTTTTATTGCGAGCGATAGGCCTATTCTATTTTCTTGATTTTGAGAATTCAGCTATGTCATCATGGCTCTTTTGAAAATTCTCTTTCGGGCAAAGAAAAATACTTATGTTGAACACATCGTTTATTTGTCTCAAGACATAAATACAATTGTGAGCTTTATCTGAACATAGGGCGTCGGTGGTGTAATGGTCAGCATGGTTGCCTTCCAAGCAGTCGATCCGGGTTCGATTCCCGGCCGACGCACCATTTTTTTTTCTTCTGTATTCGTTTAAAATTGTGTATTTTTATATGCACTTTGCTCTGAACAGCTATATTTTAGACGTCTATCGAACATGTCTTACGCTTTGTGTTTGTGTCACAAGGGAAACTGCAAAGCTTAATTAATCCCAACGCGTCGCTTTTGTACATCAAACCTCATCTCAACTAATTTACTGATTAATTATGGAAACGGGTTGAAATATTCCAAAGATTGCACAAAAATTAAGCGTCGGTGGTGTAATGGTCAGCATGGTTGCCTTCCAAGCAGTCGATCCGGGTTCGATTCCCGGCCGACGCACTTTTATTGCGAGCGATAGGCCTATTCTATTTTCTTGATTTTGAGAATTCAGCTATGTCATCATGGCTCTTTTGAAAATTCTCTTTCGGGCAAAGAAAAATACTTATGTTGAACACATCGTTTATTTGTCTCAAGACATAAATACAATTGTGAGCTTTATCTGAACATAGGGCGTCGGTGGTGTAAGGGTTGAAATATTCCAAAGATTGCACAAAAATTAAGCGTCGGTGGTGTAATGGTCAGCATGGTTGCCTTCCAAGCAGTCGATCCGGGTTCGATTCCCGGCCGACGCACTTTTATTGCGAGCGATAGGCCTATTCTATTTTCTTGATTTTGAGAATTCAGCTATGTCATCATGGCTCTTTTGAAAATTCTCTTTCGGGCAAAGAAAAATACTTATGTTGAACACATCGTTTATTTGTCTCAAGACATAAATACAATTGTGAGCTTTATCTGAACATAGGGCGTCGGTGGTGTAATGGTCAGCATGGTTGCCTTCCAAGCAGTCGATCCGGGTTCGATTCCCGGCCGACGCACCATTTTTTTTTCTTCTGTATTCGTTTAAAATTGTGTATTTTTATATGCACTTTGCTCTGAACAGCTATATTTTAGACGTCTATCGAACATGTCTTACGCTTTGTGTTTGTGTCACAAGGGAAACTGCAAAGCTTAATTAATCCCAACGCGTCGCTTTTGTACATCAAACCTCATCTCAACTAATTTACTGATTAATTATGGAAACGGGTTGAAATATTCCAAAGATTGCACAAAAACTAAGCGTCGGTGGTGTAATGGTCAGCATGGTTGCCTTCCAAGCAGTCGATCCGGGTTCGATTCCCGGCCGACGCACTTTTATTGCGAGCGATAGGCCTATTCTATTTTCTTGATTTTGAGAATTCAGCTATGTCATCATGGCTCTTTTGAAAATTCTCTTTCGGGCAAAGAAAAATACTTATGTTGAACACATCGTTTATTTGTCTCAAGACATAAATACAATTGTGAGCTTAATCTGGACATAGGGCGTCGGTGGTGTAATGGTCAGCATGGTTGCCTTCCAAGCAGTCGATCCGGGTTCGATTCCCGGCCGACGCACCATTTTTTTTCTTCTGTATTCGTTTAAAATTGTGTATTTTTATATGCACTTTGCTCTGAACAGCTATATTTTAGACGTCTATCGAACATGTCTTACGCTTTGTGTTTGTGTCACAAGGGAAACTGCAAAGCTTAATTAATCCCAACGCGTCGCTTTTGTACATCAAACCTCATCTCAACTAATTTACTGATTAATTATGGAAACGGGTTGAAATATTCCAAAGATTGCACAAAAATTAAGCGTCGGTGGTGTAATGGTCAGCATGGTTGCCTTCCAAGCAGTCGATCCGGGTTCGATTCCCGGCCGACGCACTTTTATTGCGAGCGATAGGCCTATTCTATTTTCTTGATTTTGAGAATTCAGCTATGTCATCATGGCTCTTTTGAAAATTCTCTTTCGGGCAAAGAAAAATACTTATGTTGAACACATCGTTTATTTGTCTCAAGACATAAATACAATTGTGAGCTTTATCTGAACATAGGGCGTCGGTGGTGTAATGGTCAGCATGGTTGCCTTCCAAGCAGTCGATCCGGGTTCGATTCCCGGCCGACGCACCATTTTTTTTTCTTCTGTATTCGTTTAAAATTGTGTATTTTTATATGCACTTTGCTCTGAACAGCTATATTTTAGACGTCTATCGAACATGTCTTACGCTTTGTGTTTGTGTCACAAGGGAAACTGCAAAGCTTAATTAATCCCAACGCGTCGCTTTTGTACATCAAACCTCATCTCAACTAATTTACTGATTAATTATGGAAACGGGTTGAAATATTCCAAAGATTGCACAAAAATTAAGCGTCGGTGGTGTAATGGTCAGCATGGTTGCCTTCCAAGCAGTCGATCCGGGTTCGATTCCCGGCCGACGCACTTTTATTGCGAGCGATAGGCCTATTCTATTTCTTGATTTTGAGAATTCAGCTATGTCATCATGGCTCTTTTGAAAATTCTCTTTCGGGCAAAGAAAAATACTTGGAGTTCAGTTTGAACCTTTGGAGAGGAAGGACGTGTTTCCTAGTGCTCCAGTTTAACATTGTGTTGTCGTTGTAGTGTATTGGAAAGTGTACTTGGAAGATAGTTGTGTACGGTGTTCAACCTAAGCCGTCCCTGGGGGACTGCCCTAGGTTTGTAACCCGGGCTTAGGCCCGTGTTACCTATCGCCATGTCGCGCCCTGTACAACACCACAGTACATGGAAAGTAGATATGTCTTTGTCTGTTTGTTTGAAAGCGAGAAATCCGGATGATTTTTCCAAAGCATATCACAGAAACTTTTTGAAAGCATTGAACGATGTGATCGACACAGATAATGAAATGTTGTGTTTTCAGAAGAACTATTATACTAAGTATTTTGTCGTACGTGTGTCTTCAGAGAAAGCACATAATGCCCTTTTGTCAAAGGGCATCCTTGAAACAAATGTCGGACTATGGACTATTACGCCTGCAAGCGCCAGTATTATAAATATTACTGTGCATTGGGCTCCTGATGAAATGCCGGATGAAATGATTTGGGATGCCTTGAAACCATATGGGGAATGTATGTCTTCATACAGGCCAAAGTTCTCGGACGACTTTTTTAGTCATGTAAGGACTGGGATCCGAAAGTATAGGTTTAAATGTCATCAACTTAGGTATGTACCTAACTTTATTCGTTTTTCCAGTGGGCATCTGGTTATGCTGACTTACCCGGGGCAATCGCAAGAATGTCGCCGCTGTTCCCAAAAGGGTCATCGAGCCCCGGTGTGTAAAGCTATATTCTGTGACAATTGTGACGGATTTTCCCCTCATAATGACCCCCATACAAGCGAGGAGTGCCTATCAAACTGTAGAATTTGCAACTCAAGGGAACACAATGTTACACAATGTTGCGCTCGGCTGGGCTCGTACGCAGAGAGAGTGAGGGGAAAGAAAGCAGCGAGTAGGGAGCTTTTGAGCGAAGATAGGCTGCTTGCAGACCGTAACAGCGTCGACAACCTGTCCGAAGCCGACAGTGATATCGATGTGGAGGGTGGTATTTCTGAAGGAGAGACGGATATGGAGGAGGACAGAGAAGATTTGAGTGACGAGCAACAGGGAGAAGATTTGGAAGAAAGTATAGTACCAGAGGGAAATGTAAATGACGAGAAAGTGATGAGTGAAACGACCGAGATTGTTTGTGTTACAGAGAGTGTTGACAGACAAGAGTTGGAGACCCGAGAAGTAGGTCAAGCGACTGGGGAATCCCAGCCTTTGGAGGTCACTGAGTGCATGGAAATTTCCTGCAACCTAAAAAGAATACAGGCCGAAGTTCATGCTGACGGTGAATCTGTGTCACCGAAACCGATGTCCTCCAAAAAAGTGAAAGGAGTTGTGATCGATCCAGTTGAGGAATCGTGTGTGTTTAGAAATGTAGTTGATAGTGTAGAAAGTGAAAATCAAACATATACGGATAACAGTGAGACAAGTAGTAGTCAGCAAGCGATAACACCTTTGCCTTGTGATACTGACACTTTGGACAGCCCTCTGTCTGTTTACAGGCTAAAGGCAGCCGAAGCCAGGCGGACTAGAAAATCAAGGAAAAAGACTAAAAACAATCAGTAACGTTCAATTTAAGACCTTTTTCAAACTCTACAATTCACGGATTTATCGGGACAAGTATCAGATTGGGTATGTACTGTCTGTTTTTAATAAATACCTTATTAATGTCTTTTAACAACAACAACAACAACAGTTCAATTCGATTTGCCTCGATAAATACTAATGGGCTACGTTCTATTGACAAACAGTGTGATTTGAGAGACTTCGTGCTTGATAATAAAATCGATGTTTTATTTTTACAAGAGACACATTTTGTGAATAATAATGATTTTAAATACTTAAATATACCGGGAGATTGTAGGTGGGCTAGGGGAAGTACTCAGAGCTGTGGGGTGGGTATTATTGTCAGATATACTGTAGATTGTGTTGTTAGGAATGTCATAAGGTGCCCTCATGGTAGATATATTAGCATGCGGGTTGACATTAATAACAAATCGTTAAATTTAGTATGTATTTATGCTCCTAATGATGCCCAAGAAAGGAAAGATTTTATTTCAAACCTTGACAGTATTATGCAAGGCAGTGATTTTATTATTTTGGGGGGAGATTTTAACTGTGTCGAGAATGTAGATTTAGATAGGATTAGCTCATCAACAAATATAAGAAATGTAGGTATTAATGAAATTAAGGCTCTTAAAACAGAATTAGGGCTTTGTGATGTTTTTCGCAAGTTACAACCTGATAAAAAACTGTTTTCATGGTCAAGGGGGTCAAGTGCTAGCAGACTTGACAGATTTTATATTCCTAATTCAGCCTGTGATTCAGTTACCTCATGCGATATCATTCCTACATGTTTTTCAGACCACTCTTGTGTCATTTTAGATATTAGTTTTAGAAATGTTATCACATGGGGGAACTTTTACTGGAAATGTAATGTTTCAATTTTAAAAGATGAAGGTCTGTATGACAAAATTCAATCTGTTTTTAATGAGTATTTTAACAATTGTGATTTTTCTGTCAATGATTTTAAATTGATTGATAAATGGGATGCTTTTAAAACAGAATGCAAAGATGTTTTAAGAAAACACTCCATTTGTGTGGCTTCTGAGAAAAAGGCTCACCTTCGAGACCTGGAGCATCAATTAAATTTATTGAAAAACAATCCTGTTGTAAACAAAGAAAGAATAACTGAGTTAAAGGAAAGTATATGTGCTATACAAAGTTCTTCTCGAAATGGGGCTGTTATTCGAGCTAAAGCTGTACAATTTGATCAGGGCGAGAAACCGACTAAATATTTTATTAAAAAAGAAATTAGCAGAGGAAGAAAGAAATTGATTAATAAAGTTGAATGTCCTGTTAACAGTAATGAAATTTACACCTCACAGACTGATATTACAAAATGTATCACAGATTATTTTACAGAACTGTATACAGAACAAGAAACTGATTTTAATTGTCAGGCTGAGTTTTTAGAGGGTTTACCAACATTGAGTCAGGATTTTAAAAATTTATGTGAAGGTGTTTTAACAGAACATGAATTGTTTTTAGCTGTAAATAGCATGAACACTTTTCGTTCCCCTGGCTCAGATGGTTTGCCAGCTGAATTTTATATGACTTTTTGGCCAATTTTTAGCACTGTATATACTAAAGTTATAAACTGTTGTTTTAAACTTGGTAAACTTAGTGAATCCCAACGTTATGGGTTAATAACTCTATTATGTAAAGATAAAGATAACTCAGACAAAATTTCAAACTGGAGACCCATAAGTCTTTTAAATGTAGATTACAAAATTGTGTCTAAGGCCCTCTGTAACAGATTAAAGCAAGTTATTGAAACTATTATTTTACAAAACCAAACATGTGGTATCCCTGGTAGAACTATTTTTGACAATTTACATCTTTTTAGAAATATTTATGATTATGTTGATCAGAAAGACCTAAAAGCATGTTTTTTAAATCTCGACCAAGAAAAAGCATTTGATAGAGTTGATTGGAGTTTTTTAATGAAATCTTTAACAGCTTTTAATTTTGGTCCAGATTTCATTAACTGGGTTAAGTTATTATATACAGAAATATCCAGCTCAGTAATTGTCAATGGTCATGTTTCTGCACATTTTAATTTGTCTCGCGGTGTGCGACAAGGCTGTTCTTTGTCGCCACTTTTATACATTTTGTCGTTGGAACCCTTTTTAACCGCCCTTAGAGGCAACATGAAAATACAAGGATTGAAAATGCCTGGTACTACTAAGCATGCTAAAGTTTCAGCCTATGCTGATGACACCACTGTTATTTTAACTGAAGAAAAGTCTGTACCTATTGTTATTGAAGAGGCTAGAAAGTATGGTAGGGCATCTGGTGCCAAACTAAATCTATCAAAAACAGTAATTTTGCCCATGGGGCGTTGGGACGAAAGTAAGGTACCAGATGTCGAGATCAAAACTTCAAACAACGTAAAACTTTGTGGTATATTTTTTGGCAAAGACCAATCAAAGCTAAATTGTGATCATGTTCTAAATAAAGTGAAAAAACAAGTAACTTCTTGGACAGGTAGACACCTCACTTATAGAGGTAAGTCGGTTTTAATTAATACAGTGGCTTTATCATTTTTATGGTTTACTGCCCAGGTTTGTCTGTTCCCACCTAAATATATGTTACAATGTACTCAGGAAGTTTTTAAATTTTTATGGAATGGAAAACCCGAATGTATTAAGAGACTTGCAGCATATAATGGTTTTAAGGAAGGGGGGTTGAATGTAAATAATGTAGAATGTAAACTCAAGGCTTTTAGTATAAAACATATTTTAAACTTACTTTATGGAACCAATGCAGATTGGAAGTTTTTTACTATTTATTGGCTGGGTTTATCTTTTAGAAATATTTGCCCTGATTTTAGTCGTTCAAATATACCTCATTCACACCTTTTTATCCCACCTTTTTATGTTTTTGCTCTTAAATCCTGGCGAGAATTTTATCAAGGTCAAGGTCTCCCCCCTGTCAAGTATACCACTAAATTTTTATACACCTCATTTTTATCAAAAATTTTACTGTCGCCAAGATGTGTTTTAAAACAGCCTTTTTTGGACTGGCGGAAGATTTGGGACACAGTTTTTAACAAATTTTTAGATCACAATTTGATAAATTTTTGTTTTAAGCTTGTCCATGATATTTTACCTGTCAAAGAAAGGCTTTTAAGGAGAAATATTGTAACTGATGATAAATGTGTTTTTTGCTCATCATCAGAGACACAGGTTCATTTATTTGTACACTGCAGAATTGTGAAAGAAGTTTTTAATGAATTCACCCATGTATTTATGATGTATGCTAATTTTTTACCAAGTTTTAATGAAGATGAATTGATTTTTAAGCTACTTCACCTACCTTTAACTGAAATTGATTATAATGTATGTACTTACCTCATCGCTATACTCCAACATTCAATTGGATTGCCAGAAATCAGATAATATTTGAAAATAAGAATTTCACTTCAGCCCAAATTGTCAAAATGGCAATTCATAGCATCAAGACCAGAATTAACGTTGACTATTACAGGTTGGAAAAAGAGCATTTTAAAAAAATTTGGTGCAGGAAAAAAGTGTTTTGCAAAATAGTAAATGGTGAACTAATAACAATACTGAAATGAGAGTGTAACTCCAAACAATTGTTTAAATTTACAAATTGAAAAGGTGCTATTTGTATACATTCATGTTTTAATATTGTAACTGTATATGGAAAATAAATATTTTATTATTCAAAAGAAAAAAAAAAAGAAAAATACTTATGTTGAACACATCGTTTATTTGTCTCAAGACATAAATACAATTGTGAGCTTTATCTGAACATAGGGCGTCGGTGGTGTAATGGTCAGCATGGTTGCCTTCCAAGCAGTCGATCCGGGTTCGATTCCCGGCCGACGCACCATTTTTTTTTCTTCTGTATTCGTTTAAAATTGTGTATTTTTATATGCACTTTGCTCTGAACAGCTATATTTTAGACGTCTATCGAACATGTCTTACGCTTTGTGTTTGTGTCACAAGGGAAACTGCAAAGCTTAATTAATCCCAACACGTCGCTTTTGTACATCAAACCTCATCTCAACTAATTTACTGATTAATTATGGAAACGGGTTGAAATATTCCAAAGATTGCACAAAAATTAAGCGTCGGTGGTGTAATGGTCAGCATGGTTGCCTTCCAAGCAGTCGATCCGGGTTCGATTCCCGGCCGACGCACTTTTATTGCGAGCGATAGGCCTATTCTATTTTCTTGATTTTGAGAATTCAGCTATGTCATCATGGCTCTTTTGAAAATTCTCTTTCGGGCAAAGAAAAATACTTATGTTGAACACATCGTTTATTTGTCTCAAGACATAAATACAATTGTGAGCTTTATCTGAACATAGGGCGTCGGTGGTGTAAGGGTTGAAATATTCCAAAGATTGCACAAAAATTAAGCGTCGGTGGTGTAATGGTCAGCATGGTTGCCTTCCAAGCAGTCGATCCGGGTTCGATTCCCGGCCGACGCACTTTTATTGCGAGCGATAGGCCTATTCTATTTTCTTGATTTTGAGAATTCAGCTATGTCATCATGGCTCTTTTGAAAATTCTCTTTCGGGCAAAGAAAAATACTTATGTTGAACACATCGTTTATTTGTCTCAAGACATAAATACAATTGTGAGCTTTATCTGAACATAGGGCGTCGGTGGTGTAATGGTCAGCATGGTTGCCTTCCAAGCAGTCAATCCGGGTTCGATTCCCGGCCGACGCACCATTTTTTTTTCTTCTGTATTCGTTTAAAATTGTGTATTTTTATATTCACTTTGCTCTGAACAGCTATATTTTAGACGTCTATCGAACATGTCTTACGCTTTGTGTTTGTGTCACAAGGGAAACTGCAAAGCTTAATTAATCCCAACGCGTCGCTTTTGTACATCAAACCTCATCTCAACTAATTTACTGATTAATTATGGAAACGGGTTGAAATATTCCAAAGATTGCACAAAAATTAAGCGTCGGTGGTGTAATGGTCAGCATGGTTGCCTTCCAAGCAGTCGATCCGGGTTCGATTCCCGGCCGACGCACTTTTATTGCGAGCGATAGGCCTATTCTATTTTCTTGAATTTGAGAATTCAGCTATGTCATCATGGCTCTTTTGAAAATTCTCTTTCGGGCAAAGAAAAATACTTATGTTGAACACATCGTTTATTTGTCTCAAGACATAAATACAATTGTGAGCTTTATCTGAACATAGGGCGTCGGTGGTGTAATGGTCAGCATGGTTGCCTTCCAAGCAGTCGATCCGGGTTCGATTCCCGGCCGACGCACCATTTTTTTTTCTTCTGTATTCGTTTAAAATTGTGTATTTTTATATGCACTTTGCTCTGAACAGCTATATTTTAGACGTCTATCGAACATGTCTTACGCTTTGTGTTTGTGTCACAAGGGAAACTGCAAAGCTTAATTAATCCCAACGCGTCGCTTTTGTACATCAAACCTCATCTCAACTAATTTACTGATTAATTATGGAAACGGGTTGAAATATTCCAAAGATTGCACAAAAATTAAGCGTCGGTGGTGTAATGGTCAGCATGGTTGCCTTCCAAGCAGTCGATCCGGGTTCGATTCCCGGCCGACGCACTTTTATTGCGAGCGATAGGCCTATTCTATTTTCTTGATTTTGAGAATTCAGCTATGTCATCATGGCTCTTTTGAAAATTCTCTTTCGGGCAAAGAAAAATACTTATGTTGAACACATCGTTTATTTGTCTCAAGACATAAATACAATTGTGAGCTTTATCTGAACATAGGGCGTCGGTGGTGTAATGGTCAGCATGGTTGCCTTCCAAGCAGTCGATCCGGGTTCGATTCCCGGCCGACGCACCATTTTTTTCTTCTTCTGGATTCGTTTAAAATTGTGTATTTTTATATGCACTTTGCTCTGAACAGCTATATTTTAGACGTCTATCGAACATGTCTTACGCTTTGTGTTTGTGTCACAAGGGAAACTGCAAAGCTTAATTAATCCCAACGCGTCGCTTTTGTACATCAAACCTCATCTCAACTAATTTACTGATTAATTATGGAAACGGGTTGAAATATTCCAAAGATTGCACAAAAATTAAGCGTCGGTGGTGTAATGGTCAGCATGGTTGCCTTCCAAGCAGTCGATCCGGGTTCGATTCCCGGCCGACGCACTTTTATTGCGAGCGATAGGCCTATTCTATTTTCTTGATTTTGAGAATTCAGCTATGTCATCATGGCTCTTTTGAAAATTCTCTTTCGGGCAAAGAAAAATACTTATGTTGAACACATCGTTTATTTGTCTCAAGACATAAATACAATTGTGAGCTTAATCTGAACATAGGGCGTCGGTGGTGTAATGGTCAGCATGGTTGCCTTCCAAGCAGTCGATCCGGGTTCGATTCCCGGCCGACGCACCATTTTTTTTCTTCTGTATTCGTTTAAAATTGTGTATTTTTATATGCACTTTGCTCTGAACAGCTATATTTTAGACGTCTATCGAACATGTCTTACGCTTTGTGTTTGTGTCACAAGGGAAACTGCAAAGCTTAATTAATCCCAACGCGTCGCTTTTGTACATCAAACCTCATCTCAACTAATTAACTGATTAATTATGGAAACGGGTTGAAATATTCCAAAGATTGCACAAAAATTAAGCGTCGGTGGTGTAATGGTCAGCATGGTTGCCTTCCAAGCAGTCGATCCGGGTTCGATTCCCGGCCGACGCACCATTTTTTTTTCTTCTGTATTCGTTTAAAATTGTGTATTTTTATATGCACTTTGCTCTGAACAGCTATATTTTAGACGTCTATCGAACATGTCTTACGCTTTGTGTTTGTGTCACAAGGGAAACTGCAAAGCTTAATTAATCCCAACGCGTCGCTTTTGTACATCAAACCTCATCTCAACTAATTTACTGATTAATTATGGAAACGGGTTGAAATATTCCAAAGATTGCACAAAAATTAAGCGTCGGTGGTGTAATGGTCAGCATGGTTGCCTTCCAAGCAGTCGATCCGGGTTCGATTCCCGGCCGACGCACTTTTATTGCGAGCGATAGGCCTATTCTATTTTCTTGATTTTGAGAATTCAGCTATGTCATCATGGCTCTTTTGAAAATTCTCTTTCGGGCAAAGAAAAATACTTATGTTGAACACATCGTTTATTTGTCTCAAGACATAAATACAATTGTGAGCTTTATCTGAACATAGGGCGTCGGTGGTGTAAGGGTTGAAATATTCCAAAGATTGCACAAAAATTAAGCGTCGGTGGTGTAATGGTCAGCATGGTTGCCTTCCAAGCAGTCGATCCGGGTTCGATTCCCGGCCGACGCACTTTTATTGCGAGCGATAGGCCTATTCTATTTTCTTGATTTTGAGAATTCAGCTATGTCATCATGGCTCTTTTGAAAATTCTCTTTCGGGCAAAGAAAAATACTTATGTTGAACACATCGTTTATTTGTCTCAAGACATAAATACAATTGTGAGCTTTATCTGAACATAGGGCGTCGGTGGTGTAATGGTCAGCATGGTTGCCTTCCAAGCAGTCGATCCGGGTTCGATTCCCGGCCGACGCACCATTTTTTTTTCTTCTGTATTCGTTTAAAATTGTGTATTTTTATATGCACTTTGCTCTGAACAGCTATATTTTAGACGTCTATCGAACATGTCTTACGCTTTGTGTTTGTGTCACAAGGGAAACTGCAAAGCTTAATTAATCCCAACGCGTCGCTTTTGTACATCAAACCTCATCTCAACTAATTTACTGATTAATTATGGAAACGGGTTGAAATATTCCAAAGATTGCACAAAAATTAAGCGTCGGTGGTGTAATGGTCAGCATGGTTGCCTTCCAAGCAGTCGATCCGGGTTCGATTCCCGGCCGACGCACTTTTATTGCGAGCGATAGGCCTATTCTATTTTCTTGATTTTGAGAATTCAGCTATGTCATCATGGCTCTTTTGAAAATTCTCTTTCGGGCAAAGAAAAATACTTATGTTGAACACATCGTTTATTTGTCTCAAGACATAAATACAATTGTGAGCTTTATCTGAACATAGGGCGTCGGTGGTGTAAGGGTTGAAATATTCCAAAGATTGCACAAAAATTAAGCGTCGGTGGTGTAATGGTCAGCATGGTTGCCTTCCAAGCAGTCGATCCGGGTTCGATTCCCGGCCGACGCACTTTTATTGCGAGCGATAGGCCTATTCTATTTTCTTGATTTTGAGAATTCAGCTATGTCATCATGGCTCTTTTGAAAATTCTCTTTCGGGCAAAGAAAAATACTTATGTTGAACACATCGTTTATTTGTCTCAAGACATAAATACAATTGTGAGCTTTATCTGAACATAGGGCGTCGGTGGTGTAATGGTCAGCATGGTTGCCTTCCAAGCAGTCGATCCGGGTTCGATTCCCGGCCGACGCACCATTTTTTTTTCTTCTGTATTCGTTTAAAATTGTGTATTTTTATATTCACTTTGCTCTGAACAGCTATATTTTAGACGTCTATCGAACATGTCTTACGCTTTGTGTTTGTGTCACAAGGGAAACTGCAAAGCTTAATTAATCCCAACGCGTCGCTTTTGTACATCAAACCTCATCTCAACTAATTTACTGATTAATTATGGAAACGGGTTGAAATATTCCAAAGATTGCACAAAAATTAAGCGTCGGTGGTGTAATGGTCAGCATGGTTGCCTTCCAAGCAGTCGATCCGGGTTCGATTCCCGGCCGACGCACTTTTATTGCGAGCGATAGGCCTATTCTATTTTCTTGATTTTGAGAATTCAGCTATGTCATCATGGCTCTTTTGAAAATTCTCTTTCGGGCAAAGAAAAATACTTATGTTGAACACATCGTTTATTTGTCTCAAGACATAAATACAATTGTGAGCTTTATCTGAACATAGGGCGTCGGTGGTGTAATGGTCAGCATGGTTGCCTTCCAAGCAGTCGATCCGGGTTCGATTCCCGGCCGACGCACCATTTTTTTTTCTTCTGTATTCGTTTAAAATTGTGTATTTTTATATGCACTTTGCTCTGAACAGCTATATTTTAGACGTCTATCGAACATGTCTTACGCTTTGTGTTTGTGTCACAAGGGAAACTGCAAAGCTTAATTAATCCCAACGCGTCGCTTTTGTACATCAAACCTCATCTCAACTAATTTACTGATTAATTATGGAAACGGGTTGAAATATTCCAAAGATTGCACAAAAATTAAGCGTCGGTGGTGTAATGGTCAGCATGGTTGCCTTCCAAGCAGTCGATCCGGGTTCGATTCCCGGCCGACGCACTTTTATTGCGAGCGATAGGCCTATTCTATTTTCTTGATTTTGAGAATTCAGCTATGTCATCATGGCTCTTTTGAAAATTCTCTTTCGGGCAAAGAAAAATACTTATGTTGAACACATCGTTTATTTGTCTCAAGACATAAATACAATTGTGAGCTTTATCTGAACATAGGGCGTCGGTGGTGTAAT
This sequence comes from Lepidochitona cinerea, assembly GCA_963971465.1. Taxonomy (NCBI): domain Eukaryota; kingdom Metazoa; phylum Mollusca; class Polyplacophora; order Chitonida; family Tonicellidae; genus Lepidochitona; species Lepidochitona cinerea. The sequence continues at coordinate 3,056,328 of OZ020565.1, forward strand.
GGTCAGCATGGTTGCCTTCCAAGCAGTCGATCCGGGTTCGATTCCCGGCCGACGCACCATTTTTTTCTTCTTCTGGATTCGTTTAAAATTGTGTATTTTTATATGCACTTTGCTCTGAACAGCTATATTTTAGACGTCTATCGAACATGTCTTACGCTTTGTGTTTGTGTCACAAGGGAAACTGCAAAGCTTAATTAATCCCAACGCGTCGCTTTTGTACATCAAACCTCATCTCAACTAATTTACTGATTAATTATGGAAACGGGTTGAAATATTCCAAAGATTGCACAAAAATTAAGCGTCGGTGGTGTAATGGTCAGCATGGTTGCCTTCCAAGCAGTCGATCCGGGTTCGATTCCCGGCCGACGCACTTTTATTGCGAGCGATAGGCCTATTCTATTTTCTTGATTTTGAGAATTCAGCTATGTCATCATGGCTCTTTTGAAAATTCTCTTTCGGGCAAAGAAAAATACTTATGTTGAACACATCGTTTATTTGTCTCAAGACATAAATACAATTGTGAGCTTAATCTGAACATAGGGCGTCGGTGGTGTAATGGTCAGCATGGTTGCCTTCCAAGCAGTCGATCCGGGTTCGATTCCCGGCCGACGCACCATTTTTTTTCTTCTGTATTCGTTTAAAATTGTGTATTTTTATATGCACTTTGCTCTGAACAGCTATATTTTAGACGTCTATCGAACATGTCTTACGCTTTGTGTTTGTGTCACAAGGGAAACTGCAAAGCTTAATTAATCCCAACGCGTCGCTTTTGTACATCAAACCTCATCTCAACTAATTAACTGATTAAATATGGAAACGGGTTGAAATATTCCAAAGATTGCACAAAAATTAAGCGTCGGTGGTGTAATGGTCAGCATGGTTGCCTTCCAAGCAGTCGATCCGGGTTCGATTCCCGGCCGACGCACTTTTATTGCGAGCGATAGGCCTATTCTATTTTCTTGATTTTGAGAATTCAGCTATGTCATCATGGCTCTTTTGAAAATTCTCTTTCGGGCAAAGAAAAATACTTATGTTGAACACATCGTTTATTTGTCTCAAGACATAAATACAATTGTGAGCTTTATCTGAACATAGGGCGTCGGTGGTGTAATGGTCAGCATGGTTGCCTTCCAAGCAGTCGATCCGGGTTCGATTCCCGGCCGACGCACCATTTTTTTTTCTTCTGTATTCGTTTAAAATTGTGTATTTTTATATGCACTTTGCTCTGAACAGCTATATTTTAGACGTCTATCGAACATGTCTTACGCTTTGTGTTTGTGTCACAAGGGAAACTGCAAAGCTTAATTAATCCCAACGCGTCGCTTTTGTACATCAAACCTCATCTCAACTAATTTACTGATTAATTATGGAAACGGGTTGAAATATTCCAAAGATTGCACAAAAATTAAGCGTCGGTGGTGTAATGGTCAGCATGGTTGCCTTCCAAGCAGTCGATCCGGGTTCGATTCCCGGCCGACGCACTTTTATTGCGAGCGATAGGCCTATTCTATTTTCTTGATTTTGAGAATTCAGCTATGTCATCATGGCTCTTTTGAAAATTCTCTTTCGGGCAAAGAAAAATACTTATGTTGAACACATCGTTTATTTGTCTCAAGACATAAATACAATTGTGAGCTTTATCTGAACATAGGGCGTCGGTGGTGTAATGGTCAGCATGGTTGCCTTCCAAGCAGTCGATCCGGGTTCGATTCCCGGCCGACGCACCATTTTTTTTTCTTCTGTATTCGTTTAAAATTGTGTATTTTTATATGCACTTTGCTCTGAACAGCTATATTTTAGACGTCTATCGAACATGTCTTACGCTTTGTGTTTGTGTCACAAGGGAAACTGCAAAGCTTAATTAATCCCAACGCGTCGCTTTTGTACATCAAACCTCATCTCAACTAATTTACTGATTAATTATGGAAACGGGTTGAAATATTCCAAAGATTGCACAAAAATTAAGCGTCGGTGGTGTAATGGTCAGCATGGTTGCCTTCCAAGCTTGAGTACATAGCTGAATTATATTTTAGACGTCTATCGAACATGTCTTACGCTTTGTGTTTGTGTCACAAGGGAAACTGCAAAGCTTAATTAATCCCAACGCGTCGCTTTTGTACATCAAACCTCATCTCAACTAATTTACTGATTAATTATGGAAACGGGTTGAAATATTCCAAAGATTGCACAAAAATTAAGCGTCGGTGGTGTAATGGTCAGCATGGTTGCCTTCCAAGCAGTCGATCCGGGTTCGATTCCCGGCCGACGCACTTTTATTGCGAGCGATAGGCCTATTCTATTTTCTTGATTTTGAGAATTCAGCTATGTCATCATGGCTCTTTTGAAAATTCTCTTTCGGGCAAAGAAAAATACTTATGTTGAACACATCGTTTATTTGTCTCAAGACATAAATACAATTGTGAGCTTTATCTGAACATAGGGCGTCGGTGGTGTAATGGTCAGCATGGTTGCCTTCCAAGCAGTCGATCCGGGTTCGATTCCCGGCCGACGCACCATTTTTTTTTCTTCTGTATTCGTTTAAAATTGTGTATTTTTATATGCACTTTGCTCTGAACAGCCATATTTTAGACGTCTATCGAACATGTCTTACGCTTTGTGTTTGTGTCACAAGGGAAACTGCAAAGCTTAATTAATCCCAACGCGTCGCTTTTGTACATCAAACCTCATCTCAACTAATTTACTGATTAATTATGGAAACGGGTTGAAATATTCCAAAGATTGCACAAAAATTAAGCGTCGGTGGTGTAATGGTCAGCATGGTTGCCTTCCAAGCAGTCGATCCGGGTTCGATTCCCGGCCGACGCACTTTTATTGCGAGCGATAGGCCTATTCTATTTTCTTGATTTTGAGAATTCAGCTATGTCATCATGGCTCTTTTGAAAATTCTCTTTCGGGCAAAGAAAAATACTTATGTTGAACACATCGTTTATTTGTCTCAAGACATAAATACAATTGTGAGCTTTATCTGAACATAGGGCGTCGGTGGTGTAATGGTCAGCATGGTTGCCTTCCAAGCAGTCGATCCGGGTTCGATTCCCGGCCGACGCACCATTTTTTTTTCTTCTGTATTCGTTTAAAATTGTGTATTTTTATATGCACTTTGCTCTGAACAGCTATATTTTAGACGTCTATCGAACATGTCTTACGCTTTGTGTTTGTGTCACAAGGGAAACTGCAAAGCTTAATTAATCCCAACGCGTCGCTTTTGTACATCAAACCTCATCTCAACTAATTTACTGATTAATTATGGAAACGGGTTGAAATATTCCAAAGATTGCACAAAAATTAAGCGTCGGTGGTGTAATGGTCAGCATGGTTGCCTTCCAAGCAGTCGATCCGGGTTCGATTCCCGGCCGACGCACTTTTATTGCGAGCGATAGGCCTATTCTATTTTCTTGATTTTGAGAATTCAGCTATGTCATCATGGCTCTTTTGAAAATTCTCTTTCGGGCAAAGAAAAATACTTATGTTGAACACATCGTTTATTTGTCTCAAGACATAAATACAATTGTGAGCTTTATCTGAACATAGGGCGTCGGTGGTGTAATGGTCAGCATGGTTGCCTTCCAAGCAGTCGATCCGGGTTCGATTCCCGGCCGACGCACCATTTTTTTTTCTTCTGTATTCGTTTAAAATTGTGTATTTTTATATGCACTTTGCTCTGAACAGCTATATTTTAGACGTCTATCGAACATGTCTTACGCTTTGTGTTTGTGTCACAAGGGAAACTGCAAAGCTTAATTAATCCCAACGCGTCGCTTTTGTACATCAAACCTCATCTCAACTAATTTACTGATTAATTATGGAAACGGGTTGAAATATTCCAAAGATTGCACAAAAATTAAGCGTCGGTGGTGTAATGGTCAGCATGGTTGCCTTCCAAGCAGTCGATCCGGGTTCGATTCCCGGCCGACGCACTTTTATTGCGAGCGATAGGCCTATTCTATTTTCTTGATTTTGAGAATTCAGCTATGTCATCATGGCTCTTTTGAAAATTCTCTTTCGGGCAAAGAAAAATACTTATGTTGAACACATCGTTTATTTGTCTCAAGACATAAATACAATTGTGAGCTTTATCTGAACATAGGGCGTCGGTGGTGTAATGGTCAGCATGGTTGCCTTCCAAGCAGTCGATCCGGGTTCGATTCCCGGCCGACGCACCATTTTTTTTTCTTCTGTATTCGTTTAAAATTGTGTATTTTTATATGCACTTTGCTCTGAACAGCTATATTTTAGACGTCTATCGAACATGTCTTACGCTTTGTGTTTGTGTCACAAGGGAAACTGCAAAGCTTAATTAATCCCAACGCGTCGCTTTTGTACATCAAACCTCATCTCAACTAATTTACTGATTAATTATGGAAACGGGTTGAAATATTCCAAAGATTGCACAAAAATTAAGCGTCGGTGGTGTAATGGTCAGCATGGTTGCCTTCCAAGCAGTCGATCCGGGTTCGATTCCCGGCCGACGCACTTTTATTGCGAGCGATAGGCCTATTCTATTTTCTTGATTTTGAGAATTCAGCTATGTCATCATGGCTCTTTTGAAAATTCTCTTTCGGGCAAAGAAAAATACTTATGTTGAACACATCGTTTATTTGTCTCAAGACATAAATACAATTGTGAGCTTTATCTGAACATAGGGCGTCGGTGGTGTAATGGTCAGCATGGTTGCCTTCCAAGCAGTCGATCCGGGTTCGATTCCCGGCCGACGCACCATTTTTTTTTCTTCTGTATTCGTTTAAAATTGTGTATTTTTATATGCACTTTGCTCTGAACAGCTATATTTTAGACGTCTATCGAACATGTCTTACGCTTTGTGTTTGTGTCACAAGGGAAACTGCAAAGCTTAATTAATCCCAACGCGTCGCTTTTGTACATCAAACCTCATCTCAACTAATTTACTGATTAATTATGGAAACGGGTTGAAATATTCCAAAGATTGCACAAAAATTATTCGTCGGTGGTGTAATGGTCAGCATGGTTGCCTTCCAAGCAGTCGATCCGGGTTCGATTCCCGGCCGACGCACTTTTATTGCGAGCGATAGGCCTATTCTATTTTCTTGATTTTGAGAATTCAGCTATGTCATCATGGCTCTTTTGAAAATTCTCTTTCGGGCAAAGAAAAATACTTATGTTGAACACATCGTTTATTTGTCTCAAGACATAAATACAATTGTGAGCTTTATCTGAACATAGGGCGTCGGTGGTGTAATGGTCAGCATGGTTGCCTTCCAAGCAGTCGATCCGGGTTTCGATTCCCGGCCCACGCACCATTTTTTTTCTTCTGTATTCGTTTAAAATTGTGTATTTTTATATGCACTTTGCTCTGAACAGCCATATTTTAGACGTCTATCGAACATGTCTTACGCTTTGTGTTTGTGTCACAAGGGAAACTGCAAAGCTTAATTAATCCCAACGCGTCGCTTTTGTACATCAAACCTCATCTCAACTAATTTACTGATTAATTATGGAAACGGGTTGAAATATTCCAAAGATTGCACAAAAATTAAGCGTCGGTGGTGTAATGGTCAGCATGGTTGCCTTCCAAGCAGTCGATCCGGGTTCGATTCCCGGCCGACGCACTTTTATTGCGAGCGATAGGCCTATTCTATTTTCTTGATTTTGAGAATTCAGCTATGTCATCATGGCTCTTTTGAAAATTCTCTTTTGGGCAAAGAAAAATACTTATGTTGAACACATCGTTTATTTGTCTCAAGACATAAATACAATTGTGAGCTTTATCTGAACATAGGGCGTCGGTGGTGTAATGGTCAGCATGGTTGCCTTCCAAGCAGTCGATCCGGGTTCGATTCCCGGCCGACGCACCATTTTTTTTTCTTCTGTATTCGTTTAAAATTGTGTATTTTTATAGGCACTTTGCTCTGAACAGCTATATTTTAGACGTCTATCGTACATGTCTTACGCTTTGTGTTTGTGTCACAAGGGAAACTGCAAAGCTTAATTAATCCCAACGCGTCGCTTTTGTACATCAAACCTCATCTCAACTAATTTACTGATTAATTATGGAAACGGGTTGAAATATTCCAAAGATTGCACAAAAATTAAGCGTCGGTGGTGTAATGGTCAGCATGGTTGCCTTCCAAGCAGTCGATCCGGGTTCGGTTCCCGGCCGACGCACTTTTATTGCGAGCGATAGGCCTATTCTATTTTCTTGATTTTGAGAATTCAGCTATGTCATCATGGCTCTTTTGAAAATTCTCTTTCGGGCAAAGAAAAATACTTATGTTGAACACATCGTTTATTTGTCTCAAGACATAAATACAATTGTGAGCTTTATCTGAACATAGGGCGTCGGTGGTGTAATGGTCAGCATGGTTGCCTTCCAAGCAGTCGATCCGGGTTCGATTCCCGGCCGACGCACCATTTTTTTTTCTTCTGTATTCGTTTAAAATTGTGTATTTTTATATGCACTTTGCTCTGAACAGCTATATTTTAGACGTCTATCGAACATGTCTTACGCTTTGTGTTTGTGTCACAAGGGAAACTGCAAAGCTTAATTAATCCCAACGCGTCGCTTTTGTACATCAAACCTCATCTCAACTAATTTACTGATTAATTATGGAAACGGGTTGAAATATTCCAAAGATTGCACAAAAATTAAGCGTCGGTGGTGTAATGGTCAGCATGGTTGCCTTCCAAGCAGTCGATCCGGGTTCGATTCCCGGCCGACGCACTTTCTTTGCGAGCGATAGGCCTATTCTATTTTCTTGATTTTGAGAATTCAGCTATGTCATCATGGCTCTTTTGAAAATTCTCTTTCGGGCAAAGAAAAATACTTATGTTGAACACATCGTTTATTTGTCTCAAGACATAAATACAATTGTGAGCTTTATCTGAACATAGGGCGTCGGTGGTGTAATGGTCAGCATGGTTGCCTTCCAAGCAGTCGATCCGGGTTCGATTCCCGGCCGACGCACCATTTTTTTTTCTTCTGTATTCGTTTAAAATTGTGTATTTTTATATGCACTTTGCTCTGAACAGCTATATTTTAGACGTCTATCGAACATGTCTTACGCTTTGTGTTTGTGTCACAAGGGAAACTGCAAAGCTTAATTAATCCCAACGCGTCGCTTTTGTACATCAAACCTCATCTCAACTAATTTACTGATTAATTATGGAAACGGGTTGAAATATTCCAAAGATTGCACAAAAATTAAGCGTCGGTGGTGTAATGGTCAGCATGGTTGCCTTCCAAGCAGTCGATCCGGGTTCGATTCCCGGCCGACGCACTTTTATTGCGAGCGATAGGCCTATTCTATTTTCTTGATTTTGAGAATTCAGCTATGTCATCATGGCTCTTTTGAAAATTCTCTTTCGGGCAAAGAAAAATACTTATGTTGAACACGTCGTTTATTTGTCTCAAGACATAAATACAATTGTGAGCTTTATCTGAACATAGGGCGTCGGTGGTGTAATGGTCAGCATGGTTGCCTTCCAAGCAGTCGATCCGGGTTCGATTCCCGGCCGACGCACTTTTATTGCGAGCGATAGGCCTATTCTATTTTCTTGATTTTGAGAATTCAGCTATGTCATCATGGCTCTTTTGAAAATTCTCTTTCGGGCAAAGAAAAATACTTATGTTGAACACATCGTTTATTTGTCTCAAGACATAAATACAATTGTGAGCTTAATCTGAACATAGGGCGTCGGTGGTGTAATGGTCAGCATGGTTGCCTTCCAAGCAGTCGATCCGGGTTCGATTCCCGGCCGACGCACCATTTTTTTTCTTCTGTATTCGTTTAAAATTGTGTATTTTTATATGCACTTTGCTCTGAACAGCTATATTTTAGACGTCTATCGAACATGTCTTACGCTTTGTGTTTGTGTCACAAGGGAAACTGCAAAGCTTAATTAATCCCAACGCGTCGCTTTTGTACATCAAACCTCATCTCAACTAATTTACTGATTAATTATGGAAACGGGTTGAAATATTCCAAAGATTGCACAAAAATTAAGCGTCGGTGGTGTAATGGTCAGCATGGTTGCCTTCCAAGCAGTCGATCCGGGTTCGATTCCCGGCCGACGCACTTTTATTGCGAGCGATAGGCCTATTCTATTTTCTTGATTTTGAGAATTCAGCTATGTCATCATGGCTCTTTTGAAAATTCTCTTTCGGGCAAAGAAAAATACTTATGTTGAACACATCGTTTATTTGTCTCAAGACATAAATACAATTGTGAGCTTAATCTGAACATAGGGCGTCGGTGGTGTAATGGTCAGCATGGTTGCCTTCCAAGCAGTCGATCCGGGTTCGATTCCCGGCCGACGCACCATTTTTTTTTCTTCTGTATTCGTTTAAAATTGTGTATTTTTATATGCACTTTGCTCTGAACAGCTATATTTTAGACGTCTATCGAACATGTCTTACGCTTTGTGTTTGTGTCACAAGGGAAACTGCAAAGCTTAATTAATCCCAACGCGTCGCTTTTGTACATCAAACCTCATCTCAACTAATTTACTGATTAATTATGGAAACGGGTTGAAATATTCCAAAGATTGCACAAAAATTAAGCGTCGGTGGTGTAATGGTCAGCATGGTTGCCTTCCAAGCAGTCGATCCGGGTTCGATTCCCGGCCGACGCACTTTTATTGCGAGCGATAGGCCTATTCTATTTTCTTGATTTTGAGAATTCAGCTATGTCATCATGGCTCTTTTGAAAATTCTCTTTCGGGCAAAGAAAAATACTTATGTTGAACACATCGTTTATTTGTCTCAAGACATAAATACAATTGTGAGCTTAATCTGAACATAGGGCGTCGGTGGTGTAATGGTCAGCATGGTTGCCTTCCAAGCAGTCGATCCGGGTTCGATTCCCGGCCGACGCACCATTTTTTTTTCTTCTGTATTCGTTTAAAATTGTGTATTTTTATATGCACTTTGCTCTGAACAGCTATATTTTAGACGTCTATCGAACATGTCTTACGCTTTGTGTTTGTGTCACAAGGGAAACTGCAAAGCTTAATTAATCCCAACGCGTCGCTTTTGTACATCAAACCTCATCTCAACTAATTTACTGATTAATTATGGAAACGGGTTGAAATATTCCAAAGATTGCACAAAAATTAAGCGTCGGTGGTGTAATGGTCAGCATGGTTGCCTTCCAAGCAGTCGATCCGGGTTCGATTCCCGGCCGACGCACTTTTATTGCGAGCGATAGGCCTATTCTATTTTCTTGATTTTGAGAATTCAGCTATGTCATCATGGCTCTTTTGAAAATTCTCTTTCGGGCAAAGAAAAATACTTATGTTGAACACATCGTTTATTTGTCTCAAGACATAAATACAATTGTGAGCTTAATCTGAACATAGGGCGTCGGTGGTGTAATGGTCAGCATGGTTGCCTTCCAAGCAGTCGATCCGGGTTCGATTCCCGGCCGACGCACCATTTTTTTTTCTTCTGTATTCGTTTAAAATTGTGTATTTTTATATGCACTTTGCTCTGAACAGCTATATTTTAGACGTCTATCGAACATGTCTTACGCTTTGTGTTTGTGTCACAAGGGAAACTGCAAAGCTTAATTAATCCCAACGCGTCGCTTTTGTACATCAAACCTCATCTCAACTAATTTACTGATTAATTATGGAAACGGGTTGAAATATTCCAAAGATTGCACAAAAATTAAGCGTCGGTGGTGTAATGGTCAGCATGGTTGCCTTCCAAGCAGTCGATCCGGGTTCGATTCCCGGCCGACGCACTTTTATTGCGAGCGATAGGCCTATTCTATTTTCTTGATTTTGAGAATTCAGCTATGTCATCATGGCTCTTTTGAAAATTCTCTTTCGGGCAAAGAAAAATACGGGGGGCCATTTTGACAGCGAAGACGAAAGACGTGTTCAAATCGGCTCTCGAAAATCCGCTGACATCTGCGTTGTTTGTGAGTTGTTCTTGTGTTTTCTTCTGACACTAAGTTATTTTGAACATCTAGAATGTATATTTGATTGTTTTGAGTGGCATATCATAGCAGAATTATGACAAATCCGGTGTATTATTCACCCAGGATTAAGCCTGAACGTACTCTGTCTGTAGCTGTCTCTACCAACGAACCAGGCAAGTTTTCGAACACTATACAAAAGGACTTTGTTGACGCATTGGCTGAGGTTATTGACTTAAAGACTGGCCTAATTTCTTTCCAGAAGCACTATTTCAAGCGATTGTTTTATCTTAGGCTGTCTAATCCGACATGTCATGCTGCTCTGTTACGTAAAGGGAGTCTCATTGTCAATGACGCTACGTGGAGTATTGTGCCCGCGTCAGCTGTATTTATGACGATAACTGCTCACTGGGTCCCAGATGAGATGTCCGACGATATGGTTAAGGATGCTTTGAAGGATTATGGTGTCTGCTTGGATGTAATCAAACCAAAGTTTTCATGTCCTGAGCTCGCCCACGTAAAAACTGGGATACGTAATTACAAATTTCGGTGCCATAAGACCAGATATGTCCCAAACTTCATCAACTTTGGCGGCGAAATTGTTATGTTTACCTTTCCGGGGCAAAATCAAGAATGTAAAAAATGTTCGCAAATCTCCCACAAAGCCCCAGTATGCAAAGCGATTTTCTGTGAGAACTGTAATGGATTTACTCCGCATGATAATCCCCATGGGGTACAGAACTGCCCAAAGCCATGTCGGAATTGTACATCTGAGAACCATAATGTAACCGAGTGCAGTGCCCGTACATGGTCATACGCCTCTCGTGTGAAAGCCCCTGCCATGTCATTGAAGGATATCAATTTACCATCGATAATTGACGAAAGTGATGACGACGACGAGGAAATCATTGTCGACTCGGATGAAGAAATTGATATTGACTCTCCCGATGAAGAAACCGTGCCTGGTGCATACCGTGGTGATGAGGAAATGGGACCTTGTACCGACGAAGTCTTGTTGGCCATAGACACCCCAGCTTGCATAACTACTCCCACCGACTCTACTCTACAGGAAACCGACACCCTCTTAGCCCCCGACGCAAAGAAGCAGAAAACCGACCAGACTCGAACCCCCGACCATGAGGAGAAAATCCCAAACCGGAACGCATGCCCTGATATCGACTGTAAACCTGAAGAATCTGACGCTTTACCACCGGCGGACAGTGACGACTTGGCATTGGATCAGATGACGCCCATACCATCAAAGGAATTATCCACAATGATGGTCGAATATCGTAAAAAGAAATCGACGGCGGCTCGTGGCAGGCGTCGCCTGTCAAGGGACTAATGACTCAGTTACTTGGACATTGAATGGATTTACCACTACTGTCACCAATGGGTATGTTAACAATATTTTTTTATTGCTTTTTGTAATGTCTGCTTCTAACGGAATTCGTTTTTCTACAATTAATGTTAATGGATTGAAAGATGTTAATAAAATGTATCAAGTAAAACAGTTTATTTTTGATCAACGACTAGATATTGTGTTTTTACAAGAGACACATTTTACTTCTTTAAAAGAAACGAAAACACTTGATATTCCTGGGGATTGTTTTTGGGCATTTGGGACTAATAAAAGCTGCGGGGTGGGTATTATCATTCGTTATTCAGTTGATTGTGTTATTCATAAAATTACAAGATGTCCAGACGGCCGGTTTATTTGTGTAAGAGCCGATATTAATGGCTCACCTGTTAATTTAATTTGTATTTACGCCCCCAATGATGCTAAAGATAGGAAGAATTTTATTTCTAATTTAGACTGTTTACTGGGTGGGAGAGACGCTATCATAATGGGAGGGGATTTTAATTTTGTTGAAAATCCTTTGTTAGATAGAGTAAGTAGTTCACAGCATGTACGGAACGAAGGTTTAGATGAAATTAATTTATTAAAGAGTGGGTTTGGAATTAGTGATATACATAGGAAACTCCATCCAGACGCTAAATGTTACACTTGGTCTAGGAATAATGCGGCTAGCCGTCTAGACAGATTCTATGTCTCGTCCAATTTAATTGAGCATGTAACACGGTCTGACCTAATTCACACTGCCTTTTCAGACCACTCTTGTGTTTATTTTGACGTTTGTTTTGCCAATATATTTAACTGGGGTCCATTTTATTGGAAGTGTAATGTTTCTGTTTTAGATGATGATGATCTATGTGAAAAAATTAAAAATGTTTATTTACATATTTTTTCAAACAATACAATAGATGATATAGAGCTTGTAAATAAATGGGAAGATTTTAAACTGTTATGTAAAGATGCTATTCGCACTCACTGTAAAATTGTTTCAAGCAATAAGCGCAAAAATTTAGCCCAGCTTGAGGACAATTTGAACAAGTTGAAAGCTGATAGTGTTGTAAATAAAGATGCTATTGTTGATGCTAAGAAAACTATAAATGAAATGTATCAAATTTCCCGAAGTGGTACTGTAATTAGATCAAAGGCGACTCATTTTGACCAAGGGGAGAAACCTACGAAATATTTCATCCGAAGGGAAGTGGGGAGGGCAAAAAAGAAAATGTTAAAAAAAATAAATTGTCATGAGGGCGGGTCCATTGTACATAACCATCAAAAAGAAATCGAAAAATGTATATATTCATATTATGACCAATTATACTCTAAACAAGATTGTGATTATGAATGTCAGGCTGATTTTTTGTCCAACTTACCTGAGCTTGATGACAGTATAAGTGATCTATGCGAAGGTACTTTATCTAATACTGAGTTGTATGATGCAGTTAAAGATATGTGTAAGTACCGATCTCCAGGATCGGATGGGTTACCGGCCGAATTCTATGTTAAGTTCTGGCCGATCATAGGTGACACATATACAAATGTTGTTAATTTTTGTTTTCATTCTGGTTCCTTAAGCAAGTCACAGCGGCATGGACTAATAACTCTACTGTGTAAGGATCCTGATAATTCTGAGTTAATTAAAAATTGGAGGCCAATAAGTTTACTAAATTGTGATTATAAGATAATTTCAAAAGCCTTATGCAATAGATTACGAAAAGTAATCGATAGAATTGTGAGCCAGAGTCAAACTTGCGGTATTCCTGGTCGAAGTATTACAGACAACTTGCATTTGCTAAGAAACGTGTACGATTTTGTGGAGCAGAAAGACATGAAAGCTTGTTTTGTAAACCTCGACCAGGAAAAAGCCTTTGACAGAGTGGACTGGGACTTTTTATTTAAATGTTTACGTAAATATAATTTTGGGTCTGATTTTTGTAAATGGGTGGGTTTGCTTTATAATAATATTGATAGCAGTGTAATCGTTAATGGGCATTTTACGGAAAGTATTAGTTTGTCACGTGGTGTCAGGCAAGGCTGTGCTTTGTCGCCACTTTTGTATGTTTTAACATTAGAGCCTTTTATTTTAGCCATTAAGAATTGTAATGTAATTAAAGGTGTTCAAATACCAGGCAGTTCAAAGGTCGCTAAGGTATCGGCTTACGCCGATGATACCACCGTGATTCTGTCCCAGGAATCTTCATTGCCACCACTGGTGGATATATCTACGAAGTATGGTAGGGCATCTGGGTCAAAACTGAATTTAAATAAAACAACTGCTGTACCTATTGGAGCCTGGAATAATTCGGTTATGCTTCATGAAGGTATAAAATGTGTTGAAAACGCAAAGATTTGTGGTGTGTTTTTTGGTAAAGACTCTAATCAAAAGAATTCAGATCATGTATTGGGTAAAGTTAAAAAGCATGTTAGTTCTTGGAATGGTAGATACCTAACCCTCCGGGGTAAATCTGTTTTAGCTAATACAGTTGCATTAGCAACATTATGGTTTACTGTACAATGTAGCTTACTTACACAAAAATGTTTAAATGATTGTACGAGAACAATTTTTCAGTTTATTTGGGACAAGAAGCCGGAAGGGATCAAACGATCCGTTCTGTATAATAAATTTTCAGAAGGCGGTTTAAATGTCCAAAGTATTATATGTAAAAGTAAGACCTTTGCAATACGACACATTTTGAAATTAGTGTATAGTTCGGAAGCCGATTGGCGCTATTTCGCTATATATTGGATAGGTCTATCTTTGAGAAATGTACGTCCCGATTTTGCCAGATCTAACATTCCACATTCTGATTTTGTTCCTCAGTTTTACCAGTTTGCTATCAAAGCATGGAAAGAATTTTATGGTTGTCAAAAGTTACCTTCGATTATGTTCTCAAGTAAATACATTTACAATACTTTAATTGTCAAAGTGGTTGAAAAGCCTAGAGTTATGCTTAACGATCCTAATTTTAATTGGGTAGTGATTTGGAAACATGTTTTTGATTCATTTTTAGATCATAATTTAATCAATTTTTCGTTTAAACTCGTTCATTCCATATTACCAGTCAAGGAAAGGCTATTGAGACGCAATGTCGTTACTGATGATCTTTGTTCATTTTGTTCTAAATCAGAAACTGAAAAACATTTGTTTGTTGATTGTTACTTAGTTTCTAATGTGTTCCATGCATTTGATAGAATTTTTATGATGTATTTCAAATCTGTTCCCACTCTTTGTAAAGAACTTTTGTTAAACAGAATTATCCCAGATACTTTAAGTGCTTCTGACAAAAGTGTTTATTTGTACCTTGTCAGTATTATTCAATTCTCTATCTGGTGTAGCAGAAATGAAAATGAATTTAATGGTACAAAAAGAGATCATAAATATGTTGTAAAAATGGCTAAGGAATCCATCAAAACCCGAATACGGTGGCATGGAACAACTACCGTCTGTGATAGTTAGTTTTACTTATGTTATTTCATGTCCATTTTGTTACCTGTATTTGTGATGTAATATTTATATGGAAATAAACCATATCTTTCAAAAAAAAAAAAAAAAAAAAATACTTATGTTGAACACATCGTTTATTTGTCTCAAGACATAAATGCAATTGTGAGCTTTATCTGAACATAGGGCGTCGGTGGTGTAATGGTCAGCATGGTTGCCTTCCAAGCAGTCGATCCGGGTTCGATTCCCGGCCGACGCACCATTTTTTTTTCTTCTGTATTCGTTTAAAATTGTGTATTTTTATATGCACTTTGCTCTGAACAGCTATATTTTAGACGTCTATCGAACATGTCTTACGCTTTGTGTTTGTGTCACAAGGGAAACTGCAAAGCTTAATTAATCCCAACGCGTCGCTTTTGTACATCAAACCTCATCTCAACTAATTTACTGATTAATTATGGAAACGGGTTGAAATATTCCAAAGATTGCACAAAAATTAAGCGTCGGTGGTGTAATGGTCAGCATGGTTGCCTTCCAAGCAGTCGATCCGGGTTCGATTCCCGGCCGACGCACTTTTATTGCGAGCGATAGGCCTATTCTATTTTCTTGATTTTGAGAATTCAGCTATGTCATCATGGCTCTTTTGAAAATTCTCTTTCGGGCAAAGAAAAATACTTATGTTGAACACATCGTTTATTTGTCTCAAGACATAAATACAATTGTGAGCTTTATCTGAACATAGGGCGTCGGTGGTGTAATGGTCAGCATGGTTGCCTTCCAAGCAGTCGATCCGGGTTCGATTCCCGGCCGACGCACCATTTTTTTTTCTTCTGTATTCGTTTAAAATTGTGTATTTTTATATGCACTTTGCTCTGAACAGCTATATTTTAGACGTCTATCGAACATGTCTTACGCTTTGTGTTTGTGTCACAAGGGAAACTGCAAAGCTTAATTAATCCCAACGCGTCGCTTTTGTACATCAAACCTCATCTCAACTAATTTACTGATTAATTATGGAAACGGGTTGAAATATTCCAAAGATTGCACAAAAATTAAGCGTCGGTGGTGTAATGGTCAGCATGGTTGCCTTCCAAGCAGTCGATCCGGGTTCGATTCCCGGCCTACGCACTTTTATTGCGAGCGATAGGCCTATTCTATTTTCTTGATTTTGAGAATTCAGCTATGTCATCATGGCTCTTTTGAAAATTCTCTTTCGGGCAAAGAAAAATACTTATGTTGAACACATCGTTTATTTGTCTCAAGACATAAATACAATTGTGAGCTTAATCTGAACATAGGGCGTCGGTGGTGTAATGGTCAGCATGGTTGCCTTCCAAGCAGTCGATCCGGGTTCGATTCCCGGCCGACGCACCATTTTTTTTCTTCTGTATTCGTTTAAAATTGTGTATTTTTATATGCACTTTGCTCTGAACAGCTATATTTTAGACGTCTATCGAACATGTCTTACGCTTTGTGTTTGTGTCACAAGGGAAACTGCAAAGCTTAATTAATCCCAACGCGTCGCTTTTGTACATCAAACCTCATCTCAACTAATTTACTGATTAATTATGGAAACGGGTTGAAATATTCCAAAGATTGCACAAAAATTAAGCGTCGGTGGTGTAATGGTCAGCATGGTTGCCTTCCAAGCAGTCGATCCGGGTTCGATTCCCGGCCGACGCACTTTTATTGCGAGCGATAGGCCTATTCTATTTTCTTGATTTTGAGAATTCAGCTATGTCATCATGGCTCTTTTGAAAATTCTCTTTCGGGCAAAGAAAAATACTTATGTTGAACACATCGTTTATTTGTCTCAAGACATAAATACAATTGTGAGCTTAATCTGAACATAGGGCGTCGGTGGTGTAATGGTCAGCATGGTTGCCTTCCAAGCAGTCGATCCGGGTTCGATTCCCGGCCGACGCACCATTTTTTTTTCTTCTGTATTCGTTTAAAATTGTGTATTTTTATATGCACTTTGCTCTGAACAGCTATATTTTAGACGTCTATCGAACATGTCTTACGCTTTGTGTTTGTGTCACAAGGGAAACTGCAAAGCTTAATTAATCCCAACGCGTCGCTTTTGTACATCAAACCTCATCTCAACTAATTTACTGATTAATTATGGAAACGGGTTGAAATATTCCAAAGATTGCACAAAAATTAAGCGTCGGTGGTGTAATGGTCAGCATGGTTGCCTTCCAAGCAGTCGATCCGGGTTCGATTCCCGGCCGACGCACTTTTATTGCGAGCGATAGGCCTATTCTATTTTCTTGATTTTGAGAATTCAGCTATGTCATCATGGCTCTTTTGAAAATTCTCTTTCGGGCAAAGAAAAATACTTATGTTGAACACATCGTTTATTTGTCTCAAGACATAAATACAATTGTGAGCTTTATCTGAACATAGGGCGTCGGTGGTGTAATGGTCAGCATGGTTGCCTTCCAAGCAGTCGATCCGGGTTCGATTCCCGGCCGACGCACCATTTTTTTTTCTTCTGTATTCGTTTAAAATTGTGTATTTTTATATGCACTTTGCTCTGAACAGCTATATTTTAGACGTCTATCGAACATGTCTTACGCTTTGTGTTTGTGTCACAAGGGAAACTGCAAAGCTTAATTAATCCCAACGCGTCGCTTTTGTACATCAAACCTCATCTCAACTAATTTACTGATTAATTATGGAAACGGGTTGAAATATTCCAAAGATTGCACAAAAATTAAGCGTCGGTGGTGTAATGGTCAGCATGGTTGCCTTCCAAGCAGTCGATCCGGGTTCGATTCCCGGCCGACGCACTTTTATTGCGAGCGATAGGCCTATTCTATTTTCTTGATTTTGAGAATTCAGCTATGTCATCATGGCTCTTTTGAAAATTCTCTTTCGGGCAAAGAAAAATACTTATGTTGAACACGTCGTTTATTTGTCTCAAGACATAAATACAATTGTGAGCTTTATCTGAACATAGGGCGTCGGTGGTGTAATGGTCAGCATGGTTGCCTTCCAAGCAGTCGATCCGGGTTCGATTCACGGCCGACGCACTTTTATTGCGAGCGATAGGCCTATTCTATTTTCTTGATTTTGAGAATTCAGCTATGTCATCATGGCTCTTTTGAAAATTCTCTTTCGGGCAAAGAAAAATACTTATGTTGAACACATCGTTTATTTGTCTCAAGACATAAATACAATTGTGAGCTTTATCTGAACATAGGGCGTCGGTGGTGTAATGGTCAGCATGGTTGCCTTCCAAGCAGTCGATCCGGGTTCGATTCCCGGCCGACGCACCATTTTTTTTTCTTCTGTATTCGTTTAAAATTGTGTATTTTTATATGCACTTTGCTCTGAACAGCTATATTTTAGACGTCTATCGAACATGTCTTACGCTTTGTGTTTGTGTCACAAGGGAAACTGCAAAGCTTAATTAATCCCAACGCGTCGCTTTTGTACATCAAACCTCATCTCAACTAATTTACTGATTAATTATGGAAACGGGTTGAAATATTCCAAAGATTGCACAAAAATTAAGCGTCGGTGGTGTAATGGTCAGCATGGTTGCCTCATCTCAACTAATTTACTGATTAATTATGGAAACGGGTTGAAATATTCCAAAGATTGCACAAAAATTAAGCGTCGGTGGTGTAATGGTCAGCATGGTTGCCTTCCAAGCAGTCGATCCGGGTTCGATTCCCGGCCGACGCACTTTTATTGCGAGCGATAGGCCTATTCTATTTTCTTGATTTTGAGAATTCAGCTATGTCATCATGGCTCTTTTGAAAATTCTCTTTCGGGCAAAGAAAAATACTTATGTTGAACACATCGTTTATTTGTCTCAAGACATAAATACAATTGTGAGCTTAATCTGAACATAGGGCGTCGGTGGTGTAATGGTCAGCATGGTTGCCTTCCAAGCAGTCGATCCGGGTTCGATTCCCGGCCGACGCACCATTTTTTTTTCTTCTGTATTCGTTTAAAATTGTGTATTTTTATATGCACTTTGCTCTGAACAGCTATATTTTAGACGTCTATCGAACATGTCTTACGCTTTGTGTTTGTGTCACAAGGGAAACTGCAAAGCTTAATTAATCCCAACGCGTCGCTTTTGTACATCAAACCTCATCTCAACTAATTTACTGATTAATTATGGAAACGGGTTGAAATATTCCAAAGATTGCACAAAAATTAAGCGTCGGTGGTGTAATGGTCAGCATGGTTGCCTTCCAAGCAGTCGATCCGGGTTCGATTCCCGGCCGACGCACTTTTATTGCGAGCGATAGGCCTATTCTATTTTCTTGATTTTGAGAATTCAGCTATGTCATCATGGCTCTTTTGAAAATTCTCTTTCGGGCAAAGAAAAATACTTATGTTGAACACATCGTTTATTTGTCTCAAGACATAAATACAATTGTGAGCTTAATCTGAACATAGGGCGTCGGTGGTGTAATGGTCAGCATGGTTGCCTTCCAAGCAGTCGATCCGGGTTCGATTCCCGGCCGACGCACCATTTTTTTTCTTCTGTATTCGTTTAAAATTGTGTATTTTATATGCACTTTGCTCTGAACAGCTATATTTTAGACGTCTATCGAACATGTCTTACGCTTTGTGTTTGTGTCACAAGGGAAACTGCAAAGCTTAATTAATCCCAACGCGTCGCTTTTGTACATCAAACCTCATCTCAACTAATTTACTGATTAATTATGGAAACGGGTTGAAATATTCCAAAGATTGCACAAAAATTAAGCGTCGGTGGTGTAATGGTCAGCATGGTTGCCTTCCAAGCAGTCGATCCGGGTTCGATTCCCGGCCGACGCACTTTTATTGCGAGCGATAGGCCTATTCTATTTTCTTGATTTTGAGAATTCAGCTATGTCATCATGGCTCTTTTGAAAATTCTCTTTCGGGCAAAGAAAAATACTTATGTTGAACACATCGTTTATTTGTCTCAAGACATAAATACAATTGTGAGCTTAATCTGAACATAGGGCGTCGGTGGTGTAATGGTCAGCATGGTTGCCTTCCAAGCAGTCGATCCGGGTTCGATTCCCGGCCGACGCACCATTTTTTTTCTTCTGTATTCGTTTAAAATTGTGTATTTTTATATGCTTTTTGCTCTGAACAGCTATATTTTAGACGTCTATCGAACATGTCTTACGCTTTGTGTTTGTGTCACAAGGGAAACTGCAAAGCTTAATTAATCCCAACGCGTCGCTTTTGTACATCAAACCTCATCTCAACTAATTTACTGATTAATTATGGAAACGGGTTGAAATATTCCAAAGATTGCACAAAAATTAAGCGTCGGTGGTGTAATGGTCAGCATGGTTGCCTTCCAAGCAGTCGATCCGGGTTCGATTCCCGGCCGACGCACTTTTATTGCGAGCGATAGGCCTATTCTATTTTCTTGATTTTGAGAATTCAGCTATGTCATCATGGCTCTTTTGAAAATTCTCTTTCGGGCAAAGAAAAATACTTATGTTGAACACATCGTTTATTTGTCTCAAGACATAAATACAATTGTGAGCTTAATCTGAACATAGGGCGTCGGTGGTGTAATGGTCAGCATGGTTGCCTTCCAAGCAGTCGATCCGGGTTCGATTCCCGGCCGACGCACCATTTTTTTTCTTCTGTATTCGTTTAAAATTGTGTATTTTTATATGCTTTTTGCTCTGAACAGCTATATTTTAGACGTCTATCGAACATGTCTTACGCTTTGTGTTTGTGTCACAAGGGAAACTGCAAAGCTTAATTAATCCCAACGCGTCGCTTTTGTACATCAAACCTCATCTCAACTAATTTACTGATTAATTATGGAAACGGGTTGAAATATTCCAAAGATTGCACAAAAATTAAGCGTCGGTGGTGTAATGGTCAGCATGGTTGCCTTCCAAGCAGTCGATCCGGGTTCGATTCCCGGCCGACGCACTTTTATTGCGAGCGATAGGCCTATTCTATTTTCTTGATTTTGAGAATTCAGCTATGTCATCATGGCTCTTTTGAAAATTCTCTTTCGGGCAAAGAAAAATACTTATGTTGAACACATCGTTTATTTGTCTCAAGACATAAATACAATTGTGAGCTTTATCTGAACATAGGGCGTCGGTGGTGTAATGGTCAGCATGGTTGCCTTCCAAGCAGTCGATCCGGGTTCGATTCCCGGCCGACGCACCATTTTTTTTTCTTCTGTATTCGTTTAAAATTGTGTATTTTTATATGCACTTTGCTCTGAACAGCTATATTTTAGACGTCTATCGAACATGTCTTACGCTTTGTGTTTGTGTCACAAGGGAAACTGCAAAGCTTAATTAATCCCAACGCGTCGCTTTTGTACATCAAACCTCATCTCAACTAATTTACTGATTAATTATGGAAACGGGTTGAAATATTCCAAAGATTGCACAAAAATTAAGCGTCGGTGGTGTAATGGTCAGCATGGTTGCCTTCCAAGCAGTCGATCCGGGTTCGATTCCCGGCCGACGCACTTTTATTGCGAGCGATAGGCCTATTCTATTTTCTTGATTTTGAGAATTCAGCTATGTCATCATGGCTCTTTTGAAAATTCTCTTTCGGGCAAAGAAAAATACTTATGTTGAACACATCGTTTATTTGTCTCAAGACATAAATACAATTGTGAGCTTTATCTGAACATAGGGCGTCGGTGGTGTAATGGTCAGCATGGTTGCCTTCCAAGCAGTCGATCCGGGTTCGATTCCCGGCCGACGCACCATTTTTTTTTCTTCTGTATTCGTTTAAAATTGTGTATTTTTATATGCACTTTGCTCTGAACAGCTATATTTTAGACGTCTATCGAACATGTCTTACGCTTTGTGTTTGTGTCACAAGGGAAACTGCAAAGCTTAATTAATCCCAACGCGTCGCTTTTGTACATCAAACCTCATCTCAACTAATTTACTGATTAATTATGGAAACGGGTTGAAATATTCCAAAGATTGCACAAAAATTAAGCGTCGGTGGTGTAATGGTCAGCATGGTTGCCTTCCAAGCAGTCGATCCGGGTTCGATTCCCGGCCGACGCACTTTTATTGCGAGCGATAGGCCTATTCTATTTTCTTGATTTTGAGAATTCAGCTATGTCATCATGGCTCTTTTGAAAATTCTCTTTCGGGCAAAGAAAAATACTTATGTTGAACACATCGTTTATTTGTCTCAAGACATAAATACAATTGTGAGCTTTATCTGAACATAGGGCGTCGGTGGTGTAATGGTCAGCATGGTTGCCTTCCAAGCAGTCGATCCGGGTTCGATTCCCGGCCGACGCACCATTTTTTTTTTCTTCTGTATTCGTTTAAAATTGTGTATTTTTATATGCACTTTGCTCTGAACAGCTATATTTTAGACGTCTATCGAACATGTCTTACGCTTTGTGTTTGTGTCACAAGGGAAACTGCAAAGCTTAATTAATCCCAACGCGTCGCTTTTGTACATCAAACCTCATCTCAACTAATTTACTGATTAATTATGGAAACGGGTTGAAATATTCCAAAGATTGCACAAAAATTATTCGTCGGTGGTGTAATGGTCAGCATGGTTGCCTTCCAAGCAGTCGATCCGGGTTCGATTCCCGGCCGACGCACTTTTATTGCGAGCGATAGGCCTATTCTATTTTCTTGATTTTGAGAATTCAGCTATGTCATCATGGCTCTTTTGAAAATTCTCTTTCGGGCAAAGAAAAATACTTATGTTGAACACATCGTTTATTTGTCTCAAGACATAAATACAATTGTGAGCTTTATCTGAACATAGGGCGTCGGTGGTGTAATGGTCAGCATGGTTGCCTTCCAAGCAGTCGATCCGGGTTTCGATTCCCGGCCCACGCACCATTTTTTTTCTTCTGTATTCGTTTAAAATTGTGTATTTTTATATGCACTTTGCTCTGAACAGCCATATTTTAGACGTCTATCGAACATGTCTTACGCTTTGTGTTTGTGTCACAAGGGAAACTGCAAAGCTTAATTAATCCCAACGCGTCGCTTTTGTACATCAAACCTCATCTCAACTAATTTACTGATTAATTATGGAAACGGGTTGAAATATTCCAAAGATTGCACAAAAATTAAGCGTCGGTGGTGTAATGGTCAGCATGGTTGCCTTCCAAGCAGTCGATCCGGGTTCGATTCCCGGCCGACGCACTTTTATTGCGAGCGATAGGCCTATTCTATTTTCTTGATTTTGAGAATTCAGCTATGTCATCATGGCTCTTTTGAAAATTCTCTTTTGGGCAAAGAAAAATACTTATGTTGAACACATCGTTTATTTGTCTCAAGACATAAATACAATTGTGAGCTTTATCTGAACATAGGGCGTCGGTGGTGTAATGGTCAGCATGGTTGCCTTCCAAGCAGTCGATCCGGGTTCGATTCCCGGCCGACGCACCATTTTTTTTTCTTCTGTATTCGTTTAAAATTGTGTATTTTTATAGGCACTTTGCTCTGAACAGCTATATTTTAGACGTCTATCGTACATGTCTTACGCTTTGTGTTTGTGTCACAAGGGAAACTGCAAAGCTTAATTAATCCCAACGCGTCGCTTTTGTACATCAAACCTCATCTCAACTAATTTACTGATTAATTATGGAAACGGGTTGAAATATTCCAAAGATTGCACAAAAATTAAGCGTCGGTGGTGTAATGGTCAGCATGGTTGCCTTCCAAGCAGTCGATCCGGGTTCGGTTCCCGGCCGACGCACTTTTATTGCGAGCGATAGGCCTATTCTATTTTCTTGATTTTGAGAATTCAGCTATGTCATCATGGCTCTTTTGAAAATTCTCTTTCGGGCAAAGAAAAATACTTATGTTGAACACATCGTTTATTTGTCTCAAGACATAAATACAATTGTGAGCTTTATCTGAACATAGGGCGTCGGTGGTGTAATGGTCAGCATGGTTGCCTTCCAAGCAGTCGATCCGGGTTCGATTCCCGGCCGACGCACCATTTTTTTTTCTTCTGTATTCGTTTAAAATTGTGTATTTTTATATGCACTTTGCTCTGAACAGCTATATTTTAGACGTCTATCGAACATGTCTTACGCTTTGTGTTTGTGTCACAAGGGAAACTGCAAAGCTTAATTAATCCCAACGCGTCGCTTTTGTACATCAAACCTCATCTCAACTAATTTACTGATTAATTATGGAAACGGGTTGAAATATTCCAAAGATTGCACAAAAATTAAGCGTCGGTGGTGTAATGGTCAGCATGGTTGCCTTCCAAGCAGTCGATCCGGGTTCGATTCCCGGCCGACGCACTTTCTTTGCGAGCGATAGGCCTATTCTATTTTCTTGATTTTGAGAATTCAGCTATGTCATCATGGCTCTTTTGAAAATTCTCTTTCGGGCAAAGAAAAATACTTATGTTGAACACATCGTTTATTTGTCTCAAGACATAAATACAATTGTGAGCTTTATCTGAACATAGGGCGTCGGTGGTGTAATGGTCAGCATGGTTGCCTTCCAAGCAGTCGATCCGGGTTCGATTCCCGGCCGACGCACCATTTTTTTTTCTTCTGTATTCGTTTAAAATTGTGTATTTTTATATGCACTTTGCTCTGAACAGCTATATTTTAGACGTCTATCGAACATGTCTTACGCTTTGTGTTTGTGTCACAAGGGAAACTGCAAAGCTTAATTAATCCCAACGCGTCGCTTTTGTACATCAAACCTCATCTCAACTAATTTACTGATTAATTATGGAAACGGGTTGAAATATTCCAAAGATTGCACAAAAATTAAGCGTCGGTGGTGTAATGGTCAGCATGGTTGCCTTCCAAGCAGTCGATCCGGGTTCGATTCCCGGCCGACGCACTTTTATTGCGAGCGATAGGCCTATTCTATTTTCTTGATTTTGAGAATTCAGCTATGTCATCATGGCTCTTTTGAAAATTCTCTTTCGGGCAAAGAAAAATACTTATGTTGAACACGTCGTTTATTTGTCTCAAGACATAAATACAATTGTGAGCTTTATCTGAACATAGGGCGTCGGTGGTGTAATGGTCAGCATGGTTGCCTTCCAAGCAGTCGATCCGGGTTCGATTCCCGGCCGACGCACTTTTATTGCGAGCGATAGGCCTATTCTATTTTCTTGATTTTGAGAATTCAGCTATGTCATCATGGCTCTTTTGAAAATTCTCTTTCGGGCAAAGAAAAATACTTATGTTGAACACATCGTTTATTTGTCTCAAGACATAAATACAATTGTGAGCTTAATCTGAACATAGGGCGTCGGTGGTGTAATGGTCAGCATGGTTGCCTTCCAAGCAGTCGATCCGGGTTCGATTCCCGGCCGACGCACCATTTTTTTTCTTCTGTATTCGTTTAAAATTGTGTATTTTTATATGCACTTTGCTCTGAACAGCTATATTTTAGACGTCTATCGAACATGTCTTACGCTTTGTGTTTGTGTCACAAGGGAAACTGCAAAGCTTAATTAATCCCAACGCGTCGCTTTTGTACATCAAACCTCATCTCAACTAATTTACTGATTAATTATGGAAACGGGTTGAAATATTCCAAAGATTGCACAAAAATTAAGCGTCGGTGGTGTAATGGTCAGCATGGTTGCCTTCCAAGCAGTCGATCCGGGTTCGATTCCCGGCCGACGCACTTTTATTGCGAGCGATAGGCCTATTCTATTTTCTTGATTTTGAGAATTCAGCTATGTCATCATGGCTCTTTTGAAAATTCTCTTTCGGGCAAAGAAAAATACTTATGTTGAACACATCGTTTATTTGTCTCAAGACATAAATACAATTGTGAGCTTAATCTGAACATAGGGCGTCGGTGGTGTAATGGTCAGCATGGTTGCCTTCCAAGCAGTCGATCCGGGTTCGATTCCCGGCCGACGCACCATTTTTTTTTCTTCTGTATTCGTTTAAAATTGTGTATTTTTATATGCACTTTGCTCTGAACAGCTATATTTTAGACGTCTATCGAACATGTCTTACGCTTTGTGTTTGTGTCACAAGGGAAACTGCAAAGCTTAATTAATCCCAACGCGTCGCTTTTGTACATCAAACCTCATCTCAACTAATTTACTGATTAATTATGGAAACGGGTTGAAATATTCCAAAGATTTCACAAAAATTAAGCGTCGGTGGTGTAATGGTCAGCATGGTTGCCTTCCAAGCAGTCGATCCGGGTTCGATTCCCGGCCGACGCACTTTTATTGCGAGCGATAGGCCTATTCTATTTTCTTGATTTTGAGAATTCAGCTATGTCATCATGGCTCTTTTGAAAATTCTCTTTCGGGCAAAGAAAAATACTTATGTTGAACACATCGTTTATTTGTCTCAAGACATAAATACAATTGTGAGCTTAATCTGAACATAGGGCGTCGGTGGTGTAATGGTCAGCATGGTTGCCTTCCAAGCAGTCGATCCGGGTTCGATTCCCGGCCGACGCACCATTTTTTTTTCTTCTGTATTCGTTTAAAATTGTGTATTTTTATATGCACTTTGCTCTGAACAGCTATATTTTAGACGTCTATCGAACATGTCTTACGCTTTGTGTTTGTGTCACAAGGGAAACTGCAAAGCTTAATTAATCCCAACGCGTCGCTTTTGTACATCAAACCTCATCTCAACTAATTTACTGATTAATTATGGAAACGGGTTGAAATATTCCAAAGATTGCACAAAAATTAAGCGTCGGTGGTGTAATGGTCAGCATGGTTGCCTTCCAAGCAGTCGATCCGGGTTCGATTCCCGGCCGACGCACTTTTATTGCGAGCGATAGGCCTATTCTATTTTCTTGATTTTGAGAATTCAGCTATGTCATCATGGCTCTTTTGAAAATTCTCTTTCGGGCAAAGAAAAATACTTATGTTGAACACATCGTTTATTTGTCTCAAGACATAAATACAATTGTGAGCTTAATCTGAACATAGGGCGTCGGTGGTGTAATGGTCAGCATGGTTGCCTTCCAAGCAGTCGATCCGGGTTCGATTCCCGGCCGACGCACCATTTTTTTTTCTTCTGTATTCGTTTAAAATTGTGTATTTTTATATGCACTTTGCTCTGAACAGCTATATTTTAGACGTCTATCGAACATGTCTTACGCTTTGTGTTTGTGTCACAAGGGAAACTGCAAAGCTTAATTAATCCCAACGCGTCGCTTTTGTACATCAAACCTCATCTCAACTAATTTACTGATTAATTATGGAAACGGGTTGAAATATTCCAAAGATTGCACAAAAATTAAGCGTCGGTGGTGTAATGGTCAGCATGGTTGCCTTCCAAGCAGTCGATCCGGGTTCGATTCCCGGCCGACGCACTTTTATTGCGAGCGATAGGCCTATTCTATTTTCTTGATTTTGAGAATTCAGCTATGTCATCATGGCTCTTTTGAAAATTCTCTTTCGGGCAAAGAAAAATACGGGGGGCCATTTTGACAGCGAAGACGAAAGACGTGTTCAAATCGGCTCTCGAAAATCCGCTGACATCTGCGTTGTTTGTGAGTTGTTCTTGTGTTTTCTTCTGACACTAAGTTATTTTGAACATCTAGAATGTATATTTGATTGTTTTGAGTGGCATATCATAGCAGAATTATGACAAATCCGGTGTATTATTCACCCAGGATTAAGCCTGAACGTACTCTGTCTGTAGCTGTCTCTACCAACGAACCAGGCAAGTTTTCGAACACTATACAAAAGGACTTTGTTGACGCATTGGCTGAGGTTATTGACTTAAAGACTGGCCTAATTTCTTTCCAGAAGCACTATTTCAAGCGATTGTTTTATCTTAGGCTGTCTAATCCGACATGTCATGCTGCTCTGTTACGTAAAGGGAGTCTCATTGTCAATGACGCTACGTGGAGTATTGTGCCCGCGTCAGCTGTATTTATGACGATAACTGCTCACTGGGTCCCAGATGAGATGTCCGACGATATGGTTAAGGATGCTTTGAAGGATTATGGTGTCTGCTTGGATGTAATCAAACCAAAGTTTTCATGTCCTGAGCTCGCCCACGTAAAAACTGGGATACGTAATTACAAATTTCGGTGCCATAAGACCAGATATGTCCCAAACTTCATCAACTTTGGCGGCGAAATTGTTATGTTTACCTTTCCGGGGCAAAATCAAGAATGTAAAAAATGTTCGCAAATCTCCCACAAAGCCCCAGTATGCAAAGCGATTTTCTGTGAGAACTGTAATGGATTTACTCCGCATGATAATCCCCATGGGGTACAGAACTGCCCAAAGCCATGTCGGAATTGTACATCTGAGAACCATAATGTAACCGAGTGCAGTGCCCGTACATGGTCATACGCCTCTCGTGTGAAAGCCCCTGCCATGTCATTGAAGGATATCAATTTACCATCGATAATTGACGAAAGTGATGACGACGACGAGGAAATCATTGTCGACTCGGATGAAGAAATTGATATTGACTCTCCCGATGAAGAAACCGTGCCTGGTGCATACCGTGGTGATGAGGAAATGGGACCTTGTACCGACGAAGTCTTGTTGGCCATAGACACCCCAGCTTGCATAACTACTCCCACCGACTCTACTCTACAGGAAACCGACACCCTCTTAGCCCCCGACGCAAAGAAGCAGAAAACCGACCAGACTCGAACCCCCGACCATGAGGAGAAAATCCCAAACCGGAACGCATGCCCTGATATCGACTGTAAACCTGAAGAATCTGACGCTTTACCACCGGCGGACAGTGACGACTTGGCATTGGATCAGATGACGCCCATACCATCAAAGGAATTATCCACAATGATGGTCGAATATCGTAAAAAGAAATCGACGGCGGCTCGTGGCAGGCGTCGCCTGTCAAGGGACTAATGACTCAGTTACTTGGACATTGAATGGATTTACCACTACTGTCACCAATGGGTATGTTAACAATATTTTTATTGCTTTTTGTAATGTCTGCTTCTAACGGAATTCGTTTTTCTACAATTAATGTTAATGGATTGAAAGATGTTAATAAAATGTATCAAGTAAAACAGTTTATTTTTGATCAACGACTAGATATTGTGTTTTTACAAGAGACACATTTTACTTCTTTAAAAGAAACGAAAACACTTGATATTCCTGGGGATTGTTTTTGGGCATTTGGGACTAATAAAAGCTGCGGGGTGGGTATTATCATTCGTTATTCAGTTGATTGTGTTATTCATAAAATTACAAGATGTCCAGACGGCCGGTTTATTTGTGTAAGAGCCGATATTAATGGCTCACCTGTTAATTTAATTTGTATTTACGCCCCCAATGATGCTAAAGATAGGAAGAATTTTATTTCTAATTTAGACTGTTTACTGGGTGGGAGAGACGCTATCATAATGGGAGGGGATTTTAATTTTGTTGAAAATCCTTTGTTAGATAGAGTAAGTAGTTCACAGCATGTACGGAACGAAGGTTTAGATGAAATTAATTTATTAAAGAGTGGGTTTGGAATTAGTGATATACATAGGAAACTCCATCCAGACGCTAAATGTTACACTTGGTCTAGGAATAATGCGGCTAGCCGTCTAGACAGATTCTATGTCTCGTCCAATTTAATTGAGCATGTAACACGGTCTGACCTAATTCACACTGCCTTTTCAGACCACTCTTGTGTTTATTTTGACGTTTGTTTTGCCAATATATTTAACTGGGGTCCATTTTATTGGAAGTGTAATGTTTCTGTTTTAGATGATGATGATCTATGTGAAAAAATTAAAAATGTTTATTTACATATTTTTTCAAACAATACAATAGATGATATAGAGCTTGTAAATAAATGGGAAGATTTTAAACTGTTATGTAAAGATGCTATTCGCACTCACTGTAAAATTGTTTCAAGCAATAAGCGCAAAAATTTAGCCCAGCTTGAGGACAATTTGAACAAGTTGAAAGCTGATAGTGTTGTAAATAAAGATGCTATTGTTGATGCTAAGAAAACTATAAATGAAATGTATCAAATTTCCCGAAGTGGTACTGTAATTAGATCAAAGGCGACTCATTTTGACCAAGGGGAGAAACCTACGAAATATTTCATCCGAAGGGAAGTGGGGAGGGCAAAAAAGAAAATGTTAAAAAAAATAAATTGTCATGAGGGCGGGTCCATTGTACATAACCATCAAAAAGAAATCGAAAAATGTATATATTCATATTATGACCAATTATACTCTAAACAAGATTGTGATTATGAATGTCAGGCTGATTTTTTGTCCAACTTACCTGAGCTTGATGACAGTATAAGTGATCTATGCGAAGGTACTTTATCTAATACTGAGTTGTATGATGCAGTTAAAGATATGTGTAAGTACCGATCTCCAGGATCGGATGGGTTACCGGCCGAATTCTATGTTAAGTTCTGGCCGATCATAGGTGACACATATACAAATGTTGTTAATTTTTGTTTTCATTCTGGTTCCTTAAGCAAGTCACAGCGGCATGGACTAATAACTCTACTGTGTAAGGATCCTGATAATTCTGAGTTAATTAAAAATTGGAGGCCAATAAGTTTACTAAATTGTGATTATAAGATAATTTCAAAAGCCTTATGCAATAGATTACGAAAAGTAATCGATAGAATTGTGAGCCAGAGTCAAACTTGCGGTATTCCTGGTCGAAGTATTACAGACAACTTGCATTTGCTAAGAAACGTGTACGATTTTGTGGAGCAGAAAGACATGAAAGCTTGTTTTGTAAACCTCGACCAGGAAAAAGCCTTTGACAGAGTGGACTGGGACTTTTTATTTAAATGTTTACGTAAATATAATTTTGGGTCTGATTTTTGTAAATGGGTGGGTTTGCTTTATAATAATATTGATAGCAGTGTAATCGTTAATGGGCATTTTACGGAAAGTATTAGTTTGTCACGTGGTGTCAGGCAAGGCTGTGCTTTGTCGCCACTTTTGTATGTTTTAACATTAGAGCCTTTTATTTTAGCCATTAAGAATTGTAATGTAATTAAAGGTGTTCAAATACCAGGCAGTTCAAAGGTCGCTAAGGTATCGGCTTACGCCGATGATACCACCGTGATTCTGTCCCAGGAATCTTCATTGCCACCACTGGTGGATATATCTACGAAGTATGGTAGGGCATCTGGGTCAAAACTGAATTTAAATAAAACAACTGCTGTACCTATTGGAGCCTGGAATAATTCGGTTATGCTTCATGAAGGTATAAAATGTGTTGAAAACGCAAAGATTTGTGGTGTGTTTTTTGGTAAAGACTCTAATCAAAAGAATTCAGATCATGTATTGGGTAAAGTTAAAAAGCATGTTAGTTCTTGGAATGGTAGATACCTAACCCTCCGGGGTAAATCTGTTTTAGCTAATACAGTTGCATTAGCAACATTATGGTTTACTGTACAATGTAGCTTACTTACACAAAAATGTTTAAATGATTGTACGAGAACAATTTTTCAGTTTATTTGGGACAAGAAGCCGGAAGGGATCAAACGATCCGTTCTGTATAATAAATTTTCAGAAGGCGGTTTAAATGTCCAAAGTATTATATGTAAAAGTAAGACCTTTGCAATACGACACATTTTGAAATTAGTGTATAGTTCGGAAGCCGATTGGCGCTATTTCGCTATATATTGGATAGGTCTATCTTTGAGAAATGTACGTCCCGATTTTGCCAGATCTAACATTCCACATTCTGATTTTGTTCCTCAGTTTTACCAGTTTGCTATCAAAGCATGGAAAGAATTTTATGGTTGTCAAAAGTTACCTTCGATTATGTTCTCAAGTAAATACATTTACAATACTTTAATTGTCAAAGTGGTTGAAAAGCCTAGAGTTATGCTTAACGATCCTAATTTTAATTGGGTAGTGATTTGGAAACATGTTTTTGATTCATTTTTAGATCATAATTTAATCAATTTTTCGTTTAAACTCGTTCATTCCATATTACCAGTCAAGGAAAGGCTATTGAGACGCAATGTCGTTACTGATGATCTTTGTTCATTTTGTTCTAAATCAGAAACTGAAAAACATTTGTTTGTTGATTGTTACTTAGTTTCTAATGTGTTCCATGCATTTGATAGAATTTTTATGATGTATTTCAAATCTGTTCCCACTCTTTGTAAAGAACTTTTGTTAAACAGAATTATCCCAGATACTTTAAGTGCTTCTGACAAAAGTGTTTATTTGTACCTTGTCAGTATTATTCAATTCTCTATCTGGTGTAGCAGAAATGAAAATGAATTTAATGGTACAAAAAGAGATCATAAATATGTTGTAAAAATGGCTAAGGAATCCATCAAAACCCGAATACGGTGGCATGGAACAACTACCGTCTGTGATAGTTAGTTTTACTTATGTTATTTCATGTCCATTTTGTTACCTGTATTTGTGATGTAATATTTATATGGAAATAAACCATATCTTTCAAAAAAAAAAAAAAAAAAAAATACTTATGTTGAACACATCGTTTATTTGTCTCAAGACATAAATGCAATTGTGAGCTTTATCTGAACATAGGGCGTCGGTGGTGTAATGGTCAGCATGGTTGCCTTCCAAGCAGTCGATCCGGGTTCGATTCCCGGCCGACGCACCATTTTTTTTTCTTCTGTATTCGTTTAAAATTGTGTATTTTTATATGCACTTTGCTCTGAACAGCTATATTTTAGACGTCTATCGAACATGTCTTACGCTTTGTGTTTGTGTCACAAGGGAAACTGCAAAGCTTAATTAATCCCAACGCGTCGCTTTTGTACATCAAACCTCATCTCAACTAATTTACTGATTAATTATGGAAACGGGTTGAAATATTCCAAAGATTGCACAAAAATTAAGCGTCGGTGGTGTAATGGTCAGCATGGTTGCCTTCCAAGCAGTCGATCCGGGTTCGATTCCCGGCCGACGCACTTTTATTGCGAGCGATAGGCCTATTCTATTTTCTTGATTTTGAGAATTCAGCTATGTCATCATGGCTCTTTTGAAAATTCTCTTTCGGGCAAAGAAAAATACTTATGTTGAACACATCGTTTATTTGTCTCAAGACATAAATACAATTGTGAGCTTTATCTGAACATAGGGCGTCGGTGGTGTAATGGTCAGCATGGTTGCCTTCCAAGCAGTCGATCCGGGTTCGATTCCCGGCCGACGCACCATTTTTTTTTCTTCTGTATTCGTTTAAAATTGTGTATTTTTATATGCACTTTGCTCTGAACAGCTATATTTTAGACGTCTATCGAACATGTCTTACGCTTTGTGTTTGTGTCACAAGGGAAACTGCAAAGCTTAATTAATCCCAACGCGTCGCTTTTGTACATCAAACCTCATCTCAACTAATTTACTGATTAATTATGGAAACGGGTTGAAATATTCCAAAGATTGCACAAAAATTAAGCGTCGGTGGTGTAATGGTCAGCATGGTTGCCTTCCAAGCAGTCGATCCGGGTTCGATTCCCGGCCGACGCACTTTTATTGCGAGCGATAGGCCTATTCTATTTTCTTGATTTTGAGAATTCAGCTATGTCATCATGGCTCTTTTGAAAATTCTCTTTCGGGCAAAGAAAAATACTTATGTTGAACACATCGTTTATTTGTCTCAAGACATAAACACAATTGTGAGCTTAATCTGAACATAGGGCGTCGGTGGTGTTAATGGTCAGCATGGTTGCCTTCCAAGCAGTCGATCCGGGTTCGATTCCCGGCCGACGCACCATTTTTTTTTCTTCTGTATTCGTTTAAAATTGTGTATTTTTATATGCACTTTGCTCTGAACAGCTATATTTTAGACGTCTATCGAACATGTATTACGCTTTGTGTTTGTGTCACAAGGGAAACTGCAAAGCTTAATTAATCCCAACGCGTCGCTTTTGTACATCAAACCTCATCTCAACTAATTTACTGATTAATTATGGAAACGGGTTGAAATATTCCAAAGATTGCACAAAAATTAAGCGTCGGTGGTGTAATGGTCAGCATGGTTGCCTTCCAAGCAGTCGATCCGGGTTCGATTCCCGGCCGACGCACTTTTATTGCGAGCGATAGGCGTATTCTATTTTCTTGATTTTGAGAATTCAGCTATGTCATCATGGCTCTTTTGAAAATTCTCTTTCGGGCAAAGAAAAATACTTATGTTGAACACATCGTTTATTTGTCTCAAGACATAAATACAATTGTGAGCTTAATCTGAACATAGGGCGTCGGTGGTGTAATGGTCAGCATGGTTGCCTTCCAAGCAGTCGATCCGGGTTCGATTCCCGGCCGACGCACCATTTTTTTTCTTCTGTATTCGTTTAAAATTGTGTATTTTTATATGCACTTTGCTCTGAACAGCTATATTTTAGACG
Source organism: Lepidochitona cinerea (assembly GCA_963971465.1). Classification (NCBI taxonomy): domain Eukaryota; kingdom Metazoa; phylum Mollusca; class Polyplacophora; order Chitonida; family Tonicellidae; genus Lepidochitona; species Lepidochitona cinerea. The sequence goes on from OZ020565.1 coordinate 3,090,293, forward strand.
TCTATCGAACATGTCTTACGCTTTGTGTTTGTGTCACAAGGGAAACTGCAAAGCTTAATTAATCCCAACGCGTCGCTTTTGTACATCAAACCTCATCTCAACTAATTTACTGATTAATTATGGAAACGGGTTGAAATATTCCAAAGATTGCACAAAAATTAAGCGTCGGTGGTGTAATGGTCAGCATGGTTGCCTTCCAAGCAGGCGATCCGGGTTCGATTCCCGGCCGACGCACTTTTATTGCGAGCGATAGGCCTATTCTATTTTCTTGATTTTGAGAATTCAGCTATGTCATCATGGCTCTTTTGAAAATTCTCTTTCGGGCAAAGAAAAATACTTATGTTGAACACATCGTTTATTTGTCTCAAGACATAAATACAATTGTGAGCTTAATCTGAACATAGGGCGTCGGTGGTGTAATGGTCAGCATGGTTGCCTTCCAAGCAGTCGATCCGGGTTCGATTCCCGGCCGACGCACCATTTTTTTTTCTTCTGTATTCGTTTAAAATTGTGTATTTTTATATGCACTTTGCTCTGAACAGCTATATTTTAGACGTCTATCGAACATGTCTTACGCTTTGTGTTTGTGTCACAAGGGAAACTGCAAAGCTTAATTAATCCCAACGCGTCGCTTTTGTACATCAAACCTCATCTCAACTAATTTACTGATTAATTATGGAAACGGGTTGAAATATTCCAAAGATTGCACAAAAATTAAGCGTCGGTGGTGTAATGGTCAGCATGGTTGCCTTCCAAGCAGTCGATCCGGGTTCGATTCCCGGCCGACGCACTTTTATTGCGAGCGATAGGCCTATTCTATTTTCTTGATTTTGAGAATTCAGCTATGTCATCATGGCTCTTTTGAAAATTCTCTTTCGGGCAAAGAAAAATACTTATGTTGAACACATCGTTTATTTGTCTCAAGACATAAATACAATTGTGAGCTTAATCTGAACATAGGGCGTCGGTGGTGTTAATGGTCAGCATGGTTGCCTTCAAAGCAGTCGATCCGGGTTCGATTCCCGGCCGACGCACCATTTTTTTTTCTTCTGTATTCGTTTAAAATTGTGTATTTTTATATGCACTTTGCTCTGAACAGCTATATTTTAGACGTCTATCGAACATGTCTTACGCTTTGTGTTTGTGTCACAAGGGAAACTACAAAGCTTAATTAATCCCAACGCGTCGCTTTTGTACATCAAACCTCATCTCAACTAATTTACTGATTAATTATGGAAACGGGTTGAAATATTCCAAAGATTGCACAAAAATTAAGCGTCGGTGGTGTAATGGTCAGCATGGTTGCCTTCCAAGCAGTCGATCCGGGTTCGATTCCCGGCCGACGCACTTTTATTGCGAGCGATAGGCCTATTCTATTTTCTTGATTTTGAGAATTCAGCTATGTCATCATGGCTCTTTTGAAAATTCTCTTTCGGGCAAAGAAAAATACTTATGTTGAACACATCGTTTATTTGTCTCAAGACATAAATACAATTGTGAGCTTAATCTGAACATAGGGCGTCGGTGGTGTAATGGTCAGCATGGTTGCCTTCCAAGCAGTCGATCCGGGTTCGATTCCCGGCCGACGCACCATTTTTTTTCTTCTGTATTCGTTTAAAATTGTGTATTTTTATATGCACTTTGCTCTGAACAGCTATATTTTAGACGTCTATCGAACATGTCTTACGCTTTGTGTTTGTGTCACAAGGGAAACTGCAAAGCTTAATTAATCCCAACGCGTCGCTTTTGTACATCAAACCTCATCTCAACTAATTTACTGATTAATTATGGAAACGGGTTGAAATATTCCAAAGATTGCACAAAAATTAAGCGTCGGTGGTGTAATGGTCAGCATGGTTGCCTTCCAAGCAGGCGATCCGGGTTCGATTCCCGGCCGACGCACTTTTATTGCGAGCGATAGGCCTATTCTATTTTCTTGATTTTGAGAATTCAGCTATGTCATCATGGCTCTTTTGAAAATTCTCTTTCGGGCAAAGAAAAATACTTATGTTGAACACATCGTTTATTTGTCTCAAGACATAAATACAATTGTGAGCTTAATCTGAACATAGGGCGTCGGTGGTGTAATGGTCAGCATGGTTGCCTTCCAAGCAGTCGATCCGGGTTCGATTCCCGGCCGACGCACCATTTTTTTTTCTTCTGTATTCGTTTAAAATTGTGTATTTTTATATGCACTTTGCTCTGAACAGCTATATTTTAGACGTCTATCGAACATGTCTTACGCTTTGTGTTTGTGTCACAAGGGAAACTGCAAAGCTTAATTAATCCCAACGCGTCGCTTTTGTACATCAAACCTCATCTCAACTAATTTACTGATTAATTATGGAAACGGGTTGAAATATTCCAAAGATTGCACAAAAATTAAGCGTCGGTGGTGTAATGGTCAGCATGGTTGCCTTCCAAGCAGTCGATCCGGGTTCGATTCCCGGCCGACGCACTTTTATTGCGAGCGATAGGCCTATTCTATTTTCTTGATTTTGAGAATTCAGCTATGTCATCATGGCTCTTTTGAAAATTCTCTTTCGGGCAAAGAAAAATACTTATGTTGAACACATCGTTTATTTGTCTCAAGACATAAATACAATTGTGAGCTTAATCTGAACATAGGGCGTCGGTGGTGTAATGGTCAGCATGGTTGCCTTCCAAGCAGTCGATCCGGGTTCGATTCCCGGCCGACGCACCATTTTTTTTCTTCTGTATTCGTTTAAAATTGTGTATTTTTATATGCACTTTGCTCTGAACAGCTATATTTTAGACGTCTATCGAACATGTCTTACGCTTTGTGTTTGTGTCACAAGGGAAACTGCAAAGCTTAATTAATCCCAACGCGTCGCTTTTGTACATCAAACCTCATCTCAACTAATTTACTGATTAATTATGGAAACGGGTTGAAATATTCCAAAGATTGCACAAAAATTAAGCGTCGGTGGTGTAATGGTCAGCATGGTTGCCTTCCAAGCAGGCGATCCGGGTTCGATTCCCGGCCGACGCACTTTTATTGCGAGCGATAGGCCTATTCTATTTTCTTGATTTTGAGAATTCAGCTATGTCATCATGGCTCTTTTGAAAATTCTCTTTCGGGCAAAGAAAAATACTTATGTTGAACACATCGTTTATTTGTCTCAAGACATAAATACAATTGTGAGCTTAATCTGAACATAGGGCGTCGGTGGTGTAATGGTCAGCATGGTTGCCTTCCAAGCAGTCGATCCGGGTTCGATTCCCGGCCGACGCACCATTTTTTTTTCTTCTGTATTCGTTTAAAATTGTGTATTTTTATATGCACTTTGCTCTGAACAGCTATATTTTAGACGTCTATCGAACATGTCTTACGCTTTGTGTTTGTGTCACAAGGGAAACTGCAAAGCTTAATTAATCCCAACGCGTCGCTTTTGTACATCAAACCTCATCTCAACTAATTTACTGATTAATTATGGAAACGGGTTGAAATATTCCAAAGATTGCACAAAAATTAAGCGTCGGTGGTGTAATGGTCAGCATGGTTGCCTTCCAAGCAGTCGATCCGGGTTCGATTCCCGGCCGACGCACTTTTATTGCGAGCGATAGGCCTATTCTATTTTCTTGATTTTGAGAATTCAGCTATGTCATCATGGCTCTTTTGAAAATTCTCTTTCGGGCAAAGAAAAATACTTATGTTGAACACATCGTTTATTTGTCTCAAGACATAAATACAATTGTGAGCTTAATCTGAACATAGGGCGTCGGTGGTGTAATGGTCAGCATGGTTGCCTTCCAAGCAGTCGATCCGGGTTCGATTCCCGGCCGACGCACCATTTTTTTTCTTCTGTATTCGTTTAAAATTGTGTATTTTTATATGCACTTTGCTCTGAACAGCTATATTTTAGACGTCTATCGAACATGTCTTACGCTTTGTGTTTGTGTCACAAGGGAAACTGCAAAGCTTAATTAATCCCAACGCGTCGCTTTTGTACATCAAACCTCATCTCAACTAATTTACTGATTAATTATGGAAACGGGTTGAAATATTCCAAAGATTGCACAAAAATTAAGCGTCGGTGGTGTAATGGTCAGCATGGTTGCCTTCCAAGCAGGCGATCCGGGTTCGATTCCCGGCCGACGCACTTTTATTGCGAGCGATAGGCCTATTCTATTTTCTTGATTTTGAGAATTCAGCTATGTCATCATGGCTCTTTTGAAAATTCTCTTTCGGGCAAAGAAAAATACTTATGTTGAACACATCGTTTATTTGTCTCAAGACATAAATACAATTGTGAGCTTAATCTGAACATAGGGCGTCGGTGGTGTAATGGTCAGCATGGTTGCCTTCCAAGCAGTCGATCCGGGTTCGATTCCCGGCCGACGCACCATTTTTTTTTCTTCTGTATTCGTTTAAAATTGTGTATTTTTATATGCACTTTGCTCTGAACAGCTATATTTTAGACGTCTATCGAACATGTCTTACGCTTTGTGTTTGTGTCACAAGGGAAACTGCAAAGCTTAATTAATCCCAACGCGTCGCTTTTGTACATCAAACCTCATCTCAACTAATTTACTGATTAATTATGGAAACGGGTTGAAATATTCCAAAGATTGCACAAAAATTAAGCGTCGGTGGTGTAATGGTCAGCATGGTTGCCTTCCAAGCAGTCGATCCGGGTTCGATTCCCGGCCGACGCACTTTTATTGCGAGCGATAGGCCTATTCTATTTTCTTGATTTTGAGAATTCAGCTATGTCATCATGGCTCTTTTGAAAATTCTCTTTCGGGCAAAGAAAAATACTTATGTTGAACACATCGTTTATTTGTCTCAAGACATAAATACAATTGTGAGCTTAATCTGAACATAGGGCGTCGGTGGTGTTAATGGTCAGCATGGTTGCCTTCAAAGCAGTCGATCCGGGTTCGATTCCCGGCCGACGCACCATTTTTTTTTCTTCTGTATTCGTTTAAAATTGTGTATTTTTATATGCACTTTGCTCTGAACAGCTATATTTTAGACGTCTATCGAACATGTCTTACGCTTTGTGTTTGTGTCACAAGGGAAACTGCAAAGCTTAATTAATCCCAACGCGTCGCTTTTGTACATCAAACCTCATCTCAACTAATTTACTGATTAATTATGGAAACGGGTTGAAATATTCCAAAGATTGCACAAAAATTAAGCGTCGGTGGTGTAATGGTCAGCATGGTTGCCTTCCAAGCAGTCGATCCGGGTTCGATTCCCGGCCGACGCACTTTTATTGCGAGCGATAGGCCTATTCTATTTTCTTGATTTTGAGAATTCAGCTATGTCATCATGGCTCTTTTGAAAATTCTCTTTCGGGCAAAGAAAAATACTTATGTTGAACACATCGTTTATTTGTCTCAAGACATAAATACAATTGTGAGCTTAATCTGAACATAGGGCGTCGGTGGTGTAATGGTCAGCATGGTTGCCTTCCAAGCAGTCGATCCGGGTTCGATTCCCGGCCGACGCACCATTTTTTTTCTTCTGTATTCGTTTAAAATTGTGTATTTTTATATGCACTTTGCTCTGAACAGCTATATTTTAGACGTCTATCGAACATGTCTTACGCTTTGTGTTTGTGTCACAAGGGAAACTGCAAAGCTTAATTAATCCCAACGCGTCGCTTTTGTACATCAAACCTCATCTCAACTAATTTACTGATTAATTATGGAAACGGGTTGAAATATTCCAAAGATTGCACAAAAATTAAGCGTCGGTGGTGTAATGGTCAGCATGGTTGCCTTCCAAGCAGTCGATCCGGGTTCGATTCCCGGCCGACGCACTTTTATTGCGAGCGATAGGCCTATTCTATTTTCTTGATTTTGAGAATTCAGCTATGTCATCATGGCTCTTTTGAAAATTCTCTTTCGGGCAAAGAAAAATACTTATGTTGAACACATCGTTTATTTGTCTCAAGACATAAATACAATTGTGAGCTTAATCTGAACATAGGGCGTCGGTGGTGTAATGGTCAGCATGGTTGCCTTCCAAGCAGTCGATCCGGGTTCGATTCCCGGCCGACGCACCATTTTTTTTTCTTCTGTATTCGTTTAAAATTGTGTATTTTTATATGCACTTTGCTCTGAACAGCTATATTTTAGACGTCTATCGAACATGTCTTACGCTTTGTGTTTGTGTCACAAGGGAAACTGCAAAGCTTAATTAATCCCAACGCGTCGCTTTTGTACATCAAACCTCATCTCAACTAATTTACTGATTAATTATGGAAACGGGTTGAAATATTCCAAAGATTGCACAAAAATTAAGCGTCGGTGGTGTAATGGTCAGCATGGTTGCCTTCCAAGCAGTCGATCCGGGTTCGATTCCCGGCCGACGCACTTTTATTGCGAGCGATAGGCCTATTCTATTTTCTTGATTTTGAGAATTCAGCTATGTCATCATGGCTCTTTTGAAAATTCTCTTTCGGGCAAAGAAAAATACTTATGTTGAACACATCGTTTATTTGTCTCAAGACATAAATACAATTGTGAGCTTAATCTGAACATAGGGCGTCGGTGGTGTAATGGTCAGCATGGTTGCCTTCCAAGCAGTCGATCCGGGTTCGATTCCCGGCCGACGCACCATTTTTTTTCTTCTGTATTCGTTTAAATTTGTGTATTTTTATATGCACTTTGCTCTGAACAGCTATATTTTAGACGTCTATCGAACATGTCTTACGCTTTGTGTTTGTGTCACAAGGGAAACTGCAAAGCTTAATTAATCCCAACGCGTCGCTTTTGTACATCAAACCTCATCTCAACTAATTTACTGATTAATTATGGAAACGGGTTGAAATATTCCAAAGATTGCACAAAAATTAAGCGTCGGTGGTGTAATGGTCAGCATGGTTGCCTTCCAAGCAGTCGATCCGGGTTCGATTCCCGGCCGACGCACTTTTATTGCGAGCGATAGGCCTATTCTATTTTCTTGATTTTGAGAATTCAGCTATGTCATCATGGCTCTTTTGAAAATTCTCTTTCGGGCAAAGAAAAATACTTATGTTGAACACATCGTTTATTTGTCTCAAGACATAAATACAATTGTGAGCTTAATCTGAACATAGGGCGTCGGTGGTGTAATGGTCAGCATGGTTGCCTTCCAAGCAGTCGATCCGGGTTCGATTCCCGGCCGACGCACCATTTTTTTTTCTTCTGTATTCGTTTAAAATTGTGTATTTTTATATGCACTTTGCTCTGAACAGCTATATTTTAGACGTCTATCGAACATGTCTTACGCTTTGTGTTTGTGTCACAAGGGAAACTGCAAAGCTTAATTAATCCCAACGCGTCGCTTTTGTACATCAAACCTCATCTCAACTAATTTACTGATTAATTATGGAAACGGGTTGAAATATTCCAAAGATTGCACAAAAATTAAGCGTCGGTGGTGTAATGGTCAGCATGGTTGCCTTCCAAGCAGTCGATCCGGGTTCGATTCCCGGCCGACGCACTTTTATTGCGAGCGATAGGCCTATTCTATTTTCTTGATTTTGAGAATTCAGCTATGTCATCATGGCTCTTTTGAAAATTCTCTTTCGGGCAAAGAAAAATACTTATGTTGAACACATCGTTTATTTGTCTCAAGACATAAATACAATTGTGAGCTTAATCTGAACATAGGGCGTCGGTGGTGTAATGGTCAGCATGGTTGCCTTCCAAGCAGTCGATCCGGGTTCGATTCCCGGCCGACGCACCATTTTTTTTCTTCTGTATTCGTTTAAATTTGTGTATTTTTATATGCACTTTGCTCTGAACAGCTATATTTTAGACGTCTATCGAACATGTCTTACGCTTTGTGTTTGTGTCACAAGGGAAACTGCAAAGCTTAATTAATCCCAACGCGTCGCTTTTGTACATCAAACCTCATCTCAACTAATTTACTGATTAATTATGGAAACGGGTTGAAATATTCCAAAGATTGCACAAAAATTAAGCGTCGGTGGTGTAATGGTCAGCATGGTTGCCTTCCAAGCAGTCGATCCGGGTTCGATTCCCGGCCGACGCACTTTTATTGCGAGCGATAGGCCTATTCTATTTTCTTGATTTTGAGAATTCAGCTATGTCATCATGGCTCTTTTGAAAATTCTCTTTCGGGCAAAGAAAAATACTTATGTTGAACACATCGTTTATTTGTCTCAAAACATAAATACAATTGTGAGCTTAATCTGAACATAGGGCGTCGGTGGTGTAATGGTCAGCATGGTTGCCTTCCAAGCAGTCGATCCGGGTTCGATTCCCGGCCGACGCACCATTTTTTTTTCTTCTGTATTCGTTTAAAATTGTGTATTTTTATATGCACTTTGCTCTGAACAGCTATATTTTAGACGTCTATCGAACATGTCTTACGCTTTGTGTTTGTGTCACAAGGGAAACTGCAAAGCTTAATTAATCCCAACGCGTCGCTTTTGTACATCAAACCTCATCTCAACTAATTTACTGATTAATTATGGAAACGGGTTGAAATATTCCAAAGATTGCACAAAAATTAAGCGTCGGTGGTGTAATGGTCAGCATGGTTGCCTTCCAAGCAGTCGATCCGGGTTCGATTCCCGGCCGACGCACTTTTATTGCGAGCGATAGGCCTATTCTATTTTCTTGATTTTGAGAATTCAGCTATGTCATCATGGCTCTTTTGAAAATTCTCTTTCGGGCAAAGAAAAATACTTATGTTGAACACATCGTTTATTTGTCTCAAGACATAAATACAATTGTGAGCTTAATCTGAACATAGGGCGTCGGTGGTGTTAATGGTCAGCATGGTTGCCTTCAAAGCAGTCGATCCGGGTTCGATTCCCGGCCGACGCACCATTTTTTTTTCTTCTGTATTCGTTTAAAATTGTGTATTTTTATATGCACTTTGCTCTGAACAGCTATATTTTAGACGTCTATCGAACATGTCTTACGCTTTGTGTTTGTGTCACAAGGGAAACTGCAAAGCTTAATTAATCCCAACGCGTCGCTTTTGTACATCAAACCTCATCTCAACTAATTTACTGATTAATTATGGAAACGGGTTGAAATATTCCAAAGATTGCACAAAAATTAAGCGTCGGTGGTGTAATGGTCAGCATGGTTGCCTTCCAAGCAGTCGATCCGGGTTCGATTCCCGGCCGACGCACTTTTATTGCGAGCGATAGGCCTATTCTATTTTCTTGATTTTGAGAATTCAGCTATGTCATCATGGCTCTTTTGAAAATTCTCTTTCGGGCAAAGAAAAATACTTATGTTGAACACATCGTTTATTTGTCTCAAGACATAAATACAATTGTGAGCTTAATCTGAACATAGGGCGTCGGTGGTGTAATGGTCAGCATGGTTGCCTTCCAAGCAGTCGATCCGGGTTCGATTCCCGGCCGACGCACCATTTTTTTTCTTCTGTATTCGTTTAAAATTGTGTATTTTTATATGCACTTTGCTCTGAACAGCTATATTTTAGACGTCTATCGAACATGTCTTACGCTTTGTGTTTGTGTCACAAGGGAAACTGCAAAGCTTAATTAATCCCAACGCGTCGCTTTTGTACATCAAACCTCATCTCAACTAATTTACTGATTAATTATGGAAACGGGTTGAAATATTCCAAAGATTGCACAAAAATTAAGCGTCGGTGGTGTAATGGTCAGCATGGTTGCCTTCCAAGCAGGCGATCCGGGTTCGATTCCCGGCCGACGCACTTTTATTGCGAGCGATAGGCCTATTCTATTTTCTTGATTTTGAGAATTCAGCTATGTCATCATGGCTCTTTTGAAAATTCTCTTTCGGGCAAAGAAAAATACTTATGTTGAACACATCGTTTATTTGTCTCAAGACATAAATACAATTGTGAGCTTAATCTGAACATAGGGCGTCGGTGGTGTAATGGTCAGCATGGTTGCCTTCCAAGCAGTCGATCCGGGTTCGATTCCCGGCCGACGCACCATTTTTTTTTCTTCTGTATTCGTTTAAAATTGTGTATTTTTATATGCACTTTGCTCTGAACAGCTATATTTTAGACGTCTATCGAACATGTCTTACGCTTTGTGTTTGTGTCACAAGGGAAACTGCAAAGCTTAATTAATCCCAACGCGTCGCTTTTGTACATCAAACCTCATCTCAACTAATTTACTGATTAATTATGGAAACGGGTTGAAATATTCCAAAGATTGCACAAAAATTAAGCGTCGGTGGTGTAATGGTCAGCATGGTTGCCTTCCAAGCAGTCGATCCGGGTTCGATTCCCGGCCGACGCACTTTTATTGCGAGCGATAGGCCTATTCTATTTTCTTGATTTTGAGAATTCAGCTATGTCATCATGGCTCTTTTGAAAATTCTCTTTCGGGCAAAGAAAAATACTTATGTTGAACACATCGTTTATTTGTCTCAAGACATAAATACAATTGTGAGCTTTATCTGAACATAGGGCGTCGGTGGTGTAATGGTCAGCATGGTTGCCTTCCAAGCAGTCGATCCGGGTTCGATTCCCGGCCGACGCACCATTTTTTTTTCTTCTGTATTCGTTTAAAATTGTGTATTTTTATATGCACTTTGCTCTGAACAGCTATATTTTAGACGTCTATCGAACATGTCTTACGCTTTGTGTTTGTGTCACAAGGGAAACTGCAAAGCTTAATTATGGAAACGGGTTGAAATATTCCAAAGATTGCACAAAAATTAAGCGTCGGTGGTGTAATGGTCAGCATGGTTGCCTTCCAAGCAGTCGATCCGGGTTCGATTCCCGGCCGACGCACTTTTATTGCGAGCGATAGGCCTATTCTATTTTCTTGATTTTGAGAATTCAGCTATGTCATCATGGCTCTTTTGAAAATTCTCTTTCGGGCAAAGAAAAATACTTATGTTGAACACATCGTTTATTTGTCTCAAGACATAAACACAATTGTGAGCTTAATCTGAACATAGGGCGTCGGTGGTGTAATGGTCAGCATGGTTGCCTTCCAAGCAGTCGATCCGGGTTCGATTCCCGGCCGACGCACCATTTTTTTTCTTCTGTATTCGTTTAAAATTGTGTATTTTTATATGCACTTTGCTCTGAACAGCTATATTTTAGACGTCTATCGAACATGTCTTACGCTTTGTGTTTGTGTCACAAGGGAAACTGCAAAGCTTAATTAATCCCAACGCGTCGCTTTTGTACATCAAACCTCATCTCAACTAATTTACTGATTAATTATGGAAACGGGTTGAAATATTCCAAAGATTGCACAAAAATTAAGCGTCGGTGGTGTAATGGTCAGCATGGTTGCCTTCCAAGCAGGCGATCCGGGTTCGATTCCCGGCCGACGCACTTTTATTGCGAGCGATAGGCCTATTCTATTTTCTTGATTTTGAGAATTCAGCTATGTCATCATGGCTCTTTTGAAAATTCTCTTTCGGGCAAAGAAAAATACTTATGTTGAACACATCGTTTATTTGTCTCAAGACATAAATACAATTGTGAGCTTAATCTGAACATAGGGCGTCGGTGGTGTAATGGTCAGCATGGTTGCCTTCCAAGCAGTCGATCCGGGTTCGATTCCCGGCCGACGCACCATTTTTTTTTCTTCTGTATTCGTTTAAAATTGTGTATTTTTATATGCACTTTGCTCTGAACAGCTATATTTTAGACGTCTATCGAACATGTCTTACGCTTTGTGTTTGTGTCACAAGGGAAACTGCAAAGCTTAATTAATCCCAACGCGTCGCTTTTGTACATCAAACCTCATCTCAACTAATTTACTGATTAATTATGGAAACGGGTTGAAATATTCCAAAGATTGCACAAAAATTAAGCGTCGGTGGTGTAATGGTCAGCATGGTTGCCTTCCAAGCAGTCGATCCGGGTTCGATTCCCGGCCGACGCACTTTTATTGCGAGCGATAGGCCTATTCTATTTTCTTGATTTTGAGAATTCAGCTATGTCATCATGGCTCTTTTGAAAATTCTCTTTCGGGCAAAGAAAAATACTTATGTTGAACACATCGTTTATTTGTCTCAAGACATAAATACAATTGTGAGATCAATCTGAACATAGGGCGTCGGTGGTGTAATGGTCAGCATGGTTGCCTTCCAAGCAGTCGATCCGGGTTCGATTCCCGGCCGACGCACCATTTTTTTTCTTCTGTATTCGTTTAAAATTGTGTATTTTTATATGCACTTTGCTCTGAACAGCTATATTTTAGACGTCTATCGAACATGTCTTACGCTTTGTGTTTGTGTCACAAGGGAAACTGCAAAGCTTAATTAATCCCAACGCGTCGCTTTTGTACATCAAACCTCATCTCAACTAATTTACTGATTAATTATGGAAACGGGTTGAAATATTCCAAAGATTGCACAAAAATTAAGCGTCGGTGGTGTAATGGTCAGCATGGTTGCCTTCCAAGCAGGCGATCCGGGTTCGATTCCCGGCCGACGCACTTTTATTGCGAGCGATAGGCCTATTCTATTTTCTTGATTTTGAGAATTCAGCTATGTCATCATGGCTCTTTTGAAAATTCTCTTTCGGGCAAAGAAAAATACTTATGTTGAACACATCGTTTATTTGTCTCAAGACATAAATACAATTGTGAGCTTAATCTGAACATAGGGCGTCGGTGGTGTAATGGTCAGCATGGTTGCCTTCCAAGCAGTCGATCCGGGTTCGATTCCCGGCCGACGCACCATTTTTTTTTCTTCTGTATTCGTTTAAAATTGTGTATTTTTATATGCACTTTGCTCTGAACAGCTATATTTTAGACGTCTATCGAACATGTCTTACGCTTTGTGTTTGTGTCACAAGGGAAACTGCAAAGCTTAATTAATCCCAACGCGTCGCTTTTGTACACCAAACCTCATCTCAACTAATTTACTGATTAATTATGGAAACGGGTTGAAATATTCCAAAGATTGCACAAAAATTAAGCGTCGGTGGTGTAATGGTCAGCATGGTTGCCTTCCAAGCAGTCGATCCGGGTTCGATTCCCGGCCGACGCACTTTTATTGCGAGCGATAGGCCTATTCTATTTTCTTGATTTTGAGAATTCAGCTATGTCATCATGGCTCTTTTGAAAATTCTCTTTCGGGCAAAGAAAAATACTTATGTTGAACACATCGTTTATTTGTCTCAAGACATAAATACAATTGTGAGCTTTATCTGAACATAGGGCGTCGGTGGTGTAATGGTCAGCATGGTTGCCTTCCAAGCAGTCGATCCGGGTTCGATTCCCGGCCGACGCACCATTTTTTTTTCTTCTGTATTCGTTTAAAATTGTGTATTTTTATATGCACTTTGCTCTGAACAGCTATATTTTAGACGTCTATCGAACATGTCTTACGCTTTGTGTTTGTGTCACAAGGGAAACTGCAAAGCTTAATTAATCCCAACGCGTCGCTTTTGTACATCAAACCTCATCTCAACTAATTTACTGATTAATTATGGAAACGGGTTGAAATATTCCAAAGATTGCACAAAAATTAAGCGTCGGTGGTGTAATGGTCAGCATGGTTGCCTTCCAAGCAGTCGATCCGGGTTCGATTCCCGGCCGACGCACTTTTATTGCGAGCGATAGGCCTATTCTATTTTCTTGATTTTGAGAATTCAGCTATGTCATCATGGCTCTTTTGAAAATTCTCTTTCGGGCAAAGAAAAATACTTATGTTGAACACATCGTTTATTTGTCTCAAGACATAAATACAATTGTGAGATCAATCTGAACATAGGGCGTCGGTGGTGTAATGGTCAGCATGGTTGCCTTCCAAGCAGTCGATCCGGGTTCGATTCCCGGCCGACGCACCATTTTTTTTCTTCTGTATTCGTTTAAAATTGTGTATTTTTATATGCACTTTGCTCTGAACAGCTATATTTTAGACGTCTATCGAACATGTCTTACGCTTTGTGTTTGTGTCACAAGGGAAACTGCAAAGCTTAATTAATCCCAACGCGTCGCTTTTGTACATCAAACCTCATCTCAACTAATTTACTGATTAATTATGGAAACGGGTTGAAATATTCCAAAGATTGCACAAAAATTAAGCGTCGGTGGTGTAATGGTCAGCATGGTTGCCTTCCAAGCAGGCGATCCGGGTTCGATTCCCGGCCGACGCACTTTTATTGCGAGCGATAGGCCTATTCTATTTTCTTGATTTTGAGAATTCAGCTATGTCATCATGGCTCTTTTGAAAATTCTCTTTCGGGCAAAGAAAAATACTTATGTTGAACACATCGTTTATTTGTCTCAAGACATAAATACAATTGTGAGCTTAATCTGAACATAGGGCGTCGGTGGTGTAATGGTCAGCATGGTTGCCTTCCAAGCAGTCGATCCGGGTTCGATTCCCGGCCGACGCACCATTTTTTTTTCTTCTGTATTCGTTTAAAATTGTGTATTTTTATATGCACTTTGCTCTGAACAGCTATATTTTAGACGTCTATCGAACATGTCTTACGCTTTGTGTTTGTGTCACAAGGGAAACTGCAAAGCTTAATTAATCCCAACGCGTCGCTTTTGTACACCAAACCTCATCTCAACTAATTTACTGATTAATTATGGAAACGGGTTGAAATATTCCAAAGATTGCACAAAAATTAAGCGTCGGTGGTGTAATGGTCAGCATGGTTGCCTTCCAAGCAGTCGATCCGGGTTCGATTCCCGGCCGACGCACTTTTATTGCGAGCGATAGGCCTATTCTATTTTCTTGATTTTGAGAATTCAGCTATGTCATCATGGCTCTTTTGAAAATTCTCTTTCGGGCAAAGAAAAATACTTATGTTGAACACATCGTTTATTTGTCTCAAGACATAAATACAATTGTGAGCTTTATCTGAACATAGGGCGTCGGTGGTGTAATGGTCAGCATGGTTGCCTTCCAAGCAGTCGATCCGGGTTCGATTCCCGGCCGACGCACCATTTTTTTTTCTTCTGTATTCGTTTAAAATTGTGTATTTTTATATGCACTTTGCTCTGAACAGCTATATTTTAGACGTCTATCGAACATGTCTTACGCTTTGTGTTTGTGTCACAAGGGAAACTGCAAAGCTTAATTAATCCCAACGCGTCGCTTTTGTACATCAAACCTCATCTCAACTAATTTACTGATTAATTATGGAAACGGGTTGAAATATTCCAAAGATTGCACAAAAATTAAGCGTCGGTGGTGTAATGGTCAGCATGGTTGCCTTCCAAGCAGTCGATCCGGGTTCGATTCCCGGCCGACGCACTTTTATTGCGAGCGATAGGCCTATTCTATTTTCTTGATTTTGAGAATTCAGCTATGTCATCATGGCTCTTTTGAAAATTCTCTTTCGGGCAAAGAAAAATACTTATGTTGAACACATCGTTTATTTGTCTCAAGACATAAATACAATTGTGAGCTTAATCTGAACATAGGGCGTCGGTGGTGTTAATGGTCAGCATGGTTGCCTTCCAAGCAGTCGATCCGGGTTCGATTCCCGGCCGACGCACCATTTTTTTTTCTTCTGTATTCGTTTAAAATTGTGTATTTTTATATGCACTTTGCTCTGAACAGCTATATTTTAGACGTCTATCGAACATGTCTTACGCTTTGTGTTTGTGTCACAAGGGAAACTGCAAAGCTTAATTAATCCCAACGCGTCGCTTTTGTACATCAAACCTCATCTCAACTAATTTACTGATTAATTATGGAAACGGGTTGAAATATTCCAAAGATTGCACAAAAATTAAGCGTCGGTGGTGTAATGGTCAGCATGGTTGCCTTCCAAGCAGTCGATCCGGGTTCGATTCCCGGCCGACGCACTTTTATTGCGAGCGATAGGCCTATTCTATTTTCTTGATTTTGAGAATTCAGCTATGTCATCATGGCTCTTTTGAAAATTCTCTTTCGGGCAAAGAAAAATACTTATGTTGAACACATCGTTTATTTGTCTCAAGACATAAATACAATTGTGAGCTTAATCTGAACATAGGGCGTCGGTGGTGTAATGGTCAGCATGGTTGCCTTCCAAGCAGTCGATCCGGGTTCGATTCCCGGCCGACGCACCATTTTTTTTTCTTCTGTATTCGTTTAAAATTGTGTATTTTTATATGCACTTTGCTCTGAACAGCTATATTTTAGACGTCTATCGAACATGTCTTACGCTTTGTGTTTGTGTCACAAGGGAAACTGCAAAGCTTAATTAATCCCAACGCGTCGCTTTTGTACATCAAACCTCATCTCAACTAATTTACTGATTAATTATGGAAACGGGTTGAAATATTCCAAAGATTGCACAAAAATTAAGCGTCGGTGGTGTAATGGTCAGCATGGTTGCCTTCCAAGCAAGCGATCCGGGTTCGATTCCCGGCCGA
Organism: Lepidochitona cinerea; assembly: GCA_963971465.1. Lineage (NCBI taxonomy): Eukaryota > Metazoa > Mollusca > Polyplacophora > Chitonida > Tonicellidae > Lepidochitona > Lepidochitona cinerea. The sequence goes on from OZ020565.1 coordinate 3,106,582, forward strand.
CGCACTTTTATTGCGAGCGATAGGCCTATTCTATTTTCTTGATTTTGAGAATTCAGCTATGTCATCATGGCTCTTTTGAAAATTCTCTTTCGGGCAAAGAAAAATACTTATGTTGAACACATCGTTTATTTGTCTCAAGACATAAATACAATTGTGAGCTTTATCTGAACATAGGGCGTCGGTGGTGTAATGGTCAGCATGGTTGCCTTCCAAGCAGTCGATCCGGGTTCGATTCCCGGCCGACGCACCATTTTTTTTTCTTCTGTATTCGTTTAAAATTGTGTATTTTTATATGCACTTTGCTCTGAACAGCTATATTTTAGACGTCTATCGAACATGTCTTACGCTTTGTGTTTGTGTCACAAGGGAAACTGCAAAGCTTAATTAATCCCAACGCGTCGCTTTTGTACATCAAACCTCATCTCAACTAATTTACTGATTAATTATGGAAACGGGTTGAAATATTCCAAAGATTGCACAAAAATTAAGCGTCGGTGGTGTAATGGTCAGCATGGTTGCCTTCCAAGCAGTCGATTCGGGTTCGATTCCCGGCCGACGCACTTTTATTGCGAGCGATAGGCCTATTCTATTTTCTTGATTTTGAGAATTCAGCTATGTCATCATGGCTCTTTTGAAAATTCTCTTTCGGGCAAAGAAAAATACTTATGTTGAACACATCGTTTATTTGTCTCAAGACATAAATACAATTGTGAGCTTTATCTGAACATAGGGCGTCGGTGGTGTAATGGTCAGCATGGTTGCCTTCCAAGCAGTCGATCCGGGTTCGATTCCCGGCCGACGCACCATTTTTTTTTCTTCTGTATTCGTTTAAAATTGTGTATTTTTATATGCACTTTGCTCTGAACAGCTATATTTTAGACGTCTATCGAACATGTCTTACGCTTTGTGTTTGTGTCACAAGGGAAACTGCAAAGCTTAATTAATCCCAACGCGTCGCTTTTGTACATCAAACCTCATCTCAACTAATTTACTGATTAATTATGGAAACGGGTTGAAATATTCCAAAGATTGCACAAAAATTAAGCGTCGGTGGTGTAATGGTCAGCATGGTTGCCTTCCAAGCAGTCGATCCGGGTTCGATTCCCGGCCGACGCACTTTTATTGCGAGCGATAGGCCTATTCTATTTTCTTGATTTTGAGAATTCAGCTATGTCATCATGGCTCTTTTGAAAATTCTCTTTCGGGCAAAGAAAAATACTTATGTTGAACACATCGTTTATTTGTCTCAAGACATAAATACAATTGTGAGCTTAATCTGAACATAGGGCGTCGGTGGTGTAATGGTCAGCATGGTTGCCTTCCAAGCAGTCGATCCGGGTTCGATTCCCGGCCGACGCACCATTTTTTTTCTTCTGTATTCGTTTAAAATTGTGTATTTTTATATGCACTTTGCTCTGAACAGCTATATTTTAGACGTCTATCGAACATGTCTTACGCTTTGTGTTTGTGTCACAAGGGAAACTGCAAAGCTTAATTAATCCCAACGCGTCGCTTTTGTACATCAAACCTCATCTCAACTAATTTACTGATTAATTATGGAAACGGGTTGAAATATTCCAAAGATTGCACAAAAATTAAGCGTCGGTGGTGTAATGGTCAGCATGGTTGCCTTCCAAGCAGGCGATCCGGGTTCGATTCCCGGCCGACGCACTTTTATTGCGAGCGATAGGCCTATTCTATTTTCTTGATTTTGAGAATTCAGCTATGTCATCATGGCTCTTTTGAAAATTCTCTTTCGGGCAAAGAAAAATACTTATGTTGAACACATCGTTTATTTGTCTCAAGACATAAATACAATTGTGAGCTTAATCTGAACATAGGGCGTCGGTGGTGTAATGGTCAGCATGGTTGCCTTCCAAGCAGTCGATCCGGGTTCGATTCCCGGCCGACGCACTTTTATTGCGAGCGATAGGCCTATTCTATTTTCTTGATTTTGAGAATTCAGCTATGTCATCATGGCTCTTTTGAAAATTCTCTTTCGGGCAAAGAAAAATACTTATGTTGAACACATCGTTTATTTGTCTCAAGACATAAATACAATTGTGAGCTTAATCTGAACATAGGGCGTCGGTGGTGTAATGGTCAGCATGGTTGCCTTCCAAGCAGTCGATCCGGGTTCGATTCCCGGCCGACGCACCATTTTTTTTCTTCTGTATTCGTTTAAAATTGTGTATTTTTATATGCACTTTGCTCTGAACAGCTATATTTTAGACGTCTATCGAACATGTCTTACGCTTTGTGTTTGTGTCACAAGGGAAACTGCAAAGCTTAATTAATCCCAACGCGTCGCTTTTGTACATCAAACCTCATCTCAACTAATTTACTGATTAATTATGGAAACGGGTTGAAATATTCCAAAGATTGCACAAAAATTAAGCGTCGGTGGTGTAATGGTCAGCATGGTTGCCTTCCAAGCAGGCGATCCGGGTTCGATTCCCGGCCGACGCACTTTTATTGCGAGCGATAGGCCTATTCTATTTTCTTGATTTTGAGAATTCAGCTATGTCATCATGGCTCTTTTGAAAATTCTCTTTCGGGCAAAGAAAAATACTTATGTTGAACACATCGTTTATTTGTCTCAAGACATAAATACAATTGTGAGCTTAATCTGAACATAGGGCGTCGGTGGTGTAATGGTCAGCATGGTTGCCTTCCAAGCAGTCGATCCGGGTTCGATTCCCGGCCGACGCACCATTTTTTTTTCTTCTGTATTCGTTTAAAATTGTGTATTTTTATATGCACTTTGCTCTGAACAGCTATATTTTAGACGTCTATCGAACATGTCTTACGCTTTGTGTTTGTGTCACAAGGGAAACTGCAAAGCTTAATTAATCCCAACGCGTCGCTTTTGTACATCAAACCTCATCTCAACTAATTTACTGATTAATTATGGAAACGGGTTGAAATATTCCAAAGATTGCACAAAAATTAAGCGTCGGTGGTGTAATGGTCAGCATGGTTGCCTTCCAAGCAGTCGATCCGGGTTCGATTCCCGGCCGACGCACTTTTATTGCGAGCGATAGGCCTATTCTATTTTCTTGATTTTGAGAATTCAGCTATGTCATCATGGCTCTTTTGAAAATTCTCTTTCGGGCAAAGAAAAATACTTATGTTGAACACATCGTTTATTTGTCTCAAGACATAAATACAATTGTGAGCTTTATCTGAACATAGGGCGTCGGTGGTGTAATGGTCAGCATGGTTGCCTTCCAAGCAGTCGATCCGGGTTCGATTCCCGGCCGACGCACCATTTTTTTTTCTTCTGTATTCGTTTAAAATTGTGTATTTTTATATGCACTTTGCTCTGAACAGCTATATTTTAGACGTCTATCGAACATGTCTTACGCTTTGTGTTTGTGTCACAAGGGAAACTGCAAAGCTTAATTAATCCCAACGCGTCGCTTTTGTACATCAAACCTCATCTCAACTAATTTACTGATTAATTATGGAAACGGGTTGAAATATTCCAAAGATTGCACAAAAATTAAGCGTCGGTGGTGTAATGGTCAGCATGGTTGCCTTCCAAGCAGTCGATCCGGGTTCGATTCCCGGCCGACGCACTTTTATTGCGAGCGATAGGCCTATTCTATTTTCTTGATTTTGAGAATTCAGCTATGTCATCATGGCTCTTTTGAAAATTCTCTTTCGGGCAAAGAAAAATACTTATGTTGAACACATCGTTTATTTGTCTCAAGACATAAATACAATTGTGAGCTTTATCTGAACATAGGGCGTCGGTGGTGTAATGGTCAGCATGGTTGCCTTCCAAGCAGTCGATCCGGGTTCGATTCCCGGCCGACGCACCATTTTTTTTTCTTCTGTATTCGTTTAAAATTGTGTATTTTTATATGCACTTTGCTCTGAACAGCTATATTTTAGACGTCTATCGAACATGTCTTACGCTTTGTGTTTGTGTCACAAGGGAAACTGCAAAGCTTAATTAATCCCAACGCGTCGCTTTTGTACATCAAACCTCATTTCAACTAATTTACTGATTAATTATGGAAACGGGTTGAAATATTCCAAAGATTGCACAAAAATTAAGCGTCGGTGGTGTAATGGTCAGCATGGTTGCCTTCCAAGCAGTCGATCCGGGTTCGATTCCCGGCCGACGCACTTTTATTGCGAGCGATAGGCCTATTCTATTTTCTTGATTTTGAGAATTCAGCTATGTCATCATGGCTCTTTTGAAAATTCTCTTTCGGGCAAAGAAAAATACTTATGTTGAACACATCGTTTATTTGTCTCAAGACATAAATACAATTGTGAGCTTAATCTGAACATAGGGCGTCGGTGGTGTAATGGTCAGCATGGTTGCCTTCCAAGCAGTCGATCCGGGTTCGATTCCCGGCCGACGCACCATTTTTTTTCTTCTGTATTCGTTTAAAATTGTGTATTTTTATATGCACTTTGCTCTGAACAGCTATATTTTAGACGTCTATCGAACATGTCTTACGCTTTGTGTTTGTGTCACAAGGGAAACTGCAAAGCTTAATTAATCCCAACGCGTCGCTTTTGTACATCAAACCTCATCTCAACTAATTTACTGATTAATTATGGAAACGGGTTGAAATATTCCAAAGATTGCACAAAAATTAAGCGTCGGTGGTGTAATGGTCAGCATGGTTGCCTTCCAAGCAGGCGATCCGGGTTCGATTCCCGGCCGACGCACTTTTATTGCGAGCGATAGGCCTATTCTATTTTCTTGATTTTGAGAATTCAGCTATGTCATCATGGCTCTTTTGAAAATTCTCTTTCGGGCAAAGAAAAATACTTATGTTGAACACATCGTTTATTTGTCTCAAGACATAAATACAATTGTGAGCTTAATCTGAACATAGGGCGTCGGTGGTGTAATGGTCAGCATGGTTGCCTTCCAAGCAGTCGATCCGGGTTCGATTCCCGGCCGACGCACCATTTTTTTTTCTTCTGTATTCGTTTAAAATTGTGTATTTTTATATGCACTTTGCTCTGAACAGCTATATTTTAGACGTCTATCGAACATGTCTTACGCTTTGTGTTTGTGTCACAAGGGAAACTGCAAAGCTTAATTAATCCCAACGCGTCGCTTTTGTACATCAAACCTCATCTCAACTAATTTACTGATTAATTATGGAAACGGGTTGAAATATTCCAAAGATTGCACAAAAATTAAGCGTCGGTGGTGTAATGGTCAGCATGGTTGCCTTCCAAGCAGTCGATCCGGGTTCGATTCCCGGCCGACGCACTTTTATTGCGAGCGATAGGCCTATTCTATTTTCTTGATTTTGAGAATTCAGCTATGTCATCATGGCTCTTTTGAAAATTCTCTTTCGGGCAAAGAAAAATACTTATGTTGAACACATCGTTTATTTGTCTCAAGACATAAATACAATTGTGAGCTTTATCTGAACATAGGGCGTCGGTGGTGTAATGGTCAGCATGGTTGCCTTCCAAGCAGTCGATCCGGGTTCGATTCCCGGCCGACGCACCATTTTTTTTTCTTCTGTATTCGTTTAAAATTGTGTATTTTTATATGCACTTTGCTCTGAACAGCTATATTTTAGACGTCTATCGAACATGTCTTACGCTTTGTGTTTGTGTCACAAGGGAAACTGCAAAGCTTAATTAATCCCAACGCGTCGCTTTTGTACATCAAACCTCATCTCAACTAATTTACTGATTAATTATGGAAACGGGTTGAAATATTCCAAAGATTGCACAAAAATTAAGCGTCGGTGGTGTAATGGTCAGCATGGTTGCCTTCCAAGCAGTCGATCCGGGTTCGATTCCCGGCCGACGCACTTTTATTGCGAGCGATAGGCCTATTCTATTTTCTTGATTTTGAGAATTCAGCTATGTCATCATGGCTCTTTTGAAAATTCTCTTTCGGGCAAAGAAAAATACTTATGTTGAACACATCGTTTATTTGTCTCAAGACATAAATACAATTGTGAGCTTAATCTGAACATAGGGCGTCGGTGGTGTAATGGTCAGCATGGTTGCCTTCCAAGCAGTCGATCCGGGTTCGATTCCCGGCCGACGCACCATTTTTTTTCTTCTGTATTCGTTTAAAATTGTGTATTTTTATATGCACTTTGCTCTGAACAGCTATATTTTAGACGTCTATCGAACATGTCTTACGCTTTGTGTTTGTGTCACAAGGGAAACTGCAAAGCTTAATTAATCCCAACGCGTCGCTTTTGTACATCAAACCTCATCTCAACTAATTTACTGATTAATTATGGAAACGGGTTGAAATATTCCAAAGATTGCACAAAAATTAAGCGTCGGTGGTGTAATGGTCAGCATGGTTGCCTTCCAAGCAGGCGATCCGGGTTCGATTCCCGGCCGACGCACTTTTATTGCGAGCGATAGGCCTATTCTATTTTCTTGATTTTGAGAATTCAGCTATGTCATCATGGCTCTTTTGAAAATTCTCTTTCGGGCAAAGAAAAATACTTATGTTGAACACATCGTTTATTTGTCTCAAGACATAAATACAATTGTGAGCTTAATCTGAACATAGGGCGTCGGTGGTGTAATGGTCAGCATGGTTGCCTTCCAAGCAGTCGATCCGGGTTCGATTCCCGGCCGACGCACTTTTATTGCGAGCGATAGGCCTATTCTATTTTCTTGATTTTGAGAATTCAGCTATGTCATCATGGCTCTTTTGAAAATTCTCTTTCGGGCAAAGAAAAATACTTATGTTGAACACATCGTTTATTTGTCTCAAGACATAAATACAATTGTGAGCTTAATCTGAACATAGGGCGTCGGTGGTGTAATGGTCAGCATGGTTGCCTTCCAAGCAGTCGATCCGGGTTCGATTCCCGGCCGACGCACCATTTTTTTTCTTCTGTATTCGTTTAAAATTGTGTATTTTTATATGCACTTTGCTCTGAACAGCTATATTTTAGACGTCTATCGAACATGTCTTACGCTTTGTGTTTGTGTCACAAGGGAAACTGCAAAGCTTAATTAATCCCAACGCGTCGCTTTTGTACATCAAACCTCATCTCAACTAATTTACTGATTAATTATGGAAACGGGTTGAAATATTCCAAAGATTGCACAAAAATTAAGCGTCGGTGGTGTAATGGTCAGCATGGTTGCCTTCCAAGCAGGCGATCCGGGTTCGATTCCCGGCCGACGCACTTTTATTGCGAGCGATAGGCCTATTCTATTTTCTTGATTTTGAGAATTCAGCTATGTCATCAGGTCGCCATTAGGCTGTCGAAGCAGAAAGACGTGTTCGTTTTTGCTCCGATAAATCCATCGCCATCCTGGCTCCTGGTACGTTATTTTTCGTATTATTGGTGACATTACAATACTCATTGGTCTGGTGTATCGTATTTTGAAGTATTTAGGGCGAAAGCCCCTCCGCTGAGGATGTCTCGGCCTGTAAAGTTCGATGATTTTGTGAGGCCAAGTCGAAATCTCTCGCTCGCCATTTCAACACAGAACAATGAGGCCTTTTCTACGGCGGTCCAGAGGGACTTTATTCCTTTTCTTAGTAATGTTATTGATTTGGAGACTGAACTTTTGAGTTTTCAAAAAAATTATTTGAAAAAAATGTTTTACATTGGTGTGTCAAATCAATCAGCCCATTCACTTCTGGTCAATAAGGAAAGTTTTGTTTTGGATGGTATTACCTGGAACATCTCCCAGGCGTCTTCGATGTTTATTAACTTGACAGTACATTGGGCCCCTGAGGAGTTAGACGATAAAATCATTGCTTCAGGATTAAAAAAGTATGGTGAAGTGATGTCTGTTAAACGGCCTAAATTTAACGACGGTCGGTTGAAGAACACCAACACAGGTGTGCGGTTTTATCGTTTCCGTTGTACGAAGGTCCGTTATGTACCAAATTTTATTAATTTTGGCGGAGAAACAATTATGTTTACGTTTCCCGGTCAAATTTTCGAGTGTCGTCGTTGTGGGCAACGCGGACATAAAATAAGAGATTGTCGAGCAATCTGGTGCTTGAACTGCGACGGATTTTCATCCCACGTCAACCCCCATGATGAACCTAATTGTCACATCCCCTGTCGATCTTGCAAATCTACTGAACACACCAGGTCAAACTGCTGTGCAAGATTATGGTCTTATGCGGCTAGAGTAACATCTCAACCCGTAGCTCAACCAGCAGAAAGCGAAGAAGATTGCGATGTTAACGTTGAGGAATCCTCTGCAGAGGAAAACGGTATGGAAGCCGATGATCACCACAATAGCTCTGAAGAAGAACACATCTCTGATACTGATTCTCCCGTGGCAAAGAAACCAGTTTTAGAGATACCTGTTACAGAGGACAACACACTGCCATGTGTGCCGGATTCCAACGAAGCTGTGCCAGTGATAGTGCAAGCGGAAATTCACGCTGAGGAGACATCTACGGTGGACGAGAATGACAATGCGGAACAACAGGATAAAGATGAACTTAACACACAAGAATGTTTCAGTGAGGACAGTGCGATTGTTGATTATGTTACACCAAATTACGCAGAAATGACACCATCTGTCCGACCAGAATGTACGAATATGCTAATGGATTACCGCAAGAAGAGTGCTGTGACAAAGCGAGGGCGAAAACGCCAAAGTAAAAGAAACTGAACTGTTTCGAGTCAATCATATTATTAACAGCTTCATCATGGGTATGTTACAGTTTATTTTACTTTTCTTTGTACTAATGTCCTCTCATAACTCTATTCGTTTTGGTTCATTAAATTGTAATGGTTTACGTGATTCTGTCAAACAATCACAAGTACATCAGTTTATTTTTGACAATAACATCGATATTCTTTTCCTGCAGGAAACACATTTTAGTAACATAAGAGATACTCGATCGTTAAATGTACCCGGGGACTGTTTCTGGGCTTTTGGTAGTAGCAGGAGTTGTGGGGTGGGGATTTTGATAAGATATACCGTTGACTGTGTAATACACAGTGTCAAAAGGTGCCCAGAGGGGAGATATGTAGCAGTTAAAGCAGATATAAATAATACATCAGTTAATTTGGTTTGCATATATGCCCCGAATAGACCAACAGAAAGGAAGAAATTTATAAAAAATCTAGACACTCTATTGCTTGGCAAAGAAATCATTGTGCTGGGTGGGGATTTTAACTTTATCGAAAGCAACACCCTTGATAAATCGGGAGGCAATTTAAATTCTCGAAACGATGGCAAAGATGAAATAGTTGCCGTGAAAAGGGATTTTCAATTATGTGATATATTTAGATCACTTCATCCTTGTAAAAAACAATTTTCATGGTATAGAAATCTGATTGCTTGTCGACTTGATCGATTTTATTTATCAAATGTTATCAAAAGTAGTGTTTCATTTTCCGATTGTAAAGCTGTTTGTTTCTCTGATCACTCTTGTGTATATTTCGATGTTTGTTTTGATGGTGTTGTGTCATGGGGACCTTTCTATTGGAAGTGTAACACCTCCATGTTAAATGATCCTAAACTTTGTACTGAAATTAATGAAACCTTTGATAATCTTTTTGCTGACAACATTGAGGGTGTTGAATTGGTTAAAAGATGGGATAGTTTCAAGGAACAATGTAAATATGTTATTTCTGATCACTGTAAAAAAGTCTCCCAACAAAAAAAAATATATGTCAAGGAATTAGAAACCAAGTTAAACGATTTAAAGAAAGACTATGTAAAGCACAATGACGAAATAGACTCGGTGAAAAAGACATTAAATGCTCTCGCTACACAATCTAAGCAAGGTGCTGTGATACGAGCAAAATGTACAGAGTTTGACTGTAGTGAAAAACCGACAAATTATTTTATAAGACGCGAAGTTAGTAGAAGTAAAAAGAAACTGATTAAAGAACTAAATTGTTTTAAAAGTAGCAATTGTGTTCATAAATCTCAGAAAGACATATCTTCTTGCATTAAACAATACTACGAAAAATTATATTCTGAAGAAGAAGCAGATCCAAATATACAAAAACAGTTTGTACAGAACTTACCGAGTCTAAGTGATCACCATAAAGATCTCTGTGAAGGCCCCGTATCGGTGGATGAACTATTTAGGTCGGTGAAATCTATGAATAAACATAAATCCCCAGGGGCTGATGGATTGCCATGTGAATTTTACGTTCAGTTTTGGGATATGTTAGGTAACACACTAACTAAAGTTTTGAATACTTGTTTAGAAAATGGAACTCTGAGTGATAGTCAGCGATACGGTCTCATAACATTACTTTGCAAAAATTCAGATGAACCGGAGGATATCAGAAATTGGAGACCAATCAGCTTATTAAATGTAGACTATAAGATATTGTCAAAGGCTTTGTCAAATCGCCTAAAGGGGGTTATTGAGTGTATAGTTAAACAGAACCAAACTTGTGGAATACCTGGTCGTACTATATTCGATAACTTACATCTGCTAAGGAATACATATGACTATATCGAACAAAAAGACCTCAAATGTTTTTTCATTAATCTCGACCAAGAAAAGGCCTTCGATCGAGTAGACTGGGGTTTTTTGATGGTTTGTTTAGAAAAATTGAATTTTGGCATTAATTTTTCTAATTGGATTAAACTGTTATATACTGATATAAAAAGTAGTGTTATAATAAATGGTCATATTGGTGAAGAGTTTCGACTCTCACGGGGCGTAAGGCAAGGCTGCTCGATTTCGCCGTTACTTTACGTCATCACATTAGAACCCTTTATTGATGCTGTTAGGGACAGTACATCAATTGTGGGAGTAAAAATGCCCGGTACCGACAAGCAGGTTAAAGTAAGCGCTTATGCAGACGACACAACTATTGTTGTGTCGGACACAAATTCAATTGAACCTGTGTTAGAATTGGCTGATATGTACGGAAGAGCATCAGGCGCTAAATTAAATTTATCGAAAACTGTTGCTCTTCCTATTGGTAAGTGGCCAGACCGTGCACTAGATAGTATGAAAATCAAAATTGTTGAAAGTACAAAAATTTGTGGTATCTATTTCGGAAAAAATGCTATTGAACATAATTCAGAGAGAGTTCTAAATAAAGTTAAAAAGAACGTCTCTGCATGGTCTGGGCGATACCTTACTCTTAGAGGAAAATCTGTACTGGTAAACACTGTGGCTCTTGCTGTAATCTGGTTCACTGCACAATGTACATATATATCTAAATCATGTATTTTGAAAAGCCACCAAACCATTTTTAAATTCATGTGGTGTAACAAACCTGAAAGTATTAAACGGAATGTTATGTACAATACCCATGCTAAAGGTGGTGTTAATATAAACAACATACATTGTAAGATGAAAGCCCTTGTTGTGCGGCATCTTTTAAAACTTGTTTATGGCACTTCTGCTGACTGGAAATACTTTACCATCTATTGGTTAGGACTGTCCTTAAGACAAATTGTCCCCGAATTTTCAAAATCATCAATACCTCATTGTTTAACTTGTCCGCCATTTTATCAATTTGTACTAGAATCCTGGCGAGAGTTCTATAATGGTCAACAGTTACCAGTAGTAATGTATTCAACAAAATATTTATATAACTTTTTTGTTGATAAGGTGGTTGAATTACCAAGAGTAGTTTTGAGAGATAAAAATCAACCATGGGATGCTATTTGGAAAAATGTTTTCAATCCCTTTTTAGATCACAACATTGTAAATTTTAATTTCAAGGTTGTACATGATGTGTTACCGGTTAAAGAACGATTATTGAGAAGAAATATAGCAACAGAGGACAAATGCGTGTTCTGTGATTTTTCGGAAACACAAAAACATCTTTTTATAGACTGTAAGTTAGTTAGGGCGGTTTATGACCATTTCTATCGTACATTTGTATTATATGGCAATTTTATGCCACAATATAATGAAAGATGTTTAATTTATAAAATTTTTGATAATTCTGATAAATTTGACCAACCAATGTTTACTTATCTCATATCTGTAATTCAATTTTGTGTATGGTGTTCAAGGAATGATATGGTATTCAATAATGAACAACACAACGCCAAAAGTGTAATTGAAAGGGTTAAATCAACCATTCAGATGAGGGCGTATGTGGATAATTACAGAATGAATCAGGTACAATTTAATAAAATTTGGTGTAAAAACAAACTTTTCTGCAAACTTGTTAGAAGCAAAATGGAATTTGTGTTAAAATAATATTGTTATTTGACAAGATTCAGTCATATGTCTGTGATAAGTAATTTTATCTGACTGCTTATGATCATGAAATAGTGTACAGAATTCATTATGTGTAAATAAACACCATTTCAAAAAAAAAAAATCAGCTATGTCATCATGGCTCTTTTGAAAATTCTCTTTCGGGCAAAGAAAAATACTTATGTTGAACACATCGTTTATTTGTCTCAAGACATAAATACAATTGTGAGCTTAATCTGAACATAGGGCGTCGGTGGTGTAATGGTCAGCATGGTTGCCTTCCAAGCAGTCGATCCGGGTTCGATTCCCGGCCGACGCACCATTTTTTTTTCTTCTGTATTCGTTTAAAATTGTGTATTTTTATATGCACTTTGCTCTGAACAGCTATATTTTAGACGTCTATCGAACATGTCTTACGCTTTGTGTTTGTGTCACAAGGGAAACTGCAAAGCTTAATTAATCCCAACGCGTCGCTTTTGTACATCAAACCTCATCTCAACTAATTTACTGATTAATTATGGAAACGGGTTGAAATATTCCAAAGATTGCACAAAAATTAAGCGTCGGTGGTGTAATGGTCAGCATGGTTGCCTTCCAAGCAGTCGATCCGGGTTCGATTCCCGGCCGACGCACTTTTATTGCGAGCGATAGGCCTATTCTATTTTCTTGATTTTGAGAATTCAGCTATGTCATCATGGCTCTTTTGAAAATTCTCTTTCGGGCAAAGAAAAATACTTATGTTGAACACATCGTTTATTTGTCTCAAGACATAAATACAATTGTGAGCTTTATCTGAACATAGGGCGTCGGTGGTGTAATGGTCAGCATGGTTGCCTTCCAAGCAGTCGATCCGGGTTCGATTCCCGGCCGACGCACCATTTTTTTTTCTTCTGTATTCGTTTAAAATTGTGTATTTTTATATGCACTTTGCTCTGAACAGCTATATTTTAGACGTCTATCGAACATGTCTTACGCTTTGTGTTTGTGTCACAAGGGAAACTGCAAAGCTTAATTAATCCCAACGCGTCGCTTTTGTACATCAAACCTCATCTCAACTAATTTACTGATTAATTATGGAAACGGGTTGAAATATTCCAAAGATTGCACAAAAATTAAGCGTCGGTGGTGTAATGGTCAGCATGGTTGCCTTCCAAGCAGTCGATCCGGGTTCGATTCCCGGCCGACGCACTTTTATTGCGAGCGATAGGCCTATTCTATTTTCTTGATTTTGAGAATTCAGCTATGTCATCATGGCTCTTTTGAAAATTCTCTTTCGGGCAAAGAAAAATACTTATGTTGAACACATCGTTTATTTGTCTCAAGACATAAATACAATTGTGAGCTTTATCTGAACATAGGGCGTCGGTGGTGTAATGGTCAGCATGGTTGCCTTCCAAGCAGTCGATCCGGGTTCGATTCCCGGCCGACGCACCATTTTTTTTTCTTCTGTATTCGTTTAAAATTGTGTATTTTTATATGCACTTTGCTCTGAACAGCTATATTTTAGACGTCTATCGAACATGTCTTACGCTTTGTGTTTGTGTCACAAGGGAAACTGCAAAGCTTAATTAATCCCAACGCGTCGCTTTTGTACATCAAACCTCATTTCAACTAATTTACTGATTAATTATGGAAACGGGTTGAAATATTCCAAAGATTGCACAAAAATTAAGCGTCGGTGGTGTAATGGTCAGCATGGTTGCCTTCCAAGCAGTCGATCCGGGTTCGATTCCCGGCCGACGCACTTTTATTGCGAGCGATAGGCCTATTCTATTTTCTTGATTTTGAGAATTCAGCTATGTCATCATGGCTCTTTTGAAAATTCTCTTTCGGGCAAAGAAAAATACTTATGTTGAACACATCGTTTATTTGTCTCAAGACATAAATACAATTGTGAGCTTAATCTGAACATAGGGCGTCGGTGGTGTAATGGTCAGCATGGTTGCCTTCCAAGCAGTCGATCCGGGTTCGATTCCCGGCCGACGCACCATTTTTTTTCTTCTGTATTCGTTTAAAATTGTGTATTTTTATATGCACTTTGCTCTGAACAGCTATATTTTAGACGTCTATCGAACATGTCTTACGCTTTGTGTTTGTGTCACAAGGGAAACTGCAAAGCTTAATTAATCCCAACGCGTCGCTTTTGTACATCAAACCTCATCTCAACTAATTTACTGATTAATTATGGAAACGGGTTGAAATATTCCAAAGATTGCACAAAAATTAAGCGTCGGTGGTGTAATGGTCAGCATGGTTGCCTTCCAAGCAGGCGATCCGGGTTCGATTCCCGGCCGACGCACTTTTATTGCGAGCGATAGGCCTATTCTATTTTCTTGATTTTGAGAATTCAGCTATGTCATCATGGCTCTTTTGAAAATTCTCTTTCGGGCAAAGAAAAATACTTATGTTGAACACATCGTTTATTTGTCTCAAGACATAAATACAATTGTGAGCTTAATCTGAACATAGGGCGTCGGTGGTGTAATGGTCAGCATGGTTGCCTTCCAAGCAGTCGATCCGGGTTCGATTCCCGGCCGACGCACCATTTTTTTTTCTTCTGTATTCGTTTAAAATTGTGTATTTTTATATGCACTTTGCTCTGAACAGCTATATTTTAGACGTCTATCGAACATGTCTTACGCTTTGTGTTTGTGTCACAAGGGAAACTGCAAAGCTTAATTAATCCCAACGCGTCGCTTTTGTACATCAAACCTCATCTCAACTAATTTACTGATTAATTATGGAAACGGGTTGAAATATTCCAAAGATTGCACAAAAATTAAGCGTCGGTGGTGTAATGGTCAGCATGGTTGCCTTCCAAGCAGTCGATCCGGGTTCGATTCCCGGCCGACGCACTTTTATTGCGAGCGATAGGCCTATTCTATTTTCTTGATTTTGAGAATTCAGCTATGTCATCATGGCTCTTTTGAAAATTCTCTTTCGGGCAAAGAAAAATACTTATGTTGAACACATCGTTTATTTGTCTCAAGACATAAATACAATTGTGAGCTTTATCTGAACATAGGGCGTCGGTGGTGTAATGGTCAGCATGGTTGCCTTCCAAGCAGTCGATCCGGGTTCGATTCCCGGCCGACGCACCATTTTTTTTTCTTCTGTATTCGTTTAAAATTGTGTATTTTTATATGCACTTTGCTCTGAACAGCTATATTTTAGACGTCTATCGAACATGTCTTACGCTTTGTGTTTGTGTCACAAGGGAAACTGCAAAGCTTAATTAATCCCAACGCGTCGCTTTTGTACATCAAACCTCATCTCAACTAATTTACTGATTAATTATGGAAACGGGTTGAAATATTCCAAAGATTGCACAAAAATTAAGCGTCGGTGGTGTAATGGTCAGCATGGTTGCCTTCCAAGCAGTCGATCCGGGTTCGATTCCCGGCCGACGCACTTTTATTGCGAGCGATAGGCCTATTCTATTTTCTTGATTTTGAGAATTCAGCTATGTCATCATGGCTCTTTTGAAAATTCTCTTTCGGGCAAAGAAAAATACTTATGTTGAACACATCGTTTATTTGTCTCAAGACATAAATACAATTGTGAGCTTTATCTGAACATAGGGCGTCGGTGGTGTAATGGTCAGCATGGTTGCCTTCCAAGCAGTCGATCCGGGTTCGATTCCCGGCCGACGCACCATTTTTTTTTCTTCTGTATTCGTTTAAAATTGTGTATTTTTATATGCACTTTGCTCTGAACAGCTATATTTTAGACGTCTATCGAACATGTCTTACGCTTTGTGTTTGTGTCACAAGGGAAACTGCAAAGCTTAATTAATCCCAACGCATCGCTTTTGTACATCAAACCTCATCTCAACTAATTTACTGATTAATTATGGAAACGGGTTGAAATATTCCAAAGATTGCACAAAAATTAAGCGTCGGTGGTGTAATGGTCAGCATGGTTGCCTTCCAAGCAGTCGATCCGGGTTCGATTCCCGGCCGACGCACTTTTATTGCGAGCGATAGGCCTATTCTATTTTCTTGATTTTGAGAATTCAGCTATGTCATCATGGCTCTTTTGAAAATTCTCTTTCGGGCAAAGAAAAATACTTATGTTGAACACATCGTTTATTTGTCTCAAGACATAAATACAATTGTGAGCTTTATCTGAACATAGGGCGTCGGTGGTGTAATGGTCAGCATGGTTGCCTTCCAAGCAGTCGATCCGGGTTCGATTCCCGGCCGACGCACTTTTATTGCGAGCGATAGGCCTATTCTATTTTCTTGATTTTGAGAATTCAGCTATGTCATCATGGCTCTTTTGAAAATTCTCTTTCGGGCAAAGAAAAATACTTATGTTGAACACATCGTTTATTTGTCTCAAGACATAAATACAATTGTGAGCTTAATCTGAACATAGGGCGTCGGTGGTGTAATGGTCAGCATGGTTGCCTTCCAAGCAGTCGATCCGGGTTCGA
The DNA here is from genome assembly GCA_963971465.1 of Lepidochitona cinerea. Taxonomy (NCBI): domain Eukaryota; kingdom Metazoa; phylum Mollusca; class Polyplacophora; order Chitonida; family Tonicellidae; genus Lepidochitona; species Lepidochitona cinerea. The sequence goes on from OZ020565.1 coordinate 3,123,156, forward strand.
TTCCCGGCCGACGCACCATTTTTTTTCTTCTGTATTCGTTAAAAATTGTGTATTTTTTTATGCACTTTGCTCTGAACAGCTATATTTTAGACGTCTATCGAACATGTCTTACGCTTTGTGTTTGTGTCACAAGGGAAACTGCAAAGCTTAATTAATCCCAACGCGTCGCTTTTGTACATCAAACCTCATCTCAACTAATTTACTGATTAATTATGGAAACGGGTTGAAATATTCCAAAGATTGCACAAAAATTAAGCGTCGGTGGTGTAATGGTCAGCATGGTTGCCTTCCAAGCAGTCGATCCGGGTTCGATTCCCGGCCGACGCACTTTTATTGCGAGCGATAGGCCTATTCTATTTTCTTGATTTTGAGAATTCAGCTATGTCATCATGGCTCTTTTGAAAATTCTCTTTCGGGCAAAGAAAAATACTTATGTTGAACACATCGTTTATTTGTCTCAAGACATAAATACAATTGTGAGCTTAATCTGAACATAGGGCGTCGGTGGTGTAATGGTCAGCATGGTTGCCTTCCAAGCAGTCGATCCGGGTTCGATTCCCGGCCGACGCACCATTTTTTTTTCTTCTGTATTCGTTTAAAATTGTGTATTTTTATATGCACTTTGCTCTGAACAGCTATATTTTAGACGTCTATCGAACATGTCTTACGCTTTGTGTTTGTGTCACAAGGGAAACTGCAAAGCTTAATTAATCCCAACGCGTCGCTTTTGTACATCAAACCTCATCTCAACTAATTTACTGATTAATTATGGAAACGGGTTGAAATATTCCAAAGATTGCACAAAAATTAAGCGTCGGTGGTGTAATGGTCAGCATGGTTGCCTTCCAAGCAGTCGATCCGGGTTCGATTCCCGGCCGACGCACTTTTATTGCGAGCGATAGGCCTATTCTATTTTCTTGATTTTGAGAATTCAGCTATGTCATCATGGCTCTTTTGGAGTCGATTTCATGTCGAAGAAGAAGGACGTGTACATATTTGCTCCAACAAATCCGCTGTCATCTTGGCTTGTGGTTCGTTATATCTTTTTATATTTTGTGACATAACAATCTACGTGTATCTGACAGTTGAAATTCGTGTGTATTTGGGGCGAAAGCCCGTCCTTTAAGGATGTCTAGACCTGTAAGGTTTGATGACTTTGCTAGGCCTGACAGAGGTTTGTGCGTCGCCATTAGCTCAGTGAACAGGGAGGCGTTTAGTAAGGTGGGCCAGAGGGACCTCGTTCCTTTTTTGGATAGCGTTATTGAAGTGGACTCTGAATTGCTTTGTCTTCAGAAAAATTATTTGAAGAAAACATTTTACGTTTATGTTTCAAACCGGACTGCTCACACTACCCTTATAAATGAAGTGAGTTTTGTATTAAACGGAATAACTTGGAACATTTCTCCTGCCTCCTCAATGTATATTAATGTTACTGTGCATTGGGCCCCTGAGGAGCTTGACGATAAAATCATTGGAGCTGCACTAAAACAATATGGGGAAGTCATGTCTATCAACCGACCTAAATTTAATGACGGACGCCTGAAAAATGCTAATACTGGAGTTCGGTTTTACCGATTTCGATGTATGAAGGCTCGTTATGTCCCTAATTTTATCAATTTTGGCGGAGAGACAGTTATGTTTACTTTTCCTGGCCAGTCTCCTCAATGTCGCCGCTGTGCGCAAAATTTCCATAAAATCAGAGACTGCAAGGCGGTTTGGTGTGCCAATTGCGATGGGTTCTCCCCTCACGACAATCCCCACGAGGAAAAGGAATGTGTTCTACCTTGTCGCACATGTAATTCAACTGATCACACCAGATCAAACTGCTGTGCCCGAGTTGGGTCTTGCGCAGCTCGAGTATCAGCCAGGTATGCAAGAAAATCGACCCCACTAATTCAAAACACCGAAAGCCTAGAAGACCGGGAGATAAATGTTGAAGACTCGGATTCAGAGTCAGAAGACATCATGGAAGCCTCTGAAGAATCTGCGGATTGTATGGAAGAAGATAACCACCAAAGTGATGTTGATGAAAAGGAGATTTCCGATACCAGCTCTCCTGTAGCAAAGAAACCCGTGTTGGAGACAAAAAACACCAGAGAAGACTCTACACCGATAGAGTCAATTTCCAACGATGTTGTGCAAGTTGAAGTTCAGGCAGAAGTTCACGAAGAAGCTATATCTACGGTGGACCAAATTGACCAACATATTCATATTGAGAGACAGGACGTAAACAGCCAAAATTGTTTTAGCGAAGACAGCCTGATCGCCAACTGTTCGTCACAAGTGTGTCAGGAGATGACCCCAGCCTCTCACCAAGAATGTTCCAACGTTTTGTTGGAATATCGAAAGAAGAGCTCTTTAGCAAAACGTGGAAGAAAGCGCCTGAACAAACGGACTTGAACTTTTACCAATATTTTTCAGATTCATACGATTCGCAATGGGTATGTTACAGTTTTTCATCTTAATCTGTATTTCAATGTCTACATCTAGATCAATTCGAATGGGTTCATTAAACTGTAATGGGCTACGAGATACTGTTAAACAGTCGCAATTACACAGTTTTATCTTTGAAAGCAATTTAGATATTATTTTTCTTCAAGAAACACATTTTTGTAATTTGAAGGACACACGACTGTTAAATATCCCTGGGGATTGTTTCTGGGCCTTTGGTACAAATAAGAGTTGTGGGGTGGGGGTGGTCATTAGATACACTGTAGACTGTGTTATACACAGTGTCAAAAGATGCCCAGAAGGCAGATATATATCTATTAAAGCTGACATTAACAACACTTCTGTAAATTTGGTATGTATATATGCCCCAAATAATCCAACAGAAAGAAAACAGTTTTTAAGAAATCTGGACAAAGTACTGCTTGGTAAAGAAATTGTAATATTAGGCGGAGACTTTAATTTTGTCGAGAACAATGTTTTAGATAAATTAGGCGGCAACGCTAATTCTCGATGTGATGGTAAAGACGAGATTGTTTCTCTTAAATCTGATTTTCAGCTATGTGACATATTTAGAACACTTTATCCAAGCAAAAAACAATATTCATGGTGCAGAAATAACATTGCTTGTAGATTGGATCGTTTTTATTTATCAAATACTGTGAAGAATTTTGTTTCATTTTCTGATTGCCAAGCGGTTTCTTTCTCCGACCATTATTGTGTTTACTTTGATGTTTGTTTTGAAGGAGTAATATCATGGGGGCATTTCTATTGGAAGTGCAATACTTCTGTTCTAGATAACTCTAATCTATGCACTAACATAAAAGAAACTTTTGATATCCATTTTGCCGATGACTTGGAAGGAGTTGAATTAATTAAGAAGTGGGACAGTTTTAAAGAACAATGTAAAGTTGTAATTTCAGACCACTGTAAACATGTTTCACAGGAAAAGAAAAAATACATTAAACAATTAGAATCAAAACTAAATGATTTGAAACTAGATCCTGTTAATAACAGTGCAGAAATAGAATCTGTGAAAAACACATTAAACGTTTTAGCTAAGGAAGCTAAAGAAGGTGCCCTTATACGATCCAAAAGCAAAGATTTTATTTCAGGTGAAAAACCAACGAAGTATTTTATAAGACGGGAAGTGAGTAGAAGTAAGAAAAAAATGATAAAAGAAATTAAATGTTTTGATGATGACAAATGTTTACATAACACCCAAAAGGACATTTCATCGTGCATTACGCGATATTTCCAAGATTTGTATACACAACAAGAAACGAATTCAAATGTACAAAAGGAACTTGTCCAAGATTTACCAAAACTAAGTAATGAGCTGAAAGATCTTTGTGAAGGTACATTTTCTATAGATGAGTTATTTTCATCAGTTCAATCTATGAGTAAACACAAAACCCCTGGGTCAGACGGTTTACCATGTGAGTTTTATTTACAATTTTGGGAAATATTAGGAAGTACTTTGACTAAAGTAATAAACACTTGCTTTGAAATGGGTTCTTTAAGTGAGAGTCAAAAGTTTGGATTGATAACTTTGCTGTGTAAAAATGAAGATGAACCAGAAAATATTGCAAATTGGAGACCGATTAGCTTACTTAATGTAGACTATAAAATCTTGTCCAAGGCATTATGTAATCGTCTAAAGCTAGTTATTGAAAATATTATACAACAAAACCAAACATGTGGAATACCCGGGCGCAGCATATATGACAATCTACACTTGTTAAGAAATACGTTTGATTATGTGGGACAAAAAGATCTCAAATGTTGTTTTGTCAATCTAGATCAGGAAAAAGCCTTTGATCGAGTAGATTGGAGTTTTTTGAATGTCTGCTTAGAACAGTTTAATTTTGGACCTGATTTTCGAAATTGGGTAAAGCTTTTGTACACTGACATAAAAAGCAGTGTAATTGTAAATGGACATATCGGGGGTGACTTTAAGCTGTCACGTGGTGTAAGACAGGGCTGTTCTGTTTCACCGTTACTTTACATTATGACATTAGAACCTTTTATTGATGCTGTAAGGAAGAGTACCTCTGTTATTGGTGTTAAGATGCCAGGTACTGATAAACAGGTAAAAATAACTGCATATGCAGATGACACAACAGTAGTTGTATCAGATGAAAAATCGATCAAGCCTGTTTTAGATTTGGCTGAATTATATGGAAAGGCATCAGGGGCTAAAATGAATTTAGCGAAAACGGTTGTGCTACCAATAGGTAACTGGCCAGACAGTATGATGGTAAATTCAAAAATTAAAGTTGTAGAAAGTGCAAAAATTTGCGGAATTTTCTTTGGAAAAAACGCAATCGAAAAAAACTCCGAAAAAATTTTGAATCAAGTGAAAAAAAATGTCTCATCGTGGTCTGGCCGTTATCTAACCCTCAGGGGAAAGTCTGTGTTAATTAATACGGTGGCCCTTGCAGTAATTTGGTTCGCTGCTCAGTGTACTTATATACCTAATTCATGCATTTTGAAAAGTTGTCAAACTGTTTTTAAGTTTTTATGGTGTAACAAACCTGAATGTATTAGACGGAATGTGTTGTATAATTGTCATGAAAAGGGTGGTTTGAATATAACCAATATACAATGTAAAATGAAAGCATTTTATGTTAGGCATGTTTTAAAACTTATATACGGAACGTCAGCTGATTGGAAATTCTTTTCCATCTATTGGCTAGGATTGTCCCTAAGGCAAGTCCGCCCTGAATTTTCTAAATCGTCGTCCCCTCATTCTTTAATTCGTCCAAACTTTTATCAATGTGTTTTAGAAGCTTGGAAAGATTTCTATAGTGGTCAAACTTTACCACTAGTAATGTATCCAACAAAATATTTGTACGGTTTTTTCATGGAGAAAATTGTTGAAATACCAAGGATCGTTTTAAGAGATAAAAATCAGCCTTGGAAATATATATGGAAAAATGTGTTTCATCCCTTCCTCGATCATAACATTGTTAACTTCAATTTTAAATTAGTTCACGATGTATTACCAGTAAAGGAAAGGTTGCTAAGACGGAATATAGCGACAGATGACAAGTGCGTTTTTTGCAATTTTTCAGAAACTCAAATTCACCTCTTTGTTAAATGTAAAGTAGTCCAAGCTGTATATGATTACTTTTCAAGAGCGTTTATGTTGTATGGCAATTTTTCATTACAGTACAATGAGAAATTTTTAATCTACAAAGTATTTGATAACAGCGACGACTTTGACCAGCCAATGTTTGTATACTTGTTGTCAGTAATACAATTCTGTGTTTGGTGTTCTAGAAATGATATTTTGTTTAGTAATGAGAGGCACAATGCCCAAAGTATTATCCAAAGAGTCAAGTCAACAATTAAAAGCCCACTTGCCGCCGTAACCTGTTTGACATTTGTTAAGAAAACCAATTTGCACCCGCTTACCACAGCTAAAACCACTTAAGTTAAACATAGCACACATAAAGCATGACCAATTAGGTTTAGAATGTATAAATGAGGGTGAAAAACAAAGGAAGAATCGAAGCTCGATTACAACAACAACACCGATCAGTGTTTGTTAACTTAAGTGTTGGATTACCCTCATCCAAGCTTTTTTGTCTGTGGTTTGCACTCGGCAGGCTTTTATAGTCCCTCTTACTCGATCGTTAGTATGTATTTCTTAGATAAAGTTCGTAAAATCATACTTTGTCGTTAGATCGCCCACACGACTCAAACCATTACGGCACTTTTGCACACCACCCGGTTCGAAGTTTGTTGACATTACGGGCACCTAACAATTCAAATTAAAAATACAAAATGACGTCCAAACTTTTAAATTTTGGTAAAAATAGAAAGTTCCTAACTTATATTGTCTGGGAAAAATACAAAAAAACGGTAGTTTTTTTTAATGTAAACAATATTCCGTATTTTCGCGGCAAGTGGGCCTTTAAGTTAGGAGCTTACGTGGATAAATATAGACTAAACTCTGTAGAATTTGAAACATGTTTGGTGTAAGAATAAGCTGTTTTGTAAAGTAGTTAATGATCAAATCGTATTTGTGTTCAATTAGATTTTGAATTAGATGATTGCAGTCAATTCTATGTGATACTTGTTTTAACTGACTGCAAAAACTTAGACGTGTGTTGTACGATATAAGGTGTAAATAAACATCTTTTTCAACAAGAAAAATGTTGTCTGAATGTTTATCTTGAAATTTAGAATGCGTTGATTAAATAAAATATGTTATTTGCAGACCGATATTTTCATTTACACCATTAAAATAAATTCAGCCAAGTGATCATGGCTTTTTTTTTTCTTTTTCGGGCAAAGAAAATTACTTATGTTAAACACAGCGCTGCTTCACGAAAAAGGAAAAAGAAACAAGCATTTCTTAAATTATCATTTAGGCTTGGTATCTGATCTAAAAAATTTTGCTTGGCCGTACAATCGGTGGAACATTTTGAATACAATTACCGCAGATCCCGATGACGTCACATAGATTAACGTAAAACTTTCTGGGTAAACTCAATCTAAACAGAGAAGTTAATCTTCGCACGCGTTCTGAAGCGAAGGGGAGGTAAGCATGTGGGCACGATTGGGGTAAACTATGTACTTCCTTATAGTTCAAATGTTATCTTATTTTAACTTTAAGGTAAACTGTAACTTGTTATCAGTGCAGACGCAGTTTGAAAGAATATTTTGTAAATGATTAAATGGTGGGAAAAAACATGTGCGTCGGCCGGGAATCGAACCCGGATCGACTGCTTGGAAGGCAACCATGCTGACCATTACACCACCGACGCATCTGTTGACATTGTCATTAAATCTGTAATTAAACCAGATCAACTCGTGACAAACAAATACTTTTTTATTATTTTTCTTTACCTACATTTCACATTTTTTTTAAGTATACAAAAACAGTCAGCGAGTATGACAAATATGAAACTGTATAGGATTGTATCCTAGTTGAGTCTGAGTTAATTTAGGAATGTAACACGAGACAGCTGTTACCAGATGTGCACACAAGCCGGAAAGCAAAGCTGTGTGACACTAGGGTAGAATAACTCCTGGGTCATCAGAGAGTCTTAACTTGAGCTATAATATAACACATATCAAATTGCCTTCAATTTTCACAGTTGTTTTAGGAGAAGGATATGGTGTTCCGCAGGGATATAAATTGGGTCCTGTCGTTTTCCCTTTATATTATTTTTACGTGGTTGAATTTACAACATTGTAATTATTGTTAGTATGTTATTTTAGATGTAGAAACTAACATACTGTAACTCATTAAATTGTTAACTGGTGTAGGCTATTAACACCACTAGGACTTCGACTTTGTTATATCTAAAGCCCATAAAGCCCTAACAGAAATTTGGATGATGAATCCCTCAAATAAACAAAAATTCAGTTAGTTTTCAACTGTTCAAGTGACTTTTGAAAGATTTAATCTGCATGTGAAAACTTAACATTTGCCTGTAAATACAACCGTTTTATTTTAAAGGGACAGGAGCTGCGATATTTTGACGTTAAAACAGAATGTTGAAATTATTGGCTATTTTTCTCAAGACGCATAATTCAGAATCTTTATAATGCTTCTAGTGTCGAAAATGTACGATAAAGTATTGTTTTTAACTAACTTTGGCTTAGAATGAATGAATGGTCGTCCCGGTTATTGAGAAACTGTGTTTACATTTCGAACACGTTTTCGGTTCGTACAGGCCACATGCTGTATGGATTTTCCTCATTTCAACGCCAATCATTTAGTTTTTCGATGGCCTTCAAAGCCTCCTACTGTTGTGACGATGAGAAATTATAAAAAAGCATGAATTTTAGCAGCTCATGCCACTTTAATGCAAATTAAAAATCTTGAAAATTACATTGTTCATTTTCTGATCGTCCAACTTTTAGGACAAACTCAAGGAATCAGATAACACACATGACTTCATGTCTTTCATTATAGCTAATATAGGTTTCATGATGCAATTTCATTTCCCATTTGCGGCAGTGCCTATTTACCTAATTCGCGTTAAGGCTTTTCCACGTGAGACACCCTTCACAACCAAATAAAGACATACCATAGTGCATGCCGGTATCACGCTACACATAATTCAACATTTTAATCATATTACATTTTCTTAGCCAAACTGTGGTATTTTCAACATTGGTTAAAAATTTAAAAAAAACACACTCAATCAGGCATTGGTTGAAAACTCAAAGTATGTACATAAAGGCCCGTCTACACGATGCAACTTTTGTTGTACAGCAACGTACAACTTTTGTTTTATGATGTTGGATGGCAAATGTTTTATCGTGTAGACCGCCTTGTCCAACAACGTTATACAGCGTACAACTTGTTGGACAGTGTTGAAACATGCTTCTATTTTTCAACAGCATACAACTTTTTTTGTGTCCTACTTTTGATGTCAACCAATCAGTACAGCTACAATGGTCCACGTGACATTCCTATGACCATATGACTTCAGCAGGGCGAGCGAAAATGAAAATGGGATATAGCGAAATGGAGGGAATCCAGCCTACAAAGACCGGTTCTCACCAGTTGGAAAATTAATCTTTAAAACTAAGCTTTAGATGGTCTACCATTTCAGACAAAAACAGTTTAAAAATTATTAAATGGGACTTGTGATGGTCTTTCACTTTGAATTGGACTTTTGATGATCTTTCACTCATGATTATTTCACTTATATGGCGGCATTGCCAGTTTTACTGTGGGAGGAAATCAGTCTCCCTGCCTGGAGGAAACCCACGAAATCCCGGTAGTAACTCGCAACCACCGCATAGGTCGATTGGATGGAAACCAAGTCACACATTTTTCCATTTTCTTTTTGACTTAGTCCGGGTTTCTGACTCCAAAATGGCTGTTTGATTGCAATGAGCCATGACTCCAAAATACGGCCGTCAGTTTGGACAAATATTTATTTTGGAGTCAGAAACCCGGACTATTTTTGACTGAGTGGGATTGAAACCCACTGTTGGAAGGCTGTCCGGATTGAGCGTCCAACGATCTACCTAATGAGCCACGGAGCCCCCCCCCCCCCCCCCCCCCCGCAGGTTAGAATCCATTCAGTTCCCAAAACAAAATGGCAATTTTCTTATTCGATCGGCCGATGGAGGGCACTTGCGTGGTTTTCTGCCATATTAAACGTTAAAATGTCGTTAAATGTCGTTAAAGTTAAATAACCGTGAGCGAAGCGTAAAAAAATTAACCGCAGTTCAGATTTATCACGAACGTTACAATATTATATCGGTTTGCGCATTGCCGTATCCTACTTTGATATGATTGGATTGACTTTACTTAAAGTGGCATGAGCTGCCAAAATTCACACTTTTTTCATAATTTCTGATCGTCACGACAGTAAGATGCTTTGGAGGCCATCGAAAATCTAAATGATTGGCGTTGGAATGAGGAAAATCTATACAGTACGAACTGAAAACGTGTTCGAAAAGTAAACAAAATTGAAATAACCGGGACGACCATTCATTCATTGTAAGCCAAAGTTAGTTCAAAACAATACTTTATCGTACATTCTCGATACTAGAAGCACTAAAATCCTTCGGAATTATACGTCTTGAGAAAAATAGCCAATAATTTCAACATTCTGTTTTAACGTCAAAATATTAACATTTTGGCAGCTTATGCCACTTTAATAACTCTTCAAAAGGGGCTTCGTCCATTCTGAGGAAGGTATGTAGCTTAGAGAGATCTGAAGATCTCAGCTCTTTCATGAGGTTATGGAAAGCCCGGCCCTTTAAGATTCCTTTTGGATAATCATTAATTTATCCATATCCTTGACTTTCTTGCTCGTCGACGTCGTCTTCTCATTGTAATAATGTTTGATATCAAATTCACCACAACAGATAAAACCTTCTTCACATCAATTTTTTATGAAGTTTAGAGCCAATTTTAATTATTTTCCCTCTTTTTAATCATGCAACAGCGTACAACAGCATGCAACAAAAGTTTAACGTTGTATTACCGTGTAGACACTCACATGCAAATTTTTACGTCCAACATCGTTGAACAAAAGTTGTATGTTGTTGTACAACAAAAGTTGCATCGTGTAGACGGGCCTTTAGATCTGCATTAGTTTTAATCCAATATTCAAATAACCCAGATAGAAAACTATCGCTAAGTAAGCCACCTCCTAGCTGTAGCATAACCGAGATCAATTTCCATTGGCTGAAAAACAGAAACTGGGTGATAAAGGCCCTATGGTAGTGCGCCACATTAACGGTAGCGACCAGGATTCTCGCTATCGTAGCCTTTCTGACATTTGTGAAGCTGGCTATGAGGGAAACCACTAAAAGTAAGCATAGGGCACATAACGCATGTCCAGTTATGTTAAAAATGCATAAATGGTGGTATAAAACATGCGTAAAAATGCAGCCCGAGAACTTTGCAGTTGGATTTACATTCACTTGCTATGATTTTTGTCCGCAGTTGACAATCTCAAATTTACCTTCCTTCGTCTTTTTATCTCAAAATAGGTCTTAAAAATACGTTTACCATTAGCTCGCTTAAACGATTCAAACTGTTAGGCCGTTTGTACGCATGCTCGGCATTTGTTTACATTGCTGGTACCTGACAAATCAAATCAATCAATCAATCAAATCCAAAAAAAAGAGATGCTAAAATTGGCAAAAATGGTAAGTTTCCAGCTTCTACTGTGGGGGAAATTTTCAGAAAACCGTAGTTTTTTTTATGTAAACCGTAGATTTTGGCGCCGAGTGTACTTTTAGTTAAAAGTGATTCAGAATCCAATTTGGGTTTAGTGATTTTCAAAATATTAAAAATGATAGGACATTTAACCAAGAAAATTTAACCGAATAGTAGAATTTATTTCATATTAGGCTTTACTGATATGGTTCCATATTTTTCTTGATTTCAACTTTAGTTATTGGGATATAGCCTCAAGCATTGACCGGGCTTACGGGCATTATTATGCGTAACCGGGTGTCAAGTTGGTGGCCTAGTAGGTTCTACTATTAACTTGGTTTCAAGGTGTACGACACAGTCGAAATGACGCAAACAAATCGGTAATATCTCTTTTTATTGTAGTCTAGTCGGTATTAAATTATTATATGAGACAGTGTGCGAGGGAAATAAGTCACATCCGTTTTCTACAGTCAACTCAGAGAGAAAGGCTGATTTTTTTTTAGCACAATGTCAAGCCTAAAACTTGTATTATATGTAGGTCATGTTCTGGAGCCTATTATGATATACATAAGGAATTGTGCAGATTAATGTTAAAACACTGAGGCTGACTTTGTGGAACCGGATTTTCTGAGGCGTATGGTTGATTTGATAAAATAAGGTCTCAAACTTCCTGGTGAGGCTTCCAAATTAGTGTTAAGTGTACTAGTTCGTGATGGCGTGAGCATATTTGGTACCGCGTATTGGTTGTAGTGAGTGGCCATTTTGATTATTTACCAAAAAAGACACGTGGATGTTGAGCCTATTTGCCATTTAAGCATCGTGGTTTCTCTTTTCAAGCAGCCACAACAGCTTAATAAATCCTGGGTTAGTTATACTTATAGACTATTCATCGGATTAAATTGTTAATTTTCGAACATTTATTAAATTTAGTGATAAATGGCTGGTCAGAATTCAAGAGCCTCGTCCTTAAAGGGGCATGAGCTGCCAAAATGTTGATATTTTGACGTAAACACAGAATCTTGAAATTATCGGCTATTTTTGTCAAGACGTATAATTCAGAAGCTTTTTAGTGCTTCTAGTCTCGAAAATGTACGATAAAGTATTGTTTTGAACTAACTTTGGCTTAGAATGAATGAATGGTCGTCCCGGTTATTTAAATTTTGCTACTTTTCGAACACGTTTTCGGTTCGTACAGGGCACATACTGTATGGATTTTCCTCATTCCAACGTCAATCATTTAGTTTTTCGATGGCCTTTAAAGTCTCTTACTGTCGTGACGATCAGAAATTATGAAAAAAGTGGGAATCTCGGCAGCTCATGCCCCTTTAACTCATACAGGCGTGTTGTACGTTAACCATATAAAGTCGATTTAGATATAATTTAATGTACCACAGGCTACTGTTGTGATGCACCGAAATTGAGAATGTGGATACATGATATACTTTTGAGTAGAACCTAACAATTGTTGACAGTTGAAAATTGGCTTTTGATATTTAAAGCAGGTTTGTCACAGTTTTCCAAAAACCTAGAACTTATGTTGTATGTGAGATGGACTGTGTTGCTGGAGACTTAAGTATACTAGCTTATCTGGATTAGTCCTCCTTCACTTCCTCCTTCATACATCAGTACGGAGGGGGAAATTTCGTTCCCTTAGGAGTGTAACCGGCATTAAGTCAGTCGATCAACACTTCATCAATCAAAGGATACTTGTAGGATTGAATACATCGACGAAACAAGATGGATAGAAACGTGTTGTGTTTAATGGCATATCTTATGAGCCTATATCCTCCAGTGTCGTTGGTCGGTGGTAAGTTTAGCGAATGATTTTTTTAAAAGCTAGTTTTTAACACTTATAATTCTTTAATTAGAAAAATTTAGAAAAAACGTCCGAAGATTTCAAAACAAAAATGTGCACACTGTATTAGGGAAATTTCAATTCTTTAAAGTTAAGTTTTCGTTAACGAGTTCCGATAAGTGTAAGGGGATAGAGAACAGGATCTATGGAGCCTTATTCTCGCCAACAATAACTTAGTATTTTACAGTCTTTCAAAGTTTATTATTATCTATAGTTTTTATTGTACATTATACTTTCTGTTTTATTCATGTTGGTGAATAAACAAACAAATAAACAAACAAAAGTCGAGATCCTCGGAACTTCAGGGTTAGAAATATATCCATCTTATATATAGGTACAGTCAGTACCCTGTACGACCCAACGATATGTGCAAATAAGGGACAAAATTCAAATAGCCGGGATGTATGGGTTCATTTTTGACGAAGCCGTCGCACAGTGCGATCAATCGCAGTTGCCATGACGACGTATCTCTTCACTGTGGTATCCATTATTAGCAACTGGGCTTTGCTTTGGATGCGACTGTTTTGTAAAACGAGCCCCTGTTTCGATTCCCATTTCGGGTGGAAGAATTTCTTCCATTTTTTTCAAGAAAGTGTAATCCCAAAAAATAACGAGAAAACCCAATATTGGGACAGTTTATATCTGAATTAATCAAGTAATGCGAAAAAATCTTTGCATGAAACGGGAGCTCGACTGCATATAGCTGAAGCCTAATTAAAAGTTGGGCTTGTCTGGTCTAAGATTGTTGCTATGACGTCATGTCAGTGACCGCCAGAAAAAAGGAAGTGTCCAATGTTTTTTAAACAAACATAACTCATCTCCGCCAATCTTGAATCTTGTGTATCTTCCGAGACCAAACTGTACGCCCATACGGGTTCGGGTGCTGAGAGACGTTATTTTGATATCTCTTCCCATAAATGAATGCAATTATTGAAAGCTTATTGAGTGTAAAACTATTACAGAAGTTTCAACCCAATATTATGTTAACCCTGTTACGAAACTGTGGCTAAGCATTGATCTGCTTACTACAACCAAAGGGAGTAGATTGACAAGAGTGGTCACTTCGTCCAATCAGCATTGCCGGCATGTTCTGGCCCCCTAGCGGAAGGGTGTTCCGACTGTACACGTATTCGACGGTAGGGCGTCCCCCTACAGAAAGGAGGTTCCTAATGATCGAATCGTGTCAGTTCAAATTCAACATGGCGCAGACGAACTGACCACAATCAACTCTCTTTGCTACAACATAGCCGGGGTTCATTTTCATTGGCTGAAGAACAGAAACTGTGTCATATCACAAATAAACATCTCTCTCTTTCCAGAGTGCCAGTATGAATATCAGTTCGGACATTCTTGCCAGTTTGAATGCCAGTGTCATTATGTGGCAGACTGCGACAAGGATCGATGTAACGAAGGATGCTATAGCGATAAATATCACGGCGACAGGTGTACTTTAGGTCAGTGTATTATATTACATCAATTATTAAAATCAATTTCTGATAATTACGTAAGCGGTAATGGACCCTTTCGGCCTAGAATGATTTTTATGACGTTGTTCGAATTGTATGGCATTGACGTCATTCGCCTGTTGCACGCCTGTGACACGCCTCTTTTGCATTGCGACATAGACGAAATGAACACTATTCCTTCGTCAGATTGATCCAAAAACTCAATTTAGCGTCATTTTGCCATACAGCGAGGCTTCTGCGCAAGCGTCAATCCTTTAACCGAAAAGGTCTATTAAGGATATGTCTAAAATCTAGTTGCCATTTATTATGAAGATAAAAGGAAATCATAAATTAAGCCAAAGGATAAAGCAAACCCCTACGGATTTTCTTTCCGCCATTGTCATATAAGATTTATATTTATAACTGACCTCTCCTTCGCCGCCACGTTTTTTGGTCAAACGGTCCAAAAGGATAGACACATACAAGAATATTGCATTTTAATTATAAAGATATATTTTACACAAGTCCTTGTTCGCAAGCAACCCTCTCCACAACCCCTAGCTGGCGGCCTCTTTAGAAGAATACTCCAAGTTGCTAAGCAAACCATCCATACTCCAATTCGTTCGACTGCTACTTTCTCCTGCAGTTAGTTTGAGCTACTGCGCAGGTGGGCGGAGCTTAAATTTACTCATCGGAAAACGACCAGTCGAATACGCTTATTTAGACCTGACTTAACTTTGTGCCTGGTCGTAACGTAATGTTGAAGATATATGTTGTCATGACAGTTAAGCCTTGCATTAGACTTACGTCGGGCGTTTTGAGAAACAGTTACTGTCAGGTCGTGAAATGGATTCAAAACAATTGAAAACAACAAAGATTTGATTTAGCCAGAAACTACTCGATATAACTGTTCTCAAGTTTAAATTGTACAGTAGACGGGTTATTTTCTCTGAATATGTGTAGGCCTTTTTCGTTTGAGAGCGTGACGACATGAGCTCAAAGCAGGTGTGACCTGAACTAAATTTATGTATAAAGTCGAACAAGAAATGATTTCACTGCCAAATTGATTGTTTGAAATGAAATGCAGCGAGGAAACCACGTACCTGTGGCTGGTACCTTTGCGGTCATCCTCAAAACCCCATTTTACATTACCCTGTAGAAAATAGTTTCATTTTCGCCCTCGGAGTCCGAGTAAAACCCGTGTCCTGATTCAGTTTCCCTGATTGAACGTCAATGTCGTGCGAGTCTAAAAAACAAAAACATCTTGTTGGCGAATTCGCACAACCCACTGAAATGGAGAGATCTGGTAATAACTCTAGAAAGATTTTCAAATAAGACAAGGTCCATTATGCGTCCGTTGGAACAATGTTTCGCGGGTTTTAATCCCTGATTTTGAATGCCCAAGTTTTGATTAGAGATTGAATTCTTATTCTCAAAATGATGCTTAAAGATTGAATGGTATTTTACGTTGTACTCAAGATTATTTCACTTGTACTGCGACGTGTATGGGGGGAATAGCCTGGGATCTTTGTTCAGAAGAAACATTCGGCGGCTACCCGGAAATAAGCGAAATGAAAGTTGCTGGTGGGTGCTACCGAAAGATCGAGTGTTTCCCCAGTTGCGGATGTCGTTCGTGTAATTCTCTCTAAAGTCGTGTATCATCTTGTCATCTTTGAAATTTGTTTTCTTCTGAAATCTGTTTTGTTTTTGTTTACATTCTCAGAGAGAATATCTTTAAAGAGTATCCAACGCTCTGATAGAGTAAACGGGAGTTCCCTTATTGAGGATAGAAAACACACGAAAGTCATAAACGTACTCAGCGGAAGAACTTGGATAAGAATAATTCTAAGGGCGATAACCCAGATACATCTTATTCGATTTTGGGGTCTTCAGAAAGCAGGTGCGTTTTCTAGAGATATTTCTGAATATTTTTCCATTTTCATTTCTATTTATATGTTATGAATGGCAGTTAAAAATTTGAATTATACTTTGTCTAGTGAGATTTCTTACATTTTCTTATTTTAATAACAACAATTAGAATTTTCTTTTCGTTTATAGGAATTAATAATTTGTCTCGTGAGATTTCTGAAGCTTATGTCACATTTAATTTACATTTTCTAATTTTAATAGCAACAATTTTAATTTTCTTTTCGTTTATAGGAATTAATACTTTGTCTCGTGAGATTTCTGAAGCTTATGTCACTTTTAATTTATTTTTTCTAATTTTAATAACAACAATTTGAATTTTCTTTTCGTTTATAGGAATTAATACTTTGTCTCGTGAGATTTCTGAAGCTTATGTCACTTTAAATTTACATTTTCTAATCTTAATAACAACATACCCTAGTCTAAAACAAAGCAATTTGAATGGATTTTGAAAATCTGTCTCCCTTTTCTACCAGATGTCCGCTATGGAAATATGTTTGAAGTACTCATCAGAAATGGAACATCCTACAGAGACAATAAACATTGCCGAAGTTTCGACGTTAATTCTCCCATGCCTTATACAGACGTGAAATGTTACATATCTACCGGAGAACAGTTGATTCTGCGACAGAGAAACCTACGACCAATGGCACTGATATCAGTTGAAGTATACCGTAAGAATTTTGTTCTTCTATTGGATTTGTATCTTTCTTTCGAGAACTTGCGATATCCGGTGACAGGTGATTTTGATGACGTTGTCTTTCTATCTGACAATTTACGTTCTACAGAGGCGAACCAATCGTCACGTTCGAACGAAGAACGCCAAGCCACGTGTTCTGACTCACTGACAGGCCATTTGCGAAATCCATGCAATAGGACCTATTTTCGATAGCTATATACAAGATTTTATGGTGTATACTGTATAGGCCTATATATCTGGCGGTACTCCAAGTTCCTGCATCCAAAATGGCGATTTGGGAGCGGGGCTCATTGCAGTCAAAAAGCTGGAGTATGTGGTCAGATTTTAGACAGCGAAATAACCATAAAAACTAACTCAAATAGCGTCAAAACGACGTTCATGAAAAATTTAGCTTTCTGTAAAGGGAATTTAACGTTTAAAACCCGGAAAACAGCAAAACCATGTGACGTCATCAATGGCGGAGAAGTTTGAGACTCCTGGAGGCAAAAGTGAATTCAAGGGACAAACAATATGTACTGAACGATCCTGCTCGCATATGATATCAGACATTGGCAGGTAGCTAAATTATTCCTGAACGCGATTTTCGCCGTATTGACACATTTGAGTAGGTTATAAAGTCATTTCACCGTCTAAATCGGACTACGTACTGTCCGCTTTACTACATGTACTCCAAAATACGGCGGTCAATATCAAAAAAAAAATTCCACAACATTTACGACGTGCTGGTACTTATATCGTTTCTTTCGCATAATATACATAAAATTTAACTCGTCTGTCTTCAGCCTTATATCATGGGATTTGGCTTGTTACAACAGTATCTTGGGTATAAATGACATACCCCCATTTTTAACACAATTAGAAACTTGTCTCCATGGTTATTTTAGTCATGGCGATTTTCCGTGTGCCCGTGTGTTTTACATAAAATCAGAAGTCTATGAATGTGGAAGTGTGAAGCGTCCCATTACATCATATTCAGGGCATTGGCACATTTTGACCAGTGGCGCCCTCTCTCGGTTAGTCAGAAAGCGTGGCTTTTCTTCACTTCCTCCTATGAACTATTATGGGATGCATAAGAAAAAACATGGCGAACGTTTTAGATATGGCAACAATACTTGATGGAGCAAAAGTTAAAGTTTCCGAAGAACTTCATATAGTTGAAAATGAGACAAGGAGCCTTGTTTGGAACGATTTGAGTCGAAATGCAGATATCAAAGCCGCGTGTTTGGTAAAGCTTTTATAAGAACCAATGCATTCTCCGAACTGCGGTTACTGGATTGCCGGTAGATACAATAAGTGGAGAATGAATTTATTTTCTGATTTGAAATTGCGCAACCGTTGACATTTTCCAAATCTACCGTGCATAAACGTCACATAGTGTAGTATAAGCAGGCTGAAAGCGCCAGTGCCCTGAACATGGAGTAATGCAACATTTCACACTTCCCTGTTCCTAGACTTCTGATAAAATGTATTATTAACATGCATGATTTCAATCTTCCACAGAGTGTACGGACGGCACATTTGGAGACAATTGCAGTGAAGTCTGTAATTGTGTGGATTCTGAATGTGACAAAGTCACCGGATATTGTGCCAGCGGATGTGCCCCAGGATTCAGGGGAGATAACTGTCAAGGTAAGAAGAGCTAGGTGAGATTAAAGGGCGAATTATATTCCTTGTTCTCGTGTTAAAATAACACGAATGGCACGTGCAGCGACAAAAACAGTGTTCGTGAACAAGGTGTGGCTGAGGAGTACCCGGAAAAAGATCGGCGAGGTAAACATGTAGGCCTACTGGACATTGCAGTCGGGTGACACGAGAACAGCGAATACTTCGAGTCAAGTTAACATTGTACTTGGGTAATACGGGAACAATCAACGTATTCGAGACAGCCGACACAATAATATTGTACTCGGATACCACAAGAACAGGGATACGAATTCGCCCAAAGACTCTTGCTTTAAAAGAGCAACAAAAATTACTACCCACCAGTAGAGAGCTTTTAAATAGACCTTTGAAACATACAAGGGGACTGAGATTTAAGCGAGAAGAGAACGCCTGTTCAACTACCACCGTTCGACATATGTTTCTATGGCAATGACTCGAGACTGCTGAAGGTTATGTTAAATGTTCTCCGTTTGCAGAACTCCCCTTGTTCGGACAGCTTCTGAGTAATATTATCAATTAACTATATACATGAGTATTGTCACGTTGTATTGGCTATAGCTTGGATCTGACGTTTTACATTGTCGTTATTTTAGCGTCTCGATTAAGGTTTCCCGTGTACTGTAGTAGGACATTATTGTACGACTAATGCAGCTTTTACTCCCATTAAAACTGGAGGCTATGTAAGAAAAATTAGCATATTGAACTGTCCTTCTTGGCGATGATTTTCTTGACGAGCCAACAATCCCTACGTGTCTTCCCCATGCGTGGTTACTAAAATACATCTCAGTGTAATGGCGGAATCAAATTACGCGTTACACTCATCTCATGTATATTGTTCATTGGATATCCATTACGTCGTAATAAAATCAGAGAAAATTTAGCCTGGAAAATTAAAAGGCATAATAAGATTTTAAGGTTCACAATTATTTGTAGTAGCAAATTAAACATATGTTGTTGTTTTTACAGAGTGTGAAAGAGGAAGATATGGGTTTAACTGTAGCAATTTTTGCAATAACTGTTTTCAAAACTCAACGTGCACCAAGGCAACTGGAGACTGTATACAAGGTACAGCTTGCTTCTTGATTGTCAAGAGTACCTCGACTTACAATGTAATGTAAAATGGGTCATGAATAGTAACATTAGTTTTAAAAACAATTCATCCATGAAGGTCAATTTGTATTTAGCGCCAATGTATTTCAAATGGGCAATAAAGATCAATGCAGACTTTTCCATGTGGCGGATTCAAAGCCAGCTTGGGCTGGACATTGTCATGTGACTGAAACTTGCACTCTTATTGGCCATCTCGGTCTGTTGAAATCAGCATGGATGATCTACTTTCCTTCTCGCTTATACTTGTTATGCTGAATTTTAAAATTTCTCTAAAATCACAAAAAACATCGTTGGAATCAGCTGCATATGGCTACTTAGTGAGAGTCTGCGCGTTTGACTGAATCTTCTTTCTTTGAAACAAAACTGGGCGTATTTTTTTGCCCTTTGTTTAATCTTAGGAATTTCAATTATAGTAATTAGTATAATTATTTATGATCACTAAAACACATGGGCGCAGGGAAAATCTTCTTGTCTAAAATAACCATGGAGACAAGTTTCTAATTGTGTTAAAAAGAGGTATATCAATTAGACCTTTATACCCCATAAATTGTTGTAACAAGCCAAACCTATGATATTTCATTAGGTTGACGACTGACAGGAGCTTAGGCCTTAACTAGGGCAAGAACATCGGTGGACTGAGATTGAACCTCATAAATGTTGCTTCCTCCACCCCCCCCCCCCCCCCACCCCCACCCCGGCACAGACAAAACTATGTAACAAACAACAAACAAATCAACCATAAAATTATTGTTATTATTAAGGCTATTGTTTGCCTTATGTTTTTTTTTTATTTTTAAGGATGTGCCAATGGCTATTATGGACCGAGATGTTCCAGAACATGCAACTGTGCAGATAATGTGATATGCAATGCCTCCGAGGGCTGTATGGGTCCTTGTGCTTCAGGTTATTTCGGGGAACATTGTCAAATCGGTAACAATTTTCTTTTTGGTTTCTTCTTTTTCACATTCTCTTTTTACTTTTGCGTCAAACAGTGGCTGGTGACTTTTGTCGTTTGTTTTGGGTTTTATTTGTACAGATTGCCCGGATGGAGTTTACGGTCTGAATTGTTCCCAGAAATGCAACTGTCTGAATTCATCTGAAGTTTGCAATAAATCTACAGGCGAATGTGCGACAGGATGTAGATTAGGTTGGACAGGACTGGACTGTCAAGACGGTAAGTCTACAAGTAATCTGAATGGAACGCTTTACCAAAACAAGACATGTCGCACAGGTTGTGTCGTCAGTTGGACTGAGTTAGACTGTTAAGACGGTAAGTCGACAAGTAATCTGAATTTTAAAAATCACTCAATTGGATAAAAGAAGACTTTACCAAAACAGGGGATGTCGTTCAAATTGTCTCATCGATTGTACTGGTTTAGTGTATCAAGACGGATGAAGCCAACAACTAAACATGTTTATGACGGCGTTGTCGGGTTTAGTTGGACAGGAAACCGGACTCTGTCAGAGGAAACCGCCACCGGGTACCTTGCGATTGATCAACATTGACCATGATCAACAATGTATATATCTGGGAGAGTGACATTCTTCACAAATGTCACAAACAACCTTTTATTTACCTTCGGTATCTGGAAGACATTTTTATCATTTGGCAACATACGTTGGAAGACCTTCATATTTTCATTGATACTCTTAATTCTCACGACTCAAGCATTAAATTACAGCCTACTATTGATCACACTTCTGTGGATTTTTTGGATGTAACTATTTACAAGGGTCATACATATCATACTACTGGGTATCTAGATTACAAAGTATTCTTCAAACCTACTGACACGCATCAGCTGCTACATGCTGGGTCATACCATCCTCCTCACACTTTCAAGGGAGTCATTAAATCTCAGATATTTAGATTCTATAGAAACTGTAGTTCTAGGCTTGTTCTGTTCTTTTTAAAGCTCTCCTCCCTAGGAAGTATTCTATTAGATTACTCCGAAGGATTAAATCTAACACAGTAAGACAAATCATGTTTCCCCCTTCATCCCCCGATACGCTTACCTCCCCTTCACGAGTGTGCCATTACCGTCCAACATTTCTCTCAGGTACATCAATGAAATGCCTTAAGACGCGATGCAAACTCGATATATACGTACCCGATCGCGGTACCTTTTTCGGAGAACAAACTCGCGACAAATATCAAATGGCAGAGAATCTTAATTGTGACTCCTCTAATATCGTGTATGTAATCACGTGCAAAAAATGTCGCAAACAGTACGTCGGAGAAACTCAGAATTCTCTACGACAAAGAGCAGCCAACCATTTATCTAGTATAAGACTTAAACATGATGTACCCGTGGCACAACATTTCAATACTCAAGGTCATTCGGTCAAGGACCATTTTGAAATTATGCCTATTGAGAAAATCCCTTTTCTCACTTCCGCTGCAGATACCAAGCACAAACGTTTGGAAAGGGAAAGTTTTTGGATTCAAACATTACAAACTATTTATCCTTTGGGTTTGAACTTGGACCCCGGAATATGTCGTGAAAAAAACTATAATACCATTTGTGTTTCAGTATAACAAAGCTAGCATTGCTATGGCCAAGATTATAGTAGAAGAATACAAACTACTTCAAAGTAAACTTGCTCGACCTCTGACCCAAAGGCCGGTCATTGCTTATAAAAAGAACAAGAGTTTGAAAGACATACTGGTCAGGGCTAAACTATCTGGGAAAGGGGTATGGGGGAATTTTCACTGTCTTTTCCCATGACCCCATAATATATAGTCTGACGATATTCTTACTATAGCTTAAGATGCATAAGCATTGTCAATGCAATACAAAGTGTTCCAGAAAATTCTACTGACTGACCGTCTTACTCTGTGTAGTCAAATTGCGATAATTATTGTTGAGATTCAAAATTTTACTGATGTGACCACCGAAAATAAGGTTAGAAGATGCTATAATGTATGCTTTTTGTCGCTTGGAATGTTTCTGTCTCTACTCCTGTTTGTTCTAGCAAGCAATCAATGTTCGAATCAAAATGCATTTATTTTTTCTGAATATTTCAGAATGTAAAAACGGCACATACGGAGACAAATGCCAAAATGATTGCAATTGCGCAGACCCGTCTGAGGTTTGCGACAAGAAAACGGGGAGCTGTAGCTCAGGATGTCCTCGTGGTTTTGTTGGGTATGATTGCAAAGATGGTACGTTTGAATGCTAACCTCTTATTTCAAATACTCAAACCCACTTGTCATTTTCCGGATGTATTTTTTTATTAGTTTACACATTTCTCAGATTCTATCCAAAAGTTTCAAGTATGAACGACAATGAAGCCTGATGCATAAACATGCTGAGAAAAGGAACCTCAACTGACGGCCATTTTGTTTTTATAAACCTAACCAATCAAAACGAAGCTTATGGAAAATAAACAATGAACAGACCAATGAAAGCAATATATAAAACAATCCCAGACAAGACATTAATGTGATTGAGTGGAGTATAAGGAACACAAAATGGAAGGGTTGGTGCTTTTAAATCCAGAAGAAGATCTTGTCAGCTTTATCCCATCTTCGCAAGCCAAGTTAAAATCTTCATGTCCCCATTCCATGTTTTACCTTGGCGGACTACTCCACTCCAACCCGTAAATCGAACAGCGCCCACTGGTGGGAATGTAAGAGTTGTCTTTCCTAGACTAACAGAGTCTTGGCCAATCAGCACTCGTGAAACAAAAGATCAAGGTGTACACAGTCGCCATTGCGTTATTTTCAGTGTAAGTGCCCGAGGATTTGGTTAGCTGCGAGAAGTTTTACTCGCATCCAATCAAAACGAGCTGTTCGATTTACGGGTTTGAGTGGAGTAGTCCGCCAAGGTAAAACACGGAATGGGGACATGAAGATTTTAACTTGGCTTGCGAAGATGATTGTGTTCCAAATTTAGTTCACCATTAAGCATACCGAAGCCCTTTCCTGTTAGGCTTTGAAGTTGAGCTGGAGGTTTAAAATATATTCTTTTTTTGCAGAATGTGCTGATGGGAAATATGGGGACAATTGTAACAAAAGTTGTTCGTGTTTTGATCCCACTGAAATCTGTAACAAAAAAACTGGATATTGTAACTCTCGCTGTCCGACTGCCTTCAGAGGAAAAGACTGTAAAGAAGGTCGGTGTTAATTTATTTAATGAATCTAATGCGAAGCAATGTATGTGTTCGCTCACATTTAATTCCAGGAAGAATCTTGATCCATCCTTCGATTGGTGACATCCGTCTGCTGATATTACCCGGAGCCTGTTTCACAAAGCGGCGTAGATGTATTTTTTGCGTAACTTTCATACTAACATATCTCTACAGAATGGGTTGCTAAGGCAGTTACGTGAAAATTTACGCTACGCCGCTTTGTGAAACAGGGTCCTTATCTTTAAATAAACAGTCGAAAGGCACTTATTTTACCGATTTCCATTTCGGTGAATTTAGGCCATGAATCCTTTTCAGAGAGATACTTACGAGTCAGTGATGTTATTAGAATTTTCACTGACTAGCTTGACATAATAAAGTAGTGTGAACAATCCGAAGAAAGACGTGTAAGACATATTACTCAATATTTCGGTTTTTTTCTCAAACCATCGTCAGGAGTAGCGATTGCAATGAAAATAACGGATATATATATGCAGGCAGTAAAAACGGCACATGTAGGGTAATGAAACGATTAAGTAGTGATGTTATAATATCACAATTCCCGTTGGAAAGATCAACCGTCAGTGCAATTCGCAAACTGCCGATAAATATAGAATTCTGTGCGATGCTGAGTTAATCCAGTTGTATCCAGTTTGTTATCTAGATTAACTTACTTTCTGTTGGAGTTGTGCCTGATTTCTTGCAAAGATCATGTCTCGACTAAATATTTGATCTTCCAAATAAATTCTCTATCGTCTAACTAATGTCGATTTAATGAGTACTTCGTCAGAAAGCTCTATGACATACGGTAAGAAGGAATGCGACCCTGCTACTCATAAGTTTGTGGCCTTTTGGGGGTATTCGAACCTACAACCGTCGTGAAAATGAATCGAACCTACAGCAGTCGCTAAAATGAATCGAACCTACAACAGTCGCTAAAATGAATCGAACCTACAACAGTCGTGAAAATGAATCGAACCTACAACAGTCGTGAAAATTAAACTAAGAATCTAGATGGTTTTGTTAAATTAAACTGTAAGGGTTGCTTTTGCGTCTGTTGTTGTTGTTATCTTACAAATATCCGTACATTACAATAATATTCCCAAATTATATTTTTTTCTGTTTTAATGAATTGTTCATTTTTAGAATGCTTAAATGGTACTTACGGGGATAGTTGCAAAAACAGCTGTACATGCAAGGATCATTCCGAAGTGTGCGACAAGAAAACGGGCCATTGTATCTCAGGTTGTCCTCTTGGTTTCAATGGCAAAGACTGTAAAGAGGGTAGGTTCGTTTGCAAAATTGGATTGATTGGTCGATGTTTTGCACCGCATATTATTTCCATTATATGCGTCTTAACCGGGTTTGATTGGGGAGGAAATCGGACTCTTTTTCAGGAGATATCGTCAAACGAATGTTTCGATATTTTTCATGGTACCACTTGGGGTACGAAATATTTATCTATAAGCAATCCCGCAACAAAATGGCAGAGGACCTTAAGTCTAACATTGTGTATGTTATCGCTTGGAAAAAAGGTCACAAGAAGCACGTAGGAGAAACCCAGAATAGTCTACGCCAAAGAACCATTTGTTTGGTATTTAACATTGGCAGTGCCATATTATTCCAACACGCCTAAACATTCTGTTAAGGACCATTGCGAAAAAATATTTTTTCTCACTTCCGCTACAGATACCAAGCACAAAAGTTTGGAAAGGGGAAATTTTTGGGTCCAAACGTTGCAAACTGTTTATCATTTGGGTTGGAACTTGAGGGCGGGAAGGTGCTGTGAAAAAGTATTATACAATTTGTGTTCCAGCATGAAAATATCCCAGATTGTAGTAGAAAAATACAATTACTTTAGAGTAAAATGGCTCGACCTCTGAGCCAAACGGCCAGTCATTGCTTATAAAAAGAACAAATGTTTGAAAGTCGGGGCTAAACTCTCTTGCCTGTCCTCATCCTAGCTGTTTCGGATGGAACCAAATTACATATTTTCACTTTCTTTTCCCATGATCATATTTTGTTGATTCTCAGCTTACTGCACTTTTTGCCACAACAGTGAGCGGGAGTTACGTGACAATTCGACAAATTTCCTGTCACCGGCGTTGTCATTACGCATGTAGGGAGCCTTTATCGTTCGAATTTGACGCTCTATTCTGACGTGGTAGGAAAAAAACGTCAATCGAACTGACAACGTTATCAAAAAACGTGATCTGTCATAGGATATCGCGAAATCTCTCGGTAGACCCTCAGGCCCTACTGAAGATCCATACAACCTTGTCAAAAGATTGCAAAGTATTCCAGAAAATTGTGCTGACTAAAGCCAAACTCCTGTCTGTTTTCAACCAAATGAAATATCATGGCTTTTGGTTTATTGTAACAAGTTATGATTGGGTATAAAGGTCCAAATGATCTACTCTGGTTTTAGCACAATTAAATACTTGTCTCCATTGTTATTTTAGTAAACAAGATTTTCCCTGTGCCTGTGTGTTTTAGAGTTCATAAATAGAAACAAACATAAACACAACTATATGTTTGACTTTTACAGAGTCAGAATTTCGAAGCGAACCTGACGGATCAAGCTCTAACATGTGGATTCTGGGAGTTTTCGTTGTAATTTTCTGTCTTCTGATTGGATTAGGCCTTTTGTAAGTACATGTATATGCTCGTGATATTTTCAAACTCAGATTTAGTATTGGGCCTGGATTTAGCTCCAAATAAACTTACATTCGGTTCTAGCGACCTTAAAATGCAACTAGCCCGGATAGCCAATGGAAAGCTTACAATTATAGCACGTGTTAATCTAGTATCAATCTGTTGCATTGGTGTGAGGCCAAAGAGAGTAGATTGACAAGAGTAGTCACTTCGTCCGCGCCATGTTGAATTTGAACGGACACGATTCGATTATTAGGAACCTCCTTTCTATAGGGGGCGCGTGAACAGTCGGAACACCCTTCCGCTAGGGGGCCAGAAGAACATGCTGGCAATGCTGATTGGACGAAGTGACTCAATCTACTCTCTTTGGCGAGGCTGGCCGTATAGACCGATTTCTTAATAACGTCATTGGGATATAAGGAGGAATTAAAACATGCTGAAAAGTATAGGTGTGCAGTCAAGCGTGTCGATACAAGTAGCGAAGCGGTCACTTCAAAGACCGACCCCCCCCCCCCCCCGCCCCCCGAAAATATCCCATAATTTTAAGTGACGTCATTAAGTGAGGTTCAATACGGACACCCGAAAAACAATTCCACGCCAATGGCAAAACTGTCACTTCATAATATTTCTGGTGATTAACTGTGTAAGTTATTTCCGAAACAGAGTGTTATCGTCATGTCTTGTTTTTCGATGTAAGTTTTTTTTTCGGACATTAAATGGAACCAAGAAGTGCGTCCTCTGACAGGAACAACCCAATCTCAAAATGGTGCATGCTGGAAGCAACACGAGTTTTGACTGGTTGTTATTTTTATGTTAAATAAAACAAATAGTGATGACTTGCTTTCAACCAATTATATATTTATGAACACTAAAACACACGGACACAGGGAAAATCTAGATTGGTTTACATATGGTGAAGATTGGCCTATAACAGTGTTTTTGAAATCGTTTGAAAATCTACGACGGTTTTTGATTGGAGCAAACAAATAAAACTGATTCTGTGTGAAGCATCTAAACCAATGATTTCAGTGTCTAGAAGAGTACCTGTAAAATGTACAAACCAATAAACTATATGCGTGGAATGGTCACGCCACATTGGTTAGATTGGATCTGACGTGCTACAATCGCCGTCATAACTATGGGATGCTGTCTCTCGAAACGCAAATAACGTTTTTTCTATGACGTCACGAAAGAACGGTAACAGCCACGTGACAGCCAATCCACGCATATAGATCATTGGTACAAATAGGTCATGAAAAATCCTGAATTTTTATTCGTTTTTATTCGAGACTGATTTTTACTGGCATGTTATGGACATGGGGGCTGTTTCTCAACACATTTACGCCCGTCGTAACTTTGCGCCTTGTCGTAACGTAATGTTGAAGGTATATGTTGCCATGACGTTACGACCAGGCGCAAAGTTACGTCGGTGTCTAGAAACCAGTTAGGCTGGTTGTGGGCGGCGCTGTTCAATAGTGTATCATCCTGAACCAAGGTTTAAATTACACACTGCACCATACAATGTATTGGCCCTTCTGCTTATAAGAAACTTGATCCGTCTGCTGATATTACCCGGTCACTAATACAGAATTCGGATAATCCCTTACGCAAGAAGAAAGATCCTACCAGAAACAAGATTCGACCTGCGCATGTGTGCAGGTCATGAGACCCTAAAGCGATAAGGGTGTATTAATGGCGGCCATTTGTGTTGCCTGATGTCCTGTCAATTTGTAAGACAGATATTTATATGAGGGCTCATTGGTAAGCTCGTTTAATTATTGACCGTGAAATATCTAAATTTCCGCCCAGCGGATGATGTTATCGAGATATGTGCCGCTCTATATTTAAAAGAATCTTAATTATAATGTTATCAGGTATTGGTATAAACGACAGCATGGTGGTGCAAAAACTGATAATGGGGCGATTCAGTCCAAAGATGACACGGGACCTATGGTGGAGTCTGACAAAGATACCGGCGAATTATACGAAATGCCAGGAGGTAATGTATTTACAGTTGATTCGGTTGTGGGCTCAATTTCGGTTTCCTGTAAAATGACTTCGTTTAAAGGCACACTTACCGCCGTAGCCTGTTTTAATTTGCTAAGAAACCCAATTTACATGAGCTTACTACGACTAATACCACTAAACTTAAACATAGGACACATAAAACATGTCTAGTTAGCTTTAGAATGTAGAAATGGGGTGAAAAACAAACGAAGAATCGAAGCTTGATTACAACAACAACGATCAGTGTCGGTCAACTTTCGTGTTGGTTTACCCTCCTTTCAGGCCTTTGTATCTGTGGTTAACACTCAAACAATTATCAGCAGGCTTTTCCAGTCGCTGTTAACCGATCGTCTGTCTGTATTTCTCAGATAAATAGGCCTACGTAAAATTACACTGTGCCGTTAGTTCACTCACTCGACTGAAACATAAAATCGCCAATAGGGGGCAGTTCGGTTTGTTTACGTTCCGGGTACCTAACAATTCAAATTTTCAAATTCAAATTAAAAATACAAAGTGACGTCCAAACTTTTAAATTTTGGTAAAAATAGAAAGTTCCTAACTTATATTGTCTGGGAAAAATACAGAAAACGGTCTTCCTTTTTTAATGTAAACAATATTCCTGATTTTCGCGGCAAGTGGGCCTTTAAGATTTAAAAGAACATAAAGCCTATGGGTGTTGTCTTTTATTGCGAACTGTCAGATTAGTTAAAAACGTGCATTGCCACAGTGGACCGTGATTTTTACAACATTAAAACTCATTTTCACCCATTTCGATTACTTCCAGATGGCATATATGCAAACGTTGGCTTCACAAAGAAATTAGCCGAAAACCATGACGTACCGATCGACGGGTTATTGAGTTTCTTGGCGGAGTCGTCAGCAGCGGAATTACTAAAACACGAGTTTCAGGTAAGCCAGAGGCAAGTTGTGCCAAGCGGAGGCGCGCGGAAACAGCCGAAGGTTGCTCCAATTCAGTGCTGGGGCATGTTAAAGGGAAACACAATGTTAACGTAAGACTTGGTTAGCTGGAAAGAGTTTCACCCATTGATTGATTGACGTTTTACGCCGCACTCAAGATTATTTCACTTATATGGCGGCGTTGCCAGGTTTAGTGGGGGTAAACCGGGCTCATTGCTCAGGGGAAACCCCAGATCTTTGGTGATTACCTGGCAACTCTTTCAAATACGCTGACCCAGTGAAAAATCCACTCTGAATTTTTTAAATTTTTATTTAGCCTGAGTGTGATTCGGACCCGCATCGATGAAAGGTCTCTGTTGGTCTGAGGGACGATCACTCTAACCCACTGGACCACCGAAGCCTCATTGAAATTGGAATGTGTCGTAATTATAGAGAATAAGCTCCTTCTTGATCCACTTACGTGGTCGCTGCCATTTTCAATGAAGATACATTACAGACTTGTCACGTGGCGCCACTTAGCCAATGGCTTGACTACGAAATGACGCACAGTTGTCTCACTAACCTACATATCCTTAACCAGACTATCTGGCTGAAAAGACCAGACAATCCACGGGTTTTTTGTGGGGTTTTCTTTTCGATTTGGACTTACTCTATAGTTGCAGGCGTATAGTGATGTGGAAGGGCTGTAATCTCTTTAAAAATAACCTGCTGCTGATACAGTAGC
Organism: Lepidochitona cinerea; assembly: GCA_963971465.1. Lineage (NCBI taxonomy): Eukaryota > Metazoa > Mollusca > Polyplacophora > Chitonida > Tonicellidae > Lepidochitona > Lepidochitona cinerea. The sequence continues at coordinate 3,153,387 of OZ020565.1, forward strand.
GAAAGAATCTTGAGCACTACTTTATTTAGTTAGTTAATTAATTAGTTAGTTAGTTAGTAAGTTATTTAATTATTTATTTATTTAGTTATTAATTTAATTGTTTCATTTAATTCGATTTAATTATTTCTTCATAGACAATTCCAAAGACGCCGTTTTTCACAACAAACGAAGCGGAGTTGACTGGAAACAAAAAGCTTAATCGCTTTAAAAATATCTTACCGTGTAAGTACATCTGTGTGTTTTAGTTTCGAAGGATTTAGGGATATTTATAGTCCACTGTGTCGTTATATATCGTAACATATTACCTCTTTGACATTGCTGTGGATGGTTAACATGCACGGGGAAACATTTAAACAAGCATTTGTCAAATCATATATGTTGCGTGTATATGAAATTTGATCCATATCTTCTTATCATAGTAACTTTTACTTTAAAGAAAATACTTTGACGACAAACAGACAACTACACACTTATATAGATTGATTGATTGATTGATTGATTGTTTGGTGTTTTACGCCGCGCTCAAGAGTATTTCACTTATATGGCGGCGTTGCCAGTTTTATTGTGGGAGGAAACCGGGCTCTGTGCCCGGAGGAAACCCACGACCTTCCGCTGGTAACTGGCAACCATCCCACATAGCTCGTTCGAGTGAAAACCTAGTCTGAAAATTTTCCAATGTTTGGACTGAGTGGGATTCGAACCCGCGACCCATCATTTATATAGAAAAGGAGGATTTATCTCCTTGTAAATGTATCATAAACTATTTTGTTTTCTGTTGAATTTTAGACGATTTTAACAGGGTGATAATACCAGATACAGGTCCTTCTGATTATATCAACGCTTCATATATAAGTGTAGGTGACCGATCAGTTTTTTCACATAATTCCCCTTCCTTTGTTACAGGGGGCCTCCGTGGTTCAGTAGGTAGAGCGTTGGACGCTCAATCCGAACAGCTTTCCACCAATGGGTCGCGGGTTCGAATCCCACTCAGTCCAAAAAATTTGAAAATTTTCCGATTGGGTTTTCACTCGAAGGACCTATGTGGGATGATTGCCAGTTACCAACGGAAGGTCGTGGGTTTCCTCCGGGCATAGAGCCCGGTTTCCTCCCACAAAAAACTTGCAACGCCGTCATATAAGTGAAATAATCTTGAGCGCGGCGTAAAACACCAATCAATCAATCAACCTTTCATCTCGGATATTTTTCAAACTTAATTTCAATGGATGGGTTGTTTGCTTAACTAAAGCAATTACAGATTGTTTCTATTTTTCTTTAAAATTACACATGACTTTCTTTCTATCTGGGTTAATTTGCCCGATCTTGTTTTTCGGGCTGGGGGTTTAATTCAAAGGGAATTAAGTTCTTGATATTTGATGTAAAATGAACGTGTTTGTTGCTTACATGTACGTTTGTTTTCATTCCTTTATGTATTATTGCCATTTAAAATCTGAACAAAATATCTTTTATATGAACAATTAACAACAAATAACAAATAAGACATTCTGAAACTCAAATGTTGCCCTGGTGTATATTTCAGGACAAGGAGGACGATGTGCAATTTATAGCAACACAGGGTAAGAATCTAACCCTCTAACCCTCTTTCCCTATGCCTGTGCGTTTTAGTTTTCATAAATACATATAAACACTCGGTTTAATGCTTCAAATTCGATTATTTTTTTGGAAAAGATACAACTATGGTAGATTTTCAACCGATTTCAACTGAATGATTGGCGTTGGAATGAGGAAAATCCATACAGTATGTGGCCTATACGAACCGAAAACGTGTTCGAAAAGTAAACAAAATTTAAATACAAGGATTTCGAATTCTCTATAACACAAGCCCTTCGGCTAAAACTATAGCTTGGGAGTGGCGGTCATCGGTGGTCCGAGCGCCCATCCCAGTCCCTGCTTTTACAAATATTAATTATGCAGTTCGTATAGCCTGGAGCAATTAACTTTTCCGTTAATTAGAAGCTTCATTTATTGTCCTTTTTAGGTCCTACTCCGAATACCGTGAACGAGTTTTGGCAAATGGTGTGGCAGGAACGATCCTCTCACTTAATCATGCTAGCTAATCTAGTGGAAGATGGTAAAGTAAGTGGTGAGGTGTTTTGACGAGATGAAATATATTCTTTTTCCTTTTATTTCAAACTGGGTATTTTCAGTCAGACGAACGCGCAGTTGGCTTGTACAAGATTTAGATTCTATGGTGTTTATTTTATTTCCAACTTTCTCAGTAATTCTGACAAACCCACGTTCTCTTGATAACTGCAATTCATAAAACAACATCAAAACTCGGAAAGCCAATACGATGTGTACCTGTGGCATTATAGCCGCCTTATCCCTTAACAGTTTTGCACCCTTGGGTCACGGGCTCGTTTCCGATTCCCTACAAATCATAGTCCATTATTCCGGCTGTTATCTGATGGCATTCCGTTGGATGGATCCCAAGTACAAGTACAAATATATATTTGATATTTTGGAAAATATCTCTGTCATTGTTTCAATGTTAAAAAAATTATTTGATAACGATTGGTCATCTAAGCTCCTGTGATTGATAAATCCACACAATTGTTGCATTGAAGAAATGTCTAAGTATATTGTTTAGATGTTTGAGTTGAGACTTCTCAGAGCTTTATTTTCTCTCACAAAAGAACATGTCAACATCGATAGACATGGGAAATACTACTGACAGAAAAGTGAGAAAAACATAGAAATAAGTATTTAATTCTGTAAAACTTGATTGTTGTAGACTAAAGTTACCCCATATTGGACAGAGGAGTCGTATGGGGATGTTAAAGTCATATCTGTTGAGAGTGTCCAATATGCCGATTACGTTATTCGGGACATTTTGATAGAGAAGGTATGTTGATCTTGTTTCACAAAGTAATCATATCGCTATTTAACTCTCGTTAAAATGTCTCGTCACGAATGAACGACGCCATTGACCGAGTGCATGACAACCGTGATTGGTCGACGCCATGACAACCGTGATTGACGTCATGGCAACCGTGATTGATCGACGCCATGACAACCGTGATTGATCGACGCCATGACAACCGTGATTGACGTACGTCATGACAACTGCAATTGATCGACGCCAAAACAATCGCGGTTGACCGACACCATGACAACTGCGATTGATTGATAAAATAAGAATAACGGTTGACCGACGCCATCACAACCGCGATTGACCGACGCGATGACAATCGCGAGAGAACGCACTTGGCGAATTTTACATGTGAAAAAAAAAAGATTTTACAGGTGAATTTTACATTTTGCACAATATTAGGGCCTAAGAGTTCCTTAAAACTTATGCTTAGTTGGGAATATTGAAAGTATATGACAAAAGTATATTGAGGCTGTGCTGGTAAGCTTCGGGCTCCCTTCCTTTGTAACCCGGGCGTGGTGTATTAAACATATCATTAAAATAAACCATCACACTATAACGAACTAAAGTTACATGATTCTACGTAGGACAAAGAAAGGAGAACCTTGAAACAGTTTCATTTCACATCATGGCCGGACCATCGGGTGCCTGAGGACCCCATCCTCTTGTTGGAGTTTACCCTGCTGGTAAAACAATCTATCCCCTCTCTGCCTGGACCAGCCATTGTACATTGCAGGTAGGTGCTCACCAGGGGCCTGTCTTACAAAGCTGGTGTAAGCTGGCCTACACACAGGCACACGGAGTACTCTCCCCTTACCCCTGTATCTAATACATATAATCAGAAGTCTATGAACAGGGAAGTGTGAAATGTCGCATTACCCTATATTCAGGGCATTGGTCCTTTCAGCCTGCTTATACTACACTATGTGACGTTTATGCGCGGTAGATTTTGAAATTGTCAACGGTTGCGCAATTTTAAATCAGAAAATAAATGCATTCTCCACTTACTGCATCTATCGGCAATTCCAGTAACCGCAGTTCGGAGAATGCATTGGTTTTTATAAAAGCTTTACCGAACATGCGACTCTGATATCTCCATTTCGACTCAAATCCTTCCAAACTAGTCTTCTTGACTCATTTTCAACTTTATGAAGTTCTTCGGAAACTTTAACTTTTGCTCCATCAAGTACAGTTATCATAAATAAAATGTTCGCCATGTTTTTTCTTATGCATCCCATAATAGTTCATATGAGAAAGTGAAGAAAAGCCACGCTTTCTGACTAACCGAGAGAGGGCTCTGTGTATGGTGACCTCTGGGTCAAACGGCGCCAATGCCCTCAATACTATGTAATGGAACGCTTCACACTTCCACATTCATAGACTTCTGATATAATATATTAGATAGAGGGGTAAGGGGAGAGCACTGCGTGTGCCTGTGGCCTACGTCATGGACCGGTTGCGTCCAAGCCGTAAGTTCCTATAGTTTTAACACTGATTTACGTCCGACGTAACTTACGCCAGCTTCATAAGACAGGGCCTATTAGGCTTGCACACAGTCAATTGGAACGACTTGCCATGTTCATAAAATAGAAAAATTATACAAGTGGCAATACACTCGTCGAAGGTCGGGGGTGTTCCCTAATTCCCTCTCCACTAAACCTGACAACGCCGCCATATGTGTGAAATAATGTTGACTTCTGCGAAACACATCAATCAATCAATCATGCATATGTACGTTTACCATCAATACATTATTTTTTTAACTTGTATGTTTTTTGTTTTGTTTTTAAATGGGCTTGTGTAACAAGTTTTCCAAAAAATTGCACATTCAAAACACATTCCCTTTCAAATACACCTCTCTACAGACAGACGGACGGATAGACAGACAACGTCCTTACGAGGATATATCTGGTAATATATATATTTATGATCACTAAAACACACGGGCACAGGGAAAATCTTCTTGTCTAAAATAACCATGGAGACAATATTTTTGAAATTCCAGTGCTGGAGCGGGCCGCACGGGTACCTACATTGCTGTTTGTATGTTGTGGGACAAAATGACACCGGAGAGAAAGCGTCTAAATATATACGATTGTGTTCTGGGATTAAGGAAACAGAGGATTCAAATGGTTCAGACTTTGGTAAATCTAAATATATTTATCTATTTATCGTTCTTTTTTCGCTGAAACAGAATTATCTAATCGTTCGACAGTTTTATCATGAAGAACAAAAACACAGCCTTATGTTTCAGTATTCAGTATATGTTATAGATTCAGTATATGTTTCAGATTCAGAATATGTTATAGATTCAGTATATGTTTCAGATTCAGTATATCTTATATATTCAGTATATGTTTCATTGTTTCAGATTCAGTATATGTTATCGATTGAGTATATCTTATAGATTCAGTATATGTTTCAATGTTTCAGACTCAGTATATGTTATCGATTCAGTATATGTTTCATTGTTTCAGATTCAGTATATGTTTCAATGTTTCAGATTCAGTATAATGTTTCATTGTTTCAGATTCAGCATATGTTTCAATGTTATAGATTCAGTATATAATTCAATGTTTTAGACTCAGTATATGTTTCATTGTTTCAGATTCAGTATATGTTTCAATGTTTCAGATTCAGTATATGTTTCATTGTTTCAGATTCAGTGTATGTTTCAATGTTTCAGATTCAGTATATGTTTCAATGTTTCAGATTCAGTATATGTTTCATTGTTTCAGATTCAGTATATGTTTCATTGTTTCAGACTCAGTATATGTTTCATTGTTTCAGATTCAGTATATGTTTATTTGTTTCAGATTCAGTCTATGTTTCATTGTTTCAGATTCAGTATATCTGATAGATTCAGTATATGTTTCAATGTTTCAGATTCAGTATATGTTTCAATGTTTCAGATTCAGTATATCTTATAGATTCAGTATATGTTTCATTGTTTCAGATTCAGTATATGTTTCATTGTTTCAGATTCAGTATATGTTTCAATGTTTCAGATTCAGTATATGTTTCAACGTTTCAGATTCAGTATATTTTTCAATGTTTCAGGTTCAGTATATGTTTCAATGTTTCAGGTGCAGTGTATGTTTCAATGTTTTAGATTCAGTATATGTTTCAATGTTTCAGATTCAGTATATGTTTCAATGTTTCAGATTCAGTATATGTTTCAATGTTTCAGATTCAGTATATCTTTCATTGTTTCAGATTCAGTATATGTTTCAATGTTTCAGACTCAGTATATGTTTCAATGTTTCGGATTCAGTATATGTTTCAATGTTTCGGATTCAGTATATGTTTCAATGTTTCAGACTCAGTATGTGTTTCAATGTTTCAGACTCAGTATATGTTTCAATGTTTCAGATTCAGTATATGTTTCAGATTCGGTATATGTTTCAATGTAACAGATTCAGTATATCTTATAGATTTAGTATATGTTTCAATGTTTCAGATTCAGTATATGTTATAGATTCAGTATATCTTATAGATTCAGCATATGTTTCAGACTCAGTATATGCTTCATTGTTTCGGATTCAGTATATGTTTCAATGTTTCAGATTTAGTATATGTTTCATTGTTTCAGATTCAGTATATGTTTCAATGTTTCAGATTAAGTATATGTTTCATTGTTTCAGATTCAGTATATGTTTCATTGCTTCAGACTCAGTATATATTTCAATGTTTCAGATTCAGTATATTTTTCAATGTTTCAGGTTCAGTATATGTTTCAATGTTTCAGACTCAGTATATGTTTCAATGTTTCGGATTCAGTATATGTTTCATGTTTCAGATTCAGTATATGTTTCAATGTTTCAGACTCAGTATATGTTTCATTGTTTCAGATTCAGTATATGTTTCAATGTTTCAGACTCAGTATATGTTTCAATGTTTCGGATTCAGTATATGTTTCATTGTTTCAGATTCAGTATATGTTTCAGATTCAGTATATGTTTCAATGTAACAGATTCAGTATATGTTTCAGATTCAGTATATGTTTCATTGTTTCAGATCCAGTATATGTTTCAATGTTTCAGATTCAGTATATGTTTCAATGTTTCAGATTCAGTATATGTTTCATTGTTTCAGACTCAGTATATGTTTCAATGTTTCAGACTCAGTATATGTTTCAATGTTTCAGATTCAGTATATGTTTCAATGTTTCAGACTCAGTATATGTTTCATTGTTTCAGATTCAGTATATCTTATAGATTCAGTATATGTTTCAGATTCAGTATATGTTTCAATGTTTTAGATTCAGTATATGTTTCAATGTTTCAGATTCAGTATATGTTTCAATGTTTCAGATCCAGTATATGTTTCATTGTTTCAGATTCAGTATATGTTTCATTGTTTCAGATTCAGTATATGTTTCATTGTTTCAGACTCAGTATATGTTTCAATGTTTCGGATGCAGTATATGTTTCAGATTCAGTATATCTTATAGATTCAGTATATGTTTCAATGTTTCAGATTCAGTATATGTTTCATTGTTTTAGACTCAGTATATGTTTCAATGTTTCAGATTCAGTATATGTTATAGATTCAGTATATGTTTCAATGTTTCAGATTCAGTATATGTTTCAGATTCAGTATATGTTTCAATGTTTCAGACTCAGTATATGTTTCAATGTTTCAGATTCAGTATATGTTTCAATGTTTCAGACTCAGTATATGTTTCATTGTTTCAGATTCAGTATATTTTTCAATGTTTCAGACTCAGTATATGTTTCAATGTTTCAGACTCAGTATATTTTTCAATGTTTCAGACTCAGTATATGTTATATATTCAGTATATGTTATAGATTCAGTATATCTTATAGACTCAGTATATGTTATAGATTCAGTATATGTTATATATTCAGTATATGTTTCATTGTTTCAGATTCAGTATATGTTTCAATGTTTCAGACTCAGTATATGTTTTTGTACAAAACCTTGGCTTGCATCGTGGAAATCTTTGGGCCCAATTTAATGAAGAAAAAAGAAGACGAGCAGTTTGAGGTAATAGATCGGAAGAACCCGTTCTTATCTTGTCTTTCAGCGTACTGGAATATGTAAAACATCTAATAGGGTATCTAAGAAAGAACATCCAGCCTTTTCACTTTGAGTGTGAGTTTCTCTTCTGTCTAATAAATAACGAATTTTGATTCAAACTTTGTTAATCAACCAGGCGTATTATGGCTTTAATATTGAGCGTTATTTTCAAAATCAAGTCATTTTCCGGCCAATGGCCTTGGTCTTGAATATGGCCATTTATTATACCTTTGACGAATAAGAGGGTCATTTTACAAGCTTTCGCTTAAGAATCTGATTGGCTAGAGAGTCACGTGCTTAACTATACCTCTTCGTGTGGGATTTATGTTCCATATTGGCTTGTAATATACATCTTAGAGTAATTTGTCTAGAATGATCTACGTTAGAATTGAAAATACTCCAATTTTTAACGAGCGTTAGAACTGATAAAAATAAATAAAAAATAAAAGACTTTAAACAACATAGCGGAAGACCTGTGGAAGAAATTACGAGAAAGTATTGTCGAAAAATAAAGAATGATATGTATAGTAAATAAAGTTCGCAATAGCAATATAGAAATAGCAAGAATGTCTTTCTCTGAGGCCAGCCTTACAAAGCTCGAGAAACTGAACTTATTGAACTTGAAAACACTCCTCGATTTAAACTTCGATCACGATCAATATAAATCAAGTAAACAGTTTCGTCTATTCTTGCACAATAACAATTTGCTACATAGTTTTGATTTCAGAGCGTCAATTCAACAAGTACTTTCTTTATAATATTGCAGAGTGCCTTATGCGACAACTTCGTATGCATTTTGACAGGTCGGTATGACCCAGTTAAAAGGCGAACTGTATTTCCTTTCTTTGTTCTATTTGTATTTTATGTTTATTCTCATCATACAGTCCAAGCATATAACTCGAACTGATATAATTAAAAATGTTTCTTGCACTCTTGTTACATTCGAAATGTACACCATTTGCTATATGTCTGCTATATATCCCCCAAACCAGTCAATATCTGTGTCTACTTTATTTAATGAATATGCTTTCACCAATAACACAATTGTGTCAGTTGTGGAAAAACTTCCCATGGTTGTATCATTCAATGAATTGTTGCCTTCATGTAAGACGAACGCCAAAGTTCACCTTGCCCTCTACGCTCACCCTTATGTCATGTTTTTATTGTTGATGGACTTACTCTATGGCTAACTGTATAGAGGCATACAGGGCGAGCGTGGGGCTGTTTTATCATAGGTCCACTAAACCTAAATCTGGATTTATTAACTTTGAATTCTGGTTACTTATCAATGTTTATTTATCAGTAAATCACTTAAGGGGATTGACGCTGATGGTATGTATTCACTTCATTTTACATACTGTCCCGGATACTATCAAATATTGGGATAACCAAACAATCAAAACAGAATGCGAAAGTTCGCACCATTGTAATTCATACCAACGGTTATTATCTCCTCTTGAAAATAACTATCAATTTCCCATATCTATAGTTAAGTTATTTCATGTATTTCTGTTTGTATATTGTAACGCTTTATTGCCATTTCTAACACACAAATTTCTAGTCTTGTCGGGGGATATTCATCCTAATCCTGGACCTACACTTACTGACAGAAACAATTATCTTGACGAAAGCGACCATTCTTTTGATTCATCCTCCTTTTCGACCACCGACGAGCCTGAACATATCGTAAATTTTAACGAAACATGTATAGGCCATCTCAACATCCAAAGCTTACTACCTAAACTAGATATCATTGAACATAATTTAGTTTTTTGTGATGTTATCATTCTAACAGAAACATGGGTAAGCCCAAATATTACAGACGATGACTTGTCCCTCTCTTACTACCATCCACCAGTTAGATATGATAGAAATCGACATGGGGGTGGAGTCGCCATTTACATTAGAAACAATATCCCCTTCACTATCCGCCACGACCTTGTTATACAGGGAGTAGAATGCGTATGGGTCGAGTTGTTTTTAAGTTTTCATAATAAACTCTTGGTCGGTGGCTTTTACAGACCTCCCAACGCTTTGCCAATTGTCTGGGACTATGTTGAGCTATCTCTGGACAGAGCACTTGCGACTAATTCCAAATTTATAGTAGCTGGCGATTTTAATAGCGATCTTTCTAAACCAAATTCAAAAATCCAGGATATTGCAAATCAAAATGGCCTAACCCTTCTAGTTGATTCGCCTACCCATTTTACGGAAACATCTTCGTCGATCATTGATTTATTTATTGTTAATGATAACGACTTTGTTGTTAGATGTTCCGTCGGAAACCCATTTCACTGTGATGATAGAAACTCTGTCAGATACCATTGCCCTATATACGCCTCATTAAACTTCCAAATTTGTAGATCTGGGCGATCATATAAACGAACAATTTGGAATTATGACCTGGGTGACTATAATGAATATCGTGCATTGCTGAGTAATGTTGACTGGGACGGTCTATTTATCTCAAATGACGTCATTACAAACGTAGATATCCTAACCGATAAAATACGTGAATTTGCTCGTCTTACCATACCCAACAAGGAAGTTACTATCAGACCAAATGACAAACCCTGGATGCATAATGAAATTCGTAAATTAATGCGCCAAAGGTCACGGTTTTACAAAAAGGCTAAACGCACAAACCATACTAGCCACTGGAATAATTACAAACGAAAACGAAACCAAGTCACATCTGCTATTAGGTCAGCAAAGTTAAATCACTTTACAAAATTATCTAATCATTTACTCGACAAAGATGTTAGCGAACGTAACTGGTGGAAAATTGCAAAGCAAATTTTACATGATAGAAATAATTCTTCCTCCATTCCTCCACTTTTAGTAAACAATGAATTCATCAATGTTCCGACTCAGAAAGCATCCGTATTTAATGATTACTTTTGTAGACAAGCTACAGTTGATGACAGTCATGCAACCATACCGAGCATAAATACGTCTGTATTACCATACCCTCCCCTGCCTCAAGTCCATCTTAACCCAGACGAGATAGAGAGTATCCTACTTTTATTGGATACAAGTAAAGCCTGTGGGCCAGACCTTATCCATCCTAAATTACTTAAAGATGCAGCTCCAAGTATCTCGTATCCCTTATCGATAATTTGCAACAGGTCAATACAAACAGGTATATTTCCTAGCCAATGAAAACTAGCCAACGTCATACCTGTCCACAAAAAAGACGACCGATCCAATCCTTGTAATTACATGCCTATTTCTCTGACATGCTGCCTCAGTAAAGTTTTACATTTACAATTATCTTACTGAAAATCACATACTTTCTGACCTTCAATCAGGCTTTAGGCAAAACGATTGTACAGCATTTCAATTATCTGATATCTACAACACCTTTTGCTCTGCTCTTGATGAGGGGAAAGAAGTCAGAGTTGTCTTTTGTGACATAAGTAGGGCCTTCGACCGAGTGTGGCATAAAGGTCTCCTTTTCAAACTGTCTCAGGTGGGAATATCTGGTGACCTCATTGCCTGGTTCGAAAGCTACTTATCTAACAGGCAACAGCGAGTTGTGATAAACTCTGTCAATTCCCAATGGACCACTGTTAATGCTGGAGTTCCACAAGGCTCTATTTTGGGTCCATTACTATTTTTAGTCTATATAAATGACATTGTTCGTGACATCCAATCATCCATTAGATTGTTTGCTGACGACACAAGTATTTACATCATCGTCGATAATCCTACCCTAGCAGCAAACACACTTAATGCTGACCTCGGCAAGATTTATGATTGGTCTAAGCGATGGCTAGTTGCATTCAATCCATCCAAAACCGTGTCGCTGTTGATATCACGTAAACTCAATACTAATCCTCATCCACCGATCTACTTTGGCCAAAGTCAAATTCGTGAGGTTTCCCATCATAAACATCTTGGGGTGACATTCTCTTGTGATGGTAATTGGCATCAGCACATTCAAGCTATATCCCAGAAAGCACTCATTAGGCTGAACTTATTACGAAGGTTAAGGTTCTTGTTAACAATATCGACACTTGAAAAACTGCACATTAGCTACATCAGGCCCATCTTAGAGTATGCCAACACTGTCTGGTGCAATTGTACTGACACTCAGAAATACCAACTTGATAAAATTCAGCTTGAAGCAGCCAGAATAGTGTCCGGGGCCACCAAAAGTGTTTCCTCTGTAAATGTTTATTCAGAACTTGGGTGGACAAAACTATCAAAGAGGTTAGACCATAATAAATTAATACAGTTTTATAAAATGATAAATGGCTTGACACCCACATATCTGTCATTACTGGTACCTCCTCTGGTCAGTAGTATAGCTATCCATGATTATGGATTACGTACTCCAGAACATCTACGCTATGTTCCCTTTTCCCGTACAGTCTTGCACCAATCGTCTTTCATTCCTTCCACTGTAAACCTTTGGAATAACCTGCCAGCTGAAATTCGAGATGCCCCTTCAGTGTCTGTCTTTAAGAAGCGGTTAGCATCTTTTGACACACCTACCAAACCTCCCATCTATTTCCGTCAAGGTAAAAGGAAAAATCAAATTTTACATTCTAGACTTCGCATGAAATGTAGTAGTTTAAATTCTCACCTATGTTTGAATTATGTTAGTGACTCGGACCTGTGTCAATGTAAACAAGCAGAGACAGTCGAGCACTACTTTTTTCATTGTCCTCTTTATTCTCAAGCCCGTCATACAATGTTAAACTCTATTCCTGACCACGTGAATGTCTCTGCAGACCTACTGTTATATGGTGACCAGTCTCTTGAACTATCAACAAACACAACTATTTTCAAAGCTGTTCATAAATTTATCGAAGAGAGCAAAAGATTCGTTTCGTTAAAACCTATAGCTTGGTATACTATGTTATACATTGTATTAACAATTTTCCTTTTATACTGTTTACTTAAGTTTGCTTCTGTTTCTTCTGTATCGGGAAATGACATATATAAGCACTACCGTGCTTAACGTCAGATCCCAAAACGTGAATGTTTTATTGTTTTTCCGTTACTTGTAAACTCATCAATAAATATTGTTTAAAACAAAACAAAGCTGGCGTAAATTTGCGCATTGGCCTACAACATGGACTTGTTGCGTCCAGGGGCTCGTTCGACTAAGGTAGCGTAAGTTACGCCAGTCGCAAACGCGTGTTAAATTATATGAACTTAAACCTATGCGTAACTTGGCGCCAGCTTAGAAGAACGAGCCCTAGGGCACAAGATTTATGTCCCATATAACTTACGCCAGCTTCGTAAGACCGGGTCAGGACGGCGAAATGTAGAGACATGTCCAACTCATACCTTCAGCAGATCCCTATCCAGAAAGTCACAGATTTGATATATTCGTCACTTATAGCAGTGAAATTTGTGGTTTGTCTATATAAATTACTACTTGTTTTCTATTTCAGAGCCTAAACAAAATGTGTCCGAAATTGGATACATCTTGGTGTGCCACAGCGACATCTGCCGACAATATCACTAAACACAGGGACACCAGCGTCCTGGCTAGTAAGGCAGACATCTTTGTTTCTCCAGTTCTTTATTTCAAACGGCGTTTTTCTCTTCAATGCTCCATACAAGTAGCTTGGGGGCCTGTACAGCGCTGGGCTCTCAAAGCGTTAACTCCTCCACTTGTCATTCGCTGTGTCAGGTCCACTCACTCAAAAATCGTGACAAGATATTTTGAGTGGAAAAAAATTCCTAAAAGGATTCCTCTGGACAAAGAACCTTGATTTAGGAATACATGTATACTGAAACCCTGCTGTTTAATAACTATACTTGTATCATGGTTGTGGCGTTTTTCTTTTGATGAGCAGTCTTCGACAAATCTGATACCCAGTGGACAGAGAGTGGGCGGGACTTAAGCGTTGAATAACTTCCCGATTTTGGAAGTTGTTGCATGGCTCTCTTGACTGAGTATCAGAGAGTAAACATGTGTTAGTTGATTGACAACGCCAATCACTAATACCATGATACAAGCACGTTATTGAATGGCTCCCTCGAGTATGGAAGAAATTCTGAGAAGTTTGGCCCCGTGCTTCACACTCGGCGACACCTCTCAGAATATCTTCCATACCCGCGGGAAGCCATTCAATAACTCTAACTTGAACGTTTGGAACAAATAAACCCAGTTGTTCAGTTTTCATAAGAATATGTTTCGTCTTCGTGCGCTCAACTCATAAATGGACTAACACATGTTACAGTACTAGACATCTTAAAGGAACAGTCGCCGGTAATACACAGAAAACTACAAAAACTTTGACAGCATTTAGGATTTTTAATTTGAAAATGAAAATTTGATTTGTTAGGTACCCTTAAAGTAAACCAGGGACGAGCCCGGAAATGCGCAAATATAATCGTTCTAATCTAAATGGCTTGAATTGTGAAATCAAAACCACCCAACAGCTGTGTTGATTTGAGGGACATAAATTCAAAGCAAAATGATCTGAAATGAGTGTACTCTAACATAGATCTTAAGGGGTTTCTGATCGATGTTGACGTTCAAACTTCAATTCTGGATATGCCTTCACACCGCCATTTACATATTTAAAAAATAGCTCGACATTTTTGTGTCCCATGTTTAATTTGAGTGATTTTACTAGCAGTAAGCTCGTATAAATTCGCTCTCTTTGCAAACATCCGCAAGTTGACCTTTAAAATAAGGTGGCAATATTGAGCGCCCTTTTTCAAACCAAGTCCTTTTCCAGCCAGTGGCCTTGGTCTTGAAAATGGCCATTTATTATACAACTTCAACGATTGAGAGGATATCTTCCCATGACGCCAGGTCCAATTAACATGTTACTGATTCTATAACATGTTTATGTTTTAATAGTGGAATACCACAGGGTGTTTCTACCTCGGTCAGTCACCAGAAAACAGGATTACATCAACGCTTCTTTTATCCCGGTAAGTTTTAAACAGCCAGACGCCACGTATTTGACAGGCCTGTCGGATGGCGAGAGGGGGCCTGTCGGATGGGGAGAGGGGGCCAAATTATAAGAAAGTCTCGTAGGAATTACAGAAATTGAATGAATGTCCGACAATTACATTTTTCTTCGGTTAACAGCATTTTTAGGGAATCAATTTGACTGCATTAAATATTGAAATGGCACGAGCTGCCAAATTTCAAACTTTTTAAATCCAACACTTTCTAAATTGATTGTAATTCCAAACAAGGAGCTTGTAAATGTCTCAACACATTTATTGCTGCTGATGTTCTTAAAGGCGAAGTTAAATCTTCTCTCACCAACTCATTATCTGCTCATAAGGTTTCTGTTTACTTGCACTTTTCAATATATGCATGATTTACTTTGCAGACGATGCTTTCTCGAACTGCTCTAATTGCCACGCAGATCCCTCTTCCGCATACGGTGGATGACTTTTGGGCCATGGTGCAAAATGAGCTGTCTTCCATCATTGTAACCCTGTTTTCTGATGTGGAAGTTGTAAGTCTCCTTGAAGAGTAAAACTAACTCCTAAAATCTGCATGATCAGAGGAAATCTACCAAGTCCCTCAAAATGGCGTGTGGGGTAACGTGAAATATTTTGACATATGATTTCTGAACAGTCGATTAAGATTGGGAGAATATATCAAAATTTATGTTGCTGCATGAAGTGAGTGATTTCCCTTAAAAAGTAATAAAAAATTGACTTCCAAAACATTTATCTAATATGTTGACAGGTACCGTATTTTCAAATAAACTATATTTTTCTACTGTTACGATTTCTTAAATAGATTTTTGTTTTCTATTTTTTCTCCAAGACCGGTTTGAGTTTATTCCCAGCTTTAAATGAACAAATGCATCTCAAGGAGGTTACCATAACAACCGTCAGAACAAACGAATCAGTGGGTATCACTCACAAAGTCATAAATTTACAAACAGTGAACTCGGTAAGAACCTTGCTTTTTTGTTATTTTTTTAGGACTTTTCAAGCTTTTTTGTACATTAAGTTTGCCTAACTTTTGATTTCTATTCTTCTTGACAGTTGAATGGCGGTCAAATTGCCAGTTACCAACGGAAGGTCGTGGGTTTCCTCCGGGCATAGAGCCCGGTTTCCTCCCACAAGAAAACTGGCAACGCCGCCATATAAGTGAAATAATCCTGAGCGCGGCGTAAAACACCAAACAATCAATCAATCAATCAATCTTTCGCTTTTGACAATATCCCCATGTGACTTACGTTGTAGGCTAACTTTAGGCAGCTGTCTGTTATCCAAGTGACAGAGTGGGCAGAGAGTGACCTCCCTTTGAATCCTCAGACACTTATCCATGCCAAGATGGCAGCCACTAGTACCATGGACAACTACCCAAAAGCTCCGGTCATTGTTATGTGCAGGTCGGTCTCACGTCACTTTTATTCCCTGAAGAGACGAGGGATTATGACTTATGAAAATGCCTAAGGCGATGTTCGGAATATTGTTTAGTAGTCACTTAGGCCTAGAATTTATGAATATACGTTCCGGTTATTTAAAAAAAATCACATTTCGGAAACACTTTTGCTTTGCTCATCCTCACTGCTCGTTTTGTCGCAAGTTGGATGGTTTACTTTTCCAATGATCTCTAGAACAGAGACACGGTGGCTCAGACAGCAGAACAATAATCTCTCGGTCTGATATACGCCTTCCATTTGACGGGTCGTGATTTTAAATTCCTCAAAAATTAAATTTAGTGAGTGGGTTTTCCCCGATTGATTGATTGATGTTTTACACCGCACAAAAGATTATTCCACTTATATGACTGCGTTGGCAGGTTTATTAAGGGAGGAAACCGGACTCATTGCCCAGAGGGAACCCCCGACCTTCGGCAAGTACCACACCGCACCGATGGAAGGCCTGTGTCGGACTGAGGGACAATCACTCTAACCAACTGAGCCACCTAGCCCCCACCCCCTTCATGTGTAAGATTTACCATGTACGCCTACTCGTATTTGGTCGAGGTTTCCTCAGGGCAAAGAGCCCGGTTTTCTTCCCTACTAAACTTGCCAATCGGTCATATAAATGAAATATTCTAGAGTTTGGCGTACAACAAACAATTAGTCAATGAATCAAACGTAGAACAATTGGAATTTATTTTAAAAAGTCAGAAAATCAGCCGCACCTGTCGAAATTAACATCGAACATTGTCATAGTATGCCTCAGTAACATATATTGGCAGCAATTTCTTTGTATTTTTTGCAGAACATCTGCTTCCAGATGTGGACTGTTCTGTTCGTTGTGGAACATTCTTGATCGTATCGATTTGTTGGGTCGTTTGAGTGTCATGGCTCCCGTAAAGCTAGTCCTCAGCATTCTTCCCAGGTCTGTTACGAAGGTAAGTGTCATGACTCCCTTTACGCTAGTCATCAACATTCTCCCCAAGTCTTTCCCCAAGGTAAGTTCCATGGCTCCCATAAAGCTAGTCCTCAACATTCTCACCAAGTCTTTCCCCAAGGTAAGTTTCATGGGTCCCATAAAGCTAGTCCTCAACATTCTCCCCAAGTATTTTCCCAAGGTAAGTTCCATGGCTCCCATAAAGCTAGTCCTCAACATTCTCCCCAAGTCTTTCCCCTAGGTAAGTTTCATGGGTCCCATAAAGCTAGTCCTCAACATTCTCACCAAGTCTTTCCCCAAGGTAAGTTCCATGGCTCCCATAAAGCTAGTCCTCAACATTCTCACCAAGTCTTTCCCCAAGGTAAGTTCCATGGCTCCCATAAAGCTAGTCCTCAACATTCTCCCCAAGTCTTTCCCCTAGGTAAGTTTCATGGCTCCCATAAAGCTTAGTCCTCAACATTCTCACCAAGTCTTCCCCCAAGGTAAGTGTCATGGCTCCCTTAAAGCTAGTCCTCAACATTCTCCCCAAGTCTTTCCCCTAGGTAAGTTTCATGCCTCCCATAAAGCTAGTCCTCAACATTCTCCCCAAATCTTTCCCCAAGGTAAGTTTCATGGTTCCCTTTACGCTAGAACTCAATATTCTCCCCAAGTCTTTCACGAAGGTAAGTGTTATGGCTTCCTTCAAGCTAGTCCTCAACATTCTCCCCAAGTCTTTCCCCAGGGTAAGTGTCATGGCTCCCATAAAGCTAGTCCTCAACATTCTCCCCAAGTCTTTCCCCAAGGTAAGTTTCATGGCTTCCTTCAATCTAGTCCTCAACATTCTCCCCAAGTCTTTCACGATGGCAAGTATCATGGCTCCCATAAAGCTAGTCCGCAACATTCTCTCCAAGTCTTTTCCCAAGGTAAGTTTCATTACTCCCATAAAGCTAGTCCTCAAAATACTATCCAAGTCTTTCCCCAAGGTAAGTTCCATGGCTCCCATAAAGCTAGTCCTCAACATTCTCCCCAAGTCTTGCCCCAGGTAAGTTTCATGGCTCCCACAAAGCTAGTCCTCAACATTCTCCCCAAGTCTTTCCCCAAGGTAAGTTTCATGGCTCCCATAAGCTAGTCCTCAACATTCTCTCCAAGTCTTTCCCCAAGGTAAGTTCCATGGCTCCCGTAAAGCTAGTCATCAACATTCTCCCCAGGTCTGTCACTAAGGTAAGTTTCATGGCTCCCATAAGCTAGTCCTCAACATTCTCCCCAAGCCTGTTACGAAGGTAAGTTTCATGACTCCCATAAAGCTAGTCCTCAACATTCTCCCCAAGTCTTTCCCCAAGGTAAGTTTCATGGCTCCCATAAGCTAGTCCTCAACATTCTCCCCAAGCCTGTTACGAAGGTAAGTTTCATGACTCCCATAAAGCTAGTCCTCAACATTCTCCCCAAGTCTTTCCCCAAGGTAAATGTCATGGCTCCCGTAAAGCTAGTCCTCAACATTCTCCCCAAAGTCGGTCACGAAAGTAAGTGTGATGGCTCTAGTAAAGCTAGTCCTCAACATTCTCCCCAAAGTCGGTCACGAAGGTAAGTGTCATGGCTTCCTTCAAGCTAGTCCCCAACATTCTCCCCAAGTCTTCTACGAAGGTAAATGTTATGGCTTCCTTCAAGCTAGTCCTCAACATTCTCCCCAAAGTTGGTCATGAAGGTAAGTGTCATGGCTCTAGTAAAGCTAACTAGTCTTCCACATTCTCCCCAAGTCTTTCCCAAGGTAAGTGTCATGGCTCCCGTAAAGCTAGTCCTCAACATTCTCTCCTTGTCTGTCACTAAGGTAAGTGTCATGGCTCCCGTAAGGCTAGTCCTCAACATTCTCCCCAAGTCTTTCACGAAGGTAAGTGTGGTGGCTCTAGTAAAGCTAGTCCTCAACATTCTCCCCGAGTCTTTCCCCAAGGTAAGTTCCATGGCTCCCGTAAGGCTAGTCCTCAACATTCTCCCCAAGTCTGTCACGAAGGTAAGTTTCATGGCTCCCGTAAAGCTAGTCCTCAACATTCTCCCCAAGTCTTTCACGAAGGTAAGTGCCATGGCTCTCATAAAGCTAGTCCTCAACATTCTCCCCGAGTCTTTCCCCCAGGTAAGTTCCATGGCTCCCGTAAGGCTAGTCCTCAACATTCTCCACCAAGTCTTTCCCCAAGGTAAATGTCATGGCTCCCTTAAAGCTAGTCCTCAACATTCTCCCCGAGTCTTTCCCCCAGGTAAGTTCCATGGCTCCCGTAAAGCTAGTCCTCAACATTCTCCCCAAGTCTTTCACGAAGGTAAGTGTCATGGCTCCCATAAAGCTAGTCCTCAACATTCTCCCCGAGTCTTTCCCCCAGGTAAGTTCCATGGCTCCCGTAAAGCTAGTCCTCAACATTCTCCCCAAGTCTTTCACGAAGGTAAGTGTCATGTCTTCCTTCAAGCTAGTCCTCAACATTCTCCCCGAGTCGGTTACGAAGATAAATGTTATGGCTTTCTTCAAGCTAGTCCTCAACATTCTCCCCTTGTCTGTTGCGAAGGTGTGTTTCATGGCTCCCATAAAGTTAGCCCTCAACATTCTCCCCTTGTGTGTTGCGAAGGTAAGTTCCATGGCTTCCTTCAAGCTAGTCCTCAACATTCTCACTAAGTCTTTCTCCAAGGTAAGTTTCATGACTCCCATAAAGCTAGTCCTCAACATTCTCACCAAGTCTTTCCCCAAGGTAAGTTTCATGGCTCCCGTAAGGCTATTCCTCAACATTCTCCACCAAGTCTTTCCCCAAGGTAAGTGTCATGGCTCCCATAAAGTTAGTCATCAACATTCTCACCAAGTCTTTCCCCTAGGTAAGTTTCATGGCTCCCATAAAGTTAGTCATCAACATTCTCACCAAGTCTTCCCCTAGGTAAGTTTCATGCCTCCCGTAAAGCTAGTCCCCAACATTCTCTCCAAGTCTTTCCCCAAGGTAAGTGTCATGGCTCCCATAAAGTTAGTCATCAACATTCTCACCAAGTCTTTCCCCTAGGTAAGTGTCATGGCTCCCATAAAGTTAGTCATCAACATTCTCACCAAGTCTTTCCCCTAGGTAAGTGTCATGGCTCCCATAAAGTTAGTCATCAACATTCTCACCAAGTCTTTCCCCTAGGTAAGTGTCATGGCTCCCATAAAGTTAGTCATCAACATTCTCACCAAGTCTTTCCCCAAGGTAAGTGTCATGGCTCCCATAAAGTTAGTCATCAACATTCTCACCAAGTCTTTCCCCTAGGTAAGTGTCATGGCTCCCATAAAGTTAGTCATCAACATTCTCACCAAGTCTTTCCCCTAGGTAAGTTTCATGGCTCCCATAAAGTTAGTCATCAACATTCTCACCAAGTCTTTCCCCAAGGTAAGTGTCATGGCTCCCATAAAGTTAGTCATCAACATTCTCACCAAGTCTTTCCCCTAGGTAAGTTTCATGGCTCCCATAAAGTTAGTCATCAACATTCTCACCAAGTCTTTCCCCAAGGTAAGTTCCATGGCTCCCGTAAAGCTAGTCCTCAACATTCTCCACCAAGTCTTTCCCCAAGGTAAGTTTCATGCCTCCCTTAAAGCTAGTCCTCAACATTCTCTCCAAGTCTTTCCCCAAGGTAAGTTTCATGCCTCCCTTAAAGCTAGTCCTCAACATTCTCTCCAAGTCTTTCCCCAAGGTAAGTTTCATGACTCCCGTAAAGCTAGTCCTCAACATTTTCCACCAAGTCTTTCCCCAAGGTAAGTTTCATGGCTCCCGTAAGGCTAGTCCTCAACATTCTCTCCAAGTCTTTCCCCAAGGTAAGTTTCATGACTCCCGTAAAGCTAGTCCTCAACATTTTCCACCAAGTCTTTCCCCAAGGTAAGTTTCATGGCTCCCGTAAGGCTAGTCCTCAACATTCTCTCCAAGTCTTTCCCCAAGGTAAGTTTCATGACTCCCGTAAAGCTAGTCCTCAACATTTTCCACCAAGTCTTTCCCCAAGGTAAGTTTCATGGCTCCCGTAAGGCTAGTCCTCAACATTCTCTCCAAGTCTTTCCCCAAGGTAAGTTTCATGGCTCCCTTAAAGCTAGTCCTCAACATTTTCCACCAAGTCTTTCCCCAAGGTAAGTTTCATGGCTCCCGTAAGGCTAGTCCTCAACATTCTCTCCAAGTCTTTCCCCAAGGTAAGTTTCATGACTCCCGTAAGGCTAGTCATCAACATTCTCCACCAAGTCTTTCCCCAAGGTAAGTTCCATGGCTCCCTTAAAGCTAGTCCTCAACATTTTCCACCAAGTCTTTCCCCAAGGTAAGTTCCATGGCTCCGATAAAGCTAGTCCTCAACATTCTCTCCAAGTCTTTCCCCCAGGTAAGTTCCATGGCTCCCGTAAGGCTAGTCATCAACATTCTCCACCAAGTCTTTCCCCAAGGTAAATGTCATGGCTCCCTTAAAGCTAGTCCTCAACATTCTCTCCAAGTCTTTCCCCAAGGTAAGTGCCATGCCTCCCGTAAAGCTAGTCCTCAACATTCTCCACCAAGTCTTTCCCCAAGGTAAGTGTCATGGCTCCCTGAAAGCTAGTCCTCAACATTCTCTCCAAGTCTTTCCCCAAGGTAAGTTTCATGACTCCCGTAAAGCTAGTCCTCAACATTTTCCACCAAGTCTTTCCCCAAGGTAAGTTTCATGACTCCCATAAAGCTAGTCCTCAACATTTTCCACCAAGTCTTTCCCCAAGGTAAGTTTCATGGCTCCCTTAAAGCTAGTCCTCAACATTCTCTCCAAGTCTTTCCCCAAGGTAAGTGTCATGGCTCCCGTAAAGCTAGTCCTCAACATTCTCCACCAAGTCTTTCCCCAAGGTAAGTTTCATGGCTCCCTTAAAGCTAGTCCTCAACATTCTCTCCAAGTCTTTCCCCAAGGTAAGTGTCATGGCTCCCTTAAAGCTAGTCCTCAACATTCTCCCCAAGTCTTTCCCCAAGGTAAGTGTCATGGCTCCCTTAAAGCTAGTCCTCAACATTCTCCCCAAGTCTTTCCCCAAGGTAAGTTTCATGGCTCCCATAAAGCTAGTCCTCAACATTCTCTCCAAGTCTTTCCCCAAGGTAAGTTCCATGGCTCCCATAAAGTTAGTCATCAACATTCTCACCAAGTCTTTCCCCTAGGTAAGTTTCATGGCTCCCATAAGCTAGTCCTCAACATTCTCACTAAGTCTTTCCCCTAGGTAAGTGTCATGGTTCCCATAAAGCTAGTCCTCAACATTCTCCCCAAGTCTTTCCCCAAGGTAAGTTCCATGGCTCCCATAACGCTAGTCCTCAACATTCTCCCCAAGTCTTTCCCCAAGGTAAGTGTCATGGTTCCCATAAAGCTAGTCCTCAACATTCTCCCCAAGTCTTTCCTCAAGGTAAGTTTCATGGCTCCCGTAAGGCTAGTCCTCAACATTCTCCCCGAGTCTTTCCCCAAGGTAAGTGTCATGGCTCCCATAAAGCTGGTCCTCAACATTCTCCCCAAGTCTTTCCCCAAGGTAAGTTCCATGGTTCCCATAAAGCTAGTCCTCAACATTCTCCCCAAGTCTTTCCCCAAGGTAAGTTCCATGGCTCCCATAACGCTAGTCCTCAACATTCTCCCCAAGTCTTTCCCCAAGGTAAGTGTCATGGTTCCCATAACGCTAGTCCTCAACAATCTCCCCAAGTCTTTCCCCAAGGTAAGTGTCATGGTTCCCATAAAGCTAGTGCTCAACATTCTCCCCAAGTCTTTCCCCAAGGTAAGTTCCATGGTTCCCATAAAGCTAGTCCTCAACATTCTCCCCAAGTCTTTCACCAAGGTAAGTTCCATGGCTCCCATAACGCTAGTCCTCAACATTCTCCCCAAGTCTTTCCCCAAGGTAAGTGTCATGGTTCCCATAACGCTAGTCCTCAACAATCTCCCCAAGTCTTTCCCCAAGGTAAGTGTCATGGCTCCCGTAAAGCTAGTCCTCAACATTCTCCCCAAGCCTTCCACGAAGGTAAGTGTCATGGCTCCCGTAAAGCTAGTCCTCTACATTCTCCCCAAGTCTTTCCTCAAGGTAAGTTTCATGGCTCCCGTAAGGCTAGTCCTCAACATTCTCCCCGAGTCTTTCCCCAAGGTAAGTGTCATGGCTCCCATAAAGCTGGTCCTCAACATTCTCCCCAAGTCTTTCCCCAAGGTAAGTTCCATGGTTCCCATAACGCTAGTCCTCAACAATCTCCCCAAGTCTTTCCCCAAGGTAAGTGTCATGGTTCCCATAAAGCTAGTCCTCAACATTCTCCCCAAGTCTTTCCCCAAGGTAAGTCCCATGGCTCCCGTAAAGCTAGTCATCCACATCCTCCCCCTGTCTTTCCCCAAGGTAAGTTTCATGGTTCCCATGAAGCTAGTCCTCAACATTCTCCCCAAGTCTTTCCCCAAGGTAAGTGTCATGGCTTCCTTCAAGCTAGTCATCAACATTCTCCCCAAGTCTTTCCACAAGGTAAGTTCCATGGTTCCTGTAAAGCTAGTCCTCAACATTCTCCCCAAGTCTTTCCTCAAGGTAAGTTTCATGGCTCCCGTAAGGCTAGTCCTCAACATTCTCCCCGAGTCTTTCCCCAAGGTAAGTGTCATGGCTCCCATAAAGCTGGTCCTCAACATTCTCCCCAAGTCTTTCCCCAAGGTAAGTTTCATGACTCCCTTTACGCTAGTCCTCAACATTCTCCCCAAGTCTTTCCCCAAGGTAAGTGTCATGGTTCCCATAACGCTAGTCCTCAACATTCTCCCCAAGGTAAGTGTCATGGCTCTCGTAGAGCTAGTCCTCAACATTCTCCCCAAGTGTTTCCCCAAGGTAAGTTTCATGACTCCCTTTACGCTAGTCCTCAACATTCTCCCCAAGTCTTTCCCCAAGGTAAGTGTCATGGTTCCCGTAAAGCTAGTCCTCAACAATCTCCCCAAGTCTTTCCCCAAGGTAAGTGTCATGGTTCCCATAAAGCTAGTCCTCAACATTCTCCCCAAGTCTTTCCCCAAGGTAAGTCCCATGGCTCCCGTAAAGCTAGTCATCCACATTCTCCCCCTGTCTTTCCCCAAGGTAAGTTTCATGGTTCCCATGAAGCTAGTCCTCAACATTCTCCCCAAGTCTTTCCCCAAGGTAAGTGTCATGGTTCCCGTAAAGCTAGTCATCAACATTCTCCCCAAGTCTTTCCCCAAGGTTAATTCCATGGCTCCCATAAAGCTAGTCCTCAACATTCTCCCCCTGTCTTTCCCCAAGGTAAGTTTCATGGCTCCCATAAAGCTAGTCCTCAACATTCTCCCAAAGTCTTTCACGAAAGAAAGTGTCATGGCTCCCATAAAGCTAGTCCTCAACATTCTCCCCAAGTCTGTCTCCAAGGTAAGTGTCATGGCTCCCATAAAGCTAGTCATCAACATTCTCCGCAACCTGTCACGAAGGTAAGTTCCATGGTTCCCATAAAGCTAGTCCTCAACATTCTCCCCAAGTCTTTCCCCAAGGTAAGTTCCATGGCTCCCATAACGCTAGTCCTCAACATTCTCCCCAAGTCTTTCCCCAAGGTAAGTGTCATGGTTCCCATAAAGCTAGTCCTCAACATTCTCCCCAAGTCTTTCCTCAAGGTAAGTTTCATGGCTCCCGTAAGGCTAGTCCTCAACATTCTCCCCGAGTCTTTCCCCAAGGTAAGTGTCATGGCTCCCATAAAGCTGGTCCTCAACATTCTCCCCAAGTCTTTCCCCAAGGTAAGTGTCATGGTTCCCATAACACTAGTCCTCAACAATCTCCCCAAGTCTTTCCCCAAGGTAAGTTTCATGGTTCCCATGAAGCTAGTCCTCAACATTCTCCCCAAGTCTTTCCCCAAGGTAAGTGTCATGGTTCCCGTAAAGCTAGTCATCAACATTCTCCCCAAGTCTTTCCCCAAGGTTAATTCCATGGCTCCCATAAAGCTAGTCCTCAACATTCTCCCCCTGTCTTTCCCCAAGGTAAGTTTCATGGCTCCCATAAAGCTAGTCCTCAACATTCTCCCAAAGTCTTTCACGAAAGAAAGTGTCATGGCTCCCATAAAGCTAGTCCTCAACATTCTCCCCAAGTCTGTCTCCAAGGTAAGTGTCATGGCTCCCATAAAGCTAGTCATCAACATTCTCCGCAACCTGTCACGAAGGTAAGTTCCATGGTTCCCATAAAGCTAGTCCTCAACATTCTCCCCAAGTCTTTCCCCAAGGTAAGTTCCATGGCTCCCATAACGCTAGTCCTCAACATTCTCCCCAAGTCTTTCCCCAAGGTAAGTGTCATGGTTCCCATAAAGCTAGTCCTCAACATTCTCCCCAAGTCTTTCCTCAAGGTAAGTTTCATGGCTCCCGTAAGGCTAGTCCTCAACATTCTCCCCGAGTCTTTCCCCAAGGTAAGTGTCATGGCTCCCATAAAGCTGGTCCTCAACATTCTCCCCAAGTCTTTCCCCAAGGTAAGTTCCATGGTTCCCATAAAGCTAGTCCTCAACATTCTCCCCAAGTCTTTCCCCAAGGTAAGTTCCATGGCTCCCATAACGCTAGTCCTCAACATTCTCCCCAAGTCTTTCCCCAAGGTAAGTGTCATGGTTCCCATAACGCTAGTCCTCAACAATCTCCCCAAGTCTTTCCACGAAAGAAAGTGTCATGGCTCCCATAAAGCTAGTCCTCAACATTCTCCCCAAGTCTGTCTCCAAGGTAAGTGTCATGGCTCCCATAAAGCTAGTCATCAACATTCTCCGCAACCTGTCACGAAGGTAAGTTCCATGGTTCCCATAAAGCTAGTCCTCAACATTCTCCCCAAGTCTTTCCCCAAGGTAAGTTCCATGGCTCCCATAACGCTAGTCCTCAACATTCTCCCCAAGTCTTTCCCCAAGGTAAGTGTCATGGTTCCCATAAAGCTAGTCCTCAACATTCTCCCCAAGTCTTTCCTCAAGGTAAGTTTCATGGCTCCCGTAAGGCTAGTCCTCAACATTCTCCCCGAGTCTTTCCCCAAGGTAAGTGTCATGGCTCCCATAAAGCTGGTCCTCAACATTCTCCCCAAGTCTTTCCCCAAGGTAAGTTCCATGGTTCCCATAAAGCTAGTCCTCAACATTCTCCCCAAGTCTTTCCCCAAGGTAAGTTCCATGGCTCCCATAACGCTAGTCCTCAACATTCTCCCCAAGTCTTTCCCCAAGGTAAGTGTCATGGTTCCCATAACGCTAGTCCTCAACAATCTCCCCAAGTCTTTCCCCAAGGTAAGTGTCATGGTTCCCATAAAGCTAGTGCTCAACATTCTCCCCAAGTCTTTCCCCAAGGTAAGTTCCATGGTTCCCATTAAGCTAGTCCTCAACATTCTCCCCAAGTCTTTCACCAAGGTAAGTTCCATGGCTCCCATAACGCTAGTCCTCAACATTCTCCCCAAGTCTTTCCCCAAGGTAAGTGTCATGGTTCCCATAACGCTAGTCCTCAACAATCTCCCCAAGTCTTTCCCCAAGGTAAGTGTCATGGCTCCCGTAAAGCTAGTCCTCAACATTCTCCCCAAGCCTTCCACGAAGGTAAGTGTCATGGCTCCCGTAAAGCTAGTCCTCTACATTCTCCCCAAGTCTTTCCTCAAGGTAAGTTTCATGGCTCCCGTAAGGCTAGTCCTCAACATTCTCCCCGAGTCTTTCCCCAAGGTAAGTGTCATGGCTCCCATAAAGCTGGTCCTCAACATTCTCCCCAAGTCTTTCCCCAAGGTAAGTTCCATGGTTCCCATAAAGCTAGTCCTCAACATTCTCCCCAAGTCTTTCCCCAAGGTAAGTTTCATGACTCCCTTTACGCTAGTCCTCAACATTCTCCCCAAGTCTTTCCCCAAGGTAAGTGTCATGGTTCCCATAAAGCTAGTCATCAACATTCTCCCCAAGTCTTTCCCCAAGGTAAGTTTCATGACTCCCTTTACGCTAGTCCTCAACATTCTCCCCAAGTCTTTCCCCAAGGTAAGTGTCATGGTTCCCGTAAAGCTAGTCATCAATATTCTCCCCAAGTCTTTCCCCAAGGTAAGTTCCATGGCTCCCATAAAGCTAGTCCTCAACATTCTCCCCCTGTCTTTCCCCAAGGTAAGTTTCATGGCTCCCATAAAGCTAGTCCTCAACATTCTCCCCAAGTCTTTCACGAAAGAAAGTGTCATGGCTCCCATAAAGCTAGTCCTCAACATTCTCCCCAAGTCTGTCTCCAAGGTAAGTGTCATGACTCCCATAAAGCTAGTCCTCAACCTTCTCCCCAAGTCTTTCCCCAAGGTAAGTGTCATGGCTCCCATAAAGCTAGTCCTCAACATTCTCCCCAAGTCTTTCCCCAAGGTAAGTGTCATGGCTCCCATAAAGCTAGTCATCAACATTCTCCGCAACCTGTCACGAAGGTAAGTGTCATGGCTTCCTTCAAGCTAGTCATCCACATTCTCGCCAAGTCTTTCCACAAGGTAAGTTCCATGGTTCCCATAAAGCTAGTCCTCAACATTCTCCCCAAGTCTTTCCCCAAGGTAAGTTCCATGGCTCCCATAACGCTAGTCCTCAACATTCTCCCCAAGTCTTTCCCCAAGGTAAGTGTTATGGTTCCCATAAAGCTAGTCCTCAACATTCTCCCCAAGTCTTTCCTCAAGGTAAGTTTCATGGCTCTCGTAAGGCTAGTCCTCAACATTCTCCCCGAGTCTTTCCCCAAGGTAAGTGTCATGGCTCCCGTAAAGCTGGTCCTCAACATTCTCCCCAAGTCTTTCCCCAAGGTAAGTTCCATGGTTCCCATAAAGCTAGTCCTCAACATTCTCCCCAAGTCTTTCCCCAAGGTAAGTTCCATGGCTCCCATAACGCTAGTCCTCAACATTCTCCCCAAGTCTTTCCCCAAGGTAAGTGTCATGGTTCCCATAACGCTAGTCCTCAACATTCTCCCCAAGTCTTTCCCCAAGGTAAGTGTTATGGTTCCCATAAAGCTAGTCCTCAACATTCTCCCCAAGTCTTTCCCCAAGGTAAGTCCCATGGCTCCCGTAAAGCTAGTCATCCACATTCTCCCCCTGTCTTTCCCCAAGGTAAGTTTCATGGTTCTCATAAAGCTAGTCCTCAACATTCTCCCCGAGTCTTTCCCCAAGGTAAGTGCCATGGCTCCCGTAAAGCTAGTCCTCAACATTCTCCCCAAGCCTTCCACGAAGGTAAGTGTCATGGCTCCCGTAAAGCTAGTCCTCAACATTCTCCCCAAGCCTTCCACGAAGGTAAGTTTCATGGCTCCCATAAAGCTAGTCCTCAACATTCTCCCCAAGTCTTTCCTCAAGGTAAGTTTCATGGCTCCCGTAAGGCTAGTCCTCAACATTCTCCCCGAGTCTTTCCCCAAGGTAAGTTTCATGGCTCCCATAAAGCTAGTCCTCAACATTCTCCCCAAGTCTTTCACGAAAGAAAGTGTCATGGCTCCCATAAAGCTAGTCCTCAACATTCTCCCCAAGTCTGTCTCCAAGGTAAGTGTCATGACTCCCATAAAGCTAGTCCTCAACATTCTCCCCAAGTCTTTCCCCAAGGTAAGTGTCATGGCTCCCATAAAGCTAGTCATCAACATTCTCCGCAACCTGTCACGAAGGTAAGTGTCATGGCTTCCTTCAAGCTAGTCATCAACATTCTCCCCAAGTCTTTCCACAAGGTAAGTTCCATAGTTCCCATAAAGCTAGTCCTCAACATTCTCCCCAAGTCTTTCCCCAAGGTAAGTTCCATGGCTCCCATAACGCTAGTCCTCAACATTCTCCCCAAGTCTTTCCCCAAGGTAAGTGTCATGGTTCCCATAAAGCTAGTCCTCAACATTCTCCCCAAGTCTTTCCTCAAGGTAAGTTTCATGGCTCTCGTAAGGCTAGTCCTCAACATTCCCCCCAAGTCTTTCCCCAAGGTAAGTTCCATGGTTCCCATAAAGCTAGTCCTCAACATTCTCCCCAAGTCTTTCCCCAAGGTAAGTTCCATGGCTCCCATAACGCTAGTCCTCAACATTCTCCCCAAGTCTTTCCCCAAGGTAAGTGTCATGGTTCCCATAACGGTAGTCCTCAACATTCTCCCCAAGTCTTTCCCCAAGGTAAGTGTCATGGTTCCCATAAAGCTAGTCCTCAACATTCTCCCCAAGTCTTTCCCCAAGGTAAGTCCCATGGCTCCCGTAAAGCTAGTCATCCACATTCTCCCCCTGTCTTTCCCCAAGGTAAGTTTCATGGTTCTCATAAAGCTAGTCCTCAACATTCTCCCCGAGTCTTTCCCCAAGGTAAGTGCCATGGCTCCCGTAAAGCTAGTCCTCAACATTCTCCCCAAGCCTTCCACGAAGGTAAGTGTCATGGCTCCCGTAAAGCTAGTCCTCAACATTCTCCCCAAGCCTTCCAGGAAGGTAAGTTTCATGGCTCCCATAAAGCTAGTCCTCAACATTCTCCCCAAGTCTTTCCTCAAGGTAAGTTTCATGGCTCCCGTAAGGCTAGTCCTCAACATTCTCCCCGAGTCTTTCCCCAAGGTAAGTGTCATGGCTCCCGTAAAGCTAGTCCACAACATTCTCCCCAAGCCTTCCACGAAGGTAAGTGTCATGGTTCCCATAAAGCTAGTCCTCAACATTCTCCCCAAGCCTTCCACGAAGGTAAGTGTCATGGCTCCCGTAAAGCTAGTCCTCAACATTCTCCCCAAGCCTTCCACGAAGGTAAGTTTCATGGCTCCCATAAAGCTAGTCCTCAACATTCTCCCCAAGTCTTTCCTCAAGGTAAGTTTCATGGCTCCCGTAAGGCTAGTCCTCAACATTCTCCCCGAGTCTTTCCCCAAGGTAAGTTTCATGGCTCCCATAAAGCTAGTCCTCAACATTCTCCCCAAGTCTTTCACGAAAGAAAGTGTCATGGCTCCCATAAAGCTAGTCCTCAACATTCTCCCCAAGTCTGTCTCCAAGGTAAGTGTCATGACTCCCATAAAGCTAGTCCTCAACATTCTCCCCAAGTCTTTCCCCAAGGTAAGTGTCATGGCTCCCGTAAAGCTAGTCCTCAACATTCTCCGCAACCTGTCACGAAGGTAAGTGTCATGGCTTCCTTCAAGCTAGTCATCAACATTCTCCGCAACCTGTCACGAAGGTAAGTGTCATGGCTCCCATAAAGCTAGTCATCAACATTCTCCGCAACCTGTCACGAAGGT
Source organism: Lepidochitona cinerea (assembly GCA_963971465.1). NCBI lineage: Eukaryota > Metazoa > Mollusca > Polyplacophora > Chitonida > Tonicellidae > Lepidochitona > Lepidochitona cinerea. Next base: position 3,183,708 of record OZ020565.1, read on the forward strand.
AAGTGTCATGGCTTCCTTCAAGCTAGTCATCAACATTCTCCCCAAGTCTTTCCACAAGGTAAGTTCCATAGTTCCCATAAAGCTAGTCCTCAACATTCTCCCCAAGTCTTTCCCCAAGGTAAGTTCCATGGCTCCCATAACGCTAGTCCTCAACATTCTCCCCAAGTCTTTCCCCAAGGTAAGTGTCATGGTTCCCATAAAGCTAGTCCTCAACATTCTCCCCAAGTCTTTCCCCAAGGTAAGTCCCATGGCTCCGGTAAAGCTAGTCATCCACATTCTCCCCCTGTCTTTCCCCAAGGTAAGTTTCATGGTTCTCATAAAGCTAGTCCTCAACATTCTCCCCGAGTCTTTCCCCAAGGTAAGTGCCATGGCTCCCGTAAAGCTAGTCCTCAACATTCTCCCCAAGCCTTCCACGAAGGTAAGTGTCATGGCTCCCGTAAAACTAGTCCTCAACATTCTCCCCAAGCCTTCCACGAAGGTAAGTTTCATGGCTCCCATAAAGCTAGTCCTCAACATTCTCCCCAAGTCTTTCCTCAAGGTAAGTTTCATGGCTCCCGTAAGGCTAGTCCTCAACATTCTCCCCGAGTCTTTCCCCAAGGTAAGTGTCATGGCTCCCGTAAAGCTAGTCCTCAACATTCTCCCCAAGCCTTCCACGAAGGTAAGTGTCATGGCTCCCGTAAAGCTAGTCCTCAACATTCTCCCCAAGCCTTCCACGAAGGTAAGTTTCATGGCTCCCGTAAAGCTAGTCCTCAACATTCTCCCCGAGTCTTTCCCCCAGGTAAGTGTCATGTCTCCCGCAAGGCTAGTCATCAACATTCTCACCAAGTCTTTCCCCAAGGTAAGTGTCATGGCTCCCTTTACGCTAGTCCTCAACATTCTCCCCAAGTCTTTCACGAAGGTAAGTTTTATGGCTCCCGTAAAGCTAGTCCTCAACATTCTCCCCAAAGTCGGTCACGAAGGTAAGTGTGATGGCTCTAGTAAAGCTAGTCCTCAACATTCTCACCAAAGTCGGTCACGAAGGTAAGTGTGATGGCTCCCATAACGCTAGTCCTCAACATTCTCCCCAAGTCTTTCCCCAAGGTAAGTGTCATGGTTCCCATAAAGCTAGTCCTCAACATTCTCCCCAAGTCTTTCCTCAAGGTAAGTTTCATGGCTCTCGTAAGGCTAGTCCTCAACATTCCCCCCAAGTCTTTCCCCAAGGTAAGTTCCATGGTTCCCATAAAGCTAGTCCTCAACATTCTCCCCAAGTCTTTCCCCAAGGTAAGTTCCATGGCTCCCATAACGCTAGTCCTCAACATTCTCCCCAAGTCTTTCCCCAAGGTAAGTGTCATGGTTCCCATAACGCTAGTCCTCAACATTCTCCCCAAGTCTTTCCCCAAGGTAAGTGTCATGGTTCCCATAAAGCTAGTCCTCAACATTCTCCCCAAGTCTTTCCCCAAGGTAAGTCCCATGGCTCCCGTAAAGCTAGTCATCCACATTCTCCCCCTGTCTTTCCCCAAGGTAAGTTTCATGGTTCTCATAAAGCTAGTCCTCAACATTCTCCCCGAGTCTTTCCCCAAGGTAAGTGCCATGGCTCCCGTAAAGCTAGTCCTCAACATTCTCCCCAAGCCTTCCACGAAGGTAAGTGTCATGGCTCCCGTAAAGCTAGTCCTCAACATTCTCCCCAAGCCTTCCAGGAAGGTAAGTTTCATGGCTCCCATAAAGCTAGTCCTCAACATTCTCCCCAAGTCTTTCCTCAAGGTAAGTTTCATGGCTCCCGTAAGGCTAGTCCTCAACATTCTCCCCGAGTCTTTCCCCAAGGTAAGTGTCATGGCTCCCGTAAAGCTAGTCCACAACATTCTCCCCAAGCCTTCCACGAAGGTAAGTGTCATGGTTCCCATAAAGCTAGTCCTCAACATTCTCCCCAAGTCTTTCCCCAAGGTAAGTTCCATGGCTCCCATAACGCTAGTCCTCAACATTCTCCCCAAGTCTTTCCCCAAGGTAAGTGTCATGGTTCCCATAACGCTAGTCCTCAACATTCTCCCCAAGTCTTTCCCCAAGGTAAGTTTCATGGTTCCCATAAAGCTAGTCCTCAACAATCTCCCCAAGTCTTTCCCCAAGGTAAGTGTCATGGTTCCCATAAAGCTAGTCCTCAACATTCTCCCCAAGTCTTTCCCCAAGGTAAGTCCCATGGCTCCGGTAAAGCTAGTCATCCACATTCTCCCCCTGTCTTTCCCCAAGGTAAGTTTCATGGTTCTCATAAAGCTAGTCCTCAACATTCTCCCCGAGTCTTTCCCCAAGGTAAGTGCCATGGCTCCCGTAAAGCTAGTCCTCAACATTCTCCCCAAGCCTTCCACGAAGGTAAGTGTCATGGCTCCCGTAAAACTAGTCCTCAACATTCTCCCCAAGCCTTCCACGAAGGTAAGTTTCATGGCTCCCATAAAGCTAGTCCTCAACATTCTCCCCAAGTCTTTCCTCAAGGTAAGTTTCATGGCTCCCGTAAGGCTAGTCCTCAACATTCTCCCCGAGTCTTTCCCCAAGGTAAGTGTCATGGCTCCCGTAAAGCTAGTCCTCAACATTCTCCCCAAGCCTTCCACGAAGGTAAGTGTCATGGCTCCCGTAAAGCTAGTCCTCAACATTCTCCCCAAGTCTTCCACGAAGGTAAGTTTCATGGCTCCCGTAAAGCTAGTCCTCAACATTCTCCCCGAGTCTTTCCCCCAGGTAAGTGTCATGTCTCCCGCAAGGCTAGTCATCAACATTCTCACCAAGTCTTTCCCCAAGGTAAGTGTCATGGCTCCCTTTACGCTAGTCCTCAACATTCTCCCCAAGTCTTTCACGAAGGTAAGTTTTATGGCTCCCGTAAAGCTAGTCCTCAACATTCTCCCCAAAGTCGGTCACGAAGGTAAGTGTGATGGCTCTAGTAAAGCTAGTCCTCAACATTCTCACCAAAGTCGGTCACGAAGGTAAGTGTGATGGCTCTAGTAAAGCTAGTCTTCAACATTCTCCCCAAAGTCGGTCACGAAGGTAAGTGTGATGGCTCTAGTAAAGCTAGTCCTCAACATTCTCCCCAAAGTCGGTCACGAAGGTAAGTGTGATGGCTCTAGTAAAGCTAGTCTTCGACATTCTCCTTCAAAGTCGGTCTCAAAGGTAAATGCTGGTCCCCATAGATAGTAAGCAAGGCAATGATCGATAAAATTACCAATTACAATGGCTGATGGCGAGCCATTTTTAACAAAAAACTCACGTTCTTTATTAAGGTTGTGAATAAACGACTACGTCGACAGGTTCTCAGCTGGAAGGTCACCATTTTGTCTAAAATATTCAGATTTTTATTCTGTTTTACACATAATTTTAAAATACGCTCCACGACGAGGTCCGTTTGTCCCCGGTTTAAAGCCCAACACGGAGACACACTCTACTCATTCCTTCAGCAAATCCGGACCTGGAAGGTGGGAGAATATTGTATACGTGACAACTATCTTTACGCAAGCTTTGTAAAGGCAAAGAGAGTAGATTGACAAGAGTGGTCACTTCGCTCGCGCCATGTTGAATTTGAACTGTACACGATTTGATTAGGAACCTCCTACCTGTAGGGGCCGCCCGATAATCGAATCGTGTACAGTCGGAACACACTTCCGCTAGGGGGCCAGAAAACATGCCGGCAATGCGGATTGGACGAAGTGACCACTCTTGTCAATCTACTCTCTTTGGCAAAGGCCCGTTCTCATTGTACGATTCGTCCTACTGACTGGTAGGATGCGATTAAAATGGATGTTTTTAATTGGTCGTGAATCCATTTGAATCACATTCTACAAGTCGGTTTGACAAATCGCACAGTCAGAACAGGCCTTAAGACAGGACCATAATGTCCAATCCAATGCCCATCTTTCTTTACCGCTAATTCTTTGCCAAATAACTGGCCTTGTATGTTGTACAGGAAGCAATAGATCTATCAGTCGTCCACTCTCCGATCGAATTTCTAAAAACAAACTGTAACAAGGATTTTTATTTTTTATTATTTTGCAGAGTCAATACACTTTCTTGTGTCATTTAATGGAAGACTTTGTTGGAAGACCTGTACAAATGAGATAGTCAAAACTGATGGATTCTTTTACTTCTTGATCCCACTGCCTTTAGTGTTGAGGTCATTGCTGTATATGTGTCAAGACCTTGTCTGTAATGAGTGGCCATTTTGAATAGTTATAAGAATGACACCACAAGTACCAATGCAAGCTGGAATAAATACTAACGTTTTCAATCAGACTATATATTTGATTGACATTGGAAATAACACGTATGTCAAGACCTTAATTGTCTGTAATAAGTGGCCATTTTGAAAAATTACAAGAATGACATCGATTATATCGTTGATTTACATTTGGAGTATGGCATAGATCCTGAATTTTGAAACGTTGAGTTTTAACTTCTAATTGTTATCTTTAAAGTGGCATGAGCTGCCAAAATTCACAATTTTTTCATAATTTCTGATCGTCACGACAGTAAAAGACTTTGAAGGCCATCGAAAAACTAAATGATTGGCGTTGGAATGAGGAAAATCCATACAGTATGTGGCCTGTGCGAACCGAAAACGTGTTCGAAAAGTAAACAAAATTTAAATAACCGGGACGACCATTCATTCATTCTTAGCCAACGTTAGTTCAAAACAATACGTTATCATACATGTTCGAGACTAGAAGCACTGAAAAGCTTCTGAATTATACGTGTTGAGAAAAATAGTCAATAATTTCAACATTTTGTTGTAACGTCAAAATATCAACATTTTGGCAGCTCATGCCACTTTAAATAAGAATGGCGCCATGAAAGGCCACCTTTTGCTTCTTAAAAATCTATACTAAAATTAAGGAAAGTTTACAGGGATTAACCAATGACTTTTGTAAATTTTTGTTTGTTTGTTTGTTTTTTCACCATAACATAACATTTATTGGATATATTAATAAGTATCTCTGATGAAAAATGGCGGGAATAAAGTTCTAAAGTTCGTATGACAGAACACGGAAAAAAAAAATTCGGCAGAGCCAAGATTTCTCGGCTAGGGGAATGAATATCTGTCAACAACGAGCCTTGTTCTTACAACGTATATATGCGATAGAACATAAATGCGTATTCGTTGTTCTTTTTTTTTTCATTGTCTGTCTTTCTAAATGCTTTTATATCATTTGCTTTTATATCTTTATATTTTGAGATTTCTTAGATATATAGTTTATTTTGTAATATATACAAAACAATTAAATTCCATGATATTATTTTTTTATGATATGCGATTTTATAAGAGAAACTAATATATCAACGTTTTCATGTGCTGTACATTGATGATTAGTATTCAAACCTGCTACCCATTATTAGAGAGCTTATGTCGACGTGAGCATCGTTATCGCTATCCCTGCTAAACCACTGAGGTCACTAGCACAAATAGGATTGATTGATTGATTGATGTTTTACGCCGCACTCACGATTATTTCCCTTATATGGCGGCGTTGCCAGATTTAGTGGGGGAGGAAACTGGATGTATTGACCGGAGGAAACCCCAGACCTGCGGCGAGTACCTGGCAACTCTTCCACATAAGGGGAGCGAGTGAAAATCCACTCAGAAATTTTTATTTGGTCTGAGTGGGATTCACACCAACACACACCTTCCGTTCATACGGGTTACAGTCTTTACCAATTCCAACGTCAACCTTTATTTTTTATCAAGGAATATAAAAGTTTCAAGTTCCCTTTACAATCGGAATTTATTAAAAAAAAGACAAAAGGCAAAAGTTTAACAGCTCATTCCACTTTAATTGTTCTGCACTATTTGCATGAATAGTTCGACGCTCCAAAATTTTAAAAAGCCTTAGTAAAATATTACAGACACACTCGCCGGCAAAATCTAAAATACTGTCCGACTCTGGCCTTCCACTGATGCGTCGTCGGTTTAAATCACACACAAATTCTGAATGGATTTTTTTACTCGACCACCGTTTGTGAATGAATTGTACTGAGCTATGGGTAAAGCGCCCGGTTCCCCACCCCCAACCCCCACCCCATCGCTACGCCACCATATAGGTGAAATAAACTTGAGTGCGGCGTAAAACACCGATCATGAATATTAAAAAGGCTGTATGCCGGCGAGTGGACATCACACATTTTCAAAAAAGCAAATTGTCTGGGCTGAGTGGGATTCGAATCAGTAACCCATCGAAGAGAGGCTTGTGTGGGACCATGAGATTGAGACTTCCCCTATATGTGTCAGCTCATGTTATTTAAACCTCTCCTAACATTCTAATTTGCTGGATATCTCAATTGATGGATCGATTGATGACTGATTGGTTGATTGATGGTCCGTAGATTGATTGATGATCGATACATGTATTTATTGATTTGCTGATTGATCGATTGATCGTCTGATTGACTGAAATATTGCTCACTTTATGGATTAATTGGGGCTTACTGCCACCGCCATGCAACAGCTAATATCTGTGATGGACAATTAACAGGAAATAAGACATACCCCCATTTCAGAAAAGGTAACATTTTATTATCTCCCGTCAAAATATACATTTACATTTTTACAATTTTAACCGTTTCATTCAGCACCAAAATTTAGGTCCAAATACAAGGACAACAACATTTTAAAGCTATGTGCGATATGACCGAGCTCCGCGGACGGCGGAACGTTTTAAACTCGACTATGTATATTTTTTCTCTTTGCAAATAAAGACCCAAATCAACAGGCAGTATGTTTTTTTTTCTTAGGAGAGCTAGACAAAGCTGTTTTACAGTCCTCATAATTGCTTTCTAACTTTAATACTCAACAACAATTAGCCTTTTCTTATGTCTATAACTCCATAGATGTCTTAATAAATCGAGATCGTGGGTGGCGTTATGTGTGCGTGCGTGCGTGTGGGGGCTGCTTCCAAAAACATGGGTATTCCAAAAACAAACATGGCGGCGCAGTCTATTCGTGTCGTGGGCCATCCCGAAAAAATACCGTAAACGTAAGTAAAAGTATCCGGGAAATTCAATTAAATACATTAAAAAGAACAAACAAATGCCTTAACAAATGTACAGGTTACAGAGCTATAACAGAAGTCCCATTGTTAGGAAGAGTTATGACCTTACCCCGTAATGATAACAAAATTAATGTATACAAATATGAATATTCATATAGACATAAATATATAAAATCTTCAAAAATGATATTGACAAAAAAGGCTCATGAAAATTATTGCATATACTAAAACCTGAAGTGAACTTTTCATTCAAAGTATTAAATAGTTTATACAACTGGAAGAAAAGGGTGAATTTCTGAAAAACTCATGGGCGCGTGGGAAAAAGAACGCCATTAACGTTAGGCCCTAGATTTACTTCAATAATAACAACCATACGTTTTGGTTTAAGACTAAAAATATAAATGACATATCATACTATGTTTTGTGCCAGTGTTAATGCGCGTAGAACGCGAAAAATCCACATTCTAACGTAGAGCGCAGAGCTTCGTTATTTTGTATCATAGAGTACATTGTTTTACGGGTAATATCGGCAAATCTCGATCTCGAGGACGCGAGAATCTCGAATGAAAATGATGTTCCAGAATAGTTCGAATCTCGAATGCATCAACCGACAATATACAAAAGGGCCATGAAGCCATATCTCTCTCAGGCGAAAAAACAAATAACATATTTAAAAAAAACATTAGAAATGTAATACAGTTTGGCAATTCTACTTACAAATATAAATTGCCATTAAAACTCTACATCCAAAAATTGCACAAGCATTAAAAATGTAGATGCGAATGTAGCACCAGAGAAAATAATAAATTGACGGAATTTTTCGTCAAAAACGATTCCACCTCAATAAGTACAAAATGCCAGAAGTGAACTGGAACAAGCCAACAAAAAATAACCAGAGGATTTTTGGATATTCAAAACTTCTACTGACAGGAAAAATTATTGGCAAACGTTAGGGAAATGTTAAGCAAACAATCAACACTAAAGCCATGTCCATACTGAGGTATATATTTTTGAACACTATAACACACGGACACAGGGTAAATCTTCTTGTCTAAAATAACCACGGAGACAAGTTTCTTTTTCGGCTTCGATTACTCAGTCGGGATACGGTATGATCAAGTACCCGTTTCAATTAGTGTGTCTCTGATCAGACACCTTGAACACCGGTCCTCCGAGGTTGGGAAGGGGGGAGGGGGTGGGTGATGGTATGGATCCAAAATCTGGGCACCTTCCGTCCAAAACCCAAATTTACCACTGCTGTCCTTTTATAAGCCCCGACGTCGCATTTTCTTGAGGAGAAACAATTGGACTTTTCAAAAAAGACAGAAATGTTTTCAACACATCGCGTTATCCAGTTTTGTGGAGCATAATGTTTTAGTTAGGAGTTAGGGGGTGGGGGCTCATTTTATCAAATTTAATTAAAAAGAAAACAATAATTTGCAATAACTGACTGAATGTTTAAGGTCCTACAAAACAAGCCAATTATAGTGGAACACAAAGGCTAGGAGTTTGTCTGAAGTTTGTTGGTGCTATTGGGTAATAATTTAGTGAAAAATAAGATTTAAAAAGAAATGTTTGAAACTTTCTTTAAACGTGGGTTCTATACTAATGATAAGAAATTAAGACATCACCAGGCAGAACTTACTACGTGGTGATGTCTTAATTTCTTATCATTTAGATTTAAAAATATCAATAAAACGGTAAAGTATTACAATAAGTACTTGCAATATCCTTATCATCAACAGAAACATTTACATATACAACTTAGCGCTGCTGAACTATGTACATCACCAGGGTAGAATAGGTGCAAATAAACGCACCAAATAAATGATTTACATGATTGGGTTAGTTGTGCACATGGAAAACCTTCCATTCAAGTAACAATAGGTTGAAGAGGCGTTGCCTCCATAGAAACCTCCTCACGTGACGAGGTTCTATTGGCAGCCATGTTGGATTTATCCAATGGCGCTCTCCCGTCGGTAGGTGTGACGTCATCATCGGGATCATCAAAATTCTTGCCGTAACTAAATTTGTAAGCAAGACTGAAAAAGATGAGTAATCCAACACAAAATATTAGCGTAAATCCGTGGAATTTGATGCGATAATCATTATTATGATACATCCAACAGGATCCTTTCTGTACCGAGCCGCAGGTGCTTTGCCACAATGCGCATGCGGAGTCGATACCGATACCATATACAACTGGCGCAACGACCCAACCTGAAAATGAAGAATAAATTTTTTTTATCTTTACCAGCATACATTCCGATATATAAACGCAGATACAAGGAGAAATCAGGCTCCTGTTTCACAAAGCGGCGTAGATGTATTTTTTGCGTAACTTTCATACTAACGTATCTCTACAGTATGGGTTGCTATGACAGTTATGTAAAAACACATCTACGCCGCTGTGTGAAACAGGCTACTGGTCACCGAAATTAGAATAAGTAATCTTATTTGTATCGTTCTGGTTATGTGATTAATATTTCCATAGTGTGTTATAACGCATATAGATTACTGGTGACCACAACAGTAGCTGCGAAATGCTCACTTTTCATATCACCTTGAGAGCCTCCCCAAAAAGCGCCCCGGTGATTATGTAAGAAATTAGTGTCAGGAGTGGAGGAGTGTCAGATTTCATCTGGAGATTCCAACGACACAAGACCTAGCATTTTTAAGAAAAAAATTCTAATTTTCCCTTTCCGAGAAAAGTCAGCGAAAATATCAACGTTTTGGCGGCTCACGCCACTTTGAGACCATGCTTACCTAGGAGGGATAAAATACAACCGGCTATCCCCATAGCCAGGGCTTTGTCACACTTTTTCACACATCTGAAAGAGGAAAAACAATTTTATCTTTCGCCTAAATTGTCAAACGAAAACCTTTCAATCGTTGTTAAGGTAGTGTTGGCGGATATTCGCCATAGAGCAACGCTCTCAGCAGGCAACTATTTCACGAATCTACGTTTTTTGGGACAATTACTGTGCTTCTTCTGAACTTTTGGTTTTGTATTTTGGCTTTGTTGCTTATTTTGATAAAATCACTGTGCTTCTGTCTTAAAGCTTACCTCATAGTCATTATTACTCCTGGTGCTGAGATCAAACTTTGGGCAAATGTAAATATCACAAATATAATGGAATATGGCACCAGAACTGGACAGTCACGTGGACAGAGACCCAGAGTTGCGTTCCCTGTCGCTAAGCAACTACAACCAGAATAAATCTGAAAAGACAAATAAAACATTTGTGTTAGAAGAAATATTTAAAAGCAAAATGCACTCAATATATAAATAAGTGGCTGTCGCCATCAGGACCCCTCGGGTCTGGGCCAAAGAAACCGAAGATATATTTATATTCCAGCGGTTATAAACTTGTAGACAAATATGGACTTTTGACAGCAGCGGTAATGTAAGGGGCATAACTCTTGAAAAAAAACATCCAAGCGCGTTGATTTTCAATAGGCTTCTTGTACTTGCTGCATTAAACAAATGTGTGAAGTTTCAAAGTTGTAAGTTGAAGACTTTTTTAGATAATGTGTTTACAAGGCTTTTTACAGCAGCGGTAATGTAAGGGGCATAACTCTTGAGAAAAAAAACATCTGAGCGCGTTGATTTTCAATAGGCTTCTTGTACTTGCTGTAAATAACAAATCTGTAAAGTTTCAAAGTTGTAAGTTAAAGTTTTTTTTTTAGATAATGTGTTTACAAGGACAGACAGACGATGGAGGCAACGACAATACCCTTCGGGCAAAATTTGCCCGAGGAGTAAAAAGCGTTTTACCATGCCCCCATTCAGTCAGTACAGCAGATCCCAGAATAAGCATTTGGATGATGGAAAAGCCCAAATTAAAATGAGCTTACCGGAGATCCAGTTTCTTCTGAAATCTCGTGCGATGTGCATCCCGCGAGACATGGCGAGAAATACGAGATACCGGAAGTAGTGTCACAAACGGGGTAAAACTCATCTTGAGGACAATCGCACGTGAGGACGCAAGATGAACCCGTGAAATCACTGAAAGTAAAATAAACAAGGGTACATTAGCTCCAGAATCGGAAAAAATGCATTGGGCAACTGGAAACGGGGAGTAAAATCGAAAGCAATAAGGAGATGTTCAACTTCAAATAATGATAGAAAATGTCCGCTGGATTGTTTAGAGCCGGTATATTTGATATAAACTTGGCAAAATAAATTGACCACGATAGAAAATAAAAGAACTTACGTATGTGTTGTGTTTGAGGTAACAAGTTTTATATTATCACATCCCATAAACATGCCGGTCAACATGGCGGCGATAGCCACCAAGACTGAGATCATACACATGCGCAGTGTAGACCGGAAGCCTAGCTTAAATTTCGTGACAATGCCGCCTCCAACAATGGACCCTATACCGGCGGCAAATCCACTGACAATACCTAGGAAATAAAAAAAAACAGACTTTCTTCAGACCAGGGAGTCTTTTCTCTATACTAAACCTGGCTAAATTAAAATATCTTGCGTCTGGCATAAAACACCAATCAGTGAATCAGTCGTTAGAAATGTTTCAGTCTCCCGTAACTCAATCTTATTTATTCATTCTTAATGCTCAAACTTTTGAAGTCATATGACAGACATTTCTCCAATTATGGGACGGTCATTGGGCTGCATTTATACAATTTTATCGAAAAGGCTAATTCACTTTCCTTTCGATTGAAAATTTTGCCACATTTTTTAAATTCAAACTGGCGCAAACTTGGATAAGGCTCTAAGCTTACGGAGAGTACACTTAATACGATGATTGAACCTGGCGGAACTGAATTTGGAAAACGGTTAATTGGCTACCAAGAACCTTGCAATTACCAGAAATGCAATGGTCTATGGCAGTCACATGACATTTGAGTTACGGCGAACGCCGACATTGAGAAGATGATTACCAGATGTGAATCCAAGATGGCTGACGGCCAACCATCATTGAGATCGGTCATGATCGGGCTCAATAAACAGATCTCAATCTATGGTGTGTGACACGGAGAATGTACAGCTATAGGCCCTATATGTTTAGATTCCATTCTAAAATAAAATAATCTATATAGGCCTACGTCATTCTCTGTTGAGATTTTGGCTCTAAAAGACATGCAAGCCATCTTCTCCTGTTTTAAAGGCTTCAAATCTTTTTTTTTACTTGTCTTTCACTCGTGAAAAGTCTAAGTATCTTTTGATATCTTTTTGAAATCTTAATACACAAAAAAGAATCCAAAAATGAATGTTAGTCTCTGGTACTCGGGAGTCACCTAGTTGCCACTGGTACTCGCGAGTCACCTTGTTGCCCCTGATACTCGTGAGTCACCTTGTTGTCCCTGGTACTCGCGAGTCACCTTGTTGCCCTTGGTACTCGCGAGTCACCTTATTGCCCCTGGTACTCGCGAGTCACCTTGTTGCCCTTGGTACTCGCGAGTCACCTTGTTGCCCCTGAATTTGGGCGAACATAGAGACGAACCTTACTTATCATTATGCAATCCGGAAATCCGGGAATGTGGGAGAATCAAGTATGGATTATATCAGTACGAATTTATTTTGGCGAGAAAATTTTTAAAATTAGTCTATTCCTCTGGCCATCTCTACAAACATCAACATACCTGCTATGGCGTTTGCTTTCCAAGCTGGCACGCCATATTGAGTCTCAAAATATTTTGGGAAAAATGAAAAGAATCCAGCCAATATATAAATACCACAAGTGCCGGATAGAGTTAAAAAAATAAAAACTGGATTCTTCAAAATACGACCGATTGAAGCCCATAGACCTGTAAATAGAATATACAACAAAAAGCAAATAAAAGATAAGCGAAGTGCAAATAAAATTTGAAGCAAAAGAGCGATAAATTAAGAAAACGTATGGTATATATTTACGAACAATTAAACACACGTGCACAGGGAAAATATTCATAACTAAAATAGATATTTGAATATAAATGGAACAGAAACGTTTGCTAACGTTTAATTAAAGAAGGTAACACAAGCCAGGAAAGACTGACATTAAACAAAAACATATAGAACCTAATAGGCTTTAATATCATGCATGCAAAACTTAATAAGCACATCTCACTTAAGCCACACAGAATAAACAACGGGAGCCTGTTTCACAAAGCGCCAAAGCGTAAGTTTTTAAGTAACTGCCATAGCAACCTATACTGTAGAGATGCGATAGTATGAAAGTTACACCAAATATACATATACGCCGTTTTATGAAACAAGCTGAAAAGCTGTGACTAAGAGGGGCTGTTCCTCAAGAGATTCACCTAAACTACCATGGTAAAGTATACCTTCAACAGGCACAAAGCTACGTTATGTACAAATGTTTTGAGAAACAACACTCAGGGCATTGTCTTTTAAAGCTGGCGTAATTTACGTTACACATAAACCTGTGATGAATATATCTGTCGTAACCGATCTATATTGTCTATGGGCGTAAACACATAACTTAAAGTGGCATGAGCTGCCGAAATTCACACTTTTTTTTTCATAATTTCTAATCGTCAGTAAGAGGCTTTGAAGGCCATCGAAAAACCAAAATCCATACAGTATGTTGCCTGTACGAACCAAAATAGTGTTCGAAAAGTAAACAAAATTTAAATAACCGGGACCACCATTCATTCATTCTAAGCCAAAGTTATTTCAAAACAATACTTTATCGTACATTCTCGAGACTAGGAGCACTAAAAAGCTTCGGAATTATACGTCTTGAGAAAAGTAGCCAATAATTTCAACGTTCTTTTTTAACGTCAAAATGTCAACATTTTGGCAGCTCATGCAACTTTAATATCAGTTTTGTAAGACAAGGCAATGCATTATAAAGGAGAACTTCTCAGTTAGATATTATCCAATCGACAATCGGAAAACGACAATCCATCAACCTTGACAACGAACCTTTGCACGTGTATGAGCTCGTTTCTGGTTCGTTCTTCTCGCCTCCTGGCGTCAAAGATTTCTCTGCTCTTCGCGTCTTGGTGACCAATAACATGGGAAGCGAGGTGAGAATCTGTAAACTCCCGGCGATGAGGAGGCCTAGCCACCACGCCCCAATCCATCGTGGGTGGGACGGGCTGATAGGAGGAGCTAAAATAGAACGTATGCAAAAAGGTTCCATATTTAATAACCATGAACAGTTTTCCTATTTCAAAGAGAAATGATTAGGGCCCCACCACGAAGTTAGTCCTGTGAACAATAGTAGCTTCGAATTTGATTTAAGTTGATTTTATTCACCAGAACAAAGTACAATTGATACAACTGCCTGAATATACACAAAATGCCTGGCGCGATCAGAAGCCCCACAGGGCTTATTTTAGCCCGCAAATAGAAGTGAAGAGTTACAGTGGTACAATAAATGTAGGCCCTAATGTAGGAACAGATTCAAGGTGATATCATGGGTTGAACCATTTTTCACGTGGAACTAAATAAATTCAACACCTGGATGACGATGTTTTTATCAAGGTCAAACCTGTAACTGGGTGGAGGCATTGTGCAATTGTACTTGATGTTAAAAGACATCGGCACAGGTGCCGAAAGCTTGTATTTGTTTCTTATATGAATAAAGAAAAAGAGATGCAGACAAATATCAAAATCCGGAAAACTGTCTAGCTTACATTACAAAACAAAAGTAGTTATCCAGAAGGTTGTTTTCAGTGTTATTATGTTAGACAACATACTTATAATTATTATACTTCATTAATATTCATTAGGCTTTACTCCAATTCTATTGGCCAATACGTACCACGTGACAGGTTAATAAGTGTATAATTTATACTCACAAGAGAGATCTTCGAACATCTGCAAGCACCAAGCACCTAAGAAAAATCCAGCGGTGGGACCGAGAGACAAGGCACTGAAGCAAATACCTGTACAAGTAAGGGATAATACAAGCAATTGTTAAACGGGTAAGGACGTTTTGGAAATTTTGAGAAAAATATATATTATTGCAATGCTTTTTTGGGGTCTTTAATGCTGGGATTGGGCACAGCAACGCTGTTGCAAATGCCAGTGTTTTTCTGCTTTGGTCCAAGGCCCTGTTTCACAAAGCGGCGTAGCATAAGTTTTTACGTAACTGCCACAGCAACCCATACTGTAGAGATACGTTAGAATGAGAGTTACGCAAAAAATACATCTACGCCGTTTTGTGAAACAGGCTCCAGTTATGTAAATTTGTCCATCGGACTCTACACCAGTCAGTAAAAAATACTAATATGTTGGGTACAATAATTTACCAAAACATTAGGAAAGTATCCGTAAATATAATAAGTTTTTTTAACCATGGTTTGTATTCAAGTAAATTCAGATGAAACTGAAGCTCTCCCAATAACGAGACTAAAATGCGCCTCTAATTTGAAGAGTTCCACACATAAAAATGTAACCCAATGAACTATATACCTGGAATGGAGGTCACGCGACGTTTGAGTTGTAGCGAGCGCCGCCATTAACACGAGTTGATTTGGAAATTGCAATCCAAGACAGTGGACGTCACGCTCCCGCATATCTTGTATAAATGGGGATGCTTTTAGAACCTCACATCCAAACCAGACGTGTTCAATCCACGTATATAGTTCAATGATGTAACCAACGAATAATAATAGTTGACGGGAACGACGGACAACCAGCAAAGGGATATATGACTGATTGAGGGATAACTTACCCACGTATAAAGGCGAACTGGTGGAATCGGCGTTATTGTCGATGTAGGCTACTGCCAAGCAGCTCATTGGGGTTCCAGCGATTCCCATTACGATGAATATAATAGCTGGAAGGGCATAGTTGGTGGATGTTGACACTGATGAACCCGAGTCGGGACACAAAGTGTCCGTCATTAACGGGTCTGGTCGGGCTGATGGCATCGGTATACAAAGTTCACCAACAGAATCAAACGTCGACGCGTTGCCAGTCACGGGGTCTGTAGCAATCGTCAGGGGACCCAGGAAAAAATGTGGCAGGGCAAGAACAGTATAACAGCATCCTAAGACTAAAAACGACACGAACATTAAGCGAGGAATGTGAACCCGATTCCCGAAATGGCTGATAAAAAGTGCAATAGACAAATGACCCATTTCGTAACACCCCAAAATCAGCCCTGCTTCCGTACTGCCGAAACCAAATCGCTTTTCGATTGTCGTGATGGAGGAAAGAAAATATCCCCACGCCATTCCGAAAGAGAACATTGTCAAAGTCAAGCTGGCCGTGTAAAACCGTATGTCGGAGAGTCCTCGGATACACCTGTCATACGTTGTCTCCCTTCCTTCTTTACTCTCGACAGATGGCATCATCGTCCCTATCTCTACACCGTCCTCCATTGTAGACTGAGTCCTTGAACCCTACACCATGGTTATCTAGAGAAAAATGAAACAAATCATTTAATGGTTTTCTTTTTTTAACAGTGATAAGAACATATCAATGCGAAGTTGTTGTTTGTTGGTATTTGTCTACACAACTTTCGAAAATGTCAGTTTACGAAAACCTGTTAGAGAAATGTCAGTTGTATGCTTAAGTTGTTAAAAGAAACGAAATATCACAGAAATTCTTCTTAGATAGTTCTTTTGACGATCAGCCTATTAAACATCGTCAGAACCCACAATTAAAACTTATGCTCACGCTCACTTTACCCGTGGGTCAAGTGGACCCAAATCCGTCGTTTCTAATTTGATATTCATGTAGACTTTGATTGGTTCCGTCACAAAACTGTGGCGGAAATTTCACCAATCAGAATCGGCGTTACGTAAGCATCCAGGCAGTGTTCAAAACAAAGATGGACGACTTTTCGGTTTACACTTCAATTCGATAAACGTGTCTCAAAAACTGAAGAGTTCCAACGTTAAGAAGACAACTTTCGATTAGTCCGACAGTATATGGGCGTTTTCAGAAAACGGGGCTTTGAATCGCAGTTGGCCCGGGGTAAAAGGTGAGCTTGTTGAGAATTTAACCCTGGGTATCCGAGGATGCTTATTAAAGCACGATGTGAAATCCTCGCAGCCTCGGGATTTGCTCAGAGCACTAGAAGTATTTGGCGCGAAGAGATTCTCACGACCCCGATATTCCTAATTTGACATTCGATTTAGAATAAAATGCTAGAATATGTTTGGTTTAAGCAAATCTAGGATGCGATTGAAATGGATGCATTTGGTTGGTTGATAAATCATATTGACCAATTAAAAGCATCCATTTTAATCGCATCCTACAAGTCGGTACGACAAATCGCACAGTGAGAACGGGCCTTAAGCTTGTTTGTACATCTTCTCACACAGAGCACACAATAGTTGATAAATATCAAAGGAGAATCAAATAGATTAGAATATTATAAATTAAATTTAAATTTACATCTACAATAATTTGTTAAACGATCATATTTTGTTGTTTGTGGCTCTGGGTTGGAGAATAAATAATGATATCTGAGTTGTTAACTGTCAGGAATTTGCTATGCACCATCAAAATATCACAGAAAATAATATTAG
Organism: Lepidochitona cinerea; assembly: GCA_963971465.1. Classification (NCBI taxonomy): domain Eukaryota; kingdom Metazoa; phylum Mollusca; class Polyplacophora; order Chitonida; family Tonicellidae; genus Lepidochitona; species Lepidochitona cinerea. The sequence continues at coordinate 3,201,164 of OZ020565.1, forward strand.
AGATAAAAAAGCTAAAGGGTCGTGGTGGTTTTTCCGTTCAGTTTTTTAATCTAAATAAATGGATAACGAATAGTTTCGAAAAGATTTGAGGCTGTTATAAATTTGTCGAATTTGGATTTTAATGTTTTGGTCTGATTTTGTCAAATAGCAAAAAGCCGATATCCTAAAACTTCATTTTGGAGTAAATATTTGTCAGTGTCCTATTTAAATTATTTTTTGGTTTTCATCGAACCGACAGTTTAGAAAGAAATCTTGGTCGGTTTCGCCGAGATAATGTTGCTATGGTGACGTGGTAACACAGCTGTCAAAAAGATCTCTGTCAAGAGAACTGCATCGATTACCTAAACGGCAAAGTAGGCCTATTATGTCGGTGTTACGTTAGAGTGAGTGAGTGAGTGATTGGGGTTTTACGTCCTGCTGAACAGTATTTCGGTTATATGAAGACGTTGTCTCCTTGTGACAGGGCGGATTTCCACCGCTCTTTTAGGTGCTGTCTCACCGAGACAACTTGCCGAAGACAACCAGCAAGCCCCCTCACCCAGTCACAGTATACTGACACCGGGCCAACCAGTCGCTGCTCTAACTCCTATTGCTGAGCGCCAAGCGAAGCAGTAACAGCTACCACTGTTAAAGTCTTTGGTCTGACTCGACCCGAGCTTGAACCCGGATCTCCCAGGCCTGAAGCGGACGCTCTACCGACTGAGCTATCGGGGCTGGTGTGTTACGTTAGAAGAACACCATGCAGGTGTGGGTCAGACATGGTCTGCATATGTTTTTGAACGCTGACAATGTCGGTTGAATAGTGAACGGTAGTGCATTCCAATAACGGGCTGTTGAAGTAAAACAGTGATTGATTGATTGGTTGGTTGATTGGTGTTTTACGTCGCACTTAAGATTATTTCACTTCTATGGCGGCATTGCAGGTTTAGCAGGGGAGGTAACCGGGGCCAATGCTCAGAGAAAACCCCCGACCTTCGACGAGTACCTGGGTTGTCGGGATAACTCTGTAGTCAGGCAAGGACATAAAATACTTCAACATTTAGTGTGTCTTACAGGTGTTTGCACAAATTTTGTTAACAATTCTAAAATAAATTTACAACATGACGTGACTTCCTGAGGAAAACATGGCGAGAAAATCTTTGCGAGTCAAAATCTGTACAAAGCATGCCGATAGTGCAGGTTATTTTGTTTTCTATTTTTTGTTTTTGAGTAAAGCCGTCGAGCAGAGTGACCAAATTCATCAAACGCACTTTGATGACGTTTCTTTTCACTCTTAGCCTTATTGTAGGCCTATTCGTCTCGTTTGCCATGCAACAGTTTTGTAACTCGAGACCTAAGCGATCAAATGACAGACGAAGTTGGTGAGAAAACTGGAGCAGACAAACTCCCACAGACTAGATTAATCAGAAGTTCTTTTGTTGTTGACCTAAGTGTCATAATTACTGAATTATAAATTACAACAGTTAGCTATAGAGTGCTAAAACTTAAAAGTACACTGAAATACTAAATTATTGACGGGGGAATCAAAAATACTGGATGAGCAAGTCACTCATACGAACCGAAAATACTGGATGAGCAAGTCACTCATACGAACCGAAAATACTGGAAGAGCAAGTCACTCATACGAACCGAAAATACTGGAAGAGCAAGTCACTCATACGAACCGAAAATACTGGATGAGCAAGTCACTCATACGAACCGAAAATACTGGAAGAGCAAGTCACTCATACGAACCGAAAATACTGGATGGGCAAGTCACTCATACGAACCGACAATACTGGATGAGTAAGTCACTCATACGAACCGAAAATACTGGAAGAGCAAGTCACTCATACGAACCGAAAATGTGTGCAAATAATGGACAAAAATGAGACATTTATTCAGATTTGTTACCTTTAAGGGCCGTTCTCACTTTGCGATTTGTTGTACCGACTTGTAGGATGCGATTAAAATGGATGATTTTAATTGGTCAATATGATTTATCAACCAATCAAATGCATCCATTTTAATCGAATCCTACAAGTCAGTACAACAAATCGTCCAGTGAGAACGGGTCTTTGAGCACTTTTAAACACTTCCTTTACGTAGGCCTACATTTCCGAGAATAGATAGCGTCTAATTCGCATTTTTTTGATAAAGTGTCAAACAATTTCCTAATACAATTCTAACGACCACGTCCCTTTAAAATTAAAATGAGGGACTAATCCAGTGCACTAAACTGTATAGGTCATGTCCGGGTGGAGGTTGAGTGTGCTTCTCTCTCTCTCATCATACATCATTCAACCTCAATCCGAAATAAGTCGATTATGTCGACATTTTTATGACAGGGAAACGGGAAGTAGGGCTTATTTTACGGAAGTAAAAAAACGAAAGTTTAAAATCAAAATTTGGAATTTCGACAATACTTAAAATAAACAATACAGGAAAAACTCAGAAAAAAGTTCACCTCCGTGCGTCAATTCGTCAATAAATTGACTTATACATCGGCCTGTGTATTGGCCTATACCCATATATTGGCCTATACATATATATTGGACTATACCCAAACATTGGACTATACCCATACATTGGCTGATACTTTACCCCCTTATTGTCAATATGCGTGGAGTAAATGTCCATGAACACTCAGACACACCAGGGGTAAATATATTTATGATCAATAAAACACACAGGGAAAATCTTCTTGTCTAAAATAACCATGGAGACAATTTTCTAATTGTGTTAAAAAGAGGTATATCATTTAGACCTTTATACCCCATAAATTGTTGTACATAACAAACAAAACCTATGATATTTCATTAGGTTGACGACTGACGGGAGCTTAGCCTTGGTCAGCAGAATTTTCTGGAATCCTTTTGTAACACACTGACAATGGTTACGCATCTTAACTATGGCAAGAACATCGGTAGACTGCGATTGAACCCCATAAATGGTGCCCCCTCCCCCCCCCCCCCCCCCCCGGCACAAACAAAACTATGTAACAAACAACAAACCAAACGGCCATAAACTCCATCTCACAGCCCACAACCAACAAACAATACGGTTACAATCTCCATCTCTATATAGTAAGTTAGATCGAGTACCAAAATTCTTTCCTTTTACTCCCTATAGTTTAAATTGCTCACGTGATTTCCCAAAACACTATAACTTATGAGTTATAGCTATTTTGGCTAAGTTTGTTCAACTGTTTAACTGTTTTAAACTGGATCAGGAAAGCATAACATATCACAGGTTTAGTTTATAATTATTATAACAACTTATGAAAAGGTATAAAGCCAAGGTCTAAAGGATATACCTCTTTTTAACACAATTAGAAACTTGTCTCCGTGGTTATTTTAGACAAGAAGATTTTCCCTGTGCCCGTGTGTTTTAGTGTTCATAAATATAAAGGTCTAAATGATATACCTCTGTTAAACACAATTAGAAACTTGTCTCCGTGGTTATTTTAGACAAGAAGATTTTCCCTGGACCCGTGTGTCTAGTAGTCATAAATATACAAGAAGATTTTCCCTGTGCCCGTGTGTTTAGTGGTCATAAATATATATGGTTGAAAAACGACAATAGCTGACTGGCGAAAAACGTGCATTATGAACCAACTTAGCTCTACATATGTTAGCCAGTCGATAATCTTACAAAATCGTGACAACATATAGTGCCACGTGTGTAAGGCGTTAGCGATTAAACCGCGGTATCTCGCCACATCCGGGTTTTCAAATCTGTTATTTGCAGAACAGATTTAAAGCATTATCGTCTACCCAGAAAAAAACATATCCCGTCGCGAGCCAAAAGTGTATGTGGGCCTATATAAGTGAAACAACTCTGAAAGAAACAGCCTGAACGATGATTTTATTACTCTCTTCCACTCGGAACATCCTTCGGCTATCTTCGCTCGGTACAGGTCGGCTTTCACGCACGTAAATCCCCGAAGTTATCAGACTGGCTTTTATTACTCTCTTAATTTCATGCTTTTAGACTTAACCACACTGGCAAAATTTCACTGTGGCTAAATTTATTTACACAAAAACTTCTTCAACTTGTTTTATCATAAATTTTCTATTTCTTTACAAACTTTACAATAATCAATATTTTGGGGGTTTACAAATTCTTGTAAATAATAAAATTCTGTAAGTTTTCCAATTTTCTTTTTTTGTTGGGTATTAGAGCATTTTTTTTTTAAATCTTTCTCTGAACCCCTTCAATTGTTTCTAGGCACATTATTCTTTTTGGAAAGGAAGCTGTTTCAGGCTTAAAAACAATTTAGGGTGTGCATTGAGACCAGTTTAGGTGGATGGAGATCTGAAAGTTGGGTGTTGGTCTTTAACGTCAGTCGGAATACATGTCAAATGACCAATGTCATATGCTTTGTCGGTAACTAAAAATTCGCCCCATCCAGCTACGTAAAACTCATCTTCAAAGACTCCGACAGGCTGAAAAAATCACCCTCCAAGTCATTTGTCTCAAAGAACATTAAAGAAGGTGTAGTGAGTAAAAACATTAACATTACCACAAATGGGAAATTGAATTGTTTACTATCTGCAACTACCAGCAGGTACTCGATAGGTTGTCGGCCATCTTGGTCTACCAATAAGGATCCGCCAACAGCTTAAATGCTGTTAGCTGATTGGCTGGGTCGTCATCTCCAGTCTACTGAGTTATTCCCAATAAAGGCCCGTTCACACTGTGCGATTTGTCGTATCGACTTGTAGGATACGATTAAAATGGATGCTTTTGATTGGTTGTTAAATCTTATTCACCAATTAGAAGCATTTATTTTCATCGCATCCTACAAGTCGATACGACAAATCGCACAGTGTATCGACTTGTAGGATGCGATTAAAATGGATGCTTTTGATTGGTTGTTAAATCTTATTCACCAATTAGAATCATTTATTTTCATCGCATCCTACAAGTCCATACGACAAATCGCACAGTGTGAACGGGCCTTAAGGACGAACAACAGACCAAGTCACGTGAACTTATACACCGTATTATGCTGCATTTTTTTAAAGTAAAATAAATTCGAAAGTTGACGACACCGTATGGAGCCTCGAAAAGACAATCAGTATGAGGCTGCAAACATTTATAAATACACAACTTTTGTTTTGGATTCAGGGCCACCCGCATTTGTGTGTGTTCATGTGGAAGGCATAAACAACACGGTTAACGCATAGATGTGAATAACGGTGGATTTGACATGTACATCAGGGAAGAATGTGAATAAATAAAAAGTATATAAATTTGATATCATGATATCATTTCTATTCCAGGGAGTAATTCTTGGTTGGCCTTTTGCGGAGTTTCAAATATTGATGATCACTAAAACACACGGGCACGGGGAAATCTTCTTGTCTAAAATAACCACGGAGACAAGTTTCTCATTGTGTTATAAAACTGGCAACGCCGCCATATAAGTGAAATAATCTTGAGCGCGGCGTAAAACACCAATCAATCAATCAATCTAATTGTGTTAAAAAGAGGTATATCATTTAGACCTTTATACCCCATCATAAATTGTTGTGATAAAGTAAACCTATGATATTTCATTAGGTTGACGACTGACAGGAGCTTGACCTTGGTCAGTAAAATTTTCTGGAACACTTTGTATTACATTGACAATGCTAACGCATCTTAAGCTAAGGTAAGAATATCGTCAGACTATATATTATAGGGTCATGGGAAAAGACAGTGAAAATGTGCCCCCCCCCCCGCCCCCCCCCCCCCCCCCCCCCCACCCCTTGACGACATCTTCCCGGATCCAAGTTCAAACTCAAAGAATAAATAGTTTGTAATGTTTGAATCCAAAAACATTCCCTTTCCCTGTTGCTTTGTTTTCTGTCTGACAGTCAGTAAACAAACAGCCGAAAATACACCACACGCGAAGCCACAACGGTCTTGTTCGAACTGGTTGCAAATGGAGGTTTATTTATCATAAAGGCCCAACGTTTATGTATAGGCCTATATATATGCAATCTATAGAGACAGAAGATCACGATTTGTTAGTATAGAAATTAACAGAGTGCGACCAAATCATAATTACTCTGCAGATAGAATCAGTGCGTTTAAATATCACATGTTATTATTATCGCATAAAGTCACGTTATACAGTACTACGTCATTCGTTTGATCTCATTCCTATGTGATATATACTGAGGAGAAATAGGTCACGTTATCGACCGCAAAAAGATTCACATCGAACCGAACCTAAATTGCATAGCTATTTTTTTTTAATAGAGATAACAATGTTTCCTTCTAAAATTGGATGATTAAATGATGTTTTTAGCCGCAACCAAAATCCTTTCCCGAATACGGTGGCGTTGTCAGGCTTGGTGGAAAAGGGATTGATTGATGCTTTACGCCGCACTTTCACTCATATGGCGGCGTTGCCAGGTTTAGTGGGGGAGGAAACCGAGCTCATTGCCCGGAGGAAACCCCCAACCGTCGGGGAGTACCTGGCAACTCTTACACATACGGCGACCGAGTGAAAAATCCACTCAGAAAGTTTTCAATTGTATTTATATCATACCATATTCAATGGTCTGAATGGGATTCGAACCCGCGTCGCATGGATGGAAGGTCTGTGTGGGAGCCGGACTGAGGGACGATCACTCTAACCCACTGGACCACCGAGGCCCCGTGGAGAAGGGAACAAGGCCCTTTGTCTTGGGGAGCCAGACCATCGACAGGTACCACACAAACATTCCTCTAACGAAGGGCGATTAATAGAAAACCAGACATGGACATTTGTTTCTTCGGAAAGCGTTTGATTCGAGCCCTAGACCACTCGATGGGAGGCTTCACGCCAAGGTTCAGTCTGGATTTTATTATTCAAATCTTTGATTTAATACTTTCTCGTCAAAATTCAGTTTTGTCGATGACAGAAGAACATCGGTCACCACGAAAATTCTCTTATTGGAATGGGGGTAATACCATTCGCCCAACCCCCCCCCCCCCCCCCCGACCCAACACCCTGCCCACTTTCTAAATTTAGACACGAGGCCAAAGCAGTTTCTTTATCTCATGTGTGGACAATAAAATAATCAATCTGTCCCTGTTTGGTCCATTTTCCCCAAGTTTATTGAGGAAGTGATAACCCTATTTTCGTGTGTTAATTTAAGTATTAGCAGCAAATTTTTTAGTCAAAAAGTTCAGTCAAAATTTGACAGTTTTTAGTAACATTTGTCCCCTAACTCTAGCTCTTGGTTTTATTTGTAAAGCCTGATTAAATCCAGAACATACAAATTTGGAACATAATGCCACAGGAAAGCTCATAAATATACACCATCATGTATGCCTACAATATATGTATGATCACTAAAACACACGGGCACAGGGAAAATCTTCTTGTCTAAAAAAAACATGGAGACAATATAGTACGAGTTGTCCTAAGTGTTTTAGGTGCAATGTCAAAATATCATTATTTTGGCAGCTCATGCCACTTAAAGTCTATTTTTTCACACTGGCACAGAAAAATTTAACTACTTTTCGTATTTTAATCAAAACATATAATACAGGAGCTACCTGTTGATACAAATCTTGAGGATGTAAGTTGACGTAGTTTTAAGCAAATAAAACCCCCAAAATGTACACATGCATCCCGTTTTATTTTTTTTGTTTTTTGTTTTTGCACAGATCTTGACCATTATTAGCACACATCTTCGATTTTAGTAACACTATCGCCACTGGATGAGTATATGGGATATTGAGCAATCAGATGACTGGGCGTTTGATTGATCGATCTATTGATTGATTTATTGGCTGATAGCTTAATCGATTGATTTATCGATTTCTTAAATTATTGCTTAATTGATTGATCGATTGGTTTATTGGTTGATAGTTTGATCGATTTATTTATTTATTTATAGTTTGAATTGTTGGTCAATTGACGGTTGGATTGGATATTGGTCGAGTATTGCTTAAAATCGACTGATTAGTTTCAAGACTGATTGATTGAGAGATTGGATGATCATCGTTGATTCAGATGATTGATTTGCTAAGAGGATGTCAGACTGAGCTTGGTTAAAGTATATTTTAAAAAATAAGTCACACTGGCACAGAAAAATTTAAGTGGCATGAGCTGCCAAATAAAGATAAATTTTCGTTCAAACAACATTAATTTTAACTACTTTTCGTAATTTTTTTAAAAAGTACAATACGGGAGCTACCTGTTGATACAAATCTTGAGGATGTAAATTACCGTAGTTTTTAAGCCACAAAACCCCCAAAATGTACACATTCATCCCGTTTTTTTGTTTTTTTAAAATCTTGACCATTATTAGCACACATCTTCGGTTCGTAAGGGTAAATGGCTTTTTCAATTTGTTTAATTTCAACGTCAACTCTTTAGTTTTTCAAGGTTCTATGCCAATTCTTTAGTTTTTCAAGGTTCTTTAAACGCTCTGGAATTGTAAGAAAAAATCTGACTTTTGGTAGCTCGTGCTACTTTAACAAGAATGGTCTTACTTTTTATCCGATCTTGCTTGTTTTAGCGACATATTTTACTACAACGGCGATATAGTCAAGTTTCCGTAATTGTCTTGTCTTAGTATAGGTGTAAAGCTGTGTTGCAAAATTTTAACATGCAGTCCTGTTTGACTCCACGTGTAGATGGCCTAAGGCAGTACGTAGGCTACCTGCATGGCATGCATATGTGTATATACCAAAACAGAACAGAAGTTCAAAGCAAGTGCTCTGGTGGTGATTACAAATGCACAAAAATGCACTTAAAATGTATGCCTTGGGTGAACATTTAAGTGGCATGTGCTGTTATTTTTTCCGTTAAAACAGAATGTTGAAATTGCCGATAATTTTTATCAAGGCTTACAGAAGCTCTTTTAGTGCTTTATGTACTAGTCTCCAGAATGTATTGTTTTGAACTAACAGAGGCTTAGAATGAATGAACGTACGTCCCGATTATTATAATTTGTTTACTTTTCGAAAACTATTTCGGTTCGCATAGCACACATGGATTTTCTTCATTCCAACGTCAATCATTTAGTTTTACGCTGAACTTCAAAGTCTCCTAATGTCGTGACAATCAGAATTTATGAAGAAAATGCGAATTTAGGCAGCTCATGCCACTTGCAAAAAATTCACCATCCAAAGCATTTGCGTATGATGATGGTAAATACTAAATATTCCAGAACGTATGTCTCGAAAAGGCGTTAGTATTGAAATTGTAGGCCTATCTGTCCTCCAATCCTTTTCTATTTATTAGGAAATAATTATTGTTTAAACCATGCAAAGTTAGTAAAAGATCTCCAAACTCTGTGGCCAAAGTAGGCCTATATTGATGATGTTGGCCACCCATCATCAATATACTTTGGCAACAGAGTTTGGAGATCTTCAACTAAACCAAAGTATGCCTAAATTTTCTCTCCAATTAAAAACCCCAATGTACAAATTCTAGCACCTATGTACGAGAGTTCATCAAAGAACGGTGTGTGCCAATAATCTATTTTAGCATGCAAGTTGATAGCCGAGAAATCTGGGCTCTGCCGAATTTTTATTTTTCCCGTATTCGTCAGTGATTCACATTACCAGCCAAATATAAAATAAGTCGCCCATTAGACATAAAAACCGGGCTAGGAAGTTAAAGGTGTTTTTATATGTGTATATAGTTTTATTATATATTTTACGATGTAACTTGTATACGGCACCTTTACAAGACTGCCAAGGCTAGTTTGATAACTAACTTAACAACAATGCAAACGTTCAAACCGGTGACGAAAGACACAGCATGTGTTAACTGTTATTCACTGGAGCCCGTCGAAAATCACCATGTAAACAAAGCTATAGATACAAGATAGGGCGCAGATGTTGAAATTTACGTTATCGATTTTAGAGTTAAACTGGAAAATAGGGACGGGCTTAAACTAGAAATTGTAAAAGAACCTACCTGGAAATCGGAGATGTAAGATGGCTTGAGTGTAAAATTTCAGGGCATTCCAGCCTCTCTGCAGCCAAGGTATTCCGTTCGAACAGCCTTCCACGGTAGATTCGTTTTCAGTTAACCTCGCTATACTCTGCCTTCGAGAGCGCATCAACAGGGAGAAGTAAAAACAGACTCATCGAAAGTTTGCTAAAGTTTCTATTCTTCGTTTAACTGTCCCTATAAACGCATATTACCGACAGTTCAGTTGCCAAGTTATGTTATCTGTACACCGATGTAGTTTTGTCCGGTTTTCTTCTCAGATAAATCAGTTTTTAGATCGAGAACACGAAAACAGTTCAGTGTTTCCCCATTAATAGAGTTCGCCGTGACCTCATTACACAGTGGTCTTAGTACGATAAGATACGGGCGAGGCTCTCTAGTGGGGATATCGGAGCTGGTGTTTATGGTCTAAAAATACCCCCTTTCCAGCGCTCCAGCTGTGTGGGTGGGATATCAAATGTCAGACTAACATGTGGCACAAGACAACACCCCAAGAATTACGCCTAAAAACTCGTAACTTCCAAGAAAACTTTTGATATAAGAAAAAATAAACACTTAATATATTTTGTTTAACGTGGTAATCATGATTAATTTTCCTGTTTTTAATGTACACGTATGGCGGTCTTGTTAATTGGGGTGAAAAAAAAACTCTGAGCAAGGCTCGACACAAAGGTGGGTGTTGGGGGCAACGATATAACTTGTATATATTCTACATTTTAAGAGACATATGAGAAGAAAAACTTGCAGTTAGCGCATATATGCATATAGCTAATGCGCATATATACAGGCTTAACCCGAAATCGAAAGTAGGGCTACATATATTCTCCTTGTGTATGTAGGCTGCGGAATTTCGTAAAATTACAGAGAGGTTTAGTCAGACAAATAGCCAGTCTTTTTGGTGGGGAGGGGTGGGCATATCATTCAAGGTACGGATTGGAGGGGAGGGGGTGGGGGGCTGGACAATGGCCTGTCTGTGAACCCTAGGATATCGTCACGCTAGAAAATATATAAGAAGGCCAATTATATAGCAATTTTGTAGTCTGGTCAATCCCTAATGTATTCAAGACAAACTGTTAAACAGCCTATACAACCAAATAAAAGCATTCGCAGCTATTATCGAAATTGTCATATCCTTGTTAATTGGACGGCTGTCGAAATTTAACGATATATTAGCCAAGAAGAAACATTAACGATTATAAAATATGTTTATGAACACTTAAGAACACGGGCACAGGGAAAATCTTCTTTTTTTAATATTATAGCCTAATGGTTAAAATTAGATATATGCACTTAATGCAAGTAAATAAGACTTAACGTAAGCGAGTCTTAAAGGCACACTCGCCGCCGTAGCCTGTTTAAATTTGCTAAAAAAAACCAATTTACATGAGCTTACTACGACTAATACCACTAAACTTAAACATAGGACACATAAAACATGTCTAGTTAGCTTTAGACTGTAAAAATGGGGTGAAAAACAAACGAAGAATCGAAGCCTGATTACAACAACAACGATCAGTGTCGGTCAACTTTCGTGTTGGCTTACCCTCCTTTCAGCCCTAAATTTGTATCTGTGGTTTACACTCAAACAATTACCAGCAGGCTTTTCCAGTCGCTGTTAACCGATCGTCAGTCTGTATTTCTCAGATAAATAGGCCTACGTAAAATTACTGTGCCGTTAGTTCACTCACTCGACTGAAACATAAAATCGCCAATAGGGGGCAGATCGGTTTGTTGACGTTCCGGGTACGTAACAATTCAAATTTTCAAATTCAAATTAAAAATACAAAGTGACGTCCAAACTTTTAAATTTTGGTAAAAATAGAAAGTTCCTAACTTATATTGTCAGGGAAAAATACAGAATACGGTCTTTCTTTTTTAATGTAAACAATATTCCTGATTTTCGCGGCAAGTGTGCCTTTAAACGTAAATTTACTCAATACAAACACGGGGTAGACCAATCTGATTCAAGAACATCTTTTTTCTTTTTAAGAACATCCCGTCTTTGGTCAGATTAGCGGTAGACCTTCATTAAATACGCGGAAATGGCACTTTAAAATAATACGCACAACTTAAAGTAAGGTCTGGACTCCCTGAAGATCGACCAGAACTCGTGTAACTTCTTTGTTTAAAATCTCAAATGTATCGACAGGTGTCTGAAACCCGATTTTTGGATCAAATTTATCGACAGGCGTTTTGTACCCCTGAAACCCCATCTTTGAATCCAATTTACCCCTGAAACCATATCCTTGAATCCAATTTATCGACAGGTGTTTTGTACTCTTGAAACCAAATTCATGAATCCAATTTATCGACAGGCGTTTTGTACCCCTGAAACAAAACCCTTGAATCCAATTTATCGTCAGGCGTTTTGTACCCCTGAAACCAAATCCTGCTATCCAATTTATCAACTGGCATTTTGTACCCCTGAAACCAAATCTTTGAATCCAATTTATCGATAGTGCTCATCAACTCTGAAACTTCGGGGATTAACCAGACAATTTTCTAAACTTCTTCCAACTGAGAAAAATACAGAAACAGTGTTCCTTTTTCAATGTAAACAGTTTTCCGCATTTTCGTAGCGAGTGTGCCTTTCAGTCTCAAAGCTATTGCTGCAAATATAATATAGCCCGCCATTCTAATCTAAAGTTCGTCCCGGTTATTTAAATTTTGTTTAATTTTCGAACATTATTTGGGATGGTGCAGGCCACAATTAAACTCCAAGAGAATTGGTGAAAAAGTGCGAATATAAGTATCTCATGCTACTTTAAAGGTACACTCGCCGCGAAAATCCAGAATAGTGGTTACGTTAAAAGCAGTGGACGGTTTTCTGTATTTTTTCCAGACAGAAGAAGTTAGGAACTTTCTATTTTTACCAGAAATTGAAAGTTTTGGCTTCATTTAGTATTTGAAATTTGAAATTGAAAAACAGATTTTTGAAGTACCCACAATGTACACAAAATTCGAACCGAGCATGCGCACAAGTGCCCTAATATTTTTAGTCGTGTGGGCGATCTAACGATACAGTATCATTTTACGAATTTTATCGGAGAAATACAGACTAACGATCGAGTAAGAGGGACTAAAAAAAGTCTGCCGAGTGCAAACTACAGACCACTAATATGAGGGTAATCCAGCACTTAAGTTAACCGACACTGATCGGTGTTGCTGTTGTAATCGAGCTTCGATTCTTCGTTTCTTTTTCACCCTCATTTATACATTCTAAACCTAATTGGACATGCTTTATGTGTGCTATGTTTAATTTTTAGTGGTTTTAGTTGTAGTAAGCTCGTGTAAATTGGTTTTCTTAACAAATGTCAAACAGGCTATGATGGCAAGTGGGCCTGTAACAAACCCTTATACCATTGTATGCACGATCAAATACTCAAACGTAGAGTGTGGTAAAGTAATAACTGTATCATATAAATTATTTATAATTCAAACCTGTTTGAAAGAACACGACTTTAGTGTTGTATCAAGCTGAGCTGAAATAAATTAATAAAATCTATATTAAGTAGGAAGTGTTATGCATAATACGTGCTATGTATGGCGAAAAAAATATAAATTAGGTCTATGTTGTTTCTTACTTCTCTTGTATTCATTCATATTTCCTTATCCGATGGACTTGACAGAGAAAGTAATTAGTAAGAACAGTACAGGCGCGGTAAATTTATCTTTCCAAGGGTACCAAAACCATATCTCTACGATTTTTCCTAGCCAAACTGTGCTATAAGAAAGTTGCGAAGCATTTTCAGAGAAAGACTTACTGACTCGGTAGCACAGTCACGTTAATCAATGGTGTGAGGGCGTACATCAGCAATGGTGAAGCAGGGGGGGGGGGGGATAAGCTGGATAAAATATGTTTCAGATCGAAAATGCGCTTATTTGCTCTGTTTTGAGCATTGTTGAAAAAAAAACATTTGCTACCTTCCCAAATTCTGTATGTAAATTCGAGAGAATCGCCAGACATGGCGGAGGGGAGTATCCCGATACGTTACGTTTAAAGTGCCCAAAACTACCAAAAAGATGTTCTTAAACCTGTGTTTTTTGTTGCTTGTGTAAAGATGAGGTTTCCATTACACCATTGATACTTTTCCTTGATCCCATTGGCCGCTGGATATTGAATTTGGGAATTCATTTTTCTTCATTGCTTTAGTTGCGAGGATTAACCCGACGGACCCTCGCCGCTACACACTATCTATCGCCGCTACACACTATCTATCGCCGCTACACACTATCTATCGCCGCTACACACTATCCAGCGCCGCTACACACTATCCAGCGCCGCTACACACTATCTATCGCCGCTACACACTATCCAGCGCCGCTACACACTATCTATCGCCGCTACACGCTATCTATCGCCGCTACACACTATCTATCGCCGCTACACACTATCCAGCGCCGCTACACACTATCCAGCGCCGCTACACACTATCTATCGCCGCTACACACTATCTATCGCCGCTACACACTATCTATCGCCGCTACACACTATCCAGCGCCGCTACACACTATCTATCGCCGCTACACACTATCTATCGCCGCTACACACTATCCAGCGCCGCTACACACTATCTATCGCCGCTATACACTATCCAGCGCCGCTACACACTATCCAGCGCCGCTATACACACTATCTATCGCCGCTACACACTATCTATCGCCGCTACACACTACCCAGCGCCGCTACACACTATCTATCGCAGCTACACACTATCTATCGTCGCTACACACTATCTATCGCCGCTACACAATATCTATCGCCGCTACACACTATCCAGCGCCGCTACACACTATCTATCGCCGCTACACACTATCTATCGCCGCTACACACTATCTATCGCCGCTACACACTATCTATCGCCGCTACACACTATCTATCGCCGCTACACACTATCTATCGCCGCTACACACTATCTATCGCCGCCGCAACAGGCTGCAAAATTAGCAGCCGGGATCTCCCTGAGTCACTTCATATATCATACTTTTTTAAGAGGAAAATCGACTTCCTACATCCGAGACCGATTAGTTGATATTTTTCTACTAGTCTAAAGGCCAACGAAAAACCCCAACAAAAATAGGCGGTGTGTCCTTTTTTTAAAGCACACGTTAAAATAAAGCGTACAGGACACACAGCTGATCGATAACAAATCGTCTGTGTTCATTTCAGATCATTTTACAATCTCAAATCAATTAGGTTTTGTTTTGTCTTTTTTTTTGTTTCTGTATTTCTCAGAATTGATTCTGATTCTGAATTTTCTCCTCTTGGAAATTTTAAAAGTGTCAGCGTTGACTGAGGGCCCCACACAAGGTTGTAGTTAATCTTCTAATAAAAAAACCATGAACAAAACGTGTTTTGTGAGAAGATTGTTTTAATGATAAATATTTCTATTCATGGTTTTTATAGTCACTTCATATATTTACAAATATTTACAGTTTCAAGAGTTTTAATTCTTCCTGAAAATGCATGTAAGTTAAATTTCTAATATGTTGTAAAATGATTGAAAAAAACCCCACACTATTTATTGCATTAATAAAAAATTTGGATAATTTTTTGTGAAGATGGTTGAAAAGATTGATTGATCTTTTACGCTGTATCCAATATTATTACACATATATGGTAACATTTCCAGGTTTAGTTGGGAGGAAATCTCCAACTTTCAGTGGTTACTTGTTAATCATTCCACCTATCCACCCGCTCAGAACTTTTTTCTTCGGACGGACTTGGATTCGAACTGTTGACTCATTGACGAAAGGTGAGTGTTGACGTGAGACTTAAGCTCTACCGAGCCAGTGACCCCCGGGCCCCGAGTTTCATACGCTATAAATTTTTGAAGCTATACCATTTGATCAGAAGGGACCCTCCAAAACAAACAATGTTCTAGAACTTGTTTCATTCATAGTGTCAAGAAATTTGTCAAATGAATTTGGCATTTTTTAAACTTCATTCGAGATTTAACTTAAACCTCAGTCCTGGGGCAGCTTTAAACCTAAATGTTCCCGTCCAAACTTGGCCTTCTGTGTCTGTAAATGAGCCACTACCCTCCATCCTGTCAGAATAAAAAAACAAGGAAACTTTTAAAATCATATCAGACGCACTGAATAAAAAGGAGACACTGCCGACCATTGTGTGGATTCATGGGCGCAATAAATGTTTTAAAAAAAAGTCTTATTCTTAAATTACTCTAACCACTTGGGTAGGCAACTAGATAATTCCTCTACCCACCTTCTTGATTATATAAATATTGTCTCTTTCATATAATGAGTCTCAAAGTTTCGGAAGCTGAATATGTTTAAGTGAATTAAATTTTTCTAAAATGCATGCATTGCAACAGACTATTATTACGTATAGCTGAAAAGTATAGTTAAAAAGCCTATACAACCAAATAAAAGCATTCGCAGCTATTATCGAAATTGTCACATCCTTGTTAATTGGACGGCTGTCGAGATTTAACGATATATTAGCCAAGAAGAAACATTAACAATTATAAAATATATTATGAACACTTAAGCACACGGGCACAGAGAAAATCTTCCCTTTTTATATTATAATGGTTAAAATTAGATATATGCACTTAATGCAAGTAAATAAGACGTATAACGTAAGCGAGTCTTAAACGTAAATTTACTTAATACAAACATGAGGTAGACCAATGTGATTCAAGCCGAGATGTTCAGTGAAAAGAACATCTTTTTTCTTTTTAAGAACATCCCGTCTTTAGTCAGATTAGCGGTAGACCTTCATTAAATACGCGGAAATGGCACTGTAAAATACTACGCACAAGTAAGGTCTGGACCAATGAACTATATGCGTGGAATGGACACGTCTCATTGGCTGGTTTGGATCGGACTTTGTAAAATGTGCCGCCATTGACAGTTGATAAGCGCGTGCAGAACAGATCTGGATGGACGCTCCACTATCTCCTAGTAATGGCGGCATTCGAAGCATATCAAGCACCACGTGACCTCCGTTCCACGCATATAGTTCATTGGTCTGGACTCCCTGAAGATCGACCAGAACTCGTGTAACTTCTTTGTTTATAATCTCAAATGTATCGACAGGTGTTTTCTACCCCTGAAGCCAAACCCTTGAATCCAATTTATCAAAAAGCGCTTTGTACCCCTGAAACCAAGCCCTTGAATACAATTTATCGACAGGCGTTTTGTACCCCTGAAACCCGATCTTTGAATCCAATTTATCGACAGGCGTTTTTTACCCCTGAAACCCGATCTTTGAATCCAATTTATCGACAGGTGTTTTGTACCCCTGAAACCAAATCCTTGAATCAAATTTATCCACAGGCGTTTTGTACCCATGAAATCAAATCCATGAATCCATTCTATCGACAGGCGTTTTGTACCCCTGAAGCCAAACCCTGGAATCCAATTTATCCACAGGGGTTTTGTACCCCTGAAGCCAAACCCTTGAATCAAATTTATCGATAAGCGTTTTGTACCCCTGAAACCAAACCCTTGAATCCATTTCATCGACAGGTGTTCTGTACCCCTGAAACCAAATCCATGATTCCAATTTATCGACAGGCGGTTTGTACCCCTGAAATCAAATCCTTGAATCCAATTTATCGACAGGCGTTTTGTACCCCTGAAACCAAATCCATGAATCCAATTTATCCACAGGCGTTTATTGCCCCTGAAGCCAAAACCTTGTATCCAATTTATCGACAAGCGTTTTGTATCCCTGAAACCAAATCCTTGAATCTAATTTATCCACAGGCGTTTTGTACCCCTGAAACCCGATCTTTGAATCCAATTTATCGACAGGCGTTTTTTTTTACCCCTGAAGCCAAACCATTGAATCCAATTTATCGACAGATGTTTTGTACCCCTGAAATCAAATCCTTGAATCCAATTTATCGACAGATGTTTTGTACCCCTGAAACCAAATCCTGGAATCCAATTTATCGACAGGCGTTTTGTACCCCTGAAGCCAAACCCTTGTATCCAATTTATCTGCAAGCGTTTTGTACCCCTGAAACCAAATCCTTAAATCCATTTTATCGACAGGCGTTTTGTACCCCTGAAGCCAAACCCTTGAATCCAATAAATCCATATGGGTTTTGTATCCCTGAAGCCAAACCCTTGAATCCAATTTATCGACAAGCGTTTTGTACACCTGAAACCAACCCTTAAATCCAATTTATCGACAAGCGTTTTGTACCCCTGAAACCAAACCCTTAAATCCGATTTATCGACAGGCGTTTTGTACCCCTGAAACCAAATCCTTGAATCCAATTTATCGAAAGGCGTTTTGTACCCCTGAAACCAAACCCTTTAATCCAATTTATCTACAAGCGTTTTGTACCCCTGAAACCAAATACTTGAATCCAATTGATCTGCAAGCGTTTTGTACCCCTAAAACTAAATCCTTGAATCCAATTAATCGATAAGCGTTTTGTACCCTTGAAACCAAATCCATGAATCAAATTCATCACAGGCGTTTTGTACCCCTGAAACCAAACCCTTGAATCCAATTTATCTGCAAGCGGTTTTTACCCCTGAAACCAAACCCTTGAATCCAATTTATCTACAAGCGTTTTGTACCCCTGAAGCCAAACCCTTAAATCCAATTTATCCACAGGCGTTTTGTACCCCTGAAGCCAAACCCTTGAATCCAATTCATCGACAAGCGTTTTGTACCCCTGAAATCAAACCCTTAAATCCAATTTATCGACAAGCGTTTTGTACCCCTGAAACCAAATCCTTGAATCCAATTTATCAACAGGCGTTTTGTACCCCTGAAGCCAAACCCTTGAATCCAATTTATCGGCAGGCGTTTTGTACCCCTGAAACCAAATCCTGGAATCCAATTTATCGATAGAGTGCTCATCAACTCACTCGGAACATCCTTCGGCTATCTTCGCTCGCTACCGGTCGGCTTTGACACGCCTCGGACAGTTTGCGGTTTTCACACGGTAAATCACCGTATTTTTGGGCTGAATAAAAATGGCGTCGAAAGTAAATATCAAAATGTTTTACTACAGACGAAAAAAGAAAATAAAAATAATTATGAATTTATTAAATGCTAATATCATTTAGAAAGATATTTGTTTATATATTTTATTTAGCCCGGTAAACCACATGTTGTAGACAGACGCAGTTTCGGTCCATATCAGGAATCCTCCAATGCTTCAATTATATAACTGATCGAGGCTGAAAGTTAACAAACCGAGTGTTTCAGTCCCTAACATTATCACGGGGACACTTCTGTGGGACCCTCAATAGGATTTGGGAATTGTACGGCTTCACGGCTACCTATTTGGTCGTGATAAATGACCTGCAGTCTATCAGAGGGTATTTCACGCACGTAAATCCCCGAAGTGTCAGAGTGCTCATCAACTCTGAAACTTCGGGGATTAACGTACGTGTAATTAAATATGTTCCGACTGCCGACCGGTAGCGAGCGAAGACAGCCGAAGTTTGTTCCGACTGATGTATCATCTCCAGACAAGGTACAAAAGGCAGATCCTTGCCCATGCAGATAGTTACCTTGTTTTCAGAAGATGCATGTATCGACTCGCCGTGTATTATCATTGTGGGTATATAAGAAATCAAATTTTCATCTCATGCTTAAAATACAGAATGAAGCCAAAAGTTTTGAATTTAGCAGACAATTTTCTATACTTTTTCCAACTGAGAAAAACACAGAAAAAAGTCTTCCTTTTTCAATATAAACGGGTTTCCGCATTTTCGTAGCGAGTGTGCCTTTCAGTCTCAAAGCTATTGCTGCAAATATAATATAGCCCGCCATTCTAATCTAAAGTTCGTCTCGGTTATTTAAATTTTGTTTAATTTTCGAACATTATTTGGGATGGTGCAGGCCACAAACTCCAAGAGAATTTGTGAAAAAGTGCGAATATAAGTATCTCATGCCACTTTAAAGGTACACTCGCCGCGAAAATACAGAATAGTGGTTACGTTAAAAGCAGTGGACGGTTCTCTGTATTTTTTCCAGACAGAAGAAGTTAGGAACTTTCTTTTTTTACCAGAAATTGAAAGTTTTGGCATCATTTAGTATTTTTAATTTGAAATTGAAAAACAGATTTTTCAAGTACCCGCAATGTAAACAAACTTCGAACCTGAGCATGCGCACAAGTGCCCTAATGTCCTGAGTCGTGTGGGCGATCTTACGATACAGTATCATTTTACAAATTTTGTCTGAGAAATACAGACTAACGATCGAGTAAGAGTGACTAAAAAAGTCTGCCGAGTGCAAACCACAGACCACTAAAATCCAACAATCCAACACTTAAGTTAACAGACACTGATCTGTGTTGCTTTTGTAATCGAGCTTCGATTCTTCGTTTCTTTTTCATCCTCATTTATACATTCTAAACCGAATTGGACATGTGTGCTATGTTTAATTTTTAGTGGTTTTAGTTGTAGTAATCTCGTGTAAATTGGGTTTCTTAACAAATGTCAAACAGGCTATGATGGTAAGTGGACCTTTAAAAAACCTGTATACCATTGTATGCACGATCAAATACTCAAACGTAGAGTCTGGTAAAATTATAACTGTATCATATAAATTATTTATAATTCAACCCTGTGTGAAAGAACACGACTTAAGTATTATATCAAGCTGAGATGAAATAAATTAATAAAATCTATATTAAGTAGGAAGTCTTATGCGTAATACGTGCTATGTATGACGAAAAAAAAATATATAAATTAGGTCTATGTTGTTTCTTACTTCTCTTGTATTCACTCATATTTCCTTATCCGATGGACTTAGAGGAGATGAACGAGAAAGTAATTAGTAAAAACAGTACAGGCGCGGTACATTTATCTTTCCAAGGGTACCAAAACCATATCTATACGATTTTTCCTCGGCAAACTGTGCTATAAGAAAGTTGCGAAGCGTTTCCAGAGAAAGACTTACTGACTCGGTAGCACAGTCACGTTAATCAATGGTGTGAGGGGGTACATCAGCAATGGTGAAGCTGGGGTGGGGGGGGGGGGGGGTAAATAAGCTGGATAGAATATGTTTCAGATCGAAAATGCGCTTATTTGCTCTGTTTTGAGCATTGTTAAAAAAAACATTTACTAACTTCCCAAATTGTGTATATAAATTCTATCGAGCTTATGTCCCGGGCTACACCATTGACAATTACATAATGGTGGAGTCCAAAATGCCAGTCTAAATAGGAGGTCGAGAGAATCGCGAGACATGTGGGGGAGGGGGGGGGGGCTGTGGTATCCCGATACGATACGTTTAAAGTGCCCCAAACTACCGAAAATACATTCTTAAACCTCTGTGCTATTTGTTGCTTGTGTGAAGATGAGGTTTTCCTTGATCCCATTGACAGTTGTATATTGAGTTTTAGTTGGGAATTCATTTTCTTCATTGTTGTAGTTGCGAGGATTAACCCGACGGACCCTCGCCGCTACACACTATCTATCGCCGCTACACACTATCTATCGCCGCTACACACTATCTATCGCGGCTACACACTATCTATCGCCGCTACACACTATCTATCGCCGCTACACACTATCTATCGCCGCTATACACTATCTATCGCCGCTACACACTATCTATTGCGGCTACACACTATCTATCGCCACTACATACACACTATCTATCGCGGCTACACACTATCTATAGCCGCTACACACTATCTATCGCGGCTACACACTATCTATCGCGGCTACACACTATCTATCGCCGCTACACACTATCTATCGCCGCTACACACTATCTATCGCCGCTAGACACTATCTATCGCCGCTACACACCATCTATCGCCGCTGCAACGGGCTGTAGCATTAGCAGCCGGGATCTCCCTGAGTCACTTCATATAAGATACCTTTAAGTGGAAAATCGACTGGCGGTCCTACATCCAGACCGATTAGTTGGTATTTTTCTACTAGTCTGAAGGCCAACGAAAACCCACAACAACATTGGCGGTGTGTCCTTTTTTAAAAGCACACGTTAAAATAAAGCGTACAGGACACACAGCTGGTCGATAACAAAACGTCTGTGTTCATTTCAGATCAATTTACAATCTCAAATCAATTAGTTTTTGTTTTGTCTTTTTTTTTCTGTATTTCTCAGAATAAGACCTTAAAATAAGTTTACTGTAAGCTCGTTTAAAAAAGCCAACCTGGGTTCAAATCTTAGGGTGCTGGTGAATACATGACCAGGCTCGGTGTTTGCTGGAATTGTGTGAACCTAACAAATTAAATGTTCAGCTTCTAATAAGTAATAGAAAAACGATTTCAAATTTTGCCAAAAGTAGAACAGAACCAGTTACCTCTGTCCGGAGAAAAAACAGAGACGTGAAAATGTAAGTTTATTTCATCCAATAGCACTGGTTTGTATCCTCGTCCTATTTGAGGATTATTTGTTGAGCAACGCATTTCACCGAGGCAAGTCAGGAAGGCAAATGAATCTGGTACACTGGATGTGTTTTAAAAGTTTGAATTTTGGCAGCTTATGTCACTTTAACCTTGATCATCAGTATAATATAGAACAGATTTTTTCAAACCACCGCAGATTTCCAGTAAAGAATGGGATCTATAATCAGCAGTACATGATTGATTGATGTTTTACAATGCACTCAACATTACTGGACTTGTATGGCTGTGTTGCCAGCCAATAGGGGCACCTAGAGTTGTGACTACATTCTCCCCATCTTCGGGTTTTACCAAAGAGAGTAGATTGACAAGAGTGGTCATTCGTCCGCGCCATGTTGAATTTGAACTGACACGATTCGATTATTAGGAACCTCCTTTCTGTAGGGGGCGCCCTCCTGTTGAATCGTGTAGTCGGAACACCCTTCCGCTAGGGGGCCAGAAGAACATGCCGGCAATACTGATTGGACGAAGTGACCACTCTTGTCAATCTACTCTCTTTGGTTGTACCATGCAACCCTTCCACATAGAGCAATCAATTGGGGAAAGACCCATTCTGAATTTTTTTTTCAAGTTTTCCTCTTGAAAATTTTAATAGTGTCAGCGTTGACTGAGGGCCCTACACAAGGTTGTAGTTAAAGGAGGAGAAAACAAAAAAACAACATGCAATTGTATCGAACGGGCTCCCATAGACCATCGTATTCATGTGTGTGAATCTTGCACGTGGTTTACGGTGTGAAAATAAAATGAAAATGAATCTGCCAGACAAGCCCGTGCTCGATCGTCAGTGGAGCGCGCCATTGACGGTTTGAAATTGACCGGAAAAAGTATTAGTAGATTACTTCCCTTGCGAGCTTACCATATCTTGTCAATCGTGCCCACATGCTTACCTCCCCTTCACTTCAGAACTAAGTCTTGCATGCGAAGATTAACTTCTCTGTTTAGATTGCATATCTTGTATGGTTATAACCTGCAATGTCAGCGGTAAGACTACCTTTTCTGAAAATTCTACAACGATCCCCCAAGTCGCGTAGACAACATATGCAGCCTGTCACGTCTTCCCAAAAGGTTAACTTACTAGCTGGTGTACATTTCAGAGTTGTTAGCGTGTTCGTCTTCTCGTATTAGCGCCTCGAAATGATCGAAATTAACCTAGGTTTAAATGGCAGACTTTCAGAGTTGACCAATTTCTCTTACGCTAGCGAGTGACTGGTGGCCAGGCGTATGCTGATTGGCCGATCGAGACACACAGCTAAGCTTAGTTCAATTTACCGAGCTTATGGTGATATTACATATACCAACCGAGCTTATGGTGATATTACATATACCAACCGAGCTTATGGTGATATTACATATACCAACGTTCAGTCTGTGAATTCTGAAATGCTGCTCGGAAAACTCCGACGCACTTTTGTCGGAAATTACAAGCCATGAAAATAATATTGTAACTGCTCTGTATGGACAATTCCTACCCAAGACTTCTTTAGAACTCATAAAAGATTATTCTTTCCTCTTTTATTTATTTTTATTTATTTTATTTATTTTATTTATTTGACATGCACCGTTTGACCCAGTTCGAACGTCGCGCAAAATGGCGGCAAAGTCTCCAAGAAATGACAGTTTGTTGTTGTTTAAGACCAGGTGTACGCCCTTTGGAATAGCTACATGTAATAAAAGCGGACAAGAATAATCTTTTATGAGTTTTAAAGAAGTCTGAAGTAGGAATCGTCCATACCGAGAAGTTACAATAATATTTTCATGGCTTGCAATTTAAGCATCATTTCCACCTTGTATTTCTAATTCACAGACTGAACGTTGGTATATGTAATATCACCATAAGTTCGGTAAATTGAACTAAGCTAAGCTCTGCTGTGAAGATGGCAGCCGAGTCAGTTTAGACGTTCTCTAATAACGATTGTTAACTTTCTTATAGCACAGTTTGGCGAGGAAAAATCGCAGAAATATGGTTTTGGTACCGTTAGAAAGGAAAATGTGTCGCGCCAGTACTGTATTTACTTAGTTCTTTCCTTTTCTTCTCCTTTAATCTTCTAATAAAAAACCATGGACAAAACGCTTTTTGTGAGAAGGTTGTTTTAATGATAAATAATTCATAGTCATGGTTTTTATAGTCACTTCATATACATGTGTATTTACAAATATTTACAGTTTCAAAAATTTTAATTTTTCCTGAAAATTTATGTGAGTTCAATTTTTAATATGTTGTATTATGGTTGAAAATAAAAAAAAATTAGATAATTTTTATTGAGGACGGCTGAAGAGATTGATTGATGTATTACGCCGTATCCAATATTATTACACATATATCGTAACGTTTCCAGGTTTAGTGGGGAGGAAATCTCCAACTGTCAGTGGTTACTCGTTAATCATTCCACCCATCCACCCACTCCGAGCTTTTTTCTTCGGACTGATTGGATTTGAACTGGTGACTCATTGATGAAAGATGTGTGTCGACGTGAGACTTAAGCTCTACCAAATGAGCCAGTGACCCCCGAACCCGGAGTTTTATACGCTATAAATTTTCGAAGCTATTCCATTTGATCAGAAGGGATCCTCCAAAACAAACAATGTTCTGGAACTTGTTTCATTCATAGTGTCAAGAATTTTGTGAAATAAATTTGGCATTTTTTAAACCTCATTCGAGATTTAACTTAAACCTCAGTCCTGGGGCAGCTTTAAACCTAAATGTTCCCGTCCAAACTTGACCTTCTGTGTCTGTAAACGAGCCACTACCCTCCATCCTGTCAGAATAAAAAAAAGAAACTTTTAAAATACGATCAGAGGCACTGAATAAAAAGGAGACACTGCCGACCATTGTGTGGATTCATGGGCGCAATAAATGTTTTAAAAAAAAGTCTTATTCTTAAATTACTCTAACCACTTGGGTAGGCAACTAGATAATTCCTCTACCCACCTTCTTGATTATATAAATATTGTCTCTTTCATATAATGAGTCTCAAAGTTTCGGAAGCTGAATATGTTTAAGTGAATTAAATTTTTCTAAAATGCATGCATTGCAACAGACTATTATTACGTATAGCTGAAAAGTATAGTTAAAAAGCCTATACAACCAAATAAAAGCATTCGCAGCTATTATCGAAATTGTCACATCCTTGTTAATTGGACGGCTGTCGAGATTTAACGATATATTAGCCAAGAAGAAACATTAACAATTATAAAATATATTATGAACACTTAAGCACACGGGCACAGAGAAAATCTTCCCTTTTTATATTATAATGGTTAAAATTAGATATATGCACTTAATGCAAGTAAATAAGACGTATAACGTAAGCGAGTCTTAAACGTAAATTTACTTAATACAAACATGAGGTAGACCAATGTGATTCAAGCCGAGATGTTCAGTGAAAAGAACATCTTTTTTCTTTTTAAGAACATCCCGTCTTTAGTCAGATTAGCGGTAGACCTTCATTAAATACGCGGAAATGGCACTGTAAAATACTACGCACAAGTAAGGTCTGGACCAATGAACTATATGCGTGGAATGGACACGTCTCATTGGCTGGTTTGGATCGGACTTTGTAAAATGTGCCGCCATTGACAGTTGATAAGCGCGTGCAGAACAGATCTGGATGGACGCTCCACTATCTCCTAGTAATGGCGGCATTCGAAGCATATCAAGCACCACGTGACCTCCGTTCCACGCATATAGTTCATTGGTCTGGACTCCCTGAAGATCGACCAGAACTCGTGTAACTTCTTTGTTTATAATCTCAAATGTATCGACAGGTGTTTTCTACCCCTGAAGCCAAACCCTTGAATCCAATTTATCAACAAGCGCTTTGTACCCCTGAAACCAAGCCCTTGAATACAATTTATCGACAGGCGTTTTGTACCCCTGAAACCCGATCTTTGAATCCAATTTATCGACAGGCGTTTTTTACCCCTGAAACCCGATCTTTGAATCCAATTTATCGACAGGTGTTTTGTACCCCTGAAACCAAATCCTTGAATCAAATTTATCCACAGGCGTTTTGTACCCATGAAATCAAATCCATGAATCCATTCTATCGACAGGCGTTTTGTACCCCTGAAGCCAAACCCTGGAATCCAATTTATCCACAGGGATTTTGTACCCCTGAAGCCAAACCCTTGAATCAAATTTATCGATAAGCGTTTTGTACCCCTGAAACCAAACCCTTGAATCCATTTCATCGACAGGTGTTCTGTACCCCTGAAACCAAATCCATGATTCCAATTTATCGACAGGCGGTTTGTACCCCTGAAATCAAATCCTTGAATCCAATTTATCGACAGGCGTTTTGTACCCCTGAAACCAAATCCATGAATCCAATTTATCCACAGGCGTTTATTGCCCCTGAAGCCAAAACCTTGTATCCAATTTATCGACAAGCGTTTTGTATCCCTGAAACCAAATCCTTGAATCTAATTTATCCACAGGCGTTTTGTACCCCTGAAACCCGATCTTTGAATCCAATTTATCGACAGGCGTTTTTTTACCCCTGAAGCCAAACCCTTGAATCCAATTTATCGACAGATGTTTTGTACCCCTGAAATCAAATCCTTGAATCCAATTTATCGACAGGCGTTTTTTTTACCCCTGAAGCCAAACCCTTGAATCCAATTTATCGACAGATGTTTTGTACCCCTGAAACCAAATCCTGGAATCCAATTTATCGACAGGCGTTTTGTACCCCTGAAGCCAAACCCTTGTATCCAATTTATCTGCAAGCGTTTTGTACCCCTGAAACCAAATCCTTAAATCCATTTTATCGACAGGCGTTTTGTACCCCTGAAGCCAAACCCTTGAATCCAATTAATCCATATGGGTTTTGTATCCCTGAAGCCAAACCCTTGAATCCAATTTATCGACAAGCGTTTTGTACACCTGAAACCAACCCTTAAATCCAATTTATCGACAAGCGTTTTGTACCCCTGAAACCAAACCCTTAAATCCGATTTATCGACAGGCGTTTTGTACCCCTGAAACCAAATCCTTGAATCTAATTTATCGAAAGGCGTTTTATACCCCTGAAACCAAACCCTTTAATCCAATTTATCTACAAGCGTTTTGTACCCCTGAAACCAAATACTTGAATCCAATTGATCTGCAAGCGTTTTGTACCCCTAAAACTAAATCCTTGAATCCAATTAATCGATAAGCGTTTTGTACCCCTGAAACCAAATCCATGAATCAAATTCATCACAGGCGTTTTGTACCCCTGAAACCAAACCCTTGAATCCAATTTATCTGCAAGCGGTTTTTACCCCTGAAACCAAACCCTTGAATCCAATTTATCTACAAGCGTTTTGTACCCCTGAAGCCAAACCCTTAAATCCAATTTATCCACAGGCGTTTTGTACCCCTGAAGCCAAACCCTTGAATCCAATTCATCGACAAGCGTTTTGTACCCCTGAAATCAAACCCTTAAATCCAATTTATCGACAAGCGTTTTGTACCCCTGAAACCAAATCCTTGAATCCAATTTATCAACAGGCGTTTTGTACCCCTGAAGCCAAACCCTTGAATCCAATTTATCGGCAGGCGTTTTGTACCCCTGAAACCAAATCCTGGAATCCAATTTATCGATAGAGTGCTCATCAACTCACTCGGAACATCCTTCGGCTATCTTCGCTCGCTACCGGTCGGCTTTGACACGCCTCGGACAGTTTGCGGTTTTCACACGGTAAATCACCGTATTTTTGGGCTGAATAAAAATGGCGTCGAAAGTAAATATCAAAATGTTTTACTACAGACGAAAAAAGAAAATAAAAATAATTATGAATTTATTAAATGCTAATATCATTTAGAAAGATATTTGTTTATATATTTTATTTAGCCCGGTTAACCACATGTTGTAGACAGACGCAGTTTCGGTCCATATCAGGAATCCTCCAATGCTTCAATTATATAACTGATCGAGGCTGAAAGTTAACAAACCGAGTGTTTCAGTCCCTAACATTATCACGGGGACACTTCTGTGGGACCCTCAATAGGATTTGGGAATTGTACGGCTTCACGGCTACCTATTTGGTCGTGATAAATGACCTGCAGTCTATCAGAGGGTATTTCACGCACGTAAATCCCCGAAGTGTCAGAGTGCTCATCAACTCTGAAACTTCGGGGATTAACGTACGTGTAATTAAATATGTTCCGACTGCCGACCGGTAGCGAGCGAAGACAGCCGAAGTTTGTTCCGACTGATGTATCATCTCCAGACAAGGTACAAAAGGCAGATCCTTGCCCATGCAGATAGTTACCTTGTTTTCAGAAGATGCATGTATCGACTCGCCGTGTATTATCATTGTGGGTATATAAGAAATCAAATTTTCATCTCATGCTTAAAATACAGAATGAAGCCAAAAGTTTTGAATTTAGCAGACAATTTTCTATACTTTTTCCAACTGAGAAAAACACAGAAAAAAGTCTTCCTTTTTCAATATAAACGGGTTTCCGCATTTTCGTAGCGAGTGTGCCTTTCAGTCTCAAAGCTATTGCTGCAAATATAATATAGCCCGCCATTCTAATCTAAAGTTCGTCTCGGTTATTTAAATTTTGTTTAATTTTCGAACATTATTTGGGATGGTGCAGGCCACAAACTCCAAGAGAATTTGTGAAAAAGTGCGAATATAAGTATCTCATGCCACTTTAAAGGTACACTCGCCGCGAAAATACAGAATAGTGGTTACGTTAAAAGCAGTGGACGGTTCTCTGTATTTTTTCCAGACAGAAGAAGTTAGGAACTTTCTTTTTTTACCAGAAATTGAAAGTTTTGGCATCATTTAGTATTTTTAATTTGAAATTGAAAAACAGATTTTTCAAGTACCCGCAATGTAAACAAACTTCGAACCTGAGCATGCGCACAAGTGCCCTAATGTCCTGAGTCGTGTGGGCGATCTTACGATACAGTATCATTTTACAAATTTTGTCTGAGAAATACAGACTAACGATCGAGTAAGAGTGACTAAAAAAGTCTGCCGAGTGCAAACCACAGACCACTAAAATCCAACAATCCAACACTTAAGTTAACAGACACTGATCTGTGTTGCTTTTGTAATCGAGCTTCGATTCTTCGTTTCTTTTTCATCCTCATTTATACATTCTAAACCGAATTGGACATGTGTGCTATGTTTAATTTTTAGTGGTTTTAGTTGTAGTAATCTCGTGTAAATTGGGTTTCTTAACAAATGTCAAACAGGCTATGATGGTAAGTGGACCTTTAAAAAACCTGTATACCATTGTATGCACGATCAAATACTCAAACGTAGAGTCTGGTAAAATTATAACTGTATCATATAAATTATTTATAATTCAACCCTGTGTGAAAGAACACGACTTAAGTATTATATCAAGCTGAGATGAAATAAATTAATAAAATCTATATTAAGTAGGAAGTCTTATGCGTAATACGTGCTATGTATGACGAAAAAAAAATATATAAATTAGGTCTATGTTGTTTCTTACTTCTCTTGTATTCACTCATATTTCCTTATCCGATGGACTTAGAGGAGATGAACGAGAAAGTAATTAGTAAAAACAGTACAGGCGCGGTACATTTATCTTTCCAAGGGTACCAAAACCATATCTATACGATTTTTCCTCGGCAAACTGTGCTATAAGAAAGTTGCGAAGCGTTTCCAGAGAAAGACTTACTGACTCGGTAGCACAGTCACGTTAATCAATGGTGTGAGGGGGTACATCAGCAATGGTGAAGCTGGGGTGGGGGGGGGGGGGGGGGGGGGTAAATAAGCTGGATAGAATATGTTTCAGATCGAAAATGCGCTTATTTGCTCTGTTTTGAGCATTGTTAAAAAAAACATTTACTAACTTCCCAAATTGTGTATATAAATTCTATCGAGCTTATGTCCCGGGCTACACCATTGACAATTACATAATGGTGGAGTCCAAAATGCCAGTCTAAATAGGAGGTCGAGAGAATCGCGAGACATGTGGGGGAGGGGGGGGGGCTGTGGTATCCCGATACGATACGTTTAAAGTGCCCCAAACTACCGAAAATACATTCTTAAACCTCTGTGCTATTTGTTGCTTGTGTGAAGATGAGGTTTTCCTTGATCCCATTGACAGTTGTATATTGAGTTTTAGTTGGGAATTCATTTTCTTCATTGTTGTAGTTGCGAGGATTAACCCGACGGACCCTCGCCGCTACACACTATCTATCGCCGCTACACACTATCTATCGCCGCTACACACTATCTATCGCGGCTACACACTATCTATCGCCGCTACACACTATCTATCGCCGCTACACACTATCTATCGCCGCTATACACTATCTATCGCCGCTACACACTATCTATTGCGGCTACACACTATCTATCGCCACTACATACACACTATCTATCGCGGCTACACACTATCTATAGCCGCTACACACTATCTATCGCGGCTACACACTATCTATCGCGGCTACACACTATCTATCGCCGCTACACACTATCTATCGCCGCTACACACTATCTATCGCCGCTAGACACTATCTATCGCCGCTACACACCATCTATCGCCGCTGCAACGGGCTGTAGCATTAGCAGCCGGGATCTCCCTGAGTCACTTCATATAAGATACCTTTAAGTGGAAAATCGACTGGCGGTCCTACATCCAGACCGATTAGTTGGTATTTTTCTACTAGTCTGAAGGCCAACGAAAACCCACAACAACATTGGCGGTGTGTCCTTTTTTAAAAGCACACGTTAAAATAAAGCGTACAGGACACACAGCTGGTCGATAACAAAACGTCTGTGTTCATTTCAGATCAATTTACAATCTCAAATCAATTAGTTTTTGTTTTGTCTTTTTTTTTCTGTATTTCTCAGAATAAGACCTTAAAATAAGTTTACTGTAAGCTCGTTTAAAAAAGCCAACCTGGGTTCAAATCTTAGGGTGCTGGTGAATACATGACCAGGCTCGGTGTTTGCTGGAATTGTGTGAACCTAACAAATTAAATGTTCAGCTTCTAATAAGTAATAGAAAAACGATTTCAAATTTTGCCAAAAGTAGAACAGAACCAGTTACCTCTGTCCGGAGAAAAAACAGAGACGTGAAAATGTAAGTTTATTTCATCCAATAGCACTGGTTTGTATCCTCGTCCTATTTGAGGATTATTTGTTGAGCAACGCATTTCACCGAGGCAAGTCAGGAAGGCAAATGAATCTGGTACACTGGATGTGTTTTAAAAGTTTGAATTTTGGCAGCTTATGTCACTTTAACCTTGATCATCAGTATAATATAGAACAGATTTTTTCAAACCACCGCAGATTTCCAGTAAAGAATGGGATCTATAATCACCAGTACATGATTGATTGATGTTTTACAATGCACTCAACATTACTGGACTTGTATGGCTGTGTTGCCAGCCAATAGGGGCACCTAGAGTTGTGACTACATTCTCCCCATCTTCGGGTTTTACCAAAGAGAGTAGATTGACAAGAGTGGTCATTCGTCCGCGCCATGTTGAATTTGAACTGACACGATTCGATTATTAGGAACCTCCTTTCTGTAGGGGGCGCCCTCCTGTTGAATCGTGTAGTCGGAACACCCTTCCGCTAGGGGGCCAGAAGAACATGCCGGCAATACTGATTGGACGAAGTGACCACTCTTGTCAATCTACTCTCTTTGGTTGTACCATGCAACCCTTCCACATAGAGCAATCAATTGGGGAAAGACCCATTCTGAATTTTTTTTTCAAGTTTTCCTCTTGAAAATTTTAATAGTGTCAGCGTTGACTGAGGGCCCTACACAAGGTTGTAGTTAAAGGAGGAGAAAACAAAAAAACAACATGCAATTGTATCGAACGGGCTCCCATAGACCATCGTATTCATGTGTGTGAATCTTGCACGTGGTTTACGGTGTGAAAATAAAATGAAAATGAATCTGCCAGACAAGCCCGTGCTCGATCGTCAGTGGAGCGCGCCATTGACGGTTTGAAATTGACCGGAAAAAGTATTAGTAGATTACTTCCCTTGCGAGCTTACCATATCTTGTCAATCGTGCCCACATGCTTACCTCCCCTTCACTTCAGAACTAAGTCTTGCATGCGAAGATTAACTTCTCTGTTTAGATTGCATATCTTGTATGGTTATAACCTGCAATGTCAGCGGTAAGACTACCTTTTCTGAAAATTCTACAACGATCCCCCAAGTCGCGTAGACAACATATGCAGCCTGTCACGTCTTCCCAAAAGGTTAACTTACTAGCTGGTGTACATTTCAGAGTTGTTAGCGTGTTCGTCTTCTCGTATTAGCGCCTCGAAATGATCGAAATTAACCTAGGTTTAAATGGCAGACTTTCAGAGTTGACCAATTTCTCTTACGCTAGCGAGTGACTGGTGGCCAGGCGTATGCTGATTGGCCGATCGAGACACACAGCTAAGCTTAGTTCAATTTACCGAGCTTATGGTGATATTACATATACCAACCGAGCTTATGGTGATATTACATATACCAACCGAGCTTATGGTGATATTACATATACCAACGTTCAGTCTGTGAATTCTGAAATGCTGCTCGGAAAACTCCGACGCACTTTTGTCGGAAATTACAAGCCATGAAAATAATATTGTAACTGCTCTGTATGGACAATTCCTACCCAAGACTTCTTTAGAACTCATAAAAGATTATTCTTTCCTCTTTTATTTATTTTTATTTATTTTATTTATTTTATTTATTTGACATGCACCGTTTGACCCAGTTCGAACGTCGCGCAAAATGGCGGCAAAGTCTCCAAGAAATGACAGTTTGTTGTTGTTTAAGACCAGGTGTACGCCCTTTGGAATAGCTACATGTAATAAAAGCGGACAAGAATAATCTTTTATGAGTTTTAAAGAAGTCTGAAGTAGGAATCGTCCATACCGAGAAGTTACAATAATATTTTCATGGCTTGCAATTTAAGCATCATTTCCACCTTGTATTTCTAATTCACAGACTGAACGTTGGTATATGTAATATCACCATAAGTTCGGTAAATTGAACTAAGCTAAGCTCTGCTGTGAAGATGGCAGCCGAGTCAGTTTAGACGTTCTCTAATAACGATTGTTAACTTTCTTATAGCACAGTTTGGCGAGGAAAAATCGCAGAAATATGGTTTTGGTACCGTTAGAAAGGAAAATGTGTCGCGCCAGTACTGTATTTACTTAGTTCTTTCCTTTTCTTCTCCTTTAATCTTCTAATAAAAAACCATGGACAAAACGCTTTTTGTGAGAAGGTTGTTTTAATGATAAATAATTCATAGTCATGGTTTTTATAGTCACTTCATATACATGTGTATTTACAAATATTTACAGTTTCAAAAATTTTAATTTTTCCTGAAAATTTATGTGAGTTCAATTTTTAATATGTTGTATTATGGTTGAAAATAAAAAAAAATTAGATAATTTTTATTGAGGACGGCTGAAGAGATTGATTGATGTATTACGCCGTATCCAATATTATTACACATATATCGTAACGTTTCCAGGTTTAGTGGGGAGGAAATCTCCAACTGTCAGTGGTTACTCGTTAATCATTCCACCCATCCACCCACTCCGAGCTTTTTTCTTCGGACTGATTGGATTTGAACTGGTGACTCATTGATGAAAGATGTGTGTCGACGTGAGACTTAAGCTCTACCAAATGAGCCAGTGACCCCCGAACCCGGAGTTTTATACGCTATAAATTTTCGAAGCTATTCCATTTGATCAGAAGGGATCCTCCAAAACAAACAATGTTCTGGAACTTGTTTCATTCATAGTGTCAAGAATTTTGTGAAATAAATTGGGCTTTTTTTTAACCTCATTCGAGATTTAACTTAAACCTCAGTCCTGGGGCAGCTTTAAACCTAAATGTTCCCGTCCAAACTTGACCTTCTGTGTCTGTAAACGAGCCACTACCCTCCATCCTGTCAGAATAAAAAAAAGAAACTTTTAAAATACGATCAGAGGCACTGAATAAAAAGGAGACACTGCCGACCATTGTGTGGATTCATGGGCGCAATAAATGTTTTAAAAAAAAGTCTTATTCTTAAATTACTCTAACCACTTGGGTAGGCAACTAGATAATTCCTCTACCCACCTTCTTGATTATATAAATATTGTCTCTTTCATATAATGAGTCTCAAAGTTTCGGAAGCTGAATATGTTTAAGTGAATTAAATTTTTCTAAAATGCATGCATTGCAACAGACTATTATTACGTATAGCTGAACTGTTAACACATGATTGTCTTCAAAACATTCCCGATTTCTATTGTGAGGTATCTTCAGAATTTTCTCGATCTCTACTGTGACGTATTGTTTATTCGCCGGCTGTTTACAACGTAGTTAGTTTGACCTAGATCTTTAGCCGTTGTTGTGACTTATCTTTAGATGATTCTCGATCTATTGTGACATAATGTCTGGTGCCTAATGCTTATTCATAACCATTTGTACTGCGGAATTTAAGGAACTTTCTCGAAGCTTGAATATAAACCTCTCTCTAGTCTACAGATATGTTAATTTATGCAAATACTTAGATCTTTCTAGAATTTCTTAGAGTGTATATAAAGACATTATTTTGGTAGTTGATCAGTCAGTTTCCAGTTGAACTCAGGGTACTATATAGATGCTATTAAGCCTATAAAGGCTATATTTTGGATGCTATATGAGTCAGTTTCCATCTGAACTCAGTTTACTATTTTGAATGAGAAAGTCAGATTGTTCTGACTCGTCTGTGACACAGTTAGTTTTCGAACTGTACTCTTGGATGATATAAGTCCATTCTTATTCAGTCTGCTTTATGTAATTGTCAGTGATTCCTGGCTTGTGAATTTGATAAAGAATTTATTCTGTGCTTTTTAATTTTGTTAAGTTTGCTTTTTAATATAAATCAAAATCTGTACATAAAATCTGCTGGTCTGTTGTTACTTCCTTTTATCATAATTTTGTCTCGTAACATCTGTGACATAGTTAGATTTAGAACTGTACTCTTGGATGATATAAGTCCATTCATATTCAGCCTGCTTTATATAACTGTCAGTGATTCCTGACTTGTGAATTCTATCAAGAATTTATTTTGTGGATTTACCAGTGATTTAAAGATTCATTCTGTGGATCTACATTTCGTGGTCATTGGATTTAAACCAGTCAACTTCGTGAAGGATTACAGATTTCTCGGAACTGTAATTACTTAACTTATATAAGTAAGTCATTTTGATATATGTTTTCTTTCCAACGTTTATGTAATATTTGCCTGTTACAAATAAGTTAGTCCGTTTGCTTTTTAATATAAATCAAAATTTGTACATAAAATCTGCTGGTCTGTTGTTACTTTCTTTTATCATCATTTTGTCTAGTAACACTATATAAGTTTGACACACATGTAGGGTGCAAATTTTGAGTTGATATCATTACCTGTTAACATGACTAATTTGACATTTTGTTTATTCTGAACTCATGCTGGTCGAAAACAGTCCTGATGGCATTTAACACGGGGAAAAAATTGGGTCTGTTTTAGTGACCCAATACTATTAGTTACACAGTCTGTGTGTGACCCAATACGGAAATATATGGGGTTTGTAAAATCCATATTGAGCCATTAAGATCGTTTTGATAAAAACACCAGAAGCCTGTTTCACAAAGCGCTGCCATAGCAACCCATACTGTAGAGATACATTGCTATGGTAGTTACGCAAAAACTTACGCTATGCCGCTTTGTGAAACAGGCTCCAGAAATTTTACATTAATTCTAATAAAGAAATTTCTCCTTACCTATTTTCTACAAACTGTCCTTGAAAGAAAGAGCCATTTGGCCAAGAATATTTCCCACGGCCGTTGAATTTATTGTCCACGAAATCCCCTTCGTATACTGCCCCAGACGGATGGGTTAATTTCCCTTGTCCGTTCATCTTGTCATTCTCCCACTGTCCTTCGTAAACGACTCCGTCAACGAAATAGTTTGTGCCGGTACCACACCTCTGCTGAGACCCATCAATTTGTATGTAAAATCCATCTACAAATGAAACATACACAGATGTCAAGGTATAAGATGTATTGTGTTTACATGGTAACCAACAAGGCAAGGTTTCCTGGAAGTCAATTTTTGCGGACGAATATCTGCATCAAAATGAGCAAAAATAGTTAAATTTAGTCCCATAAAAACTGAATTGCAGTTAATTTAGTAGGGAAGTATTCAATTTCTGGCAGCTAGAATTCTCAATTTTATTATGAAATAACTCATTACTTGAGGTTACGGTCTCAAAAAATGTGGACCTATGAAGGCCTCCAAGGCTCAGAAGACCTCAGTCAGCAGAGCCATAGTCTCTCAGTCTAACACAAGCCTTCCATTGACTATGGGTTTGCATCCCAAAGTCCTAATATTGAAAAATAGTTGGGTGGGCTTCTAACTCAATTTTTTAAACTCAAGAGTTGTGTGGTATTCCCTTAAGGTCACACTCACAGGTGTCCTCCAGACGAAGTGTAAAAGAGCAACATCAACATGTATTAGTGTCAGTGATAAAATCTTGAGAGCAGTAAAAAACATTAACCCATCACTACATAGACAATAATTATTTAGTCAGACCAAAATTTTGCAAAACCTTCTAAAAAAAGATACCTATAGACAGTCATTTTTGTTACTGGACAGATGTGACAGACTCACTGATAAAAATTGGTGTTCAAAAGCTAGCAAAAGTTCAACAAGAAAGAATAGATTGATTGACTGATGTTTTACGGCACACTCAAGATTATTTCACTTATATGGCGGCGTTGCCAGGTTTTTTAGTGGGGGAGGAAACCGGGCTCATTGCCCAGAGGAAGCTATCAACCTTTGGCGTCTTGGCGAGTACCTGGCAACGCTTCCACATACGGCGACCGTGTGAATGAGGGAATCCACTGAACAATTTTTTAACTTTTATTTGGTCTGAGTGTCATTTGAACCAGCGTCGCATCGATGGAAGGTCTGTGCGGGGCTGAGGGACAATCGCTCTAACCCACTAGACCACCGAGGCCCCAAAACAAGAAACGAGGCATGATATTTACCATATTTGTCCCCATTTGGAAAAATATAAACCCCTTTATTGACTTCAGCTTCCTCCTTTCCTTTCTCTTTTTTCTTCTCAACTAGAAAAAGAAAATTATGAACAAATAAAAATATTTTAATTCAGAAAATTACCAGTAAAACTTAAAGTGGAATTTAGATTGTCAAGTGAAATTAAGCATTTAAAGTTCATTTACCTGGAAAAACTAAAGGATTGGCGTTGAAATGAAAATTACAGGTGAATGCATACATCATACATGTATAAACGCATGAGAGTCGTGTGTACCATAGTTGGTTCAGTATGATAACTGGTCGGATACCGGTGGTGTAGTGACAATAGGTTTCTAGCAAAGACATGGTATAGTCCCAAAATCCAACACTAATCGACCGCAGCAACACCTCAGGCACAGCGAGGGCAATTTTATGAAAAAGTTGTCTTTTTACAGTAGTTACGGCTTTTAAATGAATTATTTGGAAGGACTTCGGATTTCAGATTTAAGCTAAGTCTTAACTATCCTTAATCTCAACTACCTGTCAGCTATTACCGCCTATTATATCTTTGAAACATTCCTCAAGATTTTCACTGAACCAGTTGATTTCTTCGTAATCCGTTGTTAAACTGTTAAATCGTTCTTTGTAAAGCATAGCATAAAAATTGATCCTAATGACTTTACACGAGTTATCTCACCCTTATAATGGCGGTTTAATGTGTGGCTCTACCAATCTCATTCTCGCGAGATCCCCTGCTACTACGTGAATGCTACGGACCTCTCAGGCCGTTCCAAGCCATTGTCTTTGTCTGCTAAGGGGAATCCCCTTTTGCCAGTGCTGCGGAGGAATACTCTCACTTCAATCACATGACGTAGACATACAAAATAGCATGTTGAACGCTGGCCTGTTCACAATGGCGGAGGGTAGAAATATAGTCCCTGTATTTCCTCAACGATAATTCAAAACTTAAGGGTGTGTACCAAAAACGAAATACAAGACAACATATAGAATCAGTTAAACATCACGTACAAATCAATTTTGGAAGTAAGTTAGATTACCCAAATTTTGGGTAAAATGGCTTGGAACGGCATGAGAGGTCCGTCGCGTTCACGTAGTAGCAGGGGATCTCGCGAGAATGAGATTGTGGCTCTACCTGACCGGCAAAGTAAGTAAACCAGGATAGAGACACACAAGTGCGGCTATTTTTACAGAAGAGTACATCTGATGGGCTGTTTTTAAAAAACTACACTGATAAATTATGAACTCTAAGTTTACTTTTGACTTATTTTCTGCGCTCACGTCTAGGCTTTGTCTATTTACATATTATTGAATATACACACAAGCTTTATTGAGTGCTTAGTTTTCGTTATGTGTGTTTTGGACACAATTAGGGTCATTTTCTTAGTTGCTACATGAGGTAAGCATTATTTCTAATTCATTTCTAAAATAAAGGATGGTATGTTACATAAACAGCACATTCATTCTTACCGACTGGCATCATGGAATTTCATTAACCGGAGGGATTTAAGTGAACCAAATTAAATGACAGGTGAACGCGTTCAACGCGCACTATGGTTACCGTCCCTATCGCGTGACATTGCGAGAAAATGTCCATTTAAACATTTTCGTATTTTTCAACTTTTGTTTGGGATCAGGCCAGGTCAAATTTCGATTTTTTTCGAATTAAAAATCTCAATTTTATTGTTATTCTTCGCCAATGTAGTATTTCTTTGGTAATTAAGCGTGAATTGAAACAAAGGTCTTAGTTTCGTAATCCAGCCATCGACTGTTTTCGTTTGTCGGCAAGGTCGGAAACTTGCCTTGTAAAATTTACAAAATGTTTCGGTCTACAAGTCTTGTACGCACTGTTTTTAGGCGATCAGTTACACCAAAAGCCCTACGATCTTCGAGCAGTCGATGTTTATGCACTCAATCTCTTAAACCTTTAGCAGCACGAAGTCGAAGGTGAGACGTCTTACTTTTGCAACAACAACGTCAACATTAAGCTGTCTGCTTTTCAATGTCCCCTTAAATGTCACTTGTCAGTTTCAAATTCAATTGATCTTAAATTACGTTAATAAGAATCTAACTGAGTGGATAATAATGCATATGCAGCTCTTAAAGCTTGTAAATTGTATTTGGAATTTAATTGTATAAATACTGAGTAGCCTAATTTTTATTCTTTTGCCTGCACTATTTTTATTTCAAAATTCAATGCCAATTATTTATAAATCAGGCTCGTATTTTTGATGAATGCGTTTAATTGCAATGTTAGGTATCAAATGTTTACTTTCAACTGTCCATAGAATAATGATCGTTTAAATTTAATTATGATGAGAATTTTTCTTATCTTTTATCTTTTTCTTTCTTTTTCTATACTTCACTCTGGAAATATACCAGTCATTTTTTAGACCACTTTTCTTTGGCCTGGCTTATGATACAACCTCTTTTTATGGAAAAGAAAACCGAGGACAATGGCCAAAACAGTGGACACTGAAGGTCACTGCAACATTGTCCTCAATTCCCCCCCCCCCCCCCCCCCCCTCTCCTCAAAGGAAAGGCCTGCATCATTGTACATTGTTCGTTTTCCATCATCTGCGTGTACAAAACGAAAACCTGTGACCCGTCATGAAAGGCCTGACTATAGAATGACT
Organism: Lepidochitona cinerea; assembly: GCA_963971465.1. Classification (NCBI taxonomy): domain Eukaryota; kingdom Metazoa; phylum Mollusca; class Polyplacophora; order Chitonida; family Tonicellidae; genus Lepidochitona; species Lepidochitona cinerea. The sequence goes on from OZ020565.1 coordinate 3,241,119, forward strand.
AAATACGGAAAGTATTACCATTGGTATTCCAATCTATGGAAACGATTCAATGTTTCCCACTGCCAGTGAAATTTCAGTTGCTTTTTCTTCTTTCAGCTGCTCAAGACTTCCAGCTAACCATGTTTGTAAAGTTTCACCTGTTCAACATGCCAGGGGATATAGCTCAGGTATAAAATGAGTTATTATTTCAAATGAAAAAGAATGATAAAAAACAATATTCACATCATATAAAAATTGATTGTATTTTGGTCAAATACTTTTTATAGTGTGTAGTCTTGATAAAACAAGGCTTTAAAAGTGCCTGTGACATTTGTTTCATTTATATACTTTATTTATATATTAAAGGGGCATGAGCTGCCCAAATGTTGATATTTTGACGTTGAAACAGAATTTTGAAATTATCGGCTATTTTTCCCAAGGCGTATTATTCCGAAGCTTTATAGTGCTTCTAGTCTCGAAAATGTACGATAAAGTATTGTTTTGAACTAACGTTGGCTTAGAATGAATGAATGGTCGTCCCGGTTATTTAAATTTTGTTTACTTTTCGAACACATTTTCGGTTCGTACAGACCCCATACTGTATGGATTTTTCTCATTCCAACGCCAATCATTTAGATTTTCGACGGCCTTCAAAGCCTCTTACTGTCGTGACGATCAGAAGTTATGAAAAAAGTGTGAATTTCGGCAGCTCATGCCACTTTAATATAAATTATAAGGTAAATATTTGAAGCTGAAATGTATCACGTTTTCAACCTCGAAAATAGTTTTATCATTGATCAATCAAAACTTTCTGGTTTCCCATCCTCCTCAAAATAATACTTAATGCGATATAAACTTTAAAAAAACAACAATACTTACAACAATTTAAACTGAGCTAGGTAATATTTTGCAGGTTTACCTGACCATAATAAGCTTGTTTTACCCGCCCTCTCCCCGACCATGGAAATGGGTAGTTTAGTGAGCTGGCAAAAAGAGGAGGGAGAACGTGTTAATGAAGGTGATCTCCTGGCTGAAATAGAAACAGATAAAGCCACTATGGGATGGGAGTCCACAGAAGAAGGGTATCTAGCCAGAATCTTTATCCCCGCTGGCACTAAAGATATCCCTATCGGGAAGGTATGATATCAATCTTTGTCCGTGCTGGTTGTTAAGATATCCATATCGAGGTGTAGTATCAAGAGAGGCCTTTGCTGTCCTCCAAGCAAATATCCCAGTTTCAACCCCCACTCCACCAGGGGCCAGGCCTGTTTCACAAAGCGGTGTAGAGTAAGTTTTTACGTAAGTGCCATAGCAACCCATACTGTAGAAATACGCTGCTATTAAAGTTACGCCAAAAAATACATCTACGCCTTTTTGTGAAACAGGCTGCGGCCATATAAGTGAAATAGTCTTGAGTGCGGCGTAAAACATCAATCAATCTAATTTTCAGTGAAGTTATTTACTTTGCACAGCTCATGCTCAGCGAATATTGCAGAGTATAGTAAGTAACAATAACTGGCATAAAATATATGATGTTGGAAATAAATGATAGAATATTATTCTGAAGGTTTTACTTTTTCATATTAAGGCTAGCGTCCCTTATTTTAGCTTTAACCCATTTCAACCGCACCACATTATACATCTCCAAAAGGAATGCCACTACTTTTAAACTTTCTTCATACTTATTTTAAATACCGATGATATGAATTTTTTTTCAGCTTTTGTGTATTATAGTTGAAAATGAGTCAGATGTGGCAGCCTTCAAAGATTACGTACCCACAGCTGCAGATGACCAGTTAATAGGCGATGCTAAACAAGCCCCACCCACTCCTGCCCCGCCCCCTCCAGCCCCTGCTGCCCCAGCCCCACCTCCCACACCACAAGCAGCACCATCAACGCCACCCCCTGCTCAAGTTCAACAATCTGGTGCAAGGGTGTTTGCCAGTCCTCTAGCAAAGACTTTAGCTGCTGAGAAAGGCGTCGATCTGAATGTAAGTAAATTTGTTCATTACAAATGAAATGTCAGTGGTTTCACACCAATGGGTCACGGCTTCGAATCCCACTCAGTCCCAAAAAAATTGGAAATTTTTCTGACTGGGTTTTCACTCGAACAACCTATGTGGGATGGTTGCCAGTTACCAAAGGAAGGTACAGAGCCCGGTTTCCTCCCACAATAAAACTGGCCATTTAAATGCAATAATCTTGAGCGCGGCGTAAAACACCAAACAATCAATCAATCAACCAGTGATTTCAAGAGACATATTGCCCTTTAATTTATATAATGTTGAGTTCAGCACTAAACGGAATGTAATCGACAACACTGTAGTGAATTAAAGTGGATTTAACTTCCAGTGTTAAATTTCAAACTTTCTCAATTTACAGCAAGTAGGAGGTGGCTCAGGGCCTGATGGACGAATTCGTGGACAAGATATTTTGAACTTTTCACCCTCAGCTGCTCCCATGGCAACGGGTGCTCCTCCAATAGCCACACCCACTCCTGGAACAGTATTTACTGATATACCTCTTTCCAATGTTAGACAGGTTAGAATAATTTTGTAATTATTTCAGCTGTAATACTAATAAGTAGATTTCTTTCTGTGGCGTTAACAAATTGGGCAAGAAGAAATAAATGCAGCATTAAATGTCAAAGGATACACCCAAGGGTAATGTACACAACATATCTCAAGTAAAATTGTTTAAGCCCTTCTGTCCAAAAAAAAATCTAAATTTATTTCCAGGCAAAAAGACAATTTTTTTCTAGTTCAAAATAATACTTTAACATACATTCTTGAGACTTATAGCTCTAAAAGGCTTCTGGGGCCTCCGTGGCTCAGTAGGTAGAGCGTTGGACGCTTAATCCGAACAGCCTTCCACCAATGGGTCGCGGATTCAAATCCTACTCAGTCCCCCCAAAATTGGAAAATTTTCTGACTGGGTTTTCACTCGAACAACCTATGTGGGATGGTTGCCAGTTACCAACAGAAGGTCGTGGATTTCCTCCAGGCATAGAGCCCGGTTTCCTCCCACATGAAAACTAGTAACACCGCCATTTAAGTGAAATAATCTTGAGCGCGGCGTAAAACACCAAACAATCAATCAATCAACCAAAGGCTTCTGGGTTATACTTCTTGAGAAAAATAACCGATAATTACAAAACTTTGTGTAACCGAAAAAGTTTCAACATATTGGCAGCTCAAGTCACTTTAATAGTCAACAAGAGGTCAAGCATTGTGATAACAAAAAAATTAAATTCAATTGAAATTATTAAATTCAGTTACACTTGACGAAGACACCGGTACAGGTGTCGAAAGCTCGTGATGTTCAAAACAACCTACTACATGGGGCTGCTTAATTTTTTATCATTATTGTGATAACAGTTACGCTAACTTGAGTCTGTTACTTTCTGTCTTGATTAGGTAATAGCCAAGCGTTTGTTACAATCCAAACAGACTATTCCCCATTATTATCTCTCTGTGGATATCAACATGGAGAACATCATCAGGTGAGATATGGCTGTCATTCTTTAAAAATATAAGTTTTATTGTCGTTAAAAAATTGAGACATCACCATGTAGTCAGTTGGTTTTATAACTTACTATGTGGTGATGTCTTACTTTTTTATCATTAGTATGGAACCCACGTTTAAAGAGAGTTTCAAACATTTTTTATAATTTTTATTGTCGTTAAGGTCATTCTGTGTAATACTCATGTATCATAACCTTCAAAATATTTAAAATTATATTTCAATCCGTTTTACCAAGCTCTTGTGGAAGATCGGCGGTTTCCTCCGAGCAAATGGCCCGGTTTCCTGCCCCACTAAACCTTGCAATGCCGCCATATAAATGAAATAATCTTGAGTGCAGCATAAAACATCAATCCATCACTCAAAATAATTACATCAATGTTAACTAAGACTACTGAAATGTTCCAAACAGCTACCTACTTCATCTCGGCATAAAAACTTTACGATCGATACAAGTATTTCTCTGCCACAGATCTAGCCATTCAACTTATCATAGTTTTATACTGGTAACACTTTTGTTCTTTGAGAGTATAATGAAATGACATACATAATGTCTCGAGTTAATATAGCCATGATAGAAAATATGTTTTTAGATGCCGAATATCAATTTGAAATCTGGTTGACCCAGTTGATAGTCTCTAATGATGACGAAAATCTTCCATAGTTTGGTTGATGGTTTTGTCTTAAACGTAAAAAATATAAAATCAGGAATGCCTATTTAATTTGTTGTTTTTTATTTTACAGTATGAGAAAAGAATTAAATGCAGTTTTAGACAAAGAGAATATCAAATTATCTGTGAATGATTTTGTGATCAAAGCTACTGCCTTGGCCAGCCGTAAAGTTCCTGAGACTAATTCATCTTGGCTTGATACCTATATTAGACAGTAAGTGGTATAGAAATGAATCCAATGTTAGAGGGCTTGCAAGTTACCTACGTGATTGCATGATATCGGTGACAGATGACAGTATCAAAGGTCTCATGAACAATTTTGGGTAATATTTTCCAATTTTCGTTAAGTGTCTTGTATAACATGTACTCACCAAAAATAAAATAAAATTCCGGGTGCAGCACCTAAAAAATCAATGCTGCATTTACCGCCCTACGATGGTTACGAAAGTGAATTAGCTCAGTGACATATGACATCAAACACGACCTTGGCTGTGTACATGCCCTCAGAGCTGTGACTAACACACTATCTCTACTGTGTCCGTGCCTTGTCATGACAGTTTGTACACATCATAGGTCGTGTATGACGTCACTTTTGCCAAAGAGTTATGAAAAATACGAAAAATATGCATACTCTTGTTTTGACTTCTAGGGAGCTAACTCCAAGGTTATTTGGTTTCAACTTATGTTTTTCAAATATACATACCTATGTGGGATGGTTGCCAGTTACCAATGGAAGGTCGTGGGTTTCCTCTGGGCATAGAGCCCAGTTTCCACCAACTATAAAACTGGGAACGCCACCATATAAGTGAAATAATCTTGAGCTTGGCGTAAAACACCAAACAATCAATCAATCAATCAAAAATACAAATACAAACAAACACCACCTTTAAGCCCTGTTCATAGATCGTTTTTGGTGACGCTATTCCATTCAACCTATGTTGTTCCTCAAAGTCAGATGTAAGTGTCATATCCAAATGAACAACTCCATCTCCTGGAGGTTTTCCTCAAAGCAAAGAGCCCGATTTCCTTCCCCATTATCACTAAACCTGGCAACGCCACCATATAAATGAAATAATTTTGAGTATTGCTTGAAATATCAATCAATCAATCAAATCTACCGTGACTCTCATGATGTTGATTTCATGGCCATCTCTGCACAACCTCACCCCTAGGCCCTTGCTGAAATTCGATTCTAACCTTTAATCAACAAATAGAAATTAATTTTTTATATTAATTTATCCATTTTCCAGATATCACACTGTTGATGTTAGTGTTGCCGTGGCAACGGATAATGGATTAATAACACCTATAGTATTCTCTGCTGATTCAAAGGTAAGACTTCATTGTAATATCTACTTTGTATGATAAGGCCATATCTGTGGTCTATAGCTGTTTTAAACGTACTCTGTTTAAAGTGGCGGGAGTCAATGGAGGATCATCATCATTGTTCCAGTAGTTTTATTCTATCTCTCAGTCTGACATATGCCTTCCTTTGATGGTTCGCTGGTTCATCTCCCACTCAGTTAAAAGAAAAATTGAAACATTTATGAGAGCTAGTGGTATTTTTAAGTCCATCACCGAGCGTTTCCTCCGCGACCAGTCTTTTGAAAGTGGGTCCAAGGAGTGAATAAGTTACACAAGCCTAGGATGATTAGAATATCAGACATGTTTGTTTTTTTTTGGTGGTGGGGGGGGGGGAGGTTCTTTTTTGTGTTATACTCTATCAAAGTTGATTGGCCGTGTGACATTGTAACACAGGTCTAAATCATTCTACTGACATGAAGATCGTCCGGTCGTGTTTCTGTGTTTTAAGGGTTATGGTGGGATTAGATTTAAGTTAGATTGTATGTATTTCTGGAGTTTTCTATGCCCTTGAGTATTTAATCAAGTACTTAACACTTATGAGCACTAAAACACACAGGCACAGGGAAAATCTAAAATAACATTGTCGTTCTTACTTATGCAGGGATTATCCCAGATTAACCTGGATATTAAAGGATTAGCAGCTAAAGCCAGAGAGGGTAAATTACAACCACAAGAATTTCAGGTGAGTTATTACACAGTTTAGGATGAAATTTTTGCGATCATCAGAGAATTCATTTTTAATAAAATCCGTCTTTGCAGAAATGGATTTTGATACTCAAAGATTTTTTGAGAGTTTTCTATTTTTTTTGTAAAGCTTGTTCCTCTCTACAAATCTGGGAATTGAACGATGCTACTGGTCAGTGATAAATATGCCAAATTTAAATATTATGCTTAGTTTTGAATGAAGTAAGTTAGATCCCGATATAAGTTGGAAAAGATTTTAAAAAGTATGAATGGGTTTTCTCTTTGTCAACTTATGTGACAACTTATGTGAATGATTGATGTTTTACGCCCCACTCAGTATTATTTCACTTATGTGGAGGAGTAGGGGAGAAAATCAGGCTCTTTGCCTGGAGGAAACCCCCAACCTCCTTGCAACTCTATGACATACGGGGATTGAGTGAAAAAATTGGTGGGATTTGAACTCGTGCCTGTATTGAACTGAGGGACAATCACTCAAACCGACTGAGCCAACATGGCCCCAGCCTCCTTATGTGGAAACTGGTTGCCAGGTGGTCTCCAAGGTCAGAGTTTCTTGCCAAAAGTTGAGGGTTTCCTCACGACAAAGAGCCTGTTTTTCACCCCAACTCAACTTGCGCATGTAGGTGAAACCAGTCAATCCATACAGTATGACTGAGAGGCCTCGGGGGTCCAGTGAGTTAGAGTGATCGTCCCTCAGTCCCACACAGACCTCGGTGGTCCAGTGGGTTAGAGTGATCGTCCCTCAGTCCCACACAGACCTCTGTGGTCCAGTGTGTTAGAGTGATCGGCCCTCAATCCCACGCAGACCTCGGTGGTCCAGTTGGTTAGAGTGATCGTCCCTCAGTCCCACACAGACCTCGGTGGTCCAGTGGGTTAGAGTGATCGTCCCTCAGTCCCACACAGACCTCGGTGGTCCAGTGTGTTAGAGTGATCGGCCCTCAATCCCACGCAGACCTCGGTGGTCCAGTTGGTTAGAGTGATCATCCCTCAATCCCACGCAGACCTCGGTGGTCCAGTGGGTTAGAGTGATCGTCCCTCAGTCCCACACAGACCTCGGTGGTCCAGTGGGTTAGAGTGATCGTCCCTCAGTCCCTCGCAGACCTCGGTGGTCCAGTGGGTTAGAGTGATCGTCCCTCAGTCCCACACAGACCTCGGTGGTCCAGTGGGTTAGAGTGATCGTCCCTCAGTCCCACACAGACCTCGGTGGTCCGGTGGGTTAGAGTGATCGTCTCTCAGTCCCACACATACCTCGGTGGTCCAGTGGGTTAGAGTGATCGTCCCTCAGTCCCACACAGGCCTTAGTGGTCCAGTGGGTTAGAGTGATCGTCCCTCATTCCCACACAGGCCTTGGTGGTCCAGTGGGTTAGAGTGATCGTCCCTCAGTCCCACACAGACCTCGGTGGTCCAGTAGGTTAGAGTGATCGTCCCTCAGTCCCACACAGACCTCGGTGGACCAGTGGGTAACAGTGATGGCCCCTCAGTCCCTCGCAGGCCTCGGTGGTCCAGTGGGTTAGAGTGATCGTCCCTCAGTCCCACACAGACCTCGGTGGTCCGGTGGGTTAGAGTGATCGTCCCTCAGTCCCACACAGACCTCGGAGGTCCAGTTGGTTAGAGTGATCGTCCCTCAGTTCCTCGCAGACCTCGGTGGTCCAGTGGGTTAGAGTGATCGTCCCTCAGTCCCACACAGACCTTGGTGGTCCAGTGGGTTAGAGTGATCGCCCCTCAGTCCCACACAGACCTTGGTGGTCCAGTGGGTTAGAGTGATCGTCCCTCAGTCCCTCGCAGACCTTCAATCGATATGATACGGGTGCAAATCACACTCAGACCCAAAAATTACAAAATTTCTGGGTGGATTTTTCACTCGATGGACGATTTCTCGCCTAAAGACGGGGGTTTCCTCTGGGCAATGAGCCCGGTTTCCTCCCCCACTAAACCTGGCAACGGTACCATATAAGTAAAAATATGTTGATTGCGGCATAAAATACCAAGCATTCAATCAATCAGTATGATTGAGGACTATATAAGTAAGATTTGCGCACAGATGTAGTTTTTATTGATCAAGAATTATTTTATTTCTACTTCCAGGGTGGTACAATAACCGTTTCAAACCTGGGAATGTTTGGGGTCAAAAATTTCAGTGCTATTATAAATCCACCACAGGTAAGCTATCGTTATTCAACTTAATTACTCGTTATTCGACTTAATTACTCGTTATTCGACTTAATTACTCGTTATTCGACTTAATTACTCGTTATACGACTTAATTACTCGTTATACGACTTAATTACTCGATATTCGGCCTAATTACTCATTATTCGACCTAATTACTTGTTATACGACCTTATTACTCATTATACGACTTAATTACTCGTTATTCGACTTAATTACTCGTTATTCGACTTAATTACTCGTTATTTTTTACCTTGCCATTTACAAGTAAATGAGATTGGATTTACACTCGAGAGATTTATGGCTAAGATATCATATTTTAGGAAGGGGAAATACATTGTAAAAATGCAACACAGCCCATTGAAGCATAGAATTACTTTGGATTCCTTACCAGATTATTCAAATGGCAATGTAACGATTTAGATAACGAACAAAATATTCCAAAATTATCACTGAAAAAAAGTTTGCATTCCTGTGCGTTATTGCACAATCTAGGCTGTCCCTGTTACATCATCAAAGACATCTGTAGTTTAAAAGGTTTCACTGAAAATAATTGAACATATTTTTATGGCTATAATCGCATTGACTTGAGGTTGGCCACAGATTTGAGTCCAATGTTCTTAGGAGGTTCTTAGTAAGTTTTGCCAAATAGCGATAGCCTCTGTCCGTCTGTATGTCCGCTCAATGCCTTGAGAACACTTTGTAGTGTCAATATGTCAATTTACCTTGTTCCCAATGTATAAATTGTTGTCCACTCATTAAGTTGAGAACACTTTGTCAAATCACATATGCCATCTTCTGATGTCCATTGTTGTCTAACTCCCATTACTATGTAAGTCTTTTACAAAGTTTATAGTGAGATAAACTTCATAGTGATTGATATTACTGTTTTATCTCAAAATGGGTACTGGATGACATTGCTCAGTTATTTGACTCGTTGTTTCAGGCGTGTATATTAGCCGTGGGAGCTACCGATAAGAGATTAGTTGTGGATGAACACAATGCTCAGGGGTGAGTACATTCATTATTACAAATGGCCTCCATTGTGGAAAGCCTTTATATTTAGTATATTGGATCTCTTAAAAGCACACTTGCCGCGAAAATCCAGAATACTGTTTACATTAAAAACAGTGGGCGGTTTTCTGTATGTTTCCCAAACAGAAGAAGTTAGGAACTTTCTATTTTTGTCAGAAATCGACATATATAGAATGCGTCTCCTCTTCATCCCTCGCATCAGGGGTAATCAGATTCTTACGTGTACAATGTTGGTATTTCAGAAAAAATGATTCTAAAAACAATAGGATTTATGGAAAGCACATATAGAATGCGTCTCCTCTTCATCCCTCACATCAGGGGCAATCAGATTCTTTCGTGTACAATATTGGTATTTCAGAAAAAATGATTCTAAAAACAATAGGATTTATGGAAAGCACATATAGAATGCGTCTCCTCTTCATCCCTTGCATCAGGGGCAATCAGATTCTTACTTCCTCCATATAGTCATTTCAGACAAAAAGATTTTCCCACCATGATTCAAGATTTGTGGAAAGCACATATAGAATGCGTCCCCACACCATCCCTTGCATCAGGGGCCAAAAGATTCTTACAATTTTTATATTCGCATATTAGACAATAATATATGGCGAGATATATGTTAAGTAAGAAGATATGCCATAAAGTTTTTTTGTAGTTGAAATTGTGACTTGATTTTTAAAATCTAAAGTTTTTAAAGGGGCATGAGCTGCCGACATTCACACTTTTTTCATAGTTTCTGATCGTCACGACAGTAAGAGACTTTGAAGGCCATCCAAAAACTAAATGATTGGCTTTGGAATGAGGAAAATCCATACAGTATGTAGCCTGTACGAACCGAAAACGTGTTCGAAAAGTAAACAAAATTTAAATAACCGGGACGACCATTCATTCATTCTAAGCCAAAATTAGTTCAAAACTATACTTTATCGTACATTTTCGAGACCAGAAGCACTAAAGAGCTTATGAATTGTACGTCTTGAGAAAAATAGCCAATAATGTCAACATTCTGTTTAAACCTCAAAATATCAACATTTTGGCAGCTCATGTCCCTTTAAAGCAACATAGCAGACTCCATAAAAGATAACAGTATCAAGATCTATACAGAGAGTGATGTATCTATTTTACAATGCTTGTCAGTTATTGAAATTACTGTGCCTCATCATATATTAATCTACGTTTTTCTTGATATTTCAGATTTAGTGCAGCTAATGTAATGAGCGTAACATTAAGCTGTGACCATAGAGTTGTAGATGGCGCTGTCGGAGCCCAGTGGTTAGCGGAATTCCGAAGACTTCTAGAAAAACCGAACACGATGTTGTTGTAACGTCTGAGAAAAAAATAATTTTCTAATGCTTCAGTCGTCTAGAAACAGTTCTGTAAAAAAACACCCCTCCAAAGAATTAAATTGGATTAGCTGAGGATACTCCACCTAGTTTCACTTCCATTTGGTTTGGTCCACTGTTGAATTTGAGGGCGGACAGGCTATTAGTGACTATTAAATACTTAGGAATCAATTCCCTTATTTGCTGATCTGTAAAGCAATATGTTTGTGAGCTGTTGAATTTATTTATTGCTGTTAAAATCTCTTGTTGTTAATGTGTACATTTTAATCCAGAATTCCTTACTATAAAAAGTTTTACGATAGAAACAGTAACATAAACTCGGTGTTTGTTGAAATAGAAATCTGTTATATACATGTAGTTTCCAATAGAAAATGTAGACATTCAATTTCAGTTGTTCCTTTATCGTTTCTGATGAATCGTTGCTGAAAGGTTGGTTTCCTCCAGGCAAAGGACCCGGTTTCTTCCATCGCAAAACCTCAGAAATGGAATCTCAAAATATAAGTGACATTTATTTTTACTGTCGCTTATGTCTTGCTATGTCAAGTACCCAGGTTTTGTACTAGTCTGGTTGTCTACCCCTACTAAACGTGGCAATGTACCTTTTAAGTGAAATACTCTTCAGTCAAAAATCAATCAGTCAATCAAACTGATCCTTGAAAGCCTGGAAAGTGTGTTAATTTCATTTTAGAAATGAGAAATGCAAAACCTTGAAAGTCTAACCCATTTTCCTACCCGGAGAAACCGATTTGCTGGTGTACGTAAGTTGTTTTGGTAGATTCATAAGCCAAAAAAACCCAAACTGTACTCCTACATCCCGGCTATTTTAATTTGGTCTGTTATTTGAACATTTCTTCTGTTGGTATGGGTTACTGACTTGGAGCCTGTTTCACAAAGCGGTGTAGCGTAAGTTTTCACGTAACTGCCATAGCAACCCATACTGTAGAGATACGTTAGTATGAAAGTTGCGCAAAAAATACATCTACGCTGCTTTGTGAAACAGTCTCCCTGTCTATATTTTTATTTCAACATTAATCCATTAATTTTTCAATGTAATTTAAAAAGTTGTCTTGAAAATGGGAATTTATGAAAAAAAGTCCTAACTCAGGCAGCCAATGCCACTTTAATGATCAAATCTTCATTTTCACTCTCATACATAGATTATTAGATGTATGTTGTTGAATAATAGCAGTATATTACAATACGATTTACAGTGTATGTATCTTCTAGGGGTGGGGTGGGGGGATAGTATACTTTGTCATTTTAACTTGTACATAGCAATAAAACATATATACCATATTCACATAGAACAAAATAAAAATTGAAATTTTTTTGGGGTGTATGGTTCATTTAACTTGCCAAAATAGAACGGTTGTCAGGAGTTTCGTTTAGAAAAAAGAGCCCGGTTTTCTCCCCCGACAAAGCCACAACAAAAGTGAAATAATCTTGAGTGCTCCACAAAAATCTATGAATCAGTCTGTCTATTAGACATAAAGCTGTTTCCAGAGCTATAGATATGGCAATGGATAGAATCTCCCCCCCCCCCCCCCCCCAAAAAAAAGATCTACTTAAAGATTTTTTTTAGTCAAGGGAGAAACCTTCACAATCAACTCGTATAATCTGGCATAATTTTGTTTTGAAGCATTTGGAGGTAACTTTGACAAGTGTCTAGGATTAAGGCTCATATGAATGTATATAATATCATGCTTGTATTGCTGTGGTTTTTGTTTTAATGTAGGCCCTGAATGTTAATTGCAAAAATACAGATAGTACTGTGGCCCTGTAACATGTACAAAAGTTCATTAATTAAAAGAAAAGGAAATTTCAGTCTTTAGAAATGTTTTGCTTTTTGTTGTTCATTTTGGGTTTAGAAGGACGGCCATCCCTCTCCTTCCCTGCCACAAATAAATAGATTGTTTGGTGTTTTATGCCACGCTCAAGATTATTTCACTTATAAGGCGGCGTTACCAGTTTTATTGTGGGAGGAAACCCGGCTCTATGCCCGGAGGAAACCCACGACCTTCCGCTGGTACATGTAACTAGCAACCACCAATAATAGAGGTTATGCCACATAGGGGAGGGTATACCACCAAACCTAAAACTTGGCCAACATTCTTTACTGCCAATAAGATAAAACCTCATCAAAATGCAGCATTTTATCAAATATTCACCAATCAGTCATTTATTAAGTGATTGATGTTTTATGCTGCAATAAAAATTATTTCACTTATAATATATGGCAGCATAGTGGGGGAGGAAACCGGGTTGTCGACAGGAAACCACCCAAATCTTTGGCAATTACTTCCACAAAATGTGATTGAGTGAAAATCTTATTTGGTCGGAGTGGGATTCTAACTTGTGCCGCATCGATGGAGGGCCTGTGTTGGACTGCGGGACTAACCAACCATCGAGGCCTTCTTTCCTATCCAATAAACCTTGATTGATTGAAAGCCACGACCTTCTGGTGGTAACTGGCAACCATCTCACATACACTGTAGGTCGTTCGAGTGAAAACCCAGTCAGAAACATTTTCCATTTTTTTTTGGACTGCGTGGGATTCGAACCCGCGACCCATTGGTGGAAGGCTTTTCGGAGTGAGTGTCCAACGCTCTACCTACTGAGTCCCAATAAACCTGGAAACGTCAACACAACTGAAATATGTGCGATTTGATAAAGATATGTTTTTCACTTCACCTTGCTCACCTTTTTGTCACACTCTGGGTAAAGACCTTGGTTTACTTTCCCTCTAAACCTGGCAACAGTGCCATATAAAAGAAATAATCTTGAGCGTGATGTTAAATATCAATCAATAAATCAGACCCAATAAACTGGAGACCACCAATACATTAATATAAAAGTATGGCGTAAACTACTAAATTGACAACCGATCAAAAAGATCACATACTAAAAGTGGAGATATTTTAATTGTATTCAATTTACTTTATTTTACAATTCTCCAGAGAACCATACAAAATCGCCCCCAAGCGTCAGTTTGAAGTAAGACATAAGCAGTATGAAGGCGGAAACCCCCAACTTTTGTTGGATGCCTTCCATATATGATGATTGATCGAGTGAAAAACTATGTACAGAGAGTACAAAAACAAAACTTGCACAAAAATATGGATGTTTCAAAAAGCACATATCTTCCAACAATATTGACCATAAATTTCTCCAGTACATTTTGAAAGAAAAAAAAATTGAAGAAAATTTTACTTCATGTAAAAAAACACACTAATTAGCAATATCTTGAATTTGTTCAACATGAACCGGAATTTTTCTAGTAGATTTTTTAATAAACATTTGGATTGATTATTTTCCCATATATGGCTCAGGCGGCATTAAACGGTTTAGTAGGGGAGGAAACCCCCAACCTTTGATAGGTAACTGGCAACCTTTCAGTAAAATTTCAGTAAAACATCTAGCGTGATGAAGTGAAAAACTATGCACCAATGTACAAAACGAAATCTTCACAAAAACACAGAACAAATTTCTTTAAATAAAATTCATATTCAATTCGTATTTCTCCACTAGCAGTGGAAGAAAACAATATGTGAGAAAATATTTGTACAGTGAAACCAGTGTAAACCAACACCTTGTGAAATCAGAACACTGTCTAAACCGACCATTGTTAGATTTTCTATTATCTTGTGTATCAAAATACTTGTTACCGTATTTCTTCTAAAGATTCAGCCATTCTAATGCCCTAAATTTTCCATTGAGTCAGACTAAAACAGAGACGTGGAGTTGTTTTTAAGGATAACCCTTTTCACATGCTGCGCAGCAGGTGGTATTGCCTTATATTCCCTATAATGGGCAAATTATTCTGGCCACATTTAGCATACTTATTTCTTTTCTAATGGTCGAATCCTTATGAAGAAAAAAGTGGCTGAATCTTTAGAGTGAGTGAGTGATTTACGTCCTGCTCTGAATCTTTAGAAGAAATACCCTTGATATTAGCTGGTTCTGGTTCACACAGATTTCACTGTATATGTAAAAGAAGATTGATTGATTAATGTTTTATGCACTCAAGGTTATTTCACTTATACCGCGGTGTAGCAGGTTTAGTGGGGGGAGGAAAGCCCTGACCTTCGGTGAGTACCTGGCAACTCTCCCACATACAGTAATCGAGTGAAAAGTCCACTCAGAAATCTTTCAATTTGGGTCTTGGTGGGATTTGAACCTTCGTCCCATCGATGGGAGGCTCATGTCGGCCTGAGGGACAATCACTAACCTATTGAGCCACCAAGCCCCCTACACCCCCTTCCTGGCCCTCCATAAAAGAAGAAAAGACACAGATGTTTCTATTAATCGTAACTGAATTTCTATCAACAATAGTGACCATTATTCTTAATTTCTCCATCATATTTGGGAATTTTTACTGCTGCGTAAAATATTCACAATATTACCGAAAAAATTGCTTGAATCAGATTGGTATTTGTAATGAGTCGCAAACAAGGGGAAGTAACTCCTCTGTTCTTAATCGCCAGTTCTTAATGTCTTTGGAAACCTCACACCAGTGTTCTCCGTGATGTGGCTCGGAATTTATACATTGACGACGAACAGCTTCCTGGTTCTCCTGCAGACAAAAAATTACAAAATTGTTAAAGTGGCATGAGCTGCCAAAATGTTGATATTTTGACATTAAAACAGAATGTTGAAATTATTGGCTATTTTTCTCAACACGTACAATTCAGAAGCTTTTTAGTGCTTCTAGTCTCGAAAATGTACGATAAAGCATTGTTTTGAACTAACTTCAGCTTAGAATGAATGAATGGTCGTCCCGGTTATTTAAATTTTGTTAACATTTAGAACACGTTTTCGGCTCGTACAGGCCACATACTGTATGGATTTTCCTCATTCCAACGCCAAACATTTAGTTTGTCGATGGGCTTCAACACCTCTTAGTGTCGTGACGATCAGAAATTATGAAAAAAGTGTGAATGCCACTTTAAAGAAGATTGATTGATAAAGTAGTAAGGAAACTCTGTAAATATTCATGGTGTAATCTCAATATTTCGACTTTAATTAAGTCATCGTCAGGAGAATTTCCTCAGCCATGACTTAATTAAAGTAGAAATATTGAGATTACACCATGAATATTTACAGAGTTTCCTTAATTCTTTCTAATGTTAAGTTGTTCAATGGATCAAATAGATAAAGATTGATTGATATTTTACAATCCAAACAAGATTATCTCATATAGCAGCATTACCAGGTTTAGTTGGAATCGATTATTGATTGGGGCTTAATGTCACACTCAACAGATACGGTCATATGCCAACGAATCTCACAGTCACAAAGCCCCCAGGGTAACATACAAGAAACAAGGCTTACATGGCGCGGTGTTGGCAGCTTTAAAGATGAAGAAAGTTAGACTCTTTGCACAGGGGCAAGTTAAAAGAACTAAAGAAATACTGAGTGAAAATAAAAATGAACTATGTCTGATACCCAAACAGACTTTGTCACTTTTTAGTGTCCTTACTGGGATTAGATGACAGCTGTTCAGATAAAGTTTCTGAACCTGTGGCTTCCTGGCTACGATTGATTGATTGATTGATTGATGTTTAAGACTGTCCTTAAGATTATTTCCCTCATATGGTGGCATTGCGAGGTTCAGTGGCAAAAAAAACCTGACTGTTTGCTTTTGAGGAACCCCCCCCCCCCCCCCCCCCCCCCGGCCTTCAGCAAGTACCTGTCAACCATACCCTATTTGATTGATTGATTGATTGTTTTGTGTTTTACGCCGCGCTCAAGATTATTTCACTCATACGGCGGCGTTGCCAGTTTTATTGTGGGAGGAAACCGGGCTTTATACCCGGAGGAAACCCACGACCTTCTGTTGGTACCTGTCAACCCTTCTCTATTTGAAGAAAGGGCCCAAGTAGGATCCATATGCAAAGAGAGACTATTGCTCTACTGACTTGAGGCCCCAACTCTGCCATGAAGGCCCCAAGGTATGATCCCAAAAACAGAGGAAACAAAAAATGCAGAACACACAAATGACTAATTATTGGATCACTTGAGAAGAAATTTAAAAAAAAACAATGAAAAAATATCACAACTGACCTCTGTACCATGTGTATGTTCAAACTTGTAGAAATAAGCCCAGGTATCGCCGAGGTCAGGGTCAATCTTCACCGACCTCTGGAACCATTCACGAGCCTTGCCCAATTTACGCTCGCTCCAAAATAACCTAATTATAAAAATCAAAAATAAACGTTGATTGATTTGGATATATAAAGTACTAGATTAATTGAACGGAAACTCCAGCCTTTTGCTTGTGCCAGAGAGGCATTCTCGTAGCAGGTGGGAGTGAAAAACGCTGTCAGAATTTTGTTCCAAGGATGGAAGAACTCCTTTTATCATGTGACCCTCATCACCCTGGTGACCATCCACTTAATCAGAATGTAAACATTGCAAGACAATCCTGGGGGCTGTTTCTCAACACATTATCAGTTGGTAGAGCGTCCGCTTCAGGGCTGGGAGATCCAGGTTCAAGCCTGGGTCGAGCCAGACCGAAGTTTTTAACAGTGGGAGCTGCTGCTGCTTCGCGTGGCGCTCAGCAATAGGAGTTAGAGCAGCCCGGTGTCAGTATAATGTGACTGGGTGAGGGGGCTTGCAATGCTGGCTGTCTTCGGCAAGTCGCCTCGGTGAGGCAATACCAAATACAAGAGCCCTGCCACAAGGAGACATCTTCATATGACTGAAATACTGTTAAGCAGGATGTAAAACCCAAATCACTCATTCACTCACTCTGAACACATTTACGCCCGACGTAACTTTGAGGCTGGTAGTAACGTAGTGTTGAAGGTATATGTTGCCATGAGAGTTAGGCCTTACGTCGTGCATAAATGTTTTGAGAAAAAGTCCCCAGATATTGTTTCAGTGGGTGATTGATTGAAGATTTGTTTTGCAGCACTCGAGATCATTTAACTTACAAAGCACCGTTGCAAGGTTCAGATAGATTGATTGATGTTTTATACAACACTCAAGATTATTTCACTAAAGCCAGGTTTAGATTGATTGATTAATTGATGTTTTAAGACGCACTCAAGATTATTTCACTAATATGGCCGCATCGCCAGGGTTAATGGGGGATGACCAGGCTCATTGCCCAGAGGAAAACCCTGACTTTCGGCGAGTACCTGCAAGTTTTAGAAGGGGGAGGATATAAGGCTGTGCCTGGAGGAAACCCTTGACCTATATTATAGCGCGATAAAGTGAAATCTCATTCAGAACTTACTTCGAGACGGCCAGAAGAACATGAGGATCGTGTTCACATTTCTTTAACGCGTCCACAGACTTTGTTTTCCGTTGTGGGCGTGGTTCAAGGAATATCGCCTCAGCCCAAAGAATACCGGAGTTCGGACAATCTTGCATGGCTGGAGGAAAACAAAAACCATATAAATGAAATACAGTATTATGTTATACTTTTACTTGTTTTAATAGATTCTAAAAAAGTTCCTTAAGTTTAAATAAGTTTTTTTTTAAATCTATGCCCAGGGGAAACTCCAGACCTTCTATTGGTCAATTACCACTGAGCCTGATGACATCACATAGATGTACGCAAAGCTTTATGGGTAAAATGTACCTCAGTTCGCCATTTTGTTTACTAGTTCTTAGCTGTTTTTTTTTCACACATTTTTATGGTAACTTTACGCATTTTACGTCCTCTTCTCAATACAGTATTATTTCTTCGGCCATATTTCAAAATTATTTTAACTTCCCTCAATCTCCCGAAAGGCTTTGCGCGTAAATTCCAAGTGACGTCATCAAGCAATCGGTCAATTAATAAAAATCACGGTGTGGCATTCAAACATTACTCATGGATTGATTTATGTTTTACGCCACGTTCAAGATTGTTTTACTTATATGGCTTCATTGACAGGTAAAGTGGGGGCGAAAACTGGGCTGTTTACCCACAGGAACTCAAGGCATTAGACTAGCAACCCTTCCACGTAAAGACATGCAGTGAAAAAATCACTCTGTAACTTTTCAATTTTTTGTCTTTGGACTTTTGAATGTCTGACCAATCAATCGAAGGCTTGTATCCATGAACCACCGTGGACCTCCAAAAATTATTCTGACATTAAATTTTACCTTTCGCCATCAAGGTCTGGGCAATGTTTTTTAAACCAGCTCTGTTCTCCACACGGACAGCTTCTAACCTGTAAAGAAAAAGGGTTTAACTGAAAGATCAAAAAGATTACAATATCCAGACTATTCTTGTGGAATATTCATCATTTGGCAAAGTATCGTACAAACACGCTCTATTTCCATCATTAGAGCTCTTCAAATTGGAGGAGCATTTAGTGTTGTAAGTGGGACAGTCAAGTTTTCGTTGTAATACACTGATGTAAATTCCAAAGAAATATTTTGATTTTATGGTCTGTCTACAGTTTTACATATAATTTCTTATTTATAACTGTCCTATTCTTCCTGTCCTAGAAATCTCGTGAGAATTGGACAATGATTCCTCCTTTGAGTAGAGAGCACGCAAAGGGGGATAACTTTTCCTTGGCCGAAATGGAACGTATTGTCATTTTTTTTTAATATTACGGTCTTGATGATAAATAATATAACATCCCCATGAAATTAATTTTGGGAGCAACACAAGTTTACTACATCTATGATGATGTCTTCATCAGACACAATGTTTCATTGTTGTTACTAAAAGTGGTGTGGGCGCAAAAATTGACATCCAATAGTTTGATCAATGTTTTACGATCTCAAGATTATTTCAGTTCAAGTGAATTCTCTGGTGACTTAATAGATAGACTGGTGATTTTTTACCATACTCAAGATTATTTCACTTCTATACCAGGGTGCAGAGGGAGTGAGGAACGGGCTCTTTATCTTGAGGAAAAACCATGATCTTCCTCAGATACCTCAGATTCCGCAATACTTTCCCCAAGAGCGACTCCTTCAAAAAACCCACTCGGAAATTTTAGAATTTTATACGATCTGAGTGACATTTGAAAGCCGTGAGAGACTATCACAGCAAAATGAAGGACATATTTCTTTGGACTGATGATGATTTTGATCTTTGAACCTTGAATGGAAGATCTGTGTCCATTAAAACTCCAGTTATAATATGTTTTTACAATAAGTAAACTGTAATAAAACTGACCATAACTCTGGTGTATGAGGGTTCTTCAGTCGGGCTTTCTCCAAGATGGATCTGGCTTTCGTCAGCTGACCGATTTTCTCCTCCAATCGTGAGAGTAGAATCCATAACGGAATAGAATTGGGACATTTCTTTAACTGTAACAAAATGTGAACATGATATATGGACTGATTTTTTAACATCCAGATTGAAAATCGTTACCCTTATAGTATCATTGCTAGGTTTAGTGGGTGTTGGGAGGGTAAACTGTGGTATATATGGCTGCAAAAAGTACCGGACTACCTGCTAGTACTCTGTAACTATTCAACATATGCTTGCTAAGGAGAACAGATATAAGAAAATGTTTGTACGTTTTTAGGACTGATGAAATTTTGGTGAGAACTTGTTCAGATTGAGTTATTGGGGCTCATCGAAAACAAAAACAAAGATTTACAGATTGTAAAAACTGAGGAAAAAGGATTCCAGGGGCTCATTTCACAAAGCAGTCTCATCGCAAACGACGCATAGTTGCCACTGCAATTGATCGCACTTTACGACGGCATTGTGAAACGGCCCTCTGACAGCCAGCCACATAATCAAAATTGTTACTATTTTCTTACAATTAACTTTAAATGATGACCATTGCCCTTTACATACTGAACTTTTCAAACAAACTTACCCCCTGGTTGTAGGCGTTTCGGGCGTCAGTCATGTTACCTCGCTGTTCTTCTATCTGACCCTTCATCATCCATAACTAAGGGAAAAACGGAACAAAAAGGCTTACATATGACCTTTAACATATGACCTCTAACATATGACCTCTAACATATGACCTTTAACATATGACCTCTAACATATGACCTCTAACATATGACCTTTAACATATGACCTCTAACATATGACCTCTAACATATGACCTCTATAAACACACCCACACATATTGACTTAGTTTGGATTGATAATGTTTGATGGAATAAACAGAATGATACGATATATAGAATGTAAGAAAGAATACACAAATACTTATTGCAAGCGACCACATTTTCTAATTTAAAAACAAATTAACAGCATATGTTCTAAATGTTTATCTCACATATGATATCATATGGCGGCATTGGAAACCAGGCTCATTGCTCAAAGGATATCCTTTGCAATTTACTGGAACCTGGCATCCCTTCCAAATCAGTCAAGTCACTAAATCATGTTTAATATTAATACGGTCAAGACACCAGGTTTAATATTAATTAGGTCAAGTTATCATGTTTAATATTAATTAGGTCAAGTTATCATGTTTAATATTAATTAGGTCAAGGCATTGTGTTTAGTATTAATTAGGTCAAGGCATCATATTTAATATTAATTAGGTCAAGGTAGCATGTTTAATATTAATTAGGTCAAGGTATCATATTTAATATTAATTAGGTCAAGGCATCATATTTAATATTAATTAGGTCAACTTATCATGTTTAATATTAATTAGGCCAAGTTATCATATTTAATATTAATTAGGTCAAGGTATCATGTTTAATATTAATTAGGTCAAGGTATCATGTTTAATATTAATTAGGTCAAGGCATCGTGCTAAATATTAATTAGGTCAAGGTACAACAAATTTGCATGTTCGCTGAAAATTAATCGGGCGTGGAAAGGATTGAGAAAGACTTACCTTGGGAAAATCTGCGTAATGTTTCACCGCCTCGTCCAATAGAATTCGAGCATTTTCCATCTCCTTTAAACACCATTCTAATTTTACCGATTTCATCATCACCTTAAAAAAGAACACAAATGTTGTCTTTCATCTTACATGTATGTAAAGATGTTATAGTTTCACAAAAAGACGTTACAGTTTTTTAAAAAAATGTCTCGCAAGGTAAGAAACAACCAATTTACATAAAGCAGTCTAAGATTATCTTGTGACAAAAAAAGATTGATTGATTGATTGTTTGGTGTCTTATGCCGCGCTCAAGATTATTTCACTTACCGTAAATCACGTAGAATTTCAACGATTTTGTTTCCAACTAAGGTCATGCGGTAAGGGCGGCTGATGTTATTTCCCAGTGATTGGTGAACAACGAATCGATTAGTGACACTAACGAGCTCACTGCAGGGTATCATGCCTGTCGCTGGGTTGTGTTGATAGTCGCTCACCGGTCGTCTGAATGCACTCTTTTGTGTATTGTGAGTAATTAATTAAATGGTTACTCTGTTGTTGATATCATTTTTAACTTGTATCTATACGTTCTTGTAAAACAGCGGTAAATCCATGTTATTATAAGTTTGTTCTATAAGTTCGCCCTGGAAATGTACACGCAACTATTTTCTGGAAAGTTGAAGAAAGCCAGTTGGAATATTCTATTGTCCTTCAAAAAGGGTGAGAAGAAAGTCCAAAGTTCAGGAGATTGGTATTTTTTTTCTTCACCAGGCTTTGTTTGAATGTCACTTGGTAGGAATTTTGCTATCGCCACAGACAAATTAAAGTGAGTTTGATAATACGGTATATTTCGATTTAAATCTTAAAGCATAAAAAAATGTATATTTAATCACGGAGCTGTATCTTCTCTGATTTCGAAACTCAGTCAGTCGCATGGTTTCATCATACAACTATAATAATAATAATAATAATAATATTCTTTATTTCAAGAGGGTTACATATATAAAATACACTCAATCAGCTGAATAGCTGTTCTACCTTGAGGCCCTCAAAACTGTTAGCATCATGACATAACAATGGTTTACATATATACAGTGAACATATACATAAATACAGACATTTTTACAAAGACAAAAATTATTAAGTACATAGATCATGACGATATTTGTTCTTAAAACTTACTACTGAAGAAGCAGTTTGGGTAGATAATTGGAGAGAATTCCAAATACTTGCTCCGGAGTAAGATAAGGATTTCTTGAACATTTCGATACGAGGGAATGGCACAGATAATTTGTACATTTTTTGTGACCTGAGAGGCATATGTTTAGTTTGAGATTGGGTGAATAAATCCATCATGTAAGATGGGTAGTCACCAGAAATACATTTATACACGGTGACAGCTATGTTTAATTTTACATACTCTTCAATGTTTAGCCAGTTAAGGGCTTTAAATAATTCCTGTGATGGCGTTTTCTTAGTTTTACCCAAAATAAGTCTTGCTGCCTGTTTTTGTAATTTACCAATCCTAATGATGAGGTTGTTTGAACAGATTCCCCATATAGGTAAACAATAATTGATTTGCGGTAAAATATATGCGTTGTAAAACAAAACCCTTATATTAAATGGTAGTAAGTGCTTATGCTTACGTAGAAAGGACACCAAACATGATATTTTTTGGCAAACAGAATCAACATGGTTAGACCAAGTTAAAGTGTTGTCTATATGCAATCCTAGTATTTTTAAATTCTTTGTTTGCTTTATATTGACATCATTAAAAGTAATCTCAAAGTTATTAGGATGACAAGATTTCTTTGAGGTTCCAATCAACATTGATGTGGTCTTCTCAGGGTTGATTACCATTACATTTTCCTCACACCACTGAGACACTTGCGATATTCCTATATTAAGTTTATAAACACATTACGGCCGTAGTGCTATGGTTTCATCGGATGCAGGCTATTAGCCTACAGTATTTTTTCAGAGCAACGATCGAAATATGGCTTGTAATCTCCGTACAGACGACGGGGAAGTGAAACAAGAAACATTAACAGGAACCAAAAACATGATCAAGAATAAGAACTATCTGAGCAAATGTAAAGAATTTTACAGATCAATTCCTCGAAAACCGTTTTAGTTATTATTTGTAAGATCCAATAATGCAATATGTGATCTATTTAGTGACTCAACGTACCCATATGAACAAATGTATCGAGTCTCCGCCTTCGGACGGTAGGCTACATGGCGCCCGTCAGTTATGTGGATTTTCATTACAGCACAACGCTATAGATTGGTTGAAGGTCAGCTATTTGCTGAATCTTATTTGCTGTTTCGCTTAATGAAAACTCTCTGACAGTGATTGACATTTACCACCCCACCCATACTGGCAATAACCCTATTTTCATCGACCTCGATGAATGATAACAAAGTTTGAAAGAAGCTGGTACTGCAGAAATATGTGTTTAAATTAAATTAAATGCATTTTATTACGCAGAAAACGATATACAGCAGAACTTGCTGAGACCGACACATCTAAACATCGACATCTTGTCAACTTCGACCGGTTCAGGCGGTCCGGAAATATCTACAGGTTAAATAGATAGACAAACACCGACACTTGTCTATTCTGAACATCGACTTGGGTTTTAAGTCCAAACCCTATGTTTTCAATGTTAATCCATCGTTTATAATCCGACACGACATGCGTCTGACGGGCTTGTAAAATCATTCTGACCGTTTATCACCGCCAAGCAGAAAAGCTTTGGGAGGGGACTTAATCCGCGCACGCAAAAATTATAAAACAAACGACGATAAAGCCAAGAAACAACTGTCCACTAACATTACACCCAACGCGAAGTCGATTCTTTTGCTGGAAAACGACAACAAGTTTGACAGTCCCTATAAATAGTCCAGCTCTTCAAATTTGATTTCATTTCTGTCTTGATGAAGTAGACCAGCGAAACGCCGACGGATGGAGACGTCACTGTCGGACGAAAATTGCCTAAGCATTTCTTGTGTGAATATCAGCTTTTAATTTTTAGTATACCGACATAGTGTCTATACCGACAATTTCTGTTGGTCCCCCGAGGTGTCGGTCTTAGCAAGTTCTACTGTATCTGTTCTAATCAAGTCATACCAACATAACTTTAAAATACCTAACATCAAAACCAACTCGCTCGCCAATCGACATGATATGGATAAAAGAAACTACACAAAGTCAAACTGGGATATAAAATACTTAGTCCGCAATATGTTGAGTGGATTGAAGGAAAAATTCTGTTACGCCCGCACGGGCTTCTTCAATACCACGTCAACATAGGGTACATTTGAAAAATCTAAGAGTTGCTCTCGCAATTTTTAAACATTACTCACCTAAAATTTTGACAGAAAGCTTCTTTGATAATCCCTTCGTAGAGCTAAACCATCATTTGTGATCATACACATAGCCAAACAACGAAAATCTTATCTTCCCATTGCGTGTTTTACAAATATACATGTATAGCATGTTAAGCACAGCTATATAAGATTTTTTCAGGGATCGAGTTCTATAATTTGCATCTATAATAAAACCACTGAGTGGGCAGTATAAATACGCTTTGTTGTATTAAACTGTTCCAATGATAGGCCTACACTAGTGTCGGCAAGCGCTTTCTAAATAAAATAAAAAACCTGCCATTAATTCCCATTATTCATGGATCGTAATTCATGGACCAGTTATAACTAAATAAATACAAAAACAATGATGGTTTAAACACTTCACGGGAAACTGAACTGATAGATGGACGTGCCTACAGTAAAGAATTGAACAGGGAATGGCACTGACGAAACTGCTGTACAAAATATAGACCGGCGGAGATAGCCTAAACACATTTTTTATATGTGCACCTTGCTTTAATGATATAAATCCAAATAATTTAACTTAACATTTTGTGAGAAGTGAACAGTTAGTTTTGGGATGGCATAAAAAAAAATTACGACATGAACCAGCGATATAGGACGAATAAGACCGCATAGAAGAAAACCATAGCATAAGTTTACCGTTGACAAGAACAACAACAAAAACAACACATTCACTTCCGTAATGATTTATTTCCTGATTCCAAAAGCGAATTTCGGGAATCTTCGAATAGTTATTAGAGAAAATCTGGTCTTCAGTTCGCAGACAGCCCTTTGTTAGTACATCTATGGCGCACGCTGAGCCAAACAACATGCCTACTTCCGCAAGTGATTAAGCTCTCAGCTGGCGCACTCCTTTGAAGTAAGCCAGCCTTTTCGAAGTGTCGGATTTTAAGTTAAGAATCAGGTGTCGATGTTCTACGTGATTTACGGTATATGGCGGCGTTGCCAGTTTTATTGTGGGAGGAAAACGGGCTCTGTGCCCGGAGGAAACCCGCAACTTTCCGCTGGTAACTGGCAACCATCCCACATAGGTCGTTCGAGTGAAAACCCATTCAGAAAATTTTCCAATTTTTTGGTCTGAGTGGGATTCCAACCCGCGACCCATTGGTGGAAGGCTGTTCGGATTGAGCGTCCAACGCTCTACCTACTGAGCCACGGAGGCCCCCTTGTGAGAAAGAAGAAGCAAACACCTTGTTAAGTAAAACAGGTAGATACATTATAAAAATTGCCTTACTCGTCCTAGAGACCTACCCTTGCGGTCGGAGCACTTGTACGAGCTTTTTGAAGGAGACGACGAGCTCGCTCAAACTCGTTGTTTTCACTCTCAAGTTTAATAGCGGCCAACCAAATCTCTTCGCTGTTTGGATTCGCCTGAAACGCCAACGCTAAAATACTCCTGGCAGCTGGTACATCTCCCTAAACGAAGAAAAATACGGAACAAAAAGTTAAAGTTTGATGCCACTTGAAATTATCACTTTACAAGATTTGAAAATTTGGCAAAATCAATCATTTGAATTCGACTTAAAACTACCGGTATAACAAAATAGAACACATGTTTTATGCCAGTGATGAAAGTGGGATATAAATAAACAAAATCTTTGACAACCTATTTGACAATTAATTCATTTACGAAAATATTTCTATCTAACCAAATAATATTATGATGTCAAATTGTTTTACGTAACACCATTCGAGACTAACTTAGATTTGTGTCAAAGAAATCTATTAGTTAGTTTGAAATGGTTGATAGTCGGAGTCAGGCATGTTTTTTTTCCTGGGCCTTGTATTACAAAGCTGGCGTAAATTATGTCGGACATAATATGGTGTGTTAAAACTATAGAAACTTACGCCTTGGACGGAACCGGTCCATGGTGTAGGCCCATGCGCCAATTTACGCCACATTTGTAAGACAGGGTCCATTAGCTTATTATAATCATTTCAAAGTAGTGTTCGGTCATTTCATGTGAATATTTAGACACACTTACTGCCAGCCATTTGGATTTAGCCCCCATCAGCCACAGGACTTCTGCCTTAGGACAATGGGCTACAGCACGCTGTAATAAAGCCTCTAACGAATCTCTGAACAAAAAAATATTTCAAATTCAAATTAATTCAATTTAAAATTCAAAATTCAAATAAACATGTAATTGATTTTATCAATTTTTCTTTTTCGAAAAAAATCAATTAAATGTTTATTCAAATTTATAAAAAAAATGTTTAGAGCATGCAGAATCTTAAGTGATTGATTGATGATGACTGATTGATGTTTTACGCCACTATTAAGATTATTTCACTTATATGGTGGGAGTTACCAAGTTTATCGACGGAAGAAAATGTGATATTTGCTCAACGGAAACCCTCAACCTACAGATTGATTGATTGATGTTTTACACCACCTTCAAGATTATTTAAATGGCGAGCATTACAAAGAGGAAAATACAATCTTTGCCCAGAGGAAACTCCCATACTAGGAATTGATTAATTGATGTTTTACTTATTTACCAAAGAATATTTCACCTATATGGCAGGCGCTAACAAGCTTAGCGATGGAGCAAAACAGGATCGTTGCACGCAGGAAACTACATGTACTTATTCCACATAGCCTTATCAAGTGAAAATACAAGTTTCCATTTTGATTTGATAGGATTCGAGCCAACGATCCATATATGGCGAGGGAGATTGAAAGACCCAACATCCAACCCACAGAGGAAAAATGGTAGTAGTAAAAGAAACTGCTGGGAATTTTACTTGTATTATTTTTAAGAAATTGAAATTTTACCTGGTGCCGTGGTTCTTTTCAAAATAAGCCGCTCTCAGCCAGATGCTCTTCTTGCTCGCAAACATTGTCAGGGCGTGGGCGTAGATCGCTCGAGCACACTCGTACGCTTCATGTTGAGCACACTACAATGAAATCAGAGACATTGAGCGTAATCAAAATGCTTCAATAAATGGGCTTGGTTGCCGTATGTGTCGGGTACAATTAGAGATTTCATTTTAAGATTGGGCTTGGGTAGTTTTTATTGATTGATTGATGTTTTAGGCCGGGCTCAAGATTATTTCACTTATACGGTGGCGTTGCCAGTTTTAGTGTGGGAGGAAACAGGGCTCAGTGCTCAGAGGAAACCCACGACCTTCCGCTGGTAACTGGCAACCATCCCACAGTTTAGTTTTGAAGAAACTGGTCCAGCTTAGCACGAAAGGTAAAATTATATGCAACAAATGTTTCTTTGGTTTGGAAGTAACAATGGTGACATGTTTCACTAGAAAGCAACGGGGAGACGCCCTCGGAATTGTCACAATGGGTGAACTTTTATTTCATTAAACACGGGAAACTAATAACAAACGTTTAGATTCTGAACCCGTATTTCTTCTAAATATTCAGCCATTCTAATGGCATAATTTTTAGCTGAATCTTTAGAAGAAATACGGTAGTCAAGAATTTATCTTGTCAAATTGTCGTTAAAACAAAACCGGACCTTTACTTTTACTTGCTATTCAGCTCTGTTGATGACGATGAAACATCAAATTAACGAGAAAAGTTGCACCCGAATGTGGCGATATGTCAAAAATGTATAATGAGTGAATCTCATTAAAAAGGCCAAAGAGTCCATGGACATTCAAGCTAAGTTATAAAAGCCCCTTTAATAACTTTTGTAAGAAAATGTTGCCAAGCAATTTCTTTTTCCAAAAATATCTGAAAACTTACAAAATTTCTTTAAAAGTAATTGAAGGAAAGTTGTTGAGAAATGAATAATGTAAATTTGCTCTTCAAATATTTGTTAAAAAACTGCATGAGTGATGTTGAAATGGTAATTGAAATTTTGGCAGACGACACGAACCAATCCACGATGGATGGATGAAAAGATAATGCTTACAGCCTCAGCATCTTGCATCCAACTGTGTTTACGATCCTCTTCTTCAATACCAACACCAATCACAGCACGACTACAATTGAAATGTTTTTGATTTACCTCTGTAAGTTTATATAAACTTTAATATAAAATATGTTGCCACTTATGGTTGATTGATTGATGTTTTACGCTGCACTCAAGCTTATTTCACTTATATGGCAGCCCCGCACGGTTTAGCCGGGGAGCACAAAGGGTTATTTGTCAAAAGGAAGCCCCTTCCTTTGGCCAGTACCTGGTAACTCTTTCACAGACTACTTATGGATTAAGGATTAAAAAGTCCGCTTACATGATAGCCTGACAGGTGAAGATACTGCCGGACTTCTCACAATAGGAACCCCCTACCTTTGGCCAGTACCTGGTAACTCTTTCACAGACTACTTATGGATTAAGGATTAAAAAGTCCACTTACATGATAGCCTGACAGGTGAAGATACTGCCGGACTTCTCGCAATCCTCCGCGTCTTTAATCCACTGATCACGATTAATCTCCACCATGTTAGCGCGCAACGAACTCAAAGCTACAAATCAGAATAAAGTCAAGTGAGAATAGATAACAAAAATGGCTTTCTTAAAGAAATTCTCCAAAATGTTGATATTCTTACGATATAAGTGGAAATCATTGTCATTTTTTCTGAAGATGTGCGATTTAGAGGCTTTTAAGGGCTACTAGTCTTGAGAATGTATGTTAAAGTAGTGTTTTGAACTACATGTAACTTACGCTTCTAACAACAGACTTGAAGATAAAAATGTTAAAAAGAAAATGTTGACTGATTGATTGATTGTTTGGTTTTTTACGCCGCGCTCAAGCTTATTTCACTTATATGGCGGCATTGCCAGTTTTATTGTGGGAGGAAACCGGGCTCTATGCCCGGATGAAATCCACGACCTTCCGTTGGTAACTGGCAACCATCCCACATAAGTCATTCGTGTGAAAACCCAGACAGAAAATTTTCCAATTTTTTTTGGACTGAGTGGGAATCGAACCCGCGACCCATTGGTGAAGAAAATGTTGAACATTAAAATGCACCATTTCACTCATACTGACCTCTTTCGGTAATTTTGTCCACCATGTGTATATTTCCGTTGGCTTCTTCCAGTTTAGCCGCACTAATCCAAATCTGTCTGTCAGTCGGAATGTTTTCACGAGCTTTGTTCAAAACTTTTCGTGCATTTTCATAAGTTTCTAAACGAGCTAAAGCCAGCCACAGCTAAAAATGAAAAAAATGAAATCCGTAAAGACACATCAAATAACGATCTTCCATTATCTGGTCCACGGTCATGGATGATTCTGCCGCAACGTATCGTATAAAATGTTGTTAATAATAAAAAATTAAGACATCACCACGAGCTTGGGTTGTTCACAAACAATTAACTATATTTGTTACTTAGATAGTGCCTGTTGCAGCTTAATACAGCTTTGCTTGGATTTTGATTGATTGGTGTTACGCCACACTCAATATTATTTCACTTTAATGGCGGCCTTGCCAGGTTTAGTGGGGGAGTAAACCGGGTTCATTGCTCGGAGGAAACCCTCGACCTTCGACGAGTGCCTGGCAACTCTTCCACATACGGCGACCAATTTTTATTTTTGTCTGAGTATGATTCGAACCCGCGAAGCATCGATGGAATATCTGTGTAGGACTGACGGATGATCGATTTTGTTGGAAGCTATACTGGATGACATAGTGGAATCATCCCTTACCTCACAGCTTGTCGGACAACATTCCACGGCTCGACTCAACATTATCCTGGCATCTTCCTCATCCTCCAGTTCTACGGCAGCCTTCCAAAGACGGACAGAATTTGGCAGCTGCTCTAAAGCTGTTCAAAACGATCACAGAAAATTGAAAAAGTTCATTGTATTTACAAAATAGACAAGTATGACTGATATATTGATGTTTAATCTTGCACTCAACAGCTAAGGTCAAAAGTACCAACTAAACAAAAGATCATCCTGTCCTCAAATGTTAATCCTTATATTATATCATCTGGCAAGGGGACACCACTCATACTTATATGTAACAGGAAACTTGTATTGCCTTGTGGGTATGTTCCATATGTTGTATTGGCATGGTGGAGTAAACATGTTTGCGTGTGTTGTCCAATTTAGTGTGTTGTGAATTCATTTATTAGTGTTAACGCCACAGATCGCTCAGATCGAGCAAAAGATCGTTCTCCACACCCGCAAAGCCACAATGCTCCAGACAAGGATGAATCATAAAAAAGAAGGGATAAAATACTGTTCTTTTTTAAAAACGCAATACCATAACGGAAATTTATGAATGCTAACAAACAACAATGATTATCATGATTGAGGGATTGATTGCATCTGCACTCATCAACCGTAATTTAAACAAGAAAAGATTGTACCTTTTCTGAAGACTCGCTTCTTGGCTTTTAATTCTGTTTCTATATCAGCTGCTTTGATCCAAACCCTGACTGACTGAGGGATGTGACGGACAGCTTGGGCTATCACTGCTTTCCCTTGGTCACCAGGCTGGGAGTAATAAATGAGAAATAAGAATTACCAATTGTGTCAAAAATAGAAACAAAAATGTTCACCATGTCTAGCAACTTACAGCTTACTTACAGCTAGGCATATTCATTCTTCAGGAATTTATAAAACCGTTTCATGATGAGACACCTATGTGGGATGGTTGCCAGTTACCAATGGAAGGTGACTGTTGTGGGTTTCCTCCGGGCACAGAGCTTGGTTTCCTCCCACAATAAAACTGGCAACGCCGCCATATAAGTGAAATAATCTTGAGTGCGGCGTAAAACACCAAACAATCAATAAATCAAGCATAATGAGACTCTGCTCCACTGGTTGTTTAATTGTCACAAGCAGTTGAGCGAGTCAGACAGACAGACACACAGCCAAACAGACAGACTTACCATAAGTCTAGCAGCTTCCAGCCAGGCATCTTCACTCTTGGGGCATTCTTCACAGCCCTTCATAATTAGATTCCGAGCTGCCTGAAGTTTCCCAGTGACTTCCTCCAAGCGAGCCGAGGCAATCCAAGCTAACAATTGAAACAATTATAGAATTGTTATTTTCCAACACTGTCAGAATAAACCTTGACTGTTCACCCATGGTTAGAGGTTTAATGACACTAGGCCTATTTTAAACAAAAATTTTAATTTTTCAAACGTCTTACCAGCCCACTTACCCACATAGTTTGTCTGCAGAAATAAAGATATTATTTGACATAAAACAAGCTTTTCGTTGGACGATAAAAGTTAATAGTCTTTATTGATAAACACTAAAACACAATCTTCTTGACTAATATAGCCGTGGTTTTAAGTGCAGTTTCACACAACTGAAACCCTTATTTTCAGAAGTGGGGGGAGGCGGGGTGATCAAGATGTATGAATATGGTTGACATACCAGGTGGATGTTTTGGGTTTGTTTCACGCACCGATTTCAATAACAGCCTTGCCTTTTTAACATCACTGGAAGAAAATGGAAGTCAAATTTACGAATAAAAATGTTTTATTAAAATAAACTTTATATTTTATAATAAAGACAAAAATTTTAAAAAAATATTACTGGTAAAATAAGGGGCAAGTGAATATGTGATTAAACCAATCCTGAAGCTTATTGATCTATTCTTAAAAAAAAAAATATGTTTATTTAGGACCTAAAAAAAGTAGAAATTCATAATTAAAGTTTATTTTAACAATAACACATGTGGATTGCAGAAAAGAAAGGTTTGGAATTTTCAATTTATAGACTCTAGAACATTTGCCCGAAGAAATCCCCAACCTTCTGAGAGTACCTGGCAACTCTCCCACATACATTGAATGGAATCAACAATATACTGAGAAATTTTTCAATTTTTAGTTGGTGTGAGTGGGATTGAACCCTGCACCCCAAAGATGGAAGGCCCTTGTCAGACTTAAGCCCGGCTCAGGTCAAGTTAAGATCCGATCCGATTGTCTGCGATTGAATCTTAAGAGCGTGCATGTCGACTGAGACTGGTTTATCGTTCAGCCAAACGATTACTGACTGATCAGTCTTTAAGCTCGCTCAGGTCGACGCGATCAGTTGATCGGAAGGGAATTTCATCACTATATTCTGCAGACTGGCACGCCACTAGGAATGACGTAACAATACCACATCTTCGAAACGCGGAGAAAAAAATGGTCACGTGATGAAGTATAGGTCGCTGATTGACTGTGACCTTTAGATTGATCGGGAGAAAATAGAACATATTTCTATCCTTACGTAAGACTGGTCAGTCTGAGACCGATCTAAAGAGTCCTAATGCCGCTCATGTCGAAAAAAGTTCTCCGACTGATTGATCGCAGATTCACTACAGACTGGAGCTTACGACGATCGGATCGGATCTGAAGGG
Source organism: Lepidochitona cinerea (assembly GCA_963971465.1). NCBI lineage: Eukaryota > Metazoa > Mollusca > Polyplacophora > Chitonida > Tonicellidae > Lepidochitona > Lepidochitona cinerea. Next base: position 3,274,324 of record OZ020565.1, read on the forward strand.
GCTATCTTAAGGGACTATTACTCTAACAGACTAACACACATGGCCCCCTAATTCTAAGAAGACACAGTTTATACATGTATCATCTGAATCCAGAATAAAGTGATCAAGAGTTATGTGCCCTTACTTAATATCTCCTCCATGAGATGGCAGCATTGACTGGAGATCTGTGAGATAACCTTTGGGGTCAACAACTGTTTGACCACTCACAGAGTCAGAAACCTGTGATAACAAATAAAGATAAATAAATCAAAGATTGATTGATTGATTGATTTTCAATGTGCGCTAAGTAAGATTATTTCCCTTATATGAGGGCGATGCCAGATTCAGTGGGGAAGGAAACCGGGCTCTTTGCCCGGAGGAAAACCCGACCATCAGCGAAAAGTAAAGCAACTCTTTGACATAGGCTGATCGAGTGAAAATACAACTTGACAATAAAGTCTCAAGTTTAAACGAGAATTTTCATAGGACGATAGGAGGCAAAGCTTGGCCGATTTTCCATGATGAACGGACTCAGACAAACGGCCACTCAGATGTATAAGAAGGTACCACAAAAGGAAAATAAGATTAAACCAAACCTGTTCCAGCTTAATTCCCATCAGCGTATTTCTGGCTTCGCCGATTTTCTGCATGTCAATATCGCCACCAGGTGTAGAAAAGCCTGGCGTTAATGAACCTCCATACGGTGTCGTTAAACCACCAAACTGACAAAACAACAAAAAATGATAAAGGTTATCATAAAGTCAATCGTTTACTTTTCCAAGGTGCTTAAAATGCTTAACTTCCCTTGACAATCAAATTTTATGAATAAGTCAGAATGGTGGCATCTCATGCCACTTTAAGTTGATTTGTAAACATGATTATAAAAAAAAGTAAAAATAACTTTTGACCAATCAAAAGCTTTGTTACTAAGAAGACAGACCTGTTCCCTGGCATCCATTGAGGTTGAAGATCCTGTCTGAGCTGCTGCTCTGGCCAATAGACTGTCAGGAACAGGAGTGTACCTAAATTCCAACCAACCAATCAGAATTAGGCTTACAAGTTAGATAAAACAGATAAGGCATTTAGCAATCAACCAATGAAAATAAACCTTATTAACCAGAGAACATAAAACATGGCTGATTAGCAAATGAAAAACAAACCAAAATTTAGCCATAAAGAGCCTTACTATTCTCGAGGCAATGAGTTTTAGAAAACATGAAATATCACATCAGGGTTAAAAGGTTTCTACAGATAAAAAAAATGTCAATCCAGTTCTCCATAAAAAATTGTCAACGTACTTCTCTTTTTTGGGGTTCCGCTGATGTTTGTTTCTTACGTCTCCAACTTCGGGAACATTTACCCAATCATCATAGCTTACCTCTGCCAAATCACGCTAAAAAAAAATCACGAATATCATCATTGATTTTAAGTTACAACTGATTGATAATGGATTGATTGATGTTTTACACCGCACTCAAGGTTATTTCACTTAAATGGCGGCGTTACCAGGTTTAGTGAGGGAGAAAACAAAGAGAACTCCTGACCTCTGACATATGGCAATCTAGTGAAAAATACAATAAAATATTTGTCTGTTTTTATTTGGTCTGAGTGGAATTTAAATCCGTGTCGCATCAACGGAAGGCCTGTGTCGGACTGAGGGACTATCACTCTAAACGAATGAGCCACCGAGGCCCTTAGATAAAGGAAAAGGAGGATTTGTTAAGACACGCAGTTTGATTTGTTGTGGTTTAACTGAACAGATAAGGTCATATGGCGACCAAACGACCAAAACATCACCCTCCATTGTCCTGTGTCAGTGCTTGATTGTTTTACGCCACAATCGAGAAAACTGTATTTATTTTGCGGTTTTACTCAGTTTAGAGAGGGAAGAAGCTGAGCTCTATGCCAGAAGGAAACCCCTTTGGCAGATATTGGCATAAGACAACTAAGTGAAATATCTACTCAGAAATTTGTCAATCTTTCTTTGGACTGAGTGAGATTCGGACCCGAGATCCATTGATAGAAGCCTTTTGTCTGACTGAGGGACAATCGCTCTGTCGACTTGCCCCAAAATTGAAGTGAAGAAAATGAAATGTATCACATACTTTTAAATCAGAAAATTGCTGTTGGATTTTGGGTCTCTCCTGACGGAACCTCTCGATTTCTTCTTTCAATCGTTTCTCTCGCCTCTCCTTCCGTTTTTCGTCCATCCGTTTATCAATGGCTTCGTAAATGGCATCGGCTTCTTCATCATCTTTTTCATACGGATCTTTGTTACATAAACTCCCACCATATCCGGTGAACTGAGAAAAAAAATTAAATATTTACCGTTATTGAATTAGTAAATAACCGACATCTAAGGAGCCACAAAAAATCCGGACAAATTTGAGAATCAAACTTACGAAAGAGGGTTTCCGTCGCACAATATTTTACATGAAGAATGAATAATATGTGAATATTTTGAGGGTATACATTAGAAGAATAACACTAAATAGGATTATAGCCCTTGGCACATTGACAGACGGGCTATAGATTTGGCCAGAATCTGAAATACATGTAAGGGTGTCCAAAATATCTTTTAACATAAATAACACAAACAATTTAACATGGGTGTCTAAAATCTGCTTCTTTTTTCACACCATGTTAAATTGCAAAATAAAAGGGTGTCCGAGAAATAAATGGGCACCCCTGTGGATGAAAGGTTAGTTAATTCATTGATATTTAAGCCACATTCAAGATTATTTCACTTTTGTAACAGTGATGCTATATTTAGTAAGGGAGGAAATCAGGTTTTTTGCCTGGCATCTTTTCCACACAGAGAGATAAAGAAAAAAACAAAGATATACCAATCTAAAGATCTACCAATGAGAAGCCTGCAGAATAAATGAAAAATTACTGAATATTCAATTTCTAAAAATCAATCACTGACTTCATCAAAATTAGCATCGTTCAAATCTTCTTCATCATCATCGTCGTCTCCTCGTTTCTTCTTAATTGGTGGCGCATGACGATCGTCACTGAAAGCAATAATATCATAATCATTATTACTATAACCGTAATGATAAGGATTTATTTGCTGTACAAATATATCAAACATTTTACAAAGTCTTAATAACCAGCTCCTTTATTTATATAACTCTGTGATATGAAACTTATGTTTACAGTCTCAAATATTTGCACATCTAAGAAACGCTGTTTGCAGAACACCTATCGATTAAACGGGGGTACATGTATTTTTGACAACTAACTAGATCCTGAGATCCTTTTAAATCAATATAGCAGATCAGTAATATATTCAAAATAATATATATATATATTTATGAACACATCTAGAAACTTGTTTCTATGGTATTTTAGTCAAAAAGATGTTCCCTGCGCCCATGTGTTTTAGTGTCTATAAATATATTTATGAACACAAAGAGAAAATCTTCTTGACTAAAATAACCATCGCGGTAAGTTTCTACGCATGCTAAACAGGGATAATGTGCTGAATTATTTGAAATTTTAAGACCAATTCCTGATTTCGGACATCTAGACACTGCTGATCATGTGGTCTGCAAATCCATAACAACGACACAGATTGTGGTTGAAAACAATTCAGTGGACACCGTTTTATTCCAGCTGTGCAAGCCATCGATGGGTATTGGTTTTCAACCACCTTCTAATAAACAGCCTCATTTTCGCTATCATGATCTCACACTGGAATCGAGAGTACAGGATCCTTGTCTACAAAATAAGCCCCATAGCTCAAGAGATAACACAATACTTACGAAATATCATCTATATCTCTTGCTGGACCAATATCAGATCGAGTTGTGAATCCAGTAGCTCTGAAATATAAAAATAATTTATGTTGTGATAATGTTTTAAAAAGTTGATTGCTGTCCCAGAAATTAGGCCTATTGAGTAATAAGTATTGCTATATTCAATCCAGCCGCACTCATATGTCTCTTTCCCGTGTTACTTACTTGCCGGTCAGGAAGCAGAATATATTCAATCTGACACTGAATAACAACTTAACAAGGAAAAAATCTGAGCCAGAATGAGAATTTAATTCACGACTCATGGTTACCTTTCGAGTCGTTCAGTGTCAGATATGCAGTTATTCACTAATTATCCAGATGCTGATTGTTATTCACAATATTTGGTTTCATTTCAAGCTTGCAAAAGATTTGGTCACGAAAAATGGACCTACAATAACATTTACATACACTGTGACTGTGGGAAATAGGAAGTTTACACCTGATTAAAAATCTCATTTCTTCAACAAAACGGTTTGATTTTCAAGCCCTAAATGTCAAACTCACCCTCTTCCCAGACCAGGTACATAGCCCAAAGGCGCTGGAAGTCCCAGAAATGTCTTTTTCTTTTTATTTGTCTGAGCCATGATACGCGTTGAACGTTGTTGTTGCGCTTCTGATATTAGGGGGCGTCTCCAAATCACATTTCTGAAAATGACCGTTTGGTAGATCTTGGTGTTAATATAATTTTCCGTTCATATAAACATATTTTAATTTCCATTTTATAAGTGGATATATGCTTAATTTGTCTTTCCAGATTGTATAGTATACAAAATGAAAAGAATAAAAACGCAAGGAAGAGCAAATTTCAATCGAAATTTTAGAATGTTTTTTCTACCCTTCCGTAGATTGATTTCGATGCGCGCGTCAAATACATTTCGGAAATAAACATCAAAACATGTTACAACAACAGCGCCAATGTATAAACTCCAAAATGTGATTTTTTGAAACTCGAAAATGACACAATCAGTTGTTGTTCAAGGTTTGTTTAATTGGGGATTTCAAACTTCAATTAAATGCTATAAAACTTGTGACACAATTTTAACAAGTGCTTTACTGCTTTATCAATATCATTACCGGTACCGGTTAATTCTTTTCCTAACCAACTGGGATTGGAAATGAATTAACCAGCTGGAAGACGTGTCATATTGCAACATGTAACTCTTTAGAATCACCCAATTTTTCTCTGATTTCCTCCTTATTTAAGCTACGCAACCGGCTCATATTTAACACACATCAAAATCGATGCTTTAGTTCTCTGTACCCCCCCCCCCCCCCCCCCCCCCCCCCCAAAAAAAAAACATTCAAAAACTCACTTTCACATGGACCCCATTTCAAGGAAATGCAGAAGCGAGTCAAAAGTTCAAGCGTTCTTCAGAAAACAGCAAGGATATTAGACAAAGTTAATTTTTAAAGGCAGGGGCCATTTTAGTGTTTCACTAATTTACATCGAACGAGCAGTTTTTTCTGATTGTATAAATCGCGGAGATTGAAGCGCCAGGAGTCTGTTCAAGATCGTGGCCATTTCCAGTCCTATATCAGATTTGAGTAAAGTAGGAGTGTCAGGTGGACTAGCTGCGTAATCTAGTTAACCAATGAGTTTATAGGCTTCGCCATTTTGCTAAATAATAAACTTCCACTAAAGATGAATGTATAGTTCAACCTCTGATCTAAATATAGTGACCCTTATATGATGCAATAGACAAGCCAGACAAATGGCAACATTGATAAGCGTCTGTGGGGATAAAAGTGATTATCATTTTACTGCCGTACAGGCTGTCGGTGAAAGGAGTCGTTCTGCGTTTTAAGGACCTTTAATATTGGGTACAGTATTGCCTAAGATAGACTGTATCCATTCCTGGAGTTTTCTTTGCCTTTAACGTTTTTTTTTCTTCTGTTTTAACAGTAGGCCAATGTGGAAATCAAATCGGGTGTCGCTTTTGGGACCTAGCTTTACGAGAACATGCTGTTGTTAATAAGGTAAACCTATCAACACTTTGTTGAAGTGCAAGCACAATTTTCCTCTCCCATCTCAATGTAATTTGAAGTTTCAAAATTTATTTTCATCTGCCAATGTATTTGCAATTAGCAGTGGGCCAGTTAAATTGGTATATATATGGTCTCTTAGTCGGACACACACATTCGTTCATCCATTGATGGGTTGTGCTGTTGGAATCTCACTCAGTTCGAAAAGAAATTCTCTGGATCATCTTATATGGAAGGGTTGCCAGACATGGTGATGTACCTGTGACTTCGAAGGTTGAGGGTTTGGTCCAGGCAGAAAGCTTGGCTCAGTAGGTAGAGCGTTGGATGCTCAATCTGAACAGCCATGCACCAATGGGTCGCAGGTTCGAATCCCACTCAGTCCCAAAAAATTTGAAAATTTCCTGACTGGGTTTTCACTCGAACGACCTATGTGGGATTGTCGCCAGTTACCTACGGAAGGTTGGGGGTTTCCTCCGGGGGGTTTCCTCCGGGCATAAAGCCTGATTTCCTGCCACAATAAAACTGGTAACACTGCAATATATAAGTGAAATATGCGCGGCGTAAAACACCAAACAATCAATCAATTAATCTTTCCCCACCAAGCCTAGTCCGGGTTTCTGACTCAAAATTTTAGACAGTAAATAACAATATAACTAACTCAAATAGTGCCAATACAACATTCATGAATAATTTAGCTTTTTTTAAAGAGAATTTAACATTTACCTCCAAAATACGGCCGTTGGTATAAAAAATAATAATTTTGGACCCCCGGACTACACCAAACCTGGCAACACTGTCATATATTAAGTGAAATAATCTTGATTGCAGCGTAAAACATCAATCAATCAATAAATGTATTGTTTCAATAAACAGAGCAGCAGAGGAGCCCAATATTTGATGTCTTCAAATCTTTTCCTGTCTTCTGAATCACATTATGAAATTGATTTAAAAAACTAATTTAATCTTAATTTAATTTTAATAACATATTGGTGAATATTCTCTGTATCAAACTAAATTTGACTACATGCATAAATTGCCCGCCTTTTTGTTTCACAGTCCGGTTTATACGATGAATCTTTGGGCAGTTTCTTTAGGAATGTGGATGGACGATATGATGACCCAGTGGATATCCCTATGGGCGCTGGGCGAGGAAAAGTTAAAACTCTGAAAGCTAGGGTATGTCGGAGAAACTTAATATTACAAATGTATGAGTTCTTCCTCTATATCAATATAGTCATATTTATTGTATGTGATTCAGTTAGTAGAGCGTTGGACGCTCAATCCAAACAGCCTTCCACCAATGGGTCGCGGGTTCGAATCCCACCTGTGAAGAATGTTGGGTGGAAGTGAAGAATGTTGGTTTGGAGTGAAGAATGTTGGGTGGGAGTGAAGAATTTTTGGTGGGAGTGAAGAATGTTGGGCGGGAGTGAAGAACGTTGGATGGGAGTGACGAATGTTGGGTGAGAGTGAAGAATGTTGGGTGTGAGTGAACGATGTTGGGTGGGAGTGAAGAATGTTGGATGGGAGTGAAGAATGTTGGGTGGGAGTGAAGAATGCTGGGTGGGAGTGAAGAATGTTGGATGGGAATGAAGAATGCTGGGTGGAAGTGAAGAATGTTGGGTGGGAGTGAAGAATGTTGGGTGGGGGTGAAGAATGTTGGGTTGGAGTGAAGAATGTTGGATGGGAGTGAAGAATGTTGGGTTGGAGTGAAGAGAGTCGGGTGAGAGTGAAGAATGTTGGGTGGGAGTGAAGAATGTTGGGTTGGAGTGAAGAGAGTCGGGTGAGAGTGAAGAGTGTTGGGTGGGAGTGAAGAATGTTGGGTGGGAGTGAAGAATGTTGGGTTGGAGTGAAGAGAGTCGGGTGAGAGTGAAGAGTGTTGGGTGGGAGTGAAGAATGTTGGGTGGGAGTGAAGAATGTTGGATGGGAGTGAAGAATGTTGGATGGGAGTGAAGAATGTTGGGTGGGAGTGAAGAATGTTGGGTGGCAGTGAAGAATGTTGGGTTGGAGTGAAGAATGTTGGTTGGGAGTGAAGAATGTTGGGTGGGAGTGAAGAATGTTGGGTGGGAGTGAAGAATGTTGGGGGGGTGAAGAATGTTGGTTGGGAGTGAAGAATGTTGGGTGGCAGTGAAGAATGTTGGGTGGCAGTGAAGAATGTTGGGTTGGAGTGAAGAATGTTGGTTGGGAGTGAAGAATGTTGGGTGGGAGTGAAGAATGTTGGGTGGGAGTGAAGGATGTTGGGTGGCAGTGAAGGATGTTGGATGGGAGTGAAGAATGTTGGATGGGAGTGAAGAGAGTTGGATGGGAGTGAAGAATGTTGGATGGGAGTGAAGAATATTGGGTGGGAGTGAATAATGTTGGGTAGGGGTGAAGAATGTTGGGTGGGAGTGAAGAATGTTGGATAGGAGTGAAGAATGTTGGATGGGAGTGAAGAATGTTGGATAGGAGTGAAGAATGTTGGGTGGGAGTGAAGAATGATGGGTGGGAATGAAAAATGTTGGGTGGGAGTGAAGAATGTTGTGTGGGAGTGAAGAATGTTGAGACGTGTGGAAAATGTTTGGGGGGGATGATTGATCTTTATCAGAAATATTATTGTTGCCAGAAATTTCTGCTGACTAAGGCCAAACTTCTGCCTGTCATCAACTTAATGAAATATCATGGGTTTCAGTTTATTATAACAACTTATGATTGGGTATAAAGATCCAAATGATATACCCCCCAACTATAATCTTGTCTCCATGGTTATTTTAGACTGTGCCTGTCTAAATCATATGCCCCTTTTTATACGCTCGCTCTTAAAGCGGGTGTATATTGGTATACCTTTGACCGTCTGTACGTCTGTCCGTCCGTCCGTCTGTCTGTCCCGGATTCGTGTCCGCTCCATAACTTAAAACCTATTGCCTGAATTTATTTTTTTTCTTCTGATATATGTAGCTTATGGGTAGACGGTGTGTCGCGTGCCAAAATTAAATTGGAGTCTCAATATTTTTGGCGACCAAAACAGTCACCAGCCTTTTGGCATTGAGTTTTTCTGGAACTATTCAAGGGATTTAATTTTTTTTTCAGATATAACTAGCTTATGAATAGATGGTGTATTCTGTACCAAAATTAAATTAGGGTCTTGATATTTGCGGCGACCAAAACGGTCACCAGCCGTTTGACATTCAGTAAACCCAGAACTATTGCATGGATTTTGAATTTTTTTTAGTTATGACTGGCTTATGAGTAGATGGTGTGTTCTGTACCAAAATTAAATTTGAGTCTTAATATTTTTGGCGACCAAAACAGTCACCAGCCTTTTGGTATTGAGTTTCTCTGGAACTATTTGATGGATTTAAATTTTTTTTTAGTTATAACTGGTTTATGAGTAGATGGTGTGTTCTGTACCAAAATGAAGTTGGAGTGTTGATATTTGCGGTGACCAAAACAGTCACCAGCCTTTTGGCTTTGAGTTACTCCGTAATTATTTCATGGATTATAATTTGTTTTCTGTTAATATATGAAGCTTATGATTGGACGATGTGTCCTGTACCAAAATTGAATTGGGATCTCTTTATTTGTTGCGACCAGAACAGTCACCAGCCTTTTGGCATTGAGTAACTCGGTACTTATTGCATGGATTATCAATTTTTCTCAGTTATAACTATCTTATGAGTAGACGGTGTGTCTAGTACTAAAAGTAATTGGAGTCTCTCTATAGATATGTGTTGACAAAAATCAGTCACCCAGCCTTTAGGCATTCAGTAATTGAGGAAATAGCTTTTATTCTGTCTGCGGTTTCACAGAATAGCTTAGTTATATCCAAACAACTTATTTGATAACCAAGGTGACCAAATGAGTTGTGTCCTTCTTTCTATTGTTTAATCTGTAATTAAATGAAATTGCTGTTGTATGCCTATATGTAGTGTAGACACTTTTGCAAGTAGCTTTGGTACAGCTTTCAGATATAGGTAGCAGCTTATAGGTATGTGATCTGTCAAATACTAAAATTCACCAAGCCCCAGTCTTATTTAGGTGACTGAAAGAATCTACCAGCCGAAATTCTGTTTAAAGCATGTCTTTAATATTGAATATTAAGATAGTGTGTTACAATGAATTTACCCTTGCGGGCGTATTATGAGTTTCTTAAACTCTTGTTAAGCTTGTCTCCATGGTTATTTTGGACCAGGAGATTTTCCCTGTACTCATCTGTTTTAGTGTTCATTAAAAATAATATAATCATTGTGACATAAGATATCAAGCAATTTTTAAGCTAATGATAAAAAATTAAGACATCATCACATAGTAAGTTGTGTTGAACAACACAAGCTTTAATTTTTTATCATTAGTATGGAACCCACGTTTAAAAAGAGTTTCAAACATTTCTTAATTTTTGAGCTTTTCAAATTTCCAGGCTGTGTTGGTTGACATGGAGGAAGGAGTGGTCAGTGAGATAATGAAGGGGCCCCTGAGGGAGGTGTTCGATTGTCGTCAACTTATCACTGACGTCTCAGGCTCAGGAAACAACTGGTAAATCATCATCTTTGTAAAATCCGCTTTTTGATTGTGTTCCATTTGACGTTTTTTTGTTCCACAATGTCAGGACTGGGGGCCGTTTCAAGAAGCCGTCGCACAGTGCGATCAATCGCAGTTGCCATGACGTCATATCTCTTCAATATGGTATCCACTGGCAACTACGCTTCGTTTGCGATGCGACAGCTTTGTGAAACGAGCCCCTGAGCACCAAGTTCGATGAGAAAGCGATGAGCCATATGCTCCGGGGACAGGAAATATGTGGAATTGTCGCAATACTAACGTCCCCTATCCTCTGCATAATCAGTATTGACCATGGATTCAGATTGTAGATATAAAAATATGCTAATAAAGTGACATGAGCTGCCAAATTCTTTTAATGACTATGTGGGATTGTCAAGAGAAATTGAGCGTTTGAAATACCTTGACTTTAAATATGGTTCATGCATTTGTGTAGTCCGGGTTTCTGACTCCAAAATTACTATTTTTTATACTGACGGTCGTATTTTGGAATACGGCTGTCAGTATAAAAAAATAGTCATTTTGGAGTCAGAAACCTGGACTAGCATTTGTGCTTCAACTCTACAATGCCCCCATTTATACATTTTAAACTGGATACACATAATGTACCCCATGCTTAATTTTAGTGGTTTTACTTGTAGTAAGCTAATGTAAATTGGCTTACTTAACAAATGTCAGATGGCTATGGCAACAAGTGTATCGTTAATAGATTAAAATATTGAAATATTTTGTTCACTCTCCACCACAGGGCTGTTGGTCACAAGATGTATGGTACACAGTACAGAGAGCAGATATATGACTCAGTAAGGAGAGCAGCAGAGTTTTGTGATTGCCTGCAGTGCTTCTTTCTCATACATTCTATGGGAGGGGGTAAGGACTATAAATAAATACTTTTTTACAAGAATGAAAATATTTCTGTGAGTTTAAAGTGATGTGAGTCAACAAAACATTGATAATTCATCATTTAATTAAAATTTTGACTTTGCTCAATTATTTATCTCAAGAAGTGAGAATTAGTGGAAGTTTTATAAGTGATACCATTGTGGTTGATTGATTGATTGATTGGTGTTTTACGCCGCGCTCAAGATTATTTCACTGATATGGCGGCGTAGCCAGTTTTATTGTGGGAGGAAACTGGGCTCTATGCCTGGATGAAACCCACAACCTTTTGTTGGTAACTGGCAACCATCCCACATAGGTCATTCGAATGAAAACCCAGTCAGAAAAGATGCCATTGTGGATGATGTCAGTTAAAGTATTGTCTGGAAGTAACTTAACTCTAAAATGAATGTTCATTCATCCTTGTTATTTTGATTATGCAACACACATTGTGATCACTCAACAGTAGACCCATTGGGTAATTTTTATTGCCATGTCAATTGTCTACCATACTTTTTGATGATATTTAACCATAGCCTATTGTTGTCTTGACAATTCAAATTTATGATGAGGCTTGATGACAGAGTGATAATCTCTTTGTCCGATACAGGCCTTCCATTATGTGTCACGGGTTTGAATCCCACTTGGATCAAATAAAAGAGCTTGGTTTTCCTCCCCACTAAACCTGGCAATGCCGTCATATAAGAGAAATAATCTTGAGTACGGCCTTAAATATCAACCATCAATCTTCCAGGGTATCTTCGCAAGCCAAGTTAAAATCTTCATATCCCCATTCCGTGGACTACTCCACTCCAATTCGTAAATCGAATAGCGCCCACTGGTGGGAATGTAAGAGTTGTCTTTGCTAGACTTACAGAGTCTTGGCCAATCAGCACTCGTTAAACAAAAGTTCAAGGTGTACACAGCTGCCATTACGTTATTTTCAGTGTAAGTGCCCGAGGATTTGATTAGCTGCGAGAAGTTTTACTCGCATCCAATCAAAACGAGCTGTCCGATTTACGAATGTCCTAATAAAAAGCTTTATTGTGACATTAGGCTGAATATAGGTTTACCATATGTGGAATATAAAGTTGCATGCGCTGCAAAAAAGACGTTTTTCATAAATCTGAATATCGCATGAAGTTCAGCGTTTAAAGTACCTTGAAAAACTAAAGGATTGGCAGTGAAATAAAAAATATTGATTAAGCTGTGGTTTGAACGCTTATACAAATATTGTCCAAGATATGTTTGCTTTTGATGGGTGATTTATTGTGCCGCCATTTCGATATTTGTCTTTCACTGAGAATTTCCTGTAAGGCAGAGTGTTTCCTCGAGGCAAAGAGCCTGGTTTCCGCCCTTCACCAAACCTACATGTATATACCTGTAGGTGACATAAAGTTGAATGCTACATTAATTAATCAATATTTTGAGTAGGTTCATGGTTGATATTAAACAAATACAATTTCTTACAAAAGTGTGCTTCCAGAGCCCATGTTATAAACATAGGACAGTGGAACCAAGCCAGTTAGTTGAAGTGATGTCACACTTCAGACCAGTGGCTCGTTTCACAAAGCTGCCGCATCGCAAAAGAAGCCTAGTTGCCCATGGATACCATATTGAAGAGATACGACGTCATGGCAACTGCGATTGGTCGCACTGTGCGACGGCTTCGTGAAACGGCCCCCAGTTCTCTAAATAAAACCATAACAACACCTAAATCGTAACTGCAAATTTTTGTTAATTTTTTTTATTTTAATAATCAGGGAGCATAGAACATTTACATCGAAATCAAAGGTAACAAAAATAGCACTATGTTTTTATTTTCACAACCAATCTTATCTCACATATGTCTAATCATCATTAATCATCATTTTTTTCACTTAGACTGAAAAATGCAATGAGAAGAGTCCATGGGAGGCATAGCTTTTCAGAAAACGACAAAATTACATTGCAATGAACAGAATATTAAAACACTATTTGAAGCCAATGCAATGTATACGAAAAACTATTATCAACGGAAGTTGTCTCAACAATTTTGAGGTGCTACAAAAACCGTAATCCATTTTTTGTTACAGCATATTTTGCATAATATTTTGCACAGTTTAATACAATTTTAACAACTCCTCTGCACTGTGTTTAGCAAACTTACAAGAGAAGAGTAAAGTATCAAGGCACTTAACATCAATTACAGCTATTCACTAAAATAGAGACTTTTTAAAAAACCTATACATTTTTACAAAAAAAATCTTTTCATAAATATAATTTACTTATATTATATATATATATTTTTTTATAAATGGGCTGTGAATGAGTGCTGCTTCATTTACAGCAATAAGAAAAATATTTTGGGATGCAAAATATTTTATAAATGTTGTGTATCTTATCACGAAATTTAAGCACTTTTTCTAAAAGCATCTATTTTCTAGGGAACTCTGTAATATTCAGATAGCACAAACACCTGTCTTCGACAAGTAATTGAAATTACAGGTATTTGAAATATTAGTTTTACTTCAATCAAATCCATGAAAAAATAAAAATAATTGCACTTAATTTGAATTTAACTTTGCATGAAGGCACTTTATATTTATATATATATTTTTGAACACTAAAACACACGAGTACAGGGAAAATATTCTAGTTTAAAATAACATTTTCAGCCTGTGTCTGTGTGTTTTAGTGTTCAGAAATATATACATGTACGGTGTTCAGTGTACAGTGAAGTTAGTAAATACATGTATAGTCTTTTTCAGAGCACTGTTTGATATTTTACGGCACACAAATTTATTTGACTTCAATATTGGCGTTTCCAGGTTTAGTGAGGGCGGAACCTTTCGTGTGGCACTAACCGCACTGCTAATTGATTGATTGATGTTTTATGCTGCACCCAAGATTATATCACTTATATGGCGGCATTGCCAGGTTTAGTGGTGGAGGAAACCTGCGTCCCTCCGGCGAGTACCTGGCACCTCTTCCACATACAACAACCGAGTGAAAAATCCCAATTTTTGCTGCAATTTGAGACCAGACATATAAAGTCAAATGGGCAAATAGGATAGATACATGTATATATATATATATATGAATAATTGATAGTTTCATGGTGTTTATAGTGCAGTCAAAATAATTTCACTGACATTGTTCTGTAGCCAAGTTTGTAAGTGGAAGTAACCATTGCTGTAGTAAAAATACATCATATATACATGTAGTTGGGGGTCAAACACACAGTCGTTACCCATAAGTGGACGGCTTGTAAGGATGAGCCTCTGTTAACGAAATTCTTGAACCCCAGTTAATAAAACTGTTACTATAGTCAGATAGGAGACCACCAAGGTGACTAGCAGCCATTTCTTGATATAAATAATGGAGGGTAAACTGGACACCTACTTGGAAACATCCAAACTCTATAGCCAAAACATATTAATCAGGTTGAGAATTGTAACGGCCAAATCTTTAATTTAATTTTCAGCATATTACACTTTCCAACTCTACTAGCTAGCACAACATCAATATACAGTTTGTACTTCAATGGCCATAGAATTTGGATATTTTTGACTACCTGGACACACCGATTTAAATTTTTGGACAACTCCCATAAATTTACAATTTTAAGAAAGTGTGAAAATATCTATAACCACACATCACATATATATATATATAGGACATCCAATGGTCTAAACTTTGACAGTGCTTTCAATAATGCTTTAAAATGGGGCAAACAGAATTATAAAGGTAAATTACAACTTTCGACCATTCAAAATTTTTATTCTTTTCTTTCCATCACTAAATCTGTCACTTCTGCTGCTACTACTCAGTTTAGTCCACCATCGTCTCCCCAACCCCATCCGCCTGTCAGTCCGTCGACATCTGTTATCTCACCTCCAACTCTGCAGTCACAGACTCCTAGGTCTGTAACTTTACCTTCTGTTTCCCCTTCGCCTTTCCCTACTGGTACTCCCCCCCTTAGACCTACTACCTCTGCCCCCTCTTTTTCTTCCCCTCAGCCCCCCTCCCCTAGACCTAGTAGAACATCTGTCCCCTTTCGTCCTCCGTCCTCTCCAGTTTCTACTAGGGTCTCTTCTCCTAGACCTAGTACATCTAGTCCCTCTGCTCCTCCCCCATCCCCAGTTTTGTCTGTCCATTCTCCTATGAGATATTCAGATGCAGTGAGATCCCCTCCGAGGGGTCAGCGCAACCCTCGGAATAAATTAGCTAATTCTAAATTTTGGAAATTTCGGCACACTTCCTCTAATTGGCACCTTCCTAATGTAACTAAGAAAGTTCTTTTACTTGGGGATTCTAATCTTTCTAGAATTAACCTTGACCCCCACCCTGATATGCAGGTAGAATGTTTTCCTGGTGCCAATTTCAATTCATTTCGGACTCTAATTCAAAAGTATCAAGGTCCCAAACCTGAGAAAGTTATCTTGAATATTGGTATCAATAACAAGACAACTACTGAGCCAAACACTTCGTTAACTCAAATGCGCAACATGATGACAGCGGTTAGGAAGACTTTTTCCAACTCGCTCATCTACTTTGTAGAGATCCAGTCATCCACTAAACTGCCGGCCAGTGAAGTTTCGAACCTGAACCTATATAACTCTTCTGCTTCCAAGATGAAGAGAGTTATGGTCATACCAAAAATCCCCAATTCAAAATTTAGAGTATCCACGGACAAAATTCACTGGACCGAAGATACAGCAAATTGCTTGTATACCCACTGGCTTCAGACACTAGATTTAAACTAAATTTGGGACAGGGCATGTGCCACCCTACTTTCGGCTTAGGAAGTAATATTGTTAATCTTAGTAACGAGGAACTCACTGCTGATGATATATCTCTACTCAATAGAGGACTCTCATTTGTGCCTTGCCCTAAAGCATTATCTGATAGGGACTTTTCTATTAGTAAATTAGTGCATGTTATGGAGTTCTCCAGAAATCTTAGTCTGGCTGATATCTACCGAGATTCTAGTGTGGTACGCAAGCCGTTTACATCTAAAAGCGGCTATACACCTCCTTCTCACATATATGATCCAGAAATAAACATTAGTCGTGACTCTGTATCAAGGAAGTTTGATGCTTTAACTAATCAGAAAAACCAACATAACCTTACTCATTCAGAATGTCTTGCCTTAAGTAAGCTAAGGAGAAATCCAAACATAGTTATTAAACCTGCTGATAAAGGTTCGGCAACAGTTATTATGTCAAAACAGGATTATATTGAAGAGATAGAACGGCAGCTAAGCAACCCTCTTCATTACAAAAAACTTGATAAGGAAATTTGGCCTGAAAATGTTAGGAAGTTTAATAAAATTCTTGTTTCTCTTCAAGATAAAGGCTTACTTAATGAAAAACAGTATCGCTATTTGGAATCTGATCATAACTCTAAAAACAGGGTCTTCTATATTCTTCCAAAAATTCACAAACCCATTGAAAAATGGCCGAAGCCTACAATGCCCCCTGGGCGTCCTATTATCTCAGATTGTGGCAGTGAAAGTTATAGAATATCAGAGCTAATTGATTACTATCTAAAACCTATAGCGAATCGGCATCCTAGCTTTATAAAGAATACGGATGATTTATTGGCTAAATTGTCTGAGAAATCCATCCCACAAGATGTGATTTTGGTTACTCTGGATGTGGAGTCTATGTATACAAACATTGACATAGATTTGGGTCTTAAATCCATAAAATCAGCATTCCAAAGATATCCTGACCACCGTCGTCCGGATAAAGACATTTTAGAATTGCTGGAACTTAGCTTAAAAGGTAACGATTTTGAATTCAATGGGGAGATCTTTCAGCAAATTAAAGGGTGTGCTATGGGGAAACGTTTTAGTCCTAACTTTGCCTCTATTTTTATGGCTGAGTGGGAGAGTGATATTCTTCACAAATGTCACCTACAACCTTTTATTTACCTTCGGTATCTGGATGACATTTTTATCATTTGGCAACATACGTTGGAAGACCTTCATATTTTCATCGATACTCTTAATTCTCACGACTCAAGCATTAAATTACAGCCTACTATTGATCACACTTCTGTGGATTTTTTGGATGTAACTATTTACAAGGGTCATACATATCATACTACTGGGTATTTAGATTACAAAGTATTCTTCAAACCTACTGACACGCATCAGCTACTACATGCTGGGTCATACCATCCTCCTCACACTTTCAAGGGGGTCATTAAATCTCAGATTTTTAGATTCTATAGAAACTGTAGTTCTTTAGATTTTTTTAACCAGGCTTGTTCTGTTCTTTTTAAAGCTCTCCTCCCTAGGAAGTATTCTATTAGATTACTCCGAAGGATGAAATCTAACACAGTAAGACAAATCATGTTTCCCCCTTCATCCCCCGATACGCTTGCCTCCCCTTCACGAGTGTACCACTACCGTCCAACATTTCTCTCAGGTACATCAATGAAATGCCTTAAGACGCGATGCAAACTCGATATATACGTTCCCGATCGCGGAACCTTTTTCGGAGAACAAACTCGCAACAAATATCAAATGGCAGAGAACCTTAATTGTGACTCCTCTAATATCGTGTATGTAATCACGTGCAAAAAATGTCGCAAACAGTACGTCGGAGAAACTCAGAATTCTCTACGACAAAGAGCAGCCAACCATTTATCTAGCATAAGACTTAAACATGATGTACCCGTGGCACAACATTTCAATACTCAAGGTCATTCGGTCAAGGACCATTTTGAAATCATGCCTATTGAGAAAATCCCATTTCTCACTTCCGCTGCAGATACGAAGCACAAACGTTTGGAAAGGGAAAGTTTTTGGATTCAAACATTACAAACTATTTATCCTTTGGGTTTGAACTTGGACCCCGGAAGATGTCGTGAAAAAACTATAATACCATTTGTGTTTCAGTATAACAAAGCTAGCATCGCTATGGCCAAGATTATAGTAGAAGAATACAAACTACTTCAAAGTAAACTTGCTCGACCTCTGACCCAAAGGCCAGTCATTGCTTATAAAAAGAACAAGAGTTTGAAAGACATACTGGTCAGGGCTAAACTCCCCTGTCTGCCTTCTATCTAGGTTTTCTGGGAAAGGGTATGGGGGGGGGGGGGGGCATACTATATAGTCTGACGATATTCTTACTATAGCTTAAGATGCGTAAGCATTGTCAATGTAATACAAAGTGTTCCAGAAAATTCTACTGACTAAGGCCAAGCTCCTGTCAGTCGTCAACCTAATGAAATATCATAGGTTTACTTTATTACAACAATTTATGATGGGGTATAAAGGTCTAAATGATATACCTCTTTTTAACACAATTAGAAACTTGTCTCCGTGGTTATTTTAGACAAGAAGATTTTCCCTGTGCCCGTGTGTTTTAGTGTCCATAAATATATATATTTGCCTGTGCCAGGGGTTCAAAATAACCATTGTTTTAAAACAAAAAACTATCCACACATTTGTACACGGTTGGAAGCAGTCTGCAGCATTGTTGAACTTTCTTGATTTATATTTTACTTTTATCTTCTAATATTACCTTCCATCTTCAAACACTTCATTAGTTTTCATCTAAAATTATTTTTATCGTTTGAATTCTGTCTTTTAACGTTTAAATATTTTATTGCATTCAATATACAATAGGCTAGGTGTTCCCACCCTAGATTTCTTCTCCTACCTTATATTGTTTCTCTTCAGTTACTGTAATTTCCTTTTGATTTAAGCTCCTTTATTTCAAAACCACAGGATATTTATACCCCAGCTCTCTCTAACCATATGACCTTTTATGTCTAGACTTAACCATACCTCCAATGGTTATGAGTATAAACTAACTTTATCAAGCTTCCATGCTTTAGTTAAATGTTTTAATAGCTTAATCTTCCCTAGTTTACAAAAATATTCTTTAATCACCCAAGCCCTTTTTATTTCCTGTCATTTTTCCATATAAACACAAGAAATTCAACATAACTTTAGACTTTTTTCTACGGCTATTGATAAAGGACAGCAAATCCGAAAGGCCTCTAGCAAAACCGTGTGCGATCCCGTTTTCTGCTAAGTATTCTTTGCTTACTGTAAAACGTTGTATATATTACTTTCTTTTATATTCCTCTTATACCTTTTTCATCTCTTTATATATTTTCATTATTTAGGCTTACTATTGTTTTGCCCTTTTATTTATGATTTAACCTTATCTTCCATTTACAGCCCTTGTATATTTTTCTTCCAAATTTTATTTCTAGGACTTCATTATTATTTCCTGTTCCAATTGTACATTAATTTTAACCTTAGTGTCTTATTAAGTTGCTTTTCCTTCCCGCTCTATTTAGTCTTCCTATGCTTATATATCTCACAATTTGTGACTAGATTTATTACCCTTTTTACTTTAGTCCTTCTGTCTCCAGACACATTTTATTCTTTATCTCTGCCTCTTTGTAACATATATTTTCCAAATTCCATCTTTTTTGTCCCCTAAGTCAGCCAATTCAATTAGGTCCTTTTATCTCTAGTTTGTATCAATTCTTTTTGTTTCCCGACATATTTTTCCTTTCTATCTCTGTCTCACTTTCCCAACTCCATTTTCCCTTTTCATCTAGTTAGACTAATTAAGTATATTGGCATTTAGGCAGAATGGCAAAACAAGGGCGTGGTAACAGAAGCAGGCAATTTTCAGTTAGCAATAGGCATGGAAATTCAAAATCTAAAAGTCCCCAATATTCAGAATTCTCGGCTCTGGTGAAAGCCCTTTTCAAAATTTTACAATGTCTTCACCACATTGGCATCCTTGAGGGACATTTACGTGACCAAACCCTCCCAAATTCCTTAAATAATAAAATTAAAGAGCTTAATTCTTTTCTTAAACCGGCTCAACGCAATCGGGAAGTTGATATTGCGTTTGACCATGTACACAAAAATTGGGCCCATAGGATCATACAAGAGATGATTTCACATTATGCGGCTTGTTTAAATAGATTAAAAGCACAGGTGACTTCTGCCAGGTCATCCAATGGTCTAAACTTTGACAGTGCTTTCAATAATGCTTTAAAATGGGGCAAACAGAATTATAAAGGTAAATTACAACTTTCGACCATTCAAAATTTTTATTCTTTTCTTTCCATCACTAAATCTGTCACTTCTGCTGCTACTACTCAGTTTAGTCCACCATCGTCTCCCCAACCCCATCCGCCTGTCAGTCCGTCGACATCTGTTATCTCACCTCCAACTCTGCAGTCACAGACTCCTAGGTCTGTAACTTTACCTTCTGTTTCCCCTTCGCCTTTCCCTACTGGTACTCCCCCCCTTAGACCTACTACCTCTGCCCCCTCTTTTTCTTCCCCTCAGCCCCCCTCCCCTAGACCTAGTAGAACATCTGTCCCCTTTCGTCCTCCGTCCTCTCCAGTTTCTACTAGGGTCTCTTCTCCTAGACCTAGTACATCTAGTCCCTCTGCTCCTCCCCCATCCCCAGTTTTGTCTGTCCGTTCTCCTATGAGATATTCAGATGCAGTGAGATCCCCTCCGAGGGGTCAGCGCAACCCTCGGAATAAATTAGCTAATTCTAAATTTTGGAAATTTCGGCACACTTCCTCTAATTGGCACCTTCCTAATGTAACTAAGAAAGTTCTTTTACTTGGGGATTCTAATCTTTCTAGAATTAACCTTGACCCCCACCCTGATATGCAGGTGGAATGTTTTCCTGGTGCCAATTTCAATTCATTTCGGACTCTAATTCAAAAGTATCAAGGTCCCAAACCTGAGAAAGTTATCTTGAATATTGGTATCAATAACAAGACAACTACTGAGCCAAACACTTCGTTAACTCAAATGCGCAACATGATGACAGCGGTTAGGAAGACTTTTTCCAACTCGCTCATCTACTTTGTAGAGATCCAGTCATCCACTAAACTGCCGGCCAGTGAAGTTTCGAACCTGAACCTATATAACTCTTCTGCTTCCAAGATGAAGAGAGTTATGGTCATACCAAAAATCCCCAATTCAAAATTTAGAGTATCCACGGACAAAATTCACTGGACCGAAGATACAGCAAATTGCTTGTATACCCACTGGCTTCAGACACTAGATTTAAACTAAATTTGGGACAGGGCATGTGCCACCCTACTTTCGGCTTAGGAAGTAATATTGTTAATCTTAGTAACGAGGAACTCACTGCTGATGATATATCTCTACTCAATAGAGGACTCTCATTTGTGCCTTGCCCTAAAGCATTATCTGATAGGGACTTTTCTATTAGTAAATTAGTGCATGTTATGGAGTTCTCCAGAAATCTTAGTCTGGCTGATATCTACCGAGATTCTAGTGTGGTACGCAAGCCGTTTACATCTAAAAGCGGCTATACACCTCCTTCTCACATGTATGATCCAGAAATAAACATTAGTCGTGACTCTGTATCAAGGAAGTTTGATGCTTTAACTAATCAGAAAAACCAACATAACCTTACTCATTCAGAATGTCTTGCCTTAAGTAAGCTAAGGAGAAATCCAAACATAGTTATTAAACCTGCTGATAAAGGTTCGGCAACAGTTATTATGTCAAAACAGGATTATATTGAAGAGATAGAACGGCAGCTAAGCAACCCTCTTCATTACAAAAAACTTGATAAGGAAATTTGGCCTGAAAATGTTAGGAAGTTTAATAAAATTCTTGTTTCTCTTCAAGATAAAGGCTTACTTAATGAAAAACAGTATCGCTATTTGGAATCTGATCATAACTCTAAAAACAGGGTCTTCTATATTCTTCCAAAAATTCACAAACCCATTGAAAAATGGCCGAAGCCTACAATGCCCCCTGGGCGTCCTATTATCTCAGATTGTGGCAGTGAAAGTTATAGAATATCAGAGCTAATTGATTACTATCTAAAACCTATAGCGAATCGGCATCCTAGCTTTATAAAGAATACGGATGATTTATTGGCTAAATTGTCTGAGAAATCCATCCCACAAGATGTGATTTTGGTTACTCTGGATGTGGAGTCTATGTATACAAACATTGACATAGATTTGGGTCTTAAATCCATAAAATCAGCATTCCAAAGATATCCTGACCACCGTCGTCCGGATAAAGACATTTTAGAATTGCTGGAACTTAGCTTAAAAGGTAACGATTTTGAATTCAATGGGGAGATCTTTCAGCAAATTAAAGGGTGTGCTATGGGGAAACGTTTTAGTCCTAACTTTGCCTCTATTTTTATGGCTGAGTGGGAGAGTGATATTCTTCACAAATGTCACCTACAACCTTTTATTTACCTTCGGTATCTGGATGACATTTTTATCATTTGGCAACATACGTTGGAAGACCTTCATATTTTCATCGATACTCTTAATTCTCACGACTCAAGCATTAAATTACAGCCTACTATTGATCACACTTCTGTGGATTTTTTGGATGTAACTATTTACAAGGGTCATACATATCATACTACTGGGTATTTAGATTACAAAGTATTCTTCAAACCTACTGACACGCATCAGCTACTACATGCTGGGTCATACCATCCTCCTCACACTTTCAAGGGGGTCATTAAATCTCAGATTTTTAGATTCTATAGAAACTGTAGTTCTTTAGATTTTTTTAACCAGGCTTGTTCTGTTCTTTTTAAAGCTCTCCTCCCTAGGAAGTATTCTATTAGATTACTCCGAAGGATGAAATCTAACACAGTAAGACAAATCATGTTTCCCCCTTCATCCCCCGATACGCTTGCCTCCCCTTCACGAGTGTACCACTACCGTCCAACATTTCTCTCAGGTACATCAATGAAATGCCTTAAGACGCGATGCAAACTCGATATATACGTTCCCGATCGCGGAACCTTTTTCGGAGAACAAACTCGCAACAAATATCAAATGGCAGAGAACCTTAATTGTGACTCCTCTAATATCGTGTATGTAATCACGTGCAAAAAATGTCGCAAACAGTACGTCGGAGAAACTCAGAATTCTCTACGACAAAGAGCAGCCAACCATTTATCTAGCATAAGACTTAAACATGATGTACCCGTGGCACAACATTTCAATACTCAAGGTCATTCGGTCAAGGACCATTTTGAAATCATGCCTATTGAGAAAATCCCATTTCTCACTTCCGCTGCAGATACGAAGCACAAACGTTTGGAAAGGGAAAGTTTTTGGATTCAAACATTACAAACTATTTATCCTTTGGGTTTGAACTTGGACCCCGGAAGATGTCGTGAAAAAACTATAATACCATTTGTGTTTCAGTATAACAAAGCTAGCATCGCTATGGCCAAGATTATAGTAGAAGAATACAAACTACTTCAAAGTAAACTTGCTCGACCTCTGACCCAAAGGCCAGTCATTGCTTATAAAAAGAACAAGAGTTTGAAAGACATACTGGTCAGGGCTAAACTCCCCTGTCTGCCTTCTATCTAGGTTTTCTGGGAAAGGGTATGGGGGGGGGGGGGGGGGGCATACTATATAGTCTGACGATATTCTTACTATAGCTTAAGATGCGTAAGCATTGTCAATGTAATACAAAGTGTTCCAGAAAATTCTACTGACTAAGGCCAAGCTCCTGTCAGTCGTCAACCTAATGAAATATCATAGGTTTACTTTATTACAACAATTTATGATGGGGTATAAAGGTCTAAATGATATACCTCTTTTTAACACAATTAGAAACTTGTCTCCGTGGTTATTTTAGACAAGAAGATTTTCCCTGTGCCCGTGTGTTTTAGTGTCCATAAATATATATAGGACAGTCATTGTTTTAAATTAATTTGCATATAAACAGGAGACAGCTTTTATTTAATAATGTAAGATATCCAAAGTCTGGCTTATTCTTTGTTAACTTTAGACACTGAAAGGATCTTAAATCTAAATCTAAAACATTTATTTGAATTTCAGATAAGCACCAAATGCATAAAATATGGCATACATTTGTATTAATTGTTTGTCAAATAAATGTTGATTCTAAAGTTTGTCCACAAAAGCAGCTCAGGTTTTTTGACTCATTTATCTAACTTTTTTTTTGTCACTCCTGGTAGGTCTTATATTTTACTATCCTGATTTCAGGAGAATGAGACTGTACATTTTCTGTCACAAGATCATCATTATGTCTCCGCACACTTTCATAACTATCTTACTGTGTGTAGCATGTTGAACAGTATATACCGTTGTCCGATTTAAAGTTATAAATTCGGACTTCTGCATAATTTGCACCAGATAATAAAACAACCAGGTTGTTATGTGCGTTGACAGCAACGTTAGTCGGTTTCACATCTGGGCCAATTTTGTTTGTATGCTGAAGAGGTACACAAAAATATTGGCCTTTTGGGTTGAAAACTTGAACGCGGAAATTCCCACTGTCAGCAACTATGATGTATCCGTCAAGATTGCAACAGATACCGAGAGGTGATCGCAACTCCCCAGTCCCAGAACCTTCATGCCCGATGTTCATTTTATATTTACCTCCCTTTGAAAAAACTTTGATGGTATTATTTCCACAGTCTGAGACAAATATTTGATCTTTGTGATTAACGGCAACATGGTACGGAGACAAGAAATGATCATTTCCACTGCCTTTACTTCCAACTTTTTGAGACAGTTTCTTTTGATCTGTGAATATATACATTACACAACTTTCTAAGCATGTCACAATAGAAAAACCATCCGTATTAAGAGCGATCCCACTTGGGTTTTCAAATTTGTAATAGTTACCGTGATTGGCTAACAACCGTCCTGTCATTGAGTACTCTCTCATTATGGCGGACTTAGATTTGTTGACGGCCACTAAAATTGTCCCTTTTGGTGTGACAGTCAGATCGTGGGTGATGCAATCACAGGCAAAACATGACTGAAGCTGCCCTTGTGGATTAAAAACAAATATACGATTTCCTCCTAAATCGGAAACAACAATTTCGTTGTTCAGTCCAACTGCCAGACCCTTAGGACGCAGAAAGTCTGTCGTGGCTTTCCCATATTTTCCAATTTGTTCAACCAAGCCGTTACTGCATGGGATGATGCTCGTGGACCGGGGTCTTGTTTGAGGCGGCTCCGGTAACCCTGGGTATGGGGGCGGTGGGATTTCAGGGTATAGTCCAGTCTTGGGTAAGGGTGTAGGAAGAGCTGCATGTGGGGTGACAGGAGGCAAGTTTTCAGCAGATAATTTCACAAAACCATCTTCCTCTTCAACGGGTTCCTTCATTTTGGATTTTCTAGGAGCAGGTGTGGGTCTGACATTCGAACCTGGGATGGTCGGATTATTTGTTGTTTTACTTTCACTTTCCAATCCTAACCCACGCCTGTCTGTTCCACCCGGTCCTGTTACCGTGTGAGATAAGCTTTGGACTAAATGGTTGTCTTGAAAACCCGACACTCCTGTCGATGGGATTTGAATGTCTTTTCGGCACATCGGACATTGTAAAACTCCCTGACTGTCAAAACTGCGACTAACCACATAATCTCGCAAACATTCCTCGCAGAACGTGTGGAGACACGGCAAAGCTTTTGGTTTGGTAAACGGCTGGAAACAAATTTGGCAGGTTAAATGATCTTCTTGAATTCTAGCTGCTAAATTCGTGGCCATCTCATTAATTAATCGCTGTCAGCGAAAAAACAACGTGAAGAAAGCGCTTGTTTTTGTCTTTGCTTTTCAACCGTCGCTTCACTTCCGTAGATGGTGGTTTCTGACCGAAGAGTGTGGAAAAGGGGCATAACTCTCGATAACTTCTAATCTTTTGTGTGAATATTTTTAGCCGACTCTACTCGAAATATGCTAACATTTAGATAGAATTCCATTGTTTTACTTCCTCTGTGACGAAAGAGAGTGATTTAGTTTTCTCAATCTGTCTACAAATATAGAATCTTAAAGAAATCGATTGAGGGATGCCCTGAGCTATAAATAGAACAGCAGGGGTTTCCCAGATATGACACATTGTAGTGTGTAACACCCACATGTGGCCATCTCAACTCGTGACTAAAGCGGGAATGATTGTTATGATACACTACGCATTTGTTCGCTAAATATTTTACCACCATTCAATGAAAATATTGAAGTACATGGCAAATATATTTGATATTAGGTCTTGTTATAAAACATCCCTTTTTTTACAACCCCTTTTTAACAGCAGAATTAAAAAAAGCTGTACCAGTGTAGCCTGTATGCCTTAAGTAGGCCTCCATTGTTACAAATTAAAATATACATATGTCAGTCGTCAACCTAATGAAACATCATAGGTTTGGTTTGTTACGACAATTTATGGGGTGTAAAGGTCTAAATGATATACCCCGGTAGGCCTACCTCTTTTTAACACAATTAGAAACTTGTCTCCATGGTTATTTTAGACGAAGATTTTCCCTGTGCCCGTTCGTTTTAGTGATCATAAATATATAGGGCCTATATTGACATTTTTATTTTTAGGATTATGATTTTAATTTCAAAATATGTTCTTATGTAAGCTGTTTTTTAAACGCTCTTTAACATTTTCTTTATGGTAAATTAGTTATTACCGTAAGAGAAAAGTAAAACACGCTCTTATTATTCTCCAGATAAACAAAAAAGTAAACAGCAATCAGTTTTTGTCAAAATTGACATCATTGTTTATGTCTGATACCCACAAGCCTCCCATTTCTCTAGTAGGGCCTAACTAGTAACATCCCACAAGTCTGGCAAGTCACAAGTTTGATCCTACAAGTCTGACATCTGGCAAGTCACAAGTTTGATCCCACAAGTCTGACATCCGACAAGTCACAAGTTTGATCCCACAAGTCAGACATCCGACAAGTCACAAGTTTGATCCTCCAAGTCAGACATCCGAAAAGTCACAAGTTTTATCCCACAAGTCAGACATCCCACACGTCACAAGTTTGATCCCACAAGTCTGACATCCGACAAGTCACAAGTTTGACAAGTCACAAGTTTGATCCCCCCAAGTCTGACATCCGACAAGTCACAAGTTTGATCCTCCAAGTCTGACATCCGACAAGTCGCAAGTTTGATCTCCCAAGTCTGACATCCGACAAGTCACAAGTTTGATCCCCCAAGTCTGACATCTGACAAGTCACAAGTTTGATCTCCCAAGTCTGACATCCGACAAGTCACAAGTTTGATCTCCCAAGTCTGACATCCGACAAGTCACAAGTTTGATCCCCCAAGTCTGACATCTGACAAGTCACAAGTTTGATCCCCCAAGTCTGACATCCGACAAGTCACAAGTTTGATCTCCCAAGTCTGACATCCGACAAGTCACAAGTTTGATCTCCCAAGTCTGACATCCATCAAGTCACAAGTTTGATCCCCCAAGTCTGACATCTGACAAGTCACAAGTTTGATCTCCCAAGTCTGACATCCGACAAGTCACAACTTTGATCCCCCAAGTCTGACATCCGACAAGTCACAAGTTTGATCTCCCAAGTCTGACATCCGACAAGTCACAAGTTTGATCTCCCAAGTCTGACATCCGACAAGTCACAAGTTTGATCCCCCAAGTCTGACATCCGACAAGTCACAAGTTTGATCTCCCAAGTCTGACATCCGACAAGTCACAAGTTTGATCCCCCAAGTTTGACATCTGACAAGTCACAAGTTTGATCTCCCAAGTCTGACATCTGACAAGTCACAAGTTTGATCTCCCAAGTCTGACATCCGACAAGTCACAAGTTTGATCTCCCAAGTCTGACATCTGACAAGTCACAAGTTTGATCTCCCAAGTCTGACATCCGACAAGTCACAAGTTTGATCTCCCAAGTCTGACATCCGACAAGTCACAAGTTTGATCCCCCAAGTCTGACATCCGACAAGTCACAAGTTTGATCTCCCAAGTCTGACATCTGACAAGTCACAAGTTTGATCTCCCAAGTCTGACATCCGACAAGTCACAAGTTTAATCCCCCAAGTTTGACATCTGACAAGTCACAAGTTTGATCTCCCAAGTCTGACATCTGACAAGTCACAAGTTTGATCTCCCAAGTCTGACATCTGACAAGTCACAAGTTTGATCCCCCCAAGTCTGACATCCGACAAGTCACAAGTTTGATCCCATAAGTCTGACATCCCACACGTCTGACATCCCACAAGTCTGACATCCAACAAGTCACAAGTTTGATCCCATAAGTCTGACATCCCACACGTCTGACATCCCACAAGTCTGACATCCGACAAGTCACAAGTTTGATCTCCCAAGTCTGACATCCGACAAGTCACAAGTTTGATCTTCCAAGTCTGACATCTGACAAGTCACAAGTTTGATCCCCCAAGTCTGACATCCGACAAGTCACAAGTTTGATCCCCCAAGTCTGACATCTGACAAGTCACAAGTTTGATCTCCCAAGTCTGACATCCGACAAGTCACAAGTTTGATCTCCCAAGTCTGACATCCGACAAGTCACAAGTTTGATCTATCAAGTCTGACATCCGACAAGTCACAAGTTTGATCCCCCAAGTCTGACATCCGTCAAGTCACAAGTTTGATCCCCCAAGTCTGACATCCGACAAGTCACAAGTTTGATCCCCCAAGTCTGACATCCGTCAAGTCACAAGTTTGATCCCCCAAGTCTGACATCCGACAAGTCACAAGTTTGATCTCCCAAGTCTGACATCCGACAAGTCACAAGTTTGATCTCCCAAGTCTGACATCCGACAAGTCACAAGTTTGATCCCCCAAGTCTGACATCGGACAAGTCACAAGTTTGATCTCCCAAGTCTGACATCCGTCAAGTCACAAGTTTGATCCCCCAAGTCTGGCATCCGACAAGTCACAAGTTTGATCCCCCAAGTTTGACATCCGACAAGTCACAAGTTTGATCTCCCAAGTCTGACATCCGACAAGTCACAAGTTTGATCCCCCAAGTCTGGCATCCGACAAGTCACAAGTTTGATCCCCCAAGTCTGACATCCGACAAGTCACAAGTTTGATCCCCCAAGTCTGACATCCGACAAGTCACAAGTTTAATCCCCCAAGTTTGACATCTGACAAGTCACAAGTTTGATCTCCCAAGTCTGACATCTGACAAGTCACAAGTTTGATCTCCCAAGTCTGACATCTGACAAGTCACAAGTTTGATCCCCCCAAGTCTGACATCCGACAAGTCACAAGTTTGATCCCATAAGTCTGACATCCCACACGTCTGACATCCCACAAGTCTGACATCCAACAAGTCACAAGTTTGATCCCCCAAGTCTGACATCCGACAAGTCACAAGTTTGATCCCCCAAGTCTGACATCCGACAAGTCACAAGTGTGATCTCCCAAGTCTGACATCCGACAAGTCACAAGTTTGATCTCCCAAGTCTGACATCCGACAAGTCACAAGTTTGATCTCCCAAGTCTGACATCCGACAAGTCACAAGTTTGATCCCCCAAGTCTGACATCCGTCAAGTCACAAGTTTGATCCCCCAAGTCTGACATCCGACAAGTCACAAGTTTGATCTCCCAAGTCTGACATCCGACAAGTCACAAGTTTGATCTCCCAAGTCTGACATCCGACAAGTCACAAGTTTGATCTCCCAAGTCTGACATCCATCAAGTCACAAGTTTGATCCCCCAAGTCTGACATCTGACAAGTCACAAGTTTGATCTCCCAAGTCTGACATCCGACAAGTCACAACTTTGATCCCCCAAGTCTGACATCCGACAAGTCACAAGTTTGATCTCCCAAGTCTGACATCCGACAAGTCACAAGTTTGATCTCCCAAGTCTGACATCCGACAAGTCACAAGTTTGATCCCCCAAGTCTGACATCCGACAAGTCACAAGTTTGATCTCCCAAGTCTGACATCCGACAAGTCACAAGTTTGATCCCCCAAGTTTGACATCTGACAAGTCACAAGTTTGATCTCCCAAGTCTGACATCTGACAAGTCACAAGTTTGATCCCCCAAGTCTGACATCCGACAAGTCACAAGTTTGATCTCCCAAGTCTGACATCCGACAAGTCACAAGTTTGATCTCCCAAGTCTGACATCCGACAAGTCACAAGTTTGATCTCCCAAGTCTGACATCTGACAAGTCACAAGTTTGATCTCCCAAGTCTGACATCCGTCAAGTCACAAGTTTGATCCCCCAAGTCTGACATCCGACAAGTCACAAGTTTGATCTCCCAAGTCTGACATCCGACAAGTCACAAGTTTGATCCCCCAAGTCTGACATCCGACAAGTCACAAGTTTGATCCCACAAGTCTGGCATCCGACAAGTCACAAGTTTGATCCCCCAAGTCTGACATCCGACAAGTCACAAGTTTGATCTCCCAAGTCTGACATCCGACAAGTCACAAGTTTGATCTCCCAAGTCTGACATCCGACAAGTCACAAGTTTGATTCCCCAAGTCTGACATCCGACAAGTCACAAGTTTGATCTCCCAAGTCTGACATCTGACAAGTCACAAGTTTGATCTCCCAAGTCTGACATCCGACAAGTCACAAGTTTAATCCCCCAAGTTTGACATCTGACAAGTGACAAGTTTGATCTCCCAAGTCTGACATCTGACAAGTCACAAGTTTGATCTCCCAAGTCTGACATCTGACAAGTCACAAGTTTGATCCCCCCAAGTCTGACATCCGACAAGTCACAAGTTTGATCCCATAAGTCTGACATCCCACACGTCTGACATCCCACAAGTCTGACATCCAACAAGTCACAAGTTTGATCCCATAAGTCTGACATCCCACACGTCTGACATCCCACAAGTCTGACATCCGACAAGTCACAAGTTTGATCTCCCAAGTCTGACATCCGACAAGTCACAAGTTTGATCTTCCAAGTCTGACATCTGACAAGTCACAAGTTTGATCCCCCAAGTCTGACATCCGACAAGTCACAAGTTTGATCCCCCAAGTCTGACATCCGACAAGTCACAAGTTTGATCTCCCAAGTCTGACATCCGACAAGTCACAAGTTTGATCTCCCAAGTCTGACATCCGACAAGTCAAAAGTTTGATCTATCAAGTCTGACATCCGACAAG
The DNA here is from genome assembly GCA_963971465.1 of Lepidochitona cinerea. Taxonomy (NCBI): domain Eukaryota; kingdom Metazoa; phylum Mollusca; class Polyplacophora; order Chitonida; family Tonicellidae; genus Lepidochitona; species Lepidochitona cinerea. Next base: position 3,305,408 of record OZ020565.1, read on the forward strand.
TCACAAGTTTGATCCCCCAAGTCTGACATCCGTCAAGTCACAAGTTTGATCCCCCAAGTCTGACATCCGACAAGTCACAAGTTTGATCTCCCAAGTCTGACATCCGACAAGTCACAAGTTTGATCTCCCAAGTCTGACATCCGACAAGTCACAAGTTTGATCCCCCAAGTCTGACATCGGACAAGTCACAAGTTTGATCTCCCAAGTCTGACATCCGTCAAGTCACAAGTTTGATCCCCCAAGTCTGGCATCCGACAAGTCACAAGTTTGATCCCCCAAGTCTGGCATCCGACAAGTCACAAGTTTGATCCCCCAAGTCTGACATCCGACAAGTCACAAGTTTGATCCCCCAAGTCTGACATCCGACAAGTCACAAGTTTAATCCCCCAAGTTTGACATCTGACAAGTCACAAGTTTGATCTCCCAAGTCTGACATCTGACAAGTCACAAGTTTGATCTCCCAAGTCTGACATCTGACAAGTCACAAGTTTGATCCCCCCAAGTCTGACATCCGACAAGTCACAAGTTTGATCCCATAAGTCTGACATCCCACACGTCTGACATCCCACAAGTCTGACATCCAACAAGTCACAAGTTTGATCCCCCAAGTCTGACATCCGACAAGTCACAAGTTTGATCCCCCAAGTCTGACATCCGACAAGTCACAAGTTTGATCTCCCAAGTCTGACATCCGACAAGTCACAAGTTTGATCTCCCAAGTCTGACATCCGACAAGTCACAAGTTTGATCCCCCAAGTCTGACATCCGTCAAGTCACAAGTTTGATCCCCCAAGTCTGACATCCGACAAGTCACAAGTTTGATCTCCCAAGTCTGACATCCGACAAGTCACAAGTTTGATCTCCCAAGTCTGACATCCGACAAGTCACAAGTTTGATCCTACAAGTCTGGCATCCGACAAGTCACAAGTTTGATCCCACAAGTCTGACATCCCACAAGTCACAAGTTTGATCCTCCAAGTCTGGCATCCGACAAGTCACAAGTTTGATCTCCCAAGTCTGACATCCGACAAGTCACAAGTTTGATCCTACAGGTCTGACATCCGACAAGTCACAAGTTTGATCCTCCAAGTCTGACATCCGACAAGTCACAAGTTTGATCCTCCAAGTCTGACATCCGACAAGTCACAAGTTTGATCCTACAAGTCGGGCATCCGACAAGTCACAAGTTTGATCTCCCAAGTCTGACATCCGACAAGTCACAAGTTTGATCTCCCAAGTCTCACATCTGACAAGTCACAAGTTTGATCCCCCAAGTCTGACATCCGACAAGTCACAAGTTTGATCTCCCAAGTCTGACATCCGACAAGTCACAAGTTTGATCTCCCAAGTCTGACATCCGACAAGTCACAACTTTGATCCCACAAGTCTGACATATATCCGACAAGTCACAAGTTTGATCTCCCAAGTCTGGCATCCCACAAGTCACAAGTTTGATCCCCCAAGTCTGACATCCGACAAGTCACAAGTTTGATCCCCCAAGTCTGACATCTGACAAGTCACAAGTTTGATCTCCCAAGTCTGACATCTGACAAGTCACAAGTTTGATCTCCCAAGTCTGACATCCCACAAGTCACAAGTTTGATCTCCCAAGTCTGACATCTGACAAGTCACAAGTTTGATGTCCCAAGTCTGACATCCGACAAGTCACAAGTTTGATCCCCCAAGTCTGACATCCCACAAGTCACAAGTTTGATCCCCCAAGTCTGGCATCCGGCAAATCACAAGTGTGATCTTCCAAGTCTGGCATCCGACAAGTCACAAGTTTGATCCTACAAGTCTGGCATCCGACAAGTCACAAGTTTGATCCTACAAGTCAGACATCCCACAAGTCACAAGTTTGATCCTACAAGTCTGGCACCCGACAAGTCACAAGTTTGATCCCCCAAGTTTGACATCTGACAAGTCACAAGTTTGATCTCCCAAGTCTGACATCCGACAAGTCACAAGTTTGACCTCCCATGTCTGACATCCGACAAGTCACAAGTTTGATCCCCCAAGTCTGACATCCGACAAGTCACAAGTTTGATCCCACAAGTTTGACATCTGACAAGTCACAAGTTTGATCTCCCAAGTCTGACATCCGACAAGTCACAAGTTTGATCCTCCAAGTCTGACATCTGACAAGTCACAAGTTTGATCCCCCAAGGTTGACATCTGACAAGTCACAAGTTTGATCTCCCAAGTCTGACATCCGACAAGTCACAAGTTTGATCCTCCAAGTCTGACATCCGACAAGTCACAAGTTTGATCCCACAAGTTTGACATCTGACAAGTCACAAGTTTGATCTCCCATGTCTGACATCCGACAAGTCACAAGTTTGATCCTACAAGTCTGACACCCGACAAGTCACAAGTTTGATCCCCCAAGTCTAACATCCGACAAGTCACAAGTTTGATCCTCCAAGTCTGACATCTGACAAGTCACAAGTTTGATCCCCCAAGTTTGACATCTGACAAGTCACAAGTTTGATCTCCCAAGTCTGACATCCGACAAGTCACAAGTTTGATCTCCCAAGTCTGACATCTGACAAGTCACAAGTTTGATCCCCCAAGTCTGACATCCGACAAGTCACAAGTTTGATCCCCCAAGTCTGACATCCGACAAGTCACAAGTTTGATCCCCCAAGTCTGACATCGGACAAGTCACAAGTTTGATCTCCCAAGTCTGACATCTCAAGTTTGATCTCCCAAGTCTGACATCTGACAAGTCACAAGTTTGATCTCCCAAGTCTGACATCTGACAAGTCACAAGTTTGATCCCCCAAGTTTGACATCTGACAAGTCACAAGTTTGATCTCCCAAGTCTGACATCTGACAAGTCACAAGTTTGATCCCCCAAGTCTGACATCCGACAAGTCACAAGTTTGATCCCATAAGTCTGACATCCCACACGTCTGACATCCCACAAGTCTGACATCCAACAAGTCACAAGTTTGATCCCCCAAGTCTGACATCCGACAAGTCACAGGTTTGATCCCCCAAGTCTGACATCCGACAAGTCACAAGTTTGATCTCCCAAGTCTGACATCCGACAAGTCACAAGTTTGATCTCCCAAGTCTGACATCCGACAAGTCACAAGTTTGATCTCCCAAGTCTGACATCTGACAAGTCACAAGTTTGATCCCCCGAGTCTGACATTCGTCAAGTCACAAGTTTGATCTCCCAAGTCTGACATCCGACAAGTCACAACTTTGATCCCACAAGTCTGACATATATCCGACAAGTCACAAGTTTGATCTCCCAAGTCTGGCATCCCACAAGTCACAAGTTTGATCCCCCAAGTCTGACATCCGACAAGTCACAAGTTTGATCCCCCAAGTCTGACATCTGACAAGTCACAAGTTTGATCTCCCAAGTCTGACATCTGACAAGTCACAAGTTTGATCTCCCAAGTCTGACATCCCACAAGTCACAAGTTTGATCTCCCAAGTCTGACATCTGACAAGTCACAAGTTTGATCTCCCAAGTCTGACATCCGACAAGTCACAAGTTTGATCCCCCAAGTCTGACATCCCACAAGTCACAAGTTTGATCCCCCAAGTCTGGCATCCGGCAAATCACAAGTGTGATCTTCCAAGTCTGGCATCCGACAAGTCACAAGTTTGATCCTACAAGTCTGGCATCCGACAAGTCACAAGTTTGATCCTACAAGTCAGACATCCCACAAGTCACAAGTTTGATCCTACAAGTCTGGCACCCGACAAGTCACAAGTTTGATCCTACAAGTCTGGCACCCGACAAGTCACAAGTTTGATCCCCCAAGTTTGACATCTGACAAGTCACAAGTTTGATCTCCCAAGTCTGACATCCGACAAGTCACAAGTTTGATCTCCCATGTCTGACATCCGACAAGTCACAAGTTTGATCCCCCAAGTCTGACATCCGACAAGTCACAAGTTTGATCCCACAAGTTTGACATCTGACAAGTCACAAGTTTGATCTCCCAAGTCTGACATCCGACAAGTCACAAGTTTGATCCTCCAAGTCTGACATCTGACAAGTCACAAGTTTGATCCCCCAAGGTTGACATCTGACAAGTCACAAGTTTGATCTCCCAAGTCTGACATCCGACAAGTCACAAGTTTGATCCCCCAAGTCTGACATCCGACAAGTCACAAGTTTGATCCCACAAGTTTGACATCTGACAAGTCACAAGTTTGATCTCCCATGTCTGACATCCGACAAGTCACAAGTTTGATCCTACAAGTCTGACATCCGACAAGTCACTAGTTTGATCCCCCAAGTCTAACATCCGACAAGTCACAAGTTTGATCCTCCAAGTCTGACATCTGACAAGTCACAAGTTTGATCCCCCAAGTTTGACATCTGACAAGTCACAAGTTTGATCTCCCAAGTCTGACATCCGACAAGTCACAAGTTTGATCTCCCAAGTCTGACATCTGACAAGTCACAAGTTTGATCCCCCAAGTCTGACATCCGACAAGTCACAAGTTTGATCCCCCAAGTCTGACATCGGACAAGTCACAAGTTTGATCTCCCAAGTCTGACATCTCAAGTTTGATCTCCCAAGTCTGACATCCGACAAGTCACAAGTTTGATCCCCCAAGTTTGACATCTGACAAGTCACAAGTTTGATCTCCCAAGTCTGACATCTGACAAGTCACAAGTTTGATCCCCCAAGTTTGACATCTGACAAGTCACAAGTTTGATCTCCCAAGTCTGACATCTGACAAGTCACAAGTTTGATCCCCCAAGTCTGACATCCGACAAGTCACAAGTTTGATCCCATAAGTCTGACATCCCACACGTCTGACATCCCACAAGTCTGACATCCAACAAGTCACAAGTTTGATCCCCCAAGTCTGACATCCGACAAGTCACAGGTTTGATCCCCCAAGTCTGACATCCGACAAGTCACAAGTTTGATCTCCCAAGTCTGACATCCGACAAGTCACAAGTTTGATCTCCCAAGTCTGACATCCGACAAGTCACAAGTTTGATCTCCCAAGTCTGACATCTGACAAGTCACAAGTTTGATCCCCCAAGTCTGACATTCGTCAAGTCACAAGTTTGATCCCCCAAGTCTGACATCCGACAAGTCACAAGTTTGATCTCCCAAGTCTGACATCTGACAAGTCACAAGTGTGATCTCCCAAGTCTGACATCCGACAAGTCACAAGTTTGATCCTACAAGTCTGGCATCCGACAAGTCACAAGTTTGATCCCACAAGTCTGACATCCCACAAGTCACAAGTTTGATCCTCCAAGTCTGGCATCCGACAAGTCACAAGTTTGATCTCCCAAGTCTGACATCCGACAAGTCACAAGTTTGATCCTACAAGTCTGGCATCCGACAAGTCACAAGTTTTATCTCCCAAGTCTGACCTCCCACAAGTCACAAGTTTGATCCCCCAAGTCTGACATCCCACAAGTCACAAGTTTGATCTCCCAAGTCTGACATCCCAAAAGTCACAAGTTTGACAAGTCACAAGTTTGATACCACAAGTCTGACATCATACAAGTCTGACATCCCACAAGTCTGACAACCCACAAGTCTCACATCCCACAAGTCTCACATCCCACAAGTCTCACATCCCACAAGTCTCACATCCCACAAGTCTCACATCCCACATCCCACAAGTCTGACATCCCACAAGTCTGACATCCCACAAGTCTGACACCCCACAAGTCTCACAAGGCTTTCCACTGCCTGTACAATTGTACTAATATTGCATTAGATCATGTCGGAACTGAGTCCTGGGTGGGGATTTTTGTTTTGAATTTTGCCTGGTCAATGTTTCATACACTTTATTAAAAAGTAACTTTGTCATTTGTGTATGTTGTAGGAACTGGGTCCGGTGTGGGGACTTTTGTTTTAAACCTTTTAGAAGAGGAGTTCCCTGAAGTTTATAGGTCTGTGTTATTTCAGAAATTTGAATTAAGTGACGAAGAAAAGTTGAAAACCAATTATTTTATGTTATTAATGTAACTTCTAAATGCCCAAGGGTCGTCCGTCTTCTACCCTGCTACATGTAAACCATCAAGTGCCCCACGTAAAGTGAAATAATCTTAAGCATAACGTTAAACACCAAAGAATTTATCTAAATGATGATATACAGTGTATGCAGTTGGAATAATTGTCAGGAAATAAGCCAAGAGGGAGCATATAGTCGCCGCTTTGTCCGTCCGTATTTCTTGTCTGGGCCATATCTTAATTAATATTGTCAGGATTGTTTTGAAACATGGCTGGTATATAGTCATTACCAAGACCTTGTGCAGTGATACGCTTTTCTCTCCGTGACGAGAATAATTTTAGAGTTATTGCCCTTGGTTTCTTCAATTTGTCCAATTTTACCCAGACTGCTTGTCCGGGGCCATACTTTGGTTAATATTGTCAGGATTAATGATAAAAAATTAAAGACATCACCACGTCCTCAGTTGTTTTTTAACAACACGAGCTTTCGGCACCTGTGCCGGTGCCTTCGTCAAGTGTAACGTTATTTTTATTGTCAGGATTGTTTTGAAACTTGGCTGGGATACAGTCATTACCAAGACCTTGTGCAGTATTACGCTTTTCTCTCTGTGACGAGAATAATTTTAGAGTTATTACCCTTGGTTTTTTCAATTCGTCTAATTTTACCCAGACTGCTTGTCCGCCCCCTCCCCTGTCCGGAACCTAACACATTCCAGTTGTGTTGGGTTCTAATAATAATTTCGCACAATGCAGACATGAGCATCCACTTGAGTGACCAAAACTGCTATAGTTTTGTTCTCAGTTAACAGTGAGATGATTGTTTGAAAACTTGGTTCACTTGTTTTTCACAAAAACATTTCTTTTGTTTCTTGTTTCTGTTCAATCTTCTCAATTTCTCTGCTTTTCCTTTGAATTTATAACAGTTAGGACAATAAATTCTGCTGCTTTGACAAATTGTTACAAAGTAATATAGCGCGGTATGATTTATTCTTTAAGCATCTCCAGAAAAATGGATATTTGCAGAGTTATTGCCCTTTTCTCATGATTTGGTCAAATTTGCTGAGCGTATATCTGCGATGGGGAACAGGGGAGCATCCATCAGTTTTGCTGATACTTTTCTTGTCTTTTTCCTCAAATGTTTTCCTGCCTTCATGTGATGTCTTAACTCCAGATTTGTGACGTCTGTCTACCCGTCGGCAGAGGATGACGTGATTACCTCCCCTTACAACAGTGTTTTAGCAATGCGAGAACTGACTGACCATGCAGACTGTGCTCTTCCCATAGAAAATCAGGTTTAATACTTTTTTATTTTAATCTTAAAAACAACCTTTCTTTACTTTTCAAACTCGATGTTGGTTTGTACAGGCCACAGACTGTGGACTTTTCCTTATTTTAGTATTGATCTGTTAGTTTTTCCATAAACTTTTAACCCTCTGTTTCAGTTGACAAACAGACAGAATTTAGGAGAAAAAGTTCAAATTTTGGAAGCTAATGTCACTTTTCCAATATTCATGTTGACCCTACTCTCAGTTGAAATAAACTTCAGTTCTTGCTAGAAAAGTTATCCCTCTTGCTAACTGATTGAGAAGGGGAGCTTTATGAGATTATGCAAATGATAAACGAACATTATATAAACAACGAGTAATGCTGATTGATTGATTGATGTTTTACACAGCACTCAAGATTATTTCACTTATATGGCGCTGTTGCCAGGTTTAGTGGGGGAGGAAACCGAGCTCATTGCCCGAAGGAAACCCTGACCTTTGGCAACTCTTCCACATACTGAGACCAAGTAAAAAAAGTCCACTCAGAAATTTTTCAAAATTTTTTATTTGGTCTGATCGTGATTCGAACACGATCCGCATCAATGGAAGGTCTGTGTGGGACTGAGGGATCACTCTAACCCACTGGACCACCGAGGCCCCCGAATAATGCTGAACTTGTGAATCTATTGATAATAGACCTAGACCTAAACTAGATAGTACAAGAGCAATGGTATCTGCTTCATATGCTGAGAATCACAGTTGTATTATCTCCCTTTGCTAGTGTTTTGTAGCATTTCAAGAATAATACATTAACAATGTAGCTTTGCTTAGTTATGTGTTCGTTTAAACAATCGGATAAGAAACATCCCTTAATAGCGAACTCAGTTAAAGACATCCTAAAGCATAGTGCAAAACAAAGTCCTTAATTTGTTATCGAGCGTTTTTACTCTAAATGATCCAGAGGAAAACCCACACGTTTTCTCTTGAGATAAAAAAAAATTGTCTCAATTTGAATAAGCGTAAAAAGTAATTTTATGACATTTAATTGATTGATTGATGTTTTATGCGGCACTCAAGATTATTTGATTTATGCATTGTTACCATGCTAGGTTTAGTGGGGAAGTAAATCGGACGTTTTTCTAGAAGAAATCCTGACCTTCAATAAGTACTTGGGTACTCTTCCATGTGCGGTGATCGTGTGAATTATCAACTCAGATTTTTTTAAATTTTTATTTGGATCCGAGTGAGATTTGTTTCCAAGGCCAGTGTTAGACTGTTTAGAATCTGTGAAGGATTTTAATGACATTTCCTTATGTTCATTTGTTTTCTGTGATTTTAAAAAAAAATTTCATTTCTAGGCCCTGGTAGAAATTGTGAACAAAATAACCCAGGCTGTTCCAAACCTAAACACTGGGAAAAGAACATACAACACTGTGACAGGAAAAGTGAAAACAAAGAGCGCCCTCTGTGCTGGCCAAGGGGGGATAACCAAACCTTCTGATGAGAAACCTTTTGACACTATGAATAACATTGTTGCCAATATGCTGCTAAACATAACAAGGTTAGTATAAATACCAACGGAGAACTTGTGAGAGAAAATTGTGAGCTTCTACTGGTAAGTTTGTCTGGCATTCCAACTCAATCAAAATTGCTTTCGATCAAAAGGGAGGCGAAGTTTGATGTCATTACCAACAGAACCCAGCTTGCTTGGTTCGACTATCATATATGTACATGTATACCTCTTTTTAACACAATTAGAAACTTGTCTCCATGGTTATTTTAGACGAGAAGATTTTCCCTGTGCCCGTGTGTTTTAGTGATCATAAATATATATCAACGAAATAACAGTGAATCTATTTCTGTATTTCAGTTCAGCACGGTTTGAAGGGTCACTAAATGTGGATTTGAACGAGATAACGATGAACCTCGTCCCTTTTCCCCAGTTAAAATATCTTGTGTCAAGTCAAACTCCACTGTACTCCGTGGCAGATGTCCGACTTCCTCCCAGAAGGTGGGTATCAATTTACATCTCTGCTAGTGGCCCTTGATCGGAAGCTTGTCGCTGGTCCCCCGTCTCAATACAATAGTCCCCTGCTCATTGGTCTCCTGTCTCAATAGTCCCCCGTCTCATTGGACACCAGTTTCATTAAGACGGGGGACCAATGAGACGGGGGACCATTGAGAAACCAATGAAACGCCACTGTCGGAGAGATAATGAATAACGTTTGAAAACCTAAGACATAGTCGCTGATTGTAGTAAAGACCAGGATAAATGCAATAAGGATCTTCACAATTTGTTGATTGATTTTTTTTTATGTTTTTGCTAATACTCAAGATTATTTCCTTTATATGGCTGATTTGCCAGGTTTAGTGGGGGAGCTAGTGAAAAAAACGTTTTTAATTTTTTTAAATTTTCTTTTGGGCTGAATAGGATTTGAACAAAACTCACCTCAACTTGTGGAAATCCCTCACCAATGTCCCCAAGTGTAGTGACTCCTTTGTGGTCTACATGTACAGTATGTTTGGTGTGAACCTCAATTATTATTAAGACTGGCAAAATTGGCAGTAGGCCTACTTTTGGAAATTCTTTTTCAATAGGTATTTTTGACAATAATGTCACGCACTTGTAGGAACATTGACAAGTACGATCTATTTTTTACTTAATATAAGTTTGATGCTGGAAGTCTGTTGAGTTTGAATAAATGTAGGATTTCACTCTATTCCTGTCAGACTGGACCAGATGTTTTCCGATGCTTTTTCCAAAGATCATCAGTTATTACGTACCGACCCCAAACACAGCCTCTATCTGGCCTGCGCGTTGATGGTACGGGGGAATGTGGAGATCTCAGATATCAGACGGAATATAGAAAGGTTGGATTTTGTGAATTGTGCCTTAATGTGAATATAATTGAATTGAGCTAAATCTTGTTCACTTTGCTACTGTTTTTTATACGCCCGCTCTTAAAGTGGGCGTATATTGGTATACCGTTGTCCGTCTGTCCGTCCGTCTGTCCGTCCCGGATTCGTGTCCGCTCCATAACTTAAAAACTATTGCCTGAATTTATTTTTTTTCTCCTGATATCGCGTACCAAAATTAAATAATAAATTGGAGTCTCAATATTTTTGGCGACCAAAACAGCCACCCAGCCTTTTGGCATTTATAACTCTGAAACTATTCGATGGATTTAATTTTTTTTTCAGATATAACTAGCTTATGAATAGATGGTGTGTTCTGTACCAAAATTAAAGTGGGGTCTTGATATTTGCGGCGACCAAAACGGTCACCAGCCTTTTGACATTCAGTATACCCAGAACTATTGCATGAATTTTGAATTTTTTTTTTAGTTATAACTGGCTTTTGAGTAGATGGTGTGTTCTGTACCAAAATTAAGTTGGAGTGTTGATATTTGCGTCGACCAAAACAGTCACCAGTCTTTTGGCATTGAGTTACTATGGAACTATTCGATGGATTTAATTTTTTTTTAGTTATAACTGACTTGTGAGTAGATGGTGTGTTCTTAACCAAAATTAAGTTGGAGTATTGATATTTGCGGCGACCAAAACAGTCACCAGCCTTTTGGCATTGAGTTACTCCGTAATTATTTCATGGATTAGAATTTTTTTTCTTCTAATATGTGAAGCTTATGATTAGTCGATGTGTCCTGTACCAAAATTGAATTGGGATCTCTATATTTGTGGCGACCAGAACAGTCACCAGCCTTTTGGCATTGAGTAACTCGGTACTTATTGCATGGATTATCAATTTTTTTTCAGTTATAACTATCTTATGAGTGGACGGTGTGTCTAGTACTAAAAGTAAATTGGAGTCTCGCTATATGTGTTGACAAAAAACAGTCACCCAGCCTTTAGGCATTCAGTAATTGAGGAAATGACTGTTATTCTGTCTGTGGTTTCACAGAATAGCTTAGTTATATCCAAACATCTCTTTGATAACCAAGATGACCAAATGAGTTGCGACCTTCTTTCTATTGTTTAATCTGTAATTAAATGAAATTGCTGTTGTATGCCTATATGTAGTGTAGACACTTTTGCAAGTAGCTTTGGTACAGTTTTCAGATATAGGTAGCAGCTTATAGGTATGTGTTCTGTCAAATACTAAAATTCACCAAGCCCCAGTCTTATTTAGGTGACTGAAAGATTCTACCAGCCGAAATTCTGTTTAAAGCATGTCTTTAATATTGAATATTAAGATAGTGTGCTATAATGAATTTACTCTCGCGGGCGTATTATGAGTGTCTTAAACTCTTGTTTACATTTATTTTAACGGTTTTGTATTGCCATCAGAAATATCCAATGTTAACAGTTAAAGTTTTAATGATTTTAATAATCTTCACAAATTTTGATATCTTTTGAAAAAATATTGGATGGTTTCTATTATCATTTTTCCCTTTTCTAAGTGGCATAAGCTGCCAAAGTTAAGACTTTTTTTTGTAATTGTCAAGATAAGTTTAGGATATAATGTACCTTTAAAAACTAAAGGATTGAAGTTGAAATAAAATAGTGAAATAAAATAGTGCTAAAGCTGTGCCTTCAAAAACTAAAGGATTGAAGTGGAAATAAAATAGTGATAAAACTGTGCCTTGAAAAACTAAAGGATTGAAGTGGAAATAAAATAGTGATAAAACTGTGCCTTGAAAAACTAAAGGATTGAAGTGGAAATAAAATAGTGATAAAGCTGTACCTTTAAAAACTAAAGGATTGAAGTGGAAATAAAATAGTGATAAAACTGTGCCTTGAAAAACTAAAGGATTGAAGTGGAAATAAAATAGTGATAAAACTGTGCCTTGAAAAACTAAAGGATTGAAGTGGAAATAAAATAGTGAAATAAAATAGTTCTAAAGCTGTGCCCTGAAAAACTTAAGGATTGAAGTTGAAATAAAATAGTGATAAATCTGTGCTCTGAAAAACTAAAGGATTGAAGTTGAAATAAAATAGTGATAAATCTGTGCCCTGAAAAACTAAAGGATTGAAGCTGAAACAAAATAGTGATAAAGCTGTGCCCTGAAAAACTAAAGGATTGAAGTTGAAATAAAATAGTGATAAATCTGTGCCCTGAAAAACTAAAGGATTGAAGTTGAAATAAAATAGTGATAAATCTGTGCCCTGAAAACTAAAGGATTGAAGCTGAAATAAAATAGTGATAAAGCTGTGCCTTGAAAAACTAAAGAATTGAAGCTGAAATAAAATAGTGATAAAGCTCTGCCCTCAAAAACTAAAAGATTGAAGTTGAAATAAAATAGTGATACAGCTGTGCCTTGAAAAACTAAAGAATTGAAGCTGAAATAAAATAGTGATAAAGCTCTGCCCTCAAAAACTAAAAGATTGAAGTTGAAATAAAATAGTGATACAGCTGTGCCTTTAAAAACTGAAGGATTAAAGTTGAAATAAAATAGTGATAAAGCTGTGCCTTGAAAAACTAAAGGATCTAAGTTTTTTTTTATGGTTGTGGCAAAAACTTTACATACAATGTATTTATATTTTTGAACACTAAAACACACGGGCACAGGGAAAATCTTCTTGTCTAAAATAACCACGGAGACAAGTCTCTTATTGTGTTAAAAAGGGGCATATCATTAAGAGTATATTTTACGCCAAGTTTTGATTCCCGTTTTCAGATTGAAACCATCATTAAAATTCATCCCATGGAATCAAGAAGGGTGGAAGACTGGACTGTGTGCAGTGCCCCCTGTTGGCCAACCATACTCACTGTTAACTCTGGCTAACAACACTTGTGTTCGTCACAGTTTTACAGAACTTCGAGGGAGATTTGTCAAGCTCTTTAAAAGAAAGGTAATGGAGCTTTTTGTTAATCCAATAAAATCTCTGGGTTCTGAACACTTAAGCTAAAATATATATTTATGAACACTAAAACACACGGGCACTGGGAAAATCTTCTTGTCTAAAATAAGATAAAATATAGATTACCTCACTTTAGTATTTACGTCTTGTTTAAATTAACAGGGATTTATCATTTGTCGACATAATGTTTGATTGATTAATTGATATTATGCGCTTAATTCTAGATTATTTCACTTGTACGCAGTGTTGCCAAGTTAAGTGTGTGCAGGGGGTGGGGGGGGTGGGGGGGGGATGCTTTATGCTGCAAGGAAACCTGGACCTGGGGGGGGGGGGGGGGGGGGGGGTACACCTGACAACTCTTTCATATGAGGTGATTGAAAACAACGTTGAAATAAAAAAAATTTAAAGAATATAATATTTGAACTTATAAGTTGTTTTTATTTTCAGGCCCATATACATCACTACACCCAAGTGGATGGGATGGAACTATCAGACTTCTCCGAAAGTCTCGACTCAATTACCTCCCTTGTCGAGGAGTACGAGAGTCTGGAGAAACAGATGGAAGCCCCGCCTCCTGTAATACCCAGATTACAAGTGGCTATTTAGATTCTTCTATGGAGCGGTTTTACTAAAACCAAAACACATAGGACAACTTGTACTACTTTGTAGTAGAAAGTAGTACAAGTTGTCCTATGTGTTTTGGTTTTAAGTGGCTATTTAATAGTTAACCAATTAACTATATGCATGGAATGGCTACGTCACATTGGGTCCAGCATTCTACAATCGGCGTCATACATGTAACTATGGGATGTTGTTTCTCGAAACGCAAATAACGTTTTTCACAAATTGACGTCACAAAAGTGTTTTGTCATCATGTCATGACGTAAATAAAGTGAGGACTAGTAACGTCGTTCTCTTTCGCTTCCTCTGTAAAGTCAGATCAGAAGTGTCAACTCATAATAATGGCGGAGCTCATTGTACTTCAAATGGCACGTGACCGCCAGTCTACGCATATAGTTCATAGTCAAAAACTTTTTATATGACAATTTGTAAATTCCATGGCCATACAATGTATTGGTGCTTTGTTATCTGTATCAATTACATTCAATGATTCCTGGGTTCGATTTTGTGTTTCCGTTAATTATTGAATGATATCGGCTTCAATAATGCCAAACAACCTCCTCCCCTCTCACAAGAAAATAAGAACATTCCTCACTTGGTTTTCAACCTACCTATGGACCTGTTTGGAATGCTTGGAAAACCACCGACCATCACACAATTCGTCCGGGCAGACCCAGGTTCGAATTCCATAATTGACATACAACATTACGGAAGAAAAACAGCGCACTCAAGAAGTGGAAGATTATTATCCCCTCGCGACGAAAGTCGGGGAGGGATATAGCGTTGCGTTTGTACGTACGTACGTACGTACGTATGTTCACCTTTTGTCATCACTCTAGCGACTTCATTTTTGAACGGATTCTGACCAAACTTCATATATGAGTCCAGCATAGGAATACCTCGAACAAGTTCGTTTTTCAGGGTGCCAAGGTCAAGGTCAAGGTCACAGTTACTATTTATAGAAAATCTTTGTCAGCGCTCTAGCGACTTCATTTTTGAACGGATTCTGACCAAACTTCATATATGAGTCCAGCATAGGAATACCTCGAACAAGTTCATGTTTCAGGGTGCCAAGGTCAAGGTCACCGTTACTATTAATAGAAAATCGTACGTACGTATGTTCACCTTTTGTCAGCGCTCTAGCGACTTCATTTTTTAACGGATTCGGACCAAACTTCATATATGAGTCAAGCATAGGAATACCTCGAACGAGTTCGTGTTTCAGGGTGCCACGGTCAAGGTCAAGGTCACCATTACTATTTATAGAAAATCTTTGTCAGCGCACTTGCAAATTCATTTTTGAACGGATCCTGACCAAACTCCCTATATGGGTCCAGCATGGGAATACCTCGAACCAGATCGTGTTTCAGGGTGCCAAGGTCAAGGTCAGCGTTACTTTTTATAGAAAATCTTTGTCAGCGCTCTTGCAACTTCATTTCTGAACGGATCCTGACCAAACATCATCTATTGGTCCAGCATGGCAATACCTCTAACGCGTCACCGCTTGTGGGACTTCATTTTTAAATGGGTTCTGACCAAACTTCATCCCCACCCCCCATTTTGCGTCTGAGTTCTTGTGTTAGCAAGCGAGGGGATTTGTATCGTTTGCGATGCCTTGTTTCACTTATATGGTGGCGTGCAACTCTTCCACATAAAAAAATCCCCTCAAAATGGTTTCAATTTTTATTTGGTCTGATTGGGATTCGATCCTACACCGCATCAATAGAAGGCCTGTGACGGACTATCACTCTAACCGACAGAGCCCCCTCCCCGGCAAGTTTGAAGCCAATGCTCAAAATATCAACCAAGATATGACCTGCAAATATGGTCGGATGGACGGTCAAACGGTGGAAAAATTTATAAATTATGAACACTGGCCCCAAAATTATTGAAAGTCTCAAAACCCAGATAATATAAGTTGTTTTTATTGATCTGTACATATATTCCCAGATTTATAAAAGCACATTTTACAAATTACGCACAGAACGGAAGAAAAGTGAAGTTTACAGCTTCATAATATTGTTCCTTATAATACAAGGCCCTGTAACATGTATACATTGTATATACTCCAGTCCTGTAACATGGATTCATAAAACATATATTAAAAGATTAGGGGGCATATTAAAATTACAAGAAAGGCATGCGTCTGGATATAAATATACAAGCATTTTTTTCATTTGAAAACAATTTGTAAATTATAAATGGCCCCCATTGACAGAACAGGAGGTCTTAAGAAAACATGAAAAATAATTATTAGAATTACTAGGAAAATAATTAAGATGCACTGAGTTTCAGGATTAAAATTTAGCAATTGTTGACCTTGACGGAAATTAGAAAAAAAAGTAAAAATTGAAAAAAAGGTTGAAAAACAGGGCACTGTTAAATACATAAGCATAAACATATCACACAATATATACCTAAGAGCTAAGCACACAAATAAAACAAGAGCATGATTTTAAACTGATAAAATCAACGATTATGGCCTAGTGCAAAATCAACGGAACAAATCACACTACAATAAGAGATTCCTACTTTCAAAGGCAGTATAAGATGCTTCAAGAGTTATATCTCTGCGCATCCAGGGATGTTTTTAGTAAGAAAATTTATTTTCTATTTTTGGACAAAATAATGCAGTTTTTGTTTCGAAATCAAACATTTTTCGCGCATAAAAATAGTCAGCCGTTTTCCGGAAGTATCCCACCTTATTTGAGAAATTCAAGCAAAATGCAACAACAACGACAAAATGAATGTCAAGCCAAAATAATTCTTTATTGCTAATATATTTAAATCGTCCAGAGGGCCTCTTCATAAATTTGTTGAGGTTTTAGTTTGCAATCAAGATTATTTGAAATATATGGCGGCGTTGCCAGGTTTAGTGGGGGAGGAAAATCCCTTACTTCGGCGAGTACCTTGCAACTTTTCCACATGAGGCGATAAAGTGAAAACTCCACTCTAGAAATTTTTCCATTTCTGTTTACACGGAATGGAACCTTCTCCTGAACGATGGCAGGTCTGGTTAAATCGTTATGGTTACTACGAAAAATAAATTTACTCTTTTCTACTGGGCTTTTCAAATTTTAAATTCTTTGCCTAATTTAAGCTTAAAATAAAACCAAAATTAAAAAAAAAAATTAAATTCTAGTCTGGATTTAAAAATCATGGTTTATATATGATTAGCACCAATACGAATTTGATTGGTTGAAACAGGTCATGTGATATTGAAACCTCAATCCTTCATGACCTTTCACCTTGTACAAGTTCAAGGTCATATACACAACCCAATCTAATTTGACCATCAAAGGACATGGTTAACAATTTATAGCATCATGATTCAGATATTTTTAGAAGAAAAAAAAAAACAATATTTCTTATAAAAACAAGATTTCATGGAATAATGATCTAGGCACCCAATTTTGTTTTCAAAGAAGAATTTTTGAGACCAATGATTCAATGAAACCTTTTTTGAAAAAAAAATATTGTTTTTTTTCAAAAAATCCAAAAATTGCTGATCATCCATGTTAAAATCACAAACCAAAAGACAATGGCCCAGAAATGACAAATTATATACATATGTATATATTTATATAGATACAATCTGACGTCATGTGCACTTATTTACAAAGATTATGTTTGAATATTTACTTACAAAAAAAAATCAGCTTTACACAT
This sequence comes from Lepidochitona cinerea, assembly GCA_963971465.1. Lineage (NCBI taxonomy): Eukaryota > Metazoa > Mollusca > Polyplacophora > Chitonida > Tonicellidae > Lepidochitona > Lepidochitona cinerea. The sequence continues at coordinate 3,322,740 of OZ020565.1, forward strand.
TTGAAATCTTTCAATGGCATTTAGAAGTTGAAAGGTTACAATAAGGTGAAGAATTACGTATGGATAAAAATAAACCAAGAAGTTGTTATCCATAAGTAATTCTTTACCTTATTTATACATTTGACATCATTCGAGATATTTCCGTATTGTCGTACATCTAAAAACGTAATATTTGAAACATAATAGGGCTAAATTTTGGCAACAATTTACGCTAACTACGCAATTATATTTAGACAAAATTTGAAGAAGAAAAAAAAAAAACTTGAATATCCACATACAAATTATGACTACTTTGATTCTTTTTGGACAAACGCAAAAAATCACCGAAGCACATTGTAATAAAAAGTACAATTAAAATAAAAAGGTGTGGTGCTGTCGGATTTTACTCTACTCAATGGTGATTGATTGATTGATTGATTGATGTTTTTCGCCCACTGAAGATCATGTCACTTACATGGCAGTCATGAGAAGTAACACAAATTTATGGGAAAACAAACTTCTATATATTAACACAGCAACGTTAAATAGAAATTTGTTTTCCCATAAATTTGTTTTACTTATCATGTCTTCTAGAATGCCACTCAAACAATGTATATTGCGGTGTTGCCAGGTTTAGTGGTGAGGAAACCAAGCTCTTTTCCCGAAGAAAAGCCCGGACCTTCAGCGAGTACCTGGTAGCTTTACGTTATATGGCGACCGAGTGAAAACCCAACTCAGAATGGTGATAGACGGCAGTGTGAAATTTCCTTTGTGCACTTTCGACGGATGTAAGTTTTGGTGGGTGATTGCAGAAAAACAACCTGCAGCCAATTACAGATCAAAAAGCTAAACATTTTTCGTTTTCAAAAATTGGGAAGAAAATCAAACATAATTTTGTTGAAAATTACTTTTATAAAATAAAATGGTTATTTTTTTTTTTGGTAAAATAATTCGGCATAAAAATAACCAGAAAAAAATATAATAATATTTTGAGAAGATGATCTTCAGGACAATTACCTTCCTGTGTATAATTTAATTCCCCAATTTTTGCTTCAGTAAACCAATTCCCTAAATACGTCATAAGAGGGATGGAATAGCAAATTGCAATTAAATCTGCACAGAAAAACTATAGGTGTGCAGTCATGCGCGCCCTCCTAAGGGCCTAACAAAGCGGTCTCTTCAAAAATGTCCTTCATAATTTTATCTTCTATCATAATTTTTTTGAGTGCATATCAAGTCAGTTGTACAGAGTAACCTCCCTTACACTAGCATCCTGTCAGTTGTACAGAGTAACCTCCCTTACACTAGCATCCTGTCAGTTGTACAGAGTAACCTCCCTTACACTAGCATCCTGTCAGTTGTACAGAGTAACCTCCCTTACACTAGCATCCTGTCAGTTGTACAGAGTAACCTCCCTTACACTAGCATCCTGTCAGTTGTACAGAGTAACCTCCCTTACACTTGCATCCTGTCAGTTGTACAGAGTAACCTCCCTTACACTAGCATCCTGTCAGTTGTACAGAGTAACCTCCCTTACACTTGCATCCTGTCAGTTGTACAGAGTAACCTCCCTTACACTTGCATCCTGTCAGTTGTACAAAGTTACCTCCCTTACACTAGCATCCTGTCAGTTGTACAGAGTAACCTCCCTTACACTAGCATCCTGTCAGTTGTACAGAGTAACCTCCCTTACACTTGCATCCTGTCAGTTGTACAGAGTAACCTCCCTTACACTAGCATCCTGTCAGTTGTACAGAGTAACCTCCCTTACACTAGCATCCTGTCAGTTGTACAGAGTAACCTCCCTTACACTAGCATCCTGTCAGTTGTACAGAGTAACCTCCCTTACACTAGCATCCTGTCAGTTGTACAGAGTAACCTCCCTTACATTTGCATCCTGTCAGTTGTACAGACTAACCTCCCTTACACTAGCATCCTGTCAGTTGTACAGAGTAACCTCCCTTACATTTGCATCCTTTACATTGCATCACCACGTGCAGCACATATTTGATTGATTGATTGATTGATTGTTTGGTGTTTTACGCCGCGCTCAAGATTATTTCACTTATATGGCGGCATTGCCAGTTTTATTGTGGGAGGAAACCGGGCTCTGTGCTAGGAGGAAACCCACGACCATCCGCTGGTAACTGACAACCATCCCAGCACAGATATGACAATCTGATATAATACAATAAATCACCACCTGTACCTCTCTATAGTCCATCAACAAATTTCCGTGCAGAAGTGAAAGATATGTAAAATCATTCTCTAATTATTTATTAAAAGCTTTTCTGACAGAAATTTTTTCTTTTCTTTTTAAGATGCTATTTATTGCCAGGTTTATTGGGGAGGAAGGGGTCCTGGGTGGGAATCATTTGACATTCTTGTGTCAACCAAAAATGCCCTCCTCAAGACAATACGAAAACTCTCAATTTTATTTTTAAAATATCCCACAAAGGTTACTTGAATGAGGGCCAGTAAGGAACGGTGAGGGCGGGATGGTTAGTGGGATTAACTTGCAACCCATTTCTAGAGAATGGTTAGGGTAAATTATTCAGCCCTCCCCCTACAGGGTTACGGGGGCACTCATTGTAGTACGAGGTTACAGTGACAACATTTTTTTTATATTAATTCACCTACTGGGATATAAGGGCCATCCGTTACAGAAGGAAGGAGTTGAAGTGATATATCTTCAACTGACCTTTCCACCATCAACTGACCTTTTCGCCATCGACTGACCTTTCCAACATCAACTCACCTTTCCACCATCAACTGACCTTTCCACCATCAGCTGACCTTTCCAACATCAACTCACCTTTCCACCATCAACTGACCTTTCCACCATCAACTGACCTTTCCAACATCGACTGACCTTTCCACCATCAACCGACCTTTCCACCATCAGCTGATCATTCCACCATCAACTGACCTTTCCACCATCAACTGACCTTTCCACCATCAGCTGACCATTCCACCATCAGCTGACCATTCCACCATCAACCGACCATTCCACCATCAACTGACCTTTCCACCATCAACTGACCTTTTCACCATCAGCTGACCTTTCCACCATCAGTATTCTCGTTATTTTGGGATTACACTTTTTTGAAACTATGGTAGAAATTTGTCTACCGATTTTTGGGTGATGCCCGAAACGGGAATCGAACCCGGGTCCCAGAGTATGAGAGAGGCTGGTAGGCTGAATGGATAAGGCAGCCGGCATTTAGTGCTGGCGATACGTGCCATACTCTAGGACCCGGGTTCGATTCCCGTTTCGGGCATCACCCAAAAATCGGTAGAAGAATTTCTACCATAATTTCAAGAAAGTGTAATCCCAAAATAACGAGAATACTGTTATATTCACTTTCTAAAAGACCTTTCCACCATCAACTGGCCTTTCCACCATTCAAAAAGGTCAGATTGAATCAAAGAAACAGCTCGATGACATATAAGGCCATCACTTACAGTAGTGAGAAATTTACATCTTCAACTGACCGTTCCGCCACGAGGCAATTCAAAATTTAGAAAAGGCTAGACATACTCCTAGAAACAGCTCCATGACAATATGACAGTTGTGACGTCACCTACCTCCCCCCAGCGCCTATACCAACCCCGCCCCACCCCACCCCTAAATGCTTGATCTGTCAAAGCTTTTTGGAAGATTTAGCATTACCACATGACGTGGCGGAGGAGAGGTAAATGCGAAGTACACAGCATTACTTCAGAAGCTTCTTCTGAAAAAAATGCTTGTCAACCCTGATTTTGTGTAATGTGTGAAAATATAGCACTCCATAGACAAATTATTAAATGAACAGAAATAAAGACAAGAAAAAAAAGAATTATTACAACGGCATTGGCATGGTAAAGACAATGAGAACAGTGGTAGATGACCATTGCTACGTTATGCTCACTTCTTCAATTTTTCTATAATTTTTCCTAAGTATCGAAACTGGGTCTTTAAACAGCATCGGGTCCAGACGAAGTGAAGTCCGCACTAACGGCATGTAGCCGTAAATCGTGGCAAAGGTATTGACACAAACTTGCCGTTGTGAAAAATGATCAGCGTCTAACCAGTTTGAAGGCCGCAAGTTACCCGGCAACATACCCTCCTTAAAGCACTTCCTTTGAGTTAATTTGATTGGTGGTAGTCTGGTCACATGACTGACCAGAAAGTTCATCAAAATATCTTCGCAGTTGCCTGATTGGTCAACAGTCTTCACCAATAAGGGACTGAGATAGTTACTGTACAGATAATTGTAATACCTACCAACAGAAAAACAAAATGTAACGTGTAATATTCAAAGATCAAGGCTGGTTATAGAAAGCATCGTTAGCTTAACTTAGGCCATATAATTTTGCTGTCAGAAACATTGAATCGGTTCCGTATATTGAAATGCTGGGAACCAACACGATGCTAGTTTCGTTATACATCATGCCATATGCTGGCTTTCATGATGGGTAACAGTTTTCCGTTTCCGTAGTTTAAGAGCAACATTAACAACAGGCTACCGAAACCGACCTTTACCGTGAAATCCTATGGCCTGTTAACTGTCTGTTTGGGGACCATTAACTACTACTAAAATTAACTCTTAAAGGCTCATTAAGCTAGGGGCAGTTGTTCACAAGAAAATCAGCTTAACGGCAAGTTAAATGTTGTGCTGTTAAGAAAGAAATTCCTGTATGGTACGACGTCATTTAACTTATCGTTAAACTAATTTCCTTTTGAACAACTGGAAATTGTTGTTAACAAAGAAATTCCTGTATGGTGCGAAGTCATTTAACTTGCCATTAAGTTAATTTTCTTTTGAACGACTGGCTCCTGGACTTTGAAACATCCGCCGAAGATTGTAAAGGTCTAGTTTAATCTTTCTTTAATTTTTGGAGATGAGAATCTCAGCCTATTTGGATTCCAATCAAGACACAACCAACAAACTAAGCCTCCGAATAACTTACGAAAAACACTTAAATGTTTGGGATTCCTTTTCAGGGGCTCGTTCTACTAAGCTGCGTAAGTTGCAAATGCGTGTTAAATTATAGAAACTTGTGCATGGTCGCAAGTCTGGAGGCGTAACTGTATGCTGTAAACTTATGCATAACTTTGCGCCAGCTTAGTAGAACGAGCCCCAGATGTTCAAATTTTGATACCCTTTAAACAAAAATCTAATTTTGGCCGTTAAAGCCACAATAAAAACGAGTAACATACCTGTGATAGAATGCCGCTCCCGTTAGCACCATGGAGTAGTCGTTGGTCCATTTTGAACTGTAGCTCCATCTATCCTTAACTTCGTCCCAATAATGGCTACGTGCAGGATATCCCACAATCCTCTCTGGAAATTCACGCCAAACGACAAATGCAAAGTCGATCTGAAAAAAACAAAAAGATTATTTTGAGGGGATATTTATCAAATTTGTAGGAAAATAGTTCAGTAGTTCTATGTAGTTCTAACATGCATGTAGTTCTTAACACTAATATTTGCCTGCAAGAAACCTGAGGCAAGATTGGTTGATTGATGTTTTACTCGGAGTGGGATTCGAACCCACGCCACATCAATAGAAGGTCTGTGTGGGACTGAGGGACGATCACTCTAACCCACTGGACCACTGAGGCCACTAAGGTCAATCAGATAAAGAAAAACAATGAAAAATACTAATGATAAAAAATTAAGACAATGACATGGTGATGTTTTAATTTTTTATCATTAGTATGGAACCCACGTTTAAAGAGAGTTTCAAACATTTCTTAACAACGTAATAGTAAGCAAAACAATGAAATCCATGCTAATAATTGTTCTTTACCTCATCCGTGTTTAAGAGTGCATCTTCGTCCAGACTTAGAATAGCCTCAGTCTGAATTTCCTCGTGAGGATAAAAACGGGAGCTTATTGTCTGAAATAATAAAATGGGAAAATTTCAATAGAAATATTTGAATGTTATCAACTGTTGGACAGCAAACCTATAGACTATACACAGTATATATTTAGAACACTAATACACACGAGCACAGGGAAAATCTTCTTGTCTAAAACAACCATGGAGACAAGTTTCTCATTGTGTTAAAAAAAGGTATATCATTTAGACCTTTATACCCCATCATAAATCCTTGTAATAAAGTAAACCTATGATATTTCATTAGGTTGACCACTGACAGGAGCTTGGCCTTAATCAGTAGCATTTAACTACATTGACTAAAAATTAAAATGGAAGTGATGAATTGATGATGGGGGGGGGGAGGTAACCCAACCCAGAGGAAAATCTCAGCGATGCCTTCCGTTGGTTCCCGGTAAACCATCGAACAAAGAATTGATTATGTTTTACCCCGTACTCAAGATTTATATATGGCAGTGTTGCCTGATTAAGTGGGGGACCAATCAAGCTCGGAGGAAACCCCCTGACCTTCTTTGACAAGTGCCTGCCAAACAAAGTTAGGCTGCATGACTATAAAGACAAAGATTTTTCACACCTTTATTTGGTTGATTGGAATTGATGACTGATCGATTGATTGATTGATGTTTGATGCCACCCTCAAGAATATTTCACTTATATGGTGTCGGAAATGGCAGCGGAAACCAGTCTCTTTGCTCGAAGGAAAACCCTGACCACCGGTGAGTACTGATTACGACAAAGACAAACCCGCTGAGAAAAAAAAATTAGTTTCTCTTACCTTAACATTTTTACTTTTGACAATGACAGGAACATTTAAATCTGACGGCCATTTTTGTTGAGGAGGTGGAGAAGTGTCACAATGCCACAATACAATTATCTGAAAGAGAAACACAAATTTGATTAAATGACTCTTGTTCAATAAATAAATAAGTTGCATGAGCTGCAAAAATTCACACTTTATTCATAACTTTGGATCATTAAGAAAATTTAAAGGTTTGAAGTTCTTACAAAAATTAAAGAACTGACGTTCAAATAAGGAAGATTCATACAGTATGTGGCCGGTACAAGGCGAAACAATGTTTGAAAAGTAAACAGCAGCGAAGAGTCTGGAGTCTTAAGTGAAATAAGTTCGAGTGTGGCGTTAAACATCAATCAACCAAAAAGTATTTAAACCACACATTCATATATCAACGTTTCATCTCATGTGCTCTGAGCAAGCATTTCTAAAAATTATTTCAAATATCAAATTTTCAAAAATAAATCTAATAGTATATATTTAATCATTAATTCCAAATTTGGTTTTTAAGAATGTTAACAGTAAATTTGTGTACCCTTGAAGCAGTTTGGGCTGGCATAGGTACTTTATGGAAAATATTTATCCCAAAAGCCATGAATAATTCAAGGCTTTAATAAAATATGCACACATGTAATGGCATCAAATATCTCCCTTTCTCACCAAAACCTCAAAAGCAAAAGAAAGATTTTTTTATAATAGAGAAAAAAATATTGTGATGACTTTGTACAAGTAGCCTTAACGGCTTTTTAAGCCAGAAACTAATGATACAGAAAATGTGAATATTTTATAAGTCGGAACTGAATCCCACTTCTGACACCAAAATCTCATTGTACATACTGTTTTGATTTAATTACGGCCCTTTGGCCATATCTTCAGCTTTGGGAAAAGCTTAGAGGAAGATAAAGCATAAAGTGAGAAAAACTTATTTACTGAATAAACAAAAACTGATGAAGTCCAAGTCACTGGTCTGACAAAATACACAATTAAGACCAGTCAGAAAGTTAGCAATTTGACCTGGATGTTATTCTTGGTGAAATGAGAGGCGCACTAATCAGATTAAGTTCTGTTGACTTTTTACTTCAGCTCTTTAAGTGGTGGCTCACTTTGAATAATCGTGTTAGGCTTGGAACAAAATGGTATGAGAATAAGGGTAATGTATGTGTGAACCAGCACTTTTTTCCCTGGAGAAATCTGGCCTATGAGGCCATTCCAGCTCATACATTAAATAAAGCTATAGTATTTCCTTATCAGTAAATATTTATAACGAACTGTAACGGAGGCAAAAAAAATGTGTAAAATAATTTATTAAAGTGGCATGAGCTGCCTAATTGTAGATATTTTGACGTTGAAACAGGATGTTGAAATTATCGGCTATTTTTTTTAAGATGTATAATTCAGAAGCTTTTGAGTGCTTATAGTCTCTAGAATGTACGATAAAGTAGTGTTTTGAACTAACTTTGGCTTAGAATGAACGAATGGTCGTCCCGGTTAATTAAATTTTGTTTACTTTCAAACACTATTCCGGTTCGTATAGGCCAGATACTGCATGGATTTTCCTCATTCCAAAGCCACTCACTTAGTTTTTCGATGGCCTTCAAAGCCTCTTACTGTCGTGACGATCAGAAATTATGAAAAAAGTGTGAACTTTGGCAGCTCATGCCACTTTAATGAAGACTGATTCAGCAGTGTTTCTAATAGATTTATGTAGAGCTATTAAACCAAAAATAAAATTATAACTATGTCAATTTCTTTTACAGCAGTCTTTGTTTTAGCCTTCTTTTTTCAGTTAGTTTTTTTCTATTTATATTCAAAGCCTTTTATGATGAAGTTAATAACCCATAAGGTTCCTTCTCGCGGAAAAAGGGTAGCTAGACACCTGACGAAGGTCGTGAGTTTTCCTTCCCCTACTAAACTTGGTGCTTGCTCCTTCCATCGATCGATTGATTGGTGTTTTACGCTGCGCTCAAGATTATTTCACTTATATGGCAGCGTTGTCAGTTTTATTGTGAGAGGAAACCGGGCTCTATGCCCGAAAGAAACCCACGACCTTCCAGTGGTAACTGGCAACCCTCCCACATAGGTCGTTCGGGTGAAAACCCAGTCAGAAAATTTTCCAATTTTTTTTTTTGACCGAGTGCCTTCCATCAAAACGCAGTAATACACATGAAACAATCTTGAGTATGTAGTAAAACTCAAACCTATTAATCACGTTGGCTGTAACTGATCACATACATGCAGTGAGAATAGCCCTCAACAGGGTGTTCCATTCCACGAACCACAGACGATAACAAAAGATAACTTACTCTATGGACATACGTTGACTTGGCAACCATCCGAATTAGTTTAAACAAGGGCGACGAAGAATACATCACAGGCGAAACTGCATATATAACAGCAGTGAAAAAATCCCCAGGCAATTTGCCCCGGGAGCGAAGAAAAAATGGGAAAGACTCAAGGGTGCTGGCGTACTCTGTCATGACAAAAGGTTCTCCGGGCAAAGTGTTCCAAATGTTGGCTGAGTGAGTGATATGATTAAAAATACGATCACGAAGAATCTACAATTTAAAAAAAGAAGCACATGATTTTTTTTTTATGTTTAACATTTCATTAATTTATGAAAACAATTTCAAGTAGTTCATTTCAGTAGATTATTGATCCCTATATTTCTTTATTGGTCCCCATATTTCTTTATTGATCCCCATATTTCTTTATTGATCCTCATATTTCTTTATTGATCCCCATATTTCTTTATTGATCCCCATATTTCTTTATTGAACCCCATATTTCTTTATTGATCCCCATATTTCTTTATTGATCCCTATATTTCTTTATTGATCCCCATATTTCTTTATTGTTCAACATATTTCATCATTATTCAGCAAAGTCAAAATTATTCATCCAACAATTCATATTTCATTATTGATCCACACAGTTGATTATTGATCAAGAAAATTGATTATTGATCCACATAGCTCCGTAATGATCAACACAGTTCCTTATTATCCAAATACACATACAACTGTAGATACATGCATGTTTTTGTTAAACGAACAGACGATTACGCCGGTTAAATTTGACGAGAATGGTAGATCGTACACGCCAAACTTTTGAAAAAAAAAGGCCTGTAAATCAAGTAACTCATTATAACGTTGTTTACTCAAGTAATTGGACTCTACATGTAAGCTTGAATAAAATCTTCAGAAATAAATAATTTTCATTTGAAGGGAACTCGATAGAAAGGTTGTTTTCTCAAGTTTCTCATAACGTTTACACATGCACCATTAGATATAAAAGATTGCTATTTCTGCTTTCAGCTTTTTTGTGAGAGAGTGATTTGGGTTTTACGTCCTGCTCAACAGTATTTCAGTTATATGAAGACGTGGTCTCCTAGTTGCAGGGCGGATTTCCACCGCTCTTTTAGGTGCTGCCTCACCGAGACGACTTGCCGAAGACAACCAGCAAGCCCCCTCACCCAGTCACAGTATACTGACACCGGGCCAACCAGTCGCTCGTCAAGCGAAGCAGTAGCAGCTACCACTGTTAAAGTCTTTGGTCTGACTCGACCCAGGCTTGAACCCGGATCTCCCAGGCTTGAAAGCTTTTTTTGTAAAACTCTAAGTAAGTTTTGCAATAAAAAATGATTGTGCCTACCTCCATGGTCGTTGTAACAATTTTCTCCACAGAAGAAAAATAAGTGTCCCAAATGAACAAAGCTTGCTGGCGTAAGGCAACAATGTGTGACTTAGGAATCGAACGCACTATGGAAGGAAGCTGAAAGAAAAACAACAGTATTTTTCATAAAATTCAATATCAAGAGAAACTTTTAGCATTAAACTGACAAACTTTCCATTCTACTTTTCAGGGAAATCTTTGTAGAGTGCTACAATTTCTCCTCTTTTGTCTAGAGAGTATGTCAAGGGTGATAACTCTTCCTCCGGGTAATTTTCATAAACTACGTTAACAACTCCATACAAGTGTAGCCTTGTGGAATAGATTGACCATTTACTTTTGGCCATCAGTACATAGCTAATGACACAAAGTGGTTAAAATGATTCTGATGTTATATCACACATTGGAGATTATTTCAGAGATACGTTGCAACATTTAGTGGAAGAAGAAATCAAGTATTTTGGCTGAAGGAAACACCCAAACCCTGGTGGGCACATAGCAGCCCTTCCACATAGGTTGATTGATTGATTGATGTTTTATGCCACACTTAGGTTTCTACATAGGGACATTGAGTGAAAACACCACTAGGCTAGTAAAAATATTGCAAATCATATTCAATCCACGTCAACTCAGTCGTACAGTAAAATAAGAATGCAAAGTACAAGCAAGAAAATTTGCATCCCTTTAAGAATTGAAGAAAACATCTGGAAAGGGACATCTGGATTTTAATCTTGAAAAGTAACCCAAAATATGGCATGTATCTTGATTGGTTGATTGATTGATTGAAGTTTTACACATTGCTCAAAGCAATTAACTTGAGCTTTAGTCTTTAGGTCAAAACGTAAACATCTTTAGGTCCAAACAATTTAAAGGAAGTAGTCAATTGAATAGAGTAGTTTGTGTAGGGTCCCGCTTCTGACACCAGAGTTTTCCATTAAACTTACGGCTGTCACAATGATCTGACCACTTAAGTCCATTCTTTGAAAGCTGAGGCAAAAAGCTTGTCAGGGTTTAGTGGTGAAATGGAATCAGCTTAAAGGTTTCATTAACAGAGACACAAAACACAGGATGAATGTTTTCTGGGCAAGGTGAATTGATTCAACGTCTCAGAACATTGGTCAAAAGGAAACGCTTCTGGGTTCTGAGAGCAAAAAGACTACAATCAATGTGACACAAAGAAATAGAAATTGATCAAACGACCACGAAGCAAAATCTCGCAGTTTATCAATGTAAGCTTATTAGCCCTGGTAAATCATAAAATTGATCACAGACAGCGAAGATTGTTCGTGTAACTTTCAAAATAAATAGCTGATGGTCATGCTGCAGCCCTGGGGCTCGTTTCACAAAGCAGTTGCATCGCAAATGAGGCGCAGTTGCCAGTGGATACCATATTAAAGAGATACGGCACTTTGGCAACTGCTATTGATCACACTGTGTGACGGCTTCGTGAAACGGCCCCCTGATTTCCATCACAGCCCCAAAACACTGATACAGACAAGGGCACATTTTCTTTTACCAAAAGTTCCATTTGTCTGTGGCAATTTTTGGGCTGTGAAATTTAAATTAAACCACTTGAAACATTGCCTATTGACTTGATAGATTTTGAACGCTGTGCTGTTTTAAAAATTGATATCAAAAATATAATTTATTTAATTTTAATCGAAATTTTAGCGGTTTGAAAACCAGGCACAGAGTATTAAACTCTGATATGTAAAAATACATTTTAACAATTGTGAGATGGAAAATCCATCTTATCTTTATTGGGAAATATACTAAAAAGGCAACCTTAATTCTGAGCACATGTTGTTCCTTGTGGCTATCATTGGAGACTTTCCAAATTTCCCAAAAACTGGATTCTTCCTAAAAAATTTCCTTCAAAGAAAATTCCTTGACCCGTTTTTTTTTTTTATATTAAAGGGAAACTTTTAAAGAAGAACCATTTTTGACTTAGTTGATATTTTTGGCTACAGATCTCTAACTATGAGGGTCCGGTTGTTCAAAAAGAAAATTAGTTCAACGGCAGGCTAGATGACAGCACATAACAAATAAATTTCCTGTTACGCCCCGTGGTTTAACCTGTTGTTGAGCTCATTTTCTTTTGAACAAGCTGACTCCAATGGTTAGAGACTTAAAAGATAAATATTTCTTAATAACTGGAGTCCTAAAATTTCTTTAAATTTTTTCCGGGTAGTAACAGGGAGAAAGTTTCCATTTCAGTTAGATGAAGATGTGAATAACAAACTGTTCTCTTCGATGATTAAACCTACCGAGTACGTCTCAAATTAAATCAATGACTTGCCAAATCAGAGCGGCGATTCTCGTACCAATTGCCACATAAACTTTTCACCGTCGACAATCTAAACTACCTGAGTCTTCATTGTTATTCCTAACACTTTTTACACCAATGATTGTTCCTCGTTACTTGGTTACCTAGCAACCAGTTTCATGAAATAAGATGGCAGTAAATTGAAGTACTCGGACATCAGAACTGCTTACGATTCCATGATTATTCCAGACTGTATTAAGGGCAATCAAGGCTACTTGTGATTTGGTTACGTAGTGACCTGTTTCGTGAAATAAGATCCTTGTCAATTCAAGTTATCAGACGCGAGCAAGACAATTGGCCCTCACGAGGGTTTGGTCCAACATGTACAGGTTTAATCAAAATCAAGTAAAATAAACGATTTTAAATTCATTGACTTGAGTATGGAGTCCATACTGTTTTATGAACGGCATGACAAAACACTCTTGTGACGTCAATTTTGACCATTCCTTCGTGCTGTCATAAAATTATAGAAAATGTTATTTGCGTTGTAACCGAGACGACATCCCACAGTTATGACGGCGATTCTAGCATATCAAATCTATTTTAACCAATGTGGCGTGGCCATTCCACGTCTATAGTTCATTGGGCATGAGCATGGACCATTTGCTGATGAATTGATTTAGTTGATTGTTATTTTATAATTATTGCTGCTTTGCCAGGTTAAAGTGGCATGAGCTGCCAAAATTCAAACTTTTTTCATAATTTCTGATCATACATTTTCGAGACTAGAAGCACTAAAAAGCTTCTGAATTATACGTCTTAAGAAAAATAGCAAATAATTTCTACATTCTGTTTGAACGTCAAAATATCAATATTTTGGCAGCTCATGCTACTTTAAGTGGGAGAGGACCTTGGAGTTATCCACAAAGCTCTCACTGTAAAGTGTATATTAGAATATAAGTTATTTCTGGGGATACATACATGTATGTTGCATGTAGAAAGAATCAGATGCTATAAACAAACACCTGTGGGGATTCATTTCATACTTATGTTAGGCAGAAACTTTGGAATCTTTAAATTGGCATCAGCTGTCAAATATAGGGGAAATTTCATTGAAACAGAATTAGCAAATTCAGAAGTACAAAATAAGAGCTTTCTGCTGAAAGCCATCTTGGAGATGAATTTTATACCCTACGAAAGCTGTAAGATGAACTCACAAAAGCATTCAGGTTTTTTAAGTTTAATGTTATTAGCAGCCATCTTTGGTTCCTACATGTACGTGCTAATGGCTTTGCGGATATTTTCTATTTCTCCGTCAACCCTTTAATTTCCGAAAGGTACTTCAAACGCTGAACTCGTCATAACGATCAGAATTTATGCAAAATTGATAAAATTTAAGCAGCCTGTGCAACTTTCAAATAAATCCATAATCCCATAAACAGTTGGATTTTTAGGCTCTCGCTGGTACAAATCACGATCAAACAGTTTTTTTCTTCTGGTAAGAATATCTTTGATATTTTGTTAGCAACTGTTTGACTATTTCACTGTTATATCAAGTTTAATTGGATACAATGTACATGGTCCATACCCTTCTCGCTTTGTATGGCGTTCCACCTTAGCCGGTTTGGGTGTAAAACTTAATACATTGGAAAGGGGTTGTCTTAGGCAGATAGCCCAGTGGAAATCCTAGCAAAATCGGTAACAAAAACTTTTAAGGGATTAACAACAAAAGGTATCAGCTTAACACGATATCCTTTTCCAATTTCACAGCTTTTACCGTAGCTTCTATTGAGATGTGAATAGCTGCCGTGTCTTATTCCCGAATCAATGATGTGAATTATGACCACTCCGAGTAACGACTAGCACTTTACCGTGGACGACTGGACCGTTTATTCCAGACAGACCGCGGCCAGTTCTACGATAACAGTATTAATACATCAGAGAAAGGTTCTTTAGAATGGACAGTCTCAATGGATCAACTGGAGCAGGGCCAATAAGTGTCCATTCCGCTACCTGAATCTATGACAATGGGCCGTAAGTCCTTCCATACACAATGTCGACTTTTCCAGACTCTCATACATGTACATATTTCTTCTGATTTCCACTCACAGCTACAGGAAATTGTAATAACCGATTCAACACTAAGGCACTCAATGACAGACTTTCATGAGTCTTAACTCTTTGACTTTGATATTCACTAATTCAGGTCGTCATAATTTAGCAAAGCTACTTCATAACTACATCATTATTTGACAATATCTGTTCTTACTTAAAGTGGCATGACCTGCCAAAATTCACACTTTTTTCATAATTTATGATCCTCACGACAGTAATATGCTTTGAAGGCCATCGAAAAACTTAATGATTGGTGTTGGAATGAGGAAAATCCATACAGTATGTGGCCTGTACGCACAGAAAACGTGTTCGAAAAGTAAACAAAATTTAAATATTCTAAGCCAAAGTTAGTTCATAACAATACTTTATCATACATTTACGAGACTAGAAGCACTAAAAGCTTCTGAATTATACGTCTCATGCCACTTTAAGTTAATGAAGACTATAAAAGGACAAATGAACACACTGGCACTACCTCTTGACTGAAATAACTATGGAGTCGAGTTTGACACGTCATTACTAGATTTGTAAACCATGCATTAATACATATATGTATTTTGAAACAATTAAAGTCACTGTGAAACTATAACAGAACCAATTTTAAATTCCGTAGCAAATTTTGAAGCCAGTGACGATTGCAGAAAACCTTACAACGAGTATACTTTCTGATTTCACTCTAACGGAAAGTATTTTTGACATCCTTTACAAGTTTCTGGGTCATATCATATTTTTTAATACTAAAACACATGGAAAATCTTCTTGTCAAAAATAACCATGGAGAAAAGTTTCTTATTGTGTTAAAAAAGGGCATATCATTTGGTCATATCATAGTCAAACAATCTTACTTCAGCTCTGATTCTATTGTCAGCCAATCATAATCTTGAGCGCGGCGTAAAACACCAAACAATCAATCAATCAATCATTGTCAGTCAATCAAAGATAAGCATAAATTCATCCAAAATCTGGAAATAGGATGTCCAAATTAACTTCAAAGAAATGAGTATCCAAAACGATCTACTTTTGCAGGTTGACCATGTTAAATAGCTGGTGTCCAAATAAGATCAATTTCGACCCCAGGGTTTCCCCTGATTCCAAGGAATGGCTTTTGTATAACGTTTTATCTGGGATCAGTACATTTGAATAGAAATCCATTTCTCCAGCTGGTGATTGACAGTTGTGAAATACATCGTGTTATTTCTGAAGCCTGTGTTGAATCAACATGACATTTAACGTTCACAGATTCCAAAGTCAGCCCAAACAGGATCACGCCATCATGATTATCTTATTATTAAACTGTCAACTTCGACTTTCATCTTTAAATTACAGTCGGGATGGGCAGCACTTCAAGATTAATTGATTGATTGTTTGGTGTTTTACGCCTCGCTCAAGATTATTTCACTTATATGGCGGCGTTGCCAGTTTTATTCTGGGAGAAAAACCGGGCTCTGTGCCCGGAGGAAACCCATGACCTTTCGCTGGTAACTGGCAACCACCTCAAGAAACATCCCTAGTTAAGAATGATCTGAGCAGCCACAGCTATATGTACTGAAGGTGTTGGATTTTAGATATTTTCTTTCTAACAGTTACATCCTGCGGGCAATGAGCCCGGTTTCCTCCCCACTAAACCTGGCAATGGCGCCATATAAGTGGAATAATCTTGAGTGCTGCATAGAACATCAATCAATCAATCAATCTAAGAGTTACAATCCACTCTTGTCACCAGGCATGTTCACATTGACATCACAGCTTTGTTTCATCAACATTGGGTTGTGCAATTGAATCAGTAAATTCAGAGAAAAACAAAACCTTTCGCTGAGCAAAATTAGTTTTTTTTATATCTAACAGCAGATAACAAGGGCAGATAACTCCTGTTATTACACAAAGATTTTACCAAACCATTAATAAAACCTGCATCTAAAATTCTTCTAAACTTGACCAAAAAAAATGCAATGATATGACTCCAATAAGATGCATACAAAAAGAAGATTGCAATGCATATAAATACAATAATTGGACCCCAACTAATGTATATGGGACCCTCCTTTCTATTTGATAGGAATTTTTGGGGGAAGGAGGGGGCGGGAGTTTGTGTGTAAGGGGGGGGGGGGGGGGGGGGGGGATGGGGGAAGACGGGCCTCACGGGACACCAGCATTTTGAGAGTGTGGGAAACAGGAATTAATCGTTTTGATTTAGTTCCAGGGATGTAATCTACAAACTGCATTGGACTGTTGTGTTCCCACTGTTCAGTTTGGTTGCAAGATACACTTGCATTCTACAAACTGCATTGGACTGTCGTGTTCCCACTGTTCAGTTTGGTTGCAAGATACACTTGCATTCTACAAACTGCATTGGACTGTCGTGTTCCCACTGTTCAGTTTGGTTGCAAGATACACTTGCATTCTACAAACTGCATTGGACTGTTGTGTTCCCACTGTTCACTTTGGTTGCATACCACAGTCGAATTCTAAACACCACTTTAATAGTGAGAAAAGCTTTAGAAGCAAGCTTGCAACAATAGATAGAACAGTGAGTGGATGGAGTAGATCATTTATAAGCTCTAGTAATAAACTTATCAAATCATAAATGATAAAGTAGTTTAATTTCCTAAAGTTACAGTTAATGGCTTCGACTAATTTCCTTTGTTAATGGAATTATTTCTCCATCAAATCTCCTCGGTTACTGATATCATGGAATAAACCCAGACTATATGGATAGAGTTACACACACAGCTTTTGCCTGTCTGCATAACGGATGAAAGATCATCAGAGCTATTACAATGAATGTAAACAGCCAAAGCCATGGAGGCAATTAAGATTCTGGGGACCGTTTCACGAAGCCGCCGCTTTGCTAACTTGTACATTAAAACCAGAATTTGGTAGATTAATGGACATTGTCTCATGATAAGAAGGTTGAAATTATCAGCTATTTTTCTCAAGAAGAATAATTCAGAAGCTTTTAAGTGCTTCTAGTCTCGAGAATGTATGATAGTATGATAAAGTATTGTTCTGAACTAACTTTGGCTTAGAATGAATTTATTGGTTATTTAAATTTTGTTTACTTTTCCAATACTATTTCGGTTTGTATAGGCAACATACTGTATTGATTTTCCTCATTCCAACGCTAATCATTTAGTTTTTCGATGGCCTTCAAAGCCTCTTACTGCCGTGACGATCAGAAATTATGAAAAAAGTGTGAAGCTTGGCAGCTCATGCCACTTTAAGAACCGTTTTCTACATTTTTCCAGTTGAGTCAAGGGAAGTGTGGCCAAAATGTTTAATTTTTAATAACAGTAATAAGTCTTTATTTCAGACTATAACTGTCCATAGCACATCGAGTGAGTGGAAAAAAAAAGGGGGGAAAGTATCAGCTTTTAGTTTTTACATAATTAATACAGTAGTATTATTCACAGTTTACAATTACTTGATTATGCTGGAAAGTAGGAAAAACATCTTTGTACATAAAAATATCATAGCTTTTTTATATATCTTTTTAAGTTAAGAAATCATATTAAGAATATATGATATTTGATTTTTGTTAAATAAAAAAAATATATTTAGTCACTGAATGTAAGCCATGAAAAACTGGAGAGAAAACTTATTCCATACTAAGCCCAATAACTGTCCAGTAGACAGTCTTGAAAAAAAGCATGTGATAAATTGGAATTTCGACAATATTTATTTAGCAAATGGGATATTAATGTTTATTTTGGTCCTGAAAATTCCATCGCTTTATTAGATAACTTTTTACCTTCCTGCCATATTTGCTTTCGTTTAAGATATAGACGTCAAATGAAATCATCTGAAATGTAATATTAGGATATGCCGAAGCCGTCTGGGGCCTTCGAGCTGGGAAACTGCATCACCGTGGAAGCAGAATGAGAAAATGGACGGAATTGAAAGAGACGGATAGGTCGCTTACATTGTGATAACGGGACTTAGATTGAACTGTGGTTGTTCAGCGTCGGACAGTCACGATTTCAATTTTACTGATAATATGACCAGATCAATATATCAATTTCAGACTGAGTTCGGGAAAAAATGATTCCAATCGGGTCCGTATTCATTCATACGTCAAGAATGATTTCAGTCGAGTCTGTATTCATTGTTACGTCAATTGCCAAATGAGTACAGTCTGGTTCATCTCAAAATTCTCATTGGACCAGAAAAACAAGAGATCAGTGAACTGATCTTAGCCCACCATAGAACACTATCAGAAAGTGAGGCTGCTTATAAACGGATCGCAAATTTGATATGTGAAATTTATTTCTTCAGTTGGTGGCTGGCTGGACAAGAACAAAGTTTCTTCGGTAGATAGTGGCTGTTATCTGAAAACTCAAAACCAACTTTCTTCAAGGAGGCCGCACATTAACGCTAGTTACCGGAGCTATATGTACTTGCACACAGGCCAGCCAGTGATATCGCTTGTTTGAGTCCTGTACACAATTAAAATTTACAAAATCCAAAACGATTGTACACATGTTACCAAGATGCATTTAGTGTTTGTTTACAAATCAAAAGATAATGTATATCTGTCAAAAATAGCCCGTGAAAAGTGAAGAATGGGCGACGTATCACTCGTCTGATGAGTAAAAATTTAAACATGACGAAAGTCAGTTTAAAAATTAATGGCAAAAAATGTCCCGATTCGTTCAGAAATTAGTGAACTCTTATAAAAAAATCTTCATGCACGATTTGATATAAATATATGATTGAATAAAAACATTTCAGTTACTTTATAGGTAAATGCCTGAATGCAAATTCGATCGGCAAAATAGTGATTGTACGTTGCCGTGTATTTCATTTCATTTTGAAATATTCCTTCCTTTCAAACTGCGAAAAATACAATATGGATCTTCTTAAGTGCCTTAAGGAACACTCTCCTTTAAAAATATTTATTATTGTTACATTTTTGGAAAGAATTTAGGCGTTTAAAATCCAAATTCGAGAAGGCCATTTTACCGACTTCGAACAAGCCGTGGAGGCCGGCAACATGCATAGATAAACTGTTTCTTATAGTCGCCCTTGGAAATCTGAAAGGAGTCGATTTTGATACGTTTTAAAATGACCCGAGGATTGCAATTTCACTCTGAGGTTTAATAAAGCTCCGATAAATGCCTTTTTTCCACTACTCTGGACTAGGATATTCCAAAATAACGTCCTCAGTGCCAAAAAATAGCTTATTTGTCTTTAACTGGATCATGCTTTTAAAATGCCTGGTAGGGGCCCTGTGATTGACAGCGGGAACTCGCACTAGCGAACTAATTTCACCACCCGATTTTAGCACTTTTTCATCATAGATATTTAAATATCTCACTCACTGTCAGTATATTGGAGACAAGGAAATATATATTAAGATCTGAAGCTGTAAATATAAGGAATTCCACAAGCTTTTATTGTCAAATTTAACATTTTCTTGTTATATACGTATGCTTGAAGTGTCCGTTCTCACCTAGACAAGTTGGAAGTTATCAGTGAATTGCGCGTCCGTTTAAGTAAATTAAACCTCTTTAACCGTTAGATTGATTGGCAAAACAAAACACAAAGCAACCAACAGATGCAACATGTGATTTTATTTGTGCATTTTCAAAATCAGTTGAAGTTGTAAGAAAAAATAACCATACAGCGTCAGTGGGGTTTTAGCCGACTTTTCTGCTGTCGCCATACGATGTCTTCGGTAATGAAGCAGGCTAGCACTCTAACGCCAAATGGCGACAGCGGTACCGAATGTGTTAAATGAAAACATCAACGACGAAAAAAATACATGTTTCATAACTTGACCATATGAGGAAGCAACACAAAAAAAATTCATCAAGATCCGCCTGGTAGTTTTGTTGAGTCCGCGATCACAAACTATGTAGATAGAAATCACAGAAAAAGCTACCGGCCGCCATTTTGGATATGCAAATGAGCAGCGAGTGCATAACAAGGCCAAAGGGTTAACCTGCGAATAACATTTTACGAACATCCTTTCATTACTTTAGAACAGTGATAAAAAAATAATGGCCAGTGGCCGCCATTTTGAATATGCAAATGAGCAAAAAAGTGCATAGTGTGCAACGAGACCATAGGGCTAACATGCGTAAATTAGTTTACGAAAATCCTAGCCTTTCTTTACTTTAGGAGAAAAGTGACAAAAAGAAGAAAAACAAAATGGTCGCCCAGCGGCCATTTTAATATGCAAATGAGCAAAAAAAATACATAGTACGCAACGAGGCCATAGGGTTAACCTGCGTACAAAGTTTTACGAAGATCCTCTGATTACTTTAGGAGAAAAGTGATAAAAAGTAGAAAAACAAAATGGTCGCCTAGCGGCCATTTTGATATGCAAATGAGCAAAAGAAATAAATGTTGCACAACTAGACCATAGGAGGAACGTGCGTGTTAAATTTAAAGAAGATCCGACTAGGACTTCTCTTGGAATCGCGGTCACAAGAGAGAAAAGTGATAAAAAATAGAAAAACAAAATGGTCGCCTAGCGGCCATTTTAATATGCAAATGAGCTCAGAAAAATAGATGTTGCACAACTAGACCATATGGGGAACCAAAACAAAAACATTTCATCAAGATCGGCCTGAAGGTTTTCTAGATTCCGCGATCACAAACTATGTAGGTAAAAATCACAAAATGGCCGCCAGCGGCCATTTTAATATGCAAATGAGCAAACAAAATAGATGTTGCACAACTAGACCATAAGGAGAACATGTCTGTAAAATTTGATGAAAATCCGACCAGTAGTTCTCTTGGAATCGCGATCACAAGAAAAGTTTACAGACACCGGACGACGGAAGACGGACGACGGACGACAGACGACGGACGACGGACGACGGACGACGGACGACGGACCACGGACAAAAAGCGATTTGATAAGACCACCATGAGATCATGGTGGTCTAAAAAGGCATTTATGAGTAAATATATTTCCATGATGTAGTTGTACAATGTACATAAAGGCCTAAATTATAACTTACTGAACCTACATGTAGATACAGGTAATTTTAAATCAAAGCTTTTTTTTAATTCTTCAGATTTTTTAGTTTTCTCGTTATTTTTGGAGATTATACTTTCTTGAAAAGTGCCAGATATTCTTCTACCGATTTTTGGTGACGCTCAAAACAGGAATCAAACCTGAATCCCAGGGTATGGCACCTATTGTCAGCACTAAATATAAATGCCGCTTTTCTTACCATTTTGCCAAACTAATTTTTTTCTCTTTCTAGTTTCCTGAGGCTGAACATGATTTAAAGTTGTAATAATTGATTAGAATTACTAGGACTGGTTAATATATTCATTTGTGTTTTATGTCAAGATTATTTCACTAATATGGCAGACTTGCCAATTCAATTGCGTGAACAAAAACAGACTCGGGTTGAAGGAAAATTCAAACCTTTCGATAACTAAATCCTCTACATGACTATCAAAATATTTATGAAAAAAAAATATTTCTGAAATAAGAATTAAAAGTAACATTGTCTTACATTTCATAAAATACACTTATAAGTCTGTTTCAATTTCAGTTAGTCAGCTAGAAATGATGTACGAGACAAGCCGTACTCTCTCAAATTGCGGTCTTAAGCCAGCTTTAAGAGTAAAAAGATCGGTAATAGAAGTGTACCAATGCTAACCAATTATCGTGCCTATAAACAATGATGTAAAACGGTGGGAGGAAAAAAATGACAGGAAAGCAGGGCTGAAAATTAGTGCCTGGGATACACCGACAGATAATTTGCTAAATGATGGCATAATAATAGGTCTGAAGGCCCTTGAGTGCAAAACAGAACAGCAAATAGTCTAGTTTTTGCTGAATAAACTTGCTAATGTTGCAAAACTTGTCAATACATCATCATTTACAATTCTAATCTGGACGAGTCGTTACAACAACAACCCTTGATAATCGGAATACTAATCGACCCTTGTACGAATAAGTGGAATAAATGCATTGAATTAGCTCAACGACAGCAAAACAATTTGAATTTGTCTGCATAGATATTCATAAATCTATAGTTTATTTAGTAATGATATTAAAAACCTATAATCACCTAACCCTGTCATTTTAGCAACTCTTCCATATACATACAATAGAGTAAAGTCCACTGAGAAGTTTTAAAAAATTTCATTTGGTCTGAGTAGGATCATTAAAAACAGATAATCACCCAACCCTGTAATTTTGGCAACTCTTCCATATACAATCTAGAGAAAAGTCCACTCAGATATTTTCATTTGGTCTGAGTAGGATCTGATTACGCCGATTAATCAAGAGTAAACGGGTAATGAAGCTGTGTTTTTTAAAGACATCTTAACTTCCATTGGTATATTGAATTTGATTTGTTTTATTGATCAATGGCTTGAATGATTGACGTTTTGTACCACCCTCAAGAATTAGATCGATTTCCTAAAATATTAGTCATTAATCTGGTGTTCTCGTTATTTTGGGATCACACTTTCTTGAAAATACGGCAGAAATTCTTCTACCGATTTTTGGGTGACGCCTGAAATGCCGTGAATCGAACCCGGGTCCCAGAGTATGACACCTAATCTCATTAGTGTGTTTTTGTAAAGCAAAGCAAGTCGAGAAAATCAAAACCCACATCGGAAAAATCCTCTCCCGGCGAATTGGTTGCTTGGTTGATCTACAAGGCCTTTGGCTTACATCATGAATAAAGAATTCCGTAGTATGATTGTCTTCGTTACGACTCCCGATGAGAAAATCAGTTCAGAATCTGCATCATATTTATATATTTATGAACACTTAAACACACGGGCACAGGGAAATATCATCTAGTCTAAAATAACCATGGAGACAAGTTTCTAATTGTGTTAAAAGAGGTATATCATTTAGACCTTTATACCCCATAAATTGTTGTAATAAACTACTGTTAACCTATGATATTTCATCATATTTCTACACATTCGAAATCTTGAGGCCAATATACGTGTACTTCTATGTGTACGGAGCAATCAGACAGGCTCTATTAAGAATTCAGTATATGATGGTTAGGGCTCGTATTGAGACAATCAGGCCACGATCTGATAACACTTCAGCCCGTCAGACACACGCTTCATCAACACATACTGGATTGATTGATGTTTTACGCCACATTCAAGATTATTTCACTTATGTACACTGTATGTGGCAGTCGTCCCTTATGTGACGGCATTGATTGATGTTTTACGCCACATTCAAGACTATTTCACTTATGTGGCGGCATTGATTGATGCTTTACCCCTGACTCAAGATAATTTGGCTATTATGACGGTATTGACTGATGTTTTGCGCCTCACGTAAGATTATTTCAGTTATATAGTGCTACATGTAAGCTGCATTTCTATGTGTAGTGGAAGAGGAAACCAGTATTTTTACTCGAAAGCACAAGTTAGTACCAAACAACTCTTTCACATAAGACGATCATGTGATAAAGTCAGTCAGATTTTTTTCAATTTTTGTCTTTGGGCTGAGTGAAATAAAAACTCGTAACACATCGTAGGAAAAATTGTGTCAGACTATGAGATTATATCTCTTTCAACCCATATTGAAGAACTCATCTTTTGACCGTAGCTTTCCCAGGCCATATAATTTTGGTGTCGGTCAGAAACATTGAATCGGCTCCATATTTATAAATGCTGGGAACCAACCAATACCAATTTTAGTTTCGTTATATATCATACCATAAACTTGCTTTAGTGATGGGTAACAGATTTTCGTTTCCATAGTTTTAGTTGTGCAACACAAATATATATGTATTTTTTAACACTATAACACACAGGCACAGGGCAAATTTTCTTGTCTAAAATAACCAAGGAGACAAGTTTCTAATTGTGTTGAAAAGAGGTATATGACAACACAAATTATATGTATGTATTAATACATTTTTGGAGAAGACAAAAATAAAACTTTAAAATGTAGGATATTTTCCAACATGCCCATAGATAATTATATAACCGCTTTGCCAGGTTTAGTAGGGGAGGAAACCCCAACCTTGGTGAATACCTGGCAACTCTTCCACATACAGCCATCAAGTGAAAAATGCACTCGGAATTTTTGTGTTGGACTGGGAGACGATCACTCTAACTGACTGAGCCATCAAGGCCCCTCATAAATGCCATAAGTTTAAAGGAAAGTGCTCAGATATTGAGTAACAGTTTTTACTTAACAGATTTTACAAGGAGCAACTAGCATCAGTCATCAAACAAGAACAAGAAAAGGTGGTAACTACATGTAACATTTCACGTACGTGAAGAATAAGACATTCATGAACATGAAAAGGTGGTAATCAACATTTCACGTACCTGAAGAATAAGTCGTTCATCTGCCTCGATGGAGGCTTTTTTCCAGTCGATAACTTCTGAGAATGGTAATTCCCACTGGTTACTGGCTAACACGGGTATACAAGCTGCTTGTAACGACTCGAGGAATCTGAACGACCCCAATCGTCGGCCACGGGGCACGAGGCAGAACGTGGAGTTATACAACAGCTTCTTATAATCATACCTGGAAACCGAGAGAGGAAAATGACAATAAGTGAAATTTCAAATTTCAAAGAATCATAAAATGTTAGGCAAAATAACAAAAACATATATTTAAATATTGAATTGATCGAAGGTCATTTTACTAGAGAACATTACAATACAAAAAATTTCAAAGAATGATAAAATGTTAAGCAAAATAACAAAAACATATATGTAAATATTGAATTGATCCAAGAAAATTTCACTTGTATTTGGGGTGGGTGGGGGGTGCCAAGAGAAAATACCAGACTTTCGGTGAGTACCTGGCAACTTCCCCAATCAGAACAAATATTTTAGTTAGTAAATGTTCTCTTCATTTCTGGACAAAGCCAATTCTGTTTCAGTCTACAATAATGAAGGCAAATACCCCCCTAAGGGTCAGCATAAAAATGTGAATTTGTTATTTTAAGATGGTCCCTAACATCTCTAACAAACTAATGGGTGTAATTTGGTATTTTAATAAGTACAAAAAAATATAAATGAAAATGAAAAACAGAAAAAAAAATTATGTTTTTTTTTAAATATCAGAGAAAAATATACCCTAAATAAATGCTATTACATGTATAAATGCCTTACTAATGAAGAAAAAAGACAAATGCTTAAAAAAATGGCCGGTGGTTGTTTTCAATCTATGGAGGCACTGTCAGGTTTGGAGTGGAAAGTAATGTGATTCAATCCCTGACTATTGGGTTGCATCAGACAACATTTCCAATTGAATTAAATTTTAACATGCAGAATCTAATCTCAGTGACTAATGATCTGAGAATAGAGTTTACCTGAAGTTTTCATTTATAATATATTTTACCTGAAGTTTTCATTTATAATATATTTTACCTGAAGTTTTCATTTATAATATATTTTACCTGAAGTTTTCACTTATAATATATTTTACCTGAAGTTTTCATTTATAATATATTTTACCTGAAATTTTCACTTATAATAGAGTTTACAAAAAGTTTTTGCTTATAATATATTTTAAATCTTTCAATTGCATTTAGAAGTTGTAAGGTTAACAATAAGGTGAAGAATTACTTATGGATAACAACTTCTTGGTTTATTGGGTGACGACGTTTAGATGTAGTTCTTACATTGAAACGTCGTCACCCAATAAACCAAGAAGTTGTTATCCATAAGTAATAAATTCTTCACCTTATTATAATATATTTTACCTGAAGTTATCACTTGTAATATATTTTACCTGAAGTTTTCACTTATAACATATTTTACAATAAGTTTTTACTTTATAACTTTAATATAACATTCAAGCCCCACCAAAACATATATAGACAGGTTTTTGTTTCTGCACAGTTTTATTTACCCCAGCCACACTTAATGTTATCAACAGAAGATAACCTCAGTGGGTACGAGTGTTTGGATAGTTTCAACAGAGGGAGTGGCTACCCAATAAAACAGTCAAGAGTACCAGGAGATTATAGCACGCTAGTGAATCCATTTATGTTCATAAATATATATATTTGCCTGTGCCAGGGGCTCAAAATAACTGTGCCCCTGTGTTTTAGTGTTCATAAATATATAATCCTTCTTGATTTTCTTTGAGGATTATTTTTTGAAAATTATTTTTAAAAAAGACAGTTTAAAACAACACTTTGAGCATCTGTCAATAAAAATAATTTTTTTTATTTAGATACAGTTTTGTAGACTTTGAAAAGCAAGTTTTGACATGAAATTTCATTCTTTAATTTTTAATAGATTAACACTTTATGACATTTCTCGGTCAAAATTTTGTAAAATGATTTCGCAAAAAAAACAACAAACTTCAGAAGAAAGTTTAACAAAGTAATTTTTTCTAAATATTTTTATTAACATTTTTAGGTGAGGCCCACTGTAGTTATGAAATAGATCGGGATGTATGGATGAAATTTGATGTTATACAGAACAAAAAATAAACAGCAAAAATCTACAGCAAACTTCACTGATATATAAGTTTCCCGACTTGCAATAGGGGGGTCATCAGATTAGAGTCCTTTGACAGACGTTATCCGTAAGTTTAAAAGTATAAGTAAAGATAGGGCTATATCAAATGTTAAGAAAGAGTGTAATAAATAGTGTTAAATCTCAAAGTCATATCTCATTTCCAAACAGATTTATCAACCCATAAAAGAAAAAGAGAATTTGCAGATTCTCACTCTTATCATCTACAGGGATTTCAACAAATACGTAGAAAAAATATATATATGTGTGCGCCAGTTTGAAAACGGGCCAATTTTTTTTAGATTAAATTGAGCAATACAGCACATGTCAGATAGATGACATTTTTGTTTCACTTTGTACGCATTATATATAAAATACAAACACCTTGGAACTTAAAAAGGAAAGAACATTTGCTAATAGCAACCTTATAATTTTTGGTATACTTATATGAATATATATACTGTACATATGGAACATTTTTTTTTTATTTGTTTTTTTCTACCTACTTTAAATATATGTATCTATGTATAATTAAGCTGTATATTAATTTTTATGTAAATCTATTGTTGTTTTGATGAAGAAATTTTCCTCAATTGTTATCAGTCCTGTAACAGGGTTTTAAACTTGTTGGTTGATTGATTGATTGTTTGGTGATTTACATCGCGCTCAAGATTATTTCACTTATATGGCGGCATTGCTAGTTTTATTGTGGGAGGAAACCCACGACCTTCTGGTGGTAACTGGCAGCCATCCCACATTGGTCGTTCGAGTGTCAACCCTAATTAAAGCATAAAAAACTTTGGAACAAAAATTCCCTTCATTCAGAAGAGCTCTATGCATGGGAGATTAATTAGTTGTAAACCTTAAAGTGGCATGAGCTGTCAAAATTCACACTTTTTTCATAATTTCTGATCGTCACGACAGTAAGACGCTTTGAAGGCCATCAAAAAACTAAATGATTGGCGTTGGAATGAGGAAAATCCATACAGTATGTGGCCTGTACGAACCGAAAACCTGTTAAAAAAGTAAACAAAATTTAAATAACCGGGACGACCATTCATTCATTCTAAGCAAAAGTTAGTTCAAAGCAATACTTTATCGTACATTTTCGAGACTAAAGGCACTAAAAAGCTTCTGAATTGTACGTCTTGAGAAAAATAGCCAATAATTGCAACATTCCGTGTCAACCTCAAAATATCAACATTTTGGCAGCTCATGCCCCTTTAAGCCATAAATGAAATATGTTTTTGTTTCCTGCGTCTTAAAAACCTGGATACAAATGTAGGTGGGTTTTTTCCAGCAATTTATTACACAAATCGAGGGTCTGAAGCTACATTTGAAATTTTAGACCTTTTAAATGGAATTAAAAATATTTCATTAAAATAATTGTATGAGTTTGATCCTGAGTTATCAATTAACTTTATTTGTTTTAAAGCATTTTATGGTCAAGCTCTTGTGACTAAGCACAGTTGATAGAAGACAAATTCAATAATTCGAGAAGTTTCTCATTTTCTCGCATATCAGGCCATGGTATGAAACTGAATACATTATTATTTTAGTTTAAAAGGTAGGGTTACCAACAAGTCTCATTTTATAACAATGGCCTTAGTGGAGAATCAGTGGTTTTGTTACAATACATTGTTGACAGCCGTGGGAGGAAACTAGCCCTACCTGTTTACAGAAGAGGAATTTTGGGACAGTCCCTCTATTTATAGCCCTGCTCTGTAGACATGTATTTACCTAGACTTTGAAATAACCTGTCTAGAGCTGTGGAAGTCTGGGGGAGCTGAGTGTTTAAGGCTATATATTACACAGAAGCTATGTCACCTGACTGCTTTACTGGGGCCGGTTGTTCAAAAGTGTATTAGGCTTAATACCGGCATAACTTAGTAACGTAACAATTGAATTTCTTTGTTACGCGACGTCATTTAGACCGGTATTAAGTCTAATACACTTTTGAACAACTCAGCCCTGCTGGACACTTATAAAGCAAAGGCTCAAATGATTCTCCCTGTCTCAGTGCATTTCAACTTTCAAAAATAAAGGTAGAATTGATTGATTGGTTCCAATTTTATCCCAAAAGATTATTAAACTTTTATGGCGGCATAGCTAGGTTAATTGGAGGGATGAAACAGAGCCTCCATAAACGGTGAAAATCCCTGAACCATTAGTGATAACTGGGTACCATTCCACAATAGTCGATCAAGTGAAAACGCAACCAGAATTATTTTTGCCGTTTTGCTGGGATGATTGAGATTCAAACCCATGACCCACTGGTAGAAGCTTGCATCGTTGGGAATGTTACTCATTTTAACCAGCAGTAAAGCATGGTAGAGCAAATTTCTGCCTTGATGATGTCGTTTTGGTATTTTTTAAAAAATTAATATCCATAACTTTATTGAAGTTAGGGAGGAATGGATTTCCAGTCAAGGGAAATTTATTTCAGTGTGCAGAGAAAACATGGGAATACCTGATTGACATAAATGCATTTTCTTACTCCTAATTTTAAACAACATAAACAATGTCTACGTAAAAACGCTGTACGTGGGAGATTGTGGGGTATTCGCCGAAGGGCGGGATTTCTTCTGGGCAATGAGAATGGTTTCCTTCCACACTAAACCCAACACCACCATTTAAGTGAATTAATCAAAATTAGGTGCGGCGTAAAACATCAATCAATCAGTCCATCAATCTACCAATCAATCAATCAATCTATCTAAGTAAAACATACTTAAAACAATGACAGTCAGAAAGCTTTGAATAATATCAAATTACATTGTACAGTGTACATGTACATGTACATTACAGCTTAAACCGTTTAAAAATTGATAATTCAAGTTGTAATATTATAAGTCAGAGCAAATTTTATTTACTATATACACTCCTTAAACCATTAAAGTTTTCAACGCAAGTTATTCAATTCAATAAATAAGCCAAATATGACGGCCGAAATTTAAACTGTTTTGAAACAGCAGGATATCTGTTTTGACATTTTCCCCACTTTCCATGATACCAGTTGTACCCTTAAATCAACACCAGCCACTTTCTTGTACCCTGTGACACTCAAGTTTTAAAACATTTCAACAGAAAACAGCTGTGGTTTGTAAGCTTCGGATTTTACTGGGTGACAAGGACTGACTTTCTATTGCCTTCATTTACTGACTGTTGATATAACAGCAAATTTATTAACAAAGTAGCAGGTTTGCTAAATTAATATCTCATGCCAGATGTCAAATTTTTATCCACATAAAAGTACAGGAGCCAGTTTCACAAAAAGACGTAAATGTAGTTTTCGGTGTAACTTACATACATATAGCAGCGTCTCTACAGTATGGGTTGCCATGACAGTTACGTAAAAACTTACGCTACACCACTTTGTGAAACAGGCGCCGAGTGTTAGCTGATTGCTACATATTATTATAATAATATCTTTATTTTAAGAGGGTGTATGTATATACATAGTATACATGTATCTCATCAGCAAATTTGCTGATTTTCACGAGGTCCTCTAGGCATAAAATAAAAATAATTAAAAAAATTATTTATTTAGGTTTGAGATGTTTAAGTCCTGTGTTTGTTATTTGGGTAAAAATATGCTGCACAGTACAGGTACACCTTTGATTGATTGATTGATTGATGTTTTATACCGCAATGAAGATTATTTCATGTATATGGTGGAGTTGCCAGGTTTAGTGCACATATTTGAAGTAATACATTAGGCTACTATAACATACATGTACATGTAAATCTATTTGCAGTAAAAATATGCTACACACTTTTGAGAAAAATAAGTTCCATACACATGTACACCTATTTGGGTAAAAAAAATAAACAATATCCTTCCTTGTACACAGGGGGGGATAGATTGATTGATGTTTTACGCCCCACTCAAGGCTGTTTCACTTACATGACGGCCTTACCAGGTTTAGTGGGTAAAGACACTGGAAACTTTGAATGGAGAAAAACCAAGTTTGTCTTTGGACTGAGAGGAATTCTAACCAAGGTTTGTGTCACACTTCAAATTTTCCATGTGCCCATGTGTTCTCGGGTTTATAAATATATTAAAATGTTTTTTTTTATATTTTTGAAGAAAAAAAAAGAAGGACCGCTAATGATCATCATTTTTACAAGAAATTACTGTTTTTTGTGAGTTTGATTCAGAACCCACGCTTCACATTTTCACTGGTCTGTCAGCGTGGATTATTTATTAATTCAGTGAGAACAAACACGATACCATCAATAAAATGTGAGCCGATTACTTTTCTGGAAATACTTCGAGGTGGTCTTGACTCTCATGCGGAGTTCCACCTTTTTAACCCCCCAAAATCAGTGGTCTTCAGTACTTCAAAGGGAGAGAAATCTCAAAACAAAGGCTGCTCACAGCTATACATTTGAACCAACCAAGGGACCTGAAAACTCTTGGGGTTCATTTGACCCCAAACTAGAGGCCAAAGCTCTTCAATTAGTCTTCAAAATGAAAGTTGAAATCTCAAAACAAAGGCTGCTCACAGCTATACATTTGAACCAACCCAGGGACCTGAAAACTCTTGGGGTTCATTTGACCCCAAACCAGAGGCCAAAACTCTTCAATTAGTCTTCAAAATGAAACTTGAAATCTCAAAACAAAGACTGTTGAAGTTCACAGCTATGCATTTGAACCATCTGAGGGGCTTGGATATTTTGACTTCAAATGATCCCAAACTTGAGGGAAAAGTTTTACAATAAATCTTCCAAAGACAACTTTCTCAAAATAAAGGTTGAACCATCTAAGGAACGTGACACCTCCTGGATTTATTTGACCCCAAACTAGAGACTAAAAGGTCTACAGTTATTCTTCACAAGAAAACTTGAAATCTCAAAAAAAAAAAAAAAGGTTGATCACAACAATATATTTGAACCATCTTAGGAGCCTGGAAACTGTTGAATTTAACCCCAGATTGGCAATTGGTAAACAAAGGATACTATCAACTTTAGTTTAAACCAACTACGGGGTCTGTAAACCCCTTCATATGACCCCCTAGCAGAGTACCCTACATGTATCTATAGTCTACAACAGGAAATTTAGTTGAAAGTGGCCTGAACACAACCAGATTTCCAATATTTTCAGGACCAAATTGTATTCAGTTATTTTTACTGAAGACTTTGAAGAATTGTGCTGATTAAATCAAATTAATATTAAAACACTTCAACTTTTTTATCTTTTTTTTTTTTCTTTGGGAGGGGTGGGGGGGAGGTTGCCAATAGACAATCTAGACACAACTGGCATCTGTCATATTTACTTTCCAATCTGTATAGATTGCATGACAGGCACGTAACGTCATACTCAAGAACTAAGGCGATATGGCAACAAAAAGTGGCAACCAGCCCCTGAGACATGCAACTCAAGGGCCATAGTTTTGATCCAAAACCTGTGGGCTAATGAGTATTTTTCATTTTCAACTTAACTTTGTTTTAACAAATAGTTAATATCCAAAGCATCTACCAGTGTATAAATGTCTAAATGATATACCTCTTTTTAACACAATTAGAAACTTGTATCCATGGTTATTTTACACAAGAAGATTTTTCCCCTGTGCCCATGTACTTTAGTGTTCATAAATATATAAATTGAAATGAAATTGAGAGACACAGATCTTCATTTCATTTACCGTAAATGCCCGACCCTTTCAGCGATTTTATGGGGAGGTGGGGGGGGGGGAGTGACTCTGACAGCTCAAGTCTTCTATTTACTCCCAATCGACGAAAACTTCACCAATTTACCACCTGTGGGTAGGCCATTATACTTTTTCTAGTCTGCGAAACGGATTATCCCCACATTCCCCATTTTAGTTTCTATCATATGCTCTCTAGCTTTTCGGCGATAATCCCCCCTGGCATCGCCGAAAGGGTCGAGCATTTACGGTAACCCATGTCTTGTGAACAGACTACAGATTTAGTCTTTGACTTAAAAAACTAGTTTGATCCAAGGTTGGTTCATGTGTGCATACAGCCACTGTAGTTAAGGGGACAGGAAACTCTCTTGGCCTTCTTTGACCCATAGCCCCAGGGCAGATTTGTCTGAGCACCATTCACAGATCATAAGACCTGTTTGGTTTTTATTAAACATCCTCGATCCACACTTTACAATACACAAAACTTAAACATCCTCAATCCAAACTTTACAATACACAAAACTTAAACATTCTCGAAATAAAGTGTCTTTAGAAGCACGTGTCACAGATTACAAGGCTAATGTCATTCCACATATACAGTATATAAAGAAATATCAGTTTATTACAACAATTTATACAGGGGTATAAAGGCCTCATTTTAACATAATTAGAAACTTTTATTATTTATACATAAGTGAAAACTAGGGATTTCCTTCACTCAGAAATGTTATAATTCACTGCAGTGAAATAACACTTTTGTTATTTAATGCACGCGACGAAGCCGATGACGTCGTCGGACCTACTTCTTTCTTGCGTACCGACGTCTGCTGTACAACAACAACAGTACATAGGATTTTGATAGGCTAAATGAAGCCTTTTCAGTCATAATTAGCATTAAGATAAATAAATTACAGCTGAAAACACATAATTGATTTAATAGAGGATCGGCTTACCACTCTAAGTCAAAGCGATAAAACTTCAAAATCGATCGTATGTTGGCAGAGTTGTGTGACCTGCAGCATGGCTTCGGAGAATCGGACCACTGCGTGTAACGAATAACTGTACTTGCCATTCATTGATGCGTTTAAACAATGTAAAGTAATTTCAAATATCATTTTTTATCCTGGTGACTGATGCTCTGCAGAGTTAAAATCCATGGAGTTCGATTTAATTTCTCTTTACATCAAATATCGCGAAAAACTCAGGGAGAAAATGGCCATTCAAATGACCACAAATCTGACAGTCGATAGTCACGTGAGAAGAACAGACATGCTGTTGTTTCATTGGTCAGCGATATATATTCCTACGTTTGCTGAAAACCTAATCCGTCATAAATTTGTCAATACTTTCTTTTTTATAATTGATAAATTTATACTTCATAAACAATCTCCAGCCTAAAACATGATAGTATAAATAATAAACAGAATATTGTACAGTTGTGTTTGAATAGCATTTATATTTTTTCTCTTGAAAGGCGGAGGGATAACCCACTTGACGCTTCGCGTCTCGTGGGTTATTCTCCGGCTTTCACTCGAAAAAATATAAGTGCTATTCAAACACAACTGTTCAATATCCTCTATGTCTCCATGGTTATTTTAGACAAGAAGATTTTCCCTGTGCCCGAGTGTTTTAGTGATCATAGATATATAAAGAAATATCATAGGTTTAGTTTATTACAACAATTTATAATCGGGTATAAAGACCTCAAAACCTCATTTTAATATAATTAGAAACTTGTCTCCGTGATTATTTTAGCCAAGAAGATTTTCCCTGTGCCTGTGTGTTTTAGTGATCATAAATATATAAAGAAATATCATAGGTTTAGTTTAATACAACAATTCATAATGGAGTATAAAGGTCTCAATACCTCATTTTAATATAATTAGAAACTTGTCTCCATGGTTTTTTTAGACAAGAAGATTTTCCCTGTGCCCGTGTGTTTTAGTGATCATAAATATAAAGAAATATCAGTTTATAACAACAATTTATAATGAGGTATAAAGGTCTCAATACCTCATTTTAACATAATTAGAAACTTGTCTCTGTGGTTGTTTTAGACAAGACAAGGATGTCATTTAGACCATTATAGCCAATCATAGATCGTTATAATAAACCAAAATCCGTCATATTTAACTAGGTTGAAGACAGACAGGAGTTTGGCTTTTGTAGAGCATGAAAATATATACATGTATATACTGATATGATATGCATCTGACTGATAAAGGACGTGAAGATACACAAGAAACTAAAATATGACCGAGTTAGCAAATTCTACAGTCACAATGGGCAAAGGTAGCTGCTGCATGTTCTTTTTTTCGTGACTTTTATCTGGAGATGATATCATACCATAATAGGAATGACAACATATCTCTAAATCAAACAAAACCTTAAACAATTGGTTAATGGTTAAGTTTTATTACACACTTAAGATTATTTCACTTATACAGCAGTGCAGCCATGTTTGTTGAGGGAGGAAACTGTGCTCTGTGCCCATAACAACCACTGAGCTTTTGTTGAGGGAGGAAACTGAGCTCTGTGCACACAACAACCATTGAGCTTTTGTTGAGGATGGAAACTGTGCTATGTGCCCACAACAACCGCTGAGCTTTTGTTGAGGGTGGAAACTGTGCTATGTGTCCACAACAACCACTGAGCTTTTATTGAGGGAGGAAACTTTGCCATGTGCTCACAACAACCACAGAGCTTTTGTTGAGGGAGGAAACTGTGCTCTGTGCCCACAACAACCACTGAGCTTTTGTTGAGGGTGGAAACTGTGCTATGTGCCCACAACAACCTCTGAGCTTTTGTTGAGGGTGGAAACTGTGCTATGTGCCCACAACAACCACTGAGCTTTTGTTGAGGGTGGAAACTGTGCTATGTGCCCACAACAACCACTGAGCTTTTGTTGAGGGTGGAAACTGTGCTCTGTGCCCATAACAACCAGTGAGATTTTGTTGAGGAGGGAAACTGTGCTCTGTGCCCACAACAACCACTGAGCTTTGGTTGAGGGAGGAAACTGTGCTCTGTGCCCATAACAACCACAAAGCTTTTGTTGAGGGAGGAAACTGTGCACTGTGCCCACAACAACCACTGAGCCTTTCTTGAGGGAGGAAACTGTGCACTGTGCCCACAACAACCACTGAGCCTTTCTTGAGGGAGAAAACTGTGCTCTGTGCCCACAACAACCACTGAGCTTTTGTTGGCCCCTGGAACTCATCCTATGTTGGTCCACAAAGTACGCCAGATAATATTTTTAGGATATTTCTACCCGGTCCCTGAGGGAAAATGGTGGTCATCCCATGGGAAACTTCACATCTTAGATGAGTTTGGAAACACTGCCTGAACAAACTGACCCACCCCTGGGGATATAAATGCTTCCATATGCCTGCAGGTGCTTCCAGGGCTCATATAGTCAGTGGCCAGAATCTTATCAGTCAGCAGGCTAGATAAACACTGGTCAAAACAATAACACAGATATAGGCACAATGCCATCGGGTCTTTTCTTTAGAAATTTAGAGTCTCGCATCAGCTGTTAAAATCTCAATATTTTTTTGCGTAAAAAAAATCAGGAAATGTGACTTTTTCCAAAGGTGACCAAACAAGAACACTCTTCACATTACAGTTCCTGCAGCCACTTCAACCAGAATTACATAAGCAAGCCTCTCCTCCTCGCTGCTTTATACAAACAAAATGTGCAGTATTTTAATTGCTCCTTTAAAAACAAAGCAAGAATTGCCATGTGTTGTTTAAAAGTTTGTCTGAGGGAGATCCGGCTAACTGTTATGTCTGACTGACTCTCCTGCGCACATGGTTTTCATGTGTTATACAACTTCATGTCAACACATCTGCAAGGAGAGTCAGAAAGATTTGAGGAGTATTGTATACATACATAAATATATACTGGTATAGCCGACTATATCGAGGATTGAATCAAGTTTTCACTCAGCGAGTACCTAGCAACTCTTCCACATAGGGTGATCAAGAGAAAAACTCACTTAGAAATTTTTTCATTTCTATTTGGTCTAATTAGGATTTGATCCGTAGCAGCATAGATGGAAGGCCTAGGGCTCGATTCACAAAGCAGTCACATCGCAAACGAAGCCTAGTTGCCACTGGATACCATAGTGAAGAGATACGTCATGGCAACTGCGATTGATAGCACCTAGCTACGGCTTCGTGAAACGGCCATGTCTCGTACTAAGGGACTATAACTCTAACTGACCGAGCCAACTACTGACTTAAGCGGGTACTTGGAACTTTTCCACTTCGGGCAAATCCCACTTGAAATTTTCTAAACAAATGTTTTAAGTTATAATGGTTTCCTCCTTTAATAAACCTGGCTATGATATTTCCATAGAAATGAAATGACCCAGTCTGGCTTAAAACTCCAAATGAAAACACAAACACAAGCATTTGTTAACCTTATGCACGATGTAGGCTACATTGTATTTTTCTCCTCCCCAAAAAATTCTTGTTAAACGGACATCGTTGACATTTTTCTTTGTGGGTTTCATGTAGATGACAGCTGCGACACACATTTATCTCGCTGACTTATCATTCAATGAGAATTTGCGGTAAAAAAGTAGTTTCAACTAGGACGAAATGTGGTTTCTGTGAATGGATTCTGAATGGTCGAGTAACCGTAACATTTAGACTTTAAGGAGTATTTGAAATATATGTATTAGGAATATAAGTTGATTGATTGATTGATTGTTTTATGCCGCGCTCAAGATTATTTCACTTATATGGTGGTGTTGCCAGTTTCATTGTGGGAGGAGGAATATAAGTGAAATAATCTGTAATAATGTACAGTAAAGTATCAATTATCAAATCAAACAATCAAGTCGGATTTGATCATTAGACACAATGTCACACTCGCGATTATTTAACTATATATAATATGTGACATTGCCAGGTTTAGTGTGGGGAGGAAATTTGGCAAGAACTTGACAAGCAAACAACAAAGTGATAATAGTGAAATCGCTCAGTCATATTAACAGCATTCATGGACAAGCCTCAAAACAAACATAGACCACACATGTGCACATATTTCTGAAGGATTTTTATATATGTGTGCACTATATTAAAGCTGTAATATCAGAGATTGAATTTTTCTCACTGTAAATTTTGATTTCTACATTATGCAATAATGAACTTCCTAGCCAGAAATCAGTAAGAAGACAGTTTACTGTGCATCTGTGAATACACTACACTCAATTGGTTTCTTTTAGTTACATCTCTGTGAGATTATAATCATTGCTAACCCAGGGCCAATGTGATGAGTTTTAGCTAAGAGATGGTTTCTGTTAGCAAGGCGGTGTTTACAGTCGACCCAAAACAGTTCTCTCGAGCTCTAACTTGTACTGACAGAAATAGGGAACAGCTATCCACAAAACATCCAGAGCATTACTAGTGAGAAGTAGTCAAAGAAATACTCCATCACCAAAATAACATATAAATATCCCACTTCTGACACCAAAAAATAACTCGGCTCGACTTTACAGGAAAACAATCACAGTTTTCTACAAAAACAAATCAACTTGACAACTGAATGAGTATGATGGACTTTTTACAGGAAAACAAATTCTTTTCAAGGTTTATCAAATAGAAATGTTGAGTACTGTATATGCTTTTACCTTTACTTCATGTAGTCAATTTGGGATACAATTTTTAAACTCTTGACGGGGGTTCGATTAGCAAAGCGAGACAAGCAATCAAACCATGAATCATTGGCAGAAATCCCAGTTACGGCTTAGGATGAACTGAAAGAATTTTTGTTAGTTTCCTTATTTATGGACGGGAGACGGAACCTTGTGTAATGTTTGAGCACCAAATTGGTTAGTGAAATAGATGTTAATAGTTTAGTACTGACTTCTATATTGCAATGATTTACATCAGTGATTGATATATCGTACATTGGCTTCATCATACCAGAAGACTTAGTTTTTAGTGACATAAGCTTTAAAATTAGCCAACGCTGGATATCTGTTAACCATTATAAATATATTTGGAAGTAAAACCTTAAAATTGAATATTTTTAGAAAGTTTTATCATACCAAAAGCAATAGACTTGCATTACCACCTTTTCAATTTGTATACACATACGTTTTGACATGGTAGTTTATAATATTAAAGGCCCGTTCTCAAGGTGCAATTTGTGGTAGCGACTTGTAGCATTGGATTAAAATGGATATGATTTGGCAACCAATCAAAAGCATCCATTTTAATTGCATGCTACAAAGCGGCACGACAAATCGCACCATGAGAATGGGCCTTAAAGCATTACAAGAAACACACATTGAAATAAAAGAACCAAGAGCTGATCATATATGAGGGCAGGTAATCTATCTTTATCGTTGATCACATGGTGACATAGCTGATCATATATGAGGGCAGGTAATCTATCTTTATCGTTGATCACACGGTGATATATGTATATTTATGAACACTAAAACACACGGGCACAGGGAAAATCTTCTTGTCTAAAATAACCATGGAAACAAGTTTCATATAACAAGATAGAGATGATCATATATATACATGTATGTATGGGCAGGTAATCTAACTTTAATGTTGATCACATGGTGACATAAGTACATGTGCAGTTTAACCTCATCGAAAGCAGAAAGGCCAAAAGTGAGTAGACTAGTGAAGACATTGCCCACTTCATAGCCCCTTAAATCAATGATAGTCAAGATCAGGCAGTAAGGAGTGGGCCACTTAAGCGAGAATGCCTCAACAGTATAGCTAATTCCCTGCGGACTTCCTTAGCCACTTAACCAGGGACTGTAGTTAAAGTCCTGTCAATGTAAGAAGAACATGCCAAGTTAAAAGTTACTGCAAGCCAGAAAACAGAGTTATAATTTTACATATGTACCAAACAAACAAATACCTCTTATGATTAATTTAAATATCTAGATGTTGTGTAATAGAAAAAAAACATACAAGCCATGTTAACTCAATATTTCGGCACTTCATTTTGCTATAATCAGGAGAGTTGTATTCATAGAGAAATTTTGGCAATAGTAATTACCGTAGGACAATTTTCACAAAATTTAAGCAGTTAAAAACATAAAACTTTGTACCTTTTTCATAAATTCTAAGAGTGTTTGAAAATTAAATGAATCCTGCTGGAATGTGGAAAGTCCATACAGAATATGATTCGTACAAATACTCTAGAAATACAAAACACAGTTTTAGTGTACATTTACAGAGTCTGGAAGAGCTACAAAACTTCTAATTTGCACTACTTGAGTAAAATAGTAGATAATTTCGACGTGAAAAAAAAGTTTAACGGAAAAATTTCAACATTTTGGCAGCTCCAGTCACTTAACAAAAAGCCAATCTCAAATTTTCCGAACTGATTGACTGTTTGGTGTTTTGCGCCATGCTCAAGATTATTTCACTTACATGTAACGCACAAAATAACCACAGATGTACATTGTAGCAGATACCAACAGCATTTTTAAAATGAAAACCCCTTGAGGATTTCATATTGTAGAAATTGGAACATACCCTGTATATGTCATGGTTACGTTTTGAATTAAAATGGATGCATCAAGAGTACTGGTATTTTGAAAATGAAAACCCCTTGAGGCTTCGGTCTGTCCTCAGGTTAAATGTTTATTATTTCTGTATGACGAACGCTAAAACCACATGCAGTACTTGATCTTTTTATATCAGAAATTTTCTGTAGACCATCGTTATGAATATATATTATGTTTTGAATAAAAATGGATACATCAGAAGGTAGCAGCATTTTTAAAATGAAAACCCTTGAAGCTTCGAGCTGCCTCTGCTAAAATATTTATTATTTCTTTATGATGAACACTAAAACAACATGCAGTACTTGATTCTTCTTTGAAAATTTAACATACATGTACCCTGTGTGTCATGGCTATGGTTTGAATAAAAATGGATGCATCAGAGGGTACCAGTATTTCTAAAATCAAAAAAAAAACTTTCAAATTTGCTTTCAGAAATTTTTCATTAAAAAGTTTTATTTTAATCCTTACAATGGAATGGTAGCAAAAGCATGATGGAAACTTCATATTAACAAAACGATATGATACAAACCTAGCAAATGTACATTTAGGCAGTTTTAAAAGCGACAAACTCCCCTAAAAATGTACTCCTAAATCTTGGCTATTTGGATTTGTACATATATCGTTTCGTACGGCTTATAGACTACATGTATTCATTTTGGATGACGTTTTTAGTTTGATTAACCTTTTTCTGCGCCAAATTCGAATGATAAAGGCTCCCCACATGCGCAGTGACAGAAAATTTCTTGAATTCTCACGATACTCTTGCTCCCTTCTGAAGCAGAATACTTTTTAAGCTATATGTACAAAAACTGCACAGTATCTGCCACTTTATGACAACTCCTATCAGGTGGTTAAAACAGCTTGAGGTTGGATTTCTGTTTAACACTTTTCTGAGACTGCTATTTAAACTGATCTTGAATTAGTTGGGCGTTTTTGGCTGGTTTTCAACACACCTGGCATCTTAATTGCACGATCAAAAGCTTGCAAATTCCGACGTTCTTTGACTGCGGTTAAATCTTGAACAGGTGGGTGCCAATGAACAAGGAATATAATGATAATCCATTTAGCTTTTTACAGGTTTTCAGCACAACTTGCAAATTCCAACATTTTTTTCTTTGCTTGAATTTTAAACAGGTGGGTGCTAATCAACAAGGGAGATAACCCATTGTTACGAAATCGGATTCCGTCTACGCTGTCAGTAACAAGAATCTCAAAGATACAAGTCCAATTATAAGAGGAAGAAATGGAGCAAAGATCACAGCTTACAATGGTTCAACATCTTTTTATCGTGACTCGTCTCCGTCAGAAAGGATTACCGCCGGACCACTGACATTACCCATAATCCATCATCTTTCACACGTCGTATCTTCGATCTGCTAAGTTCATACCAAATCTTTGTTGAGAAATCCGTAGGGAAATCTGGCAAATTTGGAAGCTTTAAGGCAGCCAAGACAAAAAGCTAGGAATGAGTAAATTGCTTTATATTGACTTGCCAAAAACCACTGATTTTCAGCCAATGAGTTAATCCTCCAAGATCCTGGTCATAATTTTTGTTACCGTGGAAACGAACAAATTCAGACATTTTCACCTTGTTCACCAACTTGTCACCCATGGTTATTTTAGAGAAGAAGATTTTCCCTGTGCCCGTGTGTTTTAGTGTTCATAAATAGAAAGCATGTATATACATGTAAAATATATTTAAAGCTTTTCAGTGGTAAAAAATAATTGGTTCAGAATATTTTTACATGATTTTGAAATATATCGGCAGTTCCTGTAACGTTTACATCACTGAAACACCTGTAATCCAGTGTCTTAAATCTGTTCATCCAATGAAAATAATTTTGTCTAAATTTGCATCGAAGACCAGATTTTCCCTGTGCCTGTGTGTTATAGTGTTCAAAAATATTTAGAAAAGATTGTCAGTTAAACTGAATTAATTGGGCGTTTTTGGCTGGTTTTCAACACACCTGGCATCTTAATTGCACAATCAAAAGCTTGCAAATTCCAACGTTCTTTGACTGCGGTTAAATCTTGAACAGGTGGGTGCCAATGAACAAGGGAAGTAATGATAATCCATTTAGCTTTTTACTGGTTTTCAGCACAACTTGCAAATTCCAACATTTTTTTCTTTGCTTGAATTTTAAACAGGTGGGTGCCAATCAACAAGGGAGATAACCCCATTGTTACGACATCTGATTCCGTCTACGCTGTCAGTAACAAGAATTTTCAAAGATACAAGTCCAATTATAAGAGGAAGAAATGAAGCAAAGATCACAGCTTACAATGGTTCAACATCTTTTTATCGTGACTCGTCTCCGTCAGAAAGGATTACCGCCTGACCAGTGACATTACCCATAATCCATCATCTTTCACACGTCGTATCTTCGATCTGATAAGTCCATACCAAATCTTTGTCGAGAAATCCGTAGGGAAATCTGGCAAATTTAGAAGCTTTGAGGCAGCCAAGACAAAAAGCTAGGAACGAGTAAATTGGTTTATATTGACTTGCCAAGAAAGACACTAAGTTTGAGC
The DNA here is from genome assembly GCA_963971465.1 of Lepidochitona cinerea. NCBI lineage: Eukaryota > Metazoa > Mollusca > Polyplacophora > Chitonida > Tonicellidae > Lepidochitona > Lepidochitona cinerea. The sequence goes on from OZ020565.1 coordinate 3,365,613, forward strand.
CTAAGAGTTAATCCTCAAAGATCCTGTTCATAATTTTTGTTACAGTAGAAATGAACAAATTCAGACATTTTCACCTTGTTAACAAATAGAAAGCGTACAAAGATATTCCCAATGCCCGTGTGTTTTAGTGTTCAAAAATAGAAACCATATATAAAATATATTTTTCAAGCTTTTCAGTGGTAAAAAATACTTGGTTAATAAGAATATTTTTTACACGATTTTGAAATATATCGACAGTTCCTGTAACGTTTACATCACTGAAACACCTGTGATCCAAAGTCTTAAATCCGTTCATCCAATGAAAAATATTTTGTCTAAATTTGCACCTACATGTAAGACCAGATTTTCCCTGTGCCTGTGTGTTTTAGTGTTCCAAAATACTTCTAAAAGATTGTCAGTGAAACTGACCATGAGTTAATTGGGTGTTTTAGCTGGTTTTCAGTACACCTTGTGCCTCTAGTGCACAATAAAAAGCTTGCAAACTCTAGCGTTCTTTGACTACAGTTGAATCTTGAGCAGTGTCAATCAACAAGGGAGATAACCCCATTGTTACGAAATCTGATTCCGTCTGCGTTGTCAATAACAAGAATCTTCAGAGATACAAGTCCAAGTATAAGAGGAAGAAATGAAGCAAAGATCACAGCTTACAATGGTTCAACATATTTTTATCGTGACTCGCCTCCGTCAGAAAGGATTACCGCCGGACCAGTGACATTACCCATAATCCATCATCTTTCACACATCCTATCTTCGATCTGCTAAGTCCATACCAAATCTTTGGCGAGAAATCCGTAGGGAAATCTGGCAAATTTAGAAGCTTTGAGGCAGCCAAGACAAAAAGCTAGCAACGAGTAAATTGGTTTATATTGACTTGCTGAGAAAGAAACGTTTCGACCAAAACTTTGATCACCTGAGATGCTGGCCTAAATCATCTCTATTGGTTTTTGCCACATCCATAGTTCAGATACCCAAAGGAAATACTCGCTCCCGCCCCACCCCTCCCCCCCCCCCCCCCCACCACCACCACCACCCCACCAACTTTCATATACATGTAAGCTCCTGTCAGTCGTTAACCTAATGAAATATCATAGGTTTGGTTTGTTACAACAATTTATGGGTTTATGGGGTACAAAGGTCTAAATGATATACCTCTTTTTAACACAATTAGAAACTTGTCTCCATGGTTATTTTAGACTGGAAGATTTTCCCTGTGCCCATGTGTTTTAGTGATCATAAATATAATATGACTACGATATCAGGATAACTATTGGTATCTGAACCCAATTACTGTTGCTATCGAACTACGGAAACAAAAATCTGTTTCTGGTCATTAAAGGCCATTCTAACACATGCGTGATTTCCCTACATGTTGTGAGATAGGACAAAGCTGGCGTATAAACTAGCATATATGCAGAGAACATTTTATTGTGACGTCAAACACCCTGACACTGAACGACGTCATCATTTTTAAATTTTAGTGACGAGATGGAACACGACGTCACTGGATGACGTCATCACACAAACACGAGTGGGGATGTCAGACTGTTGTGTATGCTAGGTATTTCGCCTTTAAAACTAACTCATAAACGCAGGGTGGTGCTAATAAGCTATGTCAAGACTTGAAAGGGAACTTACATCAGCTAAAAGTATAAATATATCTTTAAAAAGTTATCAGGTCTGTTAGTAGACTAAAATATGGTAATACATAAAACAGTTGTTTCAAGCTAGCACCCCTATCATTTTTTACATATAGATTCGTCCATGGGGCAATCAGGGAAAAACTATTCAGCTATAACGTAGGGGTTGCCAATTTTTAGTTTGAAGTAGAAAATAAAGCAAACTACTAAAATTCAGTTTTTCTTTACATGAAAGTTAATGTGTTAGAATAGAAATAATGGATTGATTCTCTGCGTATACGCTGTGATAACTGCAAGAAAAAAGGAAGTGTCCACATTTTTAGAACTCGGGCCTCCGGCCCTCGTCCAAAAACAATGGACACTTCCTTTTTTCTTGCAGTTATCACAGCGTATACGAAGAGAATCAATCCATTATTTCTTAAGTATATTACATGTAGCATCAATATCGGTTGGTTCGCAGCATTTCAATATACGGAACTGTTTCAATGCTTACGACAGACACTGAAGTTATCTCGCCTTCATAAAGCTTTCACATGATAACGTATCAAAACATGTTTGTGATATCCATCCATACATTAATCATTAGCATCCCCATCGTAGTGATACGTCTATTTACTAAGTGAAATGATTTCTATATTTTACATTTCGTTGTACCATACTTCAGCTCGTTCTTTGATGTTTTATATCACAGGACCAGAAATATTATCAGATTATTAAAGTGGCATGAGCTGCCAAAATTCACACTTTTTTCCTAATTTGTGATCTTCACAACAGTAAGAGACTTTGAAGGCCATCGAAAAAGTAAATGATTGGCTTTGGAATGAGGAAAATCCAAACAAAATGTGGCCTGTACGAACCAAAAACGGAAATATCATCAGATTAATAACGCGCTTTAATATATATGCCCTTGAGACTAAAACGGAAGTACATGTATGTACATTCTGTGGACAAACAGACGGGACATTTCAGGAAAGGGTTGATGGTCGTTTGGACAATTTTACTGTCTATTGATAATGATGTCTTCCTGTTTAACGGGTTAAGATAAAAATCTGATTGTCAAAACAGGAAAAATGTTAAACATCACTTCCTGGATATAAATAATATATGTGTGTCACAAGGGACTGTTTGCAAAAGCGGCATTTTAAAAGCAGATATTTCTCTGCTAAACGTCCCATTCTTGGATTGATTGAATGTTTGGTGTTTTACGCCGCACTCAAGATTATTTCACTTATATGGCAGCGTTGCCAGTTTTATTGTGGGAGGAAACTGGGCTCTGTGCCCGGAGGAAACCCACGACCTTCCCCTAGTAACTAAACTGGAAACCATCCCACATACATGTAGCCCATTCTTGGAAGCATACATTAACGACTTTTCGACAGAAACCCTAATTCTGTACTCTCGTAAAATCAACCTTTCCATCAGGCTCACAAGATTTGGCATCTCCTTGAGATAAAGCCAAAATTTAGACTAAAATGCATGTATAAATACTAAATGATATACCTCTTTTTCACACAATTAGAAACTAGTCTCCATGGTTATTTTAGACAAGATTTTCCCTTTTGCCCATGTGTTTTGGTGATCATAAATATAAATACGAAACGACCCTACTTTTAAAGTGAAGAGAGTTCACAGGAACATTTTGAGAGACTGGGAAACTGTGTAACTGATCCATTCCAAATCACTCATTACAGAAAGAATTATTTTGACATTTCTTTTATATTCTGGTCGTTTGAATTGCTATTGAGGTTCCACTTTGTTTCTCCGGTGAAATTGTTCACGAATGTTATCAAGCATGTAACACTATCTATTCCCCTAATAGCTTGAGCAAGCTACGGTCTCTGATCCTCAAAGCCTTGGACGGTTTCTGTTCGTGGACTCGTGAACATTCGATCAATATACCAGGGACTTTATCTCTCAACACCTCACTGTTTAATTGGTCAAGACATCTCGTAGTTCTGAGAGAGTAGAAGTTATCAACGAGAAGGTTTGTTCTCGTTAAGACAGCCTACAGATCAATTTGAACAGAAAAACAAAGTAGACTTCTGTATCAATCGAAACGTCTAAATGTAAAGGTTACTCGACTTTCAGAATCCATTCGGAGAAACCTCATTCACAGAAACCACATTTTGTCCTAGTCTGTTTTAATTTTCTGCCTTTGCTGCTTTCAAAAAGAACTTGTTAATTGAGAAATTGCGTGGTGAATTATTTAATATGGTCGCCATGGAAACAGAATTCCTACACAAGCTGTAGTTTCTTCAGGAGAAGGACACTCCTTAGGGCTAATCGGAAGCATATTTAAAGTTGCATGAGCTGCCAAAATGTTGATATTTTGACGTTAAAACAGAATGTTGAAATTATTGGCTATTTTTCTCAAGACGTATAATTCAGAAGCTTTTTAGTGTTTCTAGGCTCGAAAATGTACGATAAAGTAAAGTTTTGAACTAACTTTGGCTTAGAATGAATGTTCTGAGAGAGTAGAAGTTATCTACGAGAGGGTTTGTCCTCGTTAAGACAGCCTACAGATCAATTTGAACAGAAAAACAAAGTAGCCTTCTGTAGGAATCGAAACGTTCAGAGTTGACAAGAAATGTCCAAAGGCATACTGACAATGCTAATGCTACGCTCAAAAGAATTCATAGAAATATAGACAAAGAAACTATTGATTTGAAAGAAAAAAACACGCCTTTAGTTAAATTATATTCAAGACTTATTTGTCCACCTTGAAGAAAAGAAAAAAGGACTGATATAGCAATTTTTCCATCGAACCTTTTCCGTACACAGGAATTCAAAGAGAATATCTAACCTTTTTTGAACTAATGCTAATAGATTGATTGATTGATTGACGTTATACAATTATTTTACTTAAATCATAATATGGCGTCGTTGACAGGTTTAGTGGGGGAGGAAACTGGGCTCATTGGCCGGAGGAAACCCCCGACCTTCGGAGAGTACCTGGCAACTCTTCCACATACCGCAACTGTGTGGAAAATCCACACAGACATTTTCCATTTTTATTTGGTCTGAGTGGGATTCAAACCCGAGCCACATCGATACAAGGCCTGTGTGGGACTGAGGGATGATCACTCTAGCCCACTGGACCATCGAGGCCCCACAAATTTATTTGGAGTTACTTCAGTTGATTCAGTGGATCAACAGTCATAAATGGACAGAACATACATAGTAAATGTTTGATTCTCTGTAATAAAATCTGAACAATGGTTTTATACCACTGGAGGAAATCAAAGGACTAATTTTCTGTTTGTGCTGCTTTCAAAAGGAACTTGTTAATTGAGAAATTGCCTGGTGAATTATTTAATATGGTCGCCATGGAAACAGAATTCCTACACACGCTTTAGTTTCTTCAGGAAAAGGACACTCCGTAGGGCTAATCGGAAGCATATTTAACTGATGCATATTACTCATCGGTATCCCAGATAACATCTGGTACGGTTATGTTCCAAATCTATTCAAATTGTGCCAAGTTTGTATCATAGCCCATTAAAATCATCACTTGCATGTGGTAGTTTTAAAACAAAAAACAAAAAATTAATCCAAAATAAAATTAGCAATGGCAGAGAGAGTGAGGAATTTAGGATGTTTAATATACATGTGTGTATATATATTTTGTGAACGTTCAAACACCTGGGCACATGGAAAATCTTCTTGACTAAAATAACCATGGAGACCACTAAATGTAATAGCTTTGATAAACTTGATGTCTTTCCTATTCAAAGATTTGATGGCACGGCCACACACAGTAATATCAATTTCATGTCCTACAGCTATTACTTAGGGGGCCTCGTTTGAGTGATCGTTCGTCAGTCCCACACAGACCTTCCGTCGATGCAGCGCAGGTTCGAATCACTTTCAGATCAAACAAAAATTCTGAGTGGATTTTTCACTCGGTCTCGTATGTGGAAGAGTTGCCAGGTACTCACCGAAGGTGGGAGGTTTCCTGTAGGCAATGAGCCCGATTTCCTCACCCACTAAACCTGGCTATGCTGTCAAATAAGTGAAATAATTTTGAGTGCGGCAAAAAAACATCAATCCAACCTATAGCCATTAGTATAAGAAATCTACCAAAAAAATACCTACATGTACAATAACTGTTATTCTCGTTATCTTTGAATCACACTTTCTTGAAAATATGGCCGAAATTCTTCTACCGATTTTTGGGTGACACCCGAAACGGGAATCGAACCCGGGTCTAAAAGACACTAACTTATTAAACTCATGTAACTGTTCTCGCACTTATCCTGGCAGTGCCACCATAAAGGGGAAATAATCCAGCGGCATAAAATACCAATCAAACCATGATCAAGAAAAGACAGCTGGACGTCATTGTATTCTCTATTTCAATAAACTGACCACAGTGAGTTAACAGTACAGAAGCAGACAAACTTGGCTAATTGGATATCAAGGTCATGAATAATTTAACATCAAGTCTCAAGCAAATGATAGAGTCAGCAAGATGATCTTAACTAACTAATGTCACATCGTGTCAAGGTAAAATGTGGAATTATCATGACACTTGCACTTCCTATTGTGACATACTGCAGAGTCAAGAAGTAAGAAAAGCTTGTCCGAAATAGCACACAGACAAGGCTTAATCTAGGCTGATTTTGAACCCAATATATGGGGTCTGCAGTTTGGGCGCCCAAACCAGGGTAGGAGAAAAAAAATTTCGTGATTGTTCCTTTGAATATTGAATAGTACTAAAAACTGCTCTGCTAAGTACTTAAAACATCAATACTTTGGTGCCCAAACAGTTGCCCTAGATTATGCCCTGCCTGATAATAGCAGACCTGATAATGGCACACCTGATAATGGCACACCTGATAATGGCACACCTGATAATAAGCCCACTAACAGCAGATAGCTGATTAAGTGATTAATATCATGGAATAGCAAATTTGCTGTACAAAGTTAGTTTACAAGGCAATTAAGTTCACCTGTCACAAGTCCTTTATGAAATAGGCCCTTGCAAATATCATCCAGGCCAAAATGCCAGGTATTAATGATGGAGGAATCTGGAAATTGTTACCTGCTCGTTAAGTACAGGTGAGTGATTCTGCAGACAGTAATTGGTTTACCTGGACTTTTGATTAACGAGTCAGACAATTATCTTAAGTGGGGCCAGACAGGTAGGTATATACATTAGCGATTCTGGGAAAACATTCTAAAATTTGATCTTCAAGATAAATAGTTTACCAGGACCTGTGTTAAACAGATGATGTCATCACATGGGTTAAGATATCCTGTAACCAGTTAAATTTATGATCACTAAAACAAAAATTAAAAAAATCTTCTTTTCTAAAATAACCATGGAGACAAAGATGTTTTATGCCACACTCTAGATTATTTCTCAATGAACCCGCCAACGTCGGCAATATAAGTGAAATAATCCTAAGTGCAGCGTAAAACATCAATCAATCAATCTAGATTATTTCACCTATAGGATAGAGTATGGCCCCCACTACAATTGTACACCTCCTTCTGTACAGTTTTTGCTGTTAACACATACATGTACATATACCTTCTTTGAAATTGCATAAATTGAAGATCAAACGATAAAATAATTCAATCAAGTAAAAATTCTCAATTTTTTCAGCTGCCACCCGCATTAATTCCTCCATCATACATGTACATGGATGCCAATTGATTAAAACAAAAAACCCAGACTAAATTCTCTTTTTTTTTAAGCGATTCCAAGCCCTGAACTATGTATATGTAACGTTTATGCCAGCATGAGCATGAGCATAGCCTCTAGTGGATTTTGAAAAAGTGGAATTATAATATGCCGAGTTACATGTAGGGATCTGGGGACTGTTTCTCTAGATATATATTTACGCCCGACGTACATGTACATGTAAGTCCAATGCAAGGCCTAACTGTCATGGCAACATATACCTTCAGCATTACGCAAAGTTACGACGAGAGCAAATGTCTTGAGAAAAGGCCCTCAGCACCACGCATCAAATTCGAGGAGGGTCACAAAGACCAGTGGCCTGTTGCCCTGCCTATAAGTATCCGTGAACTTGTTTCTTCACGTTAATTGATATCAGCAACAACAGCCTGTCGTTAAAAAAAATGGGTACTGCATGTACAATTAACATACATACATGTGCATTCTGTAAGAATCACACAATAGCAGTGTTATGCATGCATGCATGACATAACAAGGTTATCAAGTGCATCATTAATAGGGGAAGGTCAATAAGTGCAAAAAACTCGAGCTGCATGTACAATGTATCAAGAGACCTTGTCACTACTTAATGTGTATTTATTTGTGACACAATGTTGTTAATCTGTCACCCTACTCGACAACAGGAAATCGCACTTCAAATTGGTGTTAGATTTTCTACAAACAAAAGGACATTCATTAACAAATGAATTATAACAAAAAATGTATTGCACTTTAATTCATTGAAATTTTAGAACGATAAAATAAAAATAAAAATAAAAAATTTATTGCACTTGCCAACCTTAATTCATTTAAATTTTTAAACGATGTTTAAAATAAAAGAACTTAAATTTTTTTTTTTATTAATTATTAATTATTAGGCAAAATTGCTTTAAAAAGATAAATTTTAACCGCATAAATCAAATTTATGGCAAACCTACTGTTAGCCCCACCCTTCCCCTGGACTTAAGAATTAGAACGACAAAACTAAACCATCTTTTTTCTTCAAAAAATCCCCAATAATCAACGAGACAATTACACTTTTTGGAGTAGGATGACTTTAGTTGGCTGTGTCAGACAATATTTTCTAATTGCATAATTTAATAGAGCTCTTCATTAAAATTGGACACACATTTTGGAGGTGTGCGTTGGACAACCTCGTTGTAATGCACAGGAATACAAAAAGTGAAACCGATCTATTTAAAGTTAATATCGTTGCGATTTATTGATATAATGCCTTTATTTTTTACTTTTACTATCTGATGTAAAATCTAAAAAAACAATCTTGATCTAATGGCCTGTCTACAGTTTTTTATTCGTTAAAAATAACGTCAGTCCTAAAAATCTCGCAAAAGTATGATTGATTGCTTGTTTGGTGTTTTATGCTGCGCTGAAGATTATTTCACTTACAGTGTATATGGCGATGTTGCCCGTTTTATTGTGGGAGGAAACCGGGCTCTATGCCCGAAGGAAACTCACGACCTTCCGTTGGTAACTGGCAACCATCCCACATAGGTCGTTCGAGTGAAAACCCAGTCAGAAAATTTTCCAATTTTTTTTTTTTTTTGGACGCGAAACTAAGGCAATGTTTCCTCCTTTTAGTGGACAGCACAAAAGGGGGGATACATGTAACTTTTTCTTAAAGGAAATAGAACCTGTCCATTGTCACTTGCAGGACCTGATAGTACTACTTGAACTTTACAGAAGTCACAATCAGGTACATATAAAGTTGAATAAAACTCAAACTTTGATCTGAAAGTTAAAATATTCCCACGATTTTAAAATTACCCACAACTCTGACAATCTGCACGATTGTAGACATAACAAACCATCTCTATTGTAACAGAGATGATCTGATGTAAGTAATGTATAAGTAAATTTCCTGCAGAATTACAAACAATACAGCTTTGTTTTAAAACCGCCACGGAATTATGAAATGTCAAATGTCAAATGAAATATGTCATGTCAATGATGTCATAGATGAACGTTTTATTCTAATTTCTATACACTTTTGTGAATATCTGATCATCTATCTATCTGCACACAATTTATAATAAACTTATTCAAATTGAATCAATTTAATATGAACTTCTGCATGTAGTTGTTCAACTATTTGACATATCCAATCACATTATACCTGCTTAGAAATTTTATAAAATTACAACACGTTTGAAGAATACAATTCAGCTGTATATGAACTTCTATTTAACCCCAAATGAGGGATATTAAAAAGTTTAACTGCAAACAGATCAAATAAAAATGGGGTTTAAAACCAAAAGACCGGTTTCTCAATTTAACAAACAGGATCAATAATTATGAAAAAAGAAAATTAAAATGCAAATTTATCTTTTAATAGTAAAATTTCTCATGAACTTGACTTCTGAATTCTAATTTCAATACAAAAAGTTAATGTCTAAATTCAAAGGAAGACATTTACTTGTAAGAGCCTGCAAATGAAGCCATCAATATAACAAGAGTTTCGGGAAACCCAAAATACGCCCGGAAAGGCACAGTAACTGCAGCCATACCAAAACAAATCCTTCCATATTTATTTGAATTTAATTTTCAAAATTCAGAGGGAAGAGGTTGAAGCTTGGTAAATGATTGATTGATTGATTGTTTGGTGTTTTACGCCGCGCTCAAGATTATTTCACTTACATGTATATGGCGGCAATGCCAGTTTTATTAGGTGAAGCTTGGTAAAAAGGTGATGTTATGTCAGCAAAATGAAATATTACCACTAAAACCTTTAAAATCCATCTGTATCAAATTTAAAATGGGCTATTTGGATCAACAATTATTAACAAGATTTGTACACGGTACATGTACAAGTCATCAATTCTCGCTGCTGTTAAATCATGATGTTAAACATTGTTTGTTGTCAATATAGGTTGCACTAAAAGGTTTAAATTTTTTAGAAAAGCAGTTTATAATTTACTAATCATACTTAAACAAATGTAATTAATTGGCAATTTCGCAGCTCACACCAATTCAAATAGATTTGACAATTTTTCTCATAATATTTTTTATCTACATTATTTGGCTACAAAAAATATATAACAGTTGGGCATGTTAAAAGCCTACATTTAATTTTATCAGTGTTTGACATTGGCATAATTTTCACCATAGACATCTTGACAATATTTTAAATCTGCCCAAATACCTACAGGTTATTTCTTCTAATTTTATCATAGACCAAATGGATTTACAATAGATTTGGCTATGGGTCCATTGCTAATGTCACACACTGTTTTATGGAGGCCATAAATCTTTAGGCCATAAAGCTAACTGTAAGTTGACAAGGTAAATAGACCAAAGCTGGGATACTTATCTCTTGGTCTGTAGATAAAACTTTAATCCTTATATGTATTTTTCATTTGATTAAAACATTATATATTGATTTAAGAATAGTTTTAATCAATTTAGAAACATTATTGCAGTTTGAAAAAATCCTTTTTTGATGAGAATCGGAAAAGTAGAAGCCATTTTATAATTTAAAGGTTATTTTCATGAAAATGAAAGTAAGAATAAAAGGGAATGTACATAATCCAATAATTTGCAATAGTTGATATCATAAACAATTTTTTTACACACTGTCTGTTAATATGGTATGTAACATGAAAGATTTGAAAACATCGGATCATATTTGTTAAAGTTATGGAGAGAAAAAGTAAATATTACATAACCCAATATGGCTGCCATATTACGCAATGCATGATGTCAAAAATAGTTCGCGACACACCTTCCACTTATAAGGTATATACTCAGAAAAAATTGTGCAGATGGAATCAAAACTTTGGAAGTTATGGAGCGGAAGGGAATATTACATAATCCAATATAACTCCCATATGTAACCAGTGATGTTAAAAATAGTTTGCGACACACCTTCTACCCATAAGGTATATACTTATAAAAAATTGTGCAGATGGAATCAAAACTTTAGAAGTTATGCAGCGGAAGGGAAAGCGGACGCCCGGACTGCCAGACTTCCGGACTGCCGGACTTCCGGACGGACGGAGATGATACCATAATACAGCCCGCTTTTCAAGCCGGGCGTATAAAAAAAATATTTAAAAAAAACATGATTAGAGATAATCTTCAAAATAAGGTTAAGCCTCAAAGGTTTTATTAATTTAACTGCTCAATTTCCATCCCTGAACATAAATCCCTTTGTTTGAAATTAAAAAAAAATAACCAAATATATAATCCTGAACGCAACTCATTCCCTTTGAAATGAAAAAAAAAAAACAATTACAGACTAACTGACGGACGGACAGACAGGGTCATACACTAGACAATGTTATTTCTTCAAATATATAATCCTGAGCACAACTCATTCCCTTTGAAATGAAAAAGAGAAATAATTGCAGACTGATGGACAGACAGACAGGACCTGTCACAGGGTCATACACTAGACCATGTTATTTCTTCAAATATATAATCCTGAAGACAACTCATTCCCTTTGACATGAAAAAAAAAAAGAGAAACAAGTGCGGACTGATGGACAGACAGACACGGTCATACACTAGACAATGTAATTTCATCAAATACATAATCCTGAGCACAACTCATTCCCTTTGAAATGAAAAAAAGAAACAATTACAGACTGACGGACAGACAGACAGGGTCATACACTAGACAATGTTATAACTTCAAATATATAATCCTGAACACATTCCCTTTGAAATGAAAAAGAGAAACAATTGCGGACTGACGGACAGACAGACACTGTCATACACTAGACAATGTTATTTTTTCAAATACATAATCCGGAGCACAACTCATTCCTTTTGAAATGAAAAAAAAGAAACAATTGCAGACTGACGGACAGACAGACACTAGACAATGCTATTTCTTCAAATATATAATCCTCATTTCCTTTGGAAAAAAAAGAGAAACAATCGCGGACTGACAGACAGACAGTCATGCGCTAGACAATGAGGGATGAATCATCCACTGAATCAATACATTGATCAGGTGACCTTGAAGATGATAAGGTCGTAATTAACAGTTAATGGTTATCATTTGGATACAGTTAACGTTATATCTATGAATAAAGGCCCTACATTCTGGTACGATAATGCAGACAATTAGGCAGTGTCTGGATATAGACAGTTACATCTCATTAGTAGCTTGATTTAGAGTGGATAAAAATGAGGGTGATAAATGTTCATATTGCCCTATAGAAACTGTTATTATCATACCAGCAACCAATCAAATTGACATTCACGGTTCGATTATTCCAGTGGTCCCATAGACCATGTCTAGTGTATATTTGGAACTCTACGAAGTTGGACTGCCTGGCCGTAGGCAGTTTCCTCCCCAACTAAACCTGGCAACGCCGCTATACTTATAAGCAGGGTTTTCCCTGGCTCCCAAAATGTTGGGGTTCATTGAACCCCCATCAGATAAAAAGTAGGTTCCCATATACATTAGGTGGGGTCCAATTAGTGTTTAAATATACATTATTGTATAATATTTTGCTATTTATTTGCATCCCATGGGACCCTTCTCATTGCAATTTGAGGGTCCAAGTGAGAAAATGAGGGTCAGAGATGCAGGTTTTAAGGGTCCGGTAAATCCCTGCTTATAAGGGAAAATTTGCAAGCATAATTTTGAAAATTTCCCTGTGATTAGCTAGTCCAATCAAATATGGAAGGTCCAGTAGATTTTTGAAGGCCTAAGACCCAAGTTGTGGGTCAACAGTGAGTAGATTGGTCAATTGAATAAATCATGTTTAGCATTTTCATTGGTTATGTTTTACGCAGCACTCCAGATTATTTCACTTAATATGGACGAAACTCACTAAAACTTACTTCATGGTGATGCCTTAATTATATCTCATTAGAAAGGGGGTTTCTTTTTCAAGCTATTTTCTGCCTTTTTACTTGTACACATGTGCAGAATACTTTGCATCCGCCATGATGAAACCCTCTTAATTTCCATAACACATTGCCCTAAAAGCCCAAGATGTCGTCGTGCAATCGGTAAATTGCAAGGAAAATCAATATCCAAATTGATTGATCAGTTGACAGTTCAATGTAATTGTAAAGAGATAAACTCATTCCAACCCCAAATAATAAAATAGAATTATTTCAGATACATTTTTGTATGAGTAAATTATTTATATACTTCCATTCTGTTTTAAATTCTGTGCGGAAAACATACAAGCTTGGAGACTGTAAATAAGTCTGATGTTTCAATCTCCATTTAAGAGAGACAAGACGCAAAAAAATTCCTTGAAAAAGCCAAAGCGTTAATGCACGGAATTAGTGACAAGAATAAGAATTCCGCTCAACGCATCAAACTGTCATGAATGAGAGCGAACGAATGACTGAACAGATTTGTTGTCGACACAAGTCAGAACAAACTGGTGGCTTAACGCTTAAAACAGCCATATCGATTTTTACGGCACTTTGTCTTTAAAGGAAATCCGGAACACCCTAAAATAAAATCCTTTTGCAGATTTTTTTTTAAACAACTAGTTCCCCAATAATTGCAGTATACAACGTTGATAAGTTGGACAGTTGATTTCTTCTTTGATTGATTTATTGGATGATTGACTTATTGGTTGATTGATTTCTTGGTTGATTGATTTCTTGGTTGATTGATTTCTTGGTTGATTCATTCATTGGTTGATTGATTTATTAGATGATTGATTTCTTGGTTGATTCATTCATTGGTTGATTGATTTATTAGATGATTGATTTCTTGGTTGATTCATTCATTGGTTGATTCATTCATTGGTTGATTGATTTATTAGATGATTGATTTCTTGGTTGATTCATTCATTGGTTGATTGATTTATTAGATGATTGATTTCTTGGTTGATTCATTCATTGGTTGATTGATTTATTAGATGATTGATTTCTTGGTTGATTCATTCATTGGTTGATTGATTTATTAGATGATTGATTTCTTGGTTGATTCATTCATTGGTTGATTGATTTATTAGATGATTGATTTCTTGGTTGATTCATTCATTGGTTGATTGATTTATTAGATGATTGATTTCTCGGTTGATTCATTCATTGGTTGATTGATTCGGATTGGGACCTGGTTTTATACCCATCGCATCCTCACAAAATAACTTCCTTCGAACTTTGTCTTTGAAACACACTTATCACGCCATTAAGGAATCGCTCTATTAAAATATTAATCTTGCAATGCATTATACGTTCTTTTTATCAAACTTTGCGTTAAACGTTAATCAATAAACTTACATTGTAATCAAAAAGAAAAGTGCGTAATAAATGGCTTCATTCCGTTTACATGATTGATTGATTGGTGTTTTACGCCGCGCTCAAGATTATTTCACTTATATGGCGGCGTTGCCAGTTTTATTGTGGGAGGAAACCGGGCTCTACATGTATGCCCGGAGGAAACCCACGACCTTCCGTTGGTAGCTGGCAACCATCCCACATAGGTCGTTCGAGTGAAAGCGTTTACATGAAGCTCTGAATTGCGGACAAAAAAAAAATGATACAGGTGACTACATGTATATTTCAAAGGAAAAAAAACCCCCAAAATTGCGTTCATATTGCTTCATATATGTCAATGTATTACAAAGTGTTCCAGAAAATTCTACTGACTATGGTCAAAATCTGTTTCAGAAAATTGTGACTAATGCTTAGCTCCTGCATGTCATCAACCTAATGAAATATCAAGAGTTTTAGTTTATTACAACAACTTATGATTAGGTATAAAGGTCTAAATGATATACCTCTTTTTAACACAATGGGAAACTTGTCTCCGTTGTTATTTTAGACTATATTTTCCTGTGCCTATGAGTTTTGGTGTTCATCAATAATATGTGTATAGTCAAGCTCCTGTCTGTCATCAACCTAATGAAATATCATAGGTTTGGTTTGTTACAACAATTTATGGGGTGTAAAGGTAGAAATGATATACCTCTTTTTAACACAATTGGAAACTTGTCTCCATGGTTATTTTAGACGATTGTTTTTTAGTTTCATAACAATGTATGATTAATATATGATTTTTTCTGTGCCTGTGTGTTTTAGTGTTCATCAACATATATATTTATGATCACTAAAACACATGGTCATAGGGAAAATCTTCTTGTCTAAAATAACCATAGAGACAAGTTTCTAATTGTGTTAAAAAGAGGTATATCATTTAGACCTTTATACTTCATCATAAATTGTTGGAATAAACTAAACCTATGATATTTCATTAGGTTGACGACTGACAAGAGCTTGGCCTTAGTCAGTAGAATTTTCTGGAATCCTTTAACTGTTCTGGTACACTATACATGATATAAAGGAGTTATTTAAAGTATCATTTATACATGTAACTATTCACTCTTTATCAAATACATCTAAATGATAATAGTTAACGCCATAAAACCTAGAAAGACGTGTCAATTTGTGAAAACAGGAATTTTTATTGACTCTGTTAACCCAGTGTAAGGGATCATACAGGCCTTGAAAATAACCTAATTAAATGTAATATGGGCTGCCTGGGAGGAAAGCGTGCAAGCATTTTTGATTGGTTATAGCCTGGGGCGAAATGGAGTAATAAGTCCCTCCAGCCAGGGCCATATCAGAGTCATATTGCACAAGTTAGAGCGGAGAGTAGAAGAGAAATGAGAGGGCAATAGTGCCTCTGGGGGCTAAACACAGCAGGCCAATTTGAGCGACTGCATTCCACTAGTAGATTTCATAGCTTCACTCGCTGCACCAAATGGCACATTTTGATAGCAAGAGCATGTCCTGATAATAGGTTGCTAGTTACAGTATGCCAAAAGTCCGATGATGTTTTTTTTCTCTCTCTCACAAATTCTGATTATCAAGAGAAATTCATTTGAAGTACCTTGAAAAATCTAAGGTTTGGTGTTGAAATAACAAAAAGCAAATCATCCATACAACCAAAGTTGTTACTAATAACAGACAAATTTCAAAGACAGCTACAGGTAGAATATATTTATGAACACTAAAACACATGAGCACAGGGAAAATCTTCTTGTCTAAAATAACCACGGAGACACGTTTCTAATTGTGTTAAAAAGGGGTATACATGTATCATTTATAACGTTATATCCAAGATTTCATAATTTGTTATAATAAACCATAACCTATGATATTTCATTACATGTAGTTTGACAACAGGCAGGAGTTTGGCCTTAAGTAGTCAGTAGAATTTTCTGGAAAAGATAAACATGTAGGAGTATATAATGGAAGTTTTGTTGTTTATAAAAACTACCTTAAGAAGTTAATATATTATATATGTCTCTAGGATAGGATCTTGAGCGAAGGCGTAAAACACCAAACAATCAACCAATCAATCTAGGATAGGTGTCAGCTGAAAATACTTATTTTGTACTTCATGATGATAAAAATTACGATAATTATTAATAGTTAATTCTTTTTCAACAAAATATTCCCAATATTTGGCAGTTCATGATAATTAATAGCTAATTCTTTTTCTTTTTCAACAAAATTATCCCAATATTTGGCAGTTCATGATAATTAATAGCTAATTCTTTTTCTTTTTCAACAAAATTATCCCAATATTTGGCAGTTCATGAAAACTTTGAACAATCAGCTTTACAAAGTAAAGACCCACTTAGGCCAGATTTAGGACCTCAAAGTCAAATCTACAAAATCTAAAATGACAATAAATTTCATCACCGAGCTATGAGGGACTGATCATATGATTCTACATTCCATTCCGGCTAGATTATAGCCAATAGAATTCGAGCTCTTTATAACGTGGAATACAATAATGGTTCGTCAAGACAATGGTCGCCATAGCCATTAATTAATTAAAACTGGATTTCTAGTTGAGAATCTTGACATCCAAAAATCTCTTCCCCTGGACAAATTTGATCATTCCTAGCGTTAAGTCCTAAACGAACGCCTAAAAGGATTTACTGAGTCGATGTAACTAAACTCGGACTCAGACATGCAGGCGTTCACAAAAAGACGATAAGATCTGACACAGTCACGAGGGAATAATTATAACATGGAACGGCCGTAAACCTTACTTTTTCTATTGAAGCCATTCGGATTAATCATAGAGTCGGATTTATTAGCTGTTTCCCATTAAGAAGAAAATTATATGAGTGTGTAACTAGCTGTATACATTCATCCAGGGTCTGAAAAACAGGTGTCCAAAAATTCCTAATCGCCACAGGGTGTCCAAAATGACCTACTTTTACATCTTGACCATGTTAAATGACTGGATTATTCAGTTTCCAATTGACTGATTGCTTGATGATGTCACATAGAATTACGCAAAGCTTTCTGGGTAAAATGTACCAATGTAAATTGACCAATTGCTGGATGACGTCACTTGGAATTTACGCTCAAAGCAATTCGGAGGATTCAGGGATGTTTACATAATTTTACAAAATGGAGGAAGGTCGGGCTTCCTCCGGGCAATGAGCCCAGTTTCCTCCCCACTAAACCTGGCCACGCTGCCATATAAGTGAAATAATCTTGAGTGCGGCGTAAAACATCAATCAACCAATCAAAGATACATTAATAACAAAATATATACTATGTCAGATTTCAAAATGAGTTTTCATTCTGCATTAAATCATATTTTGGAATTTAGGGTCATACTGATAGTGTCAAGATTTAACGACTTTTTATGGACATTTTGGCAACTCATGAAAAGTGGGTCAAGTTAATCAGCTGTTAGACAGAAAAATTTAACAAACTTTCAGAAAGATGTAGAATGTAAACTCCATTATTTCAATTTACTGACAAAAATATACTGATACAAGTTTATAAAGATTGTATATTTAAGATTTTGGAAAACATAATATACTCAAATTTCTATTTAAAAAAAAATGAACATTTTGACAGCTCCAGTCCTTTAAGGTCAAGTTTAAAGACATAATGTGGGTCAGAGTAATTATTAGCTTGTCTAAACAGAACGTGTGCTATGGGGGTTTTAAGTTCGTCTGTGGTTACGATAACATGAGGCTTCCAATCAGGGGTGGCAGAGTCGATTTGTTTATTCGTTTACATAGCATGTTTGTTTGCATCCCACAGGGTACAGGCTTGTGATGTACAGTGGAACATGTCAGCTTTTATACCTAACATGACGTTTTAAACGAGGAAACACAACCCTGGACACGGTCTGAACGGCCTACGTGAACAAGGAAATTGCACCATTGTGATCTTATACACAAGAACTGCATGTTTCAAGTGCAGGTAAAAATGATTGTTGATTGATTGATGTTTTACGCCGCACTCAACATTATTTCATTTATCATGCAGGTAAAATTGGAATGAAACAAGTCAATATTTTAAGTGCAGTTTATAAGTTACTACATGTAACTAATGGATATTGCGCTATAGATGTAGCTACAAAAGGATATCTCGTAGCTACATGTAAGATGTCAGAATCGGAGTGCACCCTGAAATTTTATAAAATTAAAGGTAACGCATGGTCTTCGTAATATTTTTGAAAAAATCAGCTATTTTTATTTCGTGAATACGATTTTACCTTTCCCTTCATTGTGAGTGGAATTGACAATGTAATAATTATTTCAATTCATGGTTACTGAACAGGGGCCGGGGTTGTCTTTCCTGTCTGTGCCAAATTGGCTTTGTTGTTGTTGCTGTTACATGTACTGTACATACCTACGGCTTTATCAACTAACAAATAAAGACTTATTAATAATTTTGTTGTGAATAGTTAACGGGGTTATATTTCAGCCCAAGTGTGTCAGCTAATGAAGAGGGTAGTGATCTCGTTATACAGGTAACCCCAGGTGTTAGTGGTAGTTACCTGACCAGGTGATTTATCAGCCTGGAGTTATTGTCAACCCTACCTGTCATAAACTACTCTTTATTCATTCATCACCTGAGCTCGTTAGCCCACCGAGTTAACGATATGTTCACACTACACTCATTAGGATAGATAGTCTGATAGTCAACACTGTACTATATGACACGTTTCATCACAGTTTGAAAAATACACACGGTATGAACTGAGATTGCCTTTAAAGTGGCATTAACTGCCAAATACAGAGAAAATGTCCTTAAAAACAAATTTAGCTAAATTGTTTGTTATTTTTATAAAATAGTACAGAATAAGAGCATCCCCTTTATACCAATACAGTTCTGGAACTTCCCACTTGCCCTCATGCATTTTGCAAGTGATTTGGCCTGCGGGCAAGCAAGACCTGAAAAGTGCTTGCCCTGCTTGGCAAGTTAAGAAGTTTAGCACTTGATTAAATTGGTCTGATATGACATGAAAAATGAAGAAAAAGGGCCTTTGGTTGGTTCACACAAACAATAACTAGTCTACCATTATTCTGTCTCAACAAAGTCACTTTTCATTTGATACAAAACATGTATGGCAAATCGGGGTAACCGTATCTTGGAAGTTCCAGCCCAGTTTGTGTTTTTCAATTTTTTTACCTTTTTATACATGTAGCAATGGGTGGGTTTGTTTAATGACAGAAGTTTAACATAAAACAACAATCTGACTGTCAGCGGATAAAAATCTAGCCCAATACATGAACATATCGAATTCTAAATTACATACCCTCTTTTAACACATCTAGAAACTTCAAAGTATTTCGGTGTTCACTTTAAGCAATTGATCTAATGATTACAAATTTAAAACTAAGCTACATTTTACTTGCAAATTAAAAGTAAGACGGATTCTGAAGAATAATAAACGGCTATACATGTATTTCCTTACTCAGTCTCTGCGTATAATTCAGAATGTACCAACAAGTACAGCAAGGTGAAACATTTACTTTGTCCAAAAAAAAAGTCCGAGACTTGAGTGTTTTCTATTTGGCACGGATTTTACCTACTTTTTTTGTGAAGAATTTTTTTATGGACTTATCTTTTTTAGTAGGCATATTTCTCAGACAACATGATCAGCTGATAAAAAGCGAGTCAGAAAAGCGAATAACTAAATCTCTTAGAAGAAAGACACACACTAGATAACATCTAACGGCACCTGTTGGTTAAGGGATGTACTGAACAAGCTAAAATGATTGATTGATGTTTAACGCCATACTCAACTCAGAGTTAAGTAAGAGAGTGGGCTCTGAGACTAGAGGAAGAAGCCTAACCTTCGAAAAGTAACCAATAACAATTGAGCTACGCGGGATAATTTTTCTTAGGCCTACGCTGCATGCAACTAATGATTTATTTAAACGGCCATGTTGCCAAGTTTACAGCGAAATAGCCCCCCCCCCCCCCCCCCCCCCCCCCCCCCCTCAGCATCTCCCTTTGCCCGTGAAATAAATATATTTTTGAACACTATAACACACAGGCACAGGGAAAATCTTCTTGTCTAAAATAACCAAGGAGACAAGTTTCTTATTGTGTTAAAAAGGGGCATCCCAATATATGTTGTTTTGGGGGTTTTTAATTGTTATTATCAATAGCTACATGTACATGTAATATTAAAGTTTGAAACTTAGGAACAAAGTTAACACGTGTGCCTGAATCAAGTGTTTATTTTTCTTTTATTTAACTTATTTAACTCCCTTTGCTCGCCCTATAAATATGTTGTTGTTGTTTTTGGGGTTTTTTTTATTATTATCATCAGCAAATCCTAAAAGTTTGAAACTTAGGAATGAAGTTACTTTTAAAATAACACTTGTGCCTGAATTAAGTTTATTTTTCTTTTATTTAACTTAACAGTTGAGTAAACAAACTTTATTCGAGGGTTAAATTTTTTTATAGGAAGTCCAAAAGCCTTGAAATTCTACGCTTAAAATTTAACGAGACAGGGACGACTTCCAAGTTTTGGTGAGCTGAACGATTTACAGCTGTTTAACTTAGTGCTCGTAAACTTTGGGGGCAGATTAGTTCAACTTTTTAAAATTAGCAAACTGAGCACATTCCCAAATTTTATTCAGCCAAGCAGTGTTATGTAATTTGAACCAGGTACCTAACAGCATGTATCTGGAATAATTCTAGGGGTTCGAGTTGTTCTTAATCCACACATCGAGGTGCAACTTTATTCTGGTAGCTTACGTGTTACTTTATGCCAGACCCAATAAACCAAGATGTTTTTTTATCCGAGAATGATTGATTGATTGATTTTACACAACACTCAAAAATATTTCCCTTTATATATGGCAGCGTTGCCAGATTGAGTGGGGAAAGAAACCGAGCTCTTTGACTGGAGGAAATTATCCATAAGTAAAAACTCATTAAGAAAATGTTTCAATTTGTTTTTCTTTGCCTGTGATTAACCAAGGCTATTTACTAATTCTGTGATTTCCCTATTGATAATTGGAATATGACCAGGTGATTGACAGATGAAAACTTTTAAACCGTCGCTGACCAAGCCCTTTGCCAAATGGAAGCCCACAAATCATCCCTGGCCTGGGCAGCTCTGTGGTGGTCGGCCATTATAGACAGGGGGAGATTATCATCAACCATAGCTCCATCTCTCTAAAACCTGTGATAAGAAAATTAACAGACCGACTAAACAGGATAATCAGATGGTACAATCGCCAAATTTGTAAATGGCCAGCAGAAAATAGGACAGTCTGACCTTCAGCAGAAACATTTGACCTTGAAATGACCTCTATCCCCAGGGCTAATAACATAGACAAATGTCACAGTAATCACTATGTAGTTAACTTTACGGTCCAATCATTTGCCTTTACCAGGAAACTTGGTCTAAAAGAGTTGATACTTTTACGTCTGACCTCACAACATTATATGTTTGATAAACTCACATTAAGGTCAAAAGTTCAAACATATTTTTGTTTTTCAATTCCCTATGATTATCCTCGTTTGTACAATTATACTTAGGAAAACTTTCGATTTCGAATACCAATCAAAATATTAAAAAAATAAAACAAAAAATGTTTTGGAAACTTGCACTGTAAAGAATTTGTTCAATCAATTATATTGCAAAATACTGTCAGATTGCGCAAGCCCCACTTTCTTAGCTTGTGTCTTATGGTTTTTTTTATTACTAAAACACATGGGCACAGAGATGCTATCAACTGTCATACAGGTTACATGATACAGTTTCATTTCCCATTTGCGGTAATGTTAACGTTTTGATTTGTGGCTAATTACCTAAATCTCGTTAAGACTTTTCCTAACCATTTTCAAATAGATCAACACATGAGAAATCATTTACAACCAAATAAAGTTGACATAGTGCATGTCGGTTTCAAGCTACACACAATTTAACATGGCTACCGCCATTTTGACAGTTTAAGGCTTACTTATTCTAGCCAAACTTTGGTATTTTAAAAATTGGGTGAACATTAAAAAAACACACACAAAAATCTGTTATCAGACATTGATTGAAAGCTTAAAGTATGTACAGTAGACCTATGTAAGTTTCAATCCAATATTCAAATAACCCAGATACCAAACTATCACTATGTAAGCTACCTTCTAGCTCCTGTATAACCGAAGTCAATTTTCATTGGCTGAGAAAACACAAACTGGGTGTTGTGACCTATAACAAGGAAATAATTCCTTGAAATTTGTCAAATTTAATAACTTTTCTTTTATTAACCAATATCAAATTGAATTTCAAAAGATCAAAGCTTTTCGGCCAGTCGTTTTGAATTTGAGAGGCAATTTACACACCCACCCCCTTCATGTTTCCAGGCTTATATTTTAAAGTTTTTCTGAGGACCAATTCAAAATGTTATTCCTCGCTATTAAAAGGTGAATCATCAAATACCCTTCAAATTTGCTGGAAATGATGGGTTGTTGGTCGTAGTTTACTGTTAGCATCTGTCCGGGTTAGAGACTGCCATAAGGGCAGAGCCAGGGGAGATAACCCACCCCACCCGTCCCAAAAATGTCTGATTTCTTAACATTTGGACTGTTTGAAAGCTAATAAAACTTCTCCAGTGATTTAAAAACTGTCCAATTCAGGGCCACAATCATGTCAGCTTACCTGTTAAGATATAAAAAGGGCAATTTGTACAGATTATATCATTTCAGACCCACAGGGAAGGGTGTGGGAGGGGGGGGGGGGTCTGGTTATTTTACATCAATAGCTAATGAGCTTGAAATAATCATTTGCTTTGAAAAATATTAATAATTCCAAGAAGTGAAATGTCACTCCTAGACCTCATTGATGGAAATGGATCACTACTGAGGCATATACAAGTATTTTACACCCTACAATAAGAGTCTTGTGTCTGCTCAAACCTAGCCCTGGTCTACAAAAGCCTGTTTTTCAGAAAAAGTGGTGAATATTTAAATTTTTTTACTGAATTCATTTATTTTATATTTCAAATATGTAGTCCAGATACAACGGCACCAAAAATGGTGGTGGTTTGAAAATTTAGAACAAAATACTTACTTTTCGCACTTTACTATAGGTTACATGATACAGTTTCATTTCCCATTTGCGGTAATGTTAACGTTTTGATTTGTGGCTAATTACCTAAATCTCGTTAAGACTTTTCCTAACCATTTTCACACCTAACACACATGAGAAATCATTTACAACCAAATAAAGTTGACATAGTGCATGTCGGTTTCAAGCTACACACAATTTAACATGGCTACCGCCATTTTGACAGTTTAAGGCTTACTTATTCTAGCCAAACTTTGGTATTTTAAAAATTGGGTGAACATTAAAAAAACACACACAAAAATCTGTTATCAGACATTGATTGAAAGCTTAAAGTATGTACAGTAGACCTATGTAAGTTTCAATCCAATATTCAAATAACCCAGATACCAAACTATCACTATGTAAGCTACCTTCTAGCTCCTGTATAACCGAAGTCAATTTTCATTGGCTGAGAAAACACAAACTGGGTGTTGTGACCTATAGCCCAGAAATGGCTGGCATCTTTTGGTCACTTAGTAACGAAGTTAAAGTCGCTACAACTGCAAAAAAAAATTTCATTAAATCATTCATCCGTTTTAATTAAATCAATTCCATGTATAACTTTACATTTCCGCGACTGGCATCACTTAAAACCATGTAATTTTCAGAAAAATAACCAAAAAATTTCAAAATCTTGTTTTAACAAAAAAAGATAAACATTGTGGTTTTTCAAGTACATGTTAATGTAACTTATTTGCAGTGGGCAAATGGTGTTATATTACACTGTATTATACTGGCATAATGACATAATATTGATATTTTTCAATTTAAAAAAAATCCTAAATTTTCGGTTAGTTTTCGTAAGGAGTGTTTTCATGTACATGTAAGATACAATGTAGCCTAGGCCTAAATTGTCTGACAGTTTCCATTCTCCAGGAGATACAGTGCTGACCATTCAACTTGAAGCAGAATCGGCAAATGATTTATTAAATTTGTTGACCGGTTAATCTTGACTGACCGGTATAGTAAAGTTGACCAGCAACTAGTTACATCTAATTCAGGGCCGTTATTAATCAATATTGGCCCTTGGTAGTCATGTGACTAGTCCAATCAACCTAAATGACCTGTCAAACAGGGGGTATTTTATCAATCTTGACTGGTCTGTATATAAGTTCCACATGTCCATTCACATTCACAAGTTGATTAAAAAATTTTTTTTATTCAGACTGGTGTGACATAGAAAACAGGGGCCTGTTTCACCAAGTAGATGTATATTTGGAGTAACTTTCTTACTAACGTATCTCTATAGTATGGGTTGCTATGGCAGTTACGTTAAAACTTACGCTAGGCTGCCTTGTGAAACAGGCCCCAGGACTGGAGTTTCCACTACCTTTGGGTATCCACTTATATACTCTAATCAGGGGCTTGTTTCAAACGACTCATAGTTGCCAACGGATGTACCATAGTGAAGAGATATGACGTCAACTCATGGCAACTGCAATTGGTCGCACTTTGCGACGGCTTCGTGAAACAGCCGCCAGGGATTTACCAGACCCTTATAACCTCCATCTCTGACCCCCATTTCCTCACTTGGACCCCAAAATTGTTGGAGCCAGGAAAAACTCTGCTCTAAAATATGTAGAAGAGTTTGGCCCTACTAGTGATTTTAAATAACTTGGAATGTCTATTTTAGTGCTCATAAAAAAAGTAACGAAATGGAAAAGATACACAAACAAAAGAGTATGCATCTCACTGCCTTAGAAGGATACACCGCTTAAAGTGGCATGAGCTGCCAAAATGTTGATATTTTGTTTACTTTTCGAACACGTTTTCAGTTCATACAGGCCACATACTGTATGTAATTTCCTCATTCCAACGCCAATCATTTAGTTTTTTGATGGCCTTCAAAGCCTCTTACTGTCATGACGATCAGAAATTATGAAAAAAGTATGAATTTTGGCAGCTCATGCCACTTTAAGTTTGTTATCATTCTCCTTTGACCTTCAGATTATTAGAAAAATAAAAAGTATTAAATCTCGGATGAAAGTCTGCAAGTCGACTTTCCGCCAAAAATGTAGCTC
Organism: Lepidochitona cinerea; assembly: GCA_963971465.1. Lineage (NCBI taxonomy): Eukaryota > Metazoa > Mollusca > Polyplacophora > Chitonida > Tonicellidae > Lepidochitona > Lepidochitona cinerea. The sequence goes on from OZ020565.1 coordinate 3,391,287, forward strand.
ATGCCACTTTAAAGGAAATTCTTTAAAAAAGGCAAACATGATATGGATTCAGTTATTTAAAAAAAAAAACAAAGCCAAACCACACATTAAGTCTTCAGCCTTTTCACTAAATGACTTTATAATATCTTAATCAAATTATACGTTGAGAGGCTTTCATTTCTCTGGGGGAAAAAATTTCCGACTGCCAGACGACTGACAAGTCTATCCTCTAGCTGGCGAAAACACAACACTTAAAATCTCATTTCCTTAATTGTGTGGTTTTTTTTTTGTTTCCCAACCCTTTTATTATTTTTTATTTGTTGAGGTTTGTGTGTGTTCTTTTAGTTTTACTCCTTTATGTATAATAAAATAACACCAATATAATCTTTTAAATCAGTTATAACAATTTCCAACTCATATCACTTTAACATTTATATATATTTATGAACACTAAAACACACAGGCACATGGAAAATCTTCTTGTCTAAAATAACCACGTAGACAAGTTTATAATTGTGTTAAAAAGGGATATGTGTCATTCAGAGCTTGCCTTTATACCCCATCATAGTTGTTATAATAAAATAAACCCACGATATTTCATTAGGTTGATGACAGGCAGGAGCTTGCGAAATATACCATGTAGTAACTGTAGCTGTCAACTGCTTTACAGCCCAGAAGTGGTTTATATCTTTTGGTCACTTACATGTACAGTGTAGTAACGTTTTGTTTTAAACTAACTTTGGCTTAGACATTCATTCTCGGTTATTTAAATTTTGTTTATTTTTCGAACACGTCATCGGTTTGTACAGGCCACATACTGTATGGATTTTCCTCATTCCAACGCCAATCATCTAGTTTTTTGATGGCCTTCAAAGCCTCTTACTGTCTCGACGATCAGAAATTATGAAAAAAGTGTGAATTTTGGCAGCTCATGCCACTTTTAATCATTCATCCATTTTAACCTTAGTCAGTACATTAATCTTTATTTACTGTATGCAGTATGATAAACATAAAACATTTGAAGACAATTACCGCCCAGCCTGATGACGTCACATAGATTTACGCAAAGCTTTCTGGGTAAAATGTACCTCCGTTCGCCATTTTGTTTAGCGGTACTCAGCAAGCTGTCACTTTTTTGGAAAACATTGATGACATAACCTGTTTTTATCCACGCATAAAATATACTCCGTTTACGTCTTCTTCTCGATACAGTATTATTTCTTCCGCCATATTTTAAAATTATGTTACGTCCCTCAATCCCCCGAAATGCTTTGCGCGTAAATTCCAAGTGACGTCATCAAGCAATCGGTCAATTGGGCAGGGAAAATCTTGTGGCCGTCCAATCCATCTACCTGTATTGTACAGGTACTGAACATGTTAAAACTGCTAATTATTTGTAACACTGTGAACAAAACCATGTCATCACTCGTTAAGATCTCGTTAATAAGTTTCAACCAGGTAGAAAATTATCAGACACACTGATATATTCATATCGACACGCTTCAGTTCAAGGTCGAACAATTTCAGCCGTGAATTAAAAAGTGTGAAACCATTCGGGCTTCTGATTTGTGATACATAATATCGGTGCTGTGAGAAATCAGTGGAGCGTGAAAAACTACGTCTAGACAAGATTTACCTCCAAAAGAAGCTTGAACATTAAATGTAAGCGTGTGGGCCTCCTGCAGTTAACATTCAGTGTTTTATTTCAAAACGGGCGAGATATTTAAAATCTTGACGACAGACTCAAATTTGAGGAAATGATTACATGTACCTAGAGGAAAACCACTTTGAGTAAAATATATATTTATGAACACTAAAACACACGGGCACAGGGAAAATCTTCTTGTCTAAAATAACCATGGAGACAAGTTTCTAATTGTGTTAAAGAGAGGTATATCATTTAGACCTTTGAGTAAAATATATTAATATATATTTTTTTAAATATATATTTATGAACACTAAAACACACGGTCACAGGGAAAATCTTCTTGTCTAAAATAACCATGTTTTTTTTTTAATCTATACTTATGTATGGTATTCGGTTTATTTATTTCAAAGACAAAAGTTCTCAATTCTGAGTGGTTTTTTTTTCTTTTTCACTGACTACAGGAATTAATACAGAAATACCAACATGAAAACAGCTTACCTATTTTCTTAGTGTATGAAAATAAAGTTAGTAGCACTGTCCCAAGAACCTTAACACGAATTTTTTTTTATTATTATACATAAATCTACGTGTATCTATCTACAGAACTTTCTATAATTGTTTTGTATAGGCAAATTACAGATGTATCCCTATTATACTAAATATTTTTTAACACTATAAAACACAGGGAAAATCTCCTTGTTTAAAATAACAATGGAGACAAGTTTCTTATTGTGTTAAAAAGGGGCTATCATTTAGATGTTTTTACCTAATCATAAGTTGTTATAATAAACCACAACGCTAATACAATTTATTTCTGTAATTCTGTCCTTGTGTATGGGCGAGGAATATATGAACATGCTGGAAAATTTTTCGTTTCTTTTTGAGCGGCATTTATTATTTTTTAAATCTAGGCCTCAGTTTTTCGTAATTACCCTCTCAGTCTGGATTAACATTCATGTATATTTGGGAAAAAAAAGTGTCTTTCGGCACCTAAGGATATTTCATTTCATCCTCGAAATATCCTTAAAATTTAACAGATTACTACGGCTAATTACTGTAGTACTACGGTGTAATCAATTTATTCTAGTTCAAAAAGCAGATTTAATTATTTTGTAGAAGAATTATACATTCATATTTTGCACTCTCTCACTGGCAATGCAGGTGTAATCAATTAATTTATTCTAGTCCAAAAACCAGATTTAATTATTTTGTATAAGAATTATAAATTAACATATGTATTAAAAAATGTATATAAAAAAATGTAATGTTTTGTGTGTCGCACTCTGAGTCTCTCTCGGACAATGGCGTTGACCAAACTGAAAACGAGGTCACATACTTCGAGTTAATGTACTTCACGATTCTTACATATCATCTGATAATAAACGGAAATTCTTTTACGACAGACAGATGAATGTTCATGTTTTATACAGTGTGTAATGTATCTATAGATCCGAACTATAAACCTTGAAATTGTCCACTCAGGCAGACAAAATCGGCCTTGTCAGCCAGACACTTAGAATAAATCTGAATCATTATCGTTCAAATTGTATACTGAAAAAAAAAAAAACGGTAAATCTTTTTTTCACTTTTAATCTTTTTTTTGTTGTATGCATAATATTTTAAAACAGCCCTGATTTGATTGATTGATTGATTTATTTATTTGGACTGGGTTGAATTTGATTGATTGATGCTTTACGCCCGATTATTTCAGTTATATAGCGTCATTGCCAGCTTTAGTGGGGGAGGAAACCGGCCCTATTGCCAGGAGGACATCCCCCGACCTTCGACGAGTACCTGGCAACTCTTCCACATACGGCAACAGAGTGAAAAATCCATTAAGAAATTTTTCAATTTTGATTTGGTCTGCGTGGGATTTAAACCCGCGCCGCATCGATGAAAGTCTGTGTGGGACTGAGGGACAATCACTCTATAAACCCACTGGATCCATCAGTGGAAGGTCTCAAGAAGATTTTCACTGTGCACTTGTGTATAAGTTTTCATAGATGTATTATATTACTATTATTACTATTATATAATAAAGAAATAGAATAGTAGAGATTTAGTAAAAAGATCACTGTGATTTAAACTGACACAGATCTACGTAAAATTCAGTCTACAGTAAACAGACCATGTATATGATCACCCGGTTGTAAACACTGACATAATAAGGGCACCTTAATGTTATTCAAACACACGATGTCTGTCCCATGTGAGTGCAAAACTTCAAATATAGAGTAACAATGTCTGCCGGGTTTCTATTGTACAATCACAGAGTTCGTTCCCCTTGGGCCTGCCCGGAGTTCATTGTATAATTGGTTACTCCCACCCATTAGCCCTGTAAAATACCGTAATAAACTACGTCTGGTTTTCGTCAGGAAAATTCCTACCCAAACCAAAACAGTCTTCAAACAAACTGTGATAAAGCGGCAATTAAAAAATTTAACAAAAATTTTTTTTTTTTTTGTAATCATTATCAGACAGTGAGGGAATTATTTTTTATATTTTTACTTTCTTTTAGAAACGAGATTAATTTAATTGCCACTTGACATTAAACAATTAAGTAATACTTTCAAAAATATCCATATCCATAACTTAAATGTGTCTGGTGATCAACTTGTTTTAAAAAATCTCAAATATCTTAAGCTAAAATACACTTTTGAATTAAAATTGTATTTGAAAAGCTTTTAACTTTCATAGAGACTACAGCGAAGTTAGTAATTAATGCGGTTTAAAAAAGGGGACAAATATCATTTGAGAAAATTAGAAATGAGGATATGAATGAAATTCGGGATGAAAAAAATATATTTCAGGTATTCTCAGAGCAATTGAAATGCCCTCCCCTGTTGTACGAGACAAATTACTGTAATCACACTGGCTGTAATTGGACTTGAAATTAACTCAAAACTTTATGGCCTAAAAAATTTGAAGTTTTATGAAACCCTGCCTTCCTACCGAAGCAAACCTGGCAACATGGCCATAAAAGTGAAATTAACTTAAGTGTGATGTCAAACATCAATCGATCATGAATAACAAGCATCAACTGAATTGGCTCCTGTCATTTTCACTCAGTCAATGGGGCTAAAGGTCGTTCAGGTCAGAGTTCACTCATGCCATAAAAGGTCGTCCAAGTTTTTTAAGGTATAGTTGTTCGGCCTACATGCGTCATTGTTTGTACAAGATACATGACAATTGGTGTTGTTACCCGTGGTTACGTAATACCTCCGAGCTTAAACAGTGCACATGTACAGTGTATGTCATTACACTCAACTGACATACATGTATTCCTACATGAGTACCTCAACAAACGATCAACCATGATCCGTCACTTGTTCGACTTTATTTCAGCCAATGAAATTTCAATATCGTTTGGTAGAATTGATGAACGAAAATTTTACGACCATGCCACCTGTTTCTAAACTCATGTCATACATATATTTGTCAAACTCATTGACTCTATTTCAGTTATAGTTAGCGTGGATTTTTAAAGTCAACCTGTTAGTTACAAATAAATAGGTTTTTTAAATATCGACTTTTTCTTATATTATAAATTAATTGTTATAAAATCACATAAAACTATGAAACCAGGCTCTACGGAGAGAAAGGTTCCCTTAACAGATATTAATTAGCTCAGTTTTTAACTTTTTTAATCAAACCTGAGCGACTTTAGCAAGTCAATTTGAAGATGAATTTGATGAAGATTTTTTCGATTCCTTACATGGTTTTTTAATTTTTTTTTTAATTTTTGTAAGAAGTTGTTTTCAAATTTTTCAAGAGCTTGTGTATTCAATAATTAATTTAAAGACATGTATTTTGTCTTAGTTTCAGTATTTTAATTGGGAATGACCTTGGCAATGCTAGCATGGGTTGAACTAAGTTCTTAACTGCTAACTGTGGAAGTGAAAATTGTCCCATGACCTGAGGTGATATTAGCGTCACAGTTAAGACGAGACGACAGGTAGGGCAACAACGAAGATGTTATTACCCTCCCTCGGTGTTTGCTCTTTGTCTGCTGTCGTTTTTTAAACTCAGACTAAAAGGAAAACTCTCTAAAAATCACACTCTTCAAATTAGATTGTTTGGCTTTACATGAACATCTTGGATTATTTGCTAGATTGATTGATTGTTTGGTGTTTTACGCCGCGCTCAAGATTATTTCACTTATATGGCGGCATTGCCAGTTTTATTGTGGGAGGAAACCGGGCTCTATGCCCGGAGGAAACCCACAAGCTTCAGTTGGTAACTGGCAACCATCCCACATGGGTCGGTAGATTTGCTAGAACTAGTACATGAAAACATACTTCCATTTTAGCACGAATGAAATAAAATAAAAATGATAAATAAAATTTTTAATCAAATTAATTTAAAAAAAATGATTTCTAAAAATAAAAAAATTTGAAATCTACATGTATTTATTACAATACATGTAAATGTTTTGATATTAAAACATAGACAAATTTTTTTATAGTGTTTCGAAAGCAAGCTGCAATCATCATCACTCAGGGAAATTACTGAATTAGTGTCGGTTATTTACTAAAACATAGACATATTAACAGAGTTACCATCTAGTTTTTATATGAATACTGGGTGATAATTTAACAATTTTGTTTGTAGTAAAAACAAGCTTGTATTTCTAATACCGGTACATCTGAAGAAAAAAATCTGATAGAACTATGATAGTATTAGTTAAACGCCACTCACTAAAAGACACTAACTAATAAAACTCAGAACTATGATGATCAGTTAATTAAATTAAAACACACCTGATAAAACTATCAGTTAACTTATTAAATTAAAGCACATTCTTAATAAAGATTTTGAGGTTTCTTCTCAAAGTTTTAGATAATTCTTCATGAGTTGTTTTGTTTGCTCATGTTTAACAATGAGAGATTCTGTTAAGGTGGATTTTTATATAAAGAAGAAAATGTGTAAGAAACTGAATGTCATGTTTAAGAGGTCATCACCATGGTAACCAAATGCCGAACATTGAGTCCAGTTTTAAAGGTCTCATAAAAAAGTATTAAATTTAAATGAAGATATATAAAATTGATTCAGATGAATTCAGTGCCTGGGAAAACGGCCTTGTTTCCTTTGTTAAAATTAAAAACCAAGAGAAGAGGAAAAAGAAAAATTGAGTGCTCATGATCAGTGAGCAGTTTATATTTTATAGTTTAGTACAGTCTGGGTTCCCTTGCAAGCCATCCAAGAAAATGTCCCGCCCAGTCACAAAACAATTATATAGGGTGCAAATCTACATATATAAATATCCTAGGTTTAGTTTATTACAACAATTTATGGTGGGGTATAAAGGTCTAAATGATATACCTCTTTTTAACAAAATTAGAAACTTGTCTCCATGGTTATTTTAGACAAGAAGATTTTCCCTGTGCCCTTGTGTGTTTTAGTGTTCGTAAATATATAAACACTTACAAACAGGTTTCTTCAATCAATCATTTGAAAAATGTTTAAAAGTTAACCACTCACTAACTCATCCATCCATCAACCTTAATATCTTAAATACATTGAAGGAAATTCCACGTAAACTGTTTATTCCTAAAGGCTAAATTTTTCTATAACAGGATTTCTTATACTGTTATAAACAGTGTTCGAATTCAACGGAAATAAGTTGTCTGTTCAGATATCAGTGGCAAATGTTCTTGTTTTTGAGTAAAAACAAAAGTTTGAAAACTGACCTTTTCCAGGTACACATTAGTGAAGCTAGTTTTAAGAAAGTGAAGTGGCATGAGCTCACAAAATATTGATATTTTCTTCGTAAAACAGAATTTGAAAATAATTGGGTATTTATTGAAAGACGTGTGACTCAGAAGCTTTTCCATGCTACATGTACTTATCTCGAAAATGGATGTTTAAGTACGGTAAGAATTCCGCTAATTCAAGTCCGCAAAAGCACTCTAAAAGTTTGAGACGTCTTACCTGCATGGAGCGACCGATAATCCTATCGAGCAATTGCTATTGTTGTTGTTTTAGACCAAACGTGGCAGAAAGCAGTCTAATAATTTGTTATCTTCACATTGCTCGTCCTTGAATTAGCGGAATTCTTACCGTAGTGTTTAAAAAGCTTATAATGAATGAACATCCGTCTTGGTTATTTCAATTTTGTTTATTTTTCGGACACTATTTCGCTCATACAACACACAGAGACACAGACCGTACAGATTTTCCTCATTCCGACTTAGATCATTTGAATGACTTTTAAAGTATCTAACTGTCGCGACAATCAGAGTTTTAAAAAAAATTCAAATTTTGGCAGCTCTCTTTAAGTTATATCTCACAACGAGCAATTCATAGATTTATGGGGAGATATTACACTAGTCTTATCACACAGGACATTGGGTACTAGATTTATATTTACACAGACTCCTTAATAAATGTTTGTTTTAACCAACAGTTTGTTTGCACACAGTTGGACTTCAGAATTAAGGCTTATTTGTCTTTGTTTCTAGAAAGATAAGTCATAAAAAGGTGCAGTTGAACTAAATCTTAATGCGTCCATAAGAATTATCGGCCCACTGCCCTTTAGGTCTGTAGGAGGCCTCCGTGGCTCAGTCAGTAAGAGTAATAGTTTCTCAGTCAGACACAAGCCTTCCATCGACGCAGTGTGCCGCGTGGGTTCACCAGTCGGAGCAAATACATTTTTTTTTACCTCGATCAACATATGTGGAAGAGTTGCCCAGTATCTATTTGATCCACTGATTGATTGATTTTTTTGGTTTCTATGCCGTGCTCAAGATTATTTCACTAATATGGTGGCGTTGCCAGTTAATTGTGGGAGGAAACCGGGCTCTATGCCCGGAGGAAACCCACGATTTTCCGGTGGTAACTGGCAACCATCCCACATAGGTCGGTCAAGTGAAAACCCAGTCAGAAAATTTTCCAATTTTTTTTGGACTGAGTGGGATTCGAACCCGCAACCCATTGGTGGAAGGCTGTTCGGATCGAGCATCCAACGCTCTACATACTGAGCCACAGAGGCCCCCTTGATCCACTGAACAACTTAACATAATAAAGTAGTAAGGAAACTCCGTAAATATTCATGGTGTAATCTCAAGTTACCCAGTACTTCCTGAACATCGGGGGATTCCTCCAGGCAAGTAGCCTAGTTTCCTCCCCTTTTAAACCTGGCAATGCTACAATATAAGTAAAATAATCTTGAATATTCTACACCTCTAGATTTTGGAAACCGGACTTTCCTGAAGCGATCCTGCCTTTTGTTTTTTAGGATTGTGGCCCTTTGTATTGTCAAATTTGATTGGAAAAGATATATACAATGCAGTCGTTTCAAATAATGTTCCATGGTCTTGATTTTGGCATGATTAATAAATGGACTACAAAAGCATGAATAAATAATCATGTTATTCAAATGCAATTTGGATCATTGAACACTATTAGTCTAATTGACTTTTATAGGATGAATGGATCTATGTTTTATCCAATCAAATTTATACATTTTGTCTCAAAGGGAATTCAACCAATCAGATTATTTCTAAAGTCAGAAAGTCACCAATCAGAATCAAGCTGAAGTTTCTATGATAAAGAAGAGAAGAAGAGAACTGTCCAGTAAAAGTGGATTATTTTAAATTATTCATAAGACGGTTTGGTCAACAAAAACAATTCCAAATCACCACTTGATTACAGTACAGGCTTCATCAAAAGCTCATTTACATAAAATGAATATATTTATAAAGAAACTGAACCTAATCCTATGGTTAGAGCTATTTAAAAGCGGCTAAAATTTTTAAATTTAAATTTTTTCAAAATCTAAACTGGATTTACTAATTGATTTTTACGCCACACTCAAGATTATTTCAATTACAAGGCGCATTGCCAGGTTTAGTGGACGAGGAAACAAGGCTCTTTGCCCAGAGGAAACCCCCAACCTTCGACCAATACCTGGCAACTCTTCCACATACAACAATCAAGAGCGAAAAATGGGCACTATGTCCACCCAGAGGAAAATGGGCCCTATGACCACCTAGACAAAAATGGGTACTGTGCCCACCTAGAGGGAAATGGTCCCTATGCACACCCAGAGGAAAATGGGCCCTATGCACACCCAGAGGGAAATGGGCCCTCTGCCCGACCAAAAGGGAAATGGGCCCTATGCGGACCCAGAGGAAATGGGCCCTATGCACACCCAGAGGGAAATGGGCCCTCTGCCCGACCAAAAGGGAAATGGGCCCTATGCGGACCCAGAGGAAAATGGGCCCTATGCGCACCCAGAGGAAAATGGGCCCTATGCCCACCCAGAGGAAAATGGGCCCTATGCTCACCCAAAGGGAAATGGGCCCTACGCCCAACCAAAAGGGAAATGGGCCCTATGCGGAACCAGAGGAAAATGGGCCCTATGCCCGACCAAAAGGGAAATGGGCCCTATGCGGACCCAGAGGAAAATGTCCCTTATGCCCTGACCTAGAGGAAAATGGGCCCTATGTCCACCTAGAGAAAATAGATCTAGATGCCCACCTGACCTAGAGGAAAATGGGCCCTATGTCCACCTAGAGAAAATAGATCTAGATGCCCACCTGACCATTGGGGGGTAAATGTCCCTTATGCCCTGACCTAGAGAAAATAGATCCTATGCCCACCTCACCATTGGGGGTAAATGTCCCTTATGCCAACCTAGAGAAAATAGATCCTATGCCCACCTGACCATTGGGGGTAAATGTCCCTTATGCCAACCTAGAGAAAATAGATCCTATGCCCACCTGACCATTGGGGGTAAATGTCCCTTAAGCCCCAGTCCCATATAGGCCCCGGATAACCCCGGATTAGTCCGTAGCGATCCGGGGTCCGATTCGTTACTTGGCCGGAATGGTCCGGAATGGTCCTTGTATGCCCGGGATGATCCTTGGGCATCCGCCAACGTCCTGGGGGTAGTCCCGGAAGTTTTTGACTGTCAAAAACTTCCGGGATGATCCGTGACGAGCGTTCATCCGTAGTCATCCTGGACAAACCCGGGACACATCCTGGAATCCGCCGGGTAGGTCCGTATCGGTCCTGGAAGGTCCGTGAAGCCGCCTGCATGGTCCTGGACGATCCGAGACAGTCCGGGAAGGAAAAATACATGCAGGGTCATCCCATTTGACATACGGACTGTTACGGAATGTTCAGGACCATGCCGGCGGCTTCACGGACCTTCCAGGACCAATACGGATTCTAAATGAATTTCATGTTTTACAGGCCGAAAAGATCCGGGGTCACATCCGGGGTGGTCCTGGACTTTGCCTGGATGATCCTGGACTCTACCTGGATGGTCCGGGACGATCCTGGACTCTGCCTGGAAGGCCCGTTACTCTACCGGGACTATCCGGGCCGGTATGCAACTGAGAGGAAATCTTGCATTTTTTCGTGGTCCGGGACGAAAATCATCCCGGATTAGGTCCCGGCAGTCCGTGATAGATCCGGTGCTTCAGATCCGGGGTGTCCCCATATGGGACTGTAGCTTTATGCCCTGACCTAGAGGAAAATGTCCCTTATGCCCTGACCATTGGGGGTAAATGTCCCTTATGCCCATCTAGAGGAAAATTGGCTCAGTGGCATCTATGTCCACCTGTAGAAAAAATGGGCTAAATGTCCACCTAGGGAAAATGGACCTTATTCCCACCTAGGGAGAATGGACCCTATGCCCACCTACAGGAAAATAGGCTCAATGTCCACAATATTGAATTGATAACAGTTAATATGAACTGTGTTATTAAAGGTCAGAGTCCTTTTTAAAAATATTATAAACTTATCGCCATCCAAAAACTTACATGTTAAATGTAAAACAGGGTCATCTCTGTTAAGGACAGGGTTTACTAAACTGGTTTTAATGTCTCTTTTTATCTTGTCAGTTAGCATTCATAATATATCAATGGTTTACATGTAGGTGACTCACTTTGAAAATTTATGAATTGCACTTTCCACCCCAGGCCAGTAAATAAGAAATAGGGCATTAAAAATGAATTAAACTCTACGTTTTTCTCAGGTAGTATTTTTCAATACTGTTTTATCTTTTAGACCAAAGTAATAGTTTTTATGTAATTGTATGTCATTGGGGTTGGGCTTCAGGTTTCATTAGAATTATTTTACAAGACATGATTTAAAGTGGCATGAGCTGCCAAAATGTTGATATTTTGATGTTAAAACAGAATGTTGAAATTATCGGCTATTTTTCTCAAGACGTATAATTCAGAAGCTTTTTAGTGCTTCTAGTCTCCCAAATGTACGACAAAGTATTGTTTAGAACTAACGTTGGCTTAGAATGAATGAATGGTCGTCCCGGTTATTTAAATTTTGTTAACTTTTCGAGCATGTTTTCGTACAGGCAACATACTGTATGGATTTTCCTCAGTCGAACGCCAATAATTTAGTTTTTCGATGGCCTTCAAAGCCTCTTACTGTCGTGACGATCAAAAATTATGAAAAAAGTGTGAATTTTGGCAGCTCATGCCACTTTCTGAGAGAGGCATCAGGTGACATATCATGATATGTCTTTGTAAAAAAAAAAACAAATGAAGAAGAATTAAGAATATTTGGTGATATTTTTTCTAAGAAGTAGGAATCAGAGGTTAAATTCCTTTGATATAACGAATATGATTGGTTTACATGTAGTTTACAACGACCAAAATTGATAGGGTTCAGTCTCAGTCTACCGATGTTCTTGCCATAGTTAAATTGCGTAGCCATTGTCAATGTATTACAAAAGAACTCCACAAAAATCTACTGACAAGGTCTAAGCTCCTGTCAGTCATCAACTTAATGAACATAGACTGATCCAGAGACATTTTGATACCTGTATACAGGTATGGGCGCCCAAACTCACAAGCAAAAAATCCGCCCAAATTCTTAAAACCATCAGATTTTAATGTAAAAATAGCATTTAATGTTGAATTTTGGGCCAGAGATGTTGTTTTTATCTTATTGTTGGAACATTTTGAACCGAAATGGTATGCCCAAATTTTCCCTGGATCAGTCCCTGATGAAATACCATAGGTTTACTTTATTACAACAATTTATGATGGGGTATAAAGGTCTAAATGAAATACCTCTTCTTAAATCAATTAGAAACTTGCCTCCATGGTTATTTTAGACAATAAAGATTCCACCTGTGCCCGTGTGTTTTAGTGTTCATAAATATATTCAGACACAAAGAAACATAACAAATCATAGCTCGACAGTTAAAACACTTTGTACATATGAGACATCCCCAAAACAATGATTGATTGATGTTTTAAGCCACACTCAAGATTTTTAAACTTATTTGGTGGTTTTGCCAGGCTTAGTGGTGGATGAATCCTGGCTTTTCACACGAGGAAATCCCTGACTCTCCAACATGCGCGATCTGGTGAAGAAATCCACTCGGAAATTTCTCAGTTTTTTTATTTGGCTTATGTGGGATTTGAACCCGCAGCGCATCGATGAAAGGCTTGGGGAAGACTGAGTGATCCATTTCCTAAACAATGAAGACTGACAATGAATACGTGATCATAAAAAATGGTTTATGAACTGGTCAATTTTGCAACTTTGAAACGTCAAATTAATATTTTGTGAACAGGTCAATTTCTGTAATTTTGAGATGGTCCCCTTACAATGAAAGGTGGTATCATACAGAGTACTCAGTAGGTTTGCTTGGGGTGAGTGGGTCATAGAACACTGCACTGGTAGGACCAGTTATGGCTTATACAGTATATATATAAGCTAAAAGTAGAAATAAGGTTGACAGATAATCTATTTGACTGGCCTTAGTCTTACATACATGTATATATTTATGAACACTAAAACACACGGGCACAGCGAAAATCTTCTTGTCCAAAATAACCATGGAGACAAGTTTCTAATTGTTAGACCGTTATGCCCCATAAATTGTTGTAATAAACTAAACCTATGATATTTCATTAGGTTGACGACTGACAGGAGCTTAGCCTTGGTCAGTAGAATTTTCTGGCATCCTTTTGTAATACATTGACAATGGTTACGCATCTGACTTAACTATGGCAAGAACATCGGTGGACTGAGATTGAACCCCATACATTTTGGAAATAAACACTGAAAATGAGATTGTCCCTGCTTTTACATGTACACAACCAAATGAGCCTCCACAACTGGAAATAACACGTTTTGAATATTATTCAATGGAGATCTTTTGAACAAACTGGCCCAAAACTGGGATAGCTAACCGTATGCTTGCAAACACATGTGCAGGGTTTAATAAAGTCCAAATTGTTCAGGCCGTAACCTTGAGTATTAAGTTACTGCAAAGTGGAAATGAGTATTTAAGTTGCCAGAAATTGAATATTTCCCTACTAAATTAACTGCAATTCAGTTTTTATGGGACTAAATTGAGTTTTTCAGCTAATTTTGAGGCTGATATTCGATCTCAAAAATTGACTGCTTGTAAACACATGTGTTAACTGGCTTCCAGTCATGCAGATTTCCTTTCACTTCAGTCCATCTCTGGTTTAAGATGAGAAATTCTGCCAGAGGGTTTGAAATTTACCAGTGTCCTGGTTATACCAGAAAGACAAACGATGCAACTTCCTGGAGGGATCCCATTTACATATTATACCATGTATTCAACGCTAAGCTTGCCATGGTAATTCTGAGGCTGAACGAAGGCATATTAAAACTCTTATTGGGCCCCAGATATTAACAAAAAATCAACATGTTTGATGTCACAAATGCACATTCATAAAAACACTTATTGGGCCCCAGGTATTAACAAAACATCTACATGTTTGACGTCACAAATGCACATTCATAAAAAAACTTATTGGGCCCCAGATATTAACAAAATAGATATGATGTGACCCTTCTTCTAATCAGATGGGGCCCCCAACATATTGTGAAAGAGGGGTCAACTCTGCCTACAGCTAAATAGACCCCTTTGCAGACCAAGGGATTTCACGATAACGATCGGTTCCGGTAGCCTGTTGTTACTGTTGCTCTAAAACTACGGAAACGGAAAACTGTTACCCATCATGAAAGCCAGTATATAGCATGATGTATAACGAAACTAGCATCGGTACCGGTTGGTTCCCAGCATTTCAATATTTCCGGAACCGATTTAATGTTTCAGACTGACTTTGTAGTATATATTAATGCACACACCTCTTTATAACAATACCCCCCAAAAATGCAGACAAAAATGCCAAATGTCTAACAGTACTAAATAAACACCAGCTCCCAACTGAGCACCTCCACCTTATACATTGTAGGTTTTGTAAACATGTTTATTGTAACATTCCGTCCCAATTATTTTTTTTTTTAAAGATATGTTAAAGGGGCATGAGCTGCCAAAATGTTGATATTTTGACGTAAACACAGAATGTTGAAATTATCGGCTATTTTTCTCAAAACGTATAATTCAGAAGCTTTTTAGTGCTTCTAGTCTCGAAAATGTACGATAAAGTATTGTTTAAACTAACTGTGGCTTAGAATGAATGAATGGTCGTCCCGGTTATTTAAATTTTGCTACTTTTCGAACACGTTTTCGGTTCGTACCGGGCACCTACTGTATGGATTTTCCTCATTCCAACGCCAATCATTTAGTTTTTCGGTGGCCTTCAAAGCCTCTTACTGTCGTGACGATCAGAAAGTATGAAAAAAGTGGGAATTTCGGCAGCTCATGCCCCTTTAAGTTAAAGTTATGTTATGCCATACTTTGTAAATCCCAAAGTCGAGCAATAAAACTGAATTGAATTGAAACTAGATGGAAAGAATGTTTTGACTGAAATGTTACAATGTACATTTAAAATTAATGGGTTAAATATTGTGTAATTTGCTTAAAAAGATGATGCAAAAAGAGTCATTCTCCTTCAGAGGACAATGATACAAAGGTTAACCCTCGCACAACCAGAAACAATCAGGTTGGTGAAATTAGACACTCACTGGTTCAAGCTTTATGAATCTATCTATAGACAAATTTGTCAATTCTTTTGGAAGCTTTTTTGATGCAGAATAATTAAATAATATTTACATGTAATTCATAAAATTTTAAATTATTAAAATATTTGTGATAAAGATAGGAAAAATATTAAAATAACTTTGATCAATCTGGTTGAAAAAAGGGACATTCACAAAAGTGTTTATCACCTTTTGAAGGGAAAGGGTTAAAATAACAAGGCTGTCAAACTACTCAACCCTTTTCCACATTACAGAGAACTCTCTAGAAATATACTACAATAAATCTCCAAATAATTCATAAACTTTTAGGCACAAAATTCTATAACATACATGTAAGCAGATTAAAAAGCGCAAAAAAAAAATTACGGAATTAAATTCAGTTTTATATTAACTTTAGCTGTTTAACTTTAAAATATACTATATATCATAATTTAACAGCTCTGATCTCTGAATCAAGTATAAATAGATCTATTCTAAGATACAAAATTCTAACATCATCAAACGATAAAATAAGCTCTGTTTTTTCTTGGTTTGTGTTGCTGTTAATGGCCTAAACTTTGACTGCCGATCATTCAAAGGTCGAAAATATTTTTTAATCAGTTTTTGTAGCATTGTATGGAGAGAGATTTCATTATTAAATAAGAAAGTTATTTAAGATCTAGTAACTGTATAAATAAACTCATGTTACAGTTACAACATTCTAGAGTCACCAAGCAGTTAAAAAGAAAACCCAACTTTGACTACATACGGAGTGTGTAACAGTCAGGAACATGTTACCTGTACCTGACGTTACAATGACAGAGATGACGTTTTTTTCCAAACTGTAACAAGCACAACCATAGACTGATCCAGAGACATTTTGATACCTGTATACAGGTATGGGCGCCCAAACTCACAAGCAAAAAATCCGCCCAAATTCTTAAAACCAACAGATTTTAATGCCAAAATAGCATTTAATGTTGAATTTTGGGCCAGAGATGTTGTTTTAGACTTATTGTTGGAACATTTTGAACCGAAATGGTATGCCCAAATTTTCCCTGGATCAGTCCCTGACAACGCTTTCAATATCATCAGAAACATTAAAAATATTCAACTGTCAGATAGTATACATACACAGTACGTTAACTGCTGGAAGAATTTCGGTGTCTATTTTATTCCATATTATGTCAACATATAGTCTTTTGACAAATCATTAATTCATGGAAAAGTTGAATGATGTTATCTTTTACACCTGGCCTGACCATAGTTATTACACTTTATACGTAGTTCACGATTTAAATGCAATGAAATTAGATTTAGAACAAGGGAGGAAACCTGGTTCTATGTCCGAGGATGTCTGGTTCTTTAATTGCTACGTATAGCTTTAAAAGATTTAATACTTTCTCACGGATCCTTAGAATAATTGAATAGTCATATTAAAGTTTATAATATTACATGGAACATCTGATTTTAATTTTGTCAATTAGAGATGGTCCCTATGAAGGTGCTGTTTCAACACTACAGTGAGACTCCACTGGTAATATTGATCAACAACCCTATGCTTGTTACATTAATCTTACCAAATACAAAACAATAGGCTCATAATATTTTGCTATCTGTAGAACAATAATTAAACAATTAATAATTAAAAAGATCAAACCATCTCGTTAATCACAATCTATCTCATATATTAAAGGGGCATGAGCTGCCAAAATGTTGATATTTGGACGTCAACACAGAATGTTGAAATTATTGGCTATTTTTCTTAAGACGTATAATTCAGAAGCTTTTTAGTGCTTCTAGTTCTAGACTCGAAAATGTACGATAAAGTATTGTTCTGAAGTAACTTTGACTTAGAATGAATGAATGATCGTCCCGGTTATTTAAATTTTGTTTACTTTTAGACCACGTTTTCGGTTCGTACAAGCCACATATTGTATGGATTTTCCTCATTCCAACGCCAATCATTTAGTTTATCCATGGCCTTCAAAGCCTCTTACGGTCGTGACGATCAGAAATTATGAAAAAAGTGTGAATTTCGGCAGCTCATGCCTCTTTAAGGATTTACTAAAGTCAAAATACAAAGGACAACTTGACTGTTTTGGCTGTAATAGTAAAACCACTCCATAGTAGAATTTAATGTAAGGATTGCGGCAAGAAAATCTTAAATCCTGAAATAAATGAAACTAAAATATAATTTGAAAGTGAATCAAATATATACATTGCATGAGCCATGATATGAGAACATTATTGATAAATGGGTTTGAAACAGAAGATATAGGCCTAAAGCAAAACCTGCAAAATTAAAATGTAATCCTAAAAAAAATCTGAAGTTCAAGAACGGCTAAAAAAATTACGGATAATGATCTGTGGCAGCAAATGATAATAACGGTCCTAAACTTACTTGTCATACTCCTTATTGTCTTGTTCGCATCGACCATCTTGTAAGGCCTTCCAGTTTTTCCCATGTTTGCACGTAGTTAGTAAAACTATATCCTTCCCATTGTGTATATGGTATAGAGCGTTCCGAGTTTCGGAACCAATTCCGTTTAAGTAACGTTTACCTTTAAAAGCTAAAAGGTATTGTCTAGTTGCATATGGCGGCATAATATTTGAGGATAACTGTTGGAAATTTTCGCCCCCTTTTTGTACGAGGTCACGTCCAAATAAAGGAATAGAAATATCAAAATTTGGTCTAAATTTCCCCGATGATATACTGGCTTTGGCTAACATAGCTTGCCCTAAATTAAAGCCCAGTTCTTCCGTATAGTCCGGCCAGGTACCGGAATATAAATTGAAAATAATATGATTTTTCCCGTTCATTTTTTTCCACAAAGGTAAACTGTCAATTTTAGATTGGATATCCTTATTGTAATCTTGACTAAGCACATCCCTATCAATGGTATCTACAGCTAGGACAAATATACAAGCTTCGTCAGGGTTGTCCGTGAAATATTTCGATTCTCGAATACTAGTAAGAACCTTCCGATATGTAGCAGAAATTGGTTCCAATTCGGGGTAAATATACACTTTGAAGTCAACCGATTTTTGACACAAGCTAAAATCGAAGCATGTTTCCATTCGACAATTTGCGAATTCCTGAGATGAAGCCTCCGCCTGCCGACGGTGCCTTGGTGACACATGCAAGTCCATCGAGAAATCTTGCTCACCCCGATCCAAGAAATATCTGAATTCTGCATTTGTGCCACCGTCGGTAGGAATTTGTACGCCATGGTGTTTCGGAAAGAGATTATAATACCCAACAAGCAGTAAAATCCCACATGACGTCACTAATAAGTAGCGCTTTTTGGCCTGCATTTAACACTGATCCTCAACCACTATTCTGTCTCATTGTGAAGCAGATCGAAGGGGATCAGACCATCATAAACTTGTAAAATACCCGCTCCGACGTTCACAAACAAACAGGCCTGCCGCCATCTTAGTTTCTGACAGACACATGTGTGTAGCCGCGGTTTCGTGACAGCCCACTCGCAGTTTTCGCTCTAGACTATCCTATGTTTTAAAAATCATAAACATCTGTCAACTAGAAGTGTACTTGACAAACTCAAATCAACACATAACTACATTTCCGGACGAAGTTTTCAACTTATTTTAAAATGTTCCGTTTTTGACACCTTTGTGGAGACTTTCGGTGACCTCGAAACTGCTGTGACGTCACAAGGTGGTTGGTCTGAAGTGCGAGGAAATGTAAATAGACAGAAACAGAAATAGACAAGAACTTTTCGTACATTTTTTGTCACGTGTGGCCACGAAATTGACACAAAATCAAGTTTAACCACTAAGTTTGATAATAAAAAAAAGAAATTGGATACTACATTTTAATAAACACGGAAATATAAGCCCAGAGTAAACCGGAAAAAAGATATTACGATATTAATATTTTAAAAATGTATCAATTTGCATTCAGTCATTCGATAAAAACGTATTTTTTGTTCCAAACATTATATACTTTTGTAAACTGCAATGAACTTTAACAGGGCGATAACGACGAAACCTAACCATCAGTCTACTAAGCATATTCAAACTACCAAAATCCGACTCGATAATTATTTTATATTACAGCACGCCATACTGAATATTATTAGGCCCCTATTATTAATATAATTAAATTATAAATCAAACCGGTGGTGAATTAATGCCCATTTCGCATGTACATGTTTATAGGTCTACCCTACATTGTCATTTCCGTCACGTAAGACAGCCTTTCGTGAAATAGATTACGCGCACAAAAAATTCCACATAATTCTATTGACTATATAAAGCCACAAACTGGTCTTTATTACAACAACCAATGATTGGGAATGGTTTTTAGTTTTCATAAATATAATCAGAAATTTATTAGATTATGTTTATTTGTTAGTGCATTGGCCTATAACAGTTTGCTTTCAAACATGTATGTAGATGTAGCCTACACAAAAATCATACAGTCTAACTCGTGTTATATAAAAAAGTAAATATCAGGCTTTACACTGGATGAAAATATCCAATCAGAAGTTGTAAGGTGTCAAGCATCGTCGGAACCCACGATTAAAACTCACGGTCACTTGTTGGGAATTTATCCCTGGGCATCCCTGGATGGGTGCCCAGCCGATCCATGGATCCACGCCCGTTTTACTAAAACCGTGGGCCGTTGCCCAACGATGACATGTCGGGCCTACAATTAAGAGCAAGTATATGGGGCATGCGCCGACCATGTATACCAAACTGTTGATTTCATGATACAAGGTGATACCCAACAAAGAGCTTTGCAGGTATATACCTGTATCCCCACCCGCACCTCCACCCCTGCCCCAACCCCACCCCAGTAGTCTGAATCACACTCAGAGCAAATAAGAATTGAAAAGTGGATATTTCACGCGGTCGCCGTAGGCCTATGTGGAAGAGTTGCCAGGTAGGCCTACTTGCTGAAGGTCGGGAACCCAAGGAATGAGTTTCACCTGGCAACGGCACCATACAGGCCTAAGTGAAATAATTTAGTGCGACGTGAAACATCAGTCAATCAGCCGCCCCTGTAAAGCTCCAATATTAAAGGCCCTTAATGATGCGACCAAGGAATATAAGCCGTTATATGGGTCTAGGCCTGCATCATCTTGACAGTGACATCAAATAATTAATCAATCCTTTCTGGTACCAATTATGAACCCATAAACGGTTGATTTTGGTTTGGGTACTTTTGTGTGGACATATATTCAGGCCGATTTTCTGGAAACGATCAATCTAAACTAGGGATTGATCCTACTGCGATTCGTTGAGTACCATATCTCGTGTTGAAGATCTCGTAGAATGGCATGAGATCTCGATTGGGAAACGATTAAGAAACTTATAATGACGCCACGCGAAATATTATATGTTATTAATCGAGTGTTTTCCTATTGCCTTGGTATTGGCCTGAGGGTGGTCAATACCACCACCCGAAGGCCAATACCAAGGCAATACGTAAACACTCGATTCATAATATTTTTATTAATAGACTGTGGAAGTTATTTCCATTTGTTTGTTGGATGCCTTAAACAAATTGACGCCCGACCTTGTTTTTCTTTCCGTGTTTTTGTTCCTGCATGGATAAGTATAGAGAAGTTTCTTCCTCTTGAGCTGTACTGAAACGGCAATCGGATTCTCTTACAGTAGGCTTTTCTTGCAACTTTAATATCCTGTCAATAAGAGCTTGTACAACGCACTCTGGTGTAGACATTTGATATCAACATTTGTCGTCTGTTTCTGTCAAACTCTGAGACGTCACATGTTAATTGCGTCTTTCAGCCGCACTCCGTGAACTCGGCCAATATGACTTGAACTCGGCCAATATGACTTGAACTCGGCCAATATGACTTGAACTCGGCCAATATGACTTGAACTCGGCTAATACAGCCCTACGGGTTATACGAATTTGATTTGTCTGCTGATATTACCCGGCCACGAAGGTCGTATTCGGGTAATAACTTGCACAGTCAATTAATAATACGGGATATATGACGAGGGGTGTTGTAACTTGTTTGTAGTCATGCCTTGTATAACAATACGCATGCCGTGGATGCCTATATAGGCCTACTTTTCTGGCTGCATGTGGAGAATGCTTACTACAAGCCATGTTGATTCTTCAGTATATCCCAGTGACGTCATCAAGCAACCGGTCTATAATTGACGGCGAATGTCGTTCGAAAACAAGTTAATTTACAAAAATCAGCCCCAGTGAACAAACCGCTTAAAGCACGATTGGAACTGTGGGCATTTATTATAATTCCATGCATTTTTTTTATATCGATGAAACTGAACTTAGTTCGAAAATATGGCTCAGTTTTATCCCAGAAGGGATCAAAGCGGTAGCAATATAGCCTATAATATTTGATATGTTCTCATGAGTTACCTCCCTTGCTTTTTGGCTTTGTTAGTTTTTAGCTCTAACTTCAGGGAGTGTAGACCTATGTTTGATTCTCACCACCATAGAGACCGATTGCTCCTGTTATACCTGCACGCATGCGTGGCAACGTCGATATACGGGAAATAATATATTTTCTTGAAAGGGCGTAGTTTTTACGTAACTATCATGATAGTAGGCCTAACGTACGGTGTGTATCTTTACTCTATGTACAGTTTATGGGTTGTCATAACCGTTACGTAAAAACTTTGTGAAACAGGTACCTGATAGTGATATTTAAAATGTGTTACTTGGTATATCTATTTAGGATCACTAAAACACACGGGTATACAGGGAAAATCTTCTTGTCTAAAATAACCATGGCTATATATTTATATGCATACAGCCATGTATTAAAGGATAAATATAGAATATTTACCCCCAGTTCCCCTAAATGGCCCCCCTTCCCCCCAATCCCATCAATAGGAAGAAAAAAAAAACACATTCGTGTAAAAAGTCGGAAAGGAAGAGGGGATTGCCTGTACGGTATACATTCATTACAGAATGTTTAGACTAAATAATTGATCGTGGGTATATCACACAGTGACATATGTTGTTGTGACTATATATTAAACGACAGGATGTTTGCTTGGATAATTTATTATATAAGTATATTATATTACAACTTTTTGGGGATATATTTGTGATTTATCGGAACACTCTCCCTGTGTAAACACATCTGACTATTCTATAGATTTACAATATATTGCAACTTTTGGGGATATATTTGTGATTTATCGGGACACACTCCTTGTGTAAACACATATTTTCTGTTGTATGGGTTTACAATACAGCGGTATAGTTTTAAGTAGGCCCTACTTATTGAAAGCTGGTTCAAATATCAATGTCTGGACAAGCCATGGCGAGTTTGTCTTTTTTCAGTGTGGTTGCATAAATTGATTTTAGACACAGTATGTTTGTCTTTGAGTTGTTTTTAAAAGGGCATCGTGGGTATGAGGCAAATAAAAGAAGAAAAAAAGATTCCGACATTTTACTGTCGCACCCATATTGTGAAGGTGTTGGGATGACCAATGGTAAACTTCTTTCCTCTGGCCGACGGATAGCTAGTTTGCATGCTTTACAGTTAGTTTATTTTAATTTCTGAGATTAACTTTTAAATCAAGTCCCCATATAAATATTAAAGCCCACTTGCCGCCGTAGTCTGTTTAAATTTGCTAAGAATACTAAGTTACATGAGCTTACTACGACTAATACCACTAAACTTAAACATAGGACACATAAAATATGTCTAGTTAGCTTTAGAATGTAGAAATGGGGTGAAAAACAAACGAAGAATCGAAGCCTGATTACAACAACAACGATCAGTGTCGGTCAACTTTCGTGTTGGATTTCAGGCTTTTTTATCTGTGGTTTACACTCAAACAATTATCAGCAGGCTTTTCCAGTCGCTGTTAACCGATCGTCAGTCTGCATTTCTCAGATAAATAGGCCTACGTAAAATTACACTGTGCCGTTAGTTCACTCACTCGACTGAAACATAACATCGCCCCTGCGAGCAGTTTGGTTTGTTTACTTTACGGGCACCTAACAATTCAAATTTTCATGGCCGACGGATAACTAGTTTGTATTCTTTACTGTTAGTTTAAATCGTCCCCATATAAATATTAAGTAAACTATTGAGTAGTATAGACCGTTTGCTTAATGACGTAATCGGGTAATATTGAGGCAACAACATCAGAACATGGCGGACGGACTAGTTTGTATGCTTTACGTTAGTTCATTTTTAGTTTCTGAGATTAACTTTTAAATCATGTCCCATATAAATATTAAGTAAACTATTGAGTTGTATAGACTGTTTGCTTGATGACGTAATCGGAGCAAACTGAGGGATCAACATCAGAACATGGCGGACGGATAACTAGTTTGTATGCTTTACTGATTTTTTTTTTAATTTCCGAGATTAACTTTTAAATCAAGTCTCGTTCTACATATTAAGTAAACGATTGAGTCGTATAGACAGTTTGCATAATGACGCCATCGGGGCATATTAAGGGATTAACACGGATAGCTAGTATTCTCTGCAGAAAAGTCTATATGTAGTCTTGTGTGTCACCACAACGGCTACAATTGTGACGAAATTGTCACTTTAAACAATAAAGAGACTCAAATATCCCATAATTTTTAAGTCACGTGATTAAGCTTCAATAATCAATTGCCGCTAATGCTGCACTATGTCCACGAGTCTAATATTACATCACTTCACCACTACTTCAGGATGTCAAGTGATCAGTACATGAATTGAACAGTATTGATTGGTTATCGATCTGGGCTTGTAAACGTGCTTTGTATAGGTAGCCCAGTTATACGTTGATAAGAACAAGTAGACATTGATAAACGTTCGTGTTATCTTTAAACTTCTACTCTCCAACGTTAAATTATCGGACACTATCTGTATATAATAGAGACGTGTTTTATTTGTTTATGAAGTGTTTGTTTATTGTAACTGAACTCAAACAAAAAACAAACCAATACAATGATACAGACAGACTTTATCAATGTAGGAATTATTGATTAATTCAAGAATGTTTCGATTCGAATCACTTGTCTTGAAGCTTTGTTTAGAAGGAATTTTTTTGTAGAATGAAACCGGAATCTTTGTAAGATGATGCGTGATATTAGAACCTGCAGGATAGCAAATTATGGAAACCGAAAATCTACCCCTATGTCCCCAGTTGATCGGGTCTCGAATCCCACCTGTTCCGACCAATATATGAGTCATTCTTATCTCATACATAGGCCTACCTGGAATTAAATGGAAGTTGTCTGGTTGAAATATATTTACGTTTTCCCCAGCGCTAAAACCATGCTAAAGGATACAAAAGGCCCTCCAGTAAGTTTGAAAGATTAAATTACATACATGTTTTAGTGATCATAAATATACAAAATACCTGTAATTAGTTTTATCGAACACTGAAGTTACGCGGTATCTAATCGATAGATGGACGCACAAACTTCACTTTTAGATAGGCCTTTATACCTCCATTTATACATTTTAAACATCACTGGACGTTTTTTTTTATGTGTGCCATGTTTAATTTTAGGGATTTTGCTAATAAAAAGAAAAAAATAATTCCTTTTTTTCACCAATATCTATTATGATCGACAGGGAAGAGCACATTGGAAATTATGGTACTATATACTACACGTATTAAGGCCTAATACCAGCGTAAAACACCAATCAATCAATCAACCTAAACACCAGTGAGATAATTTTTCGAGTGGCACCGAACATAAAATATATATGTGAAGATGGATGTATCTCTGTTGTTTGATATCGCGACCACAACCCGAGTCATGTTTGTTGTATTGATCGGATATCGATCTCTCATTCTCGAGTATTAATTATTCATGGTCGTAATTCTTCGAACAAACACTGAACTTGGCAGAGATGACACAAATCGATTCGTTTATATCTTCTGTCAATATATACATAGTGCATGGTGTATAGGCCTACTTATACACGATTAGGTCGTTTATTATGAAGTCACAGTATATAGCCGTTTGAAATTGTATTCGGACAGGATCATCGGAACACCCGATTGAAACTTAGGCCTACACTCGCTCTCACTTTTGTAAAAAAAAAATTAGTACATTCTGTTCCAGGACTTAAACTCCCATAAGAAACATTTTTTTCCAAAGACTTTATCTGTTTGTATTTTTTTATTATGTTGAGGAGAAACCCTCGTAGCCTCTAAATAAATAAAGAATCAAACTGAATTAAGTGTCATCTCGTTAAAGTGGCATGACCTGCCAAAATGTTGATATGTTGACGTTAAAAGAGAATGTTGAAATTATTGGCTATTTTTCTCAAGACGTATAATTCAGAAGCTTTTTAGTGCTTCTAGTCTCGAGAATGAACGATAAGGTATTGTTTTGAACTAACTTTGGCTAAGAATGAATTAATGGTCGTCCCGGTTATATAAATTTTGTTTACTTTTCGAACACTATTCCAGTTCTTATAGGCCACATACTGTATGCAACGCCAATCATTCCAACGCTAATCATTTAGTTTTTCGTTGGCCTTCAAAGCCTCTTACTGTGGTGACGATCACAAATTATGAAAAAAGTGTGAATTTTGGCAGCTCATGCCACTTTAAAGATTTTAACCCCGGGGTCTGAAGTTGACAAGAGATAGCCTTAATGTATTCAGATGGTCTTTGGTTACTTGTGGAAATCTCAATCCAGATCTTTTTTTTTAATCAAAACTTCGGAGAATCATCACATTGTTCGCAGATTTTCTCTCAATTTCTCCTAATTTAAAGTGGCATGAGCTGCCGAAATTCACACTTTTTTCATAATTTCTGATCGTCACGACAGTAAGAGGCTTTGAAGGCCATCGAAAACCTAAATGATTGGCGTTGGAATGAGGAAAATCCATACAGTATGTGCCCTGTACGAACCGAAAACGTGTTCGAAAAGTAGCAAAATTTAAATAACCGGGACGACCATTCATTCATTCTAAGTCAAAGTTAGTTCAAAACAATACTTTATAGTACATTTTTGAGACTAGAAGCACTAAAAAGCTTCTGAATTATACGTCTTGAGAAAAATAGCCGATAATTTCAACATTCTGTGTTTACGTCAAAATATCAACATTTTGGCAGCTCATGCCCCTTTAAGCAACTCAACCGGCCCACAGTTTATACACACATTCAATTCGATCTTTTAGTTCGCCGTTTCACCAAAAAAAAAAGCGTTCAAACACTCGACATCCCGCGCCATTCTAGGAGAACTATCTCAACGAATGGCACTGGGATCACTCCCTATTTTAGATTACAGGATATAGACGACGAACCCTTTTTATTAAGACAACATATATCTGTTGTCAACCAAATGAAATATCACGGGTTGTTGTTTATTGTAACAACTTATGATTGGGTATAAAGGTCTAAATGATATAGGCCTACCCTTTTTAGAACAGTAAGAAACTTGGTCTCCATGGTTATTTTAGACACGAAGGTTTTCCCTGTGCCCGTGTGCTTTAGTGTTCAAAAATATATCTGTTTGACGGGTTATTTTCAAGATTTCAATCTGGGTCTTTTTAATGATAAAAAATGGGAATCGTAATTAGTGCCTGACTGATATTGGGTGTCGAGAAAAAAACAAATTCGTTGACTTTCGTGTTAAGTCCAGTGGTTTTTGTGTTGCTAATTAAGGCGACTGTGTAAGGTTGCCAGAGAACGTGGGCTTGTTCAATAGAGAGACACGTACACCGGAAGTGCAGCCATCTTGTAAAAGGTAAACAATGAAATCGATTCGGCTCGATCCGAGCCCATGTAATCACCAAAAAAAAAACCTTTCTGTAAACTTCACTGTCTACCCTTCAAACAAACGAACAAATATGTATTTTATACGAAAGCCTATTAGTGCCATGGGTGCAATTTTGATAATTCTGGTGTTCTTGGGCCGTTATACGATTTTTACCCCTGCAGTAACTTCGTTTTGAAACGTTGTTCTCGGTATGTTATAGAAAATCAAGGGTGCATCATAAGAAATATACATTTGCAGAGAATTCGAAACCCGCGTGTAAACTTTCAAATCTACGGAGCTCTATTAGTGTCATGGGTGGAATTTAGACTTCCGGTGTTTTTTCGTCTTTAACAGAACTTTGCACATGTGGAAACTTGGTTTTGATACGAGAGATTCAGTATTTCGAAGAAAATCGAGCGTGTATAATAAGAATAAGTAAAACGGTTAGCAGAGAAAGTCGAAAAACGCATGTAAACTGTCAAATCACACAGAAAACGTTTCTACTGGTGGGGGTGGGTATATCATTTAGACCTCTATGCCCAATCAAACTGAATCTAAACAAAATATGATAAAGGGGAAAATATGCAATTTGGTTTCTTGGTAGAAGACAGTCCTGACTAGTAAATCTTTTAAACTCTTGTTCTTTTTATAAGCAATGACTGGCTGTTAGCTCAGAGGTCGAGCCATTTCACTCGGAAGTATAGTATGTATTCTTCTATTATAATCTGGGCCCATAAATGCTGACCTTAGCCTTAGGAGACTGGGACACAAATGGTATAATACTTTTTTCCTCGGTCCAAGTTTAAATAAGTCTTCGTATTTCAATTAAATTTTGCCTAAACATATTAATCTGAATTGATTTTGAGGCTAAGTCTGTAATCTAACGCGGAACTATACATTGATTGATCGATGTTTTACGCCTCACTTATGGCGGCGTTGCCAGGTTTAGTGAGGGATTGGCAAACGCGCTCTTTCCTCGGAGGAAACGCCCACTTCGGCGAGTACCTGACAACCCTCCGATATACGAGTATTATAACTCTAATACCCACCCTTATTTTTCATGTAGCGTGGATCAAGCATATATCTACTACTTTCATCAACAAGATTGATGGAGAGGTGTTAATATAGGCCGTAGGCCTGTTCACCAATCCAATTTAATTTCATTGAAATAAAATATTGTTTAAACTAACAAGATTGGTAGGTTAATCGATTGAGATTAAAAGCAACACTCAACCCTCACAAATATCACCTGCACCGCAGCTTTGTCAGGTATATTGACGGATTAAACTGTCTTCTCTAATTCGCTGAAATTCGCTGTCTTTCGGTAAACGGATAAACTTGTAATCTGGAATTTTGATAGTGTTTAAAGTGGCACGAGCTGCCAAAATCCGCACGTTTTTCATAATTTCTGATCGTCATGACAGCAAGAGGCTTTGAAGGCCATCGAAAAACTAATTGATAGGAGTTGGAATGAGGACAATCAATACAGTAATAGTATGTGGCCTGTACGAACCGATATAGTGTTCGAAATGTAAACAAAATGTAAAAACAATACTTTATCGTATATCTCGAGACTGGAAGCACTAAAAAGCTTCTGAATTATACTTCTTGAAAAAAATAGCCAATAATTGCAACGTTCTGTTTTAACGTCAAAATATTACCATTTTGACAGCTCATGCCACTTTAGTTAATCACACACTTATTTTGTTTTGGTCAAGTGTAGCCCTATGTAATGTATCAATCGAACAATATTGATTTTTTGTTATAGCCTGTTTTTTTAGGGAGACAAAATCGCTGAAATCCTACGCCCAGAGAAAACTCAGATTTTCTGCCTGTGCCTGTCAACCATCCCACATGCTATGGAACTAGGACGTAGATAACAAATTAGCATTATCGTGAACTAGAATCATCCCACACACGCAAAAGTTCTCTTTCGCCAGTGGCAGTCTGGGGATGAGACCCTGGTTCGAAAAGGGTTAATAGGGCCTAATTAAGACAACTACCTTAATGCCCAGTCTTGTATACCAGTTTTTCTCCGTACTCCTATCATATTTGCAATATTGATTAAATAAATATCACTTCTCCAATATTCTTGTTCCGCAAATGAGACGCGGGTACGAATCCCACTCAGTCCTAAAAAAACATGGACAATTTTCTGACTGGGTTTCACTCGAACGACCTATGTGGGATGGTTGCCAGTTACCACCGGAAGTTCGTGGGTTTACTCTGGACATAGAGCCCGGTTTCCTCCCACAAAAAAACTGGAAATTCTGCCATTCTTTAAGATTTAAATGTGAAGAAGATCTAATGTAGAAGATATATCTTAGTCGCGTCTAAAGGAGACCTCGCGAGAATACCATTGGTAGAAGATCTTGTAGAATGGCCCCTTGTCTCGATTGGGAGCTTGACGGTCGTATCCCAAATACGTAGGCTAAGCTTACAAAGGCCACCTTGGAGAAACTTCCGCCTTGTTGAAAATAACGTAAACAAGCCACGCTGCAAATGAATTCAAAAATCGTAATAAACTCAGCATTAGATTGGTTAGTTGGAGATCTCTGTTGGCTACCCATCACCAATATACCTTGGCCACAGACTTTGCAGATCTCCAACTATAGATTGGTATGAGCTGTTATATCGGGGGGGGGGGGGGGGGGGGGGGGTATAATTCTTCCATCGATTTTGGGTGACGCCAGAAACGGGAATCGAGCCCGGGTCCAAGACTATGGCCCATTTCACCAGCACTAATGCCGGCTGCCTTATCCATTCAGCCAACCGACCTCCTCTAAATAAGGTGGTAGTTCATTGTTAGATACTACAGCGGACATGTAAATACCCCCTCGGATAACGCAATTGACACAGCTCCCATTGCTGAATGCATGAGTTTAATTAGTTTGTGTCTTTTAGAAAGTGAATAGCGTATAACAGTATTCTCGTTAAATTAGGATTGCCCTTTATTTAAAGGCCCACTTGCCGCCGTAGCCTGTTTAAATTTGCTAAGAAAACCAATTTACATGAGCTTACTACGACTAATACCACTAAACTTAAACATAGGACACATAAAACATGTCTAGTTAGCTTTAGACTGTAAAAATGGGGTGAAAAACAAACGAAGAATCTAAGCCTGATTACAACAACAACGATCAGTGTCGGTCAACTTTCGTGTTGGTTTACCCTCCTTTCAGGCCTTTGTATCTGTGGTTTACATTCAAACAATTATCAGCAGGCTTTTCCAGTCGCTGTTAACCGATCGTCAGTCTGTATTTCTCAGATAAATAGGCCTACGTAAAATTACACTGTGCCGTTAGTTCACTCACTCGACTGAAACATAAAATCGCCAATAGGGGGCAGATCGGTTTGTTTACGTTCCGGGTACGTAACAATTCAAATTTTCAAATTCAAATTAAAAATACAAAGTGACGTCCAAACTTTTAAATTTTGGTAAAAATAGAAAGTTTCTAACTTATATTGTCTGGGAAAAATACAGAATACGGTCTTTCTTTTTTAATGTAAACAATATTCCTGATTTTCGCGGCAAGTGTGCCTTTAAGAAGTTTGACAGTAAGTGGCTTTAAAAATAATCGAAACAATAATTGATTGGCGTTGAAATGAGGAAAATCCATAAAGTCTGTGTGCTATAAATAATACGAGCCGGGGTAGCATCCGAAAAGTAAGTAAAGAAAATTTAAATAACCGGGACGAACGTTCATTCATTCTTAGCCTAAGATGGTTCACGCAATACTTAAACGCACATTCCCATGACTTCCCACGTCTTGAGAAAAATAGCCTATAATTTCCACATTCTTTATTAACGTACAAAGAACAACATTTTGACCGCTCGTATATGTATTCCACTTAAAAGTCTTTCGGCGTAAAGAAATTTACCTGTGATCATATCAACGCCTTCCCATTATGTGCACCGCGGTCATCATTTTAATCATTTTAATTTGTAGTTGTCCTCAGACGGACGATGCCATTTTAAAAGCAACTAATATTCACACGATTGTAAGCTAACAGGAAATAAGTTAGCTCTTCTGGACCACCATATTTTTTTTTTTACTTTTTAGTTACTATAAAACGACCCCCTTCAGTCTATGCGCGCTACATACACCACCAAGTAGAATTTCAACCAATGAGCAGCTGATATTTTCTACCGACCTTTGTAAACAAAAACTGAGTTCCGTTTGGATGCATGCCGACACAAGTTTGTTGCGCTTTGATTGAAAATAAGATTGTTTTTGACAACTTTCATTGTCCAGTTCACAAGACTCCAATGATTTTAGCCTTGGAGTATATAGGACATCCACGAGTTGATAGAATTACTAAATACGTATCTATATAGCGTCCTTAACAACACCGCTGTCATCGTCGGCGTTTTGTTTTGACAGTTCAACAACAACAACGACTGGTTTACTCGTTGTTCAACGTGCGAATGGAATGAGATTTTGAAAAGACTGTACGAAATCTGAGCATTTCAGCCTTAATTATTTCCTTTGAGGATTTTGGCGGCTTAAATCATGTTTTTATTGGAGTTATAATAAAACCATTTCATAATGGATGCCAAGGGAAATAAGCTGAAAATAAATCGCCCTCTTCGGGTGAAAATTATAAGCATTGGAAATGCTGAGACTGGAAAGGTTTGATTTTATTTTATTTTTAGTCACTTGGCAGATCTTTCGCCAGCTGTGTTATTAATCTGTTCTCTCTAGAAGTTCTATTTTAATTACATACGATACAGTCTTAGGAAAAGTTGACAATGTTCATAAATCAGTAGATGAATTTATGTCCGGTGCCAATGAACGCATAGCCTAGGGGTACCAGTTATCGAGGGGTACCAGTTATCGAGGGTTAGGTACATTATTGATTGTAGACAGAAAAGTCCTCCAAAAAATAAAATAAAATTTCACTTGTACTTACAGTTCGTAGTTTCCTGTATTTTCAAAGTGCAGATTTTGTAATTTGGTCCGCGATATAAATTTTTTGAGCAGACGATGTTGCCATCAAGCGATCGGCAAAAAATAGACCGTGCAACACAAGTCTTAAAAAAGTATGAAAAAGTTGAACAAATATTAGCTCCTAAAACCACATAAATCACTGAACATTATACTGCATGAAAAATAATTATCAAAATTTTGCGGAAAGTGAGTTTGTTGCGCGACTTTAGAATGTAGGTCAGTTGATCGAGTGGGGGCCATTCATTGATTTGGATATCAAAGTACCTTCATAGTATGGGTTAACATAGGCAAACGCATAAATGACTGCTCCCTAAACGTTTTTGTCCTGTTCATGATTTTAGTTTACCGATATGAGGTTTTGGCATTTGAAAGTGGCCTTTTTTCAAACAAAAGAAAGTAAGAACTTATCTAGTTTACTGTAGTATGTCCATTATATTTGATAAGCCTGCTTATGTGTGGAAATTTTGGAAAAAAATTATCAAATACTGACTTTTCCCTCAACCCTCGATAACTGGTTCCCTCGCTGTTGAATTTCCAGTCGGACACCAGGCTGACTTTTTCCCTCGGATAAAGAAAACACAGTCACCCAGTGATGTTAAATTATTTTAAATAAGGTACATCATGTCACTCCCAAAGTTATATTACTATGACCTAAGCCATTTTATTTGACGATTGATGAATGTCACATTTACCCTTGATAACTGGTCCCCTCAGGCTAGCTTCTTCTGGATATAAACAAATTATTTTTGTTTTCTTCCTCTTTGATTTCATTTTAAATATACAGTGTACATGTAGGTCATCAAAATAATTCTATCAGTATACTAATACTATAGCGTATGTCATTTATTTAGTTGGCTGAAACTCTGGTCTATTCTTAGATTATTGCAAAGTATATATTAATTTAAATTCAGTGTTACATGTATGTCACCCAGATAAAAAGTAAATATAAGGCTAAAACAATCAATCTATACTCAATTAATTTTAGCTGGTCATCAACAGACCACGCTGAAGGGCTATGTAATTAAGAAGAAAAAAAAGCACCATTTAGGCATTTACCAAATTTACCATTTGACAGTTACACTGAACCATGGCAAGTCAGAACCCAGGTAAAGTTTTGAATTGCATCCACTTTATAGCTTGAACCTTGGATCGAAATATTCTGTTTATTTTTCTGCTATTTCATTTCAGAGCTGCATTATAAAGAGATACTGTGAGAAGAGATTTGTTCATAAATATTTGGCAACGATAGGAATAGACTACGGAGTCACGAAGTAAGTTAATCAACTGTTGAGTTTTCGCTATCAATTATCTTTAAAGTTGTACCATATCATGGTTTTTCAGGCAATTTATAGAGATTTGTTCATAAATATTTGGCTACGATAGGAATAGACTATGGAGTCACAAAGTAAGTTAATCAACTGCTGAGTTTGTGCTATCGATTATCTTACTTTCAAGTTGTACCATATCATGGTTTTTAAGGCAATTTGTCTTCGTTTGTCTTACCAGGTAGACAAAATCCTTCCATCAATGGCTTGTGGGTTCAAATACCATTTTTTTTTACTTGATCATTGTCATCCCCATGTGCCCAGCCAGGGTTAAATTCTCAACAAGCCCACCTTTTACCCCTGGGCCAATTGTGATACAAAGCCTCATTTTCTGGGAACGCCCATTTATTTTACTTTCGGACCAATCAAAAAATTTTTTATAAACGGTGGAATTCTTCAGTGTTGGAGACACGTTTATCAAATTAAAGTAAAAACCGAAAAGTCGTCCATCTTTATTTTGAACACTGCCGGATGCTCACCTAACATGGATTCTGATTTGTGAGATTTGTGGTCGGAACCAATCAAAGTCTACATGCATTTTCAATTAGACACGACGGATTTGATTCCACTTGTCCCACGGGTAAAGTGAGCGTAAGTTTTAATCGTGGGTTCCGACGATGGATCATTGTGTGTTGAAGGGTTTCCAGGGCCCATAGAAAGTCAGGTGTTTCTTCTGCGGAAAAGCTTCCAGTTTCCTCGTCCACTAAACCAGACAACAGTGCCATATAAGTGTAATAAGTGCGGTGTTAAACACTTAAGTGTGGTGTAAAACACCAAACAATCATACAAATAAACGTTTTGTTTACCGTTTTCCAGGGTGAATGTCAAAGATAAAGAAGTCAAAGTGAATATTTTTGACATGGCCGGTCATCCAATATTCTACGAGGTAAGGTTAAAGATGAATTCAACAAATTCGTCACCAAAAAGTAGATTTATTTTGGAACTTTTTATTGAAAATAATTATTTAAGAAACTTCACAGAAAAACTAGCAGTCATACGCCAATAAAACAAATAAATATGAAGCTGTGAGCTCCAAAATCGCTCATACCGTATTTCTTCTAAAGATTCAGCCACTTTTTTCCTAATAAGGATTTGACCATTAGAAAAGAAATATGCTAATGTGGCGAGAAAAATTTGCCCATTAGAGGGAATTTAAGGCATTATGACCCACCATGCAGTGTGTGAAAATGGTTATCCTTAAACACAACTTCACGTCTCAATTTTTGTCTGACTCAATGGAAAATTTAGGCCATTAGGATGGCTGAATATTTAGAAGAAATACGGTAATCAAACTTGAACCTATTTCTTGTTTAGGTGCGAAATGAGTTTTATCGAGACACCCAGGGGGCCATTTTGGTTTACGATGTCACAGATAAAGCGAGTTTTGAGATGTTAGACATGTGGTTGATGGAGATGAAGAATGAAATAGGAAACATAGCTGATATGGACAATATTACGTTCTGTGTTTGTGCAAATAAGGTCAGTATTTGAGAACGAAGTATTAAAGTGACGCGAGATGCCAAAAATCAGGAATATTTTTATGATACAACTGTAGCTATTTAATTTTTGGTGTTTTTTGTCTGTACATCAATCCAAAAGTTGGACGAGGCTTACCTTAAGCTGAAGTCCGACTGGGATTCTATGTAGTCATAGGGCACCTAGGGATAACATGAGATTGCTTAGCGCATGCGCGAGACAGTTGTTCACAGCTCATGGGTTTACGAAGCAATTTATTGCCCACTTGTACACAGCTGTAAAATTCAGTTTGTGAACAGCCAGATAACTAGGGAGGGATGGGTGGGCATGTTATCCCTAGGTGCCCTATGACTACATAGAATCCCAGTCGGACTTCAGCTTAAGGTAAGCCTCGTCCAACTTTTGGATTCTATTACGTCATAGCACCTAGGGATCCCATGAGATTTCAAAGCTATTGCAGAGGAAACCCATAATTACAGAAAAACACAACAAGAGTTTGCAACTTCAGCATTTTACTCAGGCCATTAAGTTTCAACATCAAAATAATAATCATATTAGTACACCCCCAGCATAGTCAACATCATTTTTTATGGTTTTGTTGTAATATTTGGCAAAAGTACATGAGGATGTCCATCCTGCTGTTGTGAGAATTTTTTCAATTGGAACAGAGTTAATGTTTGCTTTGGATACTGATGCTGCTCTGGTACTGTGTGGTTTATATTTAGTAACATCTAACCCTGACCGTATCATAACTACCTTTAACCATCTGCTGATAGTAGATTTACTAACTTCACCATATGGTTTCACAAAACTTACAAACAATCTTGTATTACTGTGCCTAATAGGTTTGGTTCTCTTGATGTATTCAGTTAACACAGTGTAAATACACAACCTTCTATCAGCCGGATATGCCTTAAGCTTCATATTTGGTGGCGTATAGCCAGGTCTACTTTGTTTGAGATCAGCTGCTTGAAAACTAAAGACATAGCAACTCTTAGTAATAGTCATGTTCTTAATGTCCATTAAATGGAGAGACTGACCTCTAGCTGCAGAAACTAGTGCAGCTAACATTACTGTTTTTAGAGTTAGGTCTTTGAATGATAGATATTTCACTGGAGATTGAGTTCGCAGGTAGTCCAATACTTTGGATACATCCCATATTTCTGTATATCTTGGGCACGGTGGTCTAAGGTTATATACAGCTTTCATCAACTTGATAATTAATGGATGTGTGCCTATGGTCGATCCTTTCTTAATAGGTAATATTTGTGACAAAGCACACCTTGCTGTGTTTATGGAACTGTAACTTAGTCCAGAGTCATATAGGTTAGTCAAAAAATCAAGCACTAAAGGGACATTGGATGAAAGTGAATCCACCTGTCTTTGATTACAAAAGTTAATCCATCTTGACACATGTGAGTTATATTGCTTGTGTGTCCCAGATTTCCAGGCATGGAGGATAAGGTCTGCAGCCCTTGCTGAAATGTCCTGCTTTCTAAAAACTCTCCTGATAATTTGCAAGCTATTAGTTTCAGTTTTCTTCTGAGAGGGTGGAGATTTGGGCTGTGAGGTAGAGTCAACAAATTGGGCAGTTGCGGTAGTACTATTGGAACATTGGTTGTCATTTGCAACATTTGGGAGAACCAAGGCTGTGTTGGCCATAAAGGTACAATCAGGATCCCCCTCGCTTTCTCCCATCGAATCTTCTGTAAGCATCGAGCCACAAGACTGAAAAGAAGGAAAAGCATAGAAAAACTGATTAGACCATGAGATGGATAATGCATCAATATGTGCTGCATGAGGATCTCTTCGCCAGGACACATATCTGTCAACTTTCGCATTTAAACGGGATGCAAAGAGATCTATTTGAGGGAGACCAAGGTTGTTTATAACCTTTTTATACACCTCTTGATGTAATGACCATTCTACTCTATCAGAAAAATGTCTACTTTCAAAATCTGCCTCATCATTTAAACGACCAGGTATGTAAGAAGCAGATATCCATATATTTCGAGAAATACACCATGACCACATTTGTTGAGCTAAGTTGTTACATTTTAGTGATTTAGTGCCACCCATTTGGTTAATATATGTCACTGCTGTGGTGTTGTCAAGTAACAACTGAATGTGAGTATTTTGGTCCATTTTTGCAAATGTCTGGAGTGCCAAAAAACTAGCCTGTAATTCGAGACAGTTTATATGTTGTGTAGCCTCGGCACTTGACCATCTCCCCCCTGTTGTTTGGTCAGCCCAACATGCCCCCCAACCTTTGCAAGATGCATCACTAGTAATGGTTTTGGTTATTGGGGGTTTTTGGATTGATCGTTTCTGTGTGTTTAAGTTGTTTACCCACCAAAGTAATTCTGATTTCATGTTAGGTGATATCTCTATTATAGCCTCAAAATTACCTTTCTGCTCTTTCAATGCTATGATTTTGTTTATTTCTAAACATCTATAATGCAGTGGGGCAAACTCAACCCCTGAAGAGCATGCAACTAAGGTACCTACAATAGAAGCTATTTCTCTGATAGTTGTTCAGTCTTTATTCAGATATTGCATACAACGATGTTTTAAAGCTTCCATTTTCTCAGGAGTCATTCTGACTTCCATTTTGACCGTGTCTATTCGAAAACCTAGATGGTCAATCTCGTATTTGGGAGTGAGAGAAGATTTGTCAAAGTTCACACTGAAACCCAAAGATTCAAATAGAGTGACAGTCTTATTTACTGTTTGTATTGCCTCTACAGCGGAATCTGCCCAAACAAGGCTGTCATCAATATATCCAGATATATGATGTCCTTGTTGTCTGAGCGAAGCATAGACTGGCTTCAATAGCTTTGTATATTTTCGAGGGGCTAAGGCCAAGCCATTAGGTAAACAGCAAAATTGGTACAGCTGATCCTTCCATATGAATCTTAAGAATTTTCGAAATTCTACTCCGACTGGTACACAATAATAGGCATCTTTAATGTCTATCGATGCTAAATAGCAATTTTGTGTCAGGTTTTTTATTGTACTCTCAAATGTTTCCATTTTAAAATGGTGATACTCAACATGTTGATTTAACTCTTTTAAATTTAATATTAGCCTGTAAGTGCCGTTCTTTTTGGGTCTAAGAAAAATATTCGAAATATATTCCCCTTCACAATGATCAACAGTTTCTATTACATGCTTATCTAGAAGGTTAGTGACTGCCTCCTCTATCCTACCGTGTTCTAATTTATTCACATTTATCACATGAGGCCTTTTTTGCTGGAAAGGCCGGGTTTCAAACTCGATTGTACATCCCAAAACAGTTTGTATTATGTGCTCATCTGAGGTGATTTGTTTCTAATTTTCAACAAAATATTTAATTTGACCTGCTCTAAATATTTGCCCGTTATTAAAATTTCCCGGCAAAAAGTTTTGAGCACCTACCTTCAATCCTTGTGGGATTTGTTGTTGAGGTGTCGGTTGCTCTTCTGGGGACCGCCCAACAGGCCCTGTCGGCCCCCCTGGAAGTTTAAACTTCTCCCCATCGAAGTATACTGTCGGCCGTTGTTGTTGTAACGAGCGAATCCACGCCCTCGGCCACGGTAGTTCGAGCCACGAAAGAATTGTCCACGCCCACGGGCACGCCCCCCGCGAATGCGTACAGCCACTCTGTTGACATGCTGAATATTTTCAACCTTTTTCTCAAGTTCATTACCAAATAAAAGGTCCGTATAGGGCACTGATGGAGAACACAAGTGAATATACTCCTGCTTTAATTCCGGTCTCATTATTTCTCTGCGTCTTAGACAGAGATTGTGGAAACCGTGACCGAGTAATGCCAATGCATCAGTTCCCTTCGACAACAAAGACGGGACTTGTTCCGAGTCATATCTAGATAGGCCATCACAAACTTGAGTAAGGCAAATTCCTGCCTTGGCTATGCAGTTT
Source organism: Lepidochitona cinerea (assembly GCA_963971465.1). Taxonomy (NCBI): domain Eukaryota; kingdom Metazoa; phylum Mollusca; class Polyplacophora; order Chitonida; family Tonicellidae; genus Lepidochitona; species Lepidochitona cinerea. Next base: position 3,430,176 of record OZ020565.1, read on the forward strand.
TGTATCACTTGCAACTTACTGTCCATAGCCTGAGTTCCGTTACGGAGAATGTCCCAAATCAGCTGATTGAGCCGAACATTGTGTAGAGCGTCACAGTTCTCTGGTCTATTTATGTTTTTGGAAATTTCCTTGTAACGTTCTTCCTCCATACCATTACGAAATAAACCGTTCACAACTTCAGCTAAAGTCGAGTCCACGTTATTGTCACATTTCTCTTTGTTTTTTGAAAATTTATCGAGAGCGTCTCGAAAAAGAGAGCTCCGAGCACTCTCTGCACGTGATCCAGACTCAGTGGAAATTTCCACGCCCTGATCACCAGCCAGACTGGCGCACGCTGTGACCTCTTCATCTACATATGTCTGGTCTAAACTTGTATCTCGGGAAGCCTCGCCCCCCTCATCAGACAATTTAATAAACTTTGATGCCGGTCCATCATAGTCAAAATCTGCCGTTTCATATTCGTAATCAGACCACATTGTTGTGACTTTGCTTTTTAATTCCATTTGGTTGGAAAGTATTTGAGCCAGCATTTCTTTCACGTCAGAGCCATCTTTAGCGGGCCTCTTGCCCTTGTGGCTATCTTTCGTTGACTTTTCAGAGCTTTTACTCGCTTTTTTACCCGCCGATTTATGAGGTGAACTGGTAACTGTAACCTCGTTACAGCGTCCACGCGTTCTCGCGTCCTCACCATGCTGACTCGTACTGGCAGCAACAGTATTCCCGCTCGATCCACCGCGTGAATCGTTAGTTAAACTCTCAAGTTTTTTAGATATAATGTGCACCGAGTCCGATGACTTATCATGTTCTAGGACAGCCTCGCTATCCTTGCTGCTTTTTTGCTTCATATTCTCGACGTTCATCGTCAAGAAAGTAGTGATAATTCCCGGAATCCCGGGCGATGGTATCACTCACGTCTTACTCGCAAAATGGCGCCACAAGCACTGTCTCGCGCATGCGCTAAGCAATCTCATGGGATCCCTAGGTGCTATGACGTAATAGAATTTCAACCTGTACCTGTAATGTACTTATTTATCCCAACTATTTGAATTTTGTCCGTTATGAACACACACCTTAAGTTTGTACGAGTTACTGGCTACATCAATATTTTTTATTTCAACATTAATCCGCCCTCGGGCTGGAGCATTCTAGCTCTGCTTTAGCCATGTATGCTGACCCAGCAAGTAGGAACATTAAGTATGCCACATACATTAACCTTCCTGGCGTTCTATGGTCTGTGGAGCCTAGTGTCCAAATTTAGATCTGGGTGGGTTAGAGGGGTGGGGGTGATCTTTTGGTCAGTTGGTACTTTTGTCGCCGTATAACCTTAGCTTTTGAGTGTGACGTTAAGCCCCAATCAATCAATCAATCATTCAACGCCAATCCTTTAGTTTTTGAAGGTGCTTAAAACTTCCCTTGACAATCAGAATTGATGGAAAATGTCACTTTATGATATATATTTTTGCAGTTATCAATATTGTCTCTTGTTCATATTTTATTTGAACGATATCTCGATTAATTTCAAATCACTCTTATGCAGCTATGTCGTCTCATATTCTGATGTTCATAGATTTTAGAGTTATTGCCCTTTATTCTTCTTTCTTCAATTTGGTTTTTGAGGGTCTCCGTGGCTCAGTGGGTAGAGCGCTAGACGCTCAATCCGAACAGCCTTTCACCAATGGGTCGCGGGTTCGAATTGGAAAATTGCCTGACTGGGTTTTCACTCGATTGTTTCCTCCCAAAATAAAACTGGCAACGCCGCAATGGCTGCTCCCTTATCCCCCATCCTAGCCCCAGTGCCATCACCACATTAGGGAGAGGAAATTTGTCATGATTATTTGGCCAGTTAGATTTATTTTAGGTACCACAGTCTTTCATTGATATTTTTGATATTTAACAATTGTCACCTTAATGATAAAAAATTAAGACATCACCACCTAGTAAGTTGGTTTGAACAACACAAGCTTTCGACACCTGTACCGGTGTCTTCGTCAAGTGTAACAATGTTACTGAAAAAGACACCGGTAAAGGTAACTCATGTTGTTCAAAACAACTTACGTGGTGATGTCTTAATTTTTCACCATTAGTATGGAGCCCACTTTTAAAGAGAGTTTCAAACATTTCTTAATTGTCATCTTGCTTTTCCTTGGCAGGTTGACCGTCGCCCCAGGGTAGTGGATGAGACAGAGGGGCGAGTTTGGGCCGACACCCATGGCTTTCATTATTTTGAGACGTCCGCCCAAACAGGGGAGGGAATCACGGAAATGTTTCAGGTTCGTGAACTCTACAGTTAGTACAGAGACTTTGATGATCTTCAAGGCCAGTTCTCTTGCCTATGGAAAAATAGATTGATTGATTGGTGTAACACTGAAAATTGTTTCTCATTAGATAGTATTGCTTGTTTTTGTTGGGAAGGAAACCAATACATACACGGCCAATGTTGGAAAAGGTTAGCCTGGCGACTTTGTTGCGCAGTTATTGGCATTACGTCATGCTCACTGAATCTTTCTTTTCTTTTGATTTGCACATTGATTGATTTATGTTTTACGACCCTCTCAAGATAATTTTACCTATGTTGGTGGTGTCCGGTTTAGTAGTGGAGAAAACCGGGCTCTTTGCCCGGAAGAAACCAAAACTGCACTTCGAGCTGCACCTTGATGGTGGAAAGATTAACTTTAAAAGATTAAATGTTATATCTCTGGCTTTACTTCTTGACGTGACCTTTGTTTTTTAGATCTTATTTGAGGGTGTGGTGTCAGCCGTTGAGAATGGGGGGCGTAAACTCCCGTATCAAACCCAGCTAGGTTATACCAAAGAACAAATAGAGGCTATACAGAAACTGAAGAATTCGAAAACGGACTATGACAGACTTGGTTTATCACCAGGGGCAACCAAGTAAGTTCATTGATGGATTGGGGCTTCGAGTCCCATTAGCCATGAAAAATAAGCCATGGGTATTTCTCACAGGATAAGAATTTGAGTTTACTTGTAGCAAAGAGAGGAGATTGACAAGAGTGGTCACTTCGTCCAATCAGCATTGCCGGCATGATCTTCTGGCCCCCTAGCGGAAGGGTGTTCCGACTGTACACAATTCGACTGTAGGGCGCCCCCTACAGAAAGGAGGTTCCTAATAATCGAATCGTGTCAGTTCAAATTCAACATGGGGCGGACGAAGTGATCACTTTTGTCAATCTACTCTCTTTGCTTGTAGCCAGGTTGAAGCGCTTGAGTTAGGGGATTAAGGTGGGAAGGGAGAGGGGACTTTCAGTGGGTGATGCTTTACATGAAATATTTGTTCACTTCCTCGCCGGATATGTTGCGTTTTTTACCCCTAGCAACCCCTGGCAAGTACAGAACATCCTTTTAACATAGGGCTTACCAAGTGATAAGTCACTCAATCCTTCTGTGGACAGAGTTTGAACCCATGACCCATTGATGGAAGGCTTGCATTGGGGTGAGAGACCATCTCTCTACCAGCTGATTGATTGATTGGTTGATTGATTGGAGCTTACCATCACACTCAACAGTTAAGGACATATGGTAACAAAAGTATCAACTGATCACCCTCCACCTATGTGGGCACCAATGGGTCGCGGGTTCGAATCCCACTCAGTCCAAAAATTGGAAAATTTTCTGACTGGGTTTTCACTCGAACGACCTATGTGGGATGGTTGCCAGTTACCAGCGGAAGGTCGTGGGTTTCCTCCGGGCACAGAGCCCGGTTTCCTCCCACAATAAAACTGGCAATGCCGCCATATAAGTGAAATAATCTTGAGCATGGCGTAAAACAGCGCGGCTCCTTAACCATAAAAACATCAGAGAGCTAATGTATTTCTTGTACTGATATCCTCCTTGCTAGGTCAGCAAACATGGCTAAAGCAAAGTCTCAATGCTTTCTTGCTCAGTCGAAATGTTTTTTTAGAGGTAATAAAGAAAGAAAAATGTCTTTTCAGCCTGGTTTTTTCAACAGTGTTTTTTGTTATCATTGTTTATCTTTTTTTATTTTATTTTTCAGAGATGACATAAACAGAGCTTACAGAAAACTTGCCGTTTTATTACATCCAGATAAAAGTGTCGCACCCGGCAGTGAAGAAGCTTTCAAATTGTTAGTAGCGGCCAGAACAACGCTTCTAAAACGTGCAAGTTAGCGTAACAATTTATATACTTGTACTAAACTTGGTATAAAAGGACACCATTATATCTCCTGGCTGCCTGTGCAACACTTGTAAAATGTGCAAGTTGGCGTAAAACTTTTACAATAATTTATATACTTGTACTAAACTGGTATAAAAGGATAGTGTTATATCTTGTGCCTGGCAGAATAACGTCTCTAAAACGTGCAAGTTGGCGTAACAATTTGACGATAATTTATATACTTGTACTAAACTGCTATAAAAGGACAACGTTATATCTTGTGCCTGGCAGAACAACGCTTCTAAAATGTGCAAGTTGGCCTGGATATAAATAATTTATATTAGTATATTGAAGAACTGTTGTAGAAACACATCGTTTTATCCTGTGGTTGCCAGAAGAATGCTTTTAAAACCTGCAAGTTGGAGTGAAAGCTTGTGAATAATTCTGTTCTAGTGAAAAACTTTGACGACAGACATTTTTAAACTATACAAGAACACTTATAAAGAATCTAACAACAAGGACTGCTGGGTGGATTTAACTCAGAGGGCTCAGCTTCAGAATTTACCGTGGATGAAAAGCTCCCAGGTGGAGCAAGTTCTTTGCTACCTATCGCTTGTTGCATGTTGTGCACTCTTGATGTTTTGCTAACCACATATGTTAGCCGTGTCCACGTTGTACACGAATTGTTTCGGATTCTGATCTCCCGAGGCTTTCACACCAAATAGTTGGCTTACGTGCACATGGGTTACCGATACGTGGATAAAGAAAGCATAGATACCAGCCATGTGTTGCTTGTCGCTCGAGAGAAGAGCGTTGGTCATCACTTGATCGCCCTGTGTAGAATAGACCTCTCTGTCAGCCCGACTTATTGTGGCCAAACGTTCCAAAATATTTCAGCCAAGTACTCATGAAGTTCATTGTTTCCCCCCCCCTGCTAAACCTGGCAACGTCACCTGCACATATAAGGGAAATAAACTCGAGTGTGGCGTAAAACAACAATCAATTACTAATGATAAAAAAATTAAGACATCACCACGTATTAAGTTGTTTTCAACAACATGAGCTTTCGGCACCTGTACCGATGTCTTTTTCAAGTGTAACTAACAACAATCAATTAACCAAAAGGTTAGACAAATCCAGAGTGACGATACAAATATCCTAAGGCCACAGAGCTATTTCACTGGGCGTGTCTAACTGTTTCAAATGTTTGAACTGGACATGTGGTGTTGAAGGAGAGATCAATGGTTGTCGGATACCAGCAGAAAATCAGAAGGTTTCTCTATATACAGAAATTTTGTTTATGTCTGCTGAGGACAGTTGTCAACAAATTGATGACGTCACTTGGAATTTTCCACGCAAAATATTTTGAGGGAACTTTGCGTAATTTTACAAAATGCCGGAAGGAATAATACCGTATCGAGAATAAGATGCAAAAGGTGTTGAAAAAAACATGTTATGACACCAAGGTTTTCCAAAAAAGTGACGTCTTGTTAAGTACCGGTAAAAAAAATAGCAAACAGAGGTACATACTTTACCCAGAAAGCTTTGCAGGCTCGGCAGTAATTGGAACACGAATAATGTACTACCATTCAGTTGTCTCCCTTGGATTATGATCAACACATGTTTACTGTTAGTCATTTTTGGAAAAGAACATATTCCTGTCTTTTATTCTTGTGTGTTTTAAGACAGGTATTTCGGATACAAACAACTTATGCCGTCCAGTTATCCGATGATCACAAATGCTTGACAAAACACACAACTTATGCCGTCCAGTTATCTGATGATCACAAATGCTTGACAAAACACACAACTTATGCCGTCCAGTTATCTGATGATCACAAATGCTTGACAAAACACACAACTTATGCCGTCCAGTTATCTGATGATCACAAATGCTTGACAAAACACACAACTTATGCCGTCCAGTTATCTGTTCTCTTATCCGATGATCACAAATGCTTGACAAAACACACAACTTATGCAGTCCAGTTATCTGTTCTAATATCAGATGATCACAAATGCTTGACAAAACACACAACTTATGCCGTCCAGTTATCTATTCTCTTATCTGATGATCACAAATGCTTGACAAAACACACAACTTATGCCATCCAGTTATCTATTCTCTTATCTGATGATCACAAATGCTTGACAAAACACACAACATATGCCGTCCAGTTATCTATTCTCTTATCTGATGAACACAAATGCTTGACAAAACACACAACATATGCCGTCCAGGAGCTCGTTTCACAAAGCAGTCGCATTGCAAACGAAACATAGTGGATACCATAGTGAAGAGATACGACATCATAGCAACTGTGATTGATCGCACTGTGCGACAGCTTTGTGAAACGGTCGCCTGTTATGTTCTCTTATCCGATGATCACAAATGCTGGACAAAACACACAACTTATGCCCTCCAGTTATCTGATGATCACAAATGCTTGACAAAACACACAACTTATGCCCTCCAGTTATCTGATGATCACAAATGCTGGACAAAACACACACCTTATGCCGTCCAGTTATCTGATGATCACAAATGCTTGACAAAACACACAACTTATGCCCTCCAGTTATCTGATGATCACAAATGCTTGACAAAACACACAACTTATGCCCTCCAGTTATCTGATGATCACAAATGCTTGACAAAACACACAACTTATGCCATCCAGTTATCTATTCTCTTATCTGATGAACACAAATGCTTGACAAAACACACAACTTATGCCGTCCAGTTATCTGATGATCACAAATGCTTGACAAAACACACAACTTATGCCATCCAGTTATCTATTCTCTTATCTGATGAACACAAATGCTTGACAAAACACACAACTTATGCCGTCCAGTTATCTGATGAACACAAATGCTTGACAAAACACACAACTTATGCCGTCCAGTTATCTGATGAACACAAATGCTGGACAAAACACACAACTTATGCCATCCAGTTATCTATTCTCTTATCTGATGAACACAAATGCTTGACAAAACACACAACTTATGCCGTCCAGTTATCTGATGATCACAAATGCTTGACAAAACACACAACTTATGCCATCCAGTTATCTATTCTCTTATCTGATGAACACAAATGCTTGACAAAACACACAACTTATGCCGTCCAGTTATCTGATGAACACAAATGCTTGACAAAACACACAACTTATGCCGTCCAGTTATCTGATGAACACAAATGCTGGACAAAACACACAACTTATGCCGTCCAGTTATCTATTCTCTTATCCGATGATCACAAATGCTGGACAAAACACACAACTTATGCCCTCCAGTTATCTATTCTCTAATCTGATGAACACAAATGCTGGACAAAACACACAACTTATGCCCTCCAGTTATCTGATGATCACAAATGCTTGACAAAACACACAACTTATGCCGTCCAGTTATCTGATGATCACAAATGCTTGACAAAACACACAACTTATGCAGTCCAGTTATCTATTCTCTAATCTGATGAACACAAATGCTTGACAAAACATAGCAGCTCACATATTCATAAATTCTTACTTTTTTGTTATTTTACACCAACGATTAACGTGTGGGAAGATTTTGTTCTCAACGTCATGGAAACAATGACCAAACAAACTAAGCTTCAACTCGTAAAATATGCTCTTAAAAAAACAGCATTCATATTTGTGTTTTGTTTTTAATTTCTCCTGATCATAAAAGCTGAAATCAAAGTCTGAAAACAGACATAGTATAAAGTAGCGTACCTCCGAAAAACGTAAGACTCAATATTTTGGCATATTATGGGTTTTACGTTTTTCAGAGGTACGCTACTTGTGTACTTCTACTATGTTAAACTTATCAGTGGTACAAACGGATTCAAAAACAGACATATTTTTAAAATTACGAATTGTTTTTATTTATTTGTATTTTAAATTTAGAAATTTAATTTGTACTTTTTTTTTTAAATTTATTTAGCTATTCTTCAAGCAGTATTATTTTTAACATTTTTTATTAACTAACCGACCAGGTGTGTTAAAAACCGTCCATGTTTTCTATTTTTTATTTATTATTCACACTTTATGGTAATATTTGCATTCTCCAACAGCTTCATTTAAATTCACACAACAAAGATCCAAACTTACTGTAACAAATTTTAACAAATCGGTCTCTAACATACACTCCCTGACGGGCCCAGATTTCTGAGATAGTTACAAATATAAAATATCATCAAACAATTTCTCTGCAATAGGTTTTATGTGTTTAATTAATTAGTGTCTTTTAGAAAGTGGGTAAAACAGTATTCTAGTTATTTTGGGATTACACTTTCTTGAAAATATGCTAGAAATTCCCCTACCGATTTTGGGTGACGCACGAAACGGGAATCGAACCCAGGTCCCAGAGTATGGCACCTATCGCCAGCACTAAATGTCGGCTGCCTTATCCATTCAGCCAACCGGCCTCCTTAGGGAGTGTCCCCATAATGGTGTGTTTCCACGGACCTGCGTTAACGCATGCGTTGCCGGATGCGATTGTTTAACGGATAGGGTCAAGTGTTTCCACGGACTTGCGTTAACGCATGCGATCGATAGTGGGATCTGTCATAAGGTTACGGTCAAAAGTTAAGGTCATATCATTGACAACAAATGTTTTTCCAGTTTGGGGAAAGAATGTGAATAAGTGAACATCTCCATAGCCTTTTTATACAATATACATTTACAACACAAACACAAACAAAGTCAGTAAAAATGAGTGAACAAACTCACTCGGTGTTTTCTGTGGATTTCTATCTGACAGCTAACGGTCATCAGGGTCGGAAAACGCCTTCAATGACGTCATGAGTAGCGAAATCCCACGTCCGTTACCTCGTCCGATGCGTTAAAAATGGGACAAACTTCATTCTCCGTCCGTTAACGCGTGCGTTAAAAACTATCGGACTGACCATGGAAACACTATAGCGTATTTCTGTAGTTCCCATTCTTTGAGGAAAATCGCATCCGTCAACGCACGCGTTAACGCATGTCCGTGGAAACACACCATTAATCGTTTTCCGCGATGGGGCAAAAAATGTTGAAAAAAAACGAAGCGAAAAACCATAGGTGTAAATACGCTAACAAAAGACGATAATTTGAAACGGGATATTCACAGCATGTCATCCTCTCGGATTAAAAGTAGTCAAATGTGCGACTATGACGGATAGCGCGTGGTCAGTTGTAACGCGCTGTCAGAGACCGACTCGATCCACTCAGCTATTGCTAATAGTAATATGGTGCTTTTGTAGACTTTAAAAAGGCCTTTGATTGCGTAGATAGAAAGGCTCTGTGGTTAAAATTATTCCGAAGTGGCATTACAGGGAAAATGTTGGATATTTTAAAATCTATTTACTCTGTGGCTAGAATGAGCATTCAACACATGGGTATTAAAACTAATTTTTTTGATTGTTTACAAGGTTTAAAACAAGGGGAGGTAGTTTCGCCGATTTTATTTTCCCTTTTTATAGAAGATCTCGAAATGTGGCTCATTAATACAGCAACATCCAGCTTATTTTTAAATGAACTTACTATTTATTTGATAATGTTTGCTGATGGTGTTGTTCTATTGTCTGAAACTGTTGAAGGGCTTCAATCATCACTTAATGCCCTTGGGAGTTATTCATTAAAATGGGGCTTATCTGTTAACATTGAAAAAACTAAAACTGTTGTATTTAGAAGAGCAGGTCGAGTTAGACAAAATGAGTATTGGTATTATAACGAATCTCTTAGAAAATGTAAATACCTTTATGTATCTTGGCATTTTGTTTAATTTTAATGGCAAATTTTTGTAAATGCGACCAAAAATCTAGCAGAAAGAGGGATAAAGGCAGTAAATGTTTTATTAGCTAGTATATGTAAATATGGTGTTGGTCTTCGACTGTCTTGTGATTTGTTTGACACCTTCGTGGGTGCGACAATGCGTTACGGGGGTGAGGTGTGAGGTTTCTATGAGTCCGTCGATATAGAACGCGTACACACCAAGTTTCTGAAACGTGTTCTCGGAGTAATTAAGTCAACAACAAATGCAACAATATATGGCGAACTAGGACGGATGCCCCTTTCTCAATATAGATCAATCGAGATCTCGTGCCATTCTACGAGATCTTTAACTCGAGACATGGCTCGAGAGCCGTCGCACTCCATTTTGCGCTTAGTTATAACTGCAAGAAATCTACTGAGAATTTTGAATCTATATACTATTTATTTCTCTGTTCTATTCTGTTCGCAAACATGTAACCCTATCATAATATGCTGCATTGCAGGTTCTTAGGGCAGAAATACTTGTTAACAAGAGTTTTAGTAAACTCAACATACGCCCGCCGTGGCAAAGTCGAACCGCTACGATTAACAACCTAACATTTAATATAACATTTGTTTTAATTTCATCAATTAGAATTTCTTGTTCACATTAGAAGTTTTTCTTTTCTGAATTTGATGAAGCTGCAACTAAATACCAGTACGTTATAGTACACATATATTATCTGTTAATTTCAATCACATTTTAATTGCAAAAACTGAAATGTGGCTGTTTTGACATTGCTCTTATCAATCAATACAATAGCTTACAATTCTTGAATTTTTACAGTTTTCACTGGGACACTGTTCTATTGGACTTGGCTGTAGTTTTATTACAAAGCAAACAATCTTCAGGCTGACCACTGATATGCTGGTGTGTAAATATACAAACCTTGGATGTCATTGTCCCCTTATCTCTATTTAAACGGCCACTCTGATAAATACCAGATGGGTAATAAAGTGGGGAAAATGGTCTTTTTTTGTTATTATAGTGCACATTAAACTATCCAAGAAAACAGTCTCAGAATGTATAAATTAATTGGCTTCCAGTATTACTCTGGACCAAGTGTACTCCAAAAAGCATTGATATATATATATATTAAACATCAGGTACACATTTCTGATAAAAAAAGCTCTCGAAAACAAACAAAAAATATGTGTACCCAAATCAAATTTGGTATGCGACACATCATCTACCTATAAGGTATATATACTCTAAAAGAATTGGAGAGATTATATCAAAACGAAAGAAGTTCTGGAGCCGCAAGGGAATATTATATAATCCAATAGGGCTGCCATATTATGCAACAGGTGATGTCAGAAATGGTACGTGAAACACCGTCTGCCCATAATGTATATACTCTGAAAGAATCGTCAAGATCGGATCAAAACTTTAGAAGTTATGGAGCGGATGGGAATATTACATAATCCTATATGGCTGCCATATTATGCAACGAGTGAAGTCAGAAATGGTACACAACACACCGTCTGCCCAAAAGGTATATACTCTGAAAGAATTGTCAAGATCGGATCAAAACTCTTCAAGTTATGGAGCAGAAGGGAACTAAGATATAGACTAAGACAGAATATTACATAATCCAATGTAGAAGCCATATTATGCAATGGACAATGTTCTTAATGGTTCATGACACACCTTCTACCCCTAGAGTATATGTTGTAAAAAAAATTGTTAAGATCGGATCAAAACTCTTCAAGTTATGGAGCGGAAGGGAACGAAGATATAGACTAAGACAGAATACTACATAATCCAATGTAGAAGCCACATTATGCAATCGACGATGTCATAAATGGTTCATGACACACCTTCTACCCACAAGGTATATGTTGTGAAAGAATTGTAAAGATTAGATCAAAACTCTTCAAGTTATGGAGCGGAAGGGAATCCGGGACGGACGGCCGGCGCTGGTGATACCATAATACGACCGACTTTTTTTAAGTCGGGCGTATAAAAATCAAAAATATAATCGGCACTACATCAGCTCTTAAATAGGCTACATTCTAAAACAAGATGGCAGCGCCCATGGAGTTTGTTTGAGTTTGTTTATTCACCAATAAAGTATACATATATATACAATAAATAATAATAAGAAAACAAGATATTTAAACAGAAAGGATTAGAATAAATGAAAATTGGCGGGAATAAAGCTCAGAAGAGCTTGTTCTATCCCATTTTACAGATTTTAATTTAATTGACGGAATGGTAAAAGACGAGGAAAGCAAGATAGTAATGAATGGAATAATAATGGAAAGTAATTTTGACAAAGAATAGTGAAATTATATAATAATGGAAATAATAATGTACATAATCATAACGATAATGGTAATCACAATTATGGTGATGATATTAGTTATAGGTATAAAAAGAAAAGAAAAAAAAATAGGTAGAAAAAAAAAATTAATAATTATAAAGAGATATGAAATAACGAAGAATGACTGATTAGAAAACAGATGCTGTATATATTGGAATGACATAAATTACCTTAATGAAGTGCAGATATTTGTAGAAGATATGATTTAATTTTTGATTTGAATAAGGACTGAGATTGAAACTGACGGATAGTTGGGGGTAATTTGTTCCACTCTCGAGCACAAGCACATTTTAGGGAATGGTAGGACAAGTTACTATTGTAAAATGGACGATGCAGATCTAGGGATTGGTTTCTGGTACTGTATCGATTAATTTGGGATTGTTTAACTAGATAGTGTTCGAAGCTTTGGGGGATTTGCTGTGAGAAATAAAAAAATTTATGAGAAATAAGAAGTAAGGAATATGTGGTCAGCTGTTGGAGCGGGAGGATTTTAAGAGCATGAAAAAGTGGACTAGTGTGTTCAAGACGTGAGGATAGATTGATACAGCGGATTGCACGTTTTTGTAGGATAATTAGTGGTTTGAGATGTGTAGTAAATGTGTTCGCCCATATTGCATTTCCGTAAGATAAAAAGGGATGAATTAATGAATAGTATAATATCAGTAGAGTTTTTTTGGTTATTGAGTCCTTAATATGATTTATAATACCTATATTTCTAGATAGTTTATTACAGATATATTTAATATGGTTGGTCCAAGTTAATTTTTCGTTAAAGTATAGTCCTAAAAATTTGTAATTGTCTACTTGTTCTATTTCGTGTCCATAGATTTTTAATTGTGGTACATTTTCATGTTTTTTCCTCAGAACAGGTGCAAATAGAACAAATTTAGTTTTAGATATATTTAATGATAGACGATTGGAGCAGAACCAGGTGTGTAGTTTGTTTAGTTCAACGGACATTGTATTTATAGCCTCTGTTGAACTATCAGCAGAATAAATGCAGCTTGTATCGTCAGCAAAGAGGGTCAAATGTAATAGGTTAGAAACTTTAGAAATGTCATTAATATATAAGAGGAAAAGAATAGGACCTAGTATGGAGCCCATAGGACCTAGTATGGATGTCAAGGCAAAATATGATATGGACTTCAAGGTATTTCAAGGTATATTATATGTATTAGGAGAGTAGCAATCAATATAACAAAACAGGTTGCCGGCGGCTTAAACGTTTCCTACGAGAATTATATCGAATATCTCTCTACACAACCGAGTCAACTATTAGTGTCACGTGTCGTTTACAATTTTAAAGAGGTGGACAGCAGTGGTCTCCCTTTGTGTTAAAGCAACATGTCACTCAATCGTTTTAGAGTTGATATCCCAACGAATGGCAGTAGGATCAATCTCTATTTTAGATTGAATTCATACAGATTTCTATTTGTTATTAAATATTGGCTGAAATTATTTGAAACTGAAAATATTTTACTTAAAAATGTTAATCAGGAACCGAGTATGTTAACTGACAAAGGGGTTATAAATTGGACACTAAATGTTAGAAATCTGCTTTTTAAGTATGGCTTTGGAGATGTATGGATATTTCCACAAAGTGTTAAACATTCTGTATTTATTTCCCTGTTTAAACAGAGGATTAAAGATTGTTATGTCCAAGACTGGAAAACTAGTCTTCAAATACATGTAAAATGTATTCATCTTATGTTTTTATCAAGATATAGAAGAGACGAACATGTTATTTAAAATTATTCACTGAGCGATGATCAAAACTTTCTATGTTTTAAACAATATTTATTTCTTCTTAAAGAAATGGATTGGTGAACAGGCAATTGCCTATGTTAACACCTTTCCATGGTATACAGACAGATGCACATTTATGATTGTAACAAAACGAAAAATAATCTACAGTCATATTGGTTTGAGTTCGTCAGAATCTGTTTGACTTTGCTATGAACCAAGTGACACACCGTACTGTTTTGCTCTTGCGTTATGTTTCCGCTTCCTTTTAGTAGGACATGAATATCTGTGGGAAAGTCGAAACTTTTTCTAAGGTTGCTATATTTTATGCAAGTATATAGTAAATGTTGCCCCTTTCAATGGACAGTATAAGTGAAATACACCTTTATGAATTGCGGTTACACTCCAAACAAACAATTGCAACTAGCCTACATGTAAATACATTTCTATGTATTTCTTAACACTATAACACACGGGCATTTCTATGAGTGTGTGTAGTCGTGACTTCATGAGAAAACCGGTAAAAAATGTTGAATCTTTACGTAAGCCAATGTCGTCGTACAAATATCCACTTCATACTAAAGGCGATTTTTTTCAAAGGCGATTGCAAAGGATAAGAAGGTAATACCTTCATTTTTTTAATATTTGCTATTTTTGGGTGAAATATTGGGAATTTGAATTTCAGGTGCGGACTTTTTCCGGAGGGAAGTGGGCTACGAAAAAAACCCGTAAGCATGCTTATGCCATGTGGATTATAGTCTACACGTAGAGTAGTCATTGTTTCGGCTCGTCACAATATACGCTAGTAACTAGGCATTTCACATCGAAGTGGTTGAAATTCAAGTTTTAACTAAAATATATTAAAGTTGAAACGAATTGAGAAGAAATATATAATGGATTGAAATGTTTCCAGTATACATAATAAAACCCAGAAAATATTACCGTACCGGCATATTAGTATTCCTACACTCAACACAGAATAATATGGAGAATTATTTGTTCACTGTTTTTTATTTGATGTTAGTTATTAGCTATCACTGTGACCGAAGGTATCACTGAAAAATAATGAAAAACAGTTTAAATACTAGTACACTGTAAATTTTTTTTTGTAAATCTACAACAGAAAGTATTGGCACATTTGTGACCAGGACTTTTTGTAGTAAATTTACCGAAGAAAATGTCCTGTATTTTTATATTTATATTATATTTATATTACACAGATTCTTATTGTAAATGAACCAATGAATAATTTGTAAACTTACAACAGAAAGTTTTGTGATCAGAACTTTTTGTAGTAAAACTACGATACTGTATAGTTGGATTACACAGATTCTTATTGTAAATGAACTAATGAATAATTTGTAAAGTTACAATAGAAAGTTGTGTGATCAGGACTTTTTGTAGTAAAACTACGATACTGTATAGTTGGATTACACAGATTCTTATTGTAAATGAACTAATGAATAATTTGTAAAGTTACAATAGAAAGTTGTGTGATCAGGACTTTTTGTAGTAAAACTACGATACTGTATAGTTGGATTACACAGATTCTTATTGTAAATGAACTAATGAATAATTTGTAAACTTACAATAGAAAGTTGTGTGATCAGGACTTTTTGTAAATTGTAGTAAAACTACGATACTGTATAGTTGGATTACACAGATTCTTATTGTAAATGAACCAATGAATAATTTGTAAACTTACAACAGAAAGTTTTAGCACATTTGTGACCAGGACTTTTTGCAGTAGATCTACAGAAGAAAATAAATATAAAGTACAATGCTCTGTAGCTGGATAACACTGATTTCTAGTGTAAATTAAACACGAGGTCTCATGTGGACTCACAGTAGGTAACAGGGGAGAATTACAAGGGTGTGTCGTCATTAAACAGTATAAACACTGCTTAAAGCACTTGTTGATTAAGAAACCGACTTCAGTTTTTTTTGTGAGGCAACTGTACAGTTACCATTATGATGATGCAGATCCCCTCAAAAACGATACCTACAGTAAAAAGAAACAATGACGAGGCAGCAAAAAATTAAGGATTGAATATTTATTCAAACTTAAAAAAATTAAACACCAGCCACTGCTTGACAAATCTAATAAAGCTTACTGACTAAAAGAAATTGTGTAACATACATCATCATGAAGAGTTTTTAAACTGTAACAAGAACTGTTTTGTAATACTTAGTTTTTACCGTAATATGAAATTGTTATAGATAACTATTAAATGATAATCAAATGAGTTTAAAGGATTATTGCTTAAATGAATTTTCATGGTACATAAAGGCAAAACATATTTTCATTAAAATGCCAAAATGAACATTCAAAATGATATGGCTCTTGTGCCGTTTTGGGTTCGGTGAACACAAAGAAGGTTATGATAAAAATGAAAACATTATTATTATATTTTTACAAATGTTTTTTTTCTGTTTAAAAATAAAAACAAGTTTTTTTTTCATGAGAAAAATACAGTTGATGCGCATAAAAAACTACCTTGGCATTATTTCTAACACACTCAATTCAAGATCATAATTCTTATAGCATTTACTGTAATGTTTTCATTTCAATGAATGCTTTTTGTTAAGTCTTCGAAAAAAAAAACCCTACTTGCATTAATTTTTATCATTTGGGTGGTAATTCAGTTTGTAGAACGCATACTTAACAAGATTATGTAATTATTGTTCACCCAGAGAAATTGTAAGAAATACTACCATCACCAAATGAGAAAGGAATTTTGGTCAACAGTCTCCTTTGGTTTTAGTGGGGAAATTTGATAACTGGCCAAAATTGTAATTGCTATGACTTTTCCAAGAAGTGTATATATTAATGATTAAGAAGGCAAAGGATAGCAGTTACGGAATGTGAACGAATGGTGTGACTTCTGAATTGGTTTATATAAGGCCCTTGAAAGGAGTGAAATACAACATATTTAACTTCACCCTGAATCACATTTCATAAAGTTCACTACCTACAGAAGTAATAAGTTTATGCACAAAATATGTAATTGATGCAAGCCAAAAGAGTATGTGTATAGATGGTTGAATAGTGTTTGTTGTGCATCAAAACATTTTCATGCTGTATGGTTGATTGGTTAGCTGAGTTTTACACCCAGTTCACAAGCTGTATGTAAGTCGGATAGTCCCATTTAACAGAGTGTCAGATTGTTTTTCAAAAGTTTAAATCTTCTTTTCTTCATTTTGAGACCAAGCAAATACCTTCGGCTTGCTACACTGTTATACAAATGAGTACTGGGCAGTAAATGCAAAAAATAGTTGGTCAAACTTATATGTATGCCAGGGATAAAAACCGCTTTGGGATAAGGTAGCTTTTGTGTCCTACTTGAAACGAAAACGACTGCTTTCTAACCTAAATGTTAAGGTGCCACTGAAACTCCTGAAAAGCGCGAAGAAATCCAACTACTTTATTGTTGGCCACACCAGTCTTCTTTGATTTGGACTTACTTCCCCTAGAAGGGTTCAGGTCAACTAAGCATCTGAAATAAGACATAAACACACTCTTTTATTGACAGTTATAATATTTATAGCAGAATCATTAAAAACTTATATCCATTGTTAATAAGGTAAGATTTCCCTGTGACACTGTGTTCCAGGAAGACGTTTGTTTCAGGGTCATTTTGAGGGTTTTATTGAAGAGATTTGGAAACAAAAATTGATATTATTAGTTATTGATATTTTACCCTGGGTGTATGAATCGTTATGACCATTCTGAGCCGGAGGCGAAGGGTGTATGAGGAACAGAAGGGTCATAAAAGATCCATACACCCAGGGTAAAATATCAAAGACAAATTTATTAGTAACCCCTGGTAGACGGAGAATTGTCGCAGATTCATGTTTCAAACACTATCGGTCTGTACTAGCTGATACTGTTATTAGTGTTAATTTAACCAGAGTTACAATTTCGTGTGTGCAAATGTTCAGCTTGTCTTCTTAATTGTTTTATTGCTCAGATTCTATCTGTGACAAATATATTTTACCTAACGCTAATATCTCGATATTTCACACATACATCTAGTCAAAATGTACGAACCTCTGTCAAACGGATCAAGCAGACGACATACAAAGTTACGCCCCTTGTATACTTAGCTATGTTAGAGTCAAATTAGATAGAAATAAAAACTTTGCACAATTAATAACGCTTAGGTGACTGTAATAGATCCTCATAAGACCTGTTTTGGGCTTTTCGAAGCGAGTTAACATTTGAAGTGGTGGCGGCCATGTTTTTTCGCCAGGCGGGTCATAACAAAATCAGGCCGGGTGTATGGGTTTATACGACCCGGGCAATCGACCAATCAAAACTCAGCCTTTGCCAACTAACTTGGTTGAAGCCAGAAGGATAATAATAGATTTTATCCTCAACAATTTGCTGACTGCTGTGGCAGGGCTGGTGCAATAAAAATTACAGATACTTAGTTCCAGGGGTAGGTGAAATTTTACAAAGACCTACATGTACTTACCTCTGAATGAATTCAAGTGTGGCAGGTAGACCGCTGTGATATTCCAAGTTAAAAACATAATATGCTGCAAAGGACATGGCAAAAGCATCTTTCAGACATTGTATGTTTTCTGAAACCACCCTTTTCTCGATAACCAAAAAGTATCTGGACTCTGTAGATAAATCTGTAAATTTAAACAAAAACACAGACTATTAAGTGTGGAAATTCTTTAAAAATTATGACCTAGACTGTATTTTAAAGTGCAGGTTATCATAGTTTGCTAATTAGTCAGTCAACATATTTTGTCAATATATCAGGAAGATCAGATAATGATTGATTCAATGTCTATTTTTTAACCCCCTCAAAATTATTTTATATATTGTCTGGTCCATTTTGGCGGAAAACCAACATCATTAGCTGGATGAAACCATGATGGATTGGTACTGACAAAACTTTTCTATAAACAAGTAGTTAACATATCAATAACAGTTAAACGCTAGTGTCCTTAATTTTTTCTAAATAAAATGACAGGCCTTAACAAGTTCATAATTTTTTCTAAATAAAATGACAGGCCTTAACAAGTTCATAATAAGTACTTGCCTCCTACAACTGCAATATGGGGAGTAGCCTCCACAGTCATGTCTTGTACATCAGATGTATTTGCTGTTTCCTGAATAATAAGAAAAACTTGATAGATTTCATAATATTTGGGTTAATTATCACAAAAGTAATGGGGAAAAATCTGAAGTACAAAGACCAATCAATCAAGCAGAAGCACATTTGTATGTGTTTTTGCCACATTCAATGTTTACTAAGAGATACCATGTAGATGCAGGATGTTTTACACCTCTTTCAGATAGATAAGTCCATTCAGTTATATCAGCATGTTCACCAGAAAACTTGTACATCATGTGTGTAGCCATCTGTAAAATCATAACTAATACTGGCATTTAAGAGAAAACACATTCAAACTAAAAACAATTGAATAGTATATAAATAATACTCTACCTCATAGAACTTCAGGAACAGGTTTGGTTCTTCTCCAAGAGCAACAGCAACTAAGGGTATGATATGAGCCTCCTTTCCTTTTATACCACCCCACTGGTTAATCTTGTCTACCCACTCTTTCACTCCTCTTGATTTTATTCTCTTTACAGAGATAAAAGTAAACAACTGGTACGCTTTGTCTGCAAGATTATCGGATAACTTTTGAGAAATGTCTATGTTTGTTAACTCTCTGAAATGGTTCAGCATAAAACTCTTTTCAAACAGTAGGGGCCATTCTTCCTTCACGTGTGATATGGGCACAGGTGGGGTTTGGTTAATGAGTCTTCTTTGAAGAATATAAGTTTTCATCATATATAGCCTCTCTTTAGACTCATCTCTCACGGAGGGTACCTTTTCTGCTTCTAGTTTTAAGAAATTTTTCAGGGCACCCAGAGATTCATCAGATTCCCCCAGTGGCATATGTACTGGATTGAAATTGACACAACCATAATTGTCGACATGTCCATGCTTACGTTTTTTACAAACCTCCTGGCTCTCCTCACCTTCACTAACAGTCCCAGAGGATGACCGCTTGCCATGACCCCTACTATAGGTATTTGCCATCCTATCCATGATTTGTGTCACAAGTCCAGAATAGCCAGACCCCAAGATCTCGCCTCCTATCATGTCTGTGAAGGAATTCGGGTATTTAGAAACAAGTTTGGCAGCAATATTTTCTACGTTTTTCTTGCCGGGTAAACGAGAGTAGTGGCTGATTTCTGAGCAGATTATTCTGATCATTTGGAGCCTTAATGCTGTGGATGGTCTATTGCCTTTCTCGCAGATGTCTGTTAGTTCTTGTGGAAATTTGGAGTATGGTATTCTAAATGAGGAACTCCAGTTTTGGCTTGAATTAAACTCAAAGGTAGGGGTAGAAGGACTGCTAGCCCCCGAAGAAATACTATGGTTTGGGCTAGATGCAAAAGAGTTCCTGGTAATGTCTCTACTAAACGGTTCGCCAAATTCTTCTGAGAGGGTTCTATTCTCTAAAAAAAAATGTATTTAATAAATTAATTTTTAAGGACACAGTTATCAAGTGAAGATCAAAACAAATTTACAAACATCAATTAATTTACAAACAAATTCTCATTAATGGGTGTTTAACTTTGGTACTTACATGTAAAGGTGGGCGACCAAATTAAACCTCTTGGCACATAATTTCTGATTTGTTACTCCCTGTCTGAATCTGGTGTCATATTAGAAAAGGGTTAATCTTATAAAATTATTTATCTTACCTTTGTCATTAAATATCTCTTCAATTGTAGCCGTCATTTTCCTTGCATGGATTACTGACACTATGTCAGCCAAGTCCTTTTCCGGCTTGAGAAATTTCAAATCGGACACCTGGGAAATGCCCAGCTCTGTGAGTTTAGAACAAACTCTTGCTTGGACATCTCGAGGAAGCCCATTGACTAACTTTAGTATTTCTGACATTTCAAACAATGGGGATATTGTAAGTTCCTCATTCATCTGTAAAAAAAAAAAATAAATAAAAATCTTTTAAAATATTTTTCATAATTATTATTACCCTCATTTTATCCACAAATTATACAAATATAAATTTACCCGAATTTTTCTTAGAAGTTTAATAATGTTACAAAAGTTAAAGAGGCATGGGCTGCCAAAATTCACTCTTTTTTCATAATTTCTGAGCGTCAAGACAGTAAGAGGCTTTGAAGGTCACAGAAAAACTAAATGATTGGATTGGACCCATACAGCATGTGGCCTGTACGAACCGAAAAGTCAAAACCTGTTTGAAAAGTAAACAAAATTTAAATGACCGGGACGACCATTCATTCATTCTAAGCCAAAGTTATTTCAAAACAATACTTTATCGTACATTTTCGACACTAGAAGCACTAAAAAGCTTCTGAATAATACGTCTTGAGAAAAATAGCCAATAATTGCAACATTCTGTTTTATCATCAAAATATCAACATTTTGGCAGCTCATGCCACTTTAAGCAAAAATGGATATAGGTTTACTGAAGTTTTAACTCATCTCGAGCTTGACAGAGGCTGTTCCAAGACTTACACGCTAGATAGGAATTATAAGTTAATAAATATTCGCACTTTAAACTGAAAAAAGATGAGTTTGAATTTGAAAAAGTTTATTATAGAAAATTGACTTTAAAAAGCCTGGTTATATGCAGGATTAGTATTTAGAGGCGACAACACAATAACTGAAGAAATATTTTGGAATTCAGTGGATAAATATAGCATACCTGGTATTTCTATTAACTAATTGGTGACTTTAAACAGCATGTTTTAATACGACAGCATTTTTATTTTGTAATGTGTACAGCTGTAAACTACTGTGGCAGAGAAGGGCAGAGAATGACACACATTGTAAAATCTCTTCCCCTCCTGAAATGTCATCAACACTTCCATTATCCCACATATAATAGTTCATGTCTGCTATATACTCTGCTTCGTGCCTCTTAACAATAAAATACACCTTGGATTTGGCAGACACTAATATCATTGCAATGACCCCCACACTCAAGGAATAATCCTGCTTTCCAAGGACAAGAACTGAGCCACATGTGTATTCAGTGCCTTTAACTTCAACTTTTTCAGTCATAGAAACTCCAGTATTGGTAACATCAGGTTCGCTAAGCACCGCATGTTGAATCTGTTTAGAGTATAGCTTGATGTTAAAAGGCACACTTCGTTCGAACTGCACCTCTTCTCCAAATAGATTACCAGCACTGTAATAGGCTTGGAGCAACTGGTGTCTATGGGATACCATTTTGGTAACATTTTTGAAATTTTGACAATGGCGTACTGACTTTTTAAAGTAAGAGTGTTTGGATTCATATCGCATAGTCCAAAGACGAACTGGTGGCCCAAATTGCAGGATTAATTCAGGATAGTGGCAAAGAAAGTGGTGTTTCGGCTTGAGTTTGTGATCAAGAAAACAGACAGTCCTGTACTCCATGTATTCTTCTAAATATGTGGACAAGACCCCTACATGTATGTGATCCTTTTTTAATCTTGGGGATAAAACTATCTGAACAATCTTTTGAAGCAAACAAAACATTACCCAAACTTTATCCGTCTTATCTACGATTTTGTTACCAATAATAAGAGGGATAAAACGCATCAAAACCCAAGTCTGGAATGCCTGCCCACCAACTTTTTCTCCTTCTTTAATGTCATTGACATTAGGTTTATCTCTAGAGTCATCACCAAGAAAAGGAAAACGTTGAAACCTTCTACTGATGTAGTTCCATGTAAACCATTTTTTTGCCTTTATGAAGTGAGTCAAGATCAAAGCCATGTCATATTGCAACACTCCTTCAAATAGATCGTGGGCTAAACATGGTGGCAGACCAGGGGAACACACATGATAAAAGTTAAGCTGATTAAATGCAGAATCAAATTTGACTCCTTCAAAATTTTCTATTTGGTCGTCATTACAAACTTTGTTGACAGCAATGTTATAGCGATTAATGTCTCGCTTTTCTCCAAGGTTACAGGGTCTAGATTGAGGGAAATCCTCAGTTTTCATTACACAATAACGACAGCAATATTTTGCCCTGCTAAAGTTTTGCACAAAGCCCCCAATGCAGTTACTCCCTAAACTGTCACCTGATATGAAGACAACACTTCCCCGAACATTTTTATCAATATTAAGAGAGGGCAACTCAACACCTGTTTTTTCAAGAATTTTGAGGTCCCTAATAAGGGGTCCAAATATTTTTTCCTGACCAAAATAGTTAAAATGAGTTTCTTTGCAAAGAAGGACGAGTTGAATTGCATCTGTCTTAGTTCTACAGTAAGAGTGGACATTTCCAAGAGAGAAATATACAACAAGTATTTTGTGCTTCTTTTTGGCACTACCCAGTGGATTTACCACTTCAAATGCGTCCTGGTACAAAATGAGTCTTAATGCTGACGGATTCTGCTGGAAAAAATCGTTTCCCTTATAAACTGATCCATCTGTGAAATCTTGCATTTCATCGTCATTTGGGTTAGCCTCTTTGTTTAGATAATGGTTCCTTACAGTAGAGTCCTTAAATAGGGCTTGCAGAGAATTTAATATTGGTACATAGTGAAAAGTACTGGGTCTGTTTTGACTGTCTAGCCCAAGATAAATGGGTTCTGGAGATATGAACAAAAAATTATTTTTGTAATAATTATTTCGGCAGAAATTTGTTCTTAAGATACCACTGGAAGGATTGTGGCAATGTCGAAATACATCAACTTTATCAAATTCTTTGAAAATATCCCTCACATCATTTAAAGATAATCCATTTAGAAGCAATATATTTTTAAGTTTACCCATCACATGTTCTTGTTGAAAATGGTGAATATTAAACAGCTCATCTATAATAGTTTGTATTACAGTATTTGTCACGTGATGTTTGGCCTGCAGCTTTAAATAAAGCAAAGCAATTGATCTCTCTAATAAAGTTGTTGGATCTGGGCCAGTAGTACTGCTGTCACGTTCAGATATATCATCAAATTCAGTTTCATTTTCAAATTCCTTCAACGGATCCATACCATTACTACTAGTACTACTAGTATCATTGTTTATAGCCAAGCCTTCGTGTACACTTTCATTGCTCGACTGATGTTTGACTTTGTAACTTGGTGATATGTGTACTGCAGTTTTCAAAGGATGGTAACGATAGATGTGACTATTGAAGCCTCCTTCAGTCTTCAACTCTTTAATGCATTTTGAAAAAGGGCAAGCTACGGGATATCCACGGCGAATGTGATTTCTTAAATGAGATATTATGGTTTCACACACACAAACAGATCCTTGCATCCTAAAACTACACACTTGAAATTTATGTCCTCGGCTGACTCTTCTGCAACCGGTACCTGTTCGTTTTGTTTATGATCTCGATGCACGTGTTGCCTAATCGCAGTGTAAGAAGAAAACGATCGAATGCACTTTCTAACTCCACATGGAAATCTAGCATTCGGAATATTTGAATGAGTTCGTACATGTTTGACGTAAACTGATGTACTTATAAAGCTCTGTTGACACCAAGTACAGTAAAACATAATCAAATTTACCTCAACTTCAAGATGGCGTAAGTAAAACAGTGACAGTATACTAACCTTTAGAACTGTTAAATCCCGCCACTTTACTTTTTCAACTTCTACCGCCAAAATCAACCGCGAAATCTTTCATCCAGGATTCACCTCCTTCATAGAAGATTGTGGGACAAGGGGCAGTACTCTTCTCTGCGAAAGTATTTTCCAATATCGAGAGCACACAGACCACTTATTAATAAATTGAAAATAAATAAACAACAAAAGAGTTGTCTTTAATTACTCCCTTGCGCGAGCGCTAGGCCATGATGCCACTATTCGATATTCCACCTATATATCTTTTTGAACACTAAAACACACGGGCACAGGGAAATTTGGCTACAAATCATCAGTATTTTAGGTAAAGCTATTAACACGCCGATTTGCTATAGCAGTATAGGCCTACTGTATAGGTTTAGATAGTAGGCCTAATCAATCAGCTCTGATATTCTTTAACGTTCACTACCATATAGGTAGGCCTACATGCACAAGAGATTCTGGGGATTGAATTATCATATCAGGGGAGTTATTGCCAACATATTTATCATATCAAATTCCTAGCCTTAATTCCAATAATCTGCTACCGGTATTTGTAAGGCCATTGTTTTATAAAACGCAGGCTCCGACAATAGCTTTACTATTTTGGAATATTTATTAGTTTTAAAATATGTTCTGTGCGGTATAGGCTTATCAATCAGGCAATTGATATATGGCCAATACATTTTAATAATTTCAAACATAGGAATATTGTGTAGTTTTACATTATGTAAGTGATCCTAATACCAACAACATATTAGGTATATATATACATTACTTCTGGTGTAAAACGAATCAGTATAGTACTGTTCATCTTTGAATGTAAAATACGCTGTAAAATGGGCAGCCATTTTCTATGTATATTTACATGTGTGTCGTAAACTTACCTTTTCTTGTAAAAATATCCTTTGATGTCGTAAATCTACTGTAAATTTTGTAGAGATGCTTTATTTTATACAGTAAAGCAAATACAGTATATATTCCTGTTCGGCTTTACAATAAAAATATTTGTAATTTAACAGAATTTTTTTACAGTGTAGGCTTATATGAATGCGTGTTTGTACATAGATGACGACACAGGGCGCAGTTATAAAACTGGACATTTAAATCATTTCGGCCGTATTCGTTCTGTGCACCTTTGACTTTTTTTTACTATAATGGGTATCTAAAATAATTTTAAAAAATCAAATTAAAGTCAGCGAAAGCTTTAAAGACGTCTCCCAGACGAGTTTGGTGGCAAATTCAAATTCATTTATTCACTCATAGCCACAAGGGGCACAAGAGGTTAACAATATTACAAAATTGGCAACATAGCGGAAATAGATCACATTAGTTCATAGTAAATCAGTTAAGTTGTACTAACAAGCATTGTCAATGTAATACAAAGTGTTCCAGAAAATTCTACTGACTAAGGCCAAGCTCCTGTCAGTCGTCAACCTAATGAAATATCATAGGTTTACTTTATTACAACAATTTATGATGGGGTATAAAGGTCTAAATGATATACCTCTTTTTAACACAATTAGAAACTTGTCTCCGTGGTTATTTTAGACAAGAAGATTTTCCCTGTGCCCGTGTGTTTTAGTGTCCATAAATATAACTAAAGCGGGGGAGATACTTCTCTCGTAAGTGAACCGTACTTTTGCAAATAAACATAAAATGATATTCATCCCCAATTTCCCCAGCGTTGCATGAGGTACAGTATCGCTGGCTTCTGGGGACGTTCCCCCACCTTCCAGTTTCTATTGGGAGATAATGGTTCCCAGTTCGGAACCGGGATAAGACTAGCATATCAGTTCTGTCTAATGATTTAAAGTATGGTTCTAGTCCGAAATCCGGTTTTATTATTGTGTAGAACAAACCTTTAGGTGATGACCCTACATCAGAAAAACACTTTTGCAAGTATTAATCTTTAAGTACTTGTTCAACTATTTTACATAGCCCTTTATTGTTAGGCACATACTGGTTATCCCACACGTTACTCAGACCCACGGTACATAAGATATCCTTAATTTTCTGGAGCCAGGGCGTCATATAGGATTTTGATAGAAGCAATCTATAAATGATTGATGCTAGTTGACACTCATTGGACCCAAAATGAAATCATATTTACATATATTTTAATGTGAAGTGGGTATATACACAGTTCAACTCTTACCATAGTCCGAAATATCTGCGATGATGATGTAAGTGGTTTTAGCTGTGGTAAGCTGGTGCAAATTGGTTTTCTTAACAAATGTCAAACAGGTTACGGCGGCAAGTGGGCCTTTAAAAGTTATGAAGAGAAAACCTGATATTTTTGATGAGAAACGAAATTCCCCCAAAAAATGATCAAATGCATTCTGACGCTGATGATGGCCAATCTGTCCGAAAATGTCTTACATCATCATCGCAGATATTTCGGACTACTCTACCATAAACGAAGGGGTGGATTTTTTCAAACACATAACACTTTTACAAAATTGAAGGTAAAAAGCTTCAACAGAACCCAACTTAGAGACCCCCCATACTTCGGAACCATACATAAGTAGAGGGGAAACCATCTGGTCAAAAAGTTTCACTTGAGAGTCAACAGGGAGGAAAAGTGACAGGGTGTTGTAGACAACTTATTTCACAGCACAAACATTGGTCGGTTAACTGAATAACGTTATGGTTTAGAGATCTAGATCAGGCAAGAGGGGTTCCCCCAATTATATTTAGATGGCCTGCGCTGTACTTAGTAAATTCGAATCATCTTCACTCGGCCTTGTTTGTATTTATTTTATTACCATCAGTTTTGAAATCTACAGTAATAATTCCTTGATAAAATAAAACACGTATATATGCTTAGGCCTATATATAGTTCATTCTAAAAGCTAAAAATAAAACAGGCCTACCTTTTACATTTGTCTTGCCAAATTCCATGATCTCGATCTATGCGACAAAGTGCTGTCAAAGCCTGTCGAAATGCCCGCTTCGTCTTTGGTCGGAATGTCCAAGGTCGCCGAAAAGAACAAATGCTCGGACGATACATTGATTAATATGGGCACTCTATACACACATATTTTACGTATAATTGTGATCTCAAAAAGTAATCGTCAGGGTAAAATTAAAATTTATAGGAAACGTCAGAGATGGTGACATTAAAAATGAGCAGGGTCGAGAGATAGATTATGCGTGGTAATAAAAATGACACTATAGTTTAAGTAATTGTAAAAGCAATGCATAAAACATTATATAAACATATAGATGAGTCACTGAACCCGAATAATTGAAATACCGATATAGGCCTACTTAATATAGCTAGGCCTTCTATAACGTGGGGCCTCCATGTATAGGCCTACGTTTAATCATACATAAAGGTTTCCTTTAAAGGGGCATGAGCTGCCAAAATGTTGATATTTTGACCTTACAACACATTGTTGAAATTATTGGATATTTTTCTCAAGACGTATAATTCAGAAGCTTTTAAGTGTTTCTAGTCTCGAAAATGTACGATAAAGTATTGTTTTGAACTAACTTTGGCTTAGAATGAATGAATGGTCGTCCCGGTTATTTAAATTTTGTTTACTTTTCGAACACGTTTTTGGTTCGTACAGGCCACATACTGTATGGATTTCCCTCATTCCAACGTCAATAATTTAGTTTTCGATGGTCTTCAAAGCCTCTTACTGTCGTGACGATCAGAAATTATGAAAAAAGTGTGCATTTTGGCAGCTCATGCCTCTTTAACTAAACTGGAGGAATATAGTAGAATTTACCAATACAAGGAATTAAAAACTTGTTGACCAAATAATATTTCGGTTTATTTAGAAAACATCTTCACGAGTAGGCTTATATATTCGATAGATATAGCTTTAGTGACGTGATCTCATTTTTCTGCTGTTGACATGATAACATCTGAAGTTTACGAAAATGATTGATAGGGACGAATAAGCTCTAGTCTCCGCGTAATTATATAAGCCTTTAAACTTATGGAAATCGTCTTCAACTAAATGCTGTTCTGGTAGGCGAATCATTCTTTGTTTTTGTAATTAGTTGTACACTGTAGGCTAAGTAGTTGAAAATAACGGTATGCTTATTTTTACTCAGACAATTAACTTAATATAAGACTTCTGATGTTCATTGAATTGTATATATATTGTTAATATGTATGAATGAGTGTATGCGTGGGCCGAGTTGTGGGACTTGCTCCTGTGGGTTATCCTTGAAATAAATAAATATGCACGAGGCTTCGCTATTGGTAGCTATGGTGGCTGATTTGTGCCATTTCGCGTTCTCGCTTTTTCGCTTCGAGAATTAGGAGGTGAAAACAAGAGAATACGAGATTAAACGAAAACGCGAGAATGAAATATAATCTCGCCGCGAGAATGCGAAAACACGACAAAAAACATAATCTCGCGCGAGAATGCGAAAACTCGAGAATTAACCAAAAGTGCTTTATTTGTGCCATTTCGCGTTCTCGCATTCTCGCCGCGAAAACTCGACATATTTTAAAATCTCGTCGCGAGAATGCGAGAAAAATAAAATCCCGCCGCGACAACACGAAAACTAGAAAACTAGTCAAAAGTGCTCGTTTTGTGCCATTCATTCTCGCGGCGAAAACTCGAAATAATTCTAAATCTCGCCTCGAGAACACGATAATAAACTTACTTTCGCTCTCTTATTCTCGCCGAGAAAACGAAAAAGTGGATGGAGCGGAAGTAATCTGCAGGCATGCGTATTATGTCAATAACATAATGAACCGATTACATCTAACAGATTAACTTCCCATCACTGACAACTAGGAGCCGTCATATTACTCAGATGAATGAACTAAATTAAAACTCCTTGCAGCTTATTTCATGACTCTGTAGGTTTTTTTCCCATGCCCAGGGGAGGGCCCTCCGTGGCTCAGACCCAGTAGGTAGAGCGTTGGACGCTCAATCCGAACATCATTCCACCAATGGGGCGCGGGTTCGAATCCCACTCAGTCCAAAAAAATTGGAAAATTTTCTGACTGGGTTTTCACCCGAACGACCTATGTGGGATGGTTACCAGTTACCAGAGGAAGGTCGTGGGTTTCCTCCGGACATAGAGCCCGGTTTCCTCCCACAATAAAACTGGCAACGCCGCCATATAAGTGAAATAATCTTGAGCGCGGCGTAAAACACAAAACAATCAATCAATCAATCCATGCCCAGGGTCATATTTATTGGGTGTATAATCATTTACATATTCTTACATTATAGATAAACAACTGTTAGGCTATATTTACAAACTGTACAAACATTTATCTTGTAGGCCTAAGAGTTGTCAGTGGGCCGATTTCTTATATTAGAAAGCCTGCAAAATACATTGTTTCAAAAAAGTAAAGGTCACCGATTTTTAGACTGTTAGCACGGCGACACTGTATTGACTGTGGGGTGCACAGTTTTATATATAATCATAAAACCCGATATTCAAAGACTGGTGGGATATAGAATGGTCAGAGGGGGGAGGGGATAATAACAACATTCCCACACATCTTTTCTTTTCGAAATTTTAAATTTATGTCGAGTTTTCGCGGCGAGAACGCAAGAACCCGAAATGGCACAAATAAAGCACTTTTTGCTAAGTCTCGAGTTTTCGCATTCTCGCGGCGAGATTATATTTTTTGTCGTGTTTTCGTATTCTCGCGGCAAGATTATATTTCATTCTCATGTTTTCGCATTCTCGCGGCGAGATTTTAGTTAAATTTCGTATTCTCGCGTTTTCGCCTCCTAATTTTCGAAGCGAAAACGAGAGAACGCGAAATGGCACAAATCAGCCACCATACATTGTAGGAAGCAGCTTGACGCGGAGGCCTTTTGTCACGGAATCCCACTTAAGGCACGTAATTTATATTAGCCAATGAGCGACCGGCTGACGGTCCATCTCTATTCACTCGTTCTGGAAGTGGAACTTTTCTAGTCCTAGGAAAAACCGGAAGTCAGAAACTGTGACTTGTAATTTTGTATGGATCCATATAAGGGATAAGATTAGACATTAGAAGTAAGTAAATGCTACGATTCCATTCCTTCCCATTTCTCATTTTCATAATTAATGTTCTTTTTGGATAATTTTAAAACTTTAATACCTTTCTAACACTTTTGTCATTTAATGACATCATAATTTCACAATTTTTACTAAACATTCTTCGATCAAAAAAGTGTCTCACGACTGTCCGCCCAAGTCTTCTCAATACTGCGTCAACACACGGTTACTTTCACCAGTCCGTGGTTTAATCCATCAAGTTTTTAACATTTTTCTTTGTATATTATTAAGACTAAAGGCCTAGTCAATAGTGTGCACGGTTTTGAATAAAAATTACCAGCCGGCTACACCAAGTGAAAGCATTTTTGGTTAAAAAGTGGCTCACGACTGTCCGGCGATGCTAACATCTTTTATAGTTATACTATGCACTGTTCTGTATGAATGTTCTGCATAATAAATTGAAATAGAAATAGTTAAACGTTTCGTGCAAATATGGAATAGGTCCGTCGTTTTTAACTCCTCTTCAAATTCGTCTTTTAGATGTTATTTCTTTTAGCTTTTAGTAGGGATAGTTTAGTTTTAAGCTTGTATTATTAAATTAGTCATAAGTTGTAGAAGAAATGAATAAAACGCGGGGTTTATATCGATTATATCGGTTTGAGACTGACGGACCAATTCTATAGTCTGTCCAAACGTTTTTACCTGACCGACAAAGTACATTGTTGTAAGTAAACCAGGATAGAGACACACTGCTCCCTTTGCACTGACCTATATAAATTCTTTACATGTATAATTCAATTCAATTCCATTCAATTTATTACTCAGCACCCATTCGGGTAGGACAAAAACACAAATACAAGGGATAAAAGAACAAGATATAAACAACAAAATATATATAATATATGGCAGCGGGTCACAGTTTTATTTTCCTTTATTTCCCATTTACGGTCATGACTAATGTTAATGTCTACTCTCACAGCACCTTCCCTAACTTTCGTTGAACCAAATCCTTGGGTTTTAAACAGTCCTTTGGGAGTGTTTTAAGCACAATTTTTTTTATAACTACCAGATCTCCATCCACCTGAACTGGTCCCATTCAACTTCTAAAATCATTTCCAGACAGTAACTCAAGCCCTGTCCTTTCATAAAAACTACAAATATGCCCAGAAGAAAAATGCAGGGGGCCAGGAAAAAATAATAATAATAGTAAAAAATATCTGGAACTTCTTTCGTCCTAGGAAAAACTGGAAGTCAGAAACTGTGACCTGTATCCATAATTATAGGTCAGTGTCCCTTTTGTTTTGTTTTTCTTCTTAAATTTATCACTTCCCTCTCTTGTGATTGCGATTCCAAGAGAACTGCTAGTCGAATCTTCTTTGAATTTCACACACACGTTTCTTCTATGGTCTAGTTCTAAGTTGTGCAAAATTTATTTCTATCCTCATTTTCATATCGAAATGGCCGCTAGGCGACCATTTTGTTTTTCTTCTTTTTATCACTTTTCTCCTCAAGTAAGTTCTTTGATGAAACAAAGTTCAACTCTGCAGGTGGCTGGCGTCAGAATGTCTCCAACTGTCTGTCAGTTATGTCTCATTGGGTAATCCTCATTCAAGTTTAATAGGGTTGTTACCCTCATGTACATGTTTATTGGTGTTCAAGAAATAGAATTTTTATTTTTATTTTAAAAAAACGATTTAAAGAAGTTCTAATTTTTATTTAAAACAAAACGATTTAAAGGGGTTCTTACAAAATTATAAATATATTTCTTGTCGATTATACTTGTAAATAAACACATTCAAAACTTTCATCCCACAGAAACTTTAGAGATGGACTCAACCAGGCTTTGTTGATCAACTGTGCACGTGTCTATGGATAAAAATGCCGCGGTGAAATCACTTTTTTTTTTTTCAGTGGTAAAAATCTGAATTGCGAGGGTTGCACAAGTAGCCAGTTAAATATCATAACACTCACCGATACAGCTACATCATGAGGTTACAAATATACATGTCCAAGCAACGTCATATTCCTGATTGGGAGCGTTCATTAACGTCTGGCTAACAGCATAACCCCAATCTGAATACAAAATGTAATAACTCAGTGTAATGGCCTAATTTGTCATCGTAACTCATGTATGACTTTCGTTTTAATTTACGGTAAATTTAACCTTCATATCTTCATTAAATATAAATTCACGTAATAGCTAATGACATCCAGCTGACATTCGCGATTTCAACAACAACTACATAGTTAACCAGAATTATTGTACGCGGCTTTCTCAGTAATCTGTAGATTATGGTAATGAGTTATTGTTACTCTGCATTATATGTCAAGACCGAGTAGGTTGTTTTTTGGTGCTATGTTCGAGGTTTAATGCCAATCATTAAGCATGTCATTTACTTTCACTTTCGTAAGGTTAAAGTTCATAATATACCGAGGCTGGTATTTGTTTCTTTGTTTTGTTTATGTAGACGTGATCTAAGTGAGACGCTCTATTGCTTTATTAATACTTCTTTTGTTTTAGTCAATCTCATTCAAATTAAAGATAAAGAGTTGGATGCGAATTGAGTTCTTTGGCCTTGTTCCTTATACTCAGAATTATTATAAATTCTGCAACCGTATTCGTTATAAATCTAATAAGCTATGAAATACGTCATCTTATTCTAATTATCTGTAAAAATGTACGAAGTACCTTAATACATGCACATAAACATGAAAATACATCCACTATGACGACTACAAATTTGCATTCAACCGCCTCCGGAACTTTCGATGGAATGACATTAGATGCATTAACGTACGATGTTAAGCGAATGTAAAGCATTTATATCATAAATCGTAGAAATCAGTGCAATAAGTACACGCTAAGTAACTGGTAATTTCTAAAATCTACTTACAGAACTTGCTTTACAGCAACCAGATAAAAACTGTGGGAGGAGAATGGAGATGCGATGACAAGAAATGGTTACAAACAGACAGACAGACAATCAGACAGACAGACAGGCTAATCGCTATATCCCCCCGCATAATATGCCGGGGGATAACAAGTTACAACCCCTGCAGCAGTTATGTAGTGAAGGGGAATTTTTCATTCAATCAAATATTGCTGCGTAATGAACTCAGTCAAAAATTTAAAAAGTTACAAGGAGTAATGGAAGGACGGACGCTTGGTATGTCATAGTACGTTTCAAGCTTGGGTTATAAAAATAAAGTAAAAACTATCAATAACTGGCCCTAGCTGACATGCTCACTTTTCTGTGGATCGTTCAAATATGTCCAGGAATCTATCCATTCGGGCCATGCGTGCAGTGTGTTGTTGTTGGAGCATTGTTTGCAGGGAATCCTGCCTTTCTTGTGAATTCTCTATTAATTTGTTTATCTTGTGGTGAACTTCTATCACTTAGCGTCTTCTTTTTCTTTGCTGGCCTTGGCGTTTCGGAACTGGTGTCTTCGGCTTTATCTTCGTCTGGTTGTTGACTCTCAGTGGATACACTTGCCTCCTCTCCACCTGAAGCTCTTTTCCCCCCCATTTCCAAAGAATCAAAAACCGGTTTTGCCCTCACTGATGCCTTTGTACCATACAAAAGGTCCAGCTCATGATAAAATTTCGGCCGTGGCTCACGACCTTTGCCAGTTCTGTTTTGAATGTAAACAAATTCAGTGTATTTTTTTAATGTTCTTCCATTTGTTCATGCACTGGCTACCCGTTACCTCACCCACTTCCCTAGCTATGTCCTGCCAGAGGGATTCGTGTCGGATCGCTTTCAATTTTTTTTCGTTCGCTGCAACTCTAAGGGAAACCAGAAAGTTTTCGTCTGACATTGACCAAATGTGAATAGTTTGCTCTTTAGTTTTACTTGGGGCCTCATTCACAATGGTAGGTTCAGAAGGTTTACCGATTGACATTGTGGACGAAGATTTGGTGCTTGAAGCCTCAGCTTCAGTAGAGGCATTGATAATTTGCCGGATGATATCATTCTTAACTTGATTTTCTGGAATATATAATAATAAAATTCATGTCAGAATAATAAATTTTCCTCTTGAATATATTTACATATTTAAATTGCCAATAAGAAATGATTGTAAAACTCTGCTTGTACATTTGAATAGTTACATATATTGTGTGTTACCCAAACTAATCAAATTGTGATTATATTGTAAAATGTAAAACAATCTATGTAACTTCAAACTACTCACCTATCGGACTAGATAACAGACTAGCTATATCCTCCGACAGAGCCGCTTTCACGGGTTTTTCGCCATCTCTCAATACAATGTCAACCCTGAAATCAAAATGAGATAAGAAATAATACTTTGTTAGATGTTATACTGATAGAAACCACATACACAACAATGGAAAGTGATTTTTTTGTGAATATTTGTAATACAATAACAAAACTTATAACTTTGTAAAT
Source organism: Lepidochitona cinerea (assembly GCA_963971465.1). Lineage (NCBI taxonomy): Eukaryota > Metazoa > Mollusca > Polyplacophora > Chitonida > Tonicellidae > Lepidochitona > Lepidochitona cinerea. The sequence goes on from OZ020565.1 coordinate 3,465,160, forward strand.
TGGACAAGTGAAATACTGCTATGTCCTTCATTAGCTCTCAATATAGTCTTTTATATTTATAAACACGAAAACACACGGGCAGAGGGAAACTCTGACAATTGTTTTTTATTTCTTCCAATAAAGTACATGCAGTTACAGATCTAAGACACCTCTATTCGGTATTATCTGATTATGATGCAACCAGTTTTGCTATCTAACTTGCTTTTGCAACAATTCCAAGTCAAATTCCATCATTAACTAAGTAACTGGTACACTGAATTTAGTGATAAAGTAAAATAAATTGATCCTGGTAATTTTAGTATTTTTACCCTTTTTAAATTTAAGCACACTATAGAGTATAGTAATAAGTATAGGTTTAGGATTATATCAGCAGTGGCCAATGTCATAAAAAAAACAGGGTTATAAGTAGATAGTAATTTGACAGTTCGAAAACAGAGGCATGAGGAAACAATTCAGTGGTCACTTTACGGTAGTTTTCCTGGTCACTTTAGGGCAGTTTCGCCGGTCACTTTAGGACAGTTTCGACGGTCACTTTCGGTCATCACTTTAGGTCGTTACTTTAGGACAGTATGGATAGGTTTTGTAAAAATAACAGTCTGTATAAATCTGCAAAATAGTGTTGAGTAGAATAGAAACGGTCAAAGGGAGATAATCCGAGGCTAGAATACTTTGAGTTATTGAAAGAGTTACCTCCCTTGGGTACTGCGGCGATTCGTCTTTAAACGGGGATTCCCCACGTAAAACCCAGACAGGTCTTATTGCACCACCGCTATGAAATGGGGATTTCCCATGCCGTAAGGAGAACGGCCGTAGCTTTAGGACAGTGAGTGATAATGATGAGGGTTGATAGTGTTTCTATTATTAAATCTATATACTCTACATGCGTCAATAGAGAGATTGTGTAAAGCTATAATCCATTATACATCAGTTAGCTAGTAACACTAATAAAATACAAAGAATGATATTTATACAGTAACTGTAACCAGCATGTTTATCATTCTAATTGTCTGGCACCCTGACAAGTCTGGGAGGGTGATTACAGTTATTACAGCCGGCATAATGGTTTAGAATGTAGAAAATTAAACATCGCGAATAGGCTTTATATGCTATGAACAAAGAACAGACCTTTAGAATTGGGTCAAATTTGACGTCATTAGAGTTGCTACCCGAGGAAATATTGGAGTTCGGGTGAGACTCTACCAAAGAGAGTAGATTGACAAGAGTGGTCACTTCGTCCGCGCCATGTTGAATTTGAAAAATTTCAATTTAATTCAATTTTATTGTACTTGGCACTTGAACAAAGCAGAGTACAAACAACAACAAGTGTAACAATCATAACTTGGAAATATTTACAATGGTAACTAAAGTATCCGCTGACACGGACGCGATTCGATTATTAGGAACCTCCTTTCTGTACAATACATGTATGTTTGCCAAATGCTGTATTATCTACTACAACTAGGCCAATTGGCAACTGTAAAATCTGTCAGCCTGTGTATAATATTACATGCAAGTAAATATTAGCTTTTTTCAAATCTTGAGTAACTGGCATTTCTTTTCTTTCTTCAGGCGTCTGGAATTAAAGACAAGCCGTGAGATCAAATTCACACTTCATTAAGCTATCATACGAGAGCCATTGCAAATTCTTAAATTACTATGGAGGATTTTCCGTGCGTTGTATGTGATCAGAATGTTCGTAGACGTCAAGAGGCAATGGAATGTGACACCTGTCGACGATGGCAACATAGAGTTGAATGTACCCCTAATATGACGAGAGCCGAGTATAATAGACTTTGTCAGTTACCTCCTGGAGAAGTACATTGGAACTGTCGGGACTGTTCCCATAACACCGAAGAAATTTTCGTGGAAGAAACCCCAGAGAACACTGAAATTGATGCCACAGTGTATTTTCACGTCGACGATGAATTTGATGATCCAAACGATACTATGGAAGAGTAAGTACCATTGTCAAAGTTTATGGTTGACAAATTTGATCTTTTCTTGTATCTCCTGGCAATCCTTTACTTATTACAACGATTTTTTAAATTAAACCCTATTTTTTGCAGTTCTATAGAGGACCCAGCTCCCCAGGGGGCCGTTTTACAAAGAGGGTGTAACCTACACCCAACACGCAAAGTTACACCCTCTATTGCTCAGATTTACGTGCAAGGTGTAAGTGCGTTTTACGAAGCTTGGTGTAACGTCAGACGTAACGTTACGGGCAGCTCTTGTACTCTCCTGCTTTGGAGGAGCAAATATCCCTACCAACACGCCCGTCTTCTTTCCCCGGAGGTACAAAGGATGCATATATAACTGGCGGGAAAAAAGTTTGATAAACAGGTGTCCGTTTATCAGTCGGGTTCAACCCCCAATAACGAAAACTCTATGAAAATTTTTTTTTTGTACATATATATTTCTATGTGTAGCCTATATATAAATAAATATATATTTTTATTTTTTTTTATTTTATCTAGTTGCATATTATTATCATTTTGTTTTGTTGGATGTGGTAGGGGGGGGGGGGGGGGAGGAACTATATATATAAAGTGATAGAGATGGCGAGTTATTTCTTTTTGTTTTGTTCAAAACTGAGTGAATGCGCAGTAGTAAAATCAATAAAATGTTTTTATAAATATGGAATTATCTCGCAATCATTTTTTTTAAGAGATAATTTTTTATTACAGTTAAAAATAATATTCCAGTCATTCTAAATCTTCTTGGGTTAAATTTTCAGAATTTATCAAAAATACGGAAGCTCAGCTTCACTTTTCTAGTGCATTATCCTTCCGAGCTGATAATATATTTATCGCGAATATGTAAGGTGTACATTTATTGGGTGCAAGTAATGTTTGACATTTCCATCATACAAAGGATGCCTGGTTATGGAAAACAAGACGCGCACCTTTCCGTGACGTCATGTCTTTGTAAAAATAATTCGATTTTTCCACAGAATAAACGCATGTGGTAACCACAATGTGAAGACGGAAGGGGAAGTCAAGAAAAAATGGCAAGATTTAAAGAAGCAGGCAAAGGCAAAGGAGAGTCAACGGAGTGTTTATATGCGAGGAACTGGCGGTGGACCTCCTCCGAAAGATTTGTCAGATGTGGAATTAAGGCCTATAAAGGTATTTTTTGAAGCCAGAATAAATGAGATGAAACCACAATAAAATGAAACGTTTAACCAGATCTTGCATAATAATACGCATGCTTCGTTATAATTGTATACTCTCTCTAACTCAAGTTATTACACAGTCATATTTATATTTGCCAGATCTTTCAAAATCTCAGAGGCGTGAAAATCGATGGAATCGTGGGAGGAACAGACACAGCTGAAAATGTAACAGAGACTTGTCATGAGATCGGTACGGTTTTTAACATTTATTTTTAATAAAATGAGTAGCAAGAAAGGAAAAACGTATTTAGGCCCTAACTGCAGATTCAATTATCAATAAAGGTTCAAAAAGTCAGATTTCCAGCTATATAGTATTCCAATGAAATAATATGCCGCGCGTTATAATAAAAAACAAAGGCCATACACTTTGCCAAACATGAAAATGTACATATTTCAAATTCATAAAAATTACAGAAACTGGAATAAATGTAAAGTGTGAACCGGAGAACATTGATGCAGAACTACCCATCGCCAGCACTAGTACCTTCAGTGAAGACAGTCGGGCAGCAGCAATCGACATCCGAGTCGATCAGGACTGCGTATTTGTTAAACCAAAAGGTAGACTCTCTTTATATAATAGGAAATAACACTTTTCTTATAGATTATTACAACTTCTAGATTTATTAGGTGGTAACGTTTCGATTTCGGTTTAACATTAAGTGCATGTTTTTATATATACAGACTCATTGTTCACGAATCAGATTATTATACACGGTGATAAACATCCTGCAAGTGTCCAAGCGCTTTAAAACGTTAGTGTGTGACAGGCAATTTTTGTCCACGACTTGATACAATATTTATTTGTTTAAAGTTAGTGCATGGATGATTGGATGGGTACATGTATATACAGAGTAACACGTCAGACCATTTTTCTTCTGTATCTTTTCCTATAGAGGACCTGAAAAGAAAAAAGAAAACCGTAGATGAAGAGCAGATCAGAAGAGAGGAAGAAAACCTGGCAATAAAGCGTCAGACGCTGCACGTCCTTATGGGCATTGGAACGAGTTTGCAGCAGCTAGTGCAGCTGAAAAGACATTAACTCATATCTTTTACAAACGAGTCCGAAAACGACATTAGCCTTATTCCAATTATCAAGATGTGATTGATTGATTGATTGGTGTTTTACGCCGCGCTCAAGATTATTTCACTTATATGGCGGAGTTGCCAGTTTTAGTGTGGGAGGAAACCGGGCTCTGTGCCCGGAGGAAACCCACGACCTTCCGCTGGTAACTGGCAACCATCCCACATAGGTCGTTCGAGTGAAAACCCAGTCAGAAAATTTTCCAATTTTTTTTGGACTGAGTGGGATTCGAACCCGCGACCCACTTATATGGGGGCGTTGGCATGTTTATTGAGTGAAGAAACCCCCCGACCCTCCGTTGATACCTGACAACCATCCCACATGTAATATGAGCCTAACATTTTTTTTCATTTTTGCATCTAAATTGGCCGCTAGCGACCGTCTGGTTTTTGTTCCTTAATTTTCACATGTATAGGTTCACATTATGGTCCAGTTGTGCAACATATACATTTTTTTTCGTATTTTTGTATTTTAAATGGTTGCCGGCGTTAATCTTGTTTTTGTAAGTTCTCCATGTGATCGAGATGTGCACTGTATATATCGTTTTAGTGTCGTTACGTATATTCAAAATTTCCTCTTTGATAAATATTTATTGTCGACTTGATCTGTTTACGAACCTCTTGTTTCTTCAATGGGATATAGCTATGCGGTCAAGGTATATACGTCTATTCTCCCTATATATATATATTTGGTTATATATTCATATAGTTTGGTGGTTTTGCATAACGTCTTAAACATTTCGAATTTCAACTTTGGCGACTGTATAAAGAAGGACAGTTTAGCACTTCCTCTTTATTACGGCAAGTTTCTACTGTGCCCATTTTTTAATTTCACATCTTCTAATAAAGTTTGTTTTAATTCTATGTATATGTAATGTATATAATTTCACAGTGTTTGATATTTATTAAAATTGTATGCTTTATGTTGTGATGTTCCATGTAGCCTATCATGTAGCCTATCATATATTTATCCTATTTGTACATTTTTTCTACGTCCATAAAGTACTAACTTCTGTATATATGTAATGATTTCATTTTTGTAGCTTTTAAGATATCTAATTTAATTGTATGTTTTCTCCGTGTATGCACATAAAACTTGTAGTGAAAATAAACCCTAGTGTTTTCTGCATTTAAAATTATAACATGATTTTGACGTTATTTTCGGAATATTTTGTTTTTTGATCTGATTTCTCTACTGTAGGATTTACGCAGTAGGCGTTATGCCTCGTGTGGCGCCCGACTGAACTCGGTCGATATATGCCTATTATCCAGGCTGAATAACACAGCGAGCGTTATGACCTATCAGACGGGCGTTTTGGTATCGGGCGTTCTTGTTATCGGACGTTCTGACCTGCTTCCTTAAATCGTTCTCAATGGTAGTTATACTTATAACCGTGAAATCCGGGCTTACATTTAACGATGAAAACATAGCAGTTATCACGACAAAAGTGAAAGTAAAAGGAGGGTTCAAAACAAAAACGACGATTTCCAGTACCAGCTTCAGCAGTTAGAAGTCCACGTCTATTCGGCGGACACTGGCCCAACTTCAGGAAACGAAATCTTACCCCGATTGCCAAAATGGTGAAATAAAAACGATAAACACGCAAACAAGAAGTCCAAGTCCCCCGTCTACTCTTTTGCCTAGCTTATTCAACCTACATGTATGTTTGCCAAATGCTGTATTATCTACTACAACTAGGCCAATTGGCAACTGTAAAATCTGTCAGCCTGTGTATAATATTACATGCAAGTAAATATTAGCTAATTTCAAATCTTGAGTAACTGGCTGAAACTTTCTTGACTCCACTCCTAGAATTAAAAAGCAAAGCTAGGGTAGTCTGCAATATGTTGAGTGGATTGAAGTTATTTGGATGCTCCCACAGTATGATTGATTGATTGGGAGTTTTACGCCGCACTCGCCCACAACATGGGATTGAAGCTTGTGAGGGCGTATCAACAGATCGGGCACTAAGCAAAGGGTACCTCAAACGTGATGACGAGCCTATCTTTGTGTACCCAAGTACTGACATAGTCTTGCTATGCATAGATAGTCGCGTCATCACAATTGAGGGTACCTCTGTCGTCTCGCTATGAAAACTTCAACAAATTAAGATATATAATTACGGTAATATACCCAAACTGCTTTCGTTTGTGTTACACGGGATCTGGTTCACATGGCTAAATGAAATATACAAAGAAATAACTTAAGCATTTGGAGTATTTTCTATTTTTGTCAGTAAAATAGTTTTTGTACTTCCTGGTGCTATGAATATATATATATACAGCTCTATCCTGTATGTGGAAGAGTCCGGGTTTCTGACTCCAAATAAAAAAATAGTTATTTTGGAGTCAGAAACCCGGACTATATGTGGAAGAGTTGCCAGGTACTCGCCGAAAATCAAGCGTTTCCTCGGGACAATGAGCCCAGTTTCCTCCCCTAACTAAACCTGGCAATGCCGCCATATAAGGGAAATAATCTTGAATATGGCATTAACCAATCAATCAATTGTATTACATGAAGCTATTATTTCTATAAGCCATTAATTGCAGGTGGAACAAATTATATGCTGGTGGTGAATTAAATAACGATAAAATAATTGACAAACTGGGAATGTTAATTGAATAAAATCAAAGCATAGTAAAATATAATCAAATTGTATATTTGTGTTACGATTTTTTTTCTGTAAAAAATGTAATGTGATAAAATCTTTAGTTTGATAAATACGAAATAGCAATAGCAAATATGTACAGATAAATAAATATATTCATTTACATGCCCTATGTGTATACGGTAAGATCTCCGCTAATTCAAGTACTCTAAAAATTCAAGGGCCAGAAAAACATTAACAAAAGTACACTTAAAATTCAACTTTTTTCGTTGAGAGTCTTTCCACCTGGAGTGAGCGATCAGATAATCCTATTGAACGATCGCTGTTGTTGTTCTTATAGACCAAATGTGGCAAATAGCAATGTAATAATTCATTATTTTCACATCACTGGTCCTTGAATTAGCGGAGATCTTACCGTATGTCGACTCTTATTCATGATGAATAAAACAAAAGGACACTATGTCAATACTAATCTTAACTATGGCAAGAACATCAGTGGACTGAGATTGAACCCCATAAATTTTGCTTTCTCCACCCCCTTTTTCTAGCAAACAACAAGGTTATAAACTACATCTCATAACCTACAACCAACACAAAAGACAAGGTTATAAACTCCATCTCATAACCTTTTTCTAGCAAACAACAAGGTTATAAGCTGTTATAATAAACCACATATGTAAGAGTAAATACAAACTAGAAAAAAGCTGGGTATAAACATGAAAATAATTAACAAGAATTTTAGTAAACTCAACATACGCCCTTAGCTAGGATTGATTAATCTACATTATAGAACCTATTTGTTTAAATTTCAGCAATTGAAATCCTATGTTCATATGAAAGAGTTTCATTTCTCTATTCGATGAACATACATGTATATGGATGCCATATAATGTAACCAACGACATCCTAAATTGTTCCCAACACACCATCTACTCCTTAGGTAATATATTCTCTAAAACTGTCGTGATCAGGTCAAAACTAAAGTAGATATGGACTAAAAGAGAATATTACATAATCTAATATAGATGTCATATTATGCAATCATGCAACAAAAATGGTCATAATTGGTTGACAAAAAAACACACGTATCCATAAGGTATATGCTGTGAAAAAATTGTAAACGTGTTTCATGAATCATTTATGACATCTTCGGAACGTAAAACCCATATCACTCACTCTTTAGTTTTTATACTGTTAAGCAGAATGTAAAACCCAAATCACTCACTCTTTAGTTTTTACCTGATCTTGAAAAAAATTTCAGTGTAAATATAACAGTTATGGATAGATGGTTTGTCTGGAACCATTTATGGCATCCCTGGTTTCATAATACCGCATCCATATTAGATTATGCAATATTCTTTTTTAGTCTATGTCTTGGTTGCTTGCGCTCCTTAAATTGAAGAGTTTTGATCTTAACAATTCTTTCACAGCATTTATCTTATGGATACATGGTGCGTTGTCAACCATTTATGACAATTTTGGTTGCATGATTTCATAATAAATATTTGACATCTATATTAGATTATGTAATGTTTTCTTTTAGTCCATATCTACTTTAGTTTTGACCTGATCCTTGCAATTTTTAGAGTATATATTATACCTAAGCGGGGTAGATAAGATGGTTTGTCAGCAGCATTGGTTACTTGATACGGCTTCCATATACTGCATGTTCATCAAATAGAAAAATGAAAATCTTTCATATGAACATAGGATTTCAATTGCTGAAATTTAAAGTGGCATGAGCTGCCAAAATTCACACTTTTTTCATAATTTCCGATCGTCACGACAGTACGAGGCTTAGAAAGCCATCGAATAACCACATGATTAGCGTTGGAATGAGGAAAATGCATACAGTATGTGACCTGTATGAACCGAAATCATTCCTTCTAAGCCAAAGTTAGTTCAAAACAATACTTCATCATACATTCTCGAGACTAGAATCACAAAGCTTCTGAATTATACGTCTTGAGAAAAATAGCCAATAATTTCAACATTCTATTTTAACATCAAAATATCAACATTTTGGCAGCTCATGCCAATTTAAACAAATGGGTTATATAAAGTAGATTAATCAGTCATAGCGGAGGGCGTATTTTGAGTTTACTAAAACTCTTGTTGTAAATGGTACTACATTTTTGTATTTGTGCAGAGAAAAAGAAAAGTTTTTTCTGTACAAAACATGAATATACAAGAGTATTACTTAAAGGGGCATGAGCTGCCAAAATGAACACTTTTTTCATAATTTCTGATCGTCACGACAGTAAGATGCTTTGAAGGCCATCGAAAAACCAAATGATTAACTTGGAATGAGGAAAATCTATACAGTATGTGGCCTATACGAACCGAAAACATGTTCGAAAAGTAAACAAAATTTAAATAACCGGGACGACCATTCATTCATTCTAAGCCAAAGTTAGTTCAAAACAATACTTTATCGCACATTCTCGAGACTAGAAGCACTAAAAAGCTTCTGAATAACACGTCTTGAGAAAAATAACCGATAATTTCAACATTCTCTTTCAACGTCAAAATATCAACATTTTGGCAGCTCATGCCCCTCTAACATGCAGTTTGATTTTACTATACTGTTTGGCGTAAAACTACAGATTCTTCATATGATAACAAAGGCTCTCTTCGACAATCGCGTTGAAGTTGACGACATTATCTAACTCGTCATCAAACAGAATATTCGTCTTCGCCGAGACATCTTCATGTCGGACTTCCGATACGATCGACTTGAAAACCTCAGCTTTGTCATATCCGCAAATAATGATATTTCCTTCTTGGACCCAGTGATAATTTCCACGCACTTCTTTACGCCTTCCAAACACAGTGCGCTGGTCAGGCGAGCAAAAGTAATCCAACAGACCTAACCGAGCAACTTCAATGAGAAGAGTTTCGATATTTAGCTGAGAGGGTTCGATAGCACTGATGATGAAAAGTTCGCATTTCTTCTCTTTCAACAGACGTTCGAGAAATTCTTTGTCCACCCTGCTAATAAGTTTCCTCTCGAAAGGGTCATATACCTTCAAAGTGTTGTCCCAATCGAACACAACTCGCGAACTATCTGGAATTAAATCGTTCTCAATGGTAGTTATACTTATAACCGTGAAATCCGGGCTTTCTCGTAACTTAGTCTTAGTTGTTACTGGGATGGTAGATACAACCGTGAAATCCGGGCTTTCTAGTAACTTAGTTGGTACTGTGATAGGCATCTGTAAAAAACAATAAGTCAATAAGAGCGGGTCGATTTTAAATAGACTTCTTGTACTTGCTATATTGAACAAATGTAGGAAGTTTTAAAAATGTGAGTGAGACTTTTTAGATAATGTGTTTACAAGGGTTTTGACAACAGCGGTAATGTAAGGGGCATAACTCTTGAAAAAAACATCCGAGCGCGTTGATTTTTAATAAGCTTCTTGTACTTGCTGTAATAAACAAATGTGTGAAGTTTCAACGTTGTAAGTTAAAGACTTTTTTAGATAATGTGCTTACAAGGACCAATGGACAGACGGACAGACGGAGGCAACGACAATACCCTTCAGGCAAAATTTGCCCGAGGGGTAAAAAACCCTGAGAAATCTGATTAATTTGTTCGTCCCGCCAAAATCAATCCACAAACAAAAACAACCCAAACAATTGAAACTGGTCGTATTGGTTCCAAGGCTTGGTGGAAGTTAAAGCACGTACTGTATAAGCTGCCAAAATTCTCACTTTTTCATAATTTCTGATCGTTACGACAGTAAGATGCTTTAAAGGCCATCGATAAGCTAAATGATTGAGGTTATAATTGATTGATTGATTGATTATTTGGTGTTTTACGCAGCACTCAAGATTATTTCACTTATATGGCGGCGTTGCCAGTTTTATTGTGGGAGGAAACCGGGCTCTACGCCCGGAGGAAACCCACGACCTTCCGGTGGTAACTGGCAACCATCCCACATAAGGTCGTTCGAGTGAAAACCCAGCCAGAAAATTTTCCAATTTTTGGACTGAGTGGGATTCGAACCCGCAACTCATTGGTAGAAGGCTGTGCGTGTGTAAAATTCTCATTTTTTTTCATAATTTCTGATTGTCACGACAGTAAGAGGCTTTGAAGGCCATCGAAAAACTAAATGATTGGCCTTGGAATGAGGAAAATCCATACAGTATGTTGCCTGTACAAACCAAAAACGTGTTCGAAAATGATCCGCTATTTTCCTCAAGACGTACAATTCAAAAGCTTTAGAGTACTTTTAGTCTCGAGAATGTACGATAAAGTATTGTTTTCAGCTAACTTTGGCTTAGAATGAATGGTTGTCCCGGTTATTTAAATTTTGTTTACTTTTCGAACACTCTTTCGGTTCGTATAGGCCACACGAGAAAAATAATACCAAGTGTGACAAAATTTGTTTACACTAACTTTTAGTCACTCTCGTAGCTAACTTTGAATTAATGCACTCAGTCCAAAAAAAATTGGAAAATTTTCTGACTGGGTTTTCACTCGAACGACCTATGTGGGATGGTTGCCAGTTACCAGCGGAAGGTCATGGGTTTCCTCCAGGCACAGAGCCCGCTTTCCTCCCACACTAAAACTAGCGAACAGGTGCCCCCACCAAATACATTATCTGAATGCAGCAGATGTGCCACTACATATGAAAGTTATTGTATTCAAGTGTTACAAACTGTTTACCCTTTTGGTTTGAACTTGGATTCCATTGGCGTTCTAATGAAATATCATGGGTTTTGGTTTATTACAACAACCTATGATTGCGTATAAAGGTCTACATGACATAACCTCCCCCCCCCCCCCCCCCGCCCCCCTACATTTTTTTAACACAATTAACTAACCTAGAAGATTCTCCCAGTGCCTGTATATTTTAGTGTTTATAAATATATTTATTTATGGACACTAAAACACACGGGCACAGGGAAAATCATCTTGTCTAAAATAACCATGGAGACAAGTTTATAATTGTGTTAAAAAGAGGTATATCATTTAGACCTTTATACCCCATCATAAATTGTTGTTATAAAGTAAGCCTATGATATTTCATTAGGTTGACGACTGACAGGAGCTTGGTCTTAGTCAGTAGAATTTTCTGGAACACTTTGTATTACATTGACAATGCTTACGTATCTTAAGCTATGGTAAGCATATCGTCAGACTATATATTATAGGGTCATGGGAAAAGACAGTGAAAATTTGCCCCCCACCCACCCCCACCCCTTACCCAGAAAAACCTAGGTAGAAGGCAGACAGGGGAGTTTAGCCCTGACCAGTATGTCTTTCAAACTCTTGTTCTTTTTATAAGCAATGACTGGCCTTTGGGTCAGAGGTCGAGGAAGTTTACTTTGAAGTAGTTTGTATTCTTCTACTATAATCTTGGCCATAGCGATGCTAGCTTTGTTATACTGAAAGACAAATGGTATTATAGTTTTTTCACGACATCTTCCTGGGTCCAAGTTCAAACCCAAAGGATAAATAGTTTGTAATGTTTGAATCCAAAAACTATATATTTATATGTATAATAAGAGTTAATAAATATACACTGTTCGACATCTCCATGAAACCGAACAAGAACGTCTCCCTAGTACACCTGTATGCCAAAAAGGAAAGGGCTGAGTATATTATATTTACAGGCACACCACATGGTTTGAACTCAATGACCTCAGTGACCTGTAAATATGAAATCGAAACTGATCGACACGCCTCTATTATATACCTATAAAAAACCTCATTGTAACAGTTCAGAATAAAGTAGAGTGAGCAATCCAAAGAAAGACATGTAAGACATATTAACTCAATATTTCGGTTTATTCTCAAACCATCATCAGGAGTAGTGATACAATGAAAATAACGGTATATATAGGCAGTAGATAAGAATTTAAAACAACACATGTAGGGTAATGAAACGATTAAAGGTTATGTACAGCAAGAAGATTAAGGAAGAACAGCATGGGGCATACAGGTGGCAGGTAATAAACATGGCATAGTAAGAATATAGTACGTTAAGATAGCTGAGATGGTTGATACTAAAGAGATTGACAAGTGTTTGACAGGTATTTACTGTAATGAGGCGAGACAGAAATTTTACAGAAATAAACTAAATTGTTTGGAGGCCTTAAGGCCAGTGTTAAGTTCAGGGTTGTGCTTTTTGATGGCATAAGCCTCTTTAAAGAGAAGCTCATTCCAATGATTTGATCTGTCAATGACTTTTATAGTTATACTGTTTAGAACGAATCCTGAAAGATCAATTCTTGCCGGTGTACCATTGTCTGGCATACAAAATAAATTCATAATGTGATCGAACTGATCACAGCTATGTAAGTGGTTATGAATTTCGCTGTTATTGTCGAGCGCATGTTCTGATGCACGGAGAGTCATGCATCTTTCTGTTTTACCTATGTAAGTGTGGGAACAGCCAGGACATGTGAACTGATACACAATCTTGTTTAAAAATTGGACTGGTATTTTATCCTTCATAGAGGTGAAAAAAGAAGACTTAGTATTATTAAAGAACACAATAAATTTAACCTTTGAAATAAGCAGTCTATTAATTTTGGCAAGAGTGTTTTTAACGAGACGCTCTCCTTGTCTTCCAGTGTAGGGCAAATTGATGAAGATTTTAGTTTCAGTTTTTGTAACATCTACTGTGGGTCTAGTTTTTGGCTGGGAAAATTTGTGGATGACACCCTCATTTTAGCCAAACCATCTGACTTTAAACTAATCCTTCAAGAACTAAACATGTATGATGCTAACATAAATTTTACTTTTGATGACTTTACCGAAAATAACGAAATCCACTTTTTGGACATAAATATATTGCCAAATGGTACATCTATATACCGTAAACCCTCCCACACAGGCTTATTCACGCACTTTTCTAGCTTCCAGCCATGGGCAACTAAAACCTCATGGGTAAGAGCTCTAGTTCATCGAGCTCATAAAATTTGTAACAATAGTACCTTATTATCACTTGAAATTGAGAAAGTTAGAAAATTTATGTCTTGGAATGGGTACCCTGCCAAAATAGTGAACAAACTTATAGCAAAATTTTCCCAACCAAAAACTAGACCCACAGTAGATGTTACAAAAACTGAAACTAAAATCTTCATCAATTTGCCCTACACTGGAAGACAAGGAGAGCGTCTCGTTAAAAACACTCTTGCCAAAATTAATAGATTGCTTATTTCAAAGGTTAAATTTATTGTGTTCTTTAATAATACTAAGTCTTCTTTTTTCACCTCTATGAAGGATAAAATACCAGTCCAGTTTTTAAACAAGATTGTGTATCAGTTCACATGTCCTGGCTGTTCCCACACTTACATAGGTAAAACAGAAAGATGCATGACTCTCCGTGCATCAGAACATGCGCTCGGCAATAACAGCGAAATTCATAACCACTTACATAGCTGTGATCAGTTCGATCACATTATGAATTTATTTTGTATTCCAGACAATGGTACACCGGCAAGAATTGATCTTTCAGGATTCGTTCTAAACAGTATAACTATAAAAGTCATTGACAGATCAAATCATTGGAATGAGCTTCTCTTTAAAGAGGCTTATGCCATCAAAAAGCACAACCCTGAACTTAACACTGGCCTAAAGGCCTCCAAACAATTTAGTTTATTTCTGTAAAATTTCTGTCTCGCCTCATTACAGTAAATACCTGTCAAACACTTGTCAATCTCTTTAGTATCAACCATCTCAGCTATCTTAACGTACTATATTCTTACTATGCCATGTTTATTACCTGCCACCTGTATGCCCCATGCTGTTCTTCCTTAATCTTCTTGCTGTACATAACCTTTAATCGTTTCATTACCCTACATGTGTTGTTTTAAATTCTTATCTACTGCCTATATATACCGTTATTTTCATTGTATCACTACTCCTGATGTGATGATGGTTTGAGAATAAACCGAAATATTGAGTTAATATGTCTTACATGTCTTTCTTCGGATTGCTCACTCTACTTTATTATGTCAAGCTAGTCAGTGGAAATTCTAACAGTTCAGAAGTTATCCGGTTCACAAGAAAGCGAGACAGCTTTTGACCTAAATGACCTACAAATATAGGTCTGACAATTGAACTTGTTCGAGGTCTCTAGTACAAAAACAGTTTGTAACACTTGAATACAATAACTTTCATATGTAGTCATATACTCAGTCTGTTTGAATTATTCCATACTAGTATCTTTTTCGCAATGTGTTCTTCTTTCTTTCATAATAATAGAACTAAAATAATTTTCTTCCAAAACTCACAGTTCTTAAATCTTGAAAGGAAAGGTCATTCAGTTCAAGTTATTCATTTTTTCCCCGTTTTAGTACGCAATATGTTGAGTGGATTGAAGGATACATTCTGATACGCCCTCACGGGCTTCTTCGGTATTGAAATTATTTTGACTTGATTTGAAATTGCAAAGAATTTCTATGCATGTTGTTGTGATTTGGCTTAGTCAAAATAATTTCAACTCAACAGCTCAAGTCGAAAATATTCTAGTCAAAATATCTTGACGATTATAACATATTTACGGTGACCGACCGTTTCTCGCCCGTAGGCCAACACTACACTACAGTACTCAGTAGGCCTACATGTTTTTCCTTTTTCATTTCTTCTTTATTAAAAATTCATAAAAAAAGAAAAGGAAATCTTGACTTACTTCTAATGTCTAATGATGAAGTCTGATCGAATATTTCCGCTTTGTAGAGGGTTTTTCCAATGGAGCAAGACAATGGAACTTGCATGTGTAACCAGCGGATAGAGATCGAACGTCAGCCGGCCGCTCATTGGCTAATATAAATGACGTGCCTTGAGTGAGGATTCCGTGACAGAAGGTATGGGCGGCCGTTTGTCTCAAAATTAAACATTTAACACTCAACACTAAGTTTTTGCTTTACAAGAAACTCAACAATTTTTCATTTTTTTTTATATTTGCATGTAACTTGTATCGGCTTCGAAATACAGCGCCCACCATCTAAATAACATTGGGGGAACCCCTCTTGCCTGACCTAGATCTCTAAACCATAACGTCATTCAGTTAACCGACCAATGAGAGCACGGCTGACGGTCGCACTCTATCCACTCGTTTAACGTTATAGTCCGCCATTTTGCGTGCCGTTTTGTACACCGCTTAGCCAATCTAGTTATTATAAGATATCTATGGCCAAGGACCAGCAAAGAAAAGACAACTCTTGTACCAGTACAGCACTCTGAAACTTCGGGGATTTACGTGCGTGAAATACCCTCTGATAGACTGCAGGTCATTGTGAATAATTAATGTGGCGACCAAAAAGGTAGCCGTGTAACGTACAATTTCCATATCCTTTTCAGGGCCCACCGAAAGTGTCCTCGTAATAATGTAAGGGACCGAAATACTCTGTTTGTTAACTTTCAGGCGCGATCAGTTTTATAATTGAACAATCTAAAATAGAGATTGATCCTTGATACAACATGATACAACAGCCTTGGGTCTTTTTTTTTTCAACACAGTATTGCCATAAACCATAAAAGCAAATATAGAGAGAAACTTATGTTACATAAAATAGATGATCTAGTGGTAAGCATCATCACAGACAACAACAAATTATATAGATACATCACAGCTGAGAATTGTAGCCGATGGTCCTTTATCCGTAATGAAGGATTGGCAGAACACCAAATTACAACACATGAACAGTTTATTCACACAAAACAGAACACAGGTACAGAGTTAATAATTTCAATGGATGTCGTCGGAATACAAATAGCCTTTTCACACAATTATTGTTCATCAATGTCGTAACCGATGTAAATGGGGTGGATAATTATATTGATTGGTTGCTGTTCACTTCCGGAATATCCTCTATATTGGCATTAATAAGTGTTCATCCAAAAGTATGCTTAAAATTGCGTAATATCATTAAAGCCTCTCAACAACACACAATGTGAAAAACAGGTCACGAAGAATTAGAACACGAAATAAAGTTCCAGACGAAAATCATCAAAGTCTCTTTGTGGAGACATTAAACTGAAGAAACCTCTTGAAGAAAGGTATTGATTCTTAAGTGAATATATCTTAAGGAAAAACAGTGGAGAGGTACTAAGGCACTGAAGGAGGAAGGAAAGGAAGGCAGGGAAGGAAGGCAGTAATTAGGCTGCCTGTAATACAAACAAAACATGTTATAAGTAATCAATTGACAGAGTAGTCAACATACAGAAAATGCAAAATAAATATTCATAGTAACTAACTATGGTAACTAACCATCGTAACTATGGCAACAAACTAATTTAGACTGTATAGGCATAGGAATACATAAAGTTGCAAAATCCAAAATGGTACGGGCTTTCATTCTGCCCTGAACAATCGAGTGAACAATTACGATTAGTTGGGCTGAAGTTCGACTAGATAAAATATTTACAAAAAAAAACTAGAACTACGAAAACACCAACAATCTACGCTGTAGACTAATCTACTAAACTCCGAGTGAGTTATGCCATACAATCAAGAACAAACTTAAAGTAGGTCATATATCCAAACTAGGTCATATACCCAAAACTAGGTCATATACCCAAAACTAGGTCATATACCCAAAGTACATTTATGGAAGATAATAAATACATATTTCTTGTATTATGACTAGAATTAATTAGTTACTGGTGTTGGTAGTTAATAAGGTTTGTGAAACCGAAAAATAAAATAAAACATTATGTCTCACAAGTAGCCAGTTAAATATCATAACACTCACCGATACAGCTACATCATGAGGTTACAAATACACATGTCCAAGCAACGTCATATTCCTGATTGGGAGCGTTCATTAACATCTGGCTAACATCATAACACCAATCTGAATACAAAATGTAATAACTCAGAATTATTATAAATTCTGCAACCGTATTCGTTATAAATCTAATGAGCTATGAAATACGTCATCTTATTCTAATTATCAGTAAAAAATGTACGAAGTACCTTAATACATGCACCTAAACATGAAAATACATCCACTATGATGACTACACATTTGCATTCAACCGCTTCCGGAACTTTCGATGGAATGACATTAGATGCATTAACGTACGATGTTAAGCGAATGTAAAGCATTTATATCATAAATCGTAGAAATCATTTCAATAAGTACACGCTAAGTAACTGGTAATTTCTAAAATCTACTTACAGAACTGGCTTTACAGCAAACATGATAAAAAATAGGGTAAACACCCTTTCATATTTGACACTAGATGACCCCCGTCTCGCTGATTACAAAGATGGCGACGGGTAGTCCAATTTTACAAACACATGTAATTAAAATGCTTTAGTTTTTGATAACAAGTTTCACAAGGCTATGAAATTTAAACACAAAATAAGTTTGACCACTTTTAGCTATGAAAAACTGCACATAAAAATAGTAGTTTTACTAAAAATAGCAAAGCACTGTACGAGTCATCAAAACGTAAACATCCGGTTCGATCGCACATGTGTTAACGGTAAGTGACAGTTGTCAATTTATATCATAGCGTAGCTATCAGGTAACATTCTTCCCTGTGTGACATTGTCGTCCTCGACAATATAACGACTAAAAACATTACACAATCCTAAAATCGATCTAACTATTAAAGTGGGCTTTAACCTCCTGCATAGCAGTTCTTAAAAGTCTTTCGCCCAGTGAAGTACTTAAATTTATAGTAAAATCAGAAATCTCCATGGTAGAAGCACTCTTCGGTTCCTTAAATGGATTCGGGTGCTTCCCTGCGTTCGATCGTGATGATCTCCTAACTATAGGTTCTTGATCCTCCCGGACATCCTCTGGGATCTCTTTATCAGAATCCTCCTCTGTGGGTTCACACTCCACATACCAGGTTCCGGTCGTATCCAAAATAGATTCATTATCTGAACCATCGACTTCATCTCCTACTTCGAACTGATGATCTTTAGGTAAGTCAACTTTCTTTTTATCTTCTACTTTTACTGGTATATTACAAGGTCTCATTTCTGTTCGATTAATACATCTCTTGGTTCCAGAGAGATCTGCAGGTTCAACAACATAGACTTCTTTATCGGGATCCCGTTGCTCTACCACCTTGTACACCGTATGTCCCCAAATATCCTGAATCTTGTGTCGTCCTTTGTAAGACCTATCTCGAATGAGAACTCTCTGACCAATTTGCAATGCTGCTCTCTTTGCCTTGCGATCGAAGAATTTCTTCCTCGTTCCGGCTTCCTCGTCAAGTAGCTTCCCTGCGTTTTCATAAGCCACTGCTAAAGTTGAATGGTGTTGAGAAAGCCAATCATTTTCCGGTGAGTCTTCTGCGTTTTCAATGTCTAGAATCAGATCAATGGGCATCTTGGGATCACGCCCAAACATAAGGTAAAATGGCGAATATCCCGTTGAATTATGGGGCGTCGCATTATACGCATAAAGTACCTCTGCTAGATGGTCAGGCCAATGCTTCTTCTTAGCTGGTGGGAGGGTTCTGAGCAGATCGTGTAAGGTCCTATTGAAGCGCTCACATTGCCCATTGCCCTGGGGTCTGTAGGGTGTGGTTCTCGATTTCTTTATGCCATAAATAGTGCAAAGTTCTTGTATTAGATGAGACTCGAAATTCCGCCCTTGGTCAGAATGTATTCTGGTGGGAATACCATACCGAAGCATCCATTCCTTTACCAATACTTTGGCAGTAGTCAGTGCTGTTTGATCCTTTGTTGGAACCGCCCAAGTATACTTTGTAAAAACATCAGTGATGACTAAAATGTTTTCCTTGCCGTCTGCTGGTTCCAGAACAGTAAAGTCTATCGCAACGATCTCCAGTGGTCGCTTGGCAATAACACTCCCCATAGCAGTCTTCAATCCTGGCTGGGGATCTTTGGAAAGTGTGCATCTCTCGCATTCTTGACACCATTCTCGGATATCTGTATGCATACCTGGCCAATAACATCTAGAACGCACAAGGGTCGTTGTTCGTTCAACACCTTGGTGACCAGCTCCGTCGTGTAAAGATTCCAAAACTCTTCGCTTCAACACTGCTGGTAATATTAACTGGTCTAACGTGCCATGTACGGGGTCCTTTACACTACGGTACAACACTCCGTTCTTCTCGGTCACTCTATTCCACTGATTAAACATCATCAAGGTCTCCTTGGACATAGACTCCCGTTCTTGGCGACAAGGTTTCACTCTCTGTTTCCAAAAGCTAATAAATGGCTCGATGATAGGATCTCGTTCTTGCATGACTTTCAGTTCTTCGGATGAAAAAGAGGGTATTGTATCAGTAACCGGAAGAGCTGAAGATGTCTGAATTGCTTGAATAGAGACATTGTGTATCTCAGATCCTATGTTTCGCAAATCCCTCGGAACACAAGTCGACTTGACTACTCCCACTGGTACATCATCTTTATAAACGTCTTTGATCTGTCCTTCAGTGGACTCCATCCTCGACAAGGCGTCTGCATTTGCATTACTCTTACCACTCCTGTACTTTATCACAAAATCAAACAACGCCAACTGGGCTGCCCATCGCTGCTCTACTGCTCCAAGCTTGGCTGTCTGTAGATGACTCAACGGGTTATTGTCGGTCATGACGGTGAACTTGGCTCCAAGAAGATAATCTTTAAACTTCTCTGTAACTGCCCATTTAACTGCTAAAAGTTCAAGTTTCATTGAACTATAATTCTTCATGTTCTTTTCCGCTGGGCGTAAGCTTCTACTTGCGTAGGCCACCACTCTCGCTTTGCTATCTTGGACCTGCGACAGCACTGCTCCCAAACCTTCCATACTGGCATCTGTCTCAAGAACAAAGGGTTTAGTAAAATCTGCATAACAAAGAACTGGCGCTGAAGTCAGCTTTGATTTCAAATTGGTAAAAGCATCTTCATGTTCAGACGTCCACCGCTTTCCCAGGCTGTTAACCTTCTCCCTTAGGCTAGCTGCTACAAGACTATGAAGAGGTCCTGCAATCTTGGCAAACTGAGGTACGTATCGACGATAATAGCTGGCAAAGCCGATGAAACTTCGTAGCGGCTTTAATGTGTTGGGTCTTTTCCAATCCGCCACAGCACTGATCTTGGTTGGATCGGTCGCAACACCTTCTTTAGAGATTATATGCCCAAGGTAGGTAACTGATGGTTTCAGGAACTGACACTTCGATGGTTTGAGTCGAAGGTTATGTGCTTCAAGTCGAGTCAACACATTGTCAAGTCTGCGTAGATGTTCTTCGAAAGTTGGAGCAAAGATAAGAATGTCGTCTAAAAATACTAAAAGCTGTTCGTAATTTAAATCTCCGAAGCAGAGGGTCATCAGGCGCTGGAACGTCGCTGGGGCGTTACACAGCCCGAATGGCATGGTATTATACTCGAACAATCCCATTGGAGTCGTAAAAGCGGTCTTGGGTTTAGCTTGCTCACTCAATGCCACTTGGTGATATCCACTTGCAAGGTCCAAGGTCGTAAACCACCGTGCTCCATGGAGGGCATCAAAACACTCTTCGATCCTAGGAAGTGGGAAGGCATCACGTCGTGTCTTCAGGTTTAATTTCCTGTAGTCAACACACATACGAATTGTGTTGTCCTTCTTCCGCACTACGACGATTGGCGAAGCGTAAGGGCTCGTACTAGGACGGATGACCTCTCTCTTGAGTAGTTTTTGAATGTGGTCTTTCACTTCCTGGTACTGACTTGGGGGTATCCTTCTATATGGTTGAGCTATAGGTATATCGTCACTGGTGGAAATTTCATGTCTGATTTCGTCGTTGTATCCAAGTTCGTCATCATTCGTCGCAAACGCTTTTCGATGCTTATGTATGAGGGATGTGAACGCACGAAGTTGCTCCTCAGTACCCTCAAAATCGTCTAAGTTCACTGGGATGGGAAGATCATCTAAACCTGTCTCTAATGATATTCTCTGCACGTGGACTGTGTGTTCCGCCTCATTAAGATTAAACTCAACATCTGATTCAACAGGTTCCACTCTATACAAAACTCCAAGTCTTGTCCCTGGCAGAAGCCACACGTCTGAGTCCCCAATGTTCAGCATTTGAACGGGAAAGGTACCATCTTGTATGTCTACACATGTTCTCATTAAGAAAACATTCCTAGGTAAATTCCCTTCGCTGTCAGGCAGCATATCCACCAATGCCCTACATTGTCTAAGTTCACTGTGTCCGGTCGCATCTATTGCTAGAATCGACCTGGCTGGTAGCTTTACTTTTCTTCGACCATGCAGTTTAGCGTATCCAATTTGACCTGTCTCACCACCCATGTCCATCTGTTTCTCACAAAACTTGAGTGCCTGGGCCCATTGCTGGTTAACTGTCCCAACTTGATTGAGATACCCAGGTCCAAGATGTTCATTCAGGAGAATACGAGTAGAATTGATAACATTCATCCCAAGAAGAGCTGGAGTTCTCTCCCTTTCATTTTTAGTCTCAGGATCCGTAGAATCTTCTAGCACCAAAACACCTCGACGAGGAACAACTGTGCCCATCACCTCTATATCCAGTTCCAGATAACCTATGTAAGGAATCTTCAAACCATTGGCTGCTTTTAGCTGCAACCACCCTGAGGCACTACACAGTTCCTTACCAAGGGGCTTGAAGACTTTGTTGAAGAAAGATTCCGTTACTGTCGTAGCCATAGATCCAGTGTCAAGTAGACATTGAACCGGAACCCCATTCATCTTCACTGAAACCACTGGACTCGCACCTACGGTCCTCTTAATGAAATCTACTTTCTCCTGTTCTGGTGAGCCTGATGTAGTCATACCCGTCACGTGGCTCACTGTGGCGGGCTTACACAGTTTCCCGACGGTTTATCCATGCTCTTCGACATACTGTCTTTAGGAGGCTGACGACAGTTCCTGGCGAAGTGACCGGGTCGGTTGCAATTGAAACACACGAACGGCCTTGTGTCTTTTCTCTGCAGTTGACGAACTGACTTTTCTTCCCTTAAAGTTTTCATCTCATGAAGCATTTGGTCCATCTGCTTTTGTTGCTTTTCAATAGCATACAACACATCATCCATGCCTGGCATACGGGTAGCTTTCGTTGAACACAAATCAGCTTCAGCTTCAATTTCATGAACGTTGACACGAGGTCTCGATTTTTGGACACCCAGTGATACATCCTCTGAAGACCAACGAAGTGCTTCTTTTCGGAGCTCTAAAAAATCAATCTCAGGCTTATTTCGAAGGATCTTTGAGAGTTCTTTCCTTAACATCTGATCCCTACAATTGCCTGCAAAACGTTCACAAAGCATCCTATTTCTATTAATCACAGTGTTGTCACATTTATTACTTATTTTCTCAACTAAGTTAAGTAGAGCATAAGAATATTCTCTTAATGTTTCATTCGGATGTTGTTGACGAGCAAAAAACATTTGTTGTAAAGAGTCTAAACTAACATTATCCCCTGTATCCCCAAATACCTCTGATAAGATTTTAAGGATACCCTCTGGATCTCTTCGGATTTCTGGTCTGTAACGAATTTCCTCTTTGGCGGCCCCTTCAAGATGGGAATAAATAAAGTCCGCTTTTTGATCAGTGTTCAAGGGACGTGAACGAATAGTTGCCCTAGCATCTTCGATCCAGTCAACAACATTTACACTGTCCGATTGGCTACCAGAATATTTCTTCAATCGAATGTCTGTTGGAATATATACCACGCGGTCACGATCTCCCGAAGCACCATGTGAACGAATAGCAGCAGATTGTAACTGCCTTCTTAGCCTCTCAATTTCATCGCGTAACCCCTCAACCTCATTCTCATCTTCTCCGCTGCCAGAATGTCTGGTATTCTGGTCAGTCATACTTCCTGTCATCTGGCTCATCTCATCTACGTCACGGGATGCCATGCCTATCACTGCCTTCCTTCCTTATATCAAATATCCACAAGCCAATCCTACCGGCGACGCCAAACTGTAGCCGATGGTCCTTTATCCGTAATGAAGGATTGGCAGAACACCAAATTACAACACATGAACAGTTTATTCACACAAAACAGAACACAGGTACAGAGTTAATAATTTCAATGGATGTCGTCGGAATACAAATGGCCTTTTCACACAATTATTGTTCATCAATGTCGTAACCGATGTAAATGGGGTGGATAATTATATTGATTGGTTGCTGTTCACTTCCGGAATATCCTCTATATTGGCATTAATAAGTGTTCATCCAAAAGTATGCTTAAAATTGCGTAATATCATTAAAGCCTCTCAACAACACACAATGTGAAAAACAGGTCACGAAGAATTAGAACACGAAATAAAGTTCCAGACGAAAATCATCAAAGTCTCTTTGTGGAGACATTAAACTGAAGAAACCTCTTGAAGAAAGGTATTGATTCTTAAGTGAATATATCTTAAGGAAAAACAGTGGAGAGGTACTAAGGCACTGAAGGAGGAAGGAAAGGAAGGCAGGGAAGGAAGGCAGTAATTAGGCTGCCTGTAATACAAACAAAACATGTTATAAGTAATCAATTGACAGAGTAGTCAACATACAGAAAATGCAAAATAAATATTCATAGTAACTAACTATGGTAACTAACCATCGTAACTATGGCAACAAACTAATTTAGACTGTATAGGCATAGGAATACATAAAGTTGCAAAATCCAAAATGGTACGGGCTTTCATTCTGCCCTGAACAATCGAGTGAACAATTACGATTAGTTGGGCTGAAGTTCGACTAGATAAAATATTTACAAAAAAAAACTAGAACTACGAAAACACCAACAATCTACGCTGTAGACTAATCTACTAAACTCCGAGTGAGTTATGCCATACAATCAAGAACAAACTTAAAGTAGGTCATATATCCAAACTAGGTCATATACCCAAAACTAGGTCATATACCCAAAACTAGGTCATATACCCAAAGTACATTTATGGAAGATAATAAATACATATTTCTTGTATTATGACTAGAATTAATTAGTTACTGGTGTTGGTAGTTAATAAGGTTTGTGAAACCGAAAAATAAAATAAAACATTATGTCTCACAAGTAGCCAGTTAAATATCATAACACTCACCGATACAGCTACATCATGAGGTTACAAATACACATGTCCAAGCAACGTCATATTCCTGATTGGGAGCGTTCATTAACATCTGGCTAACATCATAACCCCAATCTGAATACAAAATGTAATAACTCAGAATTATTATAAATTCTGCAACCGTATTCGTTATAAATCTAATGAGCTATGAAATACGTCATCTTATTCTAATTATCAGTAAAAAATGTACGAAGTACCTTAATACATGCACCTAAACATGAAAATACATCCACTATGATGACTACACATTTGCATTCAACCGCTTCCGGAACTTTCGATGGAATGACATTAGATGCATTAACGTACGATGTTAAGCGAATGTAAAGCATTTATATCATAAATCGTAGAAATCATTTCAATAAGTACACGCTAAGTAACTGGTAATTTCTAAAATCTACTTACAGAACTGGCTTTACAGCAAACATGATAAAAAATAGGGTAAACACCCTTTCATATTTGACACTAGATGACCCCCGTCTCGCTGATTACAAAGATGGCGACGGGTAGTCCAATTTTACAAACACATGTAATTAAAATGCTTTAGTTTTTGATAACAAGTTTCACAAGGCTATGAAATTTAAACACAAAATAAGTTTGACCACTTTTAGCTATGAAAAACTGCACATAAAAATAGTAGTTTTACTAAAAATAGCAAAGCACTGTACGAGTCATCAAAACGTAAACATCCGGTTCGATCGCACATGTGTTAACGGTAAGTGACAGTTGTCAATTTATATCATAGCGTAGCTATCAGGTAACAGAATCAAATGTGCTGAAAAGCTTTTCTAGGTCCGTGAGTGAATGTAAACCTTTAAACGCTCCTTTAGTCAAAACTTTAGCATTAAACCTAATCATAGTTTTGAAAGTAGACATATTAGGTTGCAAATTTAAATATCGGTTACAATATAAGTAGTAGGCCTATTTAGCAACAATAGTGGTGTAATAATATAAGTTAACAGCCATTTGTGATTTCCTATAATGTTTTAATTATCTCACCACCTCCAACCACTGAGCCAACAGTATCAATATTAAAATTTGTCCCTAAAGATGTGTTAAACCAGTGAGTAAACAACAGCCAGAACTTATGGGAATGGGGGCAAGCAAACAAGGCGTGACCTACAGTATCGATATTCATACAAAACGTACATTCCTACTGCCATTCGTTGAGATATCAACTCTAAAACGATTGAGTGACATGTTGCTTTAACACAAAGGGAGACCACTGCTGTCCACGTCCTTAAAATTGTAAACAACGACACGTGACACTGATAATTGGCTCGGTTGTGTAGAGAGATATTCGATATAATTCTGGTAGGTAACGTTTAAGCCGCCGACAACCTGTTTTGTTATATTGATTGCCACTCTCCTAATACATATAATATACCATGTTATTAATTGACTGTGCAAGTTATTACCCGAATACGACCTTCGCGGCCGGGTAGGCCTAATATCAGCAGACGACTCAAGTTCATATTAGCTGTAGGGCTGTATTAGCCGAGTTCAAGTCATATAGGCCGAGTTCAAGTCATATTGGCCGAGTTCAAGTCATATTGGCCGAGTTCAAGTCATATTGACCGAGTTCACGGAGTGCGGCTGAAAGACGCAATTAACATGTGATGTTCCCGAGTTAGACAGAAGCAGACGGCAGATGTTGATTTCAAAATGTCTACACCAGAGCGCATTGTACAAGGTCTTATTGACAGGATATTAGAGGTGAAAGACAAAACTACTGTAAGCAAATCTGATTGCCGTTTTAGGACAGTGAAAGAGGAAGAAACTTTTCTATTTATCCAAGAACAAAAACACAGAGACCATAACTTGGTCGGACGTCAATTTGTTTATGGCATGGATAAAATGTCCAAAGGGCGACCAGCGGCTTCCTGAAAACATACCTCCTGTTCAACTTGACGGCTTGCATGGAAATAACTTCCACAGTCTATTAATAAAAATATTATGAATCGAGCGTTTTCGTATTGCCTTGGCATTGGCCTTCGGGTGGTTGCATTGACCCTCGGCCTGCGGCCTCGGGCCAATACAGCCACCCTCAGTCCAATATCAAGGCAATACGAAAACACTCGATTAATAACATATAAAATACCCTGAAGTCCATATCATATTTTGCCTTGACATCCATGGGCGCTGCCATCTTGTTTTAGAATGTATTCAAGAGCTGATGTAGTGCCGATTATATTTTTGATTTTTAACAAGTATTTCTGCCCTAAGAACCCGCAACGCAGCATATTATGATAGGGTTACATGTTTGCGAACAGAATAGAACAGAGAAATAAATAGTATATAGATTAAAAATTCTCAGTAGATTTCTTGCAGTTAACTATGCGCAAAATGGAGTGCGACGGCTCTCGAGCCATGTCTCGAGTTGAAGATCTCGTAGATTGTGGTGAAAGTTTCAAACGAATTTGTACAATGGCGAAGCTAAATTTCGTATTTTATTACGAAAATAGCTTTAGAATGACACAGAAATCTAAATGAGGCCGTATAATGCATGTCATCTCTCAAACTGGAGTCAACTGCACTGTCCAAAGCAGGCGAGACGACGCTGTCTGTCACAATGTGCTGTTTGCAGGCGAGTTATCGACTTGGGCATGGGTGTTTCGGTCCAGCTGATCTAGAAACACTCCGACTCTCATGTTGTTACAGGAGTTATGCGGCTTGCTAACATTTTCTGTAATTGTTGTTAATTCTGTCGTGATACTCTTTATTGTGATACCCAAACCAGAAACTAAAGGTAAAAGCACCCTTGACTGTATGAAAAGTACCTGCTTATTTATTTTATTTTCATCACGAATAATTATTGTTTACAAAAGTAGTTCCTTGGTTTCATAGCTGACCGAAAAGTAGTCATTGTTCATTGGTCTGTACAAGTCACGTGGTACTTACGGACACTATATATACAAGCTGAAACCAGACCTGAGACAGATAGCTACAGGGCCTGTCTCGTGTCAACAACCCTAATAAAACCAATCAATTTGAAGGTACGATTCATAATATGAGACGAATGTCTTATAGATACTGAAGCATAAAAGTGACTTATTATTAAATGGGTCTCACAATGCAAATATATGAAATCGAATAATAAAGAATTGTGGCTATCTCCCACCAGGCTATATAATTCATATATATATATAACTAGTCAATCATGCAAATAAACATAATTGAGTCGGATTCCTTCCAATATTATATATTGTGTTGCGTTCTTCTATATCGGAGCTGGTTTTACTTAAAGGGGCATGAGCTGCCGAAATTCACACTTTTTTCATAATTAATAATCGTCACGACAGTAAGAAGCTTTGAAGGCCATCGACAAACTAAATGATTGGCGTAAGAATGAGGAAAATCCATACAGTATGTGGCCTATACGAACCGGAATAGTGTTTGAAAAGTAAACAAAATTTAAATAACCGGGACGACCATTCATTCATTCTAAGTCAAAGTTTGTTCAAAACAGTACTTTATCGTACATTCTCGAGACCAGACGCACTAAAAAGCTTTTGAATTATACGTCTTAGGCAAAATAGCCGATAATTTCAACATTCTGTTTCAACGTCAAAATATCAACATTTTGGCAGCTCATGCCACTTTAAGTAAGATTGGGTTGGTATCGATAGTTGGACTCGAGGGATTGATTAGCTTACATTATAATCGTTAAAATCTCATAAAGTCCTACCAATATATAGGCCTATAGATCGAATAAATTAAGAAATGAATGAAAGTGAATTAAAAAGAATGGTCTTCCTCGATCCGTTCTTAATAAAACAAAACA
This sequence comes from Lepidochitona cinerea, assembly GCA_963971465.1. Taxonomy (NCBI): domain Eukaryota; kingdom Metazoa; phylum Mollusca; class Polyplacophora; order Chitonida; family Tonicellidae; genus Lepidochitona; species Lepidochitona cinerea. The sequence continues at coordinate 3,493,816 of OZ020565.1, forward strand.
AAATATGTGCAGTACCAGTACTGAGAAATTACAAGATGACCAATTCAGATAATAACAAAAACAAATTCGAAAATAGTTAGCAGATTTATTCTTTTAAAATCAGTTTCTTGTCGAAATATCAATATGTGTATAATATTTGTATTCACAATGTTAATACTATATTGACTTTTTTAATACGCTTGGAGATAAAGCTTTGGTTGGTTAAAAAGGACTGTTTTACTTTACATATTTTACTCTGAACTCGCGTTAACTTGATTAGTATCAGCAATGTTCCCCATAAATATCCAAACTTTATGAGCAAAGTAGGTTTGCTGACCAGCACAACAGCAATATGCTTTGGCTATAAGGTTTGGATATTTCCAACTGAGGTCCCAAATTATGTAATTTTGAAGCCTTGAAAAAATAAATAAAAGCCCTAACTTTTGCGATGGTTGCCTTGGTGAAATCAAACTACATAGAAACAATAACTATTAGGGGAAACGTGGGAGAGTTGGGCCTAGAGGAGAGTTGGGCCACCCCCTCCACCTCAGTAACAAGGAGTATTTGGTAGCATTTGCTTGTATCAATGAAAAGCTTTTCTAGTTATCTGCCCTTTTATGTAGGGGGCATTGCCATCTTTGCAGTTAACAAGAACAGGCTCCTTGAACAAGTGTTTTTCTTTCACATAGTAAAATTTGACTTCTACGGCGAGTTCTTAGATAACCAACCCATAACATGATATTTTATAAAGTGGTGCATTTGGATAGATAGCTGTAAGTGTTGTCTTTAACCATGGCATATGAATAAATTAATTAACAAAGTCAGCAGGCATGCTGCAGATTTTAGAGTGAAGTAAAAATGGCGAGTGTGGGGAGTGTAGGGACACTGCTATATGGGAGAGTTGGGTCAGTGGCCCAACTCTCCACATCCACTGTCCCAACTCTCCCATCATTTAATAACATTTTGTAGTTTTTATTGCAAGACAATTTAAAAAAAATGGAAACACCAAATTTGAGATATTAAGTTTTCTAGTCTATTTGCGAGATCTATCGAGCAGCTAGTTAACTTTGTATAGGAATTTGAAGGCAACTTTCGCTACAAGATTATCCCAACATTATTATTCGAAATACATTGTAAAATCATGAAAAAAATAAAGAGGAAAATGGCTTTTAATATTTTAGATGGGTAGAAAATATAAACGTAAAACAGAACGAGGTGCACCGCTCGATGTTCTTCAGAGAGCAAAGGAACAGGTACTAAAAGGAAGCAGCATCCGAGCCACAGCTAAGGATTTCAACATTGCACGAATGACTTTAAAGAGATACATCAACAAATCAAATGAGCACGGGAACGAGGAACAGCCTGGAGGGTTTGGTTATGTAAATTGTAAATTGAAAAACATGGTATTTTCTCTAGAAATGGAAAACGAATTGTCAGCACATATAAAACAATTATCAGCACAATTTCATGGCCTGACTAGGAACAAATGTTGTGCCCTGATAGTTGGAGTTTGCCATCAAAAACAAAATCACAGTGCTAAAAGCATGGGCCGACAATGGAATGACGGTCCTCCATTTTTGAATTTCTTTCAAAGAAAGAAACAATCTAGCAATTCGCACCCCTGAGGCTACATCACTATCCAGAGCAACTGCCTTTAACAGGTTTAATGTCAACCAATTTTTCGACAATCTAGCAGAAGTCATGGACAAACATAAATTCGAATGCCAAGATATATACAACGTAGATGAGACTGGCTGTACAACAGTGCAGCGTCCTGAAAATGTAATTGCCCAGCGTGAAGCAAGTTGGTTCTGTAACCTCAGCAGAGAGAGGACAGCTTGTCACGGCTGTATACGCTGTAAATGCTGCAGGTGGTGGTGTGCCACCGATGCTGATTTTCCCTCGAAAAAACTTTCGACAACATTTCATCCAGAAAGGTCCACCAGGCTGTGTTGGTGGTGCAAATCCTAGTGGGTGGATCAATGATGACCTCTTCGTCGAGTACCTCACCCATTTCATTCGTTATACTAGATGTAGTAAGGAGAAGAAAGTTTTGTTGATTTTAGATAACCACGAAACACACATTTCTATTGCTGCTATCGATATTGCAAAAGAAAATGGAGTAGTGTTACTAACCACACACAAGTCACAGACTGCAGCCGCTTGATGTATGCTGTTTCAAGCCATTCAAAGCTGCCTATGGTAGAGGAATGGACAACTGGATGCGTACAAACGCCGGCAAAACCATCACCATCTACGAAATCCCCGAGTTCACAGCTCATGCATAAATGTATGGTCTCACAGCCCAGAACATAACCTCTGGTTTTCGAACAGGGATATTTTTGATGACTCTGACTTCGCACCTGCAAACGTAACAGACCGTGATATTCCAGTTGAGATACCACAAAGAGACGAGGGGAACCAAAGTGTACAGATAACTCCAGGGACCGGGTCAAGTGGTCAGAACGGCCAAGATTGTGTCCAAAGTGTCCAAACGAAAGCCCCACAACTGACAGGCAGCAACAAACCAATTTCCCCTCAGCCAGGACCAAGCAATTCAGTATCGACAATCTCTCAGCCAGGTCCAAGTAGACGCATTCCACCCGCTGCGGAAACCGGAACAAGTGATCCCATATCAACCGCTCTAGAAACGGGGACCTCCGAATGCATTACAATGTCTGACGAGGCAGGGACAAGCCATACGATACCACCCACTCCTGAACAACCGGGATCAAGTGATGGCATGCCGCCCGCCCCTCAGTTGGGATCAAGTGATAGCATGCCACCCGCCCCTCAGTTGGGATCAAGTGATAGCATGCCACCCGCCCCTCAGCTGGGATCAAGTGATAGTGTACCACCCGCCCCTCAGTTGGGATCAAGTGATAGCCTGCCGCCCGCCCCTCAGCTGGGATCAAGTGATAGCCTGCCGCCCGCCCCTCAGCTGGGATCAAGTGATAGTGTACCACCCGCCCCTCAGTTGGGATCAAGTGATAGCCTGCCGCCCGCCCCTCAGTTGGGATCAAGTGATAGCCTGCCGCCCGCCCCTCAGCTGGGATCAAGTGATAGTGTACCACCCGCCCCTCAGTTGGGATCAAGTGATAGCCTGCCGCCCGCCCCTCAGTTGGGATCAAGTGATAGCCTGCCGCCCGCCCCTCAGCTGGGATCAAGTGATAGCATGCCACCCGCCCCTCAGTTGGGATCAAGTGATAGCCTGCCGCCCGCCCCTCGGTTGGGATCAAGTGATAGCCTGCCGCCCGCCCCTCGGTTGGGATCAAGTGATAGCCTGCCGCCCGCCCCTCAGTTGGGATCAAGTGATAGCCTGCCGCCCGCCCCTCGGTTGGGATCAAGTGATAGCCTGCCGCCCGCCCCTCAGTTGGGATCAAGTGATAGCCTGCCGCCCGCCCCTCAGTTGGGATCAAGTGATAGCATGCCACCTGCCCCTCAGCTGGGATCAAGTGATAGTGTACCACAGGTTCAGAAATACTCACGCAAGAGCTTCCAAACTTTCAAGTTATCTGCACTACCAGTGGCTATGTATCGCCTGCTGACATTATCCCCTTTCCAAAAGCTGGTCCGCGAAAACAGACAAACAGAGGTCGCAAAAGAGGATCAACAAAAATTTTGAAGCAAAGAAAAGACTAAAGCCCAACACCAATAAGCCGACCGAGAAAAACAAAGCGAAAAAGGCCTTGTTTAATACTAAGCCAAAGCGATGTAAGCCTTCTTCCCCTTCTTCTTCAGCAGATGATAGTATAGCTGACGATATGGAACTGACAGAGGACAGTGATCCCGAATGGGATGAGCTTGATAACGACATCATCGAAGGCGACTTTGTGGTGGTTAAATTTGAAAGCCGGTGCCGTACAGTGCACTATATCGCAAGGGTTGATGGTGTTGATGGTGTTGATGGTGTTGATGGTGACGGGTGTGAGGGTACCTTTCTTCAACGGGAATTTAGTCGTATGCAGACAACACCAACATTTGTAATTAATGAGAAAGATTCTGCGTCTTTTCCTTTAAATGATGTTGTGAAGAAACTGCCAGTGCCCAAGCAGCTTGGTGGGACAACACGGCGTTTAGGGAAGCTAACGTTTCCTTGCGACTTTACAAGATGGGATTTCCATGCATCCCTGTTTTAAACTTGTTACAGCATTCGATCTAGTTTTGAAGATATGATCACCAAACTTTATATATCGCAGACGTGAACATGGCGGACGGTAGAGGAGGGTGTGTTTGATCGTCCGGTCATTCTGATGGGGATTTCACCAATGTTTCTTGCCATCTCATCTAATCTGAAGTCAATCCATGCCAATCAGTGACCAGTTCATATGATGTTTTATTTGTGTTACACATTTTATGGTATTTGAGGCGCCACTTGGATTTATCTTGGTGTATTCTTAACCTGTTATTGTAACAACAACAACAACGTGGAAATCAGCAATTTGAACTTTGCTTGTGACCAGTCAAACAAGATGGACCCCGAGCCACAGCTGTCCCAAACTGATTCATCCACTTCTACTGCTTCGCGTACTAGCAAACGCAAACCGAGCAAGCCCCTTACAAACCCTGCAATAAAGCGGGTGAATTCTCTGCCTGAGTTGGCAACCCAAGGCCAGGGCTATAGTGATTCGCAGCAACCGCCTGTACAAACTGTCGTAAGTCTCGAGAAAGTAATAGGAAAGCAAGTACAGCAACAGTTGGACACCCTTCTAGCCCAGGTCATTCAATCAGCACTACAGCCCAGTCATCAACTTCTCCAGGTGAGTGACAGTAAGATATCTAGACTGTCAAGCGACCTTCGTGACGCTATAAATAAAATCGAAGAAAGAGACAAACTTATATCCGAATTTCAAAAAAAAATTGCAGATCAATCAATAGAAATTTCTCAATTAAAAAGCAACATGGCCAAAATGACCTCTGTTGTCGAAAATTTGAAATTAGAAAACCTCGAGTTACATGATAAATCTGAACAATACTCAAGGAGAGAAAGTCTATGAATATGTGGACTACAACTTCTAGAAAACGAATCAACTGACGAAGCTGTATTACGTGTCGCTAAATCATTAGATGTAAAGCTGATGATTACCGATATAGCTAGATCCCATTTCACCAACAAAGAAAAAAGTCAAATTATTGTAAAATTTTCCACCTATCGAACTAGATCACGACTCATTTCAGCTCGGTCAAAACTTAAAAACAATGTTGATCTAGGGCGTGTATTTATCAACGAAGATCTGACGAAAGTCCGTTACCAGCTGTTTAGAGAAATGCTGAAACTAAGAAAAGCCGGTAAGATTTTCAGCACGTGGACATACGATGGCAATGTGTTCTACAAAATATCTGAGGGAAGTGAGCGTCGCCAGGTTTGTAGAGAAAGCGATATTCTCAAATTAAGATAGACCACCAATATCTAATATATCATGGCCATGTCATCTATGAATTGTAGGTGGTCATGTTTCTTTGAGTTCGTCGCATGGGTATGTATTTAAAGTTATGTTTTTGCTGCATTTGCCTCCTTCCTAAATGTCTATGTTTTGTTTTCGTTGTCTGTGTATTTGCTAGACTTCAACACTTGTGTCTCCAGATTGTGAAAGATAGAAAAATACACATTCTGGCTAATATGTTCCAAGTTACGAGTGTCTTTTCTGACTGTATCTCTTTTCCACTGCTTGCATGCAAACTATTTTGAATTAACATTTTCCTTAATTTTCTTGCCACTCAAACCATTAACTCTGATTTATCTTTATCATATAATTTTATATGAAACACGTTTGTTATGTCGTTGATGTATGTTTAATTTCTTGTTGTAGCCCGGGAATACGAGGACGTGAATAGCCCACAAAAAGAATTCAGACGACTTGGTTGAAAACAAACAGGAACAGGTTTTATTTACAGGAGATGATGGTTTGGATATCATATAAGTCACACACAGACTAGTACTTGATGTCCTGAGTATTTTAACACAATAAGTCAGTAACTCTTTTCCCCGGGTGTGTTCGTTCATTCAATGTGGGCAGTGATGCCTGTAAATAGAGAGCACAGAACAATAACAATATAATGCTGGTTTGGCAAGGCGCTAACTGACAAACGCCATAAAGAGTTGTCAAAAAGGGACCTTTACAACCAATTATCTTAAACAACAATATCAAAAAACGAACAAAAATAATCTTTTGAGATATTGACAATATGGTCATAACAGGCTTCCATAGTTTTGTCAAAACCGACCAAAATTATATATCTAACATGTTGGTTCGTTAGGGAACGCGAAAAGTTGAGCTTAACCTCAAAAACAAATATCCGACTTGGAAACAATTATCAAAACACAAATAATTAAGTGAGCCTTCTGGGCTTCCATACATAAGATTTTGAACAGGAATTACTTTACGTTCAGAAAGCTTTAAAAACTTATTTGCTTTAAACAACCGAATGAATTAGCATAAAATATCTTTAGTGTTCACAGAACTACCAACCAGTTTCAATCAGCTTAAGCCAATCTGGCGATTTGATGTCAACTATCGGAATTCGGGTGTCCGTCAAAGCAATTACACACAAACCGGCAGATGCAAGTTTCCGGAACTTTCGATGCAGAATTTCAAGGAACTCAATGATCCACAGAACCACGGACAGTCGAATACCGATAGATGGCATCCTAATATTACTGAAAATAACAACTATCAGTCTACTGACCTGTAAATGGAGAGCACAGAAACATAATATAATGCTGGTTTGGCAAGGCGCTAACTAACAAACGCCATAAAGAGTTGTGAAAGGGACACAACTCTGCGTGTCAACCTAGCATTATTCGGTACATAAAATAGAAAGCTCTACCACACAGATATAAAAAGTGATATCACGTAAATTCAGCAAAGCCACATTCGACCCTCCAAAAGAAAATGTCGTCCTCGACATTGTAGGTCAATGTTCTAACCGGCTTCAATAATTCGAACCACAGTCTCGCATATCAATTTTTGAAGTTCCTCAGTCTTAAACACAGTTTTTAGGGCTAACAAAGCATCCACGCGGTCAGTCCAGTTGAATTTACACACTGTCTGTTGCTGATTCACCACATAGTCTCCACTGGACCACCAGGCCGGACACAGTCTCTGCCGTTTTGGACGCGCACGCTGCGGAGTTTCCTGGGAATCCGACGAATCCGCGACATCCAAAGAGGGATCGGAGTGACTGTCATCTGGAGAACATTCAGCATCTCCAGTTTCCGAAGCAATTGGAACAATAGGAGGGTCAAGGTTTTCCTCACCTCGTGACAGAATTTCATCGTCATTCGGTTCAACAGGCTCGTCTACAGGTCTCATCCTATAAATAACTTCGTAGTCGGAGTCCGAGTCGTATTCAGAAGTATCTTCGTTAATCTGGGGGTACAGTAGTCTCTCTTCGGGCTCTCACTTTAGCACGACCCTCCAAAGGAAGAGCGATTGGTAACAGATGGTTTCTGTGCAAGACACGTGTTCGGCCATGCTTGTCTTCACGCTGGGCTTCATACACAGGTGAGTCTTCGTTAGGTTGTCTCAAAACGGTATATACTTCAGTCTCCCATCTATCGGCTAGTTTATGCTTTCCTTTCAGACCGAGTTTTCTGACAAATACTCTATCACCCACCTGGATTGTGGAACCTCGAGCACGTAGTTTTTGTTTGATTTCGAAGACGCCTTTCGAGCTGCTTCCTCAGCGGCAAGGTAAGTATATTTAAGACGTTCCTCTGGATTCTTCACAAATTGAGGATAAGATTCAGGTGTCTCGCAGTCTAGATAATCAAGGTTCAGTATGACGTCCATCTGCAAGCGTGGTTTTCTCCCAAACATGAGGAAGAAGGGGCTGTAACGGGTCGTATCATGGCGGGTGCAGTTATAAGCGTGAGTCATGGTTGTCACATAGCTTTTCCAATCTTGCTTCTTCTCATTCGCCATACATCTCAGCATCCCGAGCAGGGTGCGATTAAATCTTTCGGTAATCCCATTACCCATGGGGTGGTAAGGGGTGGTACGGGACTTTTTCATACCTGTGAGTTTACACAAGCTTCTGATGATGGAATTCTCAAAGTGTTTGCCCTGGTCCGAGTGAATCCTTGCGGGAAAACCATAATGCAAAATAAAGTGGTCATAGAATTGTTGAGCTGCAGTTCTTGCGGTCTGATTCCTCGTTGGTATGGCAACAGCGTATTTAGTGAAGTGGTCTGTTATCACCAGTATACTGTTGTATCCTCCTTTGGAATCCTCCAGACCCAAGTAATCCATTGTCACCAGTTCAAGAGGTTGTGAAGTGCTAATCGTATTGAGGGGTGCGACGTGTGGAGCAGGCGGTGTCTTGGCTCTAAGACATCTGTCGCACGTTTTAACTCTCTGTTCAACTTCCTGGGCCATCCCAGGCCAGTAAAACCTTTCGTTATACAAATTCTGTGTTCTTTCGATCCCAAGATGACCCATGTCATCGTGCAGGTGCCGAAAAACAACATCTCTGTGGGACTTCGGAAGTACCATCTGAAGGAGCTTCGTCCCATCCACTACACCGTCTCGATATAACACGCCATCTTGTAGCCGAAGTTTCTTCCATTGGCGAAGCAGACTTCTGGATTCGGTGGAAAATGTTGAGAGTTTTTCTCTGTTTGGTTTAACACCCTTGTTAAAACATTCCCAGACGGGCTGTATGACGTCATCTTTGAGCTGCTAAACACTCCAATCCATAGTTAAACTGGTGGGTCGCGGGAGCATGTTTACAACTTGGTGGCTCAAACACATGGAATCAGCTGCACCACCATCATTGTCACGGCCAGCCAGAGCTTTTACGACATCTGCCGAAACGTGACCCATATCTTCTCTTCGAGGCATCCGGGACAAGCAGTCAGCATCAGTGTTGTTACAGCCAGGTTTGTAAAATATCTGGAAGTTGTATGTAGCCAGTTCCGCAAGCCAGCGGTGCCCAGTGGCGTCTAACTTTGCCTGTAAGATGGAGTTTACCCACAATCTGTTGCATGAGCCGCTGAAAAGTTCCAGGGGCATTCGTTAAGCCAAATGGCATTTGGTTGCACTCAAAGAAACCAAGTGGCCCAACCGCGAATGCTGTCTTGGGTTTATCTGTCTCGTGTACGTCGACCTGCCAATAGCCACTTTTGAGATCAAGCTTTGAAAAATAACGGCTTCCAGCAAGACTTTCAAGGGTTTCGTCGATTCTTAAGATGTAATAAGCGTCCTTGATTGTTCGTCGATTTAACTGTCTGAAGTCTATACAAAACCGTAAAGTACCATCGGGTTTTCTCACGAGGACCACATTTGAGTTCCACGGACTACTCGATGGACGTATGACCCCACAGTCTAACATTTGTTTCAGATGTTGACGAACTTCCTCGTAGAGGGCTGGGGGAATTATACGGGGTCTCTCTTTAAATGGAGTGTCATCACTTAAGTTAATGGTGTGTTCCACAACAGAAGTTTTACCCAAATCATTGTCAGTCATTGAAAAGGCGTTTTTCCACTTTAAAAGTACATTTTTTATTTCCGTCGACTCGTGTGCAAAGGATGGAAATTGTGCAAGGAATTCAGAGTCACTAATTGCACTGAAATTGTCCCTATATGTCATCTCAACATTCACCTGCTGCAGCGTGGCTATCCGAATACCAGCCTGGAGAGTGACAGTTCGTGAGCTATTATTTAACAACTCCACTGGAACACTCTTCAGTTCATTACACACAGTCACTACACCAGGAGTAACGCTCACATCGTTCACCATACCAGAAGGAGAATCTACCATGGCGATTCCAGAAACACACGGGACAGCAATCCGTGTAACGCCATCCACAGTTACACTTTGTCCTTTCTCCAAAGACACAGTTTGCTGTAATCTGACAGTAGCAAGAATATTCTTAGATTTACACAGGTGCCGTTGCCTAAGCTTAATCACTTTTAAAGCCATAACCAAAGGACTGGCTATGGGTTGCTGAATAAATCTAACACCACAGGTTGTACGTAGCTGTTCTTCGATGATACACAAAACATTTGTACCAATTAGCATAGGGACCATGCTATTATAGTTTGTAGTAGGAACAACAAGTACTGGAACTAAGATTGATTTATCAGTTATTTCAGGTATTAACTTTATCTCGAGTTCAACATAACCTAAGTAGGGCAAATTGGTCTCGTTTGCACTTTCAATTTTAAGAAAGTCCGTTAAGTTTTTAAGCGGTCCACAATTCAGTTCTTTCCAAAATGATTCTCATACGGTTGTAATCATGGAACCAGTATCCGGTAATGAGCGATATTTTTTTGCCACTTACTATAATGTCAATTTCATTGGCCGCACCAACCATATATGTAGCCAAAGGTTTATCAATGATGAAGCTATTTACACATCCGGCTTCCAGTTGCCTTACACCAGTTGCCTTGCACCAGTTGCCCGATCTAGTTTTTTGGCTTCGGCGGGGCTGTCGAATCAAGCAGTGTTCGTTGCATTTTCTCGGGATTTGATTGGCCATTACATGCATACGCCATATGTCCGTCGTTACCACACTTTTAGCAAAAAGACTTCCTTCCCTTCGACTTTCGGTTTCGACTGATAACTGACACTAGGAAACACTGGCTTTTCAGGTTTGTCTCCGTTCTCTATTTGGTCTTTCTTTCTTTCGGCCGTCATCTCATCAAGCTGCTTTTGTAGATCTAGTGCAGTCTTATGCAAGTCGTAGATTCCCTGCTTATCAGTTACGTTGAGTGAATGGGTCAGTGCGTCTTTCTTTTTCCGTCGTAGTTTTTTCTCTGTCCTACGTTGATCAAGAGATCCGGAAAGTCGGGTGGGTTGTCCTCAGCCAATTCTAAATTTAATTTTTATATCATGGCCTCATCAGGACAGCCACGTAAAAGTTGTTTGAGCAAGTTGAATGGTACCTGCTGGAGTTTAAGTCCATCCCTTTCAACAACTTCCATTAGCATAAGATATAGACGTTGAACGTAATCAGATGCCATTTCTTTTTCTTCTTGGTAGGTTCACAGGAATTTAACCAAAAGTTCATGACCGTCAGTTGCTGTGTCGAACAGTTTCTCAAGCAAGTTAAAAATAGCCTTTGCTGACGCTTCTCTGGCTAAAGCTGGTGCCGTATCTAGTGTCGGGCGTAACAGGCTTTGTAATAATGTACGTTTCCTGTCAGCTGCCGACAACGCTGTGTCATCAACAACTTGTTGGGCAAGAAGACGCCACGTATCAAAGTCAGTTTTTCCATTAGGAAGTGGTTTCTTTCCAGAAAACAGTCGTAGCTCTCGGCTCTTGACGCCTGACTTTTCTGTTGCGAGCTGTTGCATAATGGGAGTCTCAATAGCGCCAGCCTCTTCAGGTTGGACGGTATTTGTCACATTGTGCTCTTGCGGAGTCACAGACGTTGGATATTTTTCAATTGACAAGGAGTCCATAACTTTACGCTTCATTTCATAATCCATATTTGAAAAAAGTCTCTGATTCTACGGCGCTTTCAACAAATTGCTGTTGTTCCTCAGCTGGTCTTGTTACATTTATGACTTCCATGTCAAACATTATTTGTTTCTTGGAAGAAAGTTTGTCAGTCGAATCTTGGCTTGAAAATATCGCATATATCTCTCCACTGAAAGTCCCGGAAGAGTCTTTGATTTCAACAGACTTTTTTACACTTCCGTACTGCCGTAAGAAATCGTCAAACTCTGCTTTTACGGGCACAGAGGAAAATCCAGATAGCAGGATGACACCATCCGCCACGGTTTTAACAAATGTTACACTAGTTCAGTCCGCAAAAAGTTCATTCCAGTCCGTAGAAACTGAAAAAAATACCATTTAATTGTTATTTGAGGTTTCAGTCACAAAAGTAATGTTTTACTTTCTGAAATGCCTTTTAATATGTCGTGAAAGATACACAAAAGTTAACTCTTTTAATATTTCGCTCACTTTATAATTGAATTCAAACATCACACAGTAAACAGTCAGAACATCTATTCAACCAACATCGACCCCACTATCCTTCTGTTCAACCACCATCACCTCCACTATCCTTCTGTTCAACCACCATCACCTCCACTACATGTCTGTTCAACCACCATCACCTCCACTATCCTTCTGTTCAACCACCATCACCCCACTATCCTTCTGTTCAGCCACCATCACCTCCACTATGCTTCTGTTCAACCACCATCACCTCCACTATCCTTCTGTTCAATCACCATCACCCCCACTATGCTTCTGTTCAGCCACCATCACCTCCACTATGCTTCTGTTCAATCACCATCACCCCCACTATCCTTCTGTTCAACCACCATCACCTCCACTATCCTTCTGTTCAGCCACCATCACCTCCACTATCCTTCTGTTCAATCACCATCACCTCCACTATCCTTCTGTTCAGCCACCATCACCTCCACTATGCTTCTGTTCAATCACCATCACCCCCACTATCCTTCTGTTCAGCCACCATCACCTCCACTATCCTTCTGTTCAATCACCATCACCTCCACTATCCTTCTGTTCAGCCACCATCACCTCCACTATGCTTCTGTTCAATCACCATCACCCCCACTATCCTTCTGTTCAGCCACCATCACCTCCACTATCCTTCTGTTCAATCACCATCACCTCCACTATCCTTCTGTTCAGCCACCATCACCTCCACTATGCTTCTGTTCAATCACCATCACCCCCACTATCCTTCTGTTCAGCCACCATCACCTCCACTATCCTTCTGTTCAATCACCATCACCTCCACTATCCTTCTGTTCAGCCACCATCACCTCCACTATCCTTCTGTTCAATCACCATCACCTCCACTATCCTTCTGTTCAGCCACCATCACCTCCACTATCCTTCTGTTCAACCGCCATCACCTCCTCTATCCTTCTGTTCAATCACCATCACCTCCACTATCCTTCTGTTCAGCCACCATCACCTCCACTATGCTTCTGTTCAATCACCATCACCCCCACTATCCTTCTGTTCAGCCACCATCACCTCCACTATCCTTCTGTTCAATCACCATCACCTCCACTATCCTTCTGTTCAGCCACCATCACCTCCACTATGCTTCTGTTCAATCACCATCACCCCCACTATCCTTCTGTTCAGCCACCATCGCCTCCACTATCCTTCTGTTCAATCACCATCACCTCCACTATCCTTCTGTTCAGCCACCATCACCTCCACTATGCTTCTGTTCAATCACCATCACCCCCACTATCCTTCTGTTCAGCCACCATCACCTCCACTATCCTTCTGTTCAATCACCATCACCTCCACTATCCTTCTGTTCAGCCACCATCACCTCCACTATCCTTCTGTTCAACCACCATCACCTCCACTATCCTTCTGTTCAACCAACATCACCCCCTCTATCCTTCTGTTCAACCACCATCACCCCCACTATCCTTCTGTTCAATCACCATCACCCCCACTATCCTTCTGTTCAGCCACCATCACCTCCACTATCCTTCTGTTCAACCACCATCACCCCCACTATCCTTCTGTTCAACCACCATCACCTCCACTATCCTTCTGTTCAACCACCATCACCCCCACTATCCTTCTGTTCAGCCACCATCACCTCCACTATCCTTCTGTTCAATCACCATCACCCCCACTATCCTTCTGTTCAACCACCATCACCCCCACTATCCTTCTGTTCAACCACCATCACCCCCACTATCCTTCTGTTCAACCACCATCACCCCCTCTATCCTTCTGTTCAGCCACCATCACCTCCACTATCCTTCTGTTCAATCACCATCACCCCCACTATCCTTCTGTTCAACCACCATCACCCCCACTATCCTTCTGTTCAACCACCATCACCTCCACTATCCTTCTGTTTAGCCACCATCACCTCCACTATCCTTCTGTTCAATCACCATCACACCCACTTTCCTTCTGTTCAACCACCATCACCCCCACTATCCTTCTGTTCAATCACCATCACCCCCACTATCCTTCTGTTCAACCACCATCACCCCACTATCCTACTGTTCAACCACCATCACCTCCACTATCCTTCTGTTCAGCCACCATCACCTCCACTATCCTTCTGTTCAATCACCATCACACCCACTATCCTTCTGTTCAACCACCATCACCCCCACTATCCTTCTGTTCAAACACCATCACCTCCACTATCCTTCTGTTCAGCCACCATCACCTCCACTATCCTTCTGTTCAATCACCATCACCTCCTCTATCCTTCTGTTCAACCACCATCACCCCCACTATCCTTCTGTTCAACCACCATCACCCCCACTATCCTTCTGTTCAACCGCCATCACCTCCTCTATCCTTCTGTTCAACCACCATCACCCCCACTATCCTTCTGTTCAACCACCATCACCTCCACTATCCTTCTGTTCAGCCACCATCACCTCCACTATCCTTCTGTTCAGCCACCATCACCCCCACTATCCTTCTGTTCAACCACCATCACCCCCACTATCCTTCTGTTCAACCACCATCACCTCCACTATCCTTCTGTTCAACCACCATCACCTCCACTATCCTTCTGTTCAATCACCATCACCTCCTCTATCCTTCTGTTCAACCACCATCACCCCCACTATCCTTCTGTTCAACCACCATCACCCCCACTATCCTTCTGTTCAACCGCCATCACCTCCTCTATCCTTCTGTTCAACCACCATCACCCCCACTATCCTTCTGTTCAGCCACCATCACCTCCACTATGCTTCTGTTCAATCACCATCACCCCCACTATCCTTCTGTTCAGCCACCATCACCTCCACTATCCTTCTGTTCAACCAACATCTACCCCACTATCCTTCTGTTCAACGAACATCTACCCCACTATCCTTCTGTTCAACCACCATCACCTCCTCTATCCTTCTGTTCAACCAACATCTACCCCACTATCCTTCTGTTCAACCAACATCTACCCCACTATCCTTCTGTTCAATCACCATCACCCCCACTATCCTTCTGTTCAACCACCATCACCCCCACTATCCTTCTGTTCAACCACCATCACCCCCTCTGTCCTTCTGTTCAACCACCATCGACCTCCACTATCCTTCTGTTCAACCAACATCTACCCCACTATCCTTTTGTTCAACCAACATCTACCCCACTATCCTTCTGTTCAATCACCATCACCCCCACTATCCTTCTGTTCAACCACCATCAACTCCACTATTCTTATGTTCAACCACCATCAACTCCACTATTCTTCTGTTCAACCGCCATCACACTCACTATTCTTCTGTTCAACAACCACCACCCCCACTATCCTTCTGTTCAACCACCATCACCTCCACTATCCTTCTGTTCAACCAACATCACACCCACTATTCTTCTGTTCAACCGCCATCACACTCACTATTCTTATGTTCAACAACCATCACCCCCACTATCCTTCTGTTCAGCCACCATCACCTCCACTATCCTTCTGTTCAACCATCATCACCTCCACTATCCTTCTGTTCAACCAACATCAACTCCAATATTCTTCTGTTCAACCGCCATCACACTCACTATTCTTCTGTTCAACCGCCATCACCCCCACTATTCTTCTGTTCAATCACAATCACCTCCACTATCCTTCTGTTCAACCAACATCACACTCACTATTCTTCTGTTCAACCGCCATCACACTCACTATTCTTCTGTTCAACCTCCATCACCCCCACTATTCTTCTGTTCAACCACCATCACCCCCACTATCCTTCTGTTCAATCACCATAACCCCCACTATCCGTCTGTTCAACCACCATCACCCCCACTATCCTTCTGTTCAACCAACATCACCCCCACTATCCTTTTTTTTTTTTTTTTTTTGCTTCGCAGCAGACTAGGCTGCGAGAGATATTTAAACGATACTACAACGCATCTACATGAAAGGACAAGGCTTGCTTATCTAAGTGCAACTAAAACGATGCAACCGGAAGATGGATTACTGGTATCTCTACCGGATGGACGAAGAACACATTTATACTTATTCTTTTACACTCAGGTATTAAAAATAAACCCAGTATGTCCTGCACACGTTCCACATTACAGTTTTAAAATCAAATTCCCAGCCCGAAGCTCGGCAAGGATGTGACCTTTACACCAAGCGGTTTCAAACACATTTATTTTCCCGATGCGTTTAAAATGTTTAAAACGGCACATAATATGTAATGTTAAGTCTCTGCGCCAATGAAACTGCAGAGCTTTCCTATGGTCGAAGGGTTCGTCATGGGCCGCAACATAATTGCGATGCCGCCGGATAGTGCCCACAGCTAAAACAATGCACTCCCATATGACCTGCCTCCTTACTTTGGAGTCCTGTGGCAGTTCTCCCCACAAAAACCGAAACTGTGATAGAGCTACTTTTGTGTCCCCGACCAAGGAAAGAAGATTTCCAACATAACTCCACAGTTTTTTTGTCTCTGCACAGTGCAGAAACAGATGTTGGAAAGTCTCCCTATCCGATTTACACATCGGGCAAGTGTCGTCATCAGTGACGCCGGCTCGGACCAGATTCGGCCCCAACCACAAAACCCTATGCCACAAAAGCCATACACTTTCTCTAGCATAATTGTCGACCCGTGACTCGGCTAATTTTGAAAAACTGCCTTCCCATGATTCTGGGTGCTGTCCCTGCTCTTCCCACTTAGCGAGTGCGGCTACAGTAGGTGTTTGCTTTTGTAATAGGTAAGCATACCACCACCTCGAAGACAATGCTCCAAGACTGTTGCCCTTCACCGTGTAACAAACCTTTCCTTCAACGGGGGAGTCCGGAAGGTCCAACCATGCGGACGGAATTCCCTGTTGCAAGGCCAACAATTGCCGGTCTACACTACTAAGTCTCCTTTCAGATGTTTGACATATGTCTTCTATGCTTTTCCAAGAACGGTTGTTGTTGACGATGTGTCTAGTTCCTGACCCCCAACGGGCTTAGACTTCCGATTGGAAACACATCACCGGCTTTATTACGAATTAGCGGGTTGAGATATAATGGCTGTGACAGAGCTTCCTGCCAGCAGGACGGCTCAGTTATCCCACGTTCAATATTTAAAATCTCACTAGCGATGTCGCTATACCAACGGGGAAGTTGGGTGACTTGCGGACGATCTCCCAAATCTAAAAATAGATGCTCCGCCGAAAGTGGGGAAAGACGCCTTCTCCACAATGCTCGGGCCAGGGATGCCCACTGTGCTTCGCTGGAGAGAAGTTGAGATAAAAATTTTAGTCTAAGTGATTTAACTTTATACCTTATATTAACTAAACCTAACCCGCCTTTGCCTTTGGGTAGCTCGCAAACTTCCTTGCGGACAAGGGGTTTCTTGTCCTCCCATAGGAAAGACTTAACGTGATCGTTGAGAGAAATTTCTACAGAATTGGGGATATTAAAGACGGACGCCAAATACCATAGTTTAGAGAGGCTCATTATATTTAGGACTAAGACCCTTCCATCACACCCACTATCCTTCTGTTCAACCACCATCACCCCCACTATCCTTCTGTTCAACCACCATCACCTCCACTATCCTTCTGTTCAACCACCATCACCCCCACTATCCTTCTGTTCAGCCACCATCACCTCCACTATCCTTCTGTTCAATCACCATCACCCCCACTATCCTTCTGTTCAACCACCATCACCCCCACTATCCGTCTGTTCAATCACCATCACCCCCACTATCCTTCTGTTCAACCTCCATCAACTCCACTATTCTTCTGTTCAACCGCCATCACACTCACTATTCTTCTGTTCAACGACCACCACCCCCACTATCCTTCTGTTCAACCACCATCACCTCCACTATCCTTCTGTTCAACCAACATCACCCCCACTATCCTTCTGTTCAATCACCATCACCTCCACTATCCTGTTCAACCACCATCACCTCCACTATCCTTCTGTTCAACCAACATCTACCCCACTATCCTTCTGTTCAATCACCATCGACCTCCACTATCCTTCTGTTCAACCACCATCACCCCCACTATCCTTCTGTTCAACCACCATCACCTCCACTATCCTTCTGTTCAACCACCATCACCCCCACTATCCTTCTGTTCAACCACCATCACCCCCACTATCCTTCTGTTCAACCACCATCACCCCTACTATTCTTCTGTTCAACCACCATCACCCCCACTATCCTTCTGTTCAACCACCATCACCCCCACTATCCTTCTGCTCAACCACCATCACCCCCACTATCCATCCGTTCAATCACCATCACCTCCACTATCCTTCTGTTCAACCACCATCACCCCTACTATTCTTCTGTTCAACCACCATCACCTCACTATCCTTCTGTTCAACCACCATCACACCCACTATCCTTCTGTTTAACCACCATCACCTCACTATCCTTCTGTTCAACCACCACCACCCCACTATCCTTCTGTTCAACCACCATCACTGGGTTTTCACTCGAACGACCTATGTGGGATGGTTGCCAGTTACCACCGGAATGTCGTGGGTCTCCTCCCACAATAAAACTGGCAACGCCGCCATGTAAGTGAAATAATCGAGCGCGGCGTAAAACACCAAACAATCAGTCAATCCGTGTTGGTACGTGCCCTCCTTCAAGAAGTAGGTCTATCACGCATTCAGTACAAAACCACATGCATATCATTAATCTAAAATTGGAAATAACCTTTGTCCTATCGGCCAGAAAAGTCTTCTTATCCACGCCTAAAGCACGTCTTAAAGTAGTCCGGGTTTCTTGACTCCGAAATGACTATTTTTTTTATACTGACGCCTATAACAAATAGCCATTTTGGAATTAGAAACCCGGACTGGTCTAAATACAATACTCTCGGCCTCTTTTTAATGAACGCGGTCACTGAACCAGTAGCTGTAAAGGTCTCAATAATTGACAGACCTATATTAACAAGTGTGATGTATGGTGGCTCGTTGTTGCCACTCTAAATTTTAACAAACCTATTGTAAACCGACGCAACATACACCTTCCCTCTGACCCGACAAACAATCTATAGATAGTTATATTTTTAACACTATAACACACGGGCACAGGGAAAATCTCCCTGTCTAAAATAACCACGGAGACAAGTTTCAGATAGATAGGTTTTATTCAGCTTAGACACGTTTGCCTCTCGCTTAACAATAAAAGAACGTACAAGTATACAGATACTTAAAAATGCATGAGCTGCCAAAATTCACACGTTTTTCATAATTTCTGATCGTCACAATAGTAAGAGGCCTTGAAAGCCATTGAAAAACTAAATGATTGGCGTTGGAATGAGGAAAATCCATACAGTATGTGGTTTGCACGAACCGAAAACGTGTTCGAAAAGTAATCAAAATTTAAATAACCGGGACGACCATTCATTCGTTCTAAGCCACAGTTAGTTCAAAACAATACTTTATCGTACATTTTCGAGACTAGAAGCACTAAAAAAACTTTTATACGTCTTGAGAAAAATAGCCGATAATTTCTCTGTTGAAACGTCAAAATATCCCCATTTTGGCAGCTCATGCCACTTTAAATCTGACGAGGCATGTATATACATTTCCTATAAGAACTAAATAATAGAAAAAACACACCTTATACTACGGCATTAAGGTGACATCGCAAGAGTTAGAATTAGATTGAAAAAAAATATATAATAACCAAAAATTAAAAAGTTGGGGCAACATAACAATATAAAAAGGAGTAAAAATATCACTCTTGAGATTTCGACTATAAAAGCCTTGGTCACCATGTTATGGAATTGATGGAACTCTATAAGGCTTGTTCAGGGTGTTATCCAATTTATGGAGTCCGCCATGTTGTTTGAAATATTCACGTTTCTTCTCTTAGTTTTTCTTTATATAAGCGATAGAGCTAGTACACAGTTTCATTTCCCATATGTGGTTTAGACTCACCACACTTTCTCTAATTTGTCTTTAGCCAGAGGACATGGTGGGTGCTCCAAAATTCAGACAGTTTCCTTTCAAAAAGAGTACAATATACCCCGAAATAAATTGTTAGGGAGCAGTTAAAAAAAAGGAACAGCAAATGCAGTAAGACTCTCATACACTTCTTCAGTGCCCGCCATATTGGTTCTGAAGGCCCAATCGAGATCTCGTGCCATTCTACGAGATCTTCTACACGAGATATGGCCAAAGAGAGTAGATTGACAAGAGTGGTCACTTCGTCCAATCAGCATTGCCGGCATGTTCTTCTGGCCCCCTAGCGGAAGGGTGTTCCAACTGTACACGATTCGACTGTAGGGCGCCCCCTACAGAAAGGAGGTTCCTAGTAATCGAATCGTGTCAGTTCAAATTCAACATGGCGCGGACGAAGTTACCAATCTTGTCAATCTATTCTCTTTGATATGGCTCCAGAGCCGCCGCTCTCCATTTCGTGCATCGTGAACTGCAAGAGACCTACTGAGAATGTATAATGTGTATGATATTTATTTCTCTGTTCTACACTGTCCCCAAACATGTAACGCTACCATAATAACTTGCATCGGAAGTCCAGCCTGTGAGCAGAAATACTTAATTTGCACTACATCACTCCAATGCTGCAATAACTGATTTAGGCTGAAAGTTGACCAATGTAGTGTTTTGGTTACTTACGTTATCACTGTGGTCCTTATTAGGACCCCAAGGGAATACAGAAAGTGTTGGGGCTACTCTTTTTGGTCACCACAGTCAAAATGGTTGGTTTGTTTAGCTTAATTATTGGCGCGTCCATTCGTATGAATGATGTACGCCATACTACTGAGTAATTATTACACTGGCCGATTCGGAAAACTCCGATGTCTCTGCACAATATATAGAATACTTTTTTCTACATTAGTATATGCTAGTACGTTTGAGAACTACTTAACCTCTCAAGATATTAAAACATTCAATACAAGTGAGCTTACACCCGTATACGATTTACAGATATGCAAATATACATTGGTGAGAAATGGTTGGTTGGTTGGTTGTTTTAGCTTATTGGCGCGTCCATTCGTATGAATGATGTACGTCATACTAGTGAGTAATTGTTACGATTAAGAAAACTGTAATGTTTGATCACAATATAACAATATATTGAATGTCTCTGTACAGGAGTATATGTTAGTACGATTGAGAACTACTTAACCTCTCAAGATATTAAAACATTCAATACAATTGAGCTTACACCCGTATACGATTTACAGATATGCAAATATAGGCCTACATTGGTGAGAAACGGGAAGATAGACAGATTGGTTAGCGTTGGTTAGTTAGTTGTCACTTGAGCAGTATACAGTACACAAATACAATATTGATTATACATGTTTAAAATTCAAGATGGTATTTGTGAAGAAATCGAATTTACACCAGCTTACTAGTAAACTCCCTAGAATTAACTATTTATGATCACTAAAACACACGGGCACAGGGAAAATCTTCTTGTCTAAACTAACCATGGAGACAAGTTTCTAATTGTATTAAAAAGAGGTATATCATTTAGACCTTTATACCCCATAAATTGTTGTAACAAATCAAACCTATGATATTTCATTAGGTTGACGACTGACACGAGCTTAGCCTTAGTCAGTAGAATTTTCTGGAATCCTTTTGTAACACATTGATAATGGTTACGCATCTTAACTATGGCAAGAACATCGCCTAGAATTGAACATTGTTATGTCCAGTTATGTTTAAAATGTGTGAATAGTGGAGTAAAGGCGTGATCACAACTAAGTCGACATCCTTGGGAAACCCCGTAAGTTCTATGTTGGTATGCACTCATTTCAGATCTTTTTGTTTTGAATTTACGGTCTCAAATTTATCACAAGGCCTTTCTTTGTCCCTCGAATCAAAAACTACTTTGACGTGCGAAAATCGCCGAAGTTATCCGACTGATATGCACATTTCCGGCCACGTCCTTAGTTTAAATTGCGGGAACACTTTTTTTATTTTCAAGCCAAAAATACTAAATGATTTCAAAACTTTCAAATTTTGGCACGTTATTATTTGAATACAGAGAACGGTCTTTCTTTTTTAAAGGCACACATGCCGCGAAAATCAGGAATATTGTTTACATTAAAAAAGAAAGACCGTTTTCGGTATTTTTCCCAGACAACATAAGTTAGAAACTTTCTATTTTTACCAAATTTTAAAAGTTTGGACGTCACTTTGTATTTTTAATTTGAATTTGAAAATTTGAATTGTTAGGTGCCCGTAACGTAAACAAACCAAACTGCCCCCTATTGGCGATTTTATGTTTCAGTCGAGTGAGTGAACTAACGGCACAGTATAATTTTACGTAGGCCTATTTATCTGAGAAATACAGACTGACGATCGGTTAACAGCGACTGGAAAAGGCTGCTGATAATTGTTTGAGTGTAAACCACAGAAAAAAAGGCCTGAAATGAGGGTATTCCAACACGAAAGTTGACCGACACTGATCGTTGTTGTTGTAATCAGGCTTCGATTCTTCGTTTGTTTTTCACCCCATTTCTACATTCTAAAGCTAACTAGACATGTTTTATGTGTCCTATGTTTAAGTTTAGTGGTATTAGTCGTAGTAAGCTCATGTAAATTGGTTTTCTTAGCAAATTTAAACAGGCTACGGCGGCAAGTGGGCCTTTAAAATAAATTTGTTTACACAATTATTGTTAAAGGTTGCTTTAGCTAAACAGTTCTCCTGATTTCAGCGGCGAGTGTGCCTTCAACTAAAGCGATTTGCACTGAAATTAAACGTTTGCTTGTAAAATTCGTTTGTGAAATCTCAAGGAAAATAATTCTGTCTTGTTAATATGGGTGCTATTCGACTGTTTATATGAATTGAACATATTTTATTGCATAAGTAAAGCAAGGGGGTTGGGAACATATAAAGATAATGTTTCTAGATGGCCAAGGTTTTCACTCAAAAGACCTATGTGGGATGGTTGCCAGGTACCAGCGGAAGGTCGTGGGTTTCCTCCGGGGCGAGAAATGCCGGAAGAAACCCCCGACTTTCGGCGAGTACCTGGCAACTCTTCCACATACGGCGACCGAGTGATAAATCCACTGAGATTTTTTTCAATTTTTATTTGGTCTGAGAAAGTTTATTACATGATTATTTAGTGTTCCTTTGTTGTGTTTGTGAGAATCGACGTAGGTTATAGCTGTTCAAGTACAGGCCTACTAGCTGCGCGTGTGGTGCATTCTCGACTGTTTTCACAACTATCAAACAAAAAATAAACAATAGCAACAAGGAATTCCCTACATGTACGTAACTCCAGCTTGACTATCAGACAGAAACAATAGCATTAAAGAATTCCCTCAGTAACTCTTTAAATGCACTTTTTTTTTTAGAAAACCGACTTCCGGTCTTCATCCCAGGCTGATTACTTCTTATTTTTCTATAAATCAAGAGAAAAGTCAACGGAAGACATCAACAAACTTAGGCGTTGTGTCCTTTTAAAGGTGTGAATCTTATTATAAACGTTCGATTTTTTTGGACATAATCCATCGTTTGAGTTTGGTGTATTTCACAAATTTAAACTTCTGATAAATGTCTAAAAAACACTCCCTATAAAAATGAATGGGAGTATAAATAAAAACTGGTTCGATATCAAACATTTGAATTTGATGTTTTGATTTCTTTTTAACAAATTGTTTTGTATTTCATTTCACTTAGCTTATTTGAATTTGATTTCTTGGCATTTTCTTTTTACTTCGTGCTGGATTTCTTTTTTTTCATAAATTTTATATTTTGACTTGGAAAAATCGTATTTTTGTTAATGATTAAATTTGAATTTTTTTCTTTCCAATTTTTGTTTCGTTCATTTCATAAATAATTCAGATTTTTAAATAAATATAATATTTATTTTTAAACGGAAAAAAGTAAACGAAAAATATGGTTGGTACTGATGGTCCACCATAGTGGTGCTATATGAAACTAAACAAAGAACCTTTTGGAGTAAGGATATATGGGCTGATTAATGCCAAGGTACGAGTCACACATGATTGGACGAACATTCCGCAAGAAACTCTATAGCGTGTAATACTCATTATATATGTATGGTGTACGTCTTTCACAGTAAGTTAACGTATATACTATAGCTGCAAAAAGACTATATATTTTTCTTCATATGGTTTAGCTGTGAGAATTCTGATTATAGGTGTCTTATACAAATTGTTCGTGTCTAACTAAGTGTATACGCCTATATATTTTTCAAATTTATTTTAGTAATAACCAAGTATTTCCACTTCGAAGTACTCGACGATTTTTTTAGGCTGGCGTTCAGGATGGCTGTTTCGGGATATTCTATACGCTGGCCGTTTTAGTGCATTGTTCCTATACTCAAGTGTTGGCAACTCGTCAACGGATTAAGCTGGATTACCAGGCTACTAATCCGCCTCGTTTCCTTTTGGAAAACTCATATCTAAAGGAAACACACAATTCATTTGGAATTATTTCCTTAAGTGGGAGAGAAAAAGCTCCATTGCATTTAGTAGAACCAGTTCACGAGCAATGCACCAGGGCAAGCGGATTAATGGCGGATTAATTCTCCGTTCGCTAATCGCAAAACGGATTATATCTGGGAGCCAATTATTAACAAGGTATCGGTCGTTAAGGGTGAAAGTGGAATAGTGCCTTACTATAATGAAAAGAAACACTAGTATATCGGTCAGCTCTTATGGACTTCACAAATTCAGCTGTTATTTTCATCGATGCCAGGGGAAGATAACTCGTTATTATTTTGGCTGTTAATAGCAATTAACAGTTTTTGTGAGATAATGTTGTTTTTACGTCAATGACAATGTGTTTGATGCCTTAATTCGATTGGATATTTCTGCTCCCACACAAACGAACGCACTAAAGGAAAGAAAGAAAGCACGAGATGGAACACCTGCTCGCACTTCTATGGTGACGGCCAAACTGGCATCTTGCACGTGCGGCACATTATGGACATCTTACATCAAAGGAGAAACAGTTGACGTAATAGGTAAGGCATTCAAACTAGTATAACCAATATCTTAGTATAAAATTATCATTATTTAGCTTATTTTGATATTATTCTTAAAGTGACATGAGCTGCAAAATACTACAATGCAGGGACATTTTAGAATAAGCTAATTGTTCGTTATTGTAATATGCAATGAAGGAGGCCTACAAAATGATAGCTTTCCGCTGATACCAATATTGTGGAAACGTTTAAGTAGTTTATAAACATCAAAACACAAATATGAACTCGTATATCTCGGTCATTTGGATTTGTCCGTTATTAGCACACATCTTAGTTTCGTTCAGGTAACTGACTTTACCTTTATTCTTATTTCAACGTCAATCCTTCAGTTTTACAACTTCTCTTGACAATCGCAATTTATGAAACAAGTCCGCATGTTAGCAGCTCCTGCGACTTTAACAAAGTCTCAGTATGCATGCATGACACTTAAAACCATCATTTCTTTGGTTATCAAGCCACCATAAAATTATATTCTTGCAAAATTACGTAGTTTACCTAAATGTCCAATAGGGCTGGATATGCAATACCTGGGGTTTTAAAGGCTTACAAAACGTTTCTTTTTACGGCTGGAAATCTGAATGAAGACACCAGATTATGTAATTTGGGGAGTTTTAAAAGCAGTAAAGCTTTGATTATTCTAGCTTTCGTCCGAAACCAAGGCTGTGAAGAGTTTTGGTTCATCCTGGAAATTGTATTTTAGCCTAATTATTGGTCCTGCGTTTCGTAGCAAAGCCAACGAAATTGTAACGTCTTTATGCACGAAGAGAGTGTGTCTCCACGTTCAGTCCCAGATTGCATCCCAAATACCCGAGAATTTGCTGTCACGGGATTTGAGTTCACCTCGATGTTGCCATTTTGGGCTCTCTTTTTTTCTAGAATAAGATGTTGGTGTCTACACTAGGAAAGATCAGAAGTCATAAAATACCTCTCATCTTAGTTGAAATTAGGATAAAATAATTAAACAATCTTAAAAGTTTTAACAGCATGGTAGTCTCCGGAAGGAAACCATGGTACGTTTTTGGACTATTTTAGAATGTCTTGCGAATCTATCGACGTCATGCTCAGTCAAACTTGTGGCTAAGAACGTCAGCACCCCGTGAGGTCTTTTGACTATTGCTAGATCTTATGCTATTGTGTTTAGACTGTATTGAATGTCTAGGTGTAAATATCGGCTCGTGACAATTGTTATCGATTACCTCTAGAGACCACGAATCGAACACACCTGTATATTAATGAATGGTATTGAAGCAGAATGTGTTCATACTCAGAGACCGTCAGTCGAACTAAATTACACGCCAAGATTCCAGAGAGGATAAATATACATCCGGGACACATATAGAACCCGGGACACGTATAAGTATAAGAAACCCGGACACATACATGTATAGAACCAAGGACATAGGTAGAACCCTGGACACATCTAGAACCAGGGACACATCTAGAACCAGGGACACATATAGAGCCCTGGACACATATAGAACCCGGGACACATATAGAACCGGGGACACATATAGAACTCGGGGCACATATAGAACCCTGGACAGATATAGAACCCGGGACACATATAGAACCCGGGACACATATAGAACCCGGGGCATATATAGAACCTGGGACACATGTTAAACCAGGAACACATGTAAAACCCGGGGACACATATGGAACCCGAGACACATATAGAACCCGGGACACATATGGAACCCGGGACACATATAGAACCAGGGACATATATGGAACCGGGGCACATATAGAACCCGGGACACAGGTAGAACCCGGGACAAATATAGAACCCAGGACACATGTAGAACCCGGGACATATATAGAACCTGGGCACATATAGAACCCGGGACACAAATAGAACCCGGGACACATACAGAACCCGGGACACATATAACCCGGGACACGTCACACATATAGAACCCGGGACACATATAGAACCCGGGACACATATAGATCCCGGGACACATATAGAACCCGGGGCACATATAGAACCCGGGACACATATAGAACCCGGTACACATATAGAACCCGGGACAAATATAGAGCCCTTGACACATGTACAACCAGGGACACATAGAACCCAGAATGATAGTCTCTCAATCCACCCTGTTCCTTCCATTGTTGGGCCACCGGGTCCTCTCAGACCTAATCAAATTGTTAAAACAGAACAGAAACTTTGGATATACTCTCTGAGAAAGGTCGATAAATAGGAAATATACCTAAACCATCAAAATGTCAATGTAGATACAGTTGTATATAGAACATTAATTGTAGCAAACAATCCTCCTACGTGCTGTTTTTCTCACATGATAATAATAATTATCATGTGAGAAAAAAATACATGAAAAGTCATTTTGTATGTTTGTTTCGGCAGATCTGCATGGAGCGCAGACTTATTACTTGGCTGACGGTAACTGTAAAGTTTGGAACGGTGGTCTTGCTATTTTATAGAGATTTCAACCCTGGGAAATTTTAACCCTGGTTGATTGATTGGGCTAGCCCAATTGGAACCCAACTGGGAGCCGAGTGGCAAAAAAAAAAGTCGAGGTCCCACACAGGCAGCCCAACTTGGGCCACGCTGGGACCCAATCCCATGTGTTGGCTGGGATGGCGGCGAGGCCGTTTTGGGACTCGCAACAAAATTAAACACTACATACCGCAGCTTATATAGCATCAACAATTAAAGAACATAATCCAATTAAGGCCGAAGTAGTACGTTGTTGATGTAGTTACAGTACACATTGGCAATTAGCACTCGTTAACAAACAACCGATAATTATCTGAAAATGATACGACCAGATCGTTTGAGCGTAAGTACTGCATGGCTTCTAGCATTGCAAGTATTACCATATACCGCAGGCGAAGAGCGACTTAGTATATATACTATATGGCTTCATGTAAAGCACTTTTTCGGAGCAAACCTCAGCTGTCATACGTAAATTCCCGAGGATGTCTGAGTGGTAAAGCACTACCGCAGTCACTCGGAACATCCTTCGGCTATCTTCGCTCGCTACCGGTCGGCTTTGACACGCCTCGGACAGTCTGCGCTTTTTATACGGTAAATCACCGTATTTTGGGGCTGAATAATAATGGCGTCGAAAGTAAATATCAAAATGTTTTACTACAGACGAAAAATGAAAATAAAAATAATTATAAATTTATTAAATGCTAATATCATTTAGAAAGATATTTGTTTATATATTATATTTAGCCCGGTAAACCACATGTTGTGTAATGCAAAGAAGAGACGCAGTTTCGGTACATTCCAGGAATCCTCCAATGCTTCAATTATAAAACTGATCGCGCCTGAAAGTTAACAGAGTATTTCGGTCCCTTACATAATCACGAGGACACTTTCGATGGGCCCTGAAGAGGATATGGAAATTGTACGTTACACGGCTACCTTTTTAGTCGCCACATTCAAAATGACCTGCAGTCTATCAGAGGGTATTTCACGCACGTAAATCCCCGAAGTTATCAGAGTGTACCGCAGTCTGAAACTTCGGGGATTTACGTGCTTGAAATACCCTCTGATAGACTGCAGGGCCCTGTCTTACAAAGCTGGCGTAAGTTACGTCGGACGTAAATCAGTGTTAAAACTATAGGAACTTACGCCCTAGTCGCAACTGGTCCATGTTGTAGCCCTATGCGCAACTTTACGCCAGCTTCGTAAGACAGGGCCCAGGTCATTTTGAATGTGGCGACCAAATAGGTAGCCGTGAAGCGTACAATTCCCGAATCCTCAGCCTCTTGAGGGCTACACAAGAGTGTCCCCATGATGATGTAAGGGACTGAAACACTGGGTTTGTTAACTTTCAGTCTCGATCAGTTTTATAATTGAAGCATTGGAGGATTCCTGAAATGTACCGAAACTGCGTCTCTTCTTAGCGTTACACAGGAGTAAGCCAAGTAGCCAGGATTGTGCGCTGTACAAAATCTACGCGAAAAGGCAATGTATTCCATGACTAGGAAATGTACTGTAAATACCTCACCTCTGAAATCCAGTAGTTCCACTGATTAGTAATTCATCCTGATGATGACTGAATAAAAATCGAAACATTGAGTCAATATGAAGTTTTCGTTTTTCGGAATAACACTACTTGTGTACTTCACCTCTAAGTATGATGTTGTTTTACGGATATTTATGTATATTTACAAAATTCACTGTACATACGTGTAGGTAGACACCTTGATAAACCTGAACATCGTCCTAACCGACAGGATTTCCATCTGCATGTTCATTTAACAATCGTTATAAACGGACACCTGTCTAAACCGATATTTGTAACTTTCCCCGATAAATACAGATTATGACTGCTATGAATCTTACGGCATCTTAAATTCGAAAGGTATTCCAAATACCTGTGTATTGCATTTATATTAAGAGGCAGGTCCTATACAGTATTCTCATTATTTTGGGATTACACTCTCTTGAAAATATAGTACGAATTCTTCTACCGATTTTTGGGTGACGCCCGAAACGGGAATCGAACCCGAGCCCGAGAGTATGGCACCTACCGCCAGCACTAAATGCCGGCTGTCTTATCCATTGAGCCAACCGGCCTCCTCTCAAAAAGGAGGTAGTTGACTGGTAGATAGGTGCTGGCGATAGGTGCCATACTCTGGGGCCCGGGTTCAATTCCCGTTTCGGGCGTCACCCAAAAATCGGTAGAAGAATTGCTACCATATTTTCAAGAAAGTGTAATCCCAAAATAACGAGAATACTGTTATATTCACTTTCTAAAAGACACTAACTAATGAAAGGTCCTATACATCCCGATTTGATGAGATGATCGGCTGATAACCCTGAACGTGTCTAGCTATTTGAATACTTTTGCTTTATTTCTTTTTTTTTTAATGAAGCTCTTAATTCATTTCTGTTTTACTTTCAGACGTCTTTAATAGTTGGTTTCCCAGCTAATTGGGATTTGATGTCGGCAAAATGGTGCGCAGAACCCGACAGTCTTCCTTTGGTGTTAACCCCGATTCTGGTCCGGAAAAGCCCGAAGATAGACCCGGTTATCGACGAAATGCATCCACCATGTCAAAAATATCTCGCAGAGGGAATACAAGCGCACACGAGAATCTTCGAGACAGTAGTACGTCACAATTCACAGGACAAATCAACTCCCACGGAATTCATCTGCATGTTCGAGTGACAGCACATCCAAGCACTCAACAAGTTCAACAGCAGCCTCAACATGTTACCAAGACAACCAACGCGCAGCATCATGGAAACGAAGGTCATCCTCATCGAGATCATGCGCAATACCATGGTAACCGTAATCGCGAGCCAGAACTCCATCGCGGTGAACATGCGCAGAATAATCTTAGTCCAAAATATAGAGACTTGCCACCAGATGGAAGACAAACCCGTAACAAACAGCGGCAAACTGAAACTGAGACGGGTAAGGTGACTTCGGCTAGTCGAACAAATTTTGTAGAGAGCCGAAAATCTCAACAGCAACGTCAGCTGCACCCTGATGCCGCAATGTTGCCTCCGATTGAAGGAGGTATAAACGGGGTTTCAAATTATAAAGGTGTGCAGGAGTTCCCGCCCTTGGATATCCCCGTAAGACAAGCCTCGTTTGGAACACCCACTCTAAGATCCCCGATAGCTAAACCTCCAACTGATCGCTATGGTCGAGGGCTTATGAGAGACAAAACCGTCTCCACAATAGACAGTGTTAAATTCCCTGAGTGCTCAAACTCGGCTTCTGTTATACGTCGAAGGCGAAAAAAGATGACTCTTTCAAGAGACGCGAAAAGCCGAGGTCTGAACGGAAAAATAAATGAACACGACCCAAACTTACACCTATCTTTAACAGATTTGACAAAAAAACTGGACATTGGACACACGGGAGAGCTATCTGACAAATTTGAAGAACATACCATGGAACGGTCTAATGAAAATCTAGACGAAGAGTGGCGACGATATTCTTCCTTGGGCTCCAACCGATCACACGAGCCGGTTTCAATCAGAAAGAAAATTGAACAGTTTAAAAAATGGCACGAAGATCAGAGTCGTGAGAAAACAGAACGATTAGAAAAGTTAGAATCGCAAGCTATCCAAAAAGAGAAGTTGAAAGGTGAAGAGGACGGCGAACCAACAACATCCGAAAGCCCTATGGAGGCTGATGATAAAGGCGACAAAAATACGACAAAGTTACCGGAGGTCAATCTCAAACCTAATGCTAAAGACAGATCAAAATCGGCTCGAACTTATATCACTTGGAAAACGTGGAGGGACGTTAACGAGTCGTACGCTTACAATGATGCTAAGAAATATATTGAAGAAAATGAACTTATGACGGACGAGAAAGAGAACTGGATACAGAACTGGATAGATGATGTGGATCGAGAATTTTTCTGTGGAGGAAGAACTGAAATCGAATCCAGTTATTCCGGGAATTCGGCAGGGGGAGCAACTGTGTGAGGGGACGTAATAGATCCGAAGCTTAATGACGTCATGCGGAAAATTATAGGATAATAGCGAGCGCAAGTCACGTGTGAATTCCACATATTTCCTGTCACCGGCACTGCATTGCGCATGTGACTGAGCGTTTTTCGTTCCAACATGACGTTTAAATCTGACGTTATGGAACAAAATACGTCAAATGGAACTGCAACGTCATCAAAAACGTTATAAATGGCGTCATCTGTCACCGGATATCACAAAATCTCGTAATGATTCTTATGAGACTTGCGCTCCCTATAAAAGGGTCTTGTTTGACTGCACGCATATACACTTTTCTGTGCAGAATACTGTCATGTTGATCCCACAAAATACCTCGATGACGTCATCAAGCAATCGGTCTTGTCAATGTTGTTGTGCTCTCCCCTGTTTAATGACGACATACTCTATAAGAAATGAACATGTAAAAATTACCTGCTGCAGTACACATTTGTTACTTAGACTGTTTGTACAGATAGTCTTTATTAAAATATTTTATTTTTAAATTTTTGTTAGCGGTCCTAGCAAACGACGCCCGTGAGTCTTCAATCGCTTGTAATTGTTGTTTTCCTTGATTTAAAAGACATACGACGTGCTGTTATGATAGTGGGTTAAGTACCGCGATATGTGATACCGCGATATGGGTTAAATTTCCGTCAAAAAACTGTTGCGGAACCAATCAACGTTTACATGCATATCAAATTAGAAATGACGTTGTTTCATCAATTTTGTCCATGCAGAGCCCAAGTAACTGAAATCTCTGAGTTAATTCAAGGATTCAAACAGTGCCTTTAAGATGTCTTAATTCAGAATACGTGCAAAAAAATGTTGTCGTAAACCAAGCACAGAGCGGTAATATGGTTTACAAAAACTGTAGATTTTTTTTCGCTAAGCAGTATCAATTGAGGCATGCTAAGGTGCTCTTCGAGTCCTTAAATTAATCTAGGCGTTATCGTTACTCCTATAAAAAGGGGGGGGGAGATCGGTGGTTCAGTGGGTTAGAGTGATAGTCCCTCCGTCCCACACAGACCTTCCATCGATGCAGCGCAGGTTCGAATCACACTCTGACAAGCCGCGAAAGTTTGTTGTGTTTCTCCGTTAACCTTCACATATTACACATCACATAGAAAATTAAGAAGTGTTCAATCTTTGGTGAAAGGCTGCAAGTTGAACTTCCGCCAACAATTACCTTTATCGAGTTATATATGGAATTCCCTGCAGCTAGTGTTTTATGTCTGACAGTCAGTAAACAAGCAGCCGAAAAATGCACCACACCCGCAGCTATACGCTGCTTTACCGCGCACCCAACCTAGGTCGATTCTTTTTACCACAGCAAACCAGACAAAGGATAGATTGATTGATGTTTTACGCCGTACTCAAGATAATTTCTTTTATATGACGGCGTTGTCAGGTATAGTGGGGAAGGAAACCGGGATCTTTGACCGGAGGAAATCATGCACCGACCCACCGAGTAGAGCAAAACATATCAAAAACTTTTCACACTTTAATAAGTTGAATGATTATGGCATTTGACCCTTTCAAAAAGGTAATGTCTCCGCCGTATTCTAAAATACATTTCGCAATAACAATATCGGGGTCGCCAGAATCTTGATCCTCGGAGCCAGGTTGGTTGGTTGTTTGGTGTTTTACGCCGCGATCAAGATTATTTCACTTATATGGCGGCGTTGCCAGTTTTATTGTCAGAGGAAATCGGGCTCTGTGGGAGGAAACGCACGACCTTCCGGTGGCAACTGGCAACCATCCCACATTGGTCGTTCGAGTGCAAACCCAGTCAAAAAATTTCCCAATTTTTTTTTTTTTTTTTTGAACTGAGTGGGATTCGAACCCGCGACCCATTGGTGACCTCGGAGCCAGGATATGAACGTGAAGACACATTCTACTCCCAATCTAAACGGAGAATTTAATCTTCGCATACGAGACTCAAGAGGTTTATGGATTACAACTTCTATTTATTTTTAAAGCGACATTTCGGTCCAGATTCTAGAACCGTTATCAAGCGTACTAGAATCTGGACCGAAACGTCGCTTTACAAATAAACAGAAGTTGTAATCCATAAACCTCTTGAGTTAATATTGTTATCTCAACTTCTAAATGCCTTTTAAAGAATATATACGAGACTTAGTTGAATCTGAAGCGAAGGGGGTCGAGGATTGATTCTACTCGTCCCATTCTGCTAATCCCGATCCCATAAACCCCTAACCGTGAATGTTAGTGTATCGCACCGAGCTATATGACAACTATATACCGATCACCAGTTGGATAAGATCACTGTCTACTAGTTTGGGAATATATATCCAAATGCAATGGCCAAAATATATTGATGTTGTGCCAGCCAATAACTGCTTTGACCACAGAGGATATATATATTTATGATCACTAAAACACATGGGCACAGGGAAAATCTTCTTGTTTAAAATAACCATGGAGACAAGTTTCTAATTGTGTTAAAAATAGGTATATCATTTAGACCTTTATACCCCATAAACTGTTGTAATAAACTAAACCTCTGATATTTCATTAGGTTGATGACTGACAGGGCTTAGCCTTAGTCAGTAGAATACACAATGTCACTTCTGTTTTTTTTACGCTAAAAACGGCATTTGTTCATCGCAACGTGCAACAGAGAAAACCACAAGAACTGGATTACCAGCACATCCATAATCCCATACTTTGGCCATATCTTCCTGACCGACAAGTACGTAAAACAGGATGAGACACATGCGTGCGGCTACTTTGGCCACAGAATTAGTGCAAGTGCGGGTCTTGTTGATTCTAAAAAGCACCGAGATCTGCACCATATCAACAGAAACCTCTTATTTTGTACTTCTTAATCAAAATAACGAACAATGAGCTAATTCGTTTTCAGCGAAATTTTCGGTATATTTGGCAGCTCCTGTCGGAGACGATACACTTTCTACAGCTTCCAAGAGAATCTATGTCCGTCTTTGTCCTCACTGTACATGACAGACGAAATCTTCTGAACCCCATTTTAAAGTAGCATGAGCTGCTAAATAAAGGACAATTTCGTTGAAATATACACAAGGAAAAAAGTTAAGCACCCCATGATGAAAGCAATTATTATATATCAGCATTAATGTTAACTGTAATGCCAGTTATGATGATGATAAGAATGATGTTCTATTGGACGATTGTAACAATTCACGTGTGACAGTAACGCAAAAACTGCAAAATGGCAAATTGTCGGTATGCACTCCGCAGGGATGTCGTACAAAGCTATCGGGCGTCAAATAGGCTACCATTATACAGTGATAAGCAGATTGATGAGAAAACACGGTGAAACTGGTGCTGTGAAGGACCGACCACGCTCCGGTTGACCACCTGTAACATCACAGCGTGAGGATGGGGCACTGCTCCGACGTCATCCATTTGCATCTTTGAAGCGGCAATGGCTACCCAACCGACGTCTGTGCACAAGAACCGTGAGAAACCGATTGAAAGCTGCAGGCCTGAGGACAAGGGGTCATCAAACGCCCCCTATTATCAACAGATACGTTTGGTTTGGTGTTCAGCAAGATGAGGTTGGAATTTGAGGACCTGGCGAAGAATCCATTGGTCGGACGGTTTCTTGCTCAACGCCACGGATGGGCAAACGAGGGTTTGGAGGCACAAAAACACAGCGTATACACCCAAGAACATCCATATATATGTTCCTTATGGAGGGTGCTCTGTAATGGTTTTGGGAGTGCATCTCTCACCACTGCAAACTGGACTTGGTACATTCGGGAGGTCCTGCAACCAGTTGTCGTGCCACATTTTGAGAACCATCCATTAGGGTCAAGACCTGTGTACATGGATGACAACGCCAGACCTCATCGTTCCCGGGCAGAAATAGCCTACTTCCAAAACGAAGCTGTAACAACCGCCGTGAGTCCGGATTTGAATCTTTTAGTTTAGAGGACATTTGGGATAGGATGGGCAGAAACATTCAAGCCATAGAGTCTCCTGTACAAAATCTGCAGGAATTGGAAGCCGCATTGCATCGGCATTGGCGGCAGTTACCCCTTCAACAGATCAGACGTCTCACTGGAGTGATGAGACTCCTGTTGGAAGCTGTAATTCGAACTAATGGAGGCTATACACGCTATTGACCTTCTGCTCTAGAGATGTGTTCTACATACTCAAAGTGACATCTTTATTTAAATATGTTCGCCCGGTGAAGCCAGATGGACTCTGAAGTTTCATACTTACAAGGGATGAAGCATCTTTTTATTTTGTTGAAATACACTTTTGATTTGCCTAACGATTTCCTGAAGAAATTGTATAGCTTATTGCCATTAATGGTGATTTCATATCGCCAGAATGTTGCCCTTTATGATCAAAATCGTTTCTGCAATATCAGTTTGCCAAAAATCTCCCTACACCAATGATTTTATCGGTCGGTGCAGATTTTCCTATGGAAGCCGAATACGGACATTTTATTCTCGAGCTTCGCGACCCCGCCAGACTCGCCAAAGCAATTGATTCGCGACTTTCTCTACCCCGCCAAACTCGCCAACCACGCTAATCAACTTAATAAAAAAATAGTATTTTTTTTAAACATTTCATTTGCGTCCTTCGCTACCTTGGCGAGGCTGGCGGGGGCGAGAAGGTCGCGATTCTATATCATTCGCGCCTTTCTCGACCTTGGCGGGGTCGCCAAACAATCCAAGGTCGCGAAACACGCTAATAAAAAGATAGTATTTTTTTTGCAATCCCGAATCGCGACCTTCTCGACCTTCGCGTGCTTGGCGGGGTCGCGAAGGTCGCGAGGGTCGCGAAGGTCGCGAGGGTCGCGAAGGTCGCCAATCACGCTTAAGCTAAGCTATACATCAAGTCCACTCAACAATTCACTAGTTGGCGACCTTCGCGTGGTTGGCAACCTTCGCGTGGTTGGCGACCTTCGCGTGGTTGGCGACCTTCGCGTGGTTAGCGACCTTCGCGACCCTCGCGTCCTTC
This sequence comes from Lepidochitona cinerea, assembly GCA_963971465.1. Lineage (NCBI taxonomy): Eukaryota > Metazoa > Mollusca > Polyplacophora > Chitonida > Tonicellidae > Lepidochitona > Lepidochitona cinerea. The sequence goes on from OZ020565.1 coordinate 3,530,114, forward strand.
GCGACCCTCGCGACCCCGCCAAGCACGCAAAGGTCGAGAAGGTCGCGATTCTGAATTGCAAAAAAATACTATCTTTTTTTTAGCGTGTTTCGCGACCTTGGCGTGTTTGGCGACCCCACCAAGGTCGAGAAAGTCGCGAATGATATAGAATCGCGACCTTCTCGCCCCCGCCAGCCTCGCAAAGGTAGCGAAGGACGCGAATGAAATGTTTAAAAAAAATATAAAGTTGATTAGCGTGGTTGGCGTGTTTGGCGAGTTTCGCGGGGTAGAGAAAGTCGCGAATCCTTTGCTTGGGCGAGTCTGGCGGGGTCGCCAAGCACGCGAACTAAAATGTCCGTATTTGGCTTCCATATTTTACAGGGTGTGCTTAACTTTTTTCTTTGTATATAGAATTAGATGATTGTTCGTCATATTTATCAAGATGTGTAAATATAGGAGCGTCCCGTTGTGACACTCTAAAGTATAGTTTTTATGAGGAACCAAAAACTGGAAAATGTACTCGTACATCCGTCAATCGTGTGCTTTGGGAATAACATTGGCTTATCCTTTCCTATAAATGTCAGCATGGCGTAATTAGCTTTAATATGCTAGAAATCAGCAGTGGTAATAGTAATACGTTACAACACTAATGCACTCATAAAGCAGAAGTAATGTTTTGCAATTATTCCCTTTACAACAGAATATTATTCTGCTTGGAAACCAGTGACAATCTGGAATATATGATGGCCGAGAAGGGACATCGCGTTATACATACTCAACCAGGCTAAATCGAAATCTAAGATGCGATGAAAAATACAGCAAGATTTATTTTCGTGTAATACTTTATCAGTTTATGAAGTTGTCGTTTTAGGGCTCATTTGCTATGTAAAACACGATAGAAACGCGATGAAAAATACTTTTCATTGCGTTTTACTTACTAAACGGCCTATATTTTGATCTCAGAAACACTATGGAAATGCGATGGTAAATATTTACCATCGCTTTAACATCGCGTTTTCGTAGTGTTTCTCAGTCGAATAAATTTTGCAATAAGGTGAAGAATTTACTTTGATAACGATGTAACAACTACATCGAAAGTCGTCGCCCAATAACCCAAGAAGTTGTTATCCATAAGTAATTCTTCACCTTATTGTAACCTTTCAACTTCTAAATGCCATTGAAAGATTTGCGATAGAAATTAGGATCGAGAGGATTATCACTGCAACTTACTGTATGAATTGGGTTTTAAAAGAAAATCACAAACACGATGGAAACGCGATGGTAAATATTAACCATTGCTTTACCATCGCATTTTTATTTTGTTTGTGAGTAAGATTGAAGGAAGATTTGAAAATAAAACGCCATGTCCCTTTTCGGCCATCATAGGGAATATTATTTTTTTTTAATAGTCAAAGCTTTATAATTGCGTTATCTTCCTGACCAGCAAAGTAAGTAAAACAGGATGAGACACATGTGTGCGGCTAGCCCGGATTATCGGTCTTACGGCGACTGGTATTATATGGCTGCTAGGGCGTCTGACACGAAGACAGAAAAAAAAAATTCGGCAGAGCCCAGATTTCTCGGCTAGTGTGCGGCTATAATTGCGTCAGCTGCCTGTACATGATGTGACGTCCATGATGAACCTAAAGTAACCTGAATGTCGTGGATAGTTCATCAACACCTCTGAACACCTCCTATATTTACAGCACACGTGTGATTCATGGCCTGTGGTAATACACAATAAGAAAATATCATTGGAATTATTTGTAAACGTGTTGGACACGATTGGATGCATCAATATACATATATAAATATACCTGAAGAAGGAAACCAGTCGGAACTCTCTTCGGCTATCTTCGCTCGATACCGGCCGGCTTTGACACGCACGTAAATCCCCGAAGTTATCAGACTGGAAGGAAACGTGTTTCCTATTTAATCAGAAAAAAAAATCCTTCAAGGAAACGTCATGTGTTAAATTGCGTATAATATGGTGGCTGATAGCGTCCTTTTTACACTTTCGACTTTTATATAACTTTTCCAATATGGCGGATAAGTCAAAACCCCGAAAGGGCGCGGTTTAAGCAAACCGCGCCCTTTCGGGGTCTCGCCCTTTCGAGTTATCCGCCATTTAAAAAGTCGAAAAGTAGAAACGTCGCGGTAAAAACACGAAACCCTGCGGTGGACAACTTGAAAGTAACCGCGACGTTTTGACCGCGACGTTTCTACCTTTTGCCCCGCATGTTTGTAACTTTCGACTTTTATACATCAAATATCAATGGCGGATAAGTCGAAAGGGCGAGACCCCGAAAGGTCGCGGTTTAGGCCTAAGCGTGTGTGCCACCATAGTATAAAATTGAACGAAAGATATTTCGATACGAGTGATTTATCAAGCTTATATAATTCAAATGGGAAACAACACCCTTGGATTGATGCATTGATTGGTGTTTTACGCCACACTCGAGGTAATTTCACATATATGGCGTCGTTGCAAGGTTTAGTAGGGGAGGAAGAAACCGGAATATTTGTTCGCAGGAAACCCATGACCTTTGGCGAGTACCTGGCAACTCTTTCACATACGCAAATGAGAGGGCCCCCAACCCCTCAAAACATTACTTTTTACCAGATCACAAGTCTTCGGAGCCTTGTCCATTTGAAGGTTTACCTTGTGAGATAAATTCGGTTGCTTTTGTATCGCATGTTATCCGTTCAATCGCACGGAACGACTACTTATATCAAAGAGAGTAGATTGACAAGAGTGGTCACTTCGTCCAATCAGCCATCCTCGGATACCCAGGGTTAAATTCTCAACAAGCTCACCTTTTACCCCTGGGACAACTGAGATTGAAAGCCTCGTTTTCTGGGAACGCCCATTTACTCTCGGACCAATCAAAAGTTCTCTTATAAACGTTGTAATTCTTCAGTTTGGAGACACGTTTATCGAATTGAAGTGTAAACCCAATCGAGATCTCGTGCCATTCTACGAGATCTTCAACACGAGACATGGCTCGAGAGCCGTCGCACTCCATTTTCGCGCATAGTGAACTGTAAGAATCTTACTGAGAATTTATAATGTGTATGATATTTAATTCTCTGTTCTATACTGTTCCCAAGCATGTAACCCTACAATAATAACCTGTATCGCAAGGCCTTTGGGCAGGAATAAAAAATATAATCAAAAATATAATCGGCACTACATCAGCTCATAAATACATTCTAAAACAAGATGGCAGCGCCCATGGATGTCAAGGCAAAATATGATATGGACTTCGAGGTATTTTAAGGTTTTTTATATGTATTAGGAGAGTAGCAATCAATATAACAAAACAGGTTATCGGCGGCTTAAACGTTACCTACCAAAATTATATCGGATATCTCTCTACACAACCGAGTCATCTATCAGTGTCACGTGTCGTTGTTTACAATTTTAAGGACGTTGACAGCAGTGACCTCCCTTTGTGTTCAAGCAACATGTCACTCAATCGTTTTAGAGTTGATATCTCAACGAATGGCAGAAGGATCAATCTCTATTTTAGATTGGTGTAAACCGAAACGTCGTCCATCTTTGTTTTGAACACTGCATAGATGCTTACGTAACGCGGATTCTGATTGGTGAAATTTCCGCCACAGTTTTGTGGCGGAACCAATCAAAGGCAACATGCATATTAAATTAGAAACGTCGGATCTGCTTCCACTTGTCCCACGGGTAAAGTGAGCGTGAGCGTAAGTTTTAATCGTGGGTTCCGACGATGCCAATCAGCATGCCGACATGTTCTTTTGGCCCCCTAGCGGAAGGGTGTTCCGACTGTTCATGATTCGACTGTATGGCGCCCCCTACAGAAAGGAGGTTCCTAATAATCGAATCGTGTCAGTTCAAATTCAACATGGCGCGGACGAAGTGACCACTCTTGTCAATCTACCCTCTTTGCTTATATGCAGTTTGTCGCACATATGAGTGTAAATGTTGGACAAGGACTAGACCATAAAGGCAGCTGCAGGATTTAGTTTTGAGTATTGTAACGGTGAATTTTAACTTTTCACTGTTCCCTAAGTTGAAAACAAGTAGCCAAATTCCAAGTCCAAATTGTCGATCTTTGTGTAACAATTTATTAGCAGGTACTCGGTTTGAGTAAAACTCTTTTTAAACATAGGTTCCATTCTCACAAGTTTATATGGTTGACTTTGATGCGACAGCTAGGGGATCGTTTCACGAAGCCATCGCAAAGTGCGATCAATCGCAGTTGCCATGACGTCATATCTCTTCACTACGGTATCCATTGGCAACTACGTTTCGTTTGCAACGCGACTGCTTTGTGAAAAGAGCCCCAGGCTGGTAGTTCTCGTCGCAAACAAGCTCATATAAGTTCACACAGGATTTCACGTTACCATTGTTTCCCATTTATCCTTTGAAAATGCCCGGGTCATTTGATAGTCCAAACGGTATGGAAAATTCAAAAAGATGTTTCTTTCGAAATAAATTTTGGTAGGCCAACGTTAAGTTGTAAGCTCTAAAAGCATAAATCAAAATAGCTATTAGAATGTTTATTTATATTCCTTTGTTGTGGCAACTTTTCCACTCAGAAATTTTGTTTGGTCTAAATGGGGTTGAACACACAAACCATACTGGAAGGCCTATATATCAGACTATGACTCCTCGACTGAGCCATCCAGTCCTCCCCTCCCCACATATAAGAAAGATAAGTGATTATATATCATAAAAAATAACCAAAGCAAAATTTATACGTACTGTAAAAAATTTATTATCAAATATTAAAAATTATAGTAAATATAAGTATAAATTAGAAAACATATTGAGGATGTTAAGGTTTATTTGGCAAGATTATGCGACACATTTATCATAATGAAAACAACTGTATATATAATTTAAGGAAGACAGAAGCTTTTCTTACATCTTGAATATTTGCATAATCGAATTAAATGTTAACAATTCTTAAAGCGGGAAGGGCCACGAGCTTCAGTAAAGTTATAGGCTTTGTCCAAATCACAATCGTTTTTAGTGGTAAATGAGAGTTGTGGGCAAACTTAACTAATGACCCAATGTTTCATTGATTTAATTAAGTAATTAGAGTAAAAATTAAACTTCCTTCATGAAGTTCATCTGTCAATTATCGAAACGAATTTCTATAGTCTCCGCCTTGACATGCGCAGTAGAGTCTTCCGTCTGCTTGTCATAACAAAGTCACATGTTTGAAAGGAGCTGTTTGAATACAAAGGAATATCAAAGCGTGAGTTGATTTTCACTTGATTTCTTGTTGTTTTGTCGAATAATCGGAATTATGCAACCAACGTAGATTTGTGGCTGACTAATCTTTGGATGATTAAATGAAATACCAGCCTCGTAGTGCAAGCTGAGTGTGTGCACATCACAACAACAACGACACGTCGATCGAAATCGAGTGTCGGTGTTATTTCACATTGGTTTTAGCTTATTAAAAAAAGGCAATTTATATCTGTCCTGTACTTCCTTACTATTGGTGATTTTTTGTTTTATTTGAAGGTGAAATTAGAAGCCAATAGATCTTCCACAAACGTTCTAGTCTCTCGTCGTCTCGATCTGTTTTATTTCTACTCTTGGTCTAACTTCTTTCTAACTCTGAGTCTAACTAAGCGTGGATTATGTGGGATGGTTGCCAGTTACCAACGGAAGGTCGTGGGTTTCCCCCGGGCATAGAGCCCGGTTTCCTCCCACAATAAAACTGGCAACGCCGCCATATAAGTGAAATAATCTTGAGTGCGGCGTAAAACACCAAACAATCAATCAATCATATAAATGAAATAACATTGAGTGTGACATAGAAAACCATTCAGTATAATACTTGGTGTAAAACTGCTCTAAATGCATCTTCAAGGTTTGATTTTCATCATCTAAAATAAAACTTTATAATTTATGTTATAAAAAATTCACTACATAATAATGACAGTGCACTGTTGTTTATTTTTTCAACAGTCTTGAACAACTTGACTGGAGGATAATTCAAAACTAATGCAAGGTTTCAAAGATTTCTCAGTTGCTTCAAGAGCAAGATCAAAGAAAACAAAATTGAATGGAATCCAGTGTACAGATCTGATTATTTATAAACACAGACAATTCAGTAAAAGGAATGGGTGAGAAAAGAAAGCCCAATTTCTTATTTGGGCTATTAGGAAGAGACTTTATAATACATTTGCTATGTACGTAAGTTATGATAAGGCTCATCAATGATATGTGGTTTCAAACATAATAAACAAATCAAAAAGTTTGATTCCTGTCCATTTAAAAAAATAAAATATACATGTATAACAAAAAGAAAGATTTTGTTTTCATTTCTACTTTGTTTGATGGATTGATGATTATATCACTAATATGGCAGCCTTGCCAGGTTTAGTGAGAGAGGAAAATCCTGATCCTTCGACAATTGCCTGCCAACTCTTCTACATACTGCAATTGAGGAAAAATCTCACTCAGAAATATTCCAATTTTATTTGGTCGGAGTTGGACTCGAACCTGCAACTCATGACTTGAATGTCTGAATCACTGAGAAACCATCACTGAGTCAGCGAGGTCCCATGTTTGTTTGATAGATCGATGTTTTATGCTGCACAGAAAATTAGTTTAGTGCGGGAGGAAACTGGGCTCTGTCGGAGGAAACCCCTAACCTTCGGAGAGTTCCTCGTAAGTTTTCCACATTGGTTGACAGGGTGAAAAACCCACAGAGATTTTTCAATTTTATTTGACCTGAGGCCGCGAGTCGACACATAGATGGAAGGCCTGGGTCAAACTGAGAATCCATCGCTCTGCCCACTGAGCCATTGAGGTCCTTTCTTTGTTTAATTGATTGGTGTTTTTAGTCACACTCAAGATTATTTCACTTATACATGTATAGTGGCGTTGCCAAGTTTACTGGAGAGGGGAATGGAGCTCTTCTCGAAAGAAACACCCAACCTTCAGCGAGTACCTGGTATCTCTTTCACATAGGCAGACAGAGTGAAAAACTTACTCAGAAATTTCGAAATTTTATTTGGTCTGAGTGGGATTCGAACACACGACCCATGAACGGAAAGTGTTTGTCGGACTGAAAAACTATCACTTAGCCAACTGAGCCACAGAGACCCCTTCTTTCTTTGATTGATTGATGTTTACGCCACACTGAATATTACTTGACTTATATGGCAGCATTGCCAAGTTTAGTGGAGGAGGAAACTGGGCTCTGCCCAGAGCCCAGAGGAAACACCCGACCTTCGGTAAGTACCTAGTAACAAAGAGACTATCACTCTGCCAACTGAGCCGAGGTCCCTTCTTTCTTTGATTGATTGATATTTATGCCACACTGAATAGTATTTCCCTTATATGGTAGCATTGCCAAGTTTAGTGGAGGAGGAAACTGGGCTCTGACCAGAGGAAACACCCAACATTCGGTAAGTACCTAGTAACAAAGAGACTATCACTCTGCCAACTGAGCCGAACGCCTTTCTTTGCTTGATTGATTGATTGTTTGTTGTTTTACGCCGCGCTCAAGATTATTTCGCTTATATGGCGGCGTTGCCAGTTTTATTGTGGGAGGAAACCGGTCTCTATGCCCGGAGGAAACCCACAACCTTCCGCTGGTAACTGGCAACCATCCCACATAGTTCTTTCGAGTGAAAACCCAGTCAGAAAATTTTCCAATTTTTTGGACTGAGTGGGATTCGAACCCGCGACCCATTGGTGGAAGGCTGTTCGGATTGAGCGTCCAACGCTCTACCTACTGAGCCACGGAGGCTCCTTCTTTACTTGAAGAAGGGATATTGTGTGTAGTGATGATTCTCACATCATCACCAGTTTTCCACAAGTGGGTCCCAAGTTCGAATCCAATTCAGTCCAAATTGAATAGATTTTTAGGTACCTGCCAAAGGGTGAGAGTTTCGGCTTTACTCCAGACATGAATGAATCTATCGAGGTCAGTGGGGTGGTATATAAATGTGTACGCAAGTGTGATTGTTGAGAACTTGCAGGTTTCTAAGATTGATTTATTCATTGTTTTAATTTGCACTCAGGACTATTTCGTTTATAAGGTGGCCTAGCTAGGTTTTTTGGGGAGGAAACCCCTTGACTATCCATAACAACATGACAACATAGCACATTGGGCCAGTGATCTAGTTGTAAACCAACCCAGCATTTTTAAAAGAAAGTGGGAATTGAAATCAAAACCAATTGGTGGAATGTTTCCTAAGAACCTAAAAGATGATTTTAGTTCAGATTATTTGCAGAAGATTTTCAAAATAAAACATATCCGACTAGATTATTTATCGTACAGGTTCTTTGTCAAGAACACAGTTTTATTCTGACAATTCTAGCATTTAAATGTGAAGTCAATCACCAAAAAACAAATTTAATATGTGTACACTAAGCATATGCTTTTCCATAACTACCAGTCCACCAAACGTTGGTTTTGACATATTTTAAACATGTCTATATCCAGGTAGAAATCATTTTCAGTTAATGTCACTGAATTTAGCAGTCTAGTCTAGTGGTGATGATTAGAAATTAAACATCATGACCAGTCAAAAATGATTATTTCAAAAACAAATTAATACTCCATCTAGCAAGGTTTTCCATCGCTAATGAGTAAGGTTGAAGTTGTAATGTCAATACGCTGGCACAGATTTAAATGTATGTGAGCCACATCTTAATAACTCCTCATTTCTGCCTCAGTCAATTTTTTAGCACTTCCCCAACAGAATACAATCCATAGGCCTACAGCTCCATCTTTTGTTTTCATATCACTGCAAAATATAAAAAATAGGAATAGTACTAAAACAAGGTTTTCTTAGTTACAGTGCTAAAATAAATATCAGATTTACTAGGTGCTTTATGTCATACACAAAAGAATACAACACTGACAGAATGGCAGAATAGTCACCTGGGGATGGGCTAAGGTGTTATTCTGTTAACTCTGAACTGAAATAACCATACCATGAACGTATGTAGTGACAAATTCACTCAAAGTGATGACATTTGCAGCACATAGACTAATATCATTCTGGCAGGCCAGTGAGTAAACGCAAGGTTGGACATATATATACGGTATTATACATGTATTGTTTATTGAAACTTTCCTGCAACCACAACAACATTGATTGTACTTGTAGTGTACAAGTACTAGTACCACTCACTCTCACTGTCAGCTAGTTTGTCCGAATGAAATATCAATAACTAATGATCTAACCAATACATCACCCTCCATGAAATTGAAAAGAAATAAAGTTAAGCTAAATTTTGTTTGTAACACGAGGCCTACAAAAAATTTTACAAGATAAAATGAAGATTTGACAGACCTGTACTGAGTGAGAGGCACCGTTGTGTTGACGCCTGAGTGCAGCGAAGAAGGCAAGCCAGATTATCGCCCGATCCTCGTTGTTTCTCTCCTTTTCATATCCACTAATGTCAGTAAAGGTATTCCAAACTGCTTTCGGGTGAAAACTTTGTGGATATTACGGCCTCTGTTTTGTTTTTACCGTCATTAACACTCAACTTCTTCGAGTCATTCTCTCCAACTTTGCTCGGCATGCCTTTCAACACTGTTTATAATGAAGTGCGCATGTGCATGTCAGTAACTTCGGGGAGGATCTGGGCGGTTTTTCAAATATTTTGTAATAATTGGTAGGGCCCCCCTTTGAAAAATTAATTCGTACGGGAAAACCTACGTTAGGATTTTCATGAAATTTGGACAGAGGCATCTTCTAGGATTCGTCTTTCCGGGAAAAATAATACCATGTGTGGGAAAATTCGTTTTAGCCAACCTGATGGCCCTTCCCTCTTTAACACTTTTATTTATTTCTAATGAACAATAACGACAAACATTTTAATCAAATTCAAAGCCGCATGAGCTGTCTGCATTCATACTTTATTTGCAAAACTAAATTATCAATAAAAGAAAAAGTTTTAAGTTCATTTGTAAAACTAAATGATTGATGTTGAAATTATAAATTTCTATTGGACAGTGCTTGATCCAAAAATATGCCTTATAAACATGCCTTAAAAATATGCCTAATAAACATGGCTGAAAAATATGCCTAATAAACATAGCTTAAAAACATGCCTAATAAACATGGCTTAAAACGCCATTAACTTCAGACCAAAGATGCTTTTAAACATAACCTTAATACATACTCTTGGGAAAAGCATTTGTTTAAGATTAACTATTTGTGCACACCAAAAAAATCAACAAATGTCTTGATGTTTTCAAGAGAAAATATCTACCATGTCCTATGATGGTTAAGTAAGAATTATGGTAAATCTGCGGTAAACTATCACAATTTAGTAAATTGACATATTTTTTACTAGAACTGATACATGTAAGTTTTAGCAGGTTTTTTTTATTGGATTGATTGATTGGTTGGGGCTTAATGCATACTCAACAGCTAAGGTAATATGGTAACAAAAGTACCAACCAACCAAATTAAGATCACCCTCACCCCCAATCTTCACAAGCCATAGAACTTCAGGAAGGCTAATGTAGCTTAGCATTCATAGTGCTCCTCCCTGTTAGGTCAGTGAACATGGCTAGAGCAAAGTAAAAATGCCCCCTGCCAGAAGGTTTTTTTAGCAGGGAGATAACTATGTTACACATATCTTAAAATAGGAAGTCATGATTCAAGCTACTGTAATCAAATGGCTAAAATTCTATAGAAAAACTATTGCCCTCTTCTTGGAAGCCCTTTATATAGAAAACTATAAAGAAATTAGATAAAAAGAGTATTACTTTCAGTAGAGTGACATATAATCGATACACACAGAATACAAAATATTACTGCACATACATGTAGTCTAATCTCATTGGCCGAGTATTTCAGAAACGGATTTGCAGGTCAATATACTTTCAAATGTAAAACCTACTTGCAATGGGAACAGCATTTGGACTAAGACAAGTTCCAATCTTTTTTTATAAAATATACACATATTTTGTGGTAAAAAAGTTTACAATAGGTATTTGATGACCTTCTCCTCTCTCGCTAAGAAAAAAATAAAACCCTAACAAAAAGATTAAGTTATTTGCGTGGGTATACGGGTAGATATTTGGTGTCTGACATTAGTATTTTTCCGAGGCGAAGCCGAGAAAAAATATCTGTATGACACCAAATATCTACCCGTATACCCACACAAGGGCGTCATATAACGAATTTATCACCATCCAGAGCAGCTTGTTTACTTAAAACTGAGTTTTATCAGCTGCTCTTTATTCGATAAGTTCACAGAAATGTCATGGGTTGAGTGTATTGAGCGAGGTCTACATGACGTCGCGAAACAAAAAAATTCTATTGTGATGTTGCAAAGTTATATCGGTTTTCATGATCTTTGAGACAAGCATAGCGTTCAATGCTGACGAAACAACATTCTAAACTGACGTCACAATAGGATTTCGTCTTGACTGAAGAATTCTGGGACGCACCAAGACCTTCACTCCGTGTCGGTAACAGCGCGTGAGATCTTAACTGCGGGGTGATACAGAATCAAATATATACACGGAAAGTACTCCGATGCAGACTCATATTCTGGGCATTTCAACCAATCAAATGCCAAGAAATTTCTCTCAATGGTGATAATTACATATATTTTCCAATTCAGCAGTATATAAATATCCCTTTGTCCAAAACATTTAGATAGTTAACAAAATGTTAGAAAATACTTGGGTAAAATATCAAGCAGCTTTTAATTATATTAATTAACAATGAATAAATCGAGTATAGATATTGCACATAAAAATTAAATATTGTGGAGTTCAATCTCAAAAAGAATCATAGCTTAAAAAAACGACATTAACAATCTACATTCACCGAATCCAATTACAGAAAAAAAAAACAAGAAAAAGGACTTCAGATTTTCGTTTTACAAATTGAGTACATTTTTTTAGGCCAAATATATTTTTCAGACAAGTAGCACTTGAAGCTTCTAATTTGCACTTCTTCAGAGATGAAATAACGGATGATTTTTAAAAAATATCAATATTTTGGCAGCCCATGTCCCAATATCGTTGCACTAAACAGATAGGATTATAACCAGAAGACCTAAAACCCTATCTTTAAGTGGCATGAGCTGCCAAAATTCGCATGGTTTGATAATTTCTGATCGCCACGACAGCAAGAGGCTTTGAAGGCCATCGACAAACTAAGTGATTGACGTTGGAATGAGGGAAATCAATACAGTATGTGGCTAATTATACGAACTGAAATAGTGTTTAAAATGTAAACAAAATTTAAATAACCGGGACGACCATTCATTCATTCTAAGCCTCAGTTAGTTCAAAACAATACTTTATCGTACATATACGAGACTAGAAGCACTAAACAGCTTCTGAATTATACGTTTTGAGAAAAATAGCCAATACTTTCCACACTGTTTTAACGTCAAAATATTAACATTTTGACAGCTCATGCCACTTTAACTTGCCAGGCTGAAAAAATTATCTGTTTAATTTTAGTGGTTTTATCACTAATATAAGTGCCCTTTGTAAAGATCGGTTTTTGACGGGGCTTGAATGTGCTGACAAAAGTCTCACTTTCATCATGAAGGTGCTTTCGAGTCTCATTGAAAAATTTAAAAGTTGAAGAAAAAAAAATTGGTTGCAAAAATTTGGGTTCATCCTTTGAACTATACGAACTAACCATGTGTGCGTTGAGTAAACAAAAGCTAAATAACCAGGATGTACATTCATTCATTTAGTTTAGGTCATAGCTTTACCTGCAGGACTGGTATCACTTAAAATCTTTATAAAAAAAACCTTTATAAGCCTTATAAAGTATACAAAAATGTGATACTTTTTTTTAATAGTTGTTTTTGTAAAGTTCCTCCTGATTTTGCCTGTTTGTTGCATGATGGGTCACCAGAATAATTAGGGGAGATAACCAACCAAGAGGAAAGTTCCACGTTTCTCTGGGCTAATTCTTTATATATTGATAGAGCAAAAAAAAAAACGAGCTGGATATGGATAAACAATGAACTGGGATAAAAAATCAACTGAATCTGTTTCCAAGAGGGTATCTTAATAAAACAAATAATTAGTAATTCAGTAATTTCCCTGATGTTGATTACAACTTATTAAAAAAAAATTTTAATTTTAAATTTTCAAAAATTTAGAAAGAACATTTAGTGGATTCTTGAGTAGATTGTCATTTGGTTTGTAGCCGGAGTAACAGAAGTATGATCTGAAAACAACCAATAATGGACCAAAGAATCCCCTGACATTATCTTCTTACAAAATCATGTAAAATGGTACTTAGATTTTTCGAATTGAGTTTTCGTCTTTTTGGACCTCCCTGAAGCGAAAAAGCTTTGAGGTTGATGGTTGTGAGTTTTGGTATTTTTTCGTGAAGATTTCCTAATTTTAGACGCCAGACATTTGGTGGATATCAGCAGTCCTTTGTGTTCCGACACAAGCTGTTGCCAACGGCGACGATTCTTCTTCCTGATTGGTTGAACCGAACGCATGTCCGACGGTTGGAGTAAATACCTAAATTAAAGAGAAAATACATTAATATTGTAAAAGTAACACGAGTTTGCACTTTTTCCATAGAAAAAATACATGATTCAATTGAAATAAAAACTACATGTACTGGTGACTCAATGTTATAATGAGGTTATCCTCATCCTATAGTACATTAATATAATAAAAAAAGTTCAAACAAATAGAAAATACTCAAAAATGAATTATAAGAATGACAATAGGCCCTTTCGGCTTACAACGAGGCATTTATGACGCTGTTTGAATTGTATGCCATTGACGTCATTTATCTGTTGCAGTCGCTTAAAAAGCTAAATAATGATATAAGTAACCATATTGATTGATTGATTGATTTGGAGTTAAACAGTGTACACAAGATTATATCCCGTTGTACGGACAAAATAAAAAGTTGTAAATGACAGACAAAAAAAAATTTAAAAAATTCGAAAATGTATTTATTATGTTAATTTACAGATTAGAAACACAACTGTGTTGATATATATAAAGGATTTGCAATGTGAATAAATACAAAGTGAAAGAAGTTAGTGACATTTGTACCTCTGCACACCGAAGAGTTCATGGTGCGGAATGGAGAGTAAACAGAGTTACTTTCTCTTTAGGAGGCGTGTCGCTGCTATGGTTACGGGTTTTCCTCCACCGGCTGCTGATTGGTTGTACAGCGGACATAGAACTTGGCTGAATGACATAGCTGAAAGCAGTGAGATGAGAGGCTGTCAGTAAAGCTGAAAAATGGTGGAGATTCAGCCCCCCCACCCCCCTCCAGGACCGAAAACTATTGTGATTGATTGATTGATGTTTAATGCCAGGCTCAAGAGTATTTCACTAATACGTGGGCATTGTTAGGTTTAGTGGTGGAAAATAAATTCTCTTTGGGGGGATATTCCAACTAAAATTGCGCGAACAAGTATATATTATCAGTACACTGTGTTGATCTGGGGACGCGTATCTGCTAGAGTTCTCTGAGGCTGCAGGACGAATCGTACGAGCCCGTAGAAAAATAACCTGGAGTAGGAATAGGGTACAGGGGTTAAAACTGCGGGCAGTGTAGACCACTGACCTCCAGGGTGTCTAGGGTCGCGGGTTCGAAAACCACTCAGTCCAAAGAAATGGGAAAATTTTCTGACTGGGTTTTCACTCGAACGACCTATGTGGGATGGTTGCCAGTTACCAACGGAAGGTAATGGCAACGCCGTCATATAAGTGAAATAATCTTGAGCGCGGCGTAAAACACCAATCAATCAATCCAGGGTGTCTGTTAATAACTTAGAGGTATGATATAAAGGTATTATGCCACACATGATATATTGTGTATATACAGTACATGTATTAGCCTGATAGTGGTAACTCAAACAGTGTATGTGACCAAAAATTCATTAAATTATAAGACAATGGACGCCAGGGCCCTGTCTTACAAAGCTGGCGTAAAATTGCGCATATGCCTACAACATGGACCAGTTGCGACTAGGGTGTAAGTTCCTATAGCTTTAACACTGATTTACGTCCGACGTAACTTACACCAGCTTTGTAAGACAGGGCCCTTATGGAATGTTATCATATTACAACACAGCAAACGATTAATACCGTATTTCTTCTAAATATTCAGCCATTCTAATGGCCTAAATTTTCCATTTAGTCAGACAAAAATGGAGACAAGGAGTTGTCTTTAAGGATAACCATTTTCACACACTGCACGGCAGGTGATATTGCCTTAAATTCCCTCTATTGGGCAAATTTTTCTGGCCTCATTCAGCAGATTTCTTTTCTAATGATTGAATCCTAATGAGGAAAAAAGTGGCTGAATCTTTAGAAGAAATACAGTAAGAGAACATACACAATGTCTCCGTGTTTTAGACGTCGACGGAAGTACGGGTTGACAATAACAAAGGACACCTCATGTTTATTGCTCGGGCCTTCATCTAAAACAAAGTAAAAACATAAAATTTTAAATTAAGTTTGGGCATGGGATACATCATAGTCTGAAATTTTAGTCTGGTCGGAAAAATATTCACGATTTTGTGACTAAATGGCCACTATATGAAGTACTTTTTAACCATAACCTTTGGTATGATAAATGAAGCAAAAATCCACTCAGAATAAAGAGTTATTTAGGGAATTCTCTGTCGCTATTGTTTTCAGCCTTACAGTCAGTAAACAAACAGCTGAGAATGCACCACGAGTGCAGTCACAATTGGTTTGTACAGAGCAGCTAACCACAACAAAGCAGACAAAGAAGTCTCCAAAAAAACCTCAGACCATGGAAGCTGGGAAAGTTACCAATGGCCATCTTGAAACTTTATCTTTATATGTACAACAGTCGCACAGCACCCATTTTAACGATCTTCATTTCGCAAGGCATTTCCCTTTAAATAATATTGAGTATGGGGCAAAAAAGAAAGCAATAAAAAACGAACAAATGCATAGTGTTGTCAAACAACTTCCTATAATCTGAATTAGTAAATAACCGACACTAATTGACCCAGAAAAAATTCTGAGCCAGGGTCAATTAGTGTCCGTTATTTACTAATTCCGTAATTTCCCTGATGATGATTGCAGCTTACTATAATCTCCATGGGGTAACTGTAAAGTTTTCATGCGACACTTCACCAGTTTGATCACTTCTTTCTTCATATTTTCTTGACGTCGGCAACATTTCACGGACGGTGCACGTATAGAGCCATTCTTCAGCTAAAACAACAAAATTACAAGAAAAATGAGTTATCTGGAGGTGACATTTCACGGACGGTGCACATATAGAGCCATTCTTTAACTAAAACAACGAAAAAAAATAACAGGTTTATTTCTGAAGAGTGCCACCTGCTAATAAACAGCAATCGTTGATTGATTGATTGATGTCTCACACTTGTACAGTTGTATGGGATGGTTGTCAGTTTAAATGAGGGAGGAAACCGAGCTCTAAATTTGGCAGATTTATTGATAGATAGATGCTTTGGAATTGCATCGAACTTAAATTTATTTCCCTTATACAGCAGCATTGTCAGGTTTAGTGTTTATACAATTGATCAACACTAAAGAAACCCATAAGAAATAAAAAATATTTCATCTTGATTGGATTGAATGAAAAGCCCTGTCATCATTGACAACATGACAAACATCTATTTATGAACACTAAAACACACGAACACAGGGAAAATCCTCTTGTCTATAATAACCATGGAGACAAGTTTTTAATTGTGTTGATTAAAGTTTTATTCTGACAGGAACATTATTTTCTTAAAAAGCGTTAGATTGATTGATTGGGGCTTAACGTCGCACTAAACAGCTAAGGCTATATGACAACAAAAGTACCAACCGACCAAAAGATCTTACCCACCCCCATCCCACCTAAATTTTAACATTAAAACCTCCACAGACCATATGAACGTCAGGAAGACTAATGTATTTGGCATACTTATTTTTCCTCCATGCTAGGTAGGCGAAAATGGCTATGGCAAAAACCACACCGCCCCCAGCCCGAGGGTTAAAAAAGCGTTAGAAGAGGAGGGAACTAAGTTCTCTGCCAGGAAGCCAGTTGGCCTTTAGTAAACCCCTAGACTTCAGCTAGTACCAAGCAACTATTTCTAAAATGTTTGTTTTATTTACCTGTTTGTCATTTCCGGAGTCCTCTGTATCAGCGTAGTTGATTGTTCTGTAAATAGCTATGGGAATTTCCCCCGTTGTTAATACGAGACTTTGGAAGAGACGTCCATAGGTAGGAAATGTGGCAATCGTTTGTCTCTTCACTCGAATCTATCCATTTAACAGACAAAAAATTGTAAAATAAATACTCCAGTTATGACCATACAAAATTTACTAATAGGACAGTAAATTTGGATTACGTTCTCAATTGCTTCTTTGTACTTCTAAATCTAAAACTCCATTCTAGACTTTCATTTCCCATCGCAAGATTGATTAATTAGGGCTTTATTCCACTTTGGATAATTTCACATAAAGCTTTTCATAACGTTTACTGAGGGAGGGAACTAAGCTTTATCTCCAGAAAAAAAGTTTTCATTAGTACCCAGCAGTCAAAACAAAAAAGTTTGACAATATGGATTGATTGATTGATGTTTATGCCATACTCAAGATTATTTGAATCACATGGTGGCATTTAGTGGGGAAAGAGACTTGGATCTTTGGCCAGAGGAAACCCCCAGAGCCTTCGACAAGTATCTCGCAACCCTTCCACGTTCAACCGGATTGAAACTCACAAAATGTCCCTGTTGGACGGAATGAAATCGGACCACCATCTGAATGGCAGAAAGTTTGTTGACCAAGCCTCTATCATTCTACCTTCTGAACTAAGCAGGCTGGGACTCTTCTCCCGAGAAAGACACGACAGAAGAACAATAAAATCTACATATGAAAATTTTGTGTAAATAAAAAACTGAACATGAAGCAAACTTACACTTGACAGATGGCCAGAACCCTCAGCTCTGTCGATACCCAAAAGTAGACGGACAAAACTGATTAAATAATCCTTCACAAAAGTCTACAATGAAACAGAAAATACTTTTGAAGGTGATGAAGTGACATAACCTGATTATGACAGCACATTAGTAAATTGATACTTAAAGTGGCATGAGCTGCCAAAATTCGGAATATTTTCATAGATTTTGATTGTCACGACAGTTAGAGGCTTTGAAGGTCGTCGAAAAACTTAATGATTGGCGTTGGAATGAGGAAAATCCATACAGTATGTGGCCTATATGAACCGAAATAGTGTTCAAAAAGTAAACAAAATTTCAATAACCGGGACGACCATTCATTCATTCTAAGCCTAAGTTAGTTGAAAACAATGCCTTATCGTACATGCTCGAGACTATAAGTACTAAAAAGCTTCTGAATTGTACTTCTTGAGAAAAATAGACAATAATTTAAACATTCTGTTATAATGGCCAAATATCTCAATTTTGGCAGCTCATGCCACTTTAACATTATATATAAAAGATGGCCATTCCAGATTTCAGTGGGAAGGGAGGTGGGAACTAAGTTCCGAGTTATTTATAAGATGTTTTCAGGTTTTGGAGAGTGGGGGGGGGGGGGGGGGGGGGGGGGGGCGCGAACTAAGGGGAACTGGGGAACTAAGCCTGGCACTCGGAGGAACCCCTTGATCTGGGCTTGTACAAACCAATTCTATTTGACCATTTGTAACTTGTAAAGATTTCATAGTAATTTTTTTTTTATGTAAATATTTATCTTAACACCTACTTGGTAGAGTAACGTGTCCAGCATACAGGCACTGAAAACATTCCCAGCAGCGAAGGGCAGACGGAACATGTATGATAAATTGGAACCATCATTTTTGATTTTCTGGAAATAAAACGTCATAGAGTAACATGTCCAGCATAAAGGCACTGAAAACATACCCAGTAACAAAGGGCAGATGAAACATGTATGATATGTACGATTTTCTGGAAATAAAATTTTAAGTTTATCTAAATGGAAGGAAATCTTTCTTAAAGAGGCATGAGCTGTCAAAATTCACACTTTTTTCATAGTTTCTGATCGTCTCGACGGTAAGAGGCTATGGAGGCCATCGAAAAACTAAATGATTGGCGTTGGAATGAGGAAAATCCATACAGTATGTGGCCTGTACGAACCGAAAACGTGTTCGAAAAGTAAACAAATTGAAATAGCCGGGACGACCATTCATTCATTCTAAGCCAAAGTTAGTTCAAAACTATACTTTATCGTACATTTGCGAGACTAGAAGCACTAAAACGCTTCTGAATTATACGTCTTGAGAAAAATAGCCAATAATTTCAACATTCTATTTTATCGACAAAATATCAACATTTTGGCAGCTTATGCCACTTTAAGGATGATACTTTCCTCATTAGAATTTCTTCTTACTGATTTTGAATAAACAGCGATATCTCTGAGTATGGCCCCAACCAGTGATAAATGTGGGAGAAATCTTTACAATAGGTCTCTAACATTAGTTACATCTACTTTCAAATATACACAATTGAATTTAGTTAAAGCTGAAGGTGATTTTGTTTCATAACGAATACTAAATTTTATCATATTTGTTAGTTTGGATTTGCATGTCACACATATATGAAGATAATTTCCATTCCAGCTGGTAATTCTTGAAGAAAACTGAGATCCTGGTAAAGAACAAATTTACTGAAAATTCATTGGTTTTTAATAAGCTTGCAATTTAAAAAATTGCCAGGGAAATCTGAGACATATGCCAGAAACATTGTTTAGGTTCTTGCTAAGTATTTGATTTGAAGATTTGGTGGAAAACAAACTCAGAACCATAAAAAACAATTCCTAATTTCCTGTAGGTTATTGCAATTTAAAGATTAGGTGAAGAAATCTATGAATCAAACAAACAATAAACTAAGTCATTCAAATATTTAAAACCTCAGCATTCAGAATTTAGCTCTGCACAGACTTACCCTTTCAAGGTTTGAAATTCTCAGTGAATATTCATCTAAAGCTCTAAACTGCATAAACCTCATGTTAGATGATTGACTGAGCTCAGTGATCACATTAGCTGAGGGAAACATTCTGAATTGAGAAGAAAACCATGTGTAGAGGACACAATGTTAAACACTATGGTGGATGCCATGGTACATAAACTCTTAAAACTATTGATCCTACAATATAATAAAACAGTCTAATTTGATCCCCTAAAACAGCGAAACATATGGATATATCCGCTGTTCATCAACATTGATATTCTTGTTAAATAACTTTGACAGAATGACACATGTCTAAACAGACATTTTCTTGCTTTGCGCCGAGACATGTGCGTATATATACTGGTTTCAACACAGCAGATTATGTCATTACTAACCGAACAATATATATAGTCTCTCCAATCAAGAAAGTTAAAAAAAAACATAAAAGGGCAAAGATATACAAGGTTAAAATTTAAAGAAGTAAAACAATCCTAGAATTATATAATGGAAAACTACAAAGAAATTGAACACACATGATCTTTAATGTAATCAGAATTGTAAAAACACTCTTTGAAATTACATGTGCAGAGTAGACATGGCCTTTGGACTGAGTAATGCACCATCAACTTTCCAGCATGTAATGGACTTCAATTATCATGGACTAAAGGTTTTATTTAACAAAAACAAAGCTTTATTTTCCCATTCAGTTATAATTTTACAAAATAATATTTCAGGCAAAAAGTATCTTACTTGTGAATAGTTTGAACAGCAACAATGGTATTACTGTCGGCTAGAGTATTTTCCTTGAATACTTGGCTTCCCTCTCTGTTTACAATAACTATATGGTCAGCTTTGTTTATCCCAGCTTTTAACAAATCATCCAGGCTGAAAAGGGCAAAAATACAATTACAAAACATTCCAAACACAGAAATAATTTCTCTTTCAAGAAGTATAATATTTGAGTTCCCACAGAGGGAGCTCCCTAAGGAAAAGTGTGTAATTCATAAAGATTCGATATTTTAGTTTGCTTTCAAACCATCTTCAAGCATCTAAAACAAACTTATTCAAGCGAATATTTTTAATTATTTGTTTTACATAGCCCACAAGTGGTCACTCTGGAACACATTTAATCCGTTATAGCCCAAAGAAGGTCTTAACTAGTGAGTTACTGTAGATATATATCTGAACTTGTTTTATTAAATACTCACACAGATATTTTACCAAGCATCCAATATACCATTGGGAACTGAGATAGACTCTGCAGAAATATAGGATCTGGTCTAAAAGTAACAAAGAGAAAAAGATATTTAAAAAATATTTAAAAGTTGTCACATTATATTTGTGGAATGGTGGTCACGTGATCGACGCCATTACAACAAAATGATTAGGCTTTTTCAAACCAAAATGGTGGACATTATCACAGATCCCTCGCATGGCAACGCCGGTGCTTTTGAGAACATCAGATCCAAACCAGCTAATGAGACGTGGCCATTCCAGTAGACATTTCACAGCTGTTAAAAAAAACGTTTTACCATTATGTCACATGACTCTCTCGAACTAAGATGTGAGGGGGGATAGGTACCAGCATAGAGAAGGGAACGTTCTACATTCATATCACCCATGGGCAGCTGATGTTGCCCAAATACTAGCATATCTCTCCAATGCAATGTCAAATTAAAAAAAAAAATTTCAACCAAAAGTTCTCTACAAAGCACTTCTGAATCACAAATACAGAAAAACTATCAGTTTCTCAATGAGTGTTTTTTTGTTTTACTAAATTACTGTATGCAGATCAAATGGTTGCCAGGCGCCTGTTGAATGTCTGGGGTTCCACAGGGCAAAGTGTTTGTTTGTTTTCTCTCACACTTCAGCTAGAAATACCACCATATAAGTGAAATAA
Organism: Lepidochitona cinerea; assembly: GCA_963971465.1. Classification (NCBI taxonomy): domain Eukaryota; kingdom Metazoa; phylum Mollusca; class Polyplacophora; order Chitonida; family Tonicellidae; genus Lepidochitona; species Lepidochitona cinerea. Next base: position 3,551,902 of record OZ020565.1, read on the forward strand.
TCTTGAGTCTGCTAAAAACTAATCAATCAATCCTTTATGAGACTAGTTGTCCATCGCTCTGAAAGCTTAACATTTAATTCAAGACCCAAACACATTTAATCAGATGTTTTACATCACACTTATTTCACTTATATGGCGGCATTGCCAGTTTTAGTGGGGAAGGAAACCCGGCTCTTTGGCCGGAGGAAACCCCTGACCTAGCAGCTCTCACATATACAGCAATCGAGTGAAAAATCCACATAGACATTTTTTAATGTTTTGGAGGACTGAGTGGGATTTGAACCCGCGACCCATTGGTGGAAGGCTGTTCGGATTGAGCATCCAACGCTCTACCTACTGAGCCATGAAGGCCCCTTAATCCACGGAGCAGTGCGGCGTAAAACATTAATCCATCAATCTCACTTACTGAGAGATAAAATTCAGATACAAAACTTACTCATTTTCCAACAACAGGACAATAGGGCTTAGTAATTCTCGCTGTAAAAAGTGTGAACGGAGAGGTACAATGAAATTGTAAATTCCACTGCTTGGTTTTTCTGCTGCTAATATAATAAGTTGATGATCCCAGCGAGTGTCCCTTGCATGTTTGTAGGAGCAGTGCTCACAGACCTGAAAATAAATATAGAATCCGATGAGGTGAGTTATATGGACGCCATTTTGGCTTGATTGATGCTTACGCCAAACTACGCCAAAGACTCGACTGTGTTTAGATTGATTGATTGATTATGCCTAACTCAACATTATTTCTCTAAAAGATGTGGTTAGATTGATTGATTGATTGACTGATGTTTTACACTGCACTGAAGTTAATTTCATTTACAAGTACATGGGAACATTGTCAGGTATACGGGTGACTACAGGAGTCCGTTTTCACGGAAAGTTCGACTGAGCATCTTTCAAATTTTTTCCGTGTTTAGACTGAGGACTATTTTAGCCATGGAATGAAAGTTTGTGAGAGCATTTATAAATTTTTTCCCATGTTTAGACTGAGGACTATTTTAGCCATGGAATGAAAGTTTGTGAGAGCATTTATAAATTTTTTCCCATGTTTAGACTGAGGACTATTTTAGCCATGGAATGAAAGTTTGTGAGAGCATTTATACATTTTTTCCCATGTTTAGACTGAGGACTATTTTAGCCATGGAATGAAAGTTTGTGAGAGCATTTATAAATTTTTTCCCATGTTTAGACTGAGGACTATTTTAGCCATGGAATGAATGTTCGACTGAGCATCTATCAAGTTTTTCCAATGTTTACACTGAGGACTGTTTTAGCCATGGAATGGAAGTTCAACTGAGCATCTATCAATTTTTTCCATGTTAGACTGAGGACTATTTTAGCCATGGAATGGAAGTTCGACTGAGCATCTATCCAATGTTTTCCATGTTTAGACTGAGGACTATTTTAGCCATGGAATGGAAGTTTGACTGAGCATCTATCAAATTTTTTCCATGTTTAGACTGAGGACTGTTTTAGCCATGGAGTGGAAGTTCGACTGAGGATCTATCACTTTGACAAACTGAATCAGGAGGTTATGGGAAACCTAGAAATAAAATGTAGATTATGTAAACTATTCTTTTTAGTTTATTGTGCCAGAGTTTTTTTTTTTCATACACGTTTTCACCCCGAGCTGCACAAATTTAATCAAACCAGGAATTGTTTCAAGAAAGGTCGTAGTATAAGTTTTTACGTAACTGCCATAGCAACGTATCTCTACGGTAAGCTTTCCATGATAGTTACGTAAAAACTTATGCTACATGTATGCAGCGTTGTGAAACAGGCTTCTGTCATCAATTTTCCTTGTTAACTTGGACTAAGTTTGGATTTGAACCCAGTGTCACTGGAGGAAAGTTTTCATCATGAAAAACACGTCAAGTAACACATTTATGGGAAAACAAGCTTCTATTTATTAAAACAGCAACTTTTCAGTGTCGATACTGACACTGTTTTTGGTTTTCAGCTTGAAAATGGTGTTAGTATCGACAAAGAAACAATCCTGTTTTATTAAATAGAAGTAGAAGTTTGTTTTCCCATAAATTTGTGTTACTTATCATGTCTTCACCAACTTCTAGAATGCCACTTAAACAACAACCACTTTGGTAACATAATTAAAAATTTGAATTATAGTTTGATGACATATTTATTTTACTCAAATAATCTGGAAAAAAAAAACACTGATAATTAATTGTGAGACTGTTACTAACCTCTCCCCATTTCAGACAACAATCTGATCTCCGTTCTCGTAATAAGTGACAAATTGTCTGTTTTGTTCCAATATACATGGCCGAGCCAGGAACACCTGTACACATGCTGAAAATAAAACATTACGGTAAGAAATGCAAGATGTGTAGACACCAACAAATCTATAGGGAGCGGGAATAAAGTGACTTTTCCACAAATTTCCTGTCACCGGCGTTTTCAGTATGCATGTGAGAAGCCTTTATCGTTCGAATATGACGCTCATTTATGACTTTTTGTAACAAAAAACGTCAATCGAACTGATATCGTCATGAAAAAACGTAATCTGTCACCGGATATCGCGAAATCTCTCACCACTAATTTCCTGTCACTGGCGTTGTCATTACGCATGTGAGAAGCCTTTATCATTCGAATATGACGCTCATTTATAACGTTTTAGAACAAAACACGTCAATCGAACTGATGTCATGAAAAAACGTCATCTGTCACCGGATATCGTGAAATCTCTCGGTAGACTCCCAGGCCCTATTGCAAAAACAAAAGGTAGTCAACAGCTAATGCTGAAGTTATGGTAACGAGATAAATTTTGAAATAAAAAAGCAAACGAAAAACCTTAAAGGGCTTACTCTTCTTGTCCCATGTCAGGATAAATGTTCAAAACACGATCCGATTCAGCATTTTGACGTTCTAATTCTGTACCACAATCCTTTGCAGAATCAACGAGAGGCTGTTCACCTAAAGAATCATCATCGCCGGGACCAAATATTTGGATCGTTGGAGTTGGGAATTGTTTCGACATGGAGCGAGAAAACACACTGTCGTCTTGATACTCATCACTGCTGTCTTCCTCTTCAGCATCTAGATTCTGGAGTTCCAAGGCCATGTGATCTGAAATGACCAATCAGAATGAATTCTAGAATAATAATAGAATTTCGCTTTTGTCAGAGCCTTTAGCTGGTATTACGTGTCACCAGATATGCCCGGTATATAATAAGCGAAACTTCAAAGGCGCTCTATATAGGTATTGGATCCAACATGTGATTGGTAATATAGTCAAACTGACTATCAAAATTCGCGTTGTCTTACATGAAGAACAGGTCAAGACTTTTTATCTTTTTTAAAAGCTTAAATGACAGAGGATAGTTTAACAATTGGTAGCTTAACACAACAACAAAAATGATAGCCATAGATTTTGCAGAAAAATTTGGAAACCCAGAATACCTTAATGTTTTTGTTAGCAGCAAAGTTTTTGGGAAAAACCATGTTAAAGTGGCGTGAGCTGCCAAAATTCACACTATTTTCATAATTTCTGATCGACACAACAGTAAGAGGCTTTGAAAGCCATCGAAAAACTAAATGATTGGCGATGCAATGAGGAAAATCCATACAGTATGTGGCCTGTATGAACCTAAAACGTGTTCGAAAAGTAAACAAAATTGAAATAACCGGGACGACTATTGACTTCTTCAACCAAGTTAGTTCCAAACAATACTTTATCGTACATTTTCGAAACTAGAAGCACTAAAAAGCTTCTGAATTAAATGTCTTGAGAAAAATAGCCAATAATTTCAACATTCTGTTTTAACATCAAAATATCGACATTTTGGCAGCTCATGCCACTTTAAAACGTCTAAATACAAACATAATGAAATATCATAGGTTTAGTTTATTACAACAATTTATGATGGGGTATATTAAGGTCAAAATCATATACCTCTTTTTAACACAATTAGAAACTTGTCTCCATGGTTAATTTAGACAAGATTAAACAAGTTATTAAAAACATTTTCCCTGTGCCCGTGTGTTTTAGTGTTCATAAATAAATACAAACATAAAATAGATTTACATTCTTTAGATATGAATATGGTTTGGTTTATAATAAAAATTGTTCTTGGACATGGGCACTAAAGCTACTAATAAACTCTACGCTTCTTGTAACAAATTATTGTCAAAAAAATAGTGGGATGGTAGCCAGTTACCACCGAAAGGTCGTGGGTTTCCTCTGAGCATAGAGTCCGGTTTCCTCCCACAATAAAACTGGCAACACCGCCATATAAGTGAAATAATAATGAGTGTGACGTAAAACACGAAACAATCAATCAATCAATCAAAAAAGTAAATAAAAATAATTCATTAAGAGAATAGACAACGCCACGTTAGTGAGATTAAAATTTAGAAAAACTTATAAGTATAAACATTTAGTACAGAAAGTTGCTCCCAAAAATCTACTCATAAATGGAGTTACCATCAGATCAAAAAATTGAGACAAAAAAGATGCAATAGATAAATATTTAATTTGGATGCAATAACTTAAAATGCCTGAAAATTATAAATAAAAACCATAGGAGAAATAACCAATAAATAATAATAAGCACCCATCACAGTTTTTAATATGGCATGAAGGAATTTTCTAAGAAGCATTAGGCAGAAATAAATGAATAAGTATAAAGTTATAACCAACAGAAAAGAACAAGTATTATATCCAATAATGAAGCAGAGGTCAGGGGATCGTTCTACTCAGTGGTGTAAGTTGCGGCAGCCGCAAACGCGTGTTAGATTACTGGAACTTGCACATGGTCGCAAGTCTGGAGGTGCAACTCTATCCTGTAAACTGAAGAATTGGAAGAATAATTCTCATATTCCTCCAAGATATACCTACCTGTACAAACACTTGCCTTTTGACCCTAGGAGAAAGAACAATCTGCATTTTACACAATAAAATCAAAAAATCTTGCCCTAACATCCTGTATAGTAACCTAGGCTAATGCCCTGTACTGGCTATCCGTTTGTACATACCGCGCATGCGCGAACCTTCCCTTCCGGTCTACCTCTTTCAACGCTTGCAGGCGTAATAGTGAGGGGAGGATGGGCTGGGTTTAACTGTTTGTACAGGTAGGTATATCTTGGAGGAATATGAGAATTATTCTTCCAATTCTTCAGATTCCCATAGATAGTACCTACAACTGTACAAACACTTGCCTCGCATGCCACAGTCCGGAGGAGGGACTAATACGCCGTACAGAGCATTAACCAAGTTTTTTTTTTGATTCCCGCGTAAAGAATGGTAACCTCGGTATTACTCACCTCGAACTCTCCTGGATCCGTCCTCAGGTGTCCAGTGGGTCAGGATGAATTAGATCTTTCTCTGAACGCTGTTTGGGCCGCTACCAACGGACCGAGTGAATACAACCCACCACGTACTAAAGTGATGTCGCGGAGACAATAGTCCGCGAAAGTCGTCGGTGACTTCCAAGACAGATAGATTGATAGGTTGTTTGGTGTTTTATGCTGCCATCAAGATTATTTCACTTATATTGCGGCGTCGCCAGTTTTATTGTGGGAGGAAAACGGGCTGTGTGCCTGGAGGAAAACCACGACCCTCCGCTGGAAACTGGCAACCATCCCACATAGGCCGTTCGAGTGAAAACCCAGTCAAAAAAAAAATTTCCATTTTTTTTTTTTTTTTGGACTGAGTGGGATTCGAACCCGCGACCCAATGGCGGAAGGCTATTTGGATTGAGCGTCTAACGCTATACCTACTGAGTCACGGACCCCAGCCTTCCAAGAAATAAGCCCTCATAATCCGAGGACATAGTGTAGGGACATCATCGTTTATCAAGCGGCTTGGTAAACGAAGATTGCACAGGAAATATATTCTCTATTAGAGAAATGTGTTTTATTTTACTGATTTATTTATTTCTTGGAAATAAACTTCACTCGGAAAGGAATAAGCAACATTCCTGTGTCGGCTACAAAGACCGGTGGTCTTCGAAGACCGACGGAAGACATATGGTCTTCGCAAAGGTCCGCGCTCAAATCTGCAGACTTTCTGCATCTTGACAAGCAAAGTCAGCAGCCAGGCTCAAGTGGCCGTACATACTAGGAATAACGGCTGTTCGTGTATTTCTTACTACGGTAATATACACAAGTACTGTCGGCTTCGGCGTTCACATCCCGTCGACCCGCAATGGCGAAAGGGTGTAACAGTCGACTATCCAACAGGCCTATCAGCCGAGTCGTTACTGATTAGCCAATCACAGCTCCTTTCTTTCCCCGGCATGGGAAATCATGAAGATGGCGGAAAGAGGACAATTCCAGCAATTGACGGGAGAAAAACATCTCTAGTATGGTTTATGTTCGAACTTAAGACCTGTAGTCAGAACAGGTACGGTACTTTTTCCTTTTGCTCATTTTGGAAAAAAAAGGAATTTACTTGAAAACCAGTTGGCAAAAAGTCCGTCTAAGATTAGAAGATAACGACATTCTAATGAACTAGGAGCTCGGTCTTGTACTTAGATTGTGGATTGGTCTTCGCGCCGCACTGAAGTTATTTAACCTATAAGCCAGATTGTGGGGGAAGGACCCGGGCCCAGAGGAAACCCCCGACCTTCGGCATGGCAACTCCTCCGCATACGACAACCGCCATAATGTAAAAGTTGTCATTTTGCAACGGTAACTGCGAGAGGAAACGGTCAGGGTAATAATTCAAAGTGGCCTGTACGAACCGAAAACGTGTTCGAAAGTGAACAAAATTTAAATAACCGGGACGACCATTCATTCATTCTAAGCCGAAGTTGGTTCAAACAATACTTTATCGTACATTTTCGAGACCAGAAGCATTAAAAAGCCTTGAGAGAAATAGCATAATTTCAACATTCTGTTGTGACGTCAAAATATCAACATTTTGGCAGCTCATACCCCTTTAATAGTAAGCTGTCATGACGCAATGCCACAAGAAAATAACAAACAGCGCACCATTTTAAACTACGAACGGGCTGTTAGTAATTTACAACCGCGCAGTAGTGATATCATTTATTGGTCAGCCTTGAAATCTGCGAGCAGGCCGGGTGAGCAGTCCAACCTGACGATTGATTGATCGAAGAATTACTCTGCACGCAAAAGCTATTCCGTTTATACGGTGGCGTAGCCAGGTTTAGTGGGGGAGGAAGACCGGGCTTATCGTCGGGAGTAAACCCCGAACTCCGGCAAGTACCTTGGGAGTCTTCCACATACCCATCTTGACGAAGGCTGTGCCAACGCACGTGTGCCCGACGAGTGCAACCTCGCCCTGCACTAGTGTCAAGTCTCATATGTAGAATACTGTGAAGGTCGTAGGGGACCCCCCCAAGACCAAACCTCCTAAAGCCTGATCCCATAAATTATGGATGAGGGCTCACAATACTGCCAAGAGCCTGAATCCAAGAAGATTAGTCCTCGCCAAGGTTGCTCGTTGACGAGGGAAAATTTTTGCATGAAAACAGGCTCAGGGGTTCCTAGATATTACCAGTCGTCATGATCGGCTAATAGTCTTCTGTTTACGTACCCCCCCCCCCCCCCCCCCCCCCGCCTCATGTCCTATGACACAACTTGCAGGTCGTCCTGCAGGTCCAAGGGGGGGAAATCTGATTAATGTATTAATCGCTGATTTTTTGCCGCAATCCATGTTATTTCACTAACCGGGCAACTTGTCAGGTTTAGTGGGGGAGGGAATCCCCGATCCTCAGGGGAAAGGGTTGCATGGTTAATGCTTTACGCTACATTTCGGCTTATTCCACTTATACTGCAGTTTTGCAAGGATAAGTTGGGGAGGAAAACCGGGCTCATCGTCTGGAGGAAGCCCCCAACCTTCAGTGAGAACCTGGTAACCCCTTTCCATACGGCGACTGAGTGACGAGTCCTCTCAGAAATGTATTTGTTCTGAATAAGATTCGAACCCGCGCCGCATGATTTGTGTAAGTAGGCCCCGGACTGACATGCCCCCCAGGCCTGTGTACTGGTTGAAGGGCCTTGGTTTTGAGCTAGGTTTTAAAAAAAAAATCAAAGGCAACCAGGTGGGGTCCAGGGACTAGCTTATCGGATGGGGAGACTCCCACGCTTGGGCGATTTCCCGCTGTCCACCGGTCACCCCAGTGGCCCGCTCTAAATTGAGCAGCAGCTGGTAGAGATAGTCCAGGAGTTCAGAGAAATTGAAATATTGATCGTCCGTCTCCTGTTGGTTTGACAGTTGGGATGATAACCGCCGGCGGTTCGACTCGCACCTGGGCGTACATCCGTGGCCGAAACATGGTAGGTTTAGGCCTCTTGGAACACCTCTTGGCGTTTTGACAAACCCAGAACCTGGGTTAGGGCTGTTAGCCTTTCCCCCCACTCTAGTTGTCAGGCCGATCGACTCATGAACCCGTGGGTAGTGTCGTGATCGAAGGCGCCGTAATTTGAGGCTCCCCGGTGGACTGACAAATCCAGAGCTTGGGATGCCAGTATTACAATCCGCCCACTTTAGTTGTCAGGTGGCCGACTGGTGTACCTGGACGTACAGTCAGGGTCGAGGCCGCCGTATGCTAAGCCCCTAGGTGGATCGACAATACCAGAGCTGGGGTGACGCCCGTAGGCCCACAAAGCCACTCCGGTTGTCAGGCGGATCGACTCGTGTGCATGGGCGTACAGTCGTGGTCGAGGCCGTCGTATGTTGAGGCTTCCCGTCGGCTCAACAGATCCAGAGTTGGGGTGAGGCCTGTAGGGTAACCAACCCACTCCGGATGTCAGGCGGGTCGAGTCGTGGGCCTGGGCGTACAACCCTAGTCGAGGCTGTCGGATGTTTAAGCATCCTGGTGGCTCAACAGATCCAGACTTGGGGTAACGCCCGCAGGACTCGCCCACTCTGGTTGCTAGGCGGATCGACTTGTGTACATGGGCGTACATTCATGGTCGAGGCCGCTGTATGTTTAAGCCTCCTGGCGGTTCGACAGATCGAGCAGTTGGGATGATGCCCGAAGGCTCAAACCACTTCAGATGTCCGGCAGCTCGACTCGTGTACCTGGGCGTACAGACGTGGTCGAACCGCCTTGTTCAGTAGTTGAGAAACACTGATCATCCGTATCTTCCGCCGAATCCGTCGGAGACTCCTCTCCAGTGGGCTCCGGTTCGGGATACTGGACCTTCGGCTGGAGGTAGTTCCCTGACCAAGTTTTAGTCTGGTAGTCGCCCTCTAAGAACTGGTCCGACCGTCTCCTGGTCTCAGGGAGCGCCTCCTGGCGGTTCGACTGATCCAGGGACAAGGTTGCCGTATGGGTAGGTGTAACTGACGTTCGGTCGCTGGCTTGAGACAAACTGTCGAAGATAAGCAAAATGAACAGAACATATGTTGAGAGCTAATCCCAACAAAGCATCAACGACAGCCAAATCAGAAGAGATAATCAACAAGAGAACACAGAAAATTGTTTTTTTTTTTACTAACTCGTTATTAATTACTCATTCCTGTTATATTATATATCGTTTTTTTCTTTCTTTTTATTACAATAAATAATAGTTATTGATTTAGGACTTGCCTGGACCGTTTAACCTCGTCCGCTGAGTCTGGGGAGACACCATTTTCCATCACAAATTTTTAATCTAAAAATAAAAACCAAAAAGATTTAAAATTTAGTAATGGAACGTAATTTATTTAAACAGGGACACACCCCGCTTTAAAAAATCGCCTATGAAAATATGTAATAGTGTTTGTATGGGAGGGTGGTGAGGCACAACAACCCGACCGCGTGGTGATGAATTTTGGACCCACGACAGCATATATGTGGGTTGAGATGGGTTGAGTCCGAAAACTCTCCAAAAACAAAAAAATACAGGATATTTTTTGGTCAGAAACCCTCTAGTAATCTAGGGGAGGGTATCTAACCGCTAGGGACAGTAAAATTTCCTACCAAAAACGATTCAGAGAGAAGGATTAGTAAGAAAAGTATACTTAGTAAAATTTGCAGTGTTGATCTCTTCTCTGCAGAGTTGAAAGAGGTAGACCGGAAGGGAAGGTTCGCGCATGCGCGGTATGTACAAACGGATAGCCAGTACAGGGCATTAGCCTAGGTTACTATACAGGATGTTAGGGCAAGATTTTTTGATTTTATTGTGTAAAATGCAGATTGTTCTTTCTCCTAGGGTCAAAAGGCAAGTGTTTGTACAGTTGTAGGTACTATCTATGGGAATTTGACCTATGCGTAACTTTGCGCCAGCTTAGTAGAACGAGCCCATAAGGGATATAAAAACACGAGACTAACTAAGGCGTTAGTTTTATCTGTCAATCATAATATACAGCGTTAAGTCCCGCTCAGGTCGAGTTAAGACCCAATCCGATCGTCATAAGCTCCAGTCACCAGTAAATCTGCGATCAATCAGTCGGAGAATTTTTTTTCAAACTGAGCAGTTTTCAGGCTCTTCAGTATTACGATCAGTTCTCTAGGTCAGTCTTTAGGTCACAGCCAATCAACAACCTATATTTCATCACATGACCATTTTTCCTCGTCATTTCGCTGACGTTGTTTTCTAACATTAAACCTAATCGCATGTTAGTCAGCATAATATGATGATGAAGTTCACTTCCAACTAACTGGTCGCAAACAGGATAAAGTTAGGTTCGAGAAAGGGACTGGTACTCGATCGAGTTACGCGATAAAGGTTATACAAATTAAAGCAGGTCAGGTAAGCAGGAGAATATTATATGGCTTACTTCGACGAAATACTGACCGTCCCACTCTCCTGTTTTGGAGGAATTAATGCCGTCCACGATGGAGGTTGTTTTTTCCATCATGTACCTACACGCAGATTTTAATACACCAGATTCTGAAATATAGATCACCATTTTGGAAACGTTCATTTTGTGACAGATGGTCAAATTTTCACCGGGTGCAAGAAAATCCAATTTGGTACCCTGAAACTTTGAAAAGGGTCCTTTTCTGGATTGTTTGTTTGGTGTTTTACACCGCGCTAAATATTATTTCACTTAGATGGCGGCATTGCCATTTGAGAGGGAGCCGAGTTGCCAGTTTTATTGTGGGAGGAAACCGGGCTCTATGCCCAGAGGAAACCCACGACCATTCTGGTCGTAACTGGCAACCATCCCACATAGGTCATTTGAGTGAAAACCCAGTCAGAAAATTTTCCATTTTTTTTGGACTGAGTGCGATAAGAACCTGCGACCCATTCCTTTTCTAGAGTGATTCTTGGATATGTATTTTCCGTCACAGGTAACATTGCCAAAATCAAACATACAAGTCTGAACACCGGTAAATGCCTTTTAACTTTTTTATGTTTTGTCAATCAAGACACAGCTTAAGCAACACTTAATAAAGTCAAATTCTACATGCAAGAAAGGCCTTTCAGGTATTGGTTTATATTTTATAGAAACCAGTGCCAATATTTTCCTGGTGATTGAGTGATAGTTTACATCGCATATTTCGCCAGATTGACGGGACGGAGACACAAAGCTCTCTGCCAGAAGAAATCCGACCTTGGAGTGAACGTGGTATATAGGACAAACAAGTAAACAATGTACCAAATTTGTTAAATTTTAAGACTTGAAAGAAAAGGTTACTTGAAAGTTTTAATACACAATATCAAAACAAACTTGCAAAAGATTGAAGATCTGTACAAAGGGAGATCACTCAAGGTTAAACAAAAGTATCATAGCAGAAGAATAATTAATGGCGAACAACTTACTGTCAAGTTCCCGCTGTACATCTTGAACATGTTTCCTAGCAACAGGGTCACGAACGACCTTCGAGTATTGCTCTTCCGTCACGCTGAGGTAAAAACAGATGTCTGTATCTTTCAAAATGTACGACGGACCTGGGTTTAACTTCAAACGGGAATCTCCACGCGTTTTGTCCTCAACTCCGACTAACGAAACTCCAAATCTGTGACGATAAAAAGTTGACAAATGGGTACAAAGAACTGATTGTCTTTCATCATTGCATGGTTGGTTGGAATTAAGGGTCATCATAAGAAAATTCTTTTTAGCTAAAGTTAAGTGTCAGGATCATCGAGCTACCAAAATTCTCCCTTATTACATAAATAATGATTGTCACGATAATTTCAGGGGTTGGAGGTCATGAAAAAAATAATTGATTGCCCAAGGAATAATACTGTATCGCGAATAAGACGTGAAAGGCACTAAGTTACTAGAAATAGGTGTGGATAAAAAACATGTTATGTCACCAATGTTTCCCAAAGAATTGACATTTTACTCAGTACAGGTAAACAAAATGGTTAACTGAGGTACATGATTTACTCAGAAAGCTTCTCGTAAATCTATGTGGCGTCATCAGGCTCAGCGGTAATTAACTATTTGTGGCAACTTTTTTTGGGTTGTATCGTAGATTACCAAATTTGAAGATACATTATGTACCAGTAAAAAGGCAGATTGCTTTATGGGATACATCATCTGGGTATAAGGAGGGAATCAGCATGGCGGACAGAAATTATTACGCCCAATAAAGGTTAACAGCTGTATAGTATAATAGATCACGGCAATGGCGGCGCTTTTTAGAACTTCAGATCCAAACCAGCCTACCAGACGTGTCTATTCCGCGTATTTAGTTTTGATTTATTCACCTCAGAAATACAGAAATGTGACAAAACAATACATAACAAAGAAAAAATGTCAATGACTAGGACTACCTATATATCCCACAATGCAATTCCCTCTTTAATTCAGATCTATTGCCAGGAATACAACTGTGTTAAGACTGAAAGACTCGACTGTTGACACGGACTGTTTTCATCGATGGTCGTCCAGCAACCATAGCGACAGAAGCTTACGCCTTTTATCAATGATTGATTGATTTTTAACGCCCCATTGAACTTTATTTCACTATTATCGCGCCATTGTCATTGTTATTATTGAGGTAGAGGGAGCTCTTAGCCCAGAAGAAACCTTCGACCTTTGAAGAAACCCGCGACTTTTCCCCATACACTTCAGGGTTCCATCAATGAGGATCTCCATCCATTGGATAAAGCAAGCAACATTTCCATGTTGGTAAAATAATCCCAAATCAGGTGTAAACTTCATGTAACTATCAAAACGTAACAATAGTAATTGAAATAATAATAATAAATTAAGCCATCATTAGAATCCATATTCTTACCAGTCTTCCGAAAGCAAAAAGAGAGAAATCATATGTAAGCTAAATACAATTGGCTGCGTTTTTTTTACGCTTTTATAGTTTACAAAAATATTCATAAAATTTTTTAAAAACATAAAAAGATTAAGATTTTTGAAACTCTCTTTGAACATGGGTTTCAATCTGTTCAGAAATAATGGAAAAAAAATAGTTTGTGGTAAACCGTTTCAGGTTTTCAAAAAAAAAAATTGGTGGGATTCGTACCTGCGACCTATTGATGGAAGGCTTGTGTAGGACTGAGAGACTAATGCTGGAGATTCCGGTGAATACCAAATTGGCGTTGATTAGCTAATTTTGTTCCTCAAGTTCAAAGTTGTTTTCTGAAAGTGGCATGAGCTGCTGAAATTCACACTTTTTTCATAATTCCTGATCGTCATGACAGTAAGAAGCTTTGAAAGCCATCGAAAAACTAAATGATTGGCGTTGGAATGAGGAAAATCCAAACAGTATGTGGCCTGTATGAACCGAAAACGTGCTCGAAAAGTAAACAAAATTTAAATAACCGGGACAACCATTCATTCATTCTAAGCCAAAGTTAGTTCAAAACAATACTTTATCGTACATTTTCAAGACTAGAAGCACTAAAAAGCTTCTGAATTATACGTCTTGAGAAAAATAGCCAATAATTTCAACTTTTTGTTTTAACGTCAAAATATCAACATTTTGGTAGCTCATGCCACTTTAACTGTTTCCTCTGATGTCCCTGCATATATGCACAAGAATTTCGAAAGATGTTGCAAAAATATCTTATTATTAAAAAATGTGACTTTCATTTAACAAACAAAGAGACTTACTTCTGGTGGCTGTCGACGGCTGCCTCGGTAAATCGTTTCCCTTTGTATTGACGGAAGAAGACGCTGTTACTGAGTTGAATGTGGTAAATCTCGTTCCCAGAATGACGGCCGTACGTCTGCTGCCATTTTTCACTGGCTCTCTGACCTTCCCTATAATAAAAGGTCCAAGATAAAACTATAATAACATCTTGTCTCCATGGTTATTTTAGACAAGAAGATTTTCCCTGTGCCCGTGTGTTTTAGTGTTCATAAATAAAATAACATTTCCATAGCCTTACTGATTCTGCCAGACTGTATTTACTATTCCTGTTAAATGTGGCTAATGTTCTCAGGTTAAGTTTTTAAATGATTAATTGGTGTTTTACGGTGCAGGTTTTTTCACTTAGATGGCAGCAGTGTCAGGTTTAGTGTGGGGGACCATCTCCCCCTTTCCCTCCCCTCCCTCCCCTCCCTCCCCTCCCCAAGACCCGACCCACCCAGCTTGTTCAGATTTAGACAGTAGGCTCCTTGAACCATCAGGAAGATTCATGTATTCTGCATTACTAATGCTCCTCTTTGCTAGGTCACCAAACATGGCTAAAGCAAAGTCTAAATGCTCCCAGCCTGAAGGTTAAAAAAAATCCAAAAAGTTGCACGACTGCACTGAAGTCACCTTACAACAAATAGCAATGCCTTGATCACCTTGCATTGTAAACCCGACGTAAAAAGAATGATGGGCAATTTAGAGTAATATATACTTACTGCCCCCTGGAGGTGTGTAAGAGTAATGTAACAAGGGTAGATAATCCAGGATACAGACAATTGTTGGCTAACAGTGCATATTTAAATTCATCTTCACATACGATGTGCTCTGAAAATCAGAATACATGGTGATTAAGGTGGAGTGGAATTTCCTTGACAGATTCATTGCAATACTTGCTAGTCCGGCAAATAGGCTTCTTTAGTTCTTATACAAGTGTAGCAACCCCACCCTCTTCACAAGAGTGTAGGGCAGATTGATTGATTAATTGATTGATGTAACGTCATACTCAACAGCTAAGGTTATAGGACGACAAGTACCAACCGACCAAACCATAAACCTCCCCACCCATCCATATCTAAATTTGGACATCAGGCTCCACAGACCATATATAACTCCAGAAGGCTAATGTTCCTAGTAAGGGTATAGATGCTTCCTAAGGTATAGGTGCCTTGTAAGGATATAGACCCTACCAAAGGAATAGGCCCCTTGTAAGGGTATAGACCCTACCTAAGGTATAGGCCGGTGATAAGGGTTGATAAATCCTTCCTATAAACTTTTAGGCTCGTATTATGGCACAGCCCCCCTCTTCTCAAAACCAAAAGTGATGTAGGCCCTTTATAAAGTTGAGACCCCTCTACGTTCTACAAGAGTGTAGGCCCTACCATGATGGTAGACTTTCTATGAGAGTGAAGGCCCATAATGCTGTATTATTCTGTTTATATGGGCACTTCTGTTGGAATCTGTCAACCATTTAACAAAATCCAGCGTCCTGGGTTCGATTCCATCAAAGTTCCCCAAAAATCCAGTATTTTTCATTGTTTTCACTTGTTGATGATCAGTCTAGGTCGAAACATTGCTAGGTTAACTAAAGTCTGAGGATAAGAGTTTTCCTCTCACCGTGAACTTGTCAATGCGGCCATGAGTGTTAGAATGTTGAGTACAGGGGTGAACATCATTGAATCCATCCCATGTAATCAGTATCCAGAAGTTTTCTTAATGTGAGTCAGAACCTGCAGCCCATTGTTGATTGATTGTTTGATGTTTTACGCTGCACTGAAGATTATTTCACTTATATGGCGGCGTTGCCAGTTTTATTGTGGAAGGAAACCGGGCTCTAGATACCCAGAGGAAACCCATGACCTTCTGGTGATAACTGGCAACCATCCCAGCCCATTGTTGAAGGGCTTACTGTTGAGAGCCTTGAGGTAACATTTCAGCCCCATTACATTTATAAAAAAGAACTTTTGCCTTATTTTCGTTATTGGCTGAAATTCTTTTTAAGACAAAAATCCAACGCATAATTTACTGACCTTGCTTAATGCATAATTTACTAACCTGCAAATTTGACATGTATTTTACTTTCAGGTTGGAAGATTTGAACATATTGTGGGCAGTTAGGGGCGAAGTCTTTCACAGCCCAGGATCTTAATATGGTATGCTGATCCTGTAAACAGAAACACAAAAAAGAAAAATCGAGGGAAAAGAATATTAACTTGTCGGAGCTATAATTGAGTTGCGAATTATTCGTGTGTGTAAATTGTGAGATGTAGACATTCATACATGTCAACAACTGAATTCTTAAGAAATGTTATAAGCTCTCTTTAAACATGGGTTCCATACTAATGAGAAATAATTAAGGCATCACCACAAAGTTAGTTGTTAGTGAACGACACAAGCTTTTCAAGTGTTACATTTGACGAAGACACCGATATAGGTGACCAACGCTTGTGTTGTGTTGTTCACAAACAACTAACTACATGGCGATGCCTTAATTATTCTTGAATAGCGTCAAATAAATAAAATATGTGTTTTGGCTTTCAATCAACTAACATGTATGTTCTTTTCACTGGGTGCGACGCTTTAATGTGTTTAAAATATTGACAGGGTTAAAGGATTTCAGAAGGAGAAGAATATCAAAACCGTGAAAAATTCTGCTGGATATATGGAATGATTGATTGATTGATTGTTTGGTGTTTTACGCCGGGCTCAGGATTATTTCACTTCTATGGTGGCAATGCCAGTTTTATTGTAGGAAGAAACTGGGCTCTATGCCCGAAGGAAAGGCACCACCTTCCGCTGGTAACTGGCATCCATCCCACATAGGTCGCTTTGTGTGTCCACTGCAGTGAATTTTGGTGAAGGGAATTATATTGAGTAACAACCAGATAACCACAGGTAACTGGCAACCATCCCACATAGGTCGTTTGAGTGAAAATCGAGTCAGAAAATTTTCCGATTTTTTTTTGGGACTGAGTGGGATTCGAACCGAATATGGAATGAGTTATATACTTACTGCTGCTTCTTTATCTACGTTGTTACGGTTACCCAGAATGAAACACGCTTCAGCCGCTTGGATTCTAAAATTCCGAAAAAAGAGACAATGAACTATAGATTGATTGATTGATGTTTAACTCTAGACTCAAGATGGTGTTACAAGATTTAGTGGGGTAGTAAACCGGGAACTTAGTCTGAAGAAAACCCTTTTGATTGATTGATGTTCTTGGCCGCATTTAAGATTATTTCACTTATATAGCGGCATTGCCAGGTTTAGTGGGGGAGGAAACAGCTAGAGCTCATTGCCCGGAGGAAACCAGGTTCATTGCCCGGAGGAAACCCGGTTTATTGCCTGGAGGAAATCCCCAACCTTCAGTGAGTACCAAGCAACTCTTCCACAAACGGCGACTGAGAGAAAAATCCACTCAGGAATTTGAAAATTTTTATTTTGGCCAGAGTGTGATTCGAACCCTGTGCAGCATCGATGGAAGGTCTGTGTGGGAGAAAACCCTTTTGAAAGGTACCTGTCTAACATTTCAGCACATTACGCAATTGCTCAAATCCCAATAGCATTACTAGGATTACATAAACAGTATTTTGGTAAATTCAAAAATTCTATGACGGATATCTGATACCGCCTGAGCCAAGAATCAAAGCCCCGTTGCAGAGTAAAGCACCTGTCACCACCAGACAAAGTAAAATGTACCAATGTGCCAATGGGAATTTCTTATCTTGGACGACCCATAATTCGCAATATGTCAATGTGACTTTCTTTTGAAAATTTCATACAATGTAACAAGATAAAAATAAACCCTTTGAACAATAAGGAGAGATATGCAAATATCAGGCCTCACCTGCATCTTGATAGGTCGGGGTCCTTCAGGGCAGACCCCCGGATGTACATTACCCTGTTAGCCCATTTGGGGTCTCGTAATATAACCTGCATAGTTAGGTCCAACTCACTGGGTGATAGCAGAACTACCATGTGATCCTGTAACAGCCAATCAAATACCATATTAAAAAACAACATGTAATTGATTGTGGGTTAAACAACCAATCAAATTCAAGATTTGGGTATTTAAATAAAATTTGATAAAGTGAAATTAAATTTTTCTTTACAATATGGTGCCTATTAATTAAGTGTTAATGTCGTACTGAAGTTTATTTCATGGAAGATGAGTTGCCTGGTTATACTTGGGGGAGGAATGAAATGGGAAGGATCAGCGGAGTAGGCATCACCAGAACCCACGATTAAAACTTGCGCTCTCTTTACCCGTGGGACAAGTGGAACCAAATCCGTCGTTTCTAATTTAATATGCATGTAAACTTTGATTGGTTCCGCCACAATCGGAATCGGCGTTACGTAAGCACCAAGGCAGTGTTCAAAACAAAGATGGACAACTTTTCAGTTTACACTTCAATTCGATAAACGTGTCCCAAAAACTGAAGAGTTCCAACGTTTAGAAGAGAATTTTTGATTGGCCCGACAGTAAATGGGCGTTCTCAGAAAACAAGACTTTGACTCGCAGTTGGCCCAGGGGTAATAAATAGGTCAGCTTGTTGAGAATTTAACCCTGGATATCCGCGGATGCGGATTAGGCGGATGACACATGTTCTGGAGCCCAAACGCCACAATGTACTGAAACCGTGAAAATAATATCGCTAATATTCATCCAATGCTTCCGTCTATTTAGTAACAGTACAGGAGTTCTTGAAATATGTAACTGTTACTCACCACTAGTTTAGGATGTGCGTAAAACTCGTTCAAAAAGTCCATCATCGTTTCGGCTGACAACGTGCTTGTACACACAACAACATGTTTAGTTCGGGTGGCCTGACGCTGACTGAAAGTCCCACCTTCTTTCTGTCTTTCAATCCAAGTAGATGCTATAATTTCCAACTGAAAATACAGCAGAATAAAAGGGTGCCTTTTTATGATAATAAATAATAAAGTACATTACGTCTGCGTAATAATGGAGTGTAATATGGTAAAGATATTTAAACAATAAACAAAACGTCTAACAAATCGGCCAACAGTATAATCAGACTTCGATTGTCATGTATAGTTTATGACACATGGTTTGTACGTTGATTGATTGATTGATGTTTTACGCCCGACCTTCAGTGAGTACCTGGTAACTCTTCAACATACGGCGACAGATGAAAAATCCACCATTTTATTTGGCCTGAGTGTGATTCGAACCCGTGTGGTAGCAAAGGAAGGTCTGTGTGTGACTGAGGGATGATCACTAACCCACTGGACCATTGAGGCCCCTCTGTTTGTACACCTTGTATCATTTGAATTTCCAGATTTTTTCTAATACGTTCATTTTTCAATTGCGGTAGTAGATAGATATATTGATTGTTTGGTGTTTTACGCCGCGCTCAAGATTATTTCACTTGTTTGGCGGCGTTGTCAGTTTTAGTGTGGGAGGAAACCGGGCTCTATGCCCGGAGGAACCCAGTCAGAAGCAGTAGTAGAACTTTGAAGATGCAACTGTACAATTCCCCATTCATAAAACACAAGACTGGGGAAATCCTTCCACCTTCCAATAGAGAGCACAACAAAGGGGGGTAACTCTTACTTGATGGAAATATAACGTTTTGAGTCATTGCAAAAATTGTCTATTCACTCACCTGTCTGGGGACAAAGGCAAAGGCAGCACAAATCATCAACATCATAAAGAGTTGTCCGAGCCATATATCTGGGAAGATGTCGCCGTAACCGACGGTGGAGAAAGTTACGATGACAAACCATAATGACTCAAACATTGAGAGACGAACAAACTGACTGGCCCGCTGGATATGTTGTATGCCACACACACTGAAATAGACAGAATTGTCGCATTTTCACAATTATGTTTGTTTTGTACAGAATTGTCGCATTTTCCAATTATGTACATTTTGAATTCATTCATACCAAATGGGGGCTTTGGTGGTCCAGTGGGTTAGAGTGAGTCCCTCAGTCTCACACAGACCTCCCATTGATGCGGGTTTGAATCACACTCAGACCAAATAAAAACATAAATCAATCAATGAATCATACCAAATGGAAATTTTTTTAACAGACAGTTGTCTATAACTTTTGAAGGACTGTTTTTAGTTTTGACGATCTTTCACACTCAGACAGTTGACCTAGATAGATGTCTATGCATTGATTGGTTGTATAAATTAAATAATCTCGAAGGATTTGAGGATACAATAGTTAAACAGAGAAAATTAGCTATAATTCAAGTTGAAGAAATATCATGGGTTTTAGTTTATTATAACAACTTATGATGGGGTAGAAAGGTCTAAATGATATACATCTTTTTAACACAATTAGAAACTTGTCTCCTTGGTTATTTTAGACAAGAAGATTTTCCCTGTGCCCGTGTGTTTGAGTGTTCATAAATATGTGCGGGCATTGGCTGGTTATTATGCAAGAAAACAATGCACCGAAGATAGAAGGACAAAAATTCAAAACATCTTACGTGGTAAAACTCAGGCAGATCAGTGTAGCTGTTAAAATCAACATTTGCTGGGACATCGTTACTGCGATACATTGAAACCTCTGCTTTGTAAGGTGAAGGTCATGCTGGCAAGAAATGTCAAAGGTTATGAAAGTTTAATTGTAAGTTCATCAGAAAATTTTATGGATTTCAAGCATTTGTTTGACAAAAGGGTTATACTTTATTTACTAAAAATTTAAAATTAGAAAAATCAAAATTCATTTTCTGATAATGTGCTCTTTGTTTAAAAACAGAATGAGTTTAAAACAAATTTTAAAATTTTTTTAAGTCTAATTTGTTTCATAAAATTTGAACAATAACAATTTTGCGATGGAAAATCCACTCACAAACAATGACTCCATCGCTACCATGTCTAATAAAATATGAACAATGACATTTTGGGATGGAAAATCCACTCACAAACAAAGACTCCATGGCTAATTTGTCTAATTTGTCTAATAAAATATGAACAATGACATTTTGGGATGGAAAATCCACTCACAAACAAAGACTCCATGGCTAATTTGTCTAATTTGTTTCATAAAATATGAACAATGACATTTTGGGATGGAAAATCCACTCACAAACAAAGACCCCATGGCTACTTTGTCTAATTTGTTTAATAAAATATGAACAATAACAATTTTGGGATGGAAAATCCACTCACAAACAAAGACTCCATGGCTATTTTGTCTAATTTGTTTAATAAAATATGAACAATAACAATTTTGGGATGGAAAATCCACTCACAAACAAGGACTCCATCGCTACTTTGTCTAATTTGTTTAATAAAATATGAACAATGACAATTTGGGATGGAAAATCCACTCACAAACAAGGACTCTATGGCTACTTTGTCTAATTTGTTTAATAAAATATGAACAATGACAATTTGGGATGGAAAATCAACTCACAAACAAGGACTCCATGGCTACTTTGTCTAATTTGTTTAATAAAATATGAACAATGACATTTTGGGATGGAAAATCCACTCACAAACAAAGACTCCATGGCTACTTTGTCTAATTTGTTTAATAAAATATGAACAATGACAATTTGGGATGGAAAATCAACTCACAAACAAAGACTCCATGGCTACTTTGTCTAATTTGTTTAATAAAATAGGACCAATGATATTTTGGGATGGAAAATCAACTCACAAACAAAGACTCCATGGCTACTTTGTCTAATTTGTTTAATAAAATATTAACAATGACATTTTGGGATGGAAAATCAACTCACAAACAAAGACTCCATGGCCACTTTGTCTAATTTGTTTAATAAAATATGAACAATGACATTTTGGGCTGGAAAATCCACTCACAAACAAAGACTCCATGGCTACTTTGTCTAATTTGTTTAATAAAATATGAACAATGACATTTTGGGCTGGAAAATCCACTCACAAACAAAGACTCCATGGCTACTTTGTCTAATTTGTTTAATAAAATATGAACAATGACATTTTGGGATGGAAAATCCACTCACAAACAAAGACTCCATGGCTACTTTGTCTAATTTGTTTAATAAAATAGGACCAATGATATTTTGGGATGGAAAATCCACTCACAAACAAAGACTCCATGGCTACTTTGTCTAATTTGTTTAATAAAATATGAACAATGACATTTTGGGATGGAAAATCCACTCACAAACAAAGACTCCATGGCTACTTTGTCTAATTTGTTTAATAAAATAGGACCAATGATATTTTGGGATGGAAAATCAACTCACAAACAAATACTCCATGGCCACTTTGTCTAATTTGTTTAATAGAATATGAACAATGACATTTTGGGATGGAAAATCCACTCACAAACAAAGACTCCATGGCTACTTTGGCCAGCCAAATATTGAGGAAAATTGGAACAAAGATATGCTGTAACGGAGGCCAAAATATCTGTACGAAAAAAAAGAAAAGAAAAATATTGTCATATTTTATGATGTTTTACATGATTAGCATTAAAACTCTCTGGTGGATTATATAAGATTGATTGATTGATTGATGGTTTACACCGCACTTAAGATTATTTCACTTGGCGGCGTTGTCAGGTTTAGTTTGGGAGGAAACCGGGCTCATTGCCCAGAGGAAACCCACGACCTTCAGCAAGTAACTGGCGACTCTTCCACATACGGCGATCAAGTGAAAAATCCACTCAGAAATTTTTTCACTTTTTATTTAGTCTGAGAGGGATTTTAACCCTCACCACATCGATGGAATGTGTGTGTGGGACTGAGGGACAATCAATCCAACTCACTGAACCACCAAGGATTTTATAAGAGCTACATATAGGGAAGTTAAAACTGCTATAAATTAGTTGCTAGTTCGATAAAAAAAAAATTTCAATTCAATGTCCGAAACTATAAGCTATCAAACTTCACACTTATTTTTCTCTTAAATTCTGTGTGTTTAAATATAATGCGAAAAATAATTGATCAACACTAAAATAGAAAATAGTCAAAGAGGCTGTGGACTAAAGTCTTTTTGAAAACTTAAATTTAAATAACCGAAAATCAAGTTAATTTTGAACACGTTTTCGAGACTGATATCACTATAAAGCTATGGATTTGACGCTACATACAATTATAAATAATCATTTGGAAATAAAGTATCAGTGTTTTGGTATCCAATGGTACGCTAAAATACTTGAATTTGGAGAAGAGCAAAAACTAAAACCTACTGTTACAATCATAGGCACTGAAGTCACCAGTTCTAATACAAACCAAGACTCAACTAATTTCTCCAATGGACTCATCTGAATTGTACAGAAAATAGAATCAATGAAATCTTAAAACTAAAATTTTGAAGATCATTTTTTTTAAATAATCTAAGGTAGACCTGCAAGAATACAACATAGTCAGATTGCTTAATTTATTGTCGTTGTCAGATTGCTATAGAACAAACGGTCAAGGTATAAAAATTTATCATATAAAATTTCTGTTTTATCACTCACTCATCATAACGTTACTGCCGCTGAAAAGTGTCAAAAATATTCAAATTATGGTTATAATCATAAAAATATTTTTAAAATTTGTAAAAAAAAATTTATGAAATTGTTTTAGCCATTTACCTTGTATGTACCATAAACAGTCACTAAAGCCTTTGTAAGAGTTATGCAACACACGATCACCTCCATAAGCCAGAGAGAAAATGGTCGTTGTACCCATAGTAACATATACCTAGAAATTGAAGAAGAGATGTTCGTTTTCTCACATCAGACAAAATACTTGATTTTGATTGCATCCTCAACCACAGAATTCTTTCCGTACACTGCAGGCCAAGTCCAATCTTGACGTCCTAAATTTACTCACCCATAAATACAAGGGCTTTATTTTGAAAATACAAGGACTCCAAAATGTTAATAATATGTCCTCCCCTTTTTGAAGCGAGTCTATTACATGTAGGTCAGTGTTTTCTGACTGGGTTTTCACTCATACGACCTATGTGGGATGGTTGCCAGTTACCATCGGCAGATCGTAAGTTTCCTACGGGCATAGAGCCCAGTTTCCTCCGGGCATAGAGCCCAGTTTCGTCCGGGCATAGAGCCCAGTTTCCTCCGACAATAAAACTGGCAACGCCGCCATGTAAGTGAAATAATCTTGAGCGCGGCGTAAAACACCAGACAATCAATCAATATTAGGTCAGTGAATTAGGATAATATTGGTTGCACTATGTTTCATAAAGTAAGGCGTGTAAAGAAATAATTTGGCATACTTTTCAAAGGGGCATGTATAAAACATCCCAAAAATGTATTGTTAAAACCACATATATGCTATTTAAAAAGTCTTCTGAAAATTCTACTGACTAAGGCCAAGCTCCTGTCAGTCGTCAACCTAGTGAAATATCATAGGTTTAGTTTATTACAACAATTTATGATGGGGTATAAAGGTCTAAATGATATATATCTTTTTAACACAATTAGAAACTTGTCTCCATGGTTATTTTAGACAAGAAGAGTGCCCTTGTATTTCAGTGTTCATAAATAGGCCTATATATGTTATTTAAAATGTGTTTATAAAGTTGAGGTTTACGGATGATCATTGGCATAGTAGAATATTTTTTTTAATTTTAGGGACTTAATCTGAGAAATACAGACGGAGGATTTGGTTTGAGTGACACAAAAAGCCTGCAGATACAATTCAGAGTGTAAACTAAAAACAAAAAGACCTTTAAGAAATGTTTGAAACTCTCTTTAAACGTGAGTTCCATATTAATGATAAAAAATTAAAGACAAAAAAATTAAAAATTTAAAGTTGTTAAAAAACAACTGAGGACGTGGTGATGTCTTTAATTTAAAGACCTTTGTTGTGTAATCAAATCCTGAAGTTACTTGGTGCCTTATCGCTCAGCTGGTATTTGGATACTATTTAAATGTATGCTTTTAAATATCAAATGGCAGAGAATCTTAATTGTGACTCCTCTAATATCGTGTATGTAATCACGTGCAAAAAATGTCGCAAACAGTACGTCGGAGAAACTCAAAATTCTCTACGACAAAGAGCAGCCAACCATTTATCTAGTATAAGACTTAAACATGATGTACCCG
Source organism: Lepidochitona cinerea (assembly GCA_963971465.1). Classification (NCBI taxonomy): domain Eukaryota; kingdom Metazoa; phylum Mollusca; class Polyplacophora; order Chitonida; family Tonicellidae; genus Lepidochitona; species Lepidochitona cinerea. The sequence continues at coordinate 3,576,898 of OZ020565.1, forward strand.
TGGCACAACATTTCAATACTCAAGGTCATTCGGTCAAGGACCATTTTGAAATTATGCCTATTGAGAAAATCCCTTTTCTCACTTCCGCTGCAGATACCAAGCACAAACGTTTGGAAAGGGAAAGTTTTTGGATTCAAACATTACAAACTATTTACCCTTTGGGTTTGAACTTGGACCCCGGGAGATGTCGTGAAAAAACTATAATACCATTTGTGTTTCAGTATAACAAAGCTAGCATTGCTATGGCCAAGATTATAGTAGAAGAATACAAACTACTTCAAAGTAAACTTGCTCGACCTCTGACCCAAAGGCCAGTCATTGCTTATAAAAAGAACAACAGTTTGAAAGACATACTGGTCAGGGCTAAACTCCCCTGTCTGTCTTCTACCTAGGTTTTCTGGGAAAGGGGTATGGTGGGGGGGGGGGGGGGGGATGGGGTAATTTTCACTGTCTTTTCCCATGACCCCATAATATATAGTCTGACGATATTCTTACTATAGCTTAAGATGCATAAGCATTGTCAATGCAATACAAAGTGTTCCAGAAAATTCTACTGACTAAGGCCAAGCTCCTGTCAGTCGTCAACCTAATGAAATATCATGGGTTTACTTTATTACAACAATTTATGATGGGGTATAAAGGTCTAAATGATATACCTCTTTTTAACACAACTAGAAACTTGTCTCCGTGGTTATTTTAGACAAGAAGATTTTCCCTGTGCCCGTGTGTTTTAGTGCTCATAAATATATATTTAGATTGATTGATTGATGTTTTATGCCGCACTCAAGATTTTTTCACTTATATGACAGCGTTACCAGGTTAGTGGGGGAGAAAACCGGGCCCATTGTCCGGAGGTAACCCCCAACCTTTGGTGAGTACCTGGCAACTCTTGCACATACGTCGACCGAGTGAAAAATCCACTCAGAAATTTTTCAATTTACATCCTAATTTAGAAATTTGAAAACGTAATTTATCTTACTGATAGTAAACTAGTATAAAAATTTGCTTTCGTTACTAATGTCTGAAAGGCTATGGTTACCAGTATGTATTTGAGAATAATGGACCAATTAGCTTTTTTAGTGAGAAATAGGCAGAATTTTAAAATTTGAAAGCTAAAAAATAAGACCTGAAGTGAAAGTAACCAAACATTACGGTTTCAGAGCGATCCAGCTGTAATTAAGGCATGCGTGACCGATGCTACAGATGTCAGCTCAGCTACAAGCTCAAGTTGTGTGCAGACGGTTATATTCTTGCCTCACGAGGCAGAAAATATTAAACAGGCTAGATACTTTTCTCACCGTCTTGAGTGATGAAATTTCATCAAAATTTACACCCACACATAGGAGAAAACAGCTGAGCTCTCAGTCAAGAGTGCTCAGTTGGATCCTCTCGTGTGCTATAGGCTTTAGTGCTCAAAATTATAGACAAGTTCATGAATAGTTTCTGTTTGACGCAATCCAACAGACGCCATATTGTTAACACGGTGGCACAGCATATGTTCAGGGGCAGGAAAACAAACTCGGCTGCCTGATACAAAAAAAAAATCGCGTCTGCACGTGATCGATGACGACCAATCAAATGCGAGTATTTCACCTGAGGCAGGATAAATGCTTTTACGACAACAATAAGACATCCTAAACTAGGCGTACCATATTTAATGTGCCACATACTTCACTTTAGTGATTTAACTTAATTTTAGTGATTTAATTTAATAGTATAAAGTTTTTGTAAATTCGCTATTTTCACAAATGTCAGCAAGGCTATGGCAGTGAGTGTCCCTTTAAAATAGGTTGCATTTATCTATGACGGTGAGTGTCCCTTTAAAATAGGTTGCATTTATCTATGACGGTGAGTGTCCCTTTAAAATAGGTTGCATTTATCTATGGCAGTGAGTGTCCCTTTAAAATAGGTTGCATTTATCTATGGCGGTGAGTGTCCCTTTAAAATAGGTTGTATTTATCTATGGCGGTGAGTGTCCCTTTAAAATAGGTTGCATTTATCTATGACGGTGAGTGTCCCTTTAAAATAGGTTGCATTTATCTATGGCAGTGAGTGTCCCTTTAAAATAGGTTGCATTTATCTATGGCGGTGAGTGTCCCTTTAAAATAGGTTGTATTTATCTATGACGGTGAGTGTCCCTTTAAAATAGGTTGTATTTATCTATGGCGGTGAGTGTCCCTTTAAAATAGGTTGTATTTTTCTATGGCGGTGAGTGTCCCTTTAAAATAGGTTGTATTTATCTATGGCGGTGAGTGTCCCTTTAAAATAGGTTGTATTTATCTATGGCGGTGAGTGTCCCTTTAAAATAGGTTGTATTTATCTATGGCGGTGAGTGTCCCTTTAAAATAGGTTGTATTTATCTATGGCGGTGAGTGTCCCTTTAAAATAGGTTGTATTTATCTATGGTGGTGAGTGTCCCTTTAAAATAGGTTGTATTTATCTATGGCGGTGAGTGTCCCTTTAAAATAGGTTGTATTTATCTATGGCGGTGAGTGTCCCTTTAAAATAGGTTGTATTTATCTATGGCGGTGAGTGTCCCTTTAAAATAGGTTGTATTTATCTATGGCGGTGAGTGTCCCTTTAAAATAAGTTGTATTTATCTATGGTGGTGAGTGTCCCTTTAAAATAGGTTGTATTTATCTATGGCGGTGAGTGTCCCTTTAAAATAGGTTGTATTTATCTATGGCGGTGAGTGTCCCTTTAAAATAGGTTGTATTTATCTATGGCGGTGAGTGTCCCTTTAAAATAGGTTGTATTTATCTATGGCGGTGAGTGTCCCTTTAAAATAGGTTGTATTTATCTATGGCGGTGAGTGTCCCTTTAAAATAGGTTGTATTTATCTATGGCGGTGAGTGTCCCTTTAAAATAGGTTGTATTTATCTATGGCGGTGAGTGTCCCTTTAAAATAGGTTGTATTTATCTATGGCGGTGAGTGTCCCTTTAAAATAGGTTGTATTTATCTATGGCGGTGAGTGTCCCTTTAAAATAGGTTGTATTTATCTATGGCGGTGAGTGTCCCTTTAAAATAGGTTGTATTTATCTATGGCGGTGAGTGTCCCTTTAAAATAGGTTGTATTTATCTATGGCGGTGAGTGTCCCTTTAAAATAGGTTGTATTTATCTATGGCGGTGAGTGTCCCTTTAAAATAGGTTGTATTTATCTATGGCGGTGAGTGTCCCTTTAAATCAGGCGGTATTTATCTATGGCGGTGAGTGTCCCTTTAAAATAGGTTGTATTTATCTATGGCGGTGAGTGTCCCTTTAAAATAGGTTGTATTAATCTGTGGCGGTGAGTGTCCCTTTAAAATAGGTTGTATTTATCTATGGCGGTGAGTGTCCCTTTAAAATAGGTTGTATTTATCTATGGCGGTGAGTGTCCCTTTAAAATAGGTTGTATTAATCTGTGGCGGTGAGTGTCCCTTTAAAATAGGTTGTATTTATCTATGGCGGTGAGTGTCCCTTTAAAATAGGTTGTATTAATCTGTGGCGGTGAGTGTCCCTTTAAAATAGGTTGTATTTATCTATGGCGGTGAGTGTCCCTTTAAAATAGGTTGTATTAATCTGTGGCGGTGAGTGTCCCTTTAAAATAGGTTGTATTTATCTATGGCGGTGAGTGTCCCTTTAAAATAGGTTGTATTAATCTGTGGCGGTGAGTGTCCCTTTAAAGACTTACCAGTTGATTCTGGTGGATGAGAAGACCATGATATCGGGTCCATTGGATTCAGGAGGTGTTGTGTTGTCACACGGCTTGCCGCTACTGTAAACACAAACATGGAGATAGCAATTTGACACGGCTAATCTATGAATCTAATCAGTATCTGATCGAAGAATCAATCAATCAATCAATTAACCAATCAATCAATTAACCAATCCATTAATCACCAAGCAATCAATTAACTGATCAATCAATCATCAAACAATCAATCACCAATCAATAAATCAATCACCGAGCAATCAATCAATTAACCAATCGATTAATCATGAATAAATCAATCATTCATCAATCAATCAGTCAATCACCAAGCAATCAATCACGCATCAATCAATCAATCAATCACCAAGCCATCAATCATGAATCAATCAATCAATCACCAAGCCATCAATCATGAATCAATCAATCAATCAATCTTGAAACAATCAACCAATCAATCAATCACCAAGCCATCAATCATGAATCAATCAATCAATCACCAAGCCATCAATCATGAATCAATCAATCAATCAATCTTGAAACAATCAGTCAATCAATCAATCACCAAGCCATCAATCATGAATCAATCAATCAATCACCAAGCCATCAATCATGAATCAATCAATCTTGAAACAATCAGCCAATCAATCAATCACGAATCAATCAATCAATCATGAAACAATCAGTCAATCAATCAATCACCAATCAATCAATCATTCGGTTCCAGAAGGACCAAGAAAACCCCCAGTCTTCCTTTGGTACCGTCAAGCATTCCACGCAGAACAATAAAACGAAAACCAAGAAAAGGGCACTGAAGATCTCCCTCTCACGTAGAAAACAAAATTTTAGTGAAAATTACTCACCATCTATATTCACCAGGATTATCTAGCTGTACACGGACCACATACAGAATACAGACTGCTATCTTGACAACGAAGTCAAACACTGTACTGTATAACCCTGAATTTAAAAAAAACAACAGATTTATTAGTTTTTTAATGCTCTAGACTGTCCGATCTATTGAGTGGAGGCAAACTGTACTGTATAAGAGGATCCTGAACAGAAAATTAAAAAAAATCACGATTTACCGGGTATTAGTTTTTAATGCTCTGGACTGCCAGATGCAAACTGCACTGTATTGGGTGACCCTGATACACCCTTTTCGGCAAAAGTGTCGCTGTATGACAAAATAACGCTAGATTGAGTTTTTGGATCAATCTGACGTCGAAATCGTGTTCATTTTGTCTATGGCGCAATGCAAAAGAGGCGTGTCACAGCGACTGCAACAGAGAAACGACGTCAATGCCATACATTTCGAACGTCATAAAAACTTCACTCTAAGCCGAAAGGGTCTACACCATGTACACATATAAAAAATAGACTGATTGGTTGATCTACAATGTACTAGTTTTTAGCACTATATTACCCGGTAACAAACATTCTGGAGAAAACTTAGAAATCCTATTTTAGGGAAATCGATAATAAGAAAAATTTTAGTTCACACAAAAATATCAACATTTAATCAGCTCCTCCACTTTATATTACATCATATGTAGCTGCCAAAATGTTGAAAATTTTCTGTTGAAACCTAGATGTAAGTTTTTAATCCCTGACTATTTATCCCATGAAGTACAAAGTATAAGCTTTTTAGTATTAATAATCTTATTGAGATTACACTTTCTTGAAAAATGGCAGAAATTCTTCTACCGATTTTAGGCGAAACCCGGTTGGCTGAATCGATAAGGCAGCCGGCATTTAGTGCTGTATATGTTTGGGGGAGTTTTTATTGAGTTATTTTTCGTTAAACCTGATTGAGAAAGAACCAATTTAATTTATTATCTAAAGGTTTATATTTTAAATTACATACTGTACATACATTGATAACACAATCTTAAGGCCCGTTCTCACTGAGCCATTTGTAGTACACACTTGTAGCATGCGATTCAAATGGATGCATTGGATTGGTCGACAAATCAAATCGACCAATTAAAAGAATCTATTTTAATCTCGTCCTACAAGTCGAAACAAAAAATCACACAGTGAGAACGGGCCTCATAACATAATTCAACTAGTCCCTGTGGAAAATTTTATGCATTGCTACAAAACTGACAAAAGTTTGACACAGGCACTATTTATCCCTCTAACAGACAATAAATTTGGAGATGGTCACGGATGAGTGAACACATATATAAATATACGCTAATTTAAACCGTTCCATAATAACCATTACCACAACAACAAAGCTTTACTCAAAATTCAAAAGGCCAGAAAGAAACAGGTAGACTGTCTGTATTTTATCATATACATGTCTGAACAAGTTTTTATGGCGTCTCAAAGAGCTCAAAACAACCCTAACAAAATTTAGGGTTACAACATAACAGATGTTAGTCTACTCCACAATGTGGCAAAGAAAAACATGTACAACTCTTATTGCCAGATTATTCAAATGTTGGACCCAAAGTTAAGCGCATATTCATATCCAGAGTGTTTCACAAAGCGCCGTAGCATAATTTTTTTACGTAACAGTCATAGCAAGTCACGCTGTAGAGATACGTTGCTATGTATTTACGTAAAAACTTACGTAAAAAGGCTCTAGATCTTATAAATTTGAAGAAAAAAAAATGCCAAAAATATCAACTTTCATGAAACTGCAAAAACCATTGACTCAATGAAGCTGTACATAAATTACCATTTGAATAATGAGGCAAAATTGTTTTAAAAATCTTTCAATGGAATTTACATGTTGTAAGGTTACAATAAGGTGAGGAATTACTTATGGATAACAACTTCTTGGTTTATTGGGTGATGACGTATCGTTGTAGTTCTTACATCGTTATCAAAGTCAATGTAATCAAAGTCATTGACTTTGATAACGATGTAAGAACTACATCGAAACGCCATCACCCAATAAACCAAGAAGTTGTTATCCATAAGTAATTCTTCGACTTATAGGTGTAAAAAAATTTATGTAAATCATACTTGATCGACAATTTCCTACAAGAAAGCTCTCCAGCCTCCCTCTGATTGATTGGTCGTTAGTAAAGTATTTGACAGGTGCTCTGAAAAAAAAGAGAAAAATATAATTATGACGAAATTTTAACAAAATGAGGTGTCGAAATTAGACCTTTTTAGACCCGTAATTCAATCTAGGTGTGAGTGTTACTAAATTATAAAAAAAATATTAAAAAAAAAAAATCGAATGATTCAGATTGTACAAAGCAATAATGCTTACCGGTACGAAACATGAGCAAAATTGAAACATATGCGAAGTACATGTACGTAGGCCTACATGTATATTATATGTATCAAATTTAGGCATAAGTTACTTTTATAAACTTTCTGTGCATTATAGAGCTTTCTGTCGTTAAAGGCTTTCAAAATTGCACTTCTTTGATGAAATACACAATAATTTTCTGAGGTTGTTTTTTAGGGCAAAGCTTAAAACAATTTAGATAATTTCCATAATTTTATATACAAACGGGGAAGAATTCCAGAAAAAGAAAAAAGCACAATCTACAAGAAAAGGTTGATTGATTGTTTGGTGTTTTACTACGCGCTCAAGATTATTTCACTTATATGGCAGCGTTGCCAGTTTTATTGTGGGAGGAAACCAGGCTCTATGCTCGGAGGAAACCAACGACCTTCAGGTGGTAACTGGCAACCATCCCACATAGGTGATTTCAGTGAAAACCCAGTCAGAAAATGTCAATTTTTTTTTTCTTTGGGGGGGGACTGAGTAGGAATCGAACCCGCTACCAAATGGTGGAAGGCTGCTCGCATTGAGCGTCCAACACTCTACCTACTGAGCCATGGAGGCCCCATACAAGTAAAAGAGGGAAGGGGGCATCATAAACGTCCCTTAGCTTAAAACCAAAAAGATTGACTGTGTAGGTTTGCAAATAAAATATTTATGGAAAATATTATTTATATTGAATATAAAACAAAAGTCCATAAGTGATATACTTTTAACTTATTTAAAAAAAAGAATGATAAAACATTTTAAAGTATCTTTTGCATTCAACTACATTTAATTTCTCTCTGTGCTTTTTTTTTACTGTCATTTGGTGACGTTGTATATAATCTTTCATGAAGGTGAGAAATAGTTAATTACTTTAAGTATTTCTTTTAAAGATTCAGCCACTCTAATGGCCTAAATTTTTCATTGAGTCAGACAAAAACAGAGACATGGAGTTGTGTTTATTAAAGGATAATCATTTTCACACACTGCACAGCAAGTCATATTGCCTTAAATTACCTCTAATGAGCAAATTTGTATGGTCACATTTAGCATACTTCTTATCTAATGGTCGAATCCTTAAGGCAAAAAGTGGCTGAATCTTTAGAAGAAATACGGTAAGAAATTGTTTAAAAAAAGTTTACAGTTAAAGCGTAAGCACCCCGAGGGAATATAAATATGATTAAACATAAAACAACAGGTAAATGGCAATCTGAATGGGTAAATGGCATGAACTCAAGCGTATAAAATCGTGAATAGCGAGAGCCGTTAAGTGTGACAAGTTAGAGATGAATGACCGCAAATATTTCACCCTATACCAGAATTTGAAGGTTAAAAGAAACATGTTCAAAGTTAACCCCCTTGAGGCTAAAGCTAATTTTCCTAACCATATTTATTATAGCCGGGTTTCCTTCCCCCAGTAACCATATCATATACTATGTAAATACGTGTAAGATGTCCATAATATGCCAGTGCCAAGAATTTGACATTTTGAGTTTGATATTGTCTGTGTTTTACACCGAACTTAGAATACAGTATCTATATCTCTTGATTACATAATGCATGCAAGTGAAAAGCCCACTCAGTAAATTCTTCAGGTATTAAATGGACCGAGTGGGACTCAAACCACAGCAGAGCCTGTCAAAGGAAGGCTAGTGTCGGGGTGAGACTATCGTTCCCCCAACTGGGCCACTGAGGCCCCAATGATTGGTGAGATAGACGAACCAGTTCAATATCAGAACTGAGAGAACCTGGTTTACAAGTTACTTTCCAGGTATTGTGATATCCGGTGACAGGTGGCGTTCTAAATCACACTTAGAAATTCTTCAGTTATCAAATGGACCGAGTGGGACTCAAACCAAAGCGGAGCCTGTCAATGGAAGGCTAGTGTCGGGGTGAGAATATCACTCCCCCAACTGGGCCCTGATGATTGGTGAGATAGACAAGCCTGGTTTACAAGTTACCTTCCAGATTTCATGATATCCCATGACAGGTGACGATTCTATTAAGAAATTTAGATGACTTTGCAATCCCAGTTGACCTATTTTGATCCAAAGTTCTAAGTGTCAACTTACTGGAACAAAAACCCTCAGCCAATTGAGCAATTACAGCAATGGAGACAGAAAATTTGTGGAATTCTTGCTGTTCCAAGACTTCTTATACCACAGCAAGACTTCTTATACTGAACCAAAAAGGGCCTACCATTGTCCTTTGTGCAGACTATAACTCTTGTCTGTCTTCAACCTAATGAAATATCATGGTTTTGGGTTTATTACAACAACATATGATGGGGTATAAAGGTCTAAATGATATACCCCACTTTTAAGATAATTAACAACTTTTATCCATGGTTATTTTAGCCAAGACGATTTTCCCTGTGCCCCTGTGTGTTTTAGTGTTAAAAGTATGTAAGTATATTTTAGACCAAATAAATGTCACATATTATAACATACTTTGCATCTAGCAAGAACAATTAATGAACTAACAATTAAATTAAGGTAAAGTAAGTTTCTGTGAACAATTTTATAAAAATACCAAAACAAGTGTTGAAAGCTTGTGTTGTTCACAAAAACTTTTTTTTAAATTATTTCTCATTGGAATAAAACATTTAAAGAAAGTTTAAAGTGGCATGAGCTGTCAAAATGTTGATATTTTGACGTTAAAACAGAATGTTGAAATTATTGGCTATTTTTCTCAAGACAAATAATTCAGAAGCGTTTTAGTGCTTCTAGTCTCGAAAATGTACGTTAACGTATTGTTTTGAACTAACTTTGGCTTAGAATGAATGAATGGTCGTCCTGGTTATTTAAATTTTGTTTACTTTTCGAACACGTTTTCGGTTCGTACAGGCCACATACTGTAAGGATTTTCCTCATTCCAACGCCAATCATTTAGTTTTCCGATGGCCTTCAAAGCCTCTTACTGTCGTGACGATCAGAAATTATGAAAAAAATATGAATTTTGGCAGCTCATGCCACTTTAATACAGTTCTTAAGTATGATTACCATTCCAAACTATAAACGTATAGGTGAACACAAGAGTTTTATATTTTTTAACACAATAACACACGGAAAATTTTCTTGTCTAAAATAACGATGTAGACAAGTTTCTTATTGTGTTAAAAAGAGGTATATCATTTAAACCTTTTTACCCCATAAATTGTTGTAATAAACTAAATCTATGATATTTCATTAGGTTGACGACTGACAGGAGCTTAGCCTTGGTCAGTAGAATTTCTGGATTCCTTTGGTAATACATTGACAATGGTTACACATCTTAACTATGGCAAGAATACAGGAGTATATAGGTAAAACATATACCTTATAATTTTACCTTATAGATTCTTCGATGGACGAGGCTCGTTTTTTTCGAGAGCGCAATAAGATTCTTTTTTTCTCCGAGCCTTTCCGGTGAAAAACTTTCGGCTTACAGCACTTACGAAACAGAGGCATATTGCCGGTGGTTTTAAACTTTATGAAAACTGACTGACGGTGACGGTGAATCCATATATGTAAGTTCAGGTACAGCAATAAAAACCAGCGTAAACTTTGTGAAAACTAACTGACGTTGACGGCAAATCCATCAATATAAGTTCAGGTACAGCAATAAAAACCAGCGTAAACTTTGTGAAAACTAACTGACGTAGAAAGTAAATCCATATATGTAAGTTCAGGTACAGCAATAAAAACCAGCATAAACCTTGTGAAAACTGACTGATGGTGACAGTAAGTTCAGGTAGAGCAATAAAAACCAGCGTAAACTTTGTGAAAACTGACTGACGTTGACGGTAAATCCATAATATATAAGTTCAGGTATGATAATAAAAACCAGCGTAAACTTTTGGTTTATCCATACACACATGTAAGTTCAGGTAGGATAATAAAAATGTGTCTATTTCAAATAACAGCCTGAAGAATGCTGTCATAAGAGAGGTGTAAATAAACGGAGAAAATAAACTAGTTGATGGATGTGGTTGAACGACTTTAACGAGTTATAAAAAAAAACACAGATTGCCTTGCATGAGTGGTTTACTGTCATATTATTAAACAGGTATTAAACGGTCCCTGCATCGGATTACAGTGTCACAGGTGAGCCTACGTGACAAGTTCTTCCAACAATTTTTGGGCTTAACATGATCAAATTTTAATATTCTATTTTTAAAAACAAAACAAAGCAAATATTTTCATCGGTATAGCATGTATGCAGAAACTTTTAAACTATAATGCATTTAGCCATACAAAATAGTATTTATGAACACTAAAACACACGGGCACAGGGAAAATCTTCTTGTCTAAAATAACCACGGAGACAAGTTTCTAATTGTGTCAAAAAGAGGCATATCATTTAGACCTCTATACCCCATCATAAATTGTTGTAACAAAGTAAACCCACAATATCTCATTAGGCCGACGACCGACAGGAGCCCGGCCTCAGTCAGCAGAATCCTCTGGAACACTTTGTATTGCATTGACAATGCTTACGCATCTTAAGCTACAGTAAGAATATCGTCAGACTGTATATTATAGGGTCATGGGAAAAGACAGTGAAAATTTGCCCCTCCCACCCCTTTCCCAGAAAAACCCAGGTAGAAGGCAGACAGGGGAGTTTAGTCCTGACCAGTATGCGGGAATACTGTATGCCGTTCATTGTAACCTTATCTACCCAGGAAAAAATCATGCATGATTTTTATTTAACTTTCTGATCACTTAAATAATTATTATTTTTAAACAATTTATAGAATAATTTTCCGGTATAGAATTTTATTTCACGGATTGCCGAGCAAGGTGGTAAGGAGATCTAGGCTGAACAATTTTTTTTTTCTGTTTGTTGTATTTTCTTTTTAAACTAATTGCTTTGAGTTAGGCCACTCAAGTTAAAATACATGTACTGGTACATGACTCAGGTCTGGTTGATACTCAGGTTTGGAAACATCACGCAAGTTTTGACACTGAATTTAGATACATCACTCATGTTTGGACACTCAAGTTTGGGAACATAGCTCAAGCTTGACACCCAGTTTGGGTACATAGCTCAACCTTGACATCAGGTTTGGGTACATAGCTCAACCTTGACATCAGGTTTGGGTACATAGCTCAAGCTTGTCATCCAGTTTGGGTACACAGCTCAAGCATCACATCCAGTTTGGGTACATAGCTCAAGCATGGCATCCAGTTTGGGTGCATAGCTCAAGCTTGTCATCCAGTTTGGGTACATAGCTCAAGCTTGACATTGACATCCAGTTTGGTTACATAGCTCAAGCTTGACATCCAGTTTGGGTATAAAGCTCAAGCTTGACATCCAGTTTGGGTATAAAGCTCAAACTTGACATCCAGTTTGGGTACATAGCTCAAGCTTGACATCCAGTTTGGGTACACAGCTCAAGCATCACATCCAGTTTGGGTACATAGCTCAAGCATGACATCCAGTTTGGGTGCATAGCTCAAGCTTGTCATCCAGTTTGGGTACATAGCTCAAGCTTGACATCCAGTTTGGGTATAAAGCTCAAACTTGACATCCAGTTTGGGTACATAGCTCAAGCTTGACATCCAGTTTGGGTACACAGCTCAAGCATCACATCCAGTTTGGGTACATAGCTCAAGCATGACATCCAGTTTGGGTGCATAGCTCAAGGATGACATCCAGTTTGGGTACATAGCTCAAGCTTGTCATCCAGTTTGGGTACATAGCTCAAGCTTGACATTGACATCCAGTTTGGGTAAATAGCTCAAGCTTGACATCCAGTTTGGGTACATAGCTCAAGCTTGACATTGACTTCCAGTTTGGGTACATAGCTCAAGCTTGACATTGACATCCAGTTTGGTTACATAGCTCAAGCTTGACATCCAGTTTGGGTACACAGCTCAAGCATCACATCCAGTTTGGGTACATAGCTCAAGCATGACATCCAGTTTGGGTGCATAGCTCAAGCTTGTCATCCAGTTTGGGTACATAGCTCAAGCTTGACATTGACATCCAGTTTGGTTACATAGCTCAAGCTTGACATCCAGTTTGGGTACACAGCTCAAGCATCACATCCAGTTTGGGTACATAGCTCAAGCATCACATCCAGTTTGGGTACATAGCTCAAGGATGACATCCAGTTTGGGTGCATAGCTCAAGCTTGACATCCAGTTTGGGTACATAGTTCAAGCTTGACATCCAGTTTGGGTACATAGCTCAAGCATGACATCCAGTTTGGGTACATAGCTCAATCTTGACATCCAGTTTGGGCACATAGCTCAAGCTTGACATTCAGTTTGGGCACATAGCTCAAGCTTGTCATCCAGTTTGGGTACATAGCTCAAGCTTGACATTGACATCCAGTTTGGGTACATAGCTCAAGCTTGACATTGACATCCAGTTTGGGTACATAGCTCAAGCTTGACATCCAGTTTGGGTACATAGCTCAAGCTTGACATTGACATCCAGTTTGGGTACATAGCTCAAGCTTGACATTGACATCCAGTTTGGTTACATAGCCCAAGCTTGACATCCAGTTTCGGTATATAGCTCAAGCTTGACATCCAGTTTGGGTACATAGCTCAAGCTGGACATCCAGTTTGGGTACATAGCTCAATCTTGACATCCAGTTTGGGTATATAGCTCAAGCTTGACATCCAGTTTGGGTACATAGCTCAAACTTGACATCCAGTTTCGGTACATAGCACAAGCTTGACATCCAGTTTGGGTACATAGCTCAAGCTTGACATCAAGTTTGGGTACATAACTTAAGCTTGATATTCAGTTTGGGTACATAGCTCAAGCTTGACATACAGTTTGGGTACATAGCTCAAGCTTGACATTGACTTCCAGTTTGGGTACATAGCTCAAGCTTGACATTGACATCCAGTTTGGGTACATAGCTCAAGCTTGACATTGACATCCAGTTTGGGTACATAGCTCAAGCTTGACATTGATATTCAGTTTGGGTATATAGCTCAAGCTTGACATCCAGTTTGGGCACATAGCTCAAGCTTGACATCCAGTTTGGGTACATAGCTCAAGCTTGACATTGACATCCAGTTTGGGTACATAGCTCAAGCTTGACATCCAGTTTGGGTACATAGCTCAAGCTTGACATACAGTTTGGGTACATAGCTCAAGCTTGACATACAGTTTGGGTACATAGCTCAAGCTTGACATACAGTTTGGGTACATAGCTCAAGCTTGACATTCAGTTTGGGTACATAGCTCAAGCTTGACATCCAGTTTGAGTACATAGCTCAAGCTTGACATCCAGTTTGGGTACATAGCCCAAGCTTGACATCCAGTTTCGGTACATAGCACAAGCTTGACATCCAGTTTGGGTACATAGCTCAAGCTTGACATCCAGTTTGGGTACATAGCCCAAGCTTGACATCCAGTTTGGGTAAATAGCTCAAGCTTGACATCCAGTTTGGGTACATAGCTCAAGCTGGACATCCAGTTTGGGTACATAGCTCAATCTTGACATCCAGTTTGGGTATATAGCTCAAGCTTGATATCCAGTTTGGGTACATAGCTCAAGGATGACATTCAGTTTGGGTACATAGCTCAAGCATGACATCCAGTTTGGGTACATAGCTCAAGCTTGACATCCAGTTTGGGTACATAGCTCAAGCATGACATCCAGTTTGGGTACATAGCTCAAGCATGACATCCAGTTTGGGTACATAGCTCAAGGATGACATTCAGTTTGGGTACATAGCTCAAGCATGACATCCAGTTTGGGTACATAGCTCAAGGATGACATTCAGTTTGGGTACATAGCTCAAGGATGACATTCAGTTTGGGTACATAGCTCAAGCATGACATCCAGTTTGGGTACATAGCTCAAGGATGACATTCAGTTTGGGTACATAGCTCAAGGATGACATCCAGTTTGGGTACATAGCTCAAGGATGACATCCAGTTTGGGTACATAGCGCAAGCTCGACATTCAGTTTGGGTACATAGCTAGAGTTTGACCTCCAGTTTGGGTACATGGCTCAAGCTTGACATCCAGTTTGGGTACATAGCTCAAGCTTAACATGTAGTGTGGGTACATAGCTCAAGTTTGACATCCAGTTTGGGTACATAGCTAGAGTTTGACCTCCAGTTTGGGTACATGGCTCAAGCTTAACATGTAGTGTGGGTACATAGCTCAAACTTGGCATCCAGTTTGGGTACATAGCTCAAGCTTGATATCCAGTTTGTGTACATAGCTCAAGGTTGACATCCATTTTGGGTACATAGCTCAAGCTTGACATCCATTTTGGGTATATAGCTCAAGCTTGACATCCAGTTTGGGTATATAGCTCAAGCTTGACATCCAGTTTGGGTATATAGCTCAAGCTTGACATCCAGTTTGGGTATAAAGCTCAAACTTGACATCCAGTTTGGTAACATAGCTCAAGCTTGACATCCAGTTTGGGTATATAGCTCAAGCTCGACATTCCGTTTAGATCTTTCGGCTCTCAAGCTTTGACCTTTAAATATGAATATTTTATATCTACAAAACTTTGAATACCGGTATTTCATTTTCAACAGTCCTATTTTAAAACTTTGTTCACAAAAATACTTTGCATTAAAGATTTTTTTTTTCAAATTTGAGTGTGAGCATGTATTTAGATTTGAACAGCAAAGTTTGAGATACACGGCACGTACACTCTTCAACTCACATGGGATTTTGTGAAAATCTTTGAGCAGATTAATCATTTTTAAAATCGGTCACGTGAATATTTAAAAAAATATACAAAGATGTTCTGAATGTACGGAACTTTATTGAGGTAATGGTGAATAGCAAAATAGCAAGTGCAAAAGTGACAAGGCCGACACTACAGTCAAGCTTTAGATTTTCCATCAGTTAATGCGAAATAAACAGTTAAGTCAGAGCCAACCAGTGGGAGTGACTATCCAAATCTTCCCGAAGTCAACATCCAGCGCATGGTAGCCAATCTGTTGTACAGTCACCTGGGACTAAGCGCATGGTTAATCGATTGATTGAGTCGAGGCGGAAACGAAGTCTTCAACTTACAGCTCAACGTTGACACTGTGACTGACCAGTGCTCTTAGTGCTGGCAGTGACAGACGGTGACAGAACTTCACTGAATTTAAGAATCATAAAAAATAGTATAAGCCTACGATCGAGTTTCCTTCCCAGTTAAGTGTTAAGAAAGAAATATACAGATAAAAATTACTTGTCAACATGCTCTGTGCTGTCCTTGAGGTTGTCTTCTCTCGCTTCGGACGATAGCAGGCCACTTTCCTGCCGACCGTTCTCGTCAGCTCCACTTTCGCTGGCCATTTTGTTTACATCTTTGGAAACTTTTGACAATCGCATTTTGCGCATGCGCGTCTAAGAGAGTTTCTCGGCCACGTGGCTGTAATCTGTCAAAGTTGGCACCAGTAACACAAATGATAAGTATCTCCATGGAAACGGGGTGTAAATGATTCCAGACCAACACTAACTCTTTGTCTGTTCGCTTACCTTGTAACCTTATATATACAGAATGAGATAGACTACCGTTACAGAAAAGATAGCCAGGTTAAAGACTTTCCAAGCATTTTTGGCAGATTAGCAATGAATAGCATGGACCCTCCGTATTTTATGCATTTAAGGAGTAATTAGGAAATTAGACTAAAAATTGGGGCCTATTTCACAAAGCGGCGTAGTGTGAGTTTTTACGTAGGCTAACTATGTCGTGGCAACCCATACTGTAGAGATATGTTGCTATGTAAGTTAGGCCTACACCAAAAAAACATTTACGCCGTTTTGCGAAACAGGCTTCAGATGTATAGCCTACAGTATTAACATAGCTTTTGTTTGTTCGTTTATTGTTAATTGGTTAATTGAGGTCTTCATTAGGCCTACAGATGATCCCATTTTCATTTTTTTTTTTTTTTTTTGGCCCGTAATCTGAAAGCAATTTGTTTTTTAAGAACTTGGATGTTGACAGTAGGAGCAGATCGGGGATCCTTATCAAAGAGACTGAATCATTGGATGTGATGTGCAGCGGCTACCAATGCATAGGCCTAATTCTCTTTCAGGGTACCGTACCATTTCTTTCCTTGCCACCAAACGCTACATACAAAAGTTGAATTCCCAAGGTGCAAAATGTCAACGACGACTTACCAACTGGAGACATTTATCGGAACTGGTCGATATAGCATTTCTAAAAAGATAGTTCTAGCTTGTTACCATTATTGTGTGACTTGATTTTTATCAAATTAGCACTATACCGGTATGGCAAGGCGTTTTACTGTTACATTCAAGAATTCTATATCATAAGTAGGCCTAGTATTAAAATATTTTATGAAACTTGTATCAGAAATTGATTTCATGATATGAGAATATTTTTAGTTATCATGAAACATTTTATGATTTATGATGAAATAATTCATCAACCCTACCCAAACATTTTTGATCGTCTCCGCGACGTACTCCAAACTTCTGTCTGTCTTTACTCCAGAGAAATACCATCGGCTTTGGTTTAGACCTATTATAACAACTTATGACATATCTTTTAAAAGAAAACCTGATGAATATTGTACCGTTTAATTAATTCCCGTTTCGGGCGTCACCCCAAAATCGGTAGAGGAATTTCTACCATATTTTCAAGAAGGTGTAGGCCTAATCCCAAATAACGAGAAAACTGACAATTGTACCGAATGCTAATTTTATAATATTATTATTTCTTATGTAAGGTAAATAGTTACTTGTTAGACTATATTTGTTATTTCTTGCCAATATATTTACATTATACATGTATGTAATTGTTATCGGTCCTGTAATTGGGTCCATTGGACCTGTTGGATTTGATGTAAATAAAACAAATAAAAACAAAAGAACCCCTTATATTATGTAATTGTTATCGGCCCTGTAATTGGGTCCTTTGGACCTGTTGGATTTGATGTAAATAAAACAAATAAAAACAAAAGAACCCCTTATATTATGTAATTGTTATCGGTCCTGTAATTGGGTCCATTGGACCTGTTGGATTTGATGTAAATAAAACAAATAAAAACAAAAGAACCCCTTATATTATGTAATTGTTATCGGCCCTGTAATTGGGTCCTTTGGACCTGTTGGATTTTATGTAAATTAATAAAACAAATAAAAACAAAAGAACCCCCTCCCCACCCCTCTTTTTAACACAATAAGAAACTTGTCTTCATGTTTATTTTAGACAAGAAGATTTCCCCTGTGCATGCCCGTGTGTTTTAGTGTTCATAATTATATATAACCCAAGGCTTTTGGGTTATATAGGCTTCGAGCCGTCAAGACCTACACGAAGATGTATAATCAGAAGTACACTAGTTTCATGTACTTCTGAATGTTCTGGTATAATATATAGGCCTATATACATACATGTAGGTCTGTATATCTAAAGGCCCGTTCACACTGTGCGATTTGTCGTATCGACTTGTAGGATGCGATTAAAATGGATGCTTTTGATTGGTTGTTAAATCTTATTCACCAATTAGAATCATTTATTTTCATCGCATCCTACAAGTCGATACGACAAATCGCACAGTGTGAAAATAGATATAAAAGTACAGGTATGAGTTCAATAGAAAATGTATTATAGAAATGTTGCGATGTTTAAGTTCCCAAGGGATACCTGTAACACGTTATAGTCTTATATGCTTGAGTTGAGCGATGGACGCTCAATCCGAACAGCCCTCCACCAATGGGTCGCGGGTTCGAATCCCACTCAGTCCAAAAAAAAAATTGGAAAATTTTCTGACTGGCTTTTCACCCGAACAACCAATGTTGGATGGTTGCCAGTTACCAACGGAAGGCCGTGGGTTTCCTCCGGGCATAAAGCCCGGTTTCCTCCCACAATAAAACTGGCAATGCCGCCATATAAGTGAAATAATCTTGAGCGCGGCGTAAAACACCAAACAATCAATCAATCAATCAATTATATGCTTGAGTTACAGAATCCTTGACGGCAGAAGATGCGTTCTTAGGGCCATGTATACTGGAAATAAACTCATCAGAGGGCATGCTCTCGGGTTTTAATTGTATTTTTTCGAATGCATCTCGTCAAAGTTATTATTGATAGGCTCATGGCCCTTCACACGTATGCTTCATCCATTAATTACAAATAACTTGGTCGTTTTCATTGAAATACACCAGGCTCTTTGAACGGGCGGAAACCTCAGACCTTCGGCGAGTGCCTGACAACTCTTCCACGTACGCCGATCGATTGAAAAATCCAACGATTTTTTTCTCAATTTGTTTTTGGTCTGCGTGGGATTCAAAACCACGCCGCATCGATGGCAGGGACTATCACTCTAACCGACTGAGCCCCCTGCATTAACAGGAAAGGACAATATAATGAACGTCGAGCGATTTTCAAAGCTCCGAATTTTCAAAAAAATTTGCAGGTCACACTTGTTTATACGTGACGGTGGAGTTGACATTTAAAGTGGCATGAGCTGCCAAAATTGGGACTATTTCACGACAGTAAGAGGCTTTGAAGGTCATCGAAAAAGTTAATGATTGGCGTTGGAATGAGGAAAATCCACACAGTATGTGGCCTGTACAAACTGAATTAGTGTTTGAAAAGTAAACAAAATTTAAATAACCGGGACGACCATTCATTCATTCTAAGCCTAA
This sequence comes from Lepidochitona cinerea, assembly GCA_963971465.1. Classification (NCBI taxonomy): domain Eukaryota; kingdom Metazoa; phylum Mollusca; class Polyplacophora; order Chitonida; family Tonicellidae; genus Lepidochitona; species Lepidochitona cinerea. Next base: position 3,596,409 of record OZ020565.1, read on the forward strand.
ATTAGTTCAAAACAATACTTTATCGTACATTCTCGAGACTAGAAGCATTCTAGCCGAGAAATCTTGGCTCTGCCGAATTTTTTTTTCCGTGTTCGTCATATGACGAACACGGAAAAAAAAATTCGGCAGAGCCAAGATTTCTCGGCTAGAAGCATTCAAAAGCTTCGGAATTACACGTCTTGAGAAAAATAGGCAATAATTTCAGTATTCTGTTTTAACGGCAAAATATCAACATTTTGGCAGCACATGCCACTTTAAGCCAGTGAGATTTATGAGCCGATAGAATTCTGGATTGTTCATGAAGATTAAATAGGCCTATGTCACCTTTCTATAGCCATGTAAATTTAGAATAAAATGTAATAATAAGATTGTTCCGAGATTCCTAGAGGTCTATCCAAAGCGTGTTATTTGCTTTGATAAGCGATAGTCTGCTTATTTTTATTTGTGATCTGTGAATTATGATACATTTCGAAACCATCGGGTCTGTACTGTTATTCCTGTCAGTGAACTTTGTTCCTCGGAATATACAGTTTTCTATTTCAGAACTTTTTGTAAGTAGTTTTGATATATAGTTTTTCTTTCCACTGCGGGTGCCTCAGAAGCTCTCTCTGCAGAGTGATAGTTCCTTAGTCGGACCTGGGATGAATATTCATATTCATCCCAGGTCGGACACAAGCCTTCCATCGATACGTCGTGGGTTTGAATCCCACTAAGACCCCAAAGAATTGAATATCATCTGGGTGGATTTGTCACTTCTTTCGACGTGTGGAAGAGTTGCCAGGTATACTCGTCGAAGGTCAGTGGTTTCCTCCGGGAAAAGAGCCTTTTTTCCAAGTTTTTGATTTTTGTACAAAAGAATATATCTTTGTTACTTATTTTGTAGTCCGGGTTTCGGGCTCAAAAATTACTATAATACGACTGTCAGTATAAACAAATAGGGCCTAGTAATTTTTTAAGTCTGTTGAAATGTTTTGTTAGAGATATACGTGAAAAACATAGTCAAAATGTTCCATACGAGGCATTTGAATTAGTAATTTACCAGCATTACCAAGACAACAAAGCTTTATCCGACAAAATTTAGTAAAATAGAATGGGTCATTGTGGCGGTAAGAGATTGACCCAACGCTAGCCCGGATTATCGGTCTTACGGCGACTGGTATTATATGGCTGCTAATTCTCGATTTCGGCATGACGTCACGATCCTGACAACAAGGCTCCCGAGGTGAAAACAATACCATAACGACGCCATTTTGACTGGCTGAGGGAAGACCACGTGATCCTAAGTACCCTAGCCGGCTGGTCAGGTACCCGGATGTCCGAAACCGAGAATGTGTCTTGTCGCCTTGACAAACACGGAGAGAAATAAAAAAATTCGGCCGAGCCCAGATTTCTCGGCTAACCCAACGTCAATGGGGAGAGAGTACATCCTGTATTCAACTCTAATGAGGTGGTAGTCCAACGCGCATATTAGACGGTTGATGGTTTCCGAGGCTTTTCAATTTGTGACATTTTGTTCAGCGTTTAATAACCTCACATTCAAGAAACTGATGGCCCAATATTTACTACAAGAATAAAAGAACTTTTGCTGTTAGTATTGGTCCAATAGTATATCTTTGATTGACGGAAGAAAATTCAAGTTTTTGAGCAATCAACTTTTTGACAACACTTTTTTAATTATTCAGTGAATAAATCATTCAATCATTCATAGTTATTTTTCCTTTTAGTGTTCAATACACTGTGCAAAGTTTGGACTTTTAAGGAGATGACATAACGCCAAGATGTTAATTATTCTATTCCTTTTTAAAATCATTTCATAAGCAGTGAGAAAGTGGCTGGGGCTTTATGCATTCCCAGTGGCAGACCATTTATACAAAATTGAGTTTTTTTGCCTAGGAGCTTTAAGTGGCATGAGCTGCCAAAATTCACACTTTTTCATGATTTCTGATCGTCACGACAGTAAGAGGCTTTGAAGGCCATCAAAAAACTAAATGATTGGCGTTGGAATGAGGATGATCCATACAGTATGTGACCTATACGAACCGAAAACGTGCTGGAAATGTAAAAAAAATATAAATAACTGGGACGACCATTCATTCATTCTAAGCCATGGTACATTTTCGAGACTTGAAGCACTAAAAAGCTTCTAGATTATATGTCTTGAGAAAAATAGCCAATAATTTAAACATTCTGTTTTACGTCAAAATATCAACATTTTGGCAGCTCATGCCACTTTAGTTTCATTTGTTTTAATTCATTGGTTCTAAACTGCTAATAGAAATAGTAGGAAATAATCTCTCAGTGCCAAATAAATTTAAAGACAAGACAAAATTCCTTTAAAATAGTTTAATTCCAGGCCAATGAGTCCACCACATGATAAAATAAATTACATACATGTATAACAAATTTGTGAATATGACGTCAAGAAACGAAAAGTTGGTGGAAAATTTAAGAGGTGGGGGGTTAAAAAAATAATTAAAAGCATGACAAATTAGGGCTAGGCTACCAAGGTTGAAACCTGGTTGGTTAATGAAAATCAATTAGTGAGTTATGCAAAGACAGTTAATCGCTAAGTTATTTCATAATAAAAATCTTGACATGATAATTCTATGAGAAAATCAGAGTAAAAGCAAGTCATTAAGACACAAACTATTGTAAACAGAAAGTATTTCATTTCAAGGAATTGACAATGTGCCATTTTGTGAAACTCACAAGGTAATTTATGATATAGCTTGCCAATTTGACAGTGCACGCATGATAACAGGGTAAATAATGATATATAAAATCTATAAAAGGTTTGGCTCTTTGTCAAAGGTCGTGTGACCTACATTTGAGATCTTTCTTCTCGTTGGCCTAAGACCGTGATAACGTGCTACTAGGTAAAAAGGTCAAGGTCGTAAAATATGAATTCGCAAGATTGATTGATGTTTAGCATCCCACTGGAGGTTATTTCGCTTTTAAAGGCTACAATGCCAGGTTTGTCAGGGGAGGAAACAGGAATCTGTGACCATCGACAAGTACCTTGCAACTCTTACACATAGGCAGATTGAGTTGGACTGAGTGGGATGCAAAGTTGTATTCCCTAAACGGTACAATTAGACTTATTACAGTAAAGGTCAAATTCCTGGATATGATAACTAAAATAAACAAAAATTGATAGAAAAAGGAAAAAAATTCATGAAAATAACACAAAAAAGATGTACTACTGGTGAGTTGTCTATTGTTGCTTTAACTGAGGTTGTATGTACAAAATTCAACAAGTGAAACATGGGAAAAGGGAAGGGGGGGGGGGGGGGGGGGGATTTTTTTACAAATAAAACAAACCTCTAACCATAATACAGAGACCATGTTGTTAAAAAGTTCTAAATTTAACTCTATATAGAATAAATAACAAAATCCTAACACAAACTGATTGCCAATTGGTTACCATGGTGGTGTTGGTGGTGATGGAGACTGGTTAGGTTACCATGGCAACACATATCAATGGACAAACAATTACAAAGTGACAAAAGTTAAAGCAAAATAAAGACAAATATATTCTCTTTCTAACTCCATCCTCACACACTGAAGCAAGCAATAGCATATACAACTAATAAAAACATCTTTCACACGCAACATAGACATTTACTCTGAATATTACAAGAAAATGGATAAACATCAAAAAGGTTTCCCGGCACGTATTTTCGAATATAACGAAGGCGTTACACATATTTTATCTTCACAGCCATAAAATGGACAAATTAATATTCATGATTTTAAAATAAAAAACCTACGTCGGTCCCAGAACCACCCACAATTTAACGGCAAAGAATTCGGAAGTATGGGGGCAAAAAAGGACTATAAAAAAAATTGCAAAGAAAAAGTTTATAATAAGCGCTTCTTTAAATTTGCATGAGTTATAATATTCTTGTTGCGTATTTTGACTTCTGGACTAGGCTATACAGTGAGTGATGAAAAAAAAAGACAGTAGTTGGTGGGGGGATGACGATAAAGAATAAGGTCATTCTTGAAGTCTATAATAAAAAAGTTAAGACTCCTTCAAGCTAATATATAAAATTAAGACATATTTTCTATATAAGCATTTGCACTTTACGACCATTATTATATTCATATATATTCAATCTACTAGCCTTAATATACAATATTTCAAACCTATAAACTGATTTCTAAAGTAATTTATTTACACCAACGCTACCCTTAAGATCGAGATAAAAATGATAAAAGTGGAAAAATCTTGCAACAGTGAAACATGAAAATGTCTGGAAAATTTTGTGCTTTTGTTCAATAAGTAGAGTTAAATATTTTTTTGCTTGAAAATTTTATTTGATCCAAAACTGTTAGACTGGAGTATATCTAAGAATATTCCAAACATGAGCTTATTAGTGAAATCCCCAAAAAAGAATGTCACGTCAAATTTCAAACTGGTCTAAGGCAGGTAAAGTCTTGGCAAGTGAGAATTAAAGAATTTTCATAGCAAACTTTGAAACACATGTTTGTTTGTGATATTTCTATTTGATCAAATTTTGATCTTGAGCATTCGCCAATGCGATTTCATTTTGATCAAAATAATATGTTGCCATGGCTATTGTGTCCCTTTGTCGCCAGGGTGATGAAAAGAAATAAGCAGTCATGATTGGTCAGCACAAAAGTGCAAAGGTCACAGAACTAAAAATGGGATTAGGTGGTTTAAACTTGTTCAAAGAAATCTTATTCAGTCATTGTTCTGATATGGAAGTTGATTCTTCATGATTTTTTTTTTGTCCTTATAGGATTATTCTTTTTAAAAAATTTAAATAAAATATTTCAAGTACATAAACAATGATAGGGTTTAAAAACTGCAGAATAAATCAAAACGGTTTGCGGTTATTTTTTTTTAAATTTATTTTTATCATTTTCAGGAATGAAACTAGCTTTCAACTAAGACATGGAAAAAATATATAGAAAGTTGAAATTGTTTCATCAACAAAATGCTTCGAGATCCAAAGTGAGTAAAAATATTAAAGCAAAGGAATTAGGATAGCTGCACCTGAAGGTAATATAATGTAATTTTGTTTGAAAGAAAAAAAAAGCAAAATCTGAGATATACACAAAAAAAATTACGTAACTATCGATTTCATAAAGGACATTGTTGAGAATGTGGTAAGATGGTTTCAACTTCGGGTTAAACGGTGTAAGACATGTGATATGATATCTATCAACTGATTGGTCAAAATGTCAATGGTTTCTCTGGGGAAGTAATAGGTATAGTAAACAATGGTATAAATAACAGCAATAACGCTTTGGGTGATTTGCTAAGTGGTTCCGTCTAGGGGCTGGATTACCTCCCTTGGGGACTTGAAAAGAAGATTTTTTTCTCAGTAAAGAACACAAAGTTGACTGCTCCCTCTTGAGCCAGAGTACGTCCCTCTGTACCTAAATGATTTTTTTCTAAGCGAAGTACATAACTTTGACTGTGTCGGGATGAACGGTGACGGCACGCGCCATGGCAGTCGGAGTCCTGTCCTCACTGTTCCCAGATTGGTGGCTGCCCTCACCACTGCAATAAAAAAGACAGGTTTTGAAGATTTGATTCATAAGGGTAAACATTGTGAAAAAAAAAATATATGCTGGATTTGCATTAAAAAAGTAGAAGAAAAAATTAAGTTTATTTTAAATGGCGAGTAACAGCCACCTCATCCACATGGGGCCATCAAGTGAAAATCCACACAGAAATGTTCGTTGCATTGAAGCTGCACTCAAGATTATTCCACTTGTATGGTGGCATTGGCAAGTTTAGTGGGGTAATGAAGCTTTGATCAGAGAAAAACCCTGACTTTGAGCGAGTACCCGCCAATCTTCCACATATGAGGATTGAGTATAAAACCATGTCAGAAATTTTTCCAAGTTTTTCTACTTGCCAAAGGTTGGGGGTCTTCTTTGAGTAATGAGCCTGGTTTCCTTTTCCCTCAATAAACGTGGCCACGCCTTCATATAAGTGAAATAATCTTGGGTGCAGAGTAAAACATCAATCAACCAACCAAGTTTTTCTCCTGGGATTTCATCTATTACACCTCGATTGAAGGCTTGTGTTGGCCTGGGAGAGTACACCTCTACCAAGTGAGCTTACACCCACCCCTATCGACTGATAACATTGTTGGATACCTAAGAACCCCTCATTAGCTTGATTGATGCTATTAAAAATGAGGTTGCCAGGAATGTAACCCGCAACCCATCGATGCAAGGCCTGTGTCGGACTGAGAGACTATCACTGCTGACTGAGCCCCCTGATGAAAAAGCCCTTACCTGTCGTGTTCTTTTTCCACCAGATGATAACGAGCTCGGAAGGCGACCAGGTGAGCATAGTAAGCTGGGGCAGGTATGGAAACGCTGCGAGTGCACCTGACGTATGTATGACACAATTGGTATGTTAATGTCTGAAGCTCGTCTGCGGTGAAGCGGTTGTCATCCCATAAGACGTGGTAGTGTGACGGTCGACTTGTGCCCTGGAATACAAAATATACTTTGTAAATTATATGTAAAAAATAACATGGAATTCTTATTTTCAAAATATTTAAAATGCAACGAGCTGCAAAATCTGCAATTTTTGGGGGCGAAAACAAATTTTGCATCCGCGATTTTTCTCAAATACAATTCATAGTTTTTTTTAGTGCTCCTGGTCTCGACAATGTACGCTATGTAGTGTTTTTAACTATCTAAGGCCTGGAATGAAAGAACGCTAGTCCAGGTTAATTAAATTGTGTTTAGGTACATTATTTCAGTTTGAGTTGACCTCAAACCCGAAGTTGCAGGTGCTTCAGAGAAGGTTATTTATTAATTCAAAAATGTTGTAAAGTATTTCTTTCTAAATGTTCTATAGAATTCATTTCAAAAATGTTCTATAGAATTCATTTCAAAAATGTTCTATAGAATTTATTTAAAAAATGTTGTATAGAATTTATTTAAAAAATGTTGTATAGAATTTATTAAAAAAAATGTTGTCAAGTATTTATTTTCAAAATGTTGTATACTATTTATTTCAGAATTAAATTGATTGTTTGATGTTTTACGCCGTGCTCAAGATCATTTCACTTATATGGCGGCGCTGAAAGTTTTATTGTGGGAGGAAACCAGGCTCTATGCCCAGAGGAAACCCATGACCTTTCGTTGGTAACCATCCCACATAGGTCGTTTTCGGAATTAAAAGACAAACTATATACTCACTTGTATACCGGCATGACTACAGAGATAGAAATCGAACTCCGTCGGGTGAGTAATCCCGACATCTACTGTCGTTCCCGGGGGTATATTACCGCTGCGGCCAATCTAAAACAAACCACAAGTTTTATTAGTGATATTTTACGTCACTATTTAACTGAAATAGTTGCAAGAGTTCCTGGAGAACCAAGCTCTTTGCCTGGAGAAAAAAAAGCGGGTGGATAAAAAACAGGCCTTTGTCAGGTGCCCAAATAATGATTGATTGATTGGTGTTTTACCAGTTTTATTGTGGGAGGAAACCGGGCTCTATGCCCGGAGGAAACCGACGACCTTCCGTTGGTAACTGGCAACCATCCCACATAGGTCGTTCGAGTGAAAACCCAGTCAGAAAATTTTCCAATTTTTTAGACTGAGTGGGAATCGAACCCGCAAAACATTGGTGGAAGGCTGTTTGGATTGAGCGTCCAACGCTCTACCTACTGAGCCACGGAGGCCCCCCAAATAATGATAACCCGACAACATTTGTGTATTACATAAATCTGGTCAGTGAAACATTAAGATTTCGCCGGGTGCCCGACACCCAGTCAACGTAGGGCAATGGAGTGAAAAGCCAGTTATCCTGGATTTTAATTACAGATCCTATTTCGTTATTTTTGGGATAAGGCTCTCTTGAAAAATGGTAAAAAATCTTTGATCACAAGCAGTAAATTCCGGCTGTCTTATCCATTCGGTAAATCGGCAAAACGTCAACCAAATGACATTAACTAACTAACGTCGTACAGATCCTACGTACGACGTTACAGATCCTACTCGACCTGTATGAAAAGAGGCTTTTGCCTATTGCAGTTATCGAGTTTGAAAAAAAAGATAATCTATCTATCTTCAACATTTTTTTGATTTTTGTACCTGATCTTTCCTATCGGCGCAGAAGAGGCGAGTGTGATGGCGTTTCTGGACGACGATAAAGGTGATACCTGGTTGATATCCCACCTCTAGTTTCATACAGGCTTCTCGAACGGCTCGAAGTTCATGAGTTAGTACCTGGGGAGAAACAAAACAGTAGTTATTACATAATCCAATATGGCTGCCATATTACGCAACATATGAGGTCATAAATAACTTGCATCACACCTAATGTCCATAAGGTACACAACCTGAAAGAATTGTCCAGACTGTATAACAAGAGTTTTAGTAAACTCAACATACGCCTGCCGTGGCAAAGTCAAACCGCTACAATTAACAACTTTACATTTAATATAACATTAGTTTTAATTTCATTAATTGAAATTTCTTGTTCACATTAGAAGTTTTTCTTTTCTGAATTTGATGAAGCTGCAACTATATACCAGTACGTTTATAATACACATATGTTATCTGTTCAGGTAAATTCAATCACATTTTAATTGCAAAAACTGAAATATTGTAGCTGTTTTGACATTGCTATTATGTTCCATAATTGGGAAGGACCAATCAATGCAATAGCTTAAAATTCTGTTAACAGTTTTGACTGGGACACTGTTCTATTGGACTTGGCTGTAATAGTTTTAGTACAAAGCAAACAAACTTCAGGCTGACCACTGATACAATGGTGTGTAAATACACAAACCATGTGTGTCAACTTCCGGGATGTTCCCTTATCTCTATTTAAACAGCCACTCTGATAAATACCAGATGGGTAATAAAGCTTTTTTTTTTGTTATTATAGTGCACATTAAACTATCCAAGAAAACAGTCTCAGAATGTATAAATTGGCTTCCAGTATTACCCTGGACCAATTGTACTCAAAAAAGCATTGATATATATATATATCAAACAGCAGGTACACAGTTCCGATAAAAAACAACTCTTGAAAACACAAAAAAAATATGTGGACCCAAATCACATTTGGTATGCGACACATCATCTACCTATAAGCTAGATATACTCTAAAAGAATTGGAGAGATTATATCAAAACGAAAGAAGTTCTGGAGCCGAAAGGGAATATTACATAATCCAATATGGCCGCGATATTATGCAACAGGTGATATCAGAATTGGTATGTGAAACACCATCTGCCCATAAGGTATATACTCTGAAAGAGTCGTCAAGATCGGATCAAAATCTTCAAGTTATGGAGCGGAAGGGAACAAAGATATAGACTAAGACAGAGTATTACATAATCCAATGTAGAAGCCATATTATGCAACCAACAATGTCCTAAATGGTTCACGACACACCTTCTACCCCTAAACTATGTGTTGTAAAAAAATTGTAAAAATCGGATCAAAACTCTTCAAGTTATGGAGCGGAAGGGAACGAAGATATAAACTAAGACAGAATACTACATAACCCAATGTAGAAGCCACATTATGCAGTTGACGATGTCATAAATGCACGGTTCGCATAGGAAAGTTGAAATGAAATTCAAGGACTTTTCCAGGACTTTTACGCGTCAAAGTGGACATACGGCCGTACCTTCTTCAGATCGGCTCTTTTGATTTACCATACCACCTTCTATTTCATTCGCCCGGCTGTTTTGTCCTCTATCAAAAGCTCATTACAACTTAGAAAAGTACTATAAACAATTCAAATGTTAGATGTCATTGGCTAAATAAAGTATTTTTGTACAATGCATCACTATTGTCTACGAAGCTAGTTCAAACAATTCAAATGTTAGATGTCATTGACTAAATAAAGTATTTTTGTACAATGCACCACTATTGTCTACGACGCTAGTTCAAACCATTCAAATGTTAGATGTCATTGACTAAATAAAGTATTTTTGTACAATGCATAACTATTGTCTACGACGCTAGTTCAAACCAACTCCATTTCTATGGAATTTTCCATTTATCTTATGGAGGGTTTGGTTGCTAAATGAAGCCCACAGCTTGTTACTTGTAATTTCTGAAACTAGCCGCCAAAAAAGAGCACCTCTTTCACTTTGGGTTCCATCGTCTGTTTGCCATCATTCTGCATGAAATAATTTTCCCAACGATATAAGCCCAATAATGAAAATAATTTAAGCATGCCAAGATGTGATAATCCAATGAAATCCCTCCACATATATTATGATAATTGTTTACCCTTGACACTTGCTTATTTGGGTAGTATTTCCAAGACATGACCTACTTTTCCAATGAAAAAGGGGCTTAGATAGGGGATCTTCAAACTGGTTGATATTATGGGCCTGGCAACTACCCACAAGTGAAGTTATAGCCGAGAAATCTGGGCTCTGCCGAATTTTTTTTCTCTCCGTGTTTGTCATAAGGCGCTTAAGCGACAAGACACATTAGCAGCCATATAATTCCAGTTGCCGTAAAGCCTAGCGCAGACGAGAGGCGCCGGCTGAGCTACAAGGCACGCCTGGCCAAGGGAGCAGCTAGAAATTTCAGCCCAGACGATGAGCTCTCGGCTGAGGCCAGTTCCTTGTCACCCAAGTTCACTGACCTGCACAAGTGTCACTACCCGTGTTACGTAATATTCTAAGTGGTCACATGATTGAATAAGTACGCGCCATTGGACTATCCCTCCTCTCAGCTCAGCCGGCAGCTTATGTTGTGCGCACACGATGAGATTCTAGCCACGAGAGGCAGAAAATATCAAACATGCCAGATACTTTCCTCACCGCCTCGAGAGGCGAAAATCTTAGCAAAAAATACGCGCACACGGGGGAAACAGCTTAGCTCTCAGCCACGCGTAGCCGGCAGCTCAGCCGGCGCCTCTCGTGTGCGCTAGGCTTAAGACCGATAATCCGTGCTAGTCAAGTTATAGCTCCTAATTGACGAACAATTCACAAGTAGAATATTTTCCAAATGGTATTGAAAACCCTGCTCACATGACCTTGATCCTATTTATTGAGGAACAATTACTAGACTAAATTTGAGCACCGAAAAAAGGGTGTTTTTCAATGACAGTCGCGGAAACTACGCTGTACCTCTTAGTGTTAACTTGAAACACGCTGGAAGTGAAAGAAAAGTATTGTGTTTCGTAAACGGCAAACAAATTGTTCAACGTGCATATACATGTATGTCAGACAGGAAAGAACCATTATGCCTGGATTTACCACCAAGAGTCTGATACCGTCGGGTCAGTTTCACGCGTCAAAATTAAGACACGATTGACATCCTTTGCATTTGCAACCCTAGAACGTTTTTTTTTTTAACGAATGGATTAAAATGTTAATAGTGGATAATCTTTGTTAATTTTAAGATAAAATATTCTTTCCAATTATATTTAATCATGTCTAAATTTTGTTTCTTACGTAGGCCTAGTTTAAAATCTTGCTGGAAATAAAATTGGAAAATCTTTCCCCTACTAGTCCAACAGCGCAACCGGACAATATGTGGTTTAGTAATGATGATTTTTTTTCGAGAAACCCGTTATAACAGGGAAAATCCTGCACTTAATTCGTTATTATTAAACTTTGATTCAGATTTACGTAGGCTATATGATTACCGTAAGGGTTAAGTACATAGTCCGCTTAGCGGCGCTGCGAATCCACCGTAGACCTTTTTACTGAGAAAAACGCTGTGATTTACCGTGTATAAGTGAGCAGTCCAAAACACGCGCTCGACCCAACACATGTACTCAAATCCAACCAATTGAGGTCACACGTGGCAAGTCGAGGCTAGTTAGAGCTGAACAACAAGATTTGCCTCCCTTACCATAAGACAAGCTGTTTGAAGTAGAGAACGGTGAACCGATTGGCGTGCATGTGATAGAGTACACGAGGCCGCAAATTTTCCGTATCAATAATTATTTCCGCCGGACTAAACAGTTGTTGTATAAAACACAACATTACACAAATGTCAAAATTCAAGGACTTTCAAGCACTTTTACAAAAAATGTATATTTTCCAGGACTTTCAAGACCTTGAATTTATTAAATGAAATTCAAGCACTTTCCAGGTTTTCAAGGACCTGCTCCGAACCCTGTAAATGGTTCATGACACACCTTCTACCCACAAGGTATATGTTGTAAAAGAATTGTAAAGATTAGATCAAAACTCTTCAAGTTATGGAGCGGAAGGGAATCCGGGACGGACGGCCGGCCGGCGCTGGTGATACCATAATACGACCAACTTTTTTTTTAAGTCTGGCGTATAAAAATTAACACATTTCTATATTGGTTGTTTGGGGCTCAGTCACGGAAGAGCCAAGAATTTCTTAAAAGCAGAAATTTTTATTTAATTTCGGATTAGGATTTTGGAATTTTTTCTCTAATTATAATAAAATCGAAAATCAACTTACATTAACTTGTTGAAACTGGCCTTCGCTAACGCCATCCCGGTAGAATATAATTCTGGTGGGCTTAAAGCGTGTTGATTTGTAGAACTGTATGAGAAGTTCTCGCACCATGTTAGACAATTCAGCAATAATCTCTTGACGATGTTGTTGAACTCGCACGGTTGCCGAGTAACGGCTTGGATGGGCATCCATACTGCCAACAACCTAGAAAAAAAAAACCCAAAATGGTTAAAATATTGCAAAATGTAGTCACCACAAATTGAGAATTTAAGCGACTTACCACAGCACTGTAAGTCATAATCCAGAGGGGAATTTACTTATCATTCGGGATTCGTTAAAAAAAAAAAACAAAAAAAAAACAAAAAAAAAAAAACTAATGAAAGTAGATCGAGGGGTTTAAAAAAAGAAAAGCTATTATTTGACAATGTTTATTTGAGCGCTCAACTCAGCGCTCCGTGAAAACCGACTTTGCTATGGTAGTGATCACCCATTAGACATAACGCAATTAAGTAAACAGGACCTCGTTGTGTTAGCTAGCAACCAATCAACATGCAACCTGCAGTCCTTAGATTGATTCATGCTTTATTTGGGGAGTAAACGGGTGCTTAGACATAAAGATTGATTGATTGATACTTTTGAGCCGCACTCAAGATTATTTCACTTATATGGCGGCGTTTAGTGGGGGAAGAAACCGGGCTCATTGCCCGGAGAAAACCCCCAACCTTCGGCGAGTACCTGGCAACTCTTCCACATAAGGCGATCAAGTAAAAATCCACTCAGAAATATGGCAATATTTTTTTTAATTTGGTCTGAGTGGGATTCAAACCAGAACCAAATTCATTGTACATAATTATTTTGATGGTAAATGCTTGAATGCTTAGAGGGCCTCTGGGAAGAACAGTCAGCTGACTGACAGAGTCATACAAATTGTACTACCCTTCAGAAAATAAAGATCATATATAAATTTAAGCTAAAGTCTCTACTTACTGCAGCGATGGAAGGCTTGGCTTTATCTCCCGCTGGTGGGTGTGTTACGTCAGCACCAAGGAAAATCACAGGCTCTCGGAAAACTGCCGGTCTGCAAGGAAACAAGGTTTTTACCAATAAACTATATACATGGAATGGTCACGTCACATTGGTAACGTTGCATCCAGCATGCTAAAATCGCCGTCATAACTACATTGTGTATGGGATGTTGTCGAAACGCAAATAATGTTTTACTACAAATTTATGACAACATGAAAGAACTGTCAAAATTGATGTCCCTAGAGCGTTTTCTCGTCATGTTATGACACCGAGTGAAAAATCCACTTCCGCATGTGGAAGGTCTGTGTGAGACTGTGAGATGATCACTCTAAACCACTGGACCAAGACGCTGCGCGGATATCGCAAAATCTTTAGGGAAACTCCCAGTCCCTATTCTGAGGCCAGTTGCACAAAGGTGTATTAAGCTTAAGTCCGGCTTGAACATGCCACGTCATAAAGGGATTTGATTGTGACGTTACCAAAATACACTTTTGTGCAACCGGTCAGGGTTCGAAATAACGGGTGCATACATGCACCGGTGCATGTAGATTTTTGATGGTGCATGTAAAATTCAGTAAATAATAATAAGTCAGACTTAAGCTTAATACACCTTTGTGCAACCGGTCCCTGCACTGTCAAGTATACGGGAGCAGTCAAGCATGAAGCTACAAGGGCTTGTAACAAAGTCGTCGCTACAAAATCAGCCACCCTCAAATATCCCAGAATTTTTTGGGCGGTGTCTTTAAGATTCAAGCATTTTTAATAAAAAAAAATTCTTACCGTATACTAGGAAGTAGAATGTTGTTTATTCCACCCAGTTTAACGTTGATCTTCAGACAAAGATTTGATAATGTCTGCGGCGATGTTTTGTTGACGTTCTTCGCCTGAACACACTGAGTGGCAAGTCCGAAACAAATATCCCCGACCCTCTTCACCTCAGCTGAAACAAACCAATATGAAATAATGGATTATTGATTGGAGTTTAGATTGAGGGACAGTCTCTATTTTCAAACTCTCTAACAACAATAGGCAAAACCCCATTGTGCGGCACATTTTGGTGAGAATCAAAATCTGTCGCTATCTTAACAGTAACGGAAAAGGGTTTGAACTATTGGCAAAAATATTTACCGCAAAAATCCATATGTTCAGCAGGGTTAATGCTTATTATGCTTTCACTGCAGCTAATTTTGTCGAACAACTGAGTGAGTGGGATTCGAAACGGCAGACAAAACCATTAATTCATTGAGGCTTTAAGGTGATTATTACGACAAAGTACCGTTAATTTATTTACCATAGACAGGTGTTTTTCCAGGTAAAACGACCACAAAGTACCTTACGTACAATTTAAAATGACCTACGGTATTTCTTCTAAAGATTCAGCCACATTTTTCCTTAAGGATTCGACCATTAGAAAAGAAATATGCTAAATGAGGCCAGACAAATTAGCCCATTAGAGAGTATTTAAGGCAATATGACCCACCGTGCAGTGTGTGAACATGGTTATCCTGAAACACAACTCTACGTCTCAATTTTAGTCTGACTGAATGGAAAATTTAGGCCATTAGAATGGCTGAATATTTAGAAGAAATACGGTAATTGATTTACCATAGACAGGTGTTTTTCCAGGTAAGACGACCACAAAGTACCTTACATAAATTTAAAATGACCTAATTTATTTACCGTAGACAGGTGTTTTTCCAGGTAAGACGACCACAAAGTACCTTACATAAATTTAAAATGACCTAATTTATTTACCGTAGACAGGTGTTTTTCCAGGTAAGACGACCACAATAAGCTGAAGCCCCATGTACGTGTTCTTCAGATATCGGAACATAGGTTCAACCTGATCAGGGCCTGTGGCGTATTTACAAAAACATGGCTGACTTAGAATCGGCATCCCAGCGTCATTTGAGATCCGTTGCAACTGCTGGGTGAAATTCCTGTGAATTCAAATAAGACAACAGTAGGTTGATAGACTGATGTTTTATGCCACATTTTGATGTTTAAACAGAATGTTGAAATTATCGGCCATTTTTCTTAAGATGTACAATTCAGAAGGGGTTTAATGGCAGAAAATGTGTTTCAGAAAGGGATTTAATGGCAGAAAATGTGTTTCAGAAAGGGATTTAATGGCAGAAAATGTGTTTCAGAAAGGGATTTAATGGCAGAAAATGTGTTTCAGAAGGGGTTTAATGGCAGAAAATGTGTTTCAGAAGGGGTTTAATGGCAGAAAATGTGTTTCAGAAAGGGGTTTAATGGCAGAAAATGTGTTTCAGAAAGGGGTTTAATGGCAGAAAATGTGTTTCAGAAAGGGGTTTAATGGCAGAAAATGTGTTTCAGAAAGGGGTTTAATGGCAGAAAATGTGTTTCAGAAAGGGGTTTAATGGCAGAAAATGTGTTTCAGAAGGGGTTTAATGGCAGAAAATGTGTTTCAGAAAGGGGTTTAATGGCAGAAAATGTGTTTCAGAAAGGGGTTTAATGGCAGAAAATGTGTTTCAGAAAGGGGTTTAATGGCAGAAAATGTGTTTCAGAAAGGGGTTTAATGGCAGAAAATGTGTTTCAGAAGGGGTTTAATGGCAGAAAATGTGTTCCTAGCTTAGGTGTAGAATGAATGAATCGGTTATTTGAATTTTGTTGACTTTTTTGACACTTATTTGGTTTGTGCAGGTTCCACATTGTATGGATTTTCCCCATTCCAACCGTAGGCATTAGTTTTTCAATGACCTTCAAAGGCTTTCAGAATTTCTAAAAAAAGTGTGAATTTCAGCAGCTCATTCAAATTAAAATAATCTGAAAACATGGAGTCCAAATTAATTGATTTTGTTTAGATTATTTCACTTACACAGCGGTAGTGCAAGTTTTATTGTGAGAGGAAACCGGGCTCTTTGCCCGGAGGAAACCCGCGAGCTTTCGGTGGTAACTGGCAATCATCCCACATAGGTTGTTAGAGTGAAAACCCAGTCAGAAAATGTTCCTATTTTTGGGGGGGGCTGAGTGGGATTTGAACCCAGGACCCATTGGTGGAAGGCTGACTCGGATTGAGCGTCCAACTCTCTAGCTACTGAGCCACGGAGGCCCCCAAATTAATTAAATTTCTTTACTGTCCATACACTAGTGTAGGATAGGATGTGCGGGTAGTTGGCAACATCTAGACAATTAACATAAAGACATAGTTTTCTGGATAACTACTTCTTAGGTTTATTTCTCACAACGTTCGCTAGAATTCCCTCTAGCTTCACCAGGTGTGTATTTGAATCTATGAACTTGGATCAACTTATATACAAATATTAACATGAAAATTTCTATGGGTAATGTTCAGGCTGTGGCCTGTAGTTGTCCAGAAAACTATGTATTTATGTTACTTATTCCCTACTTCTAAATGTCTTTCAAAAGTTATATCGAGACAATTACCGCCGAGCCTGATGACGTCACACAGATTTACGCAAAGCTTTCTAGGTAAAATGTACCTCAGTTCACCATTTTGTTAACCGGTACCTATAAAGTTATAGTAAGACATCGCTTCCTTTTAAAACATTGATGACATAACGTATTTAAAAGTTGATACTGGTAGAGTTATGGAAACAACATGTTGTGTACCGAACTGCACGTCTTCAAGTCAGAAGCACGACAGATAATCGCCGTCAAAAGATCTGGCGCCTTTTACAATCTCTTCTCGATAGTATTATTCCTTCCGCCATTTTGTAAAATTATGTAAATAACCCTCAATCTCCCAAAATGCTGTGCGCTTAATTTCCAAGTGACGTCATCAAGCAATCGGTCAATTGACCACCTTACCTGAGAGCGTCCTCTCGGACGGTCCTCTGAGGAGCGAAACAAGCGATGGCCCAAACTCGAATCTCGATGCCGCTGTAAAATTGTTTCCCCCTCATATCCCATACTCCCTGGTTCGGCACCGCTTGGGCTTTTGTCTGGTTCGATGGTGACAGGGACAATAATTAAAAAACGGCAGGAATAAAAGCTCCTTACAATCACAAAACATTCATAAATAACAAATTATCTAAATTTAAAACGGCAGGAATAAAAGCTCCTTACAATCACAAAACATTCATAAATAACAAATTATCTAAATTTAAATATTCAAACTTTAATTGATTGATTGGTGTTTTACGCCGCGCTCAAGATTATTTCACTTATATGACGGCGTTGCCAGTTTTATTGTTGGAGGAAACCCACGACCTTCCGTTGGTAACTGGCAACCATCCCACACCAAACTTTAATAAAATTATAGTAAAAACGTAAAGCAATAATAAAGTTATTCTTTCAAATGTTTACTTGTAGCGTTATTCTTAAAAAAAAATGTAAATTTAATTCTTTTTTAAAAAATCATGCAAAATAATTAATGTCATGCATTATTTTTATTTTATATAGATAAATTAGAGACATATTTTAAAATAGGGCAAACACAACTATAATATTAGATTAGGAGTAATAAAATATATTTTTCATTTCAATAACATGAAAAAGCATGGAAATTTTGCAACAAAATCATAGAATTTAGTTTAAAATTTAATTACCACAAAATTTCGAAAAGTATATTGTTAAATAAGCACACTGTGAGAAGTTCAGTGTTTTGTCCAAAAAGCATCTTGAAAATTAAGCAAAAGAAGCGGAAAGTTTTTTTTTTCTCGCAATTTTACAAAAATTTTAAATACAAAGCAACTACGAAAGGATTCCATCACCAAGAGCATAAGCCGAATATAAGATAGAAGAAAAAAATATTGAGCAGGATTAAAATTTGAAGATTAATATTTAAAAAAATAATTATATGCAAAATGAAGTCAAAATTCAAGGTGCCTTTGTGTACAGGCATTCCAAAATGGCAGCGTTGAAAATACTAAGGGCACAAAAAGCATGTAACGGGTAATTTGATTGGCCGAGGACAATGTTCAAATAAGCTGTATGCAAGAGCATTTTTGAATGGACAATTAGGACTTGTAGCTTTTGTCTATTTAAAAAAAAACTAGTAAAAAAAATACGAAAAAAAAAAAAAAAAAAAGACAAACATTGAAAAACACTGTCTACATGGCTGGTATCCAAGGACAAAATGGCTGATGCAGCGTTACCATGGATACCTTGGTCTCGTCTTACCCTGCCTCCATATTGAATTTTTGGTGCATTCAGAACTCGGCCTTCTACTTCCGTCATCTGACTACTAATACTGATGCCAAACGTTTGCAGGAAAGGGTCGCCATTGAAATTTGCTTTCCGAACCTAAGATCAAAAATGGGCGGGAACAAAAAAAAAATCAAAAATTCAAAATGGCTGCCAATGAGGGTTAAAAAAGGGGTCGGGGGACCACTTTGTTGCCCTGGGTGATGGGATTTAGCACGCTTGTCTCCACAAACAAGAGTCATGTGCTAAAACAAAATGTTGCTTGGGTTAAAAAAAAAAATCGTTAATGAATAAATAAATGAATAAATACATGGATTAGTGACCAAATGAAATTAAGTCAAATGTAATCGTTGCCTACCCGCCCACCATACTGCAGCTTGGGTGCCGTCAGTACTCGGCCGCGAACTTCAGTCATCTTGTTTGAGACATTGATCCCAAATGTTTGAAGATACGGATCATTGTTGAAGTCAGCTTTGGTGACCTAGCACAGTGAAGTTTGTAACATCAGCTATGATTGGTTAATAGACTGACCAATGAGCACGCTCCTTTCTTTCACTTACAAGCAAACTGACATTCATTTATCAATTCAATACAGTTAAGCCTTTCAACTTTGGCAATACTGACACAGTTAAAAAAAAATATAGTAGGGACAGATTCAAACTCGACAATGGTCAAAAGGTAGGGATAAATAATAATTTTGGGTGATATCAAGCCAGGAACTTTGGTCTTGGTTTTAGCTGTGTAAACCTCAACTAAAATAGGAAATAGGTCAAGGTCGTGGAATCAAGGTCAAAGAAATCATCCAACTTCAGTCAGAGGGATACATTTGTGCTTTGTAACAAACCATTTAAACTACATCAAGCTCTCAGAACACAACAGATGATAAGTTTTTTTACAAATGATTTAAGAAAATAAGTTCTAATATGTAGTTCTTAATTCACTTAGATTCAGGCAACTAGAAACTAAGAAATAAATTCTTATTGGAATGATAAATGTCAAGTTCAATCATGTGGCCAAGGGCACACAGGTCAAGGTCATATTTAAAAGGTCAAGGTCATATTTAAAAGGTCAAGGTCATATTTTTGTCTTTTTTTGAAGACAATGTTGCTCAACGGCTAAAATGAAGCAGATGAATTCAAAATCCGTTTCCTTCAATAAAAAATTTGAGATTTTGAAAGTTATCAGCTAGTGTTTAAATTCGGTCATTGAAAAATATCAGACATTGTCACAATAAAGAACCAAAGGTCAAATAAAGGAAGTTGTATTTTGTTTATCAGAATTAGGGTGTTTTTTTTTCATTCATTTCAAATCAAAACAAAGCACATCAGATAAATTGTTGTCAATTTCTTCTGTCTTAATATGTCAGGTGAAATTTTTTAAAAAAGTCGGTTTTCCCAGCAAAAGTTAGCAGTTTGAATGCATGTGAAATGAAATGAAAAAAAATTAGAATAAAACCAACTGATACAAACTTTAATGTTACTTTTAAAATTTGTTTTGAATTTGTGATCCTCTGTTAAAAAAGGCAATCTTTTAAAATATCATGGCAACCAATGTTTGATTGTTTGGTATTTTATGCCACATTCAACATTATTTCACAATGCCAAGTTTCCTGAGGAAAGAAAGTGGGATTTGAACCAACAATCCGTTGAAGAAAGGCTTTTGTGTTGGCATAAGAGACAATGTGAACGGATTGCCTGGTTATCGCAGGCATACGGATAAGGGGGAGCACTCCGTGTGCCTGTGCAGGTTATATAATCGGATCAACTTTAACTAGTCTGGTGCAGTTAGTTGCATAATATCGGTCACTTAATCGTCACGCTTCGTTGGTAAAGATACAGTTAATCAGCCCATAATTCAATTGGATTGGTGTTTCACGCCAAAATCAAGATTTTCACTTAAAATATAGTTACGTTTTTAGACGTATTGCTCAAAACACAAGTAAAGCTGTACCATTTTTAGCTCAAAAGCAACGCTTAAAATTAGAAAATTCAAAACTAGCAACTCAAAAAAGGGAAAAAGCATCCTTTTCCTTACTTAAATTTCAACGAGTTTCAAAAGAATTTGAATTTAGATTCAGCAATTCTTCCATATGAATTTTTAGGGGTGATTTGCTATACATCCCCATGGAAACCGCTACGTAGTCAGATAAAATACCTCTTAAAATCCACATATTATGAAAGAAACAATTTTAATTAAAATCACACAAAACTGACATCAATTGGCATTATGATAAAATCATTTTACACAAACATTTAAACACCAAAATTAACATTTGCTGTTGATAAATTCATAAAATTTTAAAATTATTCTGTAAATAATTTTCATTTTAATTTAAATTCAAATATCAAAACTAACAAAATCTCAAAAAGTTCTTTTTAAAAATGTAAAAAATGTAGAAATAAAATTCTAAATAAAACTTCAACATATTCAAAAAGTATTTTAAATTTGAAAGTGGTAATATTAACCAATAAAATAAAATACTTTGTTCGAAAATATAAATTACATACCAAATTGTTGATTTCCTTCTCGCGGTCAGGAGCCGATCTTGCTGTGGCCTGAAATAAAATGCTAACGTTAGTCAACTTGAAGCCGGTCACTAGAGCAAGATTTCTAACTTGTATTACAAATGTCTAAGAAAGCCTGAGCAATGGATTTCTAATATAGCTGCGGCCTGTTTCACAAAGGGGGTTGCGTAAGTCTTTACGTAACTGCCATAGCAACCCATACTGTAGAGATACGTTGCTATGAAAGTTACGCCAAAAAATACATCTGCACAGTTTTGTGAAACAGGCTCTAGATGTGTAAGAAATGCTCTGCAAATATACTGTTGATAATTATTGTTATCAATGTCTATAAAAAGGCTCAGCAATATCGCTCTTTCTAAGTAGCATTACCAATAAAAAGAAAGGCTGAGCAAAAATGCTTTTTATTATAAGTCAAAGAAAGCTCCAGCAATAATGCTGTTTCTAGTTTGAATTGCAGATGTCTAAAAAAAGTCTCGGCAAAAATGCTTTTTATAATTAGTATTACGAATGTTTAAGAAAGGCTCAGCAATAGTGCTCTTTCTAAATAGTATAGCCAAAGTCAAAGAAAGGCTCAGCAATAGTGCCCGTTCTAATAAAAACAAGGCATCGCAAACGATACAAATCCCCTCGCGTGCAAACACAAGAACTCTGATGCAAAATGGGGGCTGGGGTTATTGCAGGACATTGAAATAACATCAGTTGTCATTTGCACTGAACTGCAATATACATGTTATCAGGCATGGGCTAATTGCCTGATAAATATGGTATATATTATTATTCATTGATTTCCTGAAAGTGATTATAATTATGTATGTATCTAAGTGCATTCTCATTTGTGCAGAAGGTGTAATTGGCATAGTACATGATTATTTTCTTGGATGGAGACCCATTCAAGAAAAATATAGAATGCAATATAGTCAAATGAAGACTATAGGTGTCAAATATACTACTGCATGGTTTGTGCTGGGTATTTTATAAATGGGGTCCTTCTGTATGTCCTGAAAATTAGTGGGGTTCTTTTCAGTTTCAATGCTTGAAAAAGATATATGGACGGCTTCAACACAAACCCTGTATTGTAAACACTTCGTGAGAGATTTATTTTCGCGTGAATACGTAAGTAGACTAGTACAATGCATGATGGTCTCATCATTTGCCAATTTAAATACTCGCAAATAAATAAGGAGAAACCAGATCATGAAGTAATTAGGAAAATATAAGTGATTTGCAGTATTGGTGAGGGTCTACTAGGTAAATTCTTAGATACTTGAGTAATACCTGTAATGATGGTGGCATATCCTCGGGCATGCGGAAATGTTTGCATCAGAATGCAGCATACACAGCCATGTGATCCGAATAGTAATTAAATACTATTCCTGTGTCAACAAGTGTCATGTCCTTTACATAGATATGGTCTAGAATGCCTCCAAATTTGTGTGTTGGATGATACTTTATATACCACCAGGCAGTGTCGGGCCCGATTGACGGAGACATGGAGTTGTGTTCAAGGGTAACCACTTTCACACCATGCTGGACCCATATATGAAGTTTGGTCACAATCCGTTAACAAGTTTCGGGAAACTCAAAATACGCCCGGAAAGGCACAGTCACTGTAGCCATACCAAAACAAATCCTTCCATATATATATTTTTGAATATATGCAATGGGTCCTTCAAATATGAAATCTCATCTAGTGTTAAATGTCCAGGTCTTCAGCTTGGAGTCCAGCTAATTCTGACTTGTCAGTGGGTTCAATCACTGACCAGGATGTTTGCCACATTTTATATAGGTATATTTGAACAGAGCCTTATCTCTGAGATGGTCAATGGTGTGTAAATATACAAGTCTTATCTGTTTACACTTACAACCTTGTCAAACATATCTTTAAGCAGCTATATTTGCTGGACCATATGGGTAATAAAACTGAATTGAAGAGCCTTTAAAACAGAGAAATAATTCTAATTCTAAACTTTTTAGGTTTTGGCCACCATAGCTATCACTAAATTATCCAAGGAAGCTGACACACTTTCTACCCATAAGCTATATCCTCAGAAAAATTTGTCCAGATGGAATCAAAACTTTGAAAGTTATGGAGCGGAAGGGAATATTACATAATCCAATATAACTCCCATATTATGTAACCAGTGATGTTTAAAATAGGTTGTGACACACCTTCTACCCATAAGGTGTATACTCAGAAAAAATTGTGCAGATGGAATCAAAACTTTAGAAGTTATGGAGCAGAAGGGAATATTACATAATCCAATATAATTCCCATATTACATTTTATGTAACCAGTGATGTTAAAAATAGTCTGCCAGACAGCCGGACGGATGGAGATGATACCATAATACAGCCCGCTTTTCAAGCCGGGCGTATAAAAAATGAAGTAGCTAGAGCGCTGACAAAGATTTTCTATAAATAGTAACAGTGACCTTGACCTTGGCACCCTGAAATACGAACTTGTTCGAGGTATTCCCATGCTGGACCCATATAGGA
Organism: Lepidochitona cinerea; assembly: GCA_963971465.1. Taxonomy (NCBI): domain Eukaryota; kingdom Metazoa; phylum Mollusca; class Polyplacophora; order Chitonida; family Tonicellidae; genus Lepidochitona; species Lepidochitona cinerea. Next base: position 3,620,009 of record OZ020565.1, read on the forward strand.
AGTTTGGTCAGAATCTGTTCAAAAATGAAGTCGCCAGAGCGCTGACAAAGATTTTCTATAAATAGTAACGGTGACCTTGACCTTGACCTTGGCACCCTGAAATACGAACTTGTTCGAGGTATTCCCATGCTGGACCCATATAGGAAGTTTGGTCAGAATCCGTTCAAAAACGAAGTCGCTAGAGCGCTGACAAAGGGTGAACATACGTACGTACGTACGTACGTACTTACGTACGTACAAACGGAACGCTATATCCCCTCCCCGACTTCGTCGCGAGTGGATAATTACCAATGTGTAAGAAAGGCTCAGCAAAAGTGCTCTTTCTAATTGCCAATGTTTAAGAAAGGCTCGGCAATAGTGCTTTTTCTAATTAGAATTGCCAATGTTTAAGAAAAGTTCATCAATAGTACTATTCGCCTAAATGAGATACTTGTCAGCAGTCACTGGAATGTAACATAAAGTTATTGCTTTCTAAGGTTAAATTCCAAGATTAATTTTCATGAAACTAAACACTAAACTTTTGTTTGGTTAGAATAATATCTAATAGTCAAGGAAAGCTCTATTGTCCACGGTACACACACACAAAGAAAAAAGAAGCTTATCGGGCATAGCAGTTTCAAGAAGCCTGGCATTAGCATTTCTTTATTTTTCTAAAATTTTGTAGCCATGTGTTCAGAATAAATAAATCTAAATTATGAGATTTTTATAACTAGATTGGTTAAAGTGGCATGAGCTGCCAAAACTCAAACTTTTTTTCATAATTTCTGATCGTCACGACAGTCATCGAAAAACTAAATGATCGGCGTTGGAATGAGGAAAATCCATACAGTATGCGGCTTATACAAACCGAAAACGTGTTCGAAAAGTAAACAAAAATTTAAATAACCGGGACGACCATTCATTCATTCTAAGCCAAAGTTAGTTCAAAACAATACTTTATCGTACATTTTCGAGACTAGAAGCACTAAAAAGCCTCTGAATTATACGTCTTGAGAAAAATAGCCAATAATTTCAACATTCTGTTTTAACGTCAAAATATCAACATTTTGGCAGCTCATGCCACTTTAATTAATGCTTTACGCCATACTCTGGACCAACAGAACGAAAGCATAATGAAGAGTAACGAAAAAAGAGTGAGAGGCAATTTGGGTGAAAAAGTACTAAAATTTTAAGAATTTTTTTCTTCTTCTACAATATTACTCTATAGTTGGTATTTATTGTTTACACTACTCTAAAAGCTGACTCGTCGTAAGATTAGCAAAAGCGTGGAAGCATCAAGAGACTAAACAAAATTTGTTCAAGTAGGTTACGGCCTGAATGTAGAATGTGCTTAAGACTTCCAAACACCCCGCCATGTTGTCGTTGGTTTGTAACCTTGGTAACTACTAAAAACTGCCCTTGATCTGCTTTGGGGCTACACAATTCATTGATTGATTGAAGTTTCACGCCGCACTCAAGATTATTGCACTTAGATGGCCGCGTTGCCAGGCTTAGTGGGGGAGGAAAAAGGGCTTTTGCCCGAAAGAAACTGCCAACCTTCGGCAAGTACCTAGCAACTACGGGGATCGGGTGAAAAATCCACTCAGAAATCTTTTAGTTGTATTTGGTGTGAGTGAGATTCAAACTGGTATCCCAAGAAGTTTACCATTTCTAAACTATTATGTCACTTTTTTTTTTACGAGAAATAAGACTTTTTTTTCTGTTTGGGGAAGCTAATCGAGTTATACTTTTGCCTGACCTAAATGTGAGTATGGGACAGCCTCAAGATGCAAGTTAACTCAACTGGCATTTACATGGATGTTTTTATAAAATGGAAAAGTGGAAAGAAGTTTTGTTATAAAAACGTTAACACTTGCATGTCAAATTATTCCGGAAATCTTACAAAACTTTTTAGACGGAGTACTTATAGAGAAATGTACGGGAGGAGGAAAGTTTGTTCAATATAGATCGAGTTTGATTATGCGTACGCCTAACACGGGAAACTGTCAACTGTACTATTTTCTTCAACGGATAATTTTTATATACACGACCAATTTATCCGCGCCATGTAATCACCAAGTAGCCAGGAGGCACTCGGATTTCAAGATGGCACCCGAGTTATTCAAATGCAGATAAACAAGTTGTCATGGCAACCGTGAGGTTTGCTTACTTCCATTATTGCCTGCACATTCGATTTTAACACTGAAGGGTAAACACTTGTTGCTTACGTCAGATATTAACCTCGGCGTACGTCGAATACATAATCAAACTCAACCATGGATTCAAAAAGGTTAAGGGGCAGACAACCAATAGGGGTGTAATAACAGAGTTTAACGTATGACAAAGGAAAAAAACATCAAGGTAACAACACAAAGACAACATAGAGATAAGCCCTCATTAAATCAGTAATAAAATAAGCTGACAGTTTCTTTTGGATGCAGAAAACTTTACAGGAAATTAACATCTTTTATATTATCAATATTTCTTGGTTGGCAGAGTCATAAAATATTTCTGAAGAATTATCAGATCGTGGCTTTTTGTCATCTTTCATTCATATTATATGAATATGCCAGCTACAAATGAATTCTTTAAAAATAATTTTAACATTATTTTTTGATTAGGGAAAAGATTTTTTAACTTAGTTCCCGTAATCGAGTAGTATCTTCTTTCACATATATTTTAAGACTTTAACCGAGGGATTCTTCAAAAATACTTTGTTATTACCAGGTAGAAAATTTGATTGATTGATTGATTTTTTAAGCCACACTCAAGATTATTTCACTTATATGGCGGCATTGCCAGGAACAAAATTCGAAATTATTTACCCAAAAAAAACTAGAAACAAAGAATCAATAATTTAAATAAATATTACATTTAAGCCAGCTTATTCTATTAAAACTTGTTAGATTATAACACCTTTGTTAGGCAGAGCAGGTGTTATAACAGAACAAGCTTAAAGGCTTAATCTCGGAGGGTGAGTAAAAAAAAACAAAAAAAAAACGAGTCTAAACCACATGCTTTTGATACACACACCCCCAAAATTAACTCACAACCTTGAAGACAGCAACCCTGACAATTTTTTCATTGTTATTCAACATCCCAGTGGAATAGGACATCAAATGCTCCAATTTTGTAGACAGTTTAGGATATAGGATATAAAATTATTGTGATATGATGAATTTTATACAAAATGGATTACTTGTTTTTGGGGGTTGCGGCCAAACATTTTCCCCCAGAGTATCCAATTTACTTATGTGGGGAGTTATTGTTTATTCAGCTGAAGTAGTGATGCAGAAAGATATTGGAAGGGTCAATGCCAAAGGGAACGGCTTTTGATGATTTCTGAAAGCCTGGGATGTAAAAATTCTGCCAAGGTTGGGGCTAAAAGGTTGTGTTTATTTTTAGGGGATTGGTTAAAACAGCCAGGTCGGTAACGTATTTGAGAAACCTTTATCATGGTTGATGTCTGCATGTCCGTTAGTTTCTTAATACAGCGCTGCCCACCTACGATATTACACACCTGAAAAAAAAAGGCACAGGTAAGTAAACAGGTAGAATTATGAACGCCAATTCAAAATTAATTCTGAGGTTCAAAACACAACCGTAGACAAAGAAATGAGCTCGTAAATGATCATTCAATTCTTAGCGGAATGTTTATTTTGAGAACAATTTTTGAGTCGACTGTCCTCAAAGAGAGAAACTTGTTTAAAGTGGCATGAGCTGCCGAAATTGACATTTTTTTCATAATTTTTCTGGTGCACTTAGGATCAAGGTGAATAGTTACAATGTTAGTTCATCAAATTAATTTCCTATTGCAAACGCAAGTCTATCTCTTGAAATCCAGAGCAGATGATGACAAAGTTTTCAGAAGAAAGGTGAATCAAGATAAATCAATCAGCACAGGTAAAACAGGTAATACAGGTAAGCTTGAACAAAAAGTTAGTATTATACAGGTATTGAACAGTCATTGTTAGAAACTGAATATTTCTACTGTTCTGATGGGGAATGATACTGATGGAAACAAGCAGTCTTACAAAGAGGAATATCACACCAGCTACACCTGAAGGATGTCTCCACTGGGTAACCCTTAGGTGTTTTTACACCTTTGCAAATGCAATGCCTACACTGTCTCTTTCTGCCATTTATCTTCTCAAGTTTGTGTGAACCAAGATTAACTGCTGGGATGGACAAAGTAAATCGGTTAGATGGCTTTCTGCCACAACACTTTCGGCTAGAAAAACCACCACAAAGCAATTCTGCTAAATCAATCCGAAATTTCAGGTGTGAATAAAACTTAGGTAATGGGGGCCTGTGATCACTCAAGGTAAACAGCTGGTAAGAATTAACAATTGTCAAGTTGACCAAGTACCACAAAACATATCTCCACCATTTTCTCGACTTACGCCCAACATCATAATAAGACCTCATCTGATCGGATCGGTCAACACCTCCCATATATTTATTATAGGTTCTCACCACCTCAGGTACCTGCCGCACAGGTGTATCATCTCTGGGCCTACCTCTGTTAGTGCTGGGTCTAACTTGTTGTTCTATCAATTTAGGGCTGCAGTTAGTCGACAGGAAAGATACAGTACGTTTGTCACGCCATGAAGTCACAACCAAATTACCGTCCTGGTAAAAGACAGATTCACCTTTGTTGAGCTTGTTACCTTTCAGACCAGGTGGAAGGCCTTTACGATTTAACATCACAGTGGAACATGCATAAGTGTAGTTGCTAAATAAATCCTTTACAAGTTTCACGCTTGAAAAAAATCTATCAAAATAGATGTGGTGATGTTTGTTCAAGTAGGGTTCAACCAGAGACATAACGACATGGTATCCGGATCCAAATGGCATCGGTTGTTTTGATTTACCTGTGTAGACCTCGAAATTCATGCAATACCCATTTTTAGAGTCGCATAACTGCCATACTTTTATGCCCCACTTTGTTGGTTTTTTAGGCAAATACTGCTTGAAAAAAAGTCTCCCTTTGAATGCAATCATTCCTTCATCAACAGATAAATCACGAGATGGGTAATAGTTGTTTTGAAATCTTGACTGAATTGAGTCAATCAACGGACGGACTTTGTACAAAGGGTCATACTCACTTGAATCTCGCCCAGGTGTGTTAGCATTATCACATAGATGGAGGTATTTTGTCAGCAACAGGAAACGATTCTTAGACATTATTTTCGAAATAAAATCACATCTCAATTTGGGATCCGTACTCCAGTAACACCAAACCTGTGGCAGTTGTTTGACACCCATCATGATATTAATGGAGAAATAAGCCCGAATCTCCTCAGGTGTGGTCTCGAATGACAGGGCTCCACGTTGCTGCGCATAACGGTTGGTTTCTGTTGCCAATAAATCGAAAAACCGGTAATCCCATAGCAAAAAAAAGAAATTCAGAGGGTTACATGTATCTGGGAGTCGATGTTTGGGACCAGAATCTTCTAAAAAATCATGAACATTCACATCTGTCAAATTAGTTTTCCATGTTGTTGTCGTGTCATTTTCGGACTCGTCGCTAGACAGCTCAGATTCTGACTCTGTTTCGTCGTTTTCTGCATCAGAAACATCAAAATCCGATTCGCTTGAATCGTCCAAACTATTCTCGTCGTTATCCCCGTGTCTTTCAGTGAAATCTTCGTCAGTAAATCCCAAAAAATCGCCGTCGTCAGAATCACTGTCAGTCAAATTGACCGCCATTATCGGCCTAGAAACTGGCTAAGACTTCAGGTAAGGGGTTTTCCCGCTAAAATCTCGAAAGCGAGGCTGTGACGTAAATTTTTGTTAGGGAAATCCTCCGCGAAGTAAACAGAATTCTATCTGACGGAAAATTACTGGGATTTCTAGCCGTTTTCAACCGAGATTGCGATAGTAATTCGAGCTGGTCCGTACGGCCGGGTACGGCCGGGTTGGGTTCCCAGCATCCGGCCGGCTACGGCCGGGTTGAGTAATAAAGGGTTAAGGATCTCCCCATAGGGCGCTACAGGCCATTGACATCTTTGCCAGCAACATAAGTTTAGACCAAACGTTCTCTAAAGTTAGGTAGATTGATTGATAATTTACGCTACACTCTTGATTGTTTCCCTTATATGGTGCCGTTGCCAGGTTTAATGTGGGAGGAAACTGGGCCCATTGCTCGGAGGAAAGCCCTGACCTTCAGCGAGTACCTGGCAACTCTTCTACGTACAATGATCAAGTGAAAAATCCACTCAGAAATTTTTAAATTTTTATTTGGGCTGGGATTCGAACCCACGCCGCATTGATGGCAGGTCTTTGTCTGACTGACGGTCACTCATTTTAACGGACATATTCAACAAAATAGCTCTGTGTAAGTCATATTTCTAACACCACAAAGCCAAGCCTCTAGGATTGTCTGACCGTTTCAAACGTTTGTCCTAAACACACGGCGTTGGCGAAGCGATCATTTTAGTCTGGATGTGGTTTATGCGGATTCCGTCATATGGCAGAGCCTTTTGCCTGGAGGAAACCTCATGTTTTTCGGTTTTAATCTTGATGTGTAGCTCATGTATGAATCGTAATTTACTTACTTCTAAGGGGAGATAAGTATGTTTCTGTTCTTGTCCCACTTGTAGACAGGGTAGATGAGGATACCTGGTAAAGACAGAAAATCAGTAACTCAATACAGTAAATCCTTAGGCAATAAGGCCTATGAGTATCCTTAGAAATTTCCCAATATCCGGTGACAGGGGACGCTTTTTTAAGGACGAAATAGTCAGTTCAATTGACGTTTTTGGTTCTACGGACCGATTTGAGCCTAACATTCGAACGAACGAGGCTCTGCACATGCACAAGACAGAGCCAGGACTGCATACATCGAGTATATAATATGTCAGTGCTGTGATATCTCACTTATTGGGCTGCACTGCCTGGTGTTCAACTGAGGGACTATCATCAACCTAAGCAACTAAGTCACAGGTTTAACAAATTGATTGATTAATGTTAAAACACGTTTATTTCAATTGACGATCACCTGAACATTTTAAGATCAGGGTTTTCCCAGATGATGGCTGAATAAAAGTCAAAATATTGAGTCTGTATAAGTGTTTTAATGTTTTTCGGAATAACCCTAGGTGGTACGTTGATCTAATCACTTGGCCCCTGGATTTAAGGTACAATGTATTCCACCCTACTTTAATTTTGGCTAAAAAGGAAGGATCAATAAAGCTGCCGTTTTATCATAACTTTTTATCATTGTAGTCTAATGTTTGGCTTTTTGATTGCATCAAACGGAAGACCTGAAGCTCAAAGATGTCGGTTTCAAAGATTTGAAAATTCTGGAATTATAACCTCATTTACAAAAGTGACCATTTACAAAACTTGAAAAGAAAAAACTTACTGTAGTTTCATTTTGTATCTGTCCAGGAAATATCTAGCCACTGTACATTCCACAGTTTGTCCCGTTTCTAACTGAAGAGGGAACCTGGAAAATAGGTCATATTTCCATTAGTAGAACTCTTTAAATGGGAGGTGCATTTGGTGGTAGGAGTGGGACAGCCTCCCTCTCGTAGTAATGCACAAGAATAGAAACAATGAAAAAAATTGATCTTTAGATCGATTGATTGATGTTTTACACCGCGCTCAAGATTCACTTATTTGGCGGCCAGTTTTATTGTGGGAGGAAACCAGGCTCTATGCCCGGAGGATTGATTGATTGATTGTTTGGTGTTTTACGCCGCTGAAGATTATTTCACTTATATTATACGGCGGCGTTGCCGGTTTTATTGTGGGAGGAAACCGGCCTCTATGCCTGGAGGAAACCCACGACCTTCCGGTGGTAACTGGCAACCATCCCACATAGGTCGTTCGAGTGAAAACCCAGTCAGAATCTAAAGACAATCCTGTTAGTCACATAGTTTTAATGAATACATTAAACCTATATATCTTTATTTTTACTGTCTGAGGTAAAGTCCAAAGAAATATTTTGATCACATGACCTGTCTACAGTTTTCTGTACAAATCCTCGTTCATTAAACACAAGACCCGTCCTAGAAATCTTGCGAGAGTGGGGAAATGTTCCTCCATTCAATAGGGAGCACAACAAGGGGGGTAACTTTTCCTTGATGAAAATATAATGTATTATAACAACTTGCCACTTTGATTGATTAATTGAGGTTTTATTTCCATTACATGGTGACTTTTCCCGGAGCAATCCAAGAGGGTGGGCAATGAAGGACAATGACCTCGACTAAATTCGAGGCCTGCCTTCAAGTCATTTTATCTATTTAAATGCTGAACTTACGATTGTGTCTGTGCTGGTCGCCGGGTAACATTACACACTCGGTATTTCCGCTTCATTTGGCCGCAATGCGTTATTTCAACTTTTAGTCCTGTAGGAGAAAGGAAAACGCATTCAGAAATTTCAACATGAAATAGCGTAATTCCTGTTTTTCAAATACTTTACTTTACAAATAGCAAAAATCTGGCTAGTAAGAAATAGATTTTTTTTGGTTACAATTGTTAGTTACTAATTATTTTTTTAAATACATGGATACCTCATTTTACATATTTGAATTAAAATAAACATTTTTTAAGTAAAGTTATCGTATTCAATTGATTGGTTCCAAGTTTTAGGCTGCTATTAGTGGGGGGAGAGAATCTGGTTCTTTGCATTGATGAAATGAATGGCATGTGACTGGCAACTATTCCAAATAGAGCTTTTAACTTGGGTCAATTGAAGTTTTTCCACATACTCAAGATTATTATAGAACGACATTTGGAGAGTACCTGGCAAATCTACCACATAAGGCAATTGAGTGAAAAACACACTCAAACATTTCTCAATTTTATCTGGTCTGAGACGGATTCAACTCTGCCAATTCAATAAAAGACTTGAGTTGGATACCATTTGAGGAATTTGATCTTAGGAATAGCTGATATTCAGTGTGTGACCTATCATGGCAAGACTTGCAAAGTATGTCAATTGATTGATGTTTTACGCCGCACTCAAGATTATTTCACTTATATGGGGTTGCCAGGGTTAGTGGAGAAGGAAGCCGGGTTCATTACCCAGAGAAAATGCCCAACCTTCGGCGAGTAACTCTTCCATATAAAGTGGCAAAGTCAGGTGAAACTATTACTCTATCGAGGTACCCTACATGAAGAATTTTGAAATCCCAAAAATGACTAGTTTCAATTTATATACTTAATTGAACAGACAAAAAGTGTGACAAAAATACAAGACATTGTTAAAAAAAAAATCAAAAACTTTGGAAATATGAATTTGATGCATACAACCAAATACTGATCGTGCAAAAAAGAGGGAGGGGGGAGGGGAGGGGGGGGGGGGGGAGGGGAGTGGTAAACGATGAACTAATTTGTATGATAGGAAGGTTATCTACAGCTTAAATGTTGTTCCTTCCTTTTCAATTCAACTGGCAGAGAAGGGCAAAAAAAACTTTTTTTTTCAACACGCAGGGAAGGCGTGCGTCAGACTATCGCTCTGCAAACTAAGCCACTGGTCCGTGCCCAGTTGAAACATTTTTACGTAGACATGTTATTCCTACATACAATTTAACGAAAGATCTTTGAAATTTGATTTTCAAAATGAAAATCAATAACAAATAATATTGAAATATATAGAAAAGAATGTGTATGACCTTATTTGGTTCCTAAGGTCCAGGCTTGTAAATGGTACCATTTCATAGTCATACTCACAAATGTATGGATTTTTTCTTAACAAATATATATATACTTCAATTTCATATATTTTTTCTAATTAACTCCAATGACTGCAGAAAACTAGCACGAATCAGGGACGGTAGCCCTTTTTTTTACAACCTACATCAAGCTAAATTTATAAAGCATCGTTATTCAGGTAGATTTCAATTTCAACATAAATAGCTTAAACTACAAGCATGAAATTAACCACTTTAAAAACTAAATTGAGGCTACAACAAAATCAAAAAAAATTTGCCAATGTAAAATTTTCGGAGCAAACCATGGACAGATTGGGCAAGCGGGCATTTATACGAGTTGGGGGAGAAGAGGAACCCTTCATTCTCAAAGCAATGGGAAAATTGTTTAAGAAGATATTTGGGTCAACTATGAAGCAAGGATAAAAGGCAGTTACTAAGCTTTTGTTAAAATTGCAAAAATGCTTTTAAAAAATAACGCAAAAAAAGGCAAAATAGATATTGAAAGTGAAAAGCAATATAGGAAAAGAAGCCACATAATCTACAGTAATTATTGGATACTTATTAATTTCGACAGGTCATAGAGACGGACTGATGGATTGATTGATGTTTTACGTCGTACTCAAGAAATTCACTTACATGGCTTAGTGGTGTTTTGTAGGTATAGTGGGGGTGGGGTGGGAACCGGGCTCTTTGAACACAGGAAAGCCCTGATGTTAGGCGAGTATCTAAAGACTTCAGCATACGGCAATCAAGTCAAAAATCTAATTGAAGCTAAATAACGTAACTTGAAAAATTATGGGATGTTTGAGGGGGTCTGGTTTTGTGGTGGGTTTGTAACTGTTTGTGAAGATGAAAAGTTTATAGAAAACCTATCACTGACTTGCCTCAGGGTTAAGTACCTAAAGACTATTCAGCATACGACGATCAAGTCAAAAATCTAATTGAACCCTAATAACGCAACTTGAAAAATTATGGGATGTTTGAGGGGGTCTGGCTTTGTAGTGGGTTTGTTTAGATGAAAAGTTTATAGAAAACCTATCACTGACTTGCCTCAGGTTTATCAACTTCCAAGTTAGTCAAAACCTTCAAGAATATGACCTTAGAATATGATTTATGGGTAATTTTAGGCATCTAACATACTTTCTCCGTTTTTATATTTTAAGAAAATTTGAGTTCTTAGTTCTTAAATTTATCATCATTAAAGCTTAAATGCTCGATGTTTGTATCCTCAATATTCAGTAGTACGTCAACTCCTCTCCATAGTTATTTTATACACAAGTAGTATGAACTCGAAAAACGACAGTTTCATAAACGAAAAAGACAGTTTTAACACTTCTTGTGAATTACGTTAAACTAATCAGTGGGACTAATGGATTTCACTTATTTTATTATGAAAGGCGTTCCCTAGGTAACTGTTTTAAAATTATAAAATAAAAGAGACAAACAGACATTGGAGAAAAATGGACGGAAGTATATATAAACCGATGAACCAAATGAGGGGTGTAATACAGGGAAGCCAAAAAAATAAATTAAACAAAAAAAAAATATGGTAAAAAAAAAATAAAAAAAATAATCAAGGATATTGATATTTTAACAAAATAATTCTACAGCAAATTCACACAAAATACAAATAGCAACTAAAAGAAAAGAAACAAAGCCAGCAATAAATGCCATAAAAAAGCAAGGTATTCCAAGACAAAACCAACTCCAGAATTTCAATCATGCCATAATACAAGTCGCCATGTTACAGGTTGCCATGGCGACTTAAGTCAGGAGAGATAAGTAGTGCAGGGAAAACTAGGTGTGGAGCGATATATAGAGGAAGTCCTCTACGCACACGTCAAGGATGTAATAAGCCATGATAAGAAATAGTGCACTGACCTGACGAACAATTCTGATCGGAGTAGGCTGAACCTAAGATTAAGAAACAACAAATTAGTAAAAAAAATAGTCCCTAACCCGAAGAAAAGGATTGGACTACATTTTGTTGCCCGGCAAGATTTAGCAAACCGGTTGGATTCTGCACTTCTGCTAGGGATCTAAAGTTTCAAAGAAAAACTATCACATATATTTCTATGTCTAAATTTGAAAAAAAAAAGATTTGAAACTTAAGGATTGAGCTGTACATTATTCTGTTAAAACAGGACATTCAGGAGATGAAGAATGTTAGAGGAAAACTTTTATTCAAAACAAAGAAATTTAATTCAAAATATGTTTTTTAGCGTTAACTAGAAACGATTTTTAATTCACAATTCAGAGGGTTAAGGGCTTATAAACGGAACTCTGTACTTTCTACAGTAATTCCAAATGACCAACAAAACTAAACTGTAAATTTAATTAATTTTTTTCAAGGATAGAATTGGGGAGTTTTAAAACGGAAAGAAATGTGCCTTTCAGAAGTTTATTTAGTTAAGGATTAAATTGGTCATTTTAAAAATTAAAATAAGGGGCAAGAATGCAGTTCCTAAATTCACGATGAAATGAAAAGTTTAAAATAACACCAAAACCAAGGATTAAAAGACATAAAACATTTATGATGATTAAGTAATTTTTAAATATAGTAGGTATTTCCTATCAATACCAATAAAAGTAGTACCAGATTATTTAAATCAATATTTAAAAAATGTAGATGGCTTATTACATCCTTAACAGTTGAGGAAGATCAAATATGATTGGTCGATAAAACAACAAGTTAGGTCACATGACTAAAAGCCAATGCTCGACAACATCACAAAACAATAACTAAAAATAAACATGGCAATTCAACTGCATCAGGAAATTGAAAAAAAAAAAATTAAAAAAAAAAAATTAAAAAATAAAAATTTGAAACATACAATCAGGTCATAAAAATCAAACATCAATAAGTAGAAAAAGAAATCTTTTAAAAAATTGAATTCCGGAACAGTTTTAATTTTAAAACGAACAACCACGACTATCTATCAAGTCATATATGCAGCTGTAAAAATTAACAGAAATGCTTAGATCAAAAAGATAACTTTTTAAATTCACCTTTGATTTCTTTGGTAAACTTGACACGTTGTGAATCAGTGAGTGGCCGCCGTTGGTCGTTAACATCGCGAATATCCAATACTTCACACATAAACTCAATAACTGGCTGGGCCTTGTAAAAAGCCGTGGCAGATACTGCAACAGAAAATTACAAATTGAGTGGACAACGAATAATATGCACAAGAAATTGGTTTGAAGGAAAACGATGTAAATGAAAGGACTGTTGGCACGAAAGACTTTTTCATTAGCCAACCGAGTGATGGGTGACCTCGGGAACTGAAAAAGCGGACATGATGGTGCAGGCTGGTCAAAAACAGCTGTGACTGAACAGTAAGTTGCTATAATTTCAACAAAAGTTAAGACTAAACCGCATATCCCAATAGTTTTACAAAAGTTGCGACTAAATTGTCATTCCAAATAGTTTTAATAAAAGCTGTGACTGAAGTGCAAGTTTCTAAAGTTTTAAAATGTCTGACATAACCAAAATTCAGTTCAGTAAGACCAAGAGCGTCTTTTAACTCACCATCTATATTCAGCATCATTTTCCAATTTGATGGTCGTACACTTTGATGAAAACCAAACCAGACTTCGCGTCCACCACCGAGAGGATGTTCATAGCCCTCTGGTGGTGAGAAAAATGACCGCCCAACAGGCGTGTACCTAGGAACAAAAATTGTACATTTAAAATAACATAAATTTTGAGAAAGTGATTGTTAAGAGTCCAATAATTACATATTGGAAGTATTGGAATTTTGGCTGATGTCAATAATTAGACGGGGTTGTCAGATTTCGTTAGGAGGTAAAATTTCAGCTTTCCATTGATGGTCAATTTTCAACATTTTCATTTATTTTTAAAACTTTCTTTTCTTTTTAAGGGCAGCATTGGTGAGGCAAATTAAAGATCCTCAAAATTCTGACATTTCAATGTCGTACACATATTGGAAAGGTGTTGGGAAGAACACTGGTAAACCTTTTTTCCCTTGATAATACGATTTTTGACTTTATTTGTAGCAGATATGTTTACTTTTAGTTTCACCCAGGCCCTTAACAGTTTATCAGAGAGATGAATATTATTAACGCTTTCACAGTGGACTACAGTAGAGTTCACCCATGTAGGACCTCTGTTTACATTAACCCAAAGCGTCTGTCAGACAGTAAACAAAGTACCACATCATTCGCACTAATTTCTCATCAATTTTACATTTTCGCTGAAAATCGGCCTAAGTCAATCAAATCGTATTTATCTATTGAGCAGAAGTTTTAGCAAAAATATAAACTATTCTAAACAAACAGTCCCTTTAAGAGAGTAATGTACTTACTTCATGCTAGGTAGGTGTCTCAATACAACATCCAAGGCTTGTATTGCCTCAAATGGTATAGACTGGGTCCTCCCCTCAAGAGCCTCCTCTAGGGCAAACAAACTGACTTGAGCCATCCATTTAATTGCAACTTTAAACACCCGGTCTTTGCCCTCTCCCGGCAATGTGACCTCAAGCTCCACCTGGTGGTAAAATAAAGGGAGAAAACTCTTAAGACTTTCTGAACAATGGAAACCACGAAAACAGTCGCCAGGTACTTAGCACAACTTCCATATAGGACAAACCGATAAAAAACTCATTCAGAAACTTTCGAATTTTTTTCTTTTGTTTAAAGTGGCATTAGCTGCCAAAATTCACACATTTTTCACAATTTCTGATCGTCACGACAGTAACAGGCTTTGAAGGCCATCAAAACACTAAATGATTGGCATTGGAATGAGGAAAATCCATACAGTATGTGGCCTGTACAAACCGAAAACGTGTTCGAAAAGTAAACAAAATTTAAATAACCTGGACGACCATTCATTCATTCTAATCTAAGCCAAAGTTAGTTCAAAACAATACTTCATCGTACATTTTCGAGACTAGAAGCACTAAAAAGCTTCTGAATTGTATGTGTTGAGAAAAATAGCCAATAATTTCAACATTTTGTATCAACAATTTACAGCTCATGCCACTTGCAGCGAGATTCAGGCTTGATAATGGTACTAGAATCTGTACCGAAACGTCGCTTAACAAATAAATGGAAGTTGTAATCCATAAACCTCTCGAGTTAATATTTATCCGAACAAACAATGAGCGGCTCGTAGCCGCTCGAGAGACTATCATTTTATAACATACCTTGTCTCGTCCAATAGGAAGTGGATCGCGACTGTAGAGGTTTTTACGGCCGTCAAACACGGGTTTTTGACCGGCAAAAACTTTCTGTGCGTGAGCTTGTACCATGGTGTCAATAATCTCTCTAAAAGATGAAGAAAAAAAAATACTTAGAGGGCTCGAATTATACCAGGGCACCGAGGCCATTTGCCTCCATGCCCTTCTTTTTGGCAGTGGTGCCCTATTTTTCTCTCCAGGTTATTTGATAGAGGCAAGGCCAAAAATAACCAAAGTGGCCTGAAAGTGGGTGCAACTTACAGTACTTATAATTTTCTAACCCTTTTTTCTACAAATTAATTACAGCGGAGAGACTGAATGATTGTCGGTGAACGTCCAGTTGATCGACCTGTGTCCAAGGAAACATTGACCATCCTGTGTTACCTAGCAACAATTGACCGATTGCTTAATGACGTCACTTGTAAATTACGGGCAAAGCATTTCGGGGGATTGAGGGATGTTAAAATAATTTTGAAATATGGCGGAAGAAATAATACTGTATCGAACAGAAGACGTACAAGGCGTAAAGTTACCAAAAAAATGTGTGGATAAATACAGGTTATGTCATCAATGTTTTTCCATAAAAGAGACATCTCGCTAAGTACCAATAAACAAAATGGCGAACTGAGGTATATTTTACCCAGAAAGCTTTGCGTAATTTTATGTGATGTCATCAGGCTCGGCGGTAATTCTCCATACAACTGTGATTGGTTGATGTTTGAGTAAAAAAAAAAACACTGGTCATCCATTCTGCACTGAGTCAAGGGGTGGTAAGCATGTCAGAATTCAGCAAGAAAATGAGAAATCAGAACTTGCAAATCATTGATGGAAAGTACAAGTTCTCATTGTGTTTTAATGTGCAGAGTTTCCTGGAAGTTCATTTTTAATATTTTGAAAGTTATCTCAAAAGTTGCCTCAAAATGAGCAGAAAAACTGAAAATTTAGTCCCATAAAAACTGATACTCAGTGAAATATTTAATTTCTGGCATCTAAAATAATCGATTCCACTTTGAAATAACTCAATCCTTTAGGTTATGGCCTAAACAATTTGGACTTCTATGAAACCGTGACGTGACTAAGTGACCCCGAAACTAGCCAGATTTAAAGAATGTTACCCTTTTAGGTAAAAAAACAATACCCTTACCTGTTGACCCTCCTGGGGCATTTATCTGGTCTAAAAAAATTGGACTTCTATGAAACCGTGACGTGACTAAGTGCACCCCGAAACTAGCCAGATTTAAAGAATGTTACCCTTTTAGGTAAAAAAACAATACCCTTACCTGTTGACCCTCCTGGGGCATTTATCTGGTGTGATGGAGACGTCATAGTGATGCACAAATCCTTTCGGGATACGAACTTGGAAATGGTTGGCCCTCAGAAAAATTGGTCGGCCATCTTGCCCGAGGTTTGGTCTTGCGGGGCAATTAAAATCTGCTGGGCGGGGTTGTGGCGGGGTAGTTGGAACTGTGACAAATAATCATGAAAATTAAACACTTTCATAAGGAAATCCGATTGATTGATTGGTTGATGTTTTACGCCGCACTCAAGATTATTTCACTTATATGGCAGCGTTGCCAGGTTTAGTGGGAGAGTAAACAGAGGAAATCCACTCAGAAATTTTTCAATTTTTCTTTTGGTCCTAGTGGAATTTGATCCTATGCTGGATAGATGGAAGGCCTGTTGTGGACTGAGGGACTGTCAATCTAGTCGACTGAGCCCTCCTAAGGCAATTAGGAGCCATTAAAAAAATATATGTAAATTCATCTTAAATCAAGGGTTCCAAACTCAACATTAGATATTTACATCCAGTGATGAACAAAAAAAGGTTGATTGGTGCTTTACGTCACAGTTCGATTATTCCACTTACTAAGGTGGCATTTCAAGTTTAGTGGGGGGAAGACACCGGGCTATTTGGCTGGAGGAAACCTCTAATCTTTGATAGGAATTTGTCAACCATTTTACAAAGATTGATCATGTGAACACCCAGTCAGAAATGATTCCCATTTTCTTTATTTAGACTATAAAACTTGAAATCAATCAATCATGATCAATTGTTTGGTGTTTTACGAGAGGAAACCCACGACCTTCCAGTGGTAACTGGCAACCATCCCACATAGGTCGTTCAAATGAAAACCCAGTTAAATTCCCCCACTAAATTTGAAATGCCACCTTAGTAAGTGGAATAATCAGACTTTGACGTAAAACACCAATCAACCTTTTTTTCCAATTTTTTTGGACTGAGTGGGATTCGACCTGCGACCCATTTGGTGAAAGGCTGTTCGGATTGAGCGTCCAACGCTCTACCTACTGAGCCATGAAGGCCCCCTTAGACTATAAAAGTGTCATCCAAACTCAAAACCGATTACTTGAAACCTAATATCTATTGACAAGTGAAAAAATAAATTCGACAAGCCCAACTTACCTTCTGGTTGTTCGATTGGAGGAAAACTAAAAACGGGGGTGGTTTGTATAGGTGGTTGACCTGAAAATGACAAATCACATTTTAAATCAGTTACAAAACCCCTTCACTGCGTCCCTTGTGCCCAAAAGACTAAATACGACTGCCCATTGCCGTAACATCAAAGTATTACACTGTCAACTTTCATAACGACGTAAGAACTACATTGAAACGTAGTCACCCAATAAACCAAGAAGTTCTTCGCCTTATTATTACACTGTTCCATTACAAAAAGTTATGAACGATTTCGTTTTCAAGCTATGAGATGAAACGCTTTCCTGTACGATAACACAACGGAAGATCTAGTGGTATCATAATTCTAAACATAGATAAACTCCTTAATCAAAAAAAAAAAAAAAAATGGAGACTTAAAAGCAAAATTGGAAAAAATAAAATTTAAAAAAAAAAGTGGATCAATCACAAGGACTCCATTAACAGTTCACGAAAACTTTTCTTTTAGCAAGCCGAGCAGAAATAAAGCGGCCTTCAGATAAGATGGTTGTTAATTTAGAAATAGTGGATAGAAATAACAGAGACGGTGTATACCGTATTTCTTCTAAATATTCAGCCATTCTAATGGCCTAAATTTTCCATTGAGTCAGACTAAAACAGAGACGTGGAGTTGTTTTTAAGGATAACCATTTTCACATGCTGCACAGCAGGTGGTATTGCCTTATATTCCCTCCAATCAGCAGATTTTTCTGGCCACATTCAGCATATTTCTTTTCTTGTGGTTGGAGCCTTATGAGGAAAGAAGTGGCTGAATCTTTAGAGTGAGTGAGTGATTGGGGTTTTACGTCCTGCTCAACAGTATTTCGGTTATATGAAGACGTTGTCTCCTTGTGACAGGGCGGATTTCCACCGCTCTTTCAGGTGCTGTCTCACCGAGACGACTTGCCGAAGACAACCAGCAAGCCCTCTCACCCAGTCACAGTATACTGACACCGGGCCAACCAGTCGCTGCTCTAACTCCTATTGCTGAGCGCCAAGCGAAGCAGTAACAGCTACCACTGTTAAAGTCTTTGGTCTGACTCGACCCGGGCTTGAACCCGGATCTCCCAGGCCTGAAGCGGACGCTCTACCGACTGAGCTATCGGGCCTGGTGAATCTTTAGAAGAAATACGGTACATACAGTGTAGAATCTACTAGAATGGCAGCATGCAGACAAGACAGTATTAAGTAATAACAGTAGGGAATGAACAGTAGGGGTGTTAATAGAAGCACATGGGTTAGGTAGACATCAAAAATGAAAAGGCACAAACAAAATTTCCCTAAAATGGAGAGAGGGGGTTCGGTTGTGACGGCCGGGTCTATTGAGTTCGGATCAATTGATTGTGACACTGGATATTATTTTGTGTCAGTGTTGACCAGTTTATTGGTAGAAAAAAACAGACTCTTCGCCAAAAAGGAACAAAAAATAGTCAAACCGAGGCAACTCAAGTGAAAAAACAATTTGTCAGAATTTTTCTTTTGACTGAGTGAGATTAAAACCAACAATTGATTTTGCACCGCAGTGGAAGATTATTTCACTTAGGATATGGCATCTCTATCTGAAGGAAAGATGACAATTTCTCCACAAAGGAGAATCTCGTCAATCTTATTTGGTCTGAGTGTGATTTTAAGACGTGGCTTACTGAAGGTAGTCAGTGTCTGTCGGACTGAAAGACTGCCGACTGTGTCAGAGATCCCTACATGAGATAAACGTTTAAATGATGTCCCCTGTTTAGGAAAACAAAAACTTTTTCACCACGGGATCATTTCTTTCCAGGCAAAACAGACACTAATTAAAGCATAAAATACGACCAGTGTCCGATAGACATCGGAAATGAAGTTTGTTTAGCTAGGGAAAGGATAGTTGTTGGTATATAATAGCGTGTTACGGTTAAACACAGGTTGCTAAACAGGTTAGGACGAACAACAATAGCACATGCAGAAAAAATACAACAATAGCTATCGAGGATTTGAAAATAACATATGTAAGCACGATGTCAAGTCCAAAGATGTGCGGATTCACATTTTTAGTTCGCAATTCTCAACCTCGTGTTAATACATGCTACGGTTAATTTGATTAAAAATGCAGACTTAGTTTTTGGAGAAAAAAAAAAACGGAAAAAGATGGATAAATGGCTGAACAAGACCGATAAATGAAGCTAATAAGGCAAGAATTTACAAATCTCCCGTTAAAAAAATGTATGACTGAATGTATTATTGGTGTTTTACGCCACACTCTAAATTATTTCCCTTGTATAGCGACATTGCTAGGTTTAGTCAGCAACAAGGTAGGCTGTGTGCCTGGAGGAAACCCCGTATTGTCGTCGAGTACCTGGCAACTTTTCCTCATACAGCGATGGAGTGAAATATCCAAGGAAAATTTTTTCAATTGATAATCGGTCAGCTGAACTGAGTTTATGGATAAATTCTTTAACTGGTAACAGCTTTTTGACACAGATGCTAGTGCCGTTAACATTTGTTAAAGCTGCATGAGCTGCCAAAATTCACACTTTTTTCATAATTTCTGATCGTCACGACAGTAAGAGGCTTTGAAGGCCATCGAAAAACTAAATGATTAACGTTGGAATGAGGAAAATCCATACAGTATGTGGCCTATACGAACCGGAATAGTGTTCGAAAAGTAAACAAAATTTAAATAACCGGGACGACCATTCATTCATTCTGAGCCAAAGTTAGTTCAAAACAATACTTAATCTTATATTCCCAAGATTAGACGCACTAAAAAGCTTTTGAATTATACATCTTCGGGAAAATAGCAGATAATTTCAACATTCTGTTTCAACGTCAAAATATCAACATTTTGGCAGCTCATGCCACTTTAACGACAATAGCGTCTGTGTCGAAACGCAATGTAGCATTAATGACGAAAAGTTGCCATTTCATAAATTGTTCATCCATAAAACTATGTTCCTCAATTATCACAAGTCCAATTTCTTAATGTGTTTGAAAGATACGAATGTAGGACTGTAAGTTGATTGTTTGGTGTTTTACTACGCGCTCAAGATTATTTCACTTATATGGTGGCGTTGCCAGTTTTATTCTGGGAGGATACCGGGCTCTATGCCAGGAGGAAACCTACGACCTTCCGTTGGTAACTGGCAACCATCCCACATAGGTCATTCAAGTGAAAATCCAGTCAGAAAATTATCCAATTTTATTTGGACTGAGTAGGATTCGAACCCACGACCCATTGGTGGTAGGACTGTAAGTAAAAAGCTTCTTATTTGTACTTGTTGGGGGAAAATAGCGAGATATTTTAAAATTTTGTTTTAAACGAAAATATGAACATTCTAGGAGCGCATGCCTCTTTAATTTTCCAAGACAATGCAACCAAATTGATGAAGCAGGCGCTAAAGCATCAAGCAAAATGTGCATATGAAAGCATTCAAAACCTGGGCCTCAATTCACAAAGCAGTCACATCGCAAACAAGGCGTAGTTGCCAATGGATACCATAGTGAAGAGATACGACGTCATAGCAACTGTGATTGATCGCACTTTGCGACAGCTTTGTGAAACGGCCCCATGATCAGCCCATTTTGGTTGTTAGTGCCTATCGCAAAGTGTCTGCATAATTATATTTCATTAAATATTTCAGATTTTTTTTTTCATGTGGCAATAAAATATTATAACATATGTTTCTATTTAAGATGCAGTTTTTTTTTTAATGTCCACTCAAACTGATGCTCTTTCACTCAGATATTTTAACAAAAAAGTTGAATCGGAAGTTGTTGAAGTTTTGGAAACAAAAGATAACAAATAACAAAAATGGGAACAAGAACACAAGTGGATTTAATTAAAACACAAGACAATTTCATTAAAAGTGTTGAAATTTCCACTGAACAGTTTACACACAAAAGAGTCAACAAAGGGGGACAAATCTAGGAATCTAATGCCCAGTCATTATTTTTATTTTGTTACCTACCAGTTGATTGTGGCCCCAATAGATGAGAAAAACCTTGAAAAATAAGAGAAATACCAAAAAAATGTTTAATGAAAACCTGGGTACCAAGAATTAAAAGCTTTGGTCAGAAATCCTCAAATACTAAAATTATTTAAGTGTAACTATGTATTCTGTGTAGATTAGTAAACAATCAAACAAGAAGCAACCTAAAGAAAATGTACAGCATAGCAAACAAATTTAGCATATAATAAATCATACGATATATTGATAAATATTGACGTACAAATAGCTTGGCTTGTTTAGAAATGTCATGGCACTTAAAGGTATTTCAGGCGTATTCGAGTCTTAGTCGTTAAATTTAAAATGAAAAACGCTTAATTAAAGCAATGATTAAGACTTAAGGACACATTTAACCCAAACTCCTAGCTTGATGTTTACAGAGGTGCCCCGCCCATATTTTCTCTTGCCTCCTGTGCCCCTTCACTGCGTCACTTGTGCCCTAAAGACTAAATATGACTGCCCAATGTCTCAACATCAGACCTTCACTTTTCAAAATTTATTTACTTGTCAGAAATGAGTACAACAGCAACAGTTACACACTTTCATATATATAGTCAAAAAAGAATTCCCAATTCCAGTGTGTTTTAAAAGAGAAATCATATTAACTTTTCAAAAAATAATAATTTTCAAATTTCCCTTTTGAACTGACAACTTAATACACTGCAATAGCTTTATTTCCAAACTATACGTGTATATCCGGTTACACTCAAGCAAATTCAGCAAAAGCATTCAATCAGTACCCCAAATTATCAAAGCCTTTTATCAGTACCCCAAATTATCAAAGCCTTTTATCAGTACCCCAAATTATCAAAGCCTTTTATCAGTACCCCAAATTATCAAAGCCTTTTATCAGTACCCCAAATTATCAAAGCCTTTTATCAGTACCCTAAATTATCAAAGCCTTTTATCAGTACCCCAAATTATCAAAGCCTTCAATCAGTACCCCAAATTATCAAAGCATTCAAAAAACTAAAAAAAGACTAAGAAAAATAAAATTGAGAAAATATAAATAAGGTCTTATTTATTAACACCCAATTTATTAACATTTTAAAACCTAAATTGCCAAACTAGTACCATGAATTTTCTGAACTTTGACAGAGGCAGCCCAAAATATTATACTTTAGCAATACATGTGATGATCATGAAATATAGCATTCGAAATCAAATGTCAGAATAAAATACTAGATTTTGAAATTTCCAGATCAGTAATGAGTATGTGTCGAGATTGGAACAGTTTTTACTAGAAAGTAAAAATTATTATATCAATGACATTGAATAAAAAATCTGGAGAGGAAAAAGACATAGGTGTCACCATGGCAACAACCTGCTTTGAAAACGTGACAGCCTCTACTGAGGAAGCTAATCAATTGGCTGAAAATGTCCAATTTTTAAAAAAAGGCAAGACAGGTATGTATGCCTGGTATTAATTTATTTCCAACTTCAATGTTTACCTGCAAAAAAAAATTAATGTAGTAAGCCTAAGATGGGCAGGAAAAAAATCCAGTAAGCCCTCTGCTTCAGGGGGACTCCTGGGTGAGCTATTTTTGGCTTTATTTTTTCTCAGCGAATACACCCTTTGCCGGATGACATCGCGATAGATTAGGTTGATTGATTGATTGATGTTTTACGCCGCGCTCAAGATTATTTCACTTATATGGCAGCGTTGCCAAGTTTTATTGTGGGAGGAAAACAGGCTCTATGCCCGGAGGAAACCCACCACCTTCCGTTGGTAACTGGCAACATCCCATATAGGTCCGCAATAGATTAGTTGAGTGTGAATATATACGCCCCTATCCCTCTCACAAACCTAGGTGCAATGGCGCATCAATGTTGGATATTTCCAACCAGCAGTATGCCATCAGCAGCCAACTTGAATTTGTTGTGATAATTTTGTTAAAAATATGGATAGTCACCACCCTCTTTTTTACATCTAGTTTACGTGGGACACAAATTTATTCCTGTTTTAGTCAATAAAGTGATCACATAATTTTGAACTCAAGATTGGAAAATAACTGAAATTGAATAAATTTCACAATTGAATACAAGCGATTATAATTCACTTGAAAATAAAATTGTTTTTAGAATGAATTTAGATAATTAGAATATGAATTATGAATATAAAATTGTATATACTTGATGAACTTTAGCCTGACAAATTGAGCACAAGGCATTTTAGAATAAGCCTTCAACACAAAATGGTGAACTGTGTTCACTACAAAGGTCGCCAGTAGACTGTTTATTTATGTACATAAATTGATATACAGCCTTTTGAAACTTCTGTACGCGATTGTTCTAAAAATAGAACATAAATGAAACAAAATGGCGGTCGAAAAAGTCAAATACAGACTTGAAAAACGTCCACTTTGGAAAAGAAATTTACATCTTTTCGGCAAAAAAATCATCGATTTCAATCCATAACCAGATCTGTAAATCTTTGGACTATATCGTTTTCAACAGGAAAGAAAAAAATATATCGTTTCAACGTCTTTAAAACAATGTCTTGGTACTATTTGCCAACAAATTGACCTCTGGAAATAGGTCTCTCGCGGCGGCCATGTAAAATTTGTAGGTTCTGATTCCAGCAAATCTTCCAAGAACAAACGTCGTATACTCACTCTGAGTTATGGGAAACATCTTCGTATCCTAATGAAGGACAATGATGTACAATCAGTTTAAAATATCGCCGTCATGTATGCAAATATTTGTCTTCTTCTTAGTTGGGCTGCTCGTGAATTCATTATCCAGTACCCATACTGTTCAGCGTGGAAGACAGCGCCCCCTGGTGTGATTCATAAAGGGGAGATAATAAAAACAGGTGCTCGTGCCCAGCTGTGCCCGACACTCCCTTCAGTCTACTAACACTAACAATGTTATGCAAATTGATCATTTAAAATTAAAAGCTTATGAAAGAATCACTCGTAATGCTTCTCAAATCAAAAGATTAATTTTGTTGGGAATCGCACCCAGTCTGCCTTTTATTTTTGATTCCAAATACAACTAAGTTCTGAGTTGAGCCTGAAAGTACTCTTCTGATTCGGAGGCAGGAAAGTAGAAAAGAGAAAAAATGACAGAATTTGTTACCAGATTAGATTTATCTCTAAAGTTAAAAGTCAACAATTCCTGACGAAAATGGCGTTGTTACACAGAGCATTATTCACCTGGTTCATGTTTTTGATATTCTTCATTTTGCTAGCTTTGCGACTGGATCAGAAAGTGTATTGGAACTGGTTTCTCATTTTTATTCCGTTGTGGTTGTTCGACTGCGTTGTTTTGGTGTACATTGTCGTTAACATGACAGTTCATTGTGAAAATGGTTACATGTATGACAGAAATGAGTTATCAATGAAAAGAAAGGGCTGGTTTCTTTGCTCAGTTCTTTTGAAACTGGCATTTGAAGTACTGCTTTGCATAAAGTTACAGTACTACCCAGAAATCGGACTCTACTTTGTTATGATGCCTATGTGGTTACTGCTGGCCGGAGGGACAGGGGATGTGTTTAAGAGACTTTTATCTAAGTGATGATTCCTAAACTTTAATCAAAGCAAAATTGACGAGTAAATAATCTTTAACACATAGTTAGATGAAAAATACTCCAAATAATGCATAATGGTGATAGTACATGAATCTGACACCACACATCGGTCAAGATCGCCATTTACAGTGGACTGTATTGAACGCTTTTTGGGCAGATAACTTGCATGAAAGAGATTTTACAGGGAAACCAAGCATCTTTAAAAAGTTGTTTCACTGTGAAAAAATGAAGATTTTTTTTGTGGGAGCTGTACAAGCTCAGCGCTTGTACAGAATGAAAAAAAGAAAGAAGAGAAATGCATTCATTTTTTGTGACTGCCTCAAGATTTAAAGCTAACTATTTATTGTGTACTCTCTGGAGATAGATGTATGTTTGACTGAAGTTGCATATTTTCAAGGAACGTAGATTTACTGAGTGGCGCAATTTGAATAAGAGAACTGGTTGGGCCGCTTCATCAACATGCTACCAAACTGTCCAAAGAAAGACTAGGATTTTGTCAAGAATGATGTTATTGTTAAGCCCCATCCAATTTAGGAATACTGTACAGATTTGATGATGCTGAAACAGGGAATTTGTTACTTGTCATCGACTAGGTTTATCTGTTCTTCACTATTTAATATTTCTTTTATTTATTATAAAATTGTGAGTTCAACAGCTGCCTGAGACTAGGCAGGTCGGGTCAATTTTAATCATCCATAGTTTGTTTCTAAAAGCTATACCAAACTATTCCTCACATAGTTTGAAGATGTAATTAGAATTCCGTTTGACATGTATAATCATATTTACTTAGAAAAACGATATTAATAAATCAGGGGAGACAACTTTTGTCTCTAAATATGGGCCTTTTCCAAGCATTTTTATGTATGGTAGTTATTTTTCTGTTCAAGTGAAAATGAGCAAACATGGTCCTGTGAGAGGGCCCTGACAAAATATACAGACTACACTTTTTGTTTTATTTTTAACTTTTGAGACTCACATTTGCTTTTTAACTTTTATGATCGAATACCTTGTACCAACATTTGATGACGCCACCGACCTGCCTACTGAGACCTTGCTTTTATATTTTGAGGAGAAGTTTGGCGATCAAACCGTTGCTGAAATGAAATCATACACAGCTAAATCATTACTTTGAAAGCAAGTGTTTAGCCATAGATTGAATGACAGTGTCAACATTTCCCTATCTTAAGCCATTTTCCATCAACAGGTTCCGAATGTTCAACTATCTTGGTTTTCCTTTTAAAAAATGTCGAAGAGCTAAGACATTCCATCCAAATTGGTAAAATTTCTTGACTTACCCATAGTCAGGTGATAAAGTGAAGTAAGAATGATGATACTTACTATGTGACATGGTTTTTACAAATGATTCATTTGACAACATGGGAATGAAGCCAGGTATCTAGGCTAAATTATCCCCTAATCCTTTACATTAGAAAAAAAAAAAATAAATAAATAAATATATACAAAAAGAAATTTTACCACCAGCAATTGACCAATGGGTTTAAGTTACTTTAACTTATTGTTCGAAGCAGTATGAGTTTTTCCTGGAAAAACTTAATTAGTGAACATTTTCCCTTATTAGTTGCAGCATGCCATATGATCGATACCATTCTCGTTGAAAAGTTGTTAATACATTCACATTGATTTTGTACCATGTTTTAATAAAATAATTTTGTTTTCATCTAAAAAGATCATCTCAAATCATAAATAAAATGAATAAAAACAATACTAAGGACCTGTTTTTGTTATATATTGGCTTGTTTTACAGCTTCACTGTCTGAATATAAACAGAATAGTCTACAGTTTATTACCCCTCAGGCAAATTGCTCGAAGGTTATTGTCGTTGCCTCCGTCGTCCGTCTGTCCATTGGTCCTTGTAAACACATTATCTAAAAAAGTCTTTAACTTACAACTTTGAAACATCACACATTTGTTTAATACAGCAAGTACAAGAAGCCTATTTAAAATCAACGCGCTCAGATTTTTTTTCATGAGTTATGCCCCTTACATTACCGCTGCTATAAAAAGCCTTGTAAACACATTATCTAAAAAAGTCTTTAACCTATAATTTTGAAACTTCATACATTTGTTTAATACAGCAAGTACAAGAAGCGTATTTAAAATCAACGCGCTCGGATGTTTTTTTCATGAGTTATGCCCCTTACATTACCGCTGCTATAAAAAGCCTTGTAAACACATTATCATCAGGGCTGTCATTTTAGGGGAAGTGATTGCTCTCCTTCCCCTCCACACACCCCCAGAGGGGTCTGAGGAGACCAGTTTATCACTCCCCCTAACTCTCCCTACCGGTTTCAGGCGAGTGTTTAAAACTATTCTCCAACCCTTTCATGTCCATTAAAATAGAATTAACTGTATGATCATATGAAAAACTAGGATAACATTTTTTTTATATTTTTTTTTGTCCAGAATTTGCACGATAATTCTGACATAGATAAGTATACCAAAATAAAAATACCTTTTCTATAACTTCAGACGCTTTTATATCAGATCGTGTTCTCTCTCTGAAAAACATGGGAGAGGAAGTGCACTCCCATTGAATTTTGGGAGACCATTTTTGGGGAGAGTGAAACAGATCACCCTGACAGATTTGGGAGAGCATGTTGTAACTCTCCCAGTTTATTCATAGTGACAGGCCTGTTAATATCTAAAAAAAGTCTTTAACTTACAACTTTGAAACTTCACACATTTGTTTAACACAGCAAGTACAAGAAGCCTATTTAAAATCAACGCGCTCAGATGTTTTTTCATGAGTTATGCCCCTTACAATTACATTACCGCTGCTATAAAAAGCCTTGTAAACACATTATCTAAAAAAGTCTTTAACCTATAATTTTGAAACTTCACACATTTGTTTAATACAGCAAGTACAAGAAGCCTATTTAAAATCAACGCGTTCGGATGTTTTTTTCATGAGTTATGCCCCTTACATTGCCGCTGCTTTAAAAAAGCCTTGTAAACACATTATCTAAAAAAGTCTTTAACCTATAATTTTGAAACTCCACACATTTGTTTAATACAGCAAGTACAGGGAGCCTATTTAAAATCAACGCGCTCGGATGTTTTTTTCGAGAGTTATGCCCCTTACATTACCGCTGCTGTAAAAAGCCTTGTAAACACATTATCTAAAAAAGTCTTTAACTTACAACTTTGAAACTTCACACATTTGTTTAGCAAGTACAAGAAGCCTATTTAAAATCAACTGGCTCTGATGTTTTTTTTCAAGAGTTATGCCCCTTACATTTCCGCTGCTGTAAAAAGCCTTGTAAACACATTATCTAAAAAAAGTCTTTAACTTACATTACAACTTTGAAACTTCACACATTTGTTTAATACAGTAAGTACAAGAAGCCTATTTTAAATCAACGCGCTCTGATGTTTTTTTTTCAAGAGGTATGCCCCTTACATTACCACTGCTGTAAAAAGCCTTGTAAACACATTATCTAAACAAGAGATCAGTTAAACTGATCTAGGCGACCACCATAGAACACTATCAGAAAGTGAGGCTGCTTGTAAACGGATCGCAAATTTGATATGTCAAATTTATTTCTTCGGTTGGTGGCTGGCTGGACAAGAACAAAGTTTTTTCGGTAGATAGTGGCTGTTATCTGAAAACTCAAAACCATCTTTCTTCAAGGAGGCCGCACATCAACGCTAGGGGCCTACTTACCGGAGCTACATAGTAGCCTACATGTACATGCACACAGGCCAGTCAGTGATATCGCTTGTTTGAGTCCTGTACACAATTAAAATTTACAAAATCCAATTCGATTGTACACATGTTACTAAGATGCATTTAGTGTTTGTTTACAAATCAAAAGATAATGTATATCTGTCAAAAATAGCCCGTGAAAAGTGAAGAATGGGCGACGTATCACTCGTCTGATGAGTAAAAATTTACACATAACGAAAGTCAGTTGAAAAATTAATGGCAAAAAATGTCCCGATTCGTTCAGAAATTAGTAAACTCTTATAAAAAAAATCTTCATGCACGATTTGATATAAATATATGATTGAATAAAAACATTGTAGTTACTTTATTGGTAAATAGCATTTACAATTGCTGTACATATCTGCCTGAATGCAAATTCGATCGGCAAAATAGTGATTGTAGTTTGTACGTTGCCGTATTCCTTCCTTTCACACTCCGAAAAATACAATATGGATCTTCTTAAGTGTCTTAGGGAACACTCTCCTTTAAAAGTATTTATTATTGTTACATTTTTGGAAAGAATTTAGGCGTTTAAAATGCAAATTCGAGAAGGCCATTTTACCGACTTCGAACAAGCCGTGGCAACATGCATGCATAGATAAACTATTTCTTCTACGTATACCCACACAGCACAGCGATCTGGGGTTTATAAAAGCTCCGATAAATGTCTTGTTTTTCACTACTCTGGACTCGGAAATTCCAAAATAACGTCCTCATTGCCAAAAATAGCTTATCTGTCTTTAACTGGGTCATGCTTTTAAAATGCCTGGTAGGGGCCCTGAGATTGACAGCGGGAACTCGCACTAGCAAACTAATTTCAGCACTTTTTAATCATAGATATTTAAATATCTCACCCATAGTCAATATATTGGAGACAAGGAAAATATATATTAATATCTGAAGCTGGAAATATAAGGAATTCCTTTTCTTGTTATATATGTATGCTTGAGGTGTCCGTTCTAACCTAGACAAAGTCGGAAGTCATCAGTGAATTACGCGTCCGTTAAAGTAAATTAAACCTCTTTACCGTATTCGAAGATTGAAAAAACAAAACACAAAGCAACCAACAGATGCAACATGTGATTTTATTTGTTTATTTTCAAAATTAGTTGAAGTTAAATGTGTTAAATGAAAACATCAACGACGAAAAAAATACATGTTGCATAACTTGACCATATGAGGAAGCAACACAAAAAAATTCATCAAGATCCGCCTGGTAGTTTTCTTGATTCCGCGATCACAAACTATGTAGATAGAAATCACAGAAAAAGCTACCCGCCGCCATTTTTAATATGCAAATGAGCAGCGAGTGCATAGTGCACAACGAGGCCATAGAGTTAACCTGCGTTTAACATTTTACAAACATCCTTTCATTCCTTAAGGAGAACAGTGATAAAAAAAAGGCCAGTGGCCGCCATTTTTAATATGCAAATCAGCAAAAAAAAAGTGCATTGTGCGCAACGAGACCATAGGGCTAACATGCGTAAATTAGTTTACGAAAATTCTAGCCTTTCTTTACTTTATGCGAAAAGTGACAAAAAGTAGAAAAACAAAATGGTCGCCCAGCGGCCATTTTAATATGCAAATGAGCAAAAAAGTACACAGTACGCAACGAGGCCATAGGGTTAACCTGCGTACAAAGTTTTACGAAGATCCTAGCCTTTCTTTACTTTAAGAGAAAAGTGATAAAAAGTAGAAAAACAAAATGGTCGCTTGGCGGCCATTTTGATATGCGAATGAGCAAAAGAAATACATGTTGCACAACTAGATCATAGGATGAAAGTGCGTGTGAAATTTAAAGAAGATCCGACAAGCACTTCTCTTGGAATCGCGATCACAAGAGAGAAAAGTGATTAAAAAATAGAAAATCAAAATGGTCGCCTAGCGGCCATTTTAATATGCAAATGAGCTCAGAAAAATAGATGTTGCACAACTAGACCATATGGGGAACTAACACAAAAACATTTCATCAAGATCGGCCTGGTGGGTTTCTAGATTCCGCGATCACAAACTATGTAAGTAAAAATCACAAAGTGGCCGCCAGCGGCCATTTTGATATGCAAATGAGAAAACAAATAGATGTTGCACAACTAGACGATAGGGGGAACATGTCTGTAAAATTTGATGAAGATCCGACCAGTAGTTCTCTTGGAATCGCGATCACAAGAAAAGTTTACAGACACCGGACGACGGAAGACGGACCACGGACAAACAGCGATTTGATAAGACCACCATGAGATCATGGTGGTCTAAAAAGTCTTTAACTTACAACTTTGAAACTTCACACATTTGTTCAACGCGCCCGGACATGTTTTTCAAGCGTTATGCCCTTACATGACTGTCAGCCAAAAACCTCCTTGTAAATGCGATGCATGTATGTGGAGTAGTTTTTCACTCGAAACAAATTGTCTGGAAAATAAATATATCTTTGGTTTCTTTGGCCCAGACCCGAGGGGTCCTGATGGCGACAGCCACTTATTTTGCTCTAGGACTAGGCCTATGCTCTTTCATACTCTTATCTAATCTTACTCACTCATTGTAAGAGTATCTCCATCCAAGCTGCAAAGGTAAAATTGAAAAAGAGTTTGTTTTCCACTCAATCAGCCTACATGGATGGGTTTGGCCCCACTTAACCTGGCAACTTGAGCCCCAATCGAGATCTCGTGCCATTCTACGAGATCTTCAACACGAGACATGGCTCGAGAGCACTCCATTTTCGCGCACAGTGAACTGTAAGAATCTTACTGAGAATTTATAATGTGTATGATATTTAATTCTCTGTTCTATACTGTTCCCAAACATGTAGGCCCCTAACCCTACAATAATAACCTGTATCGCAAGACCTTTGGGCAGAAATACTTGTTAAAAATCAAAAATATAATGGGCACTACATCAGCTCATATATACATTCTAAAACAAGATGGCAGCGCCCATGGATGTCAAGGCAAAATATGATATGGACTTCAAGGTATTTCAAGGTATTTTATATGTATTAGGAGAGTAGCAATCAATATAACAAAACAGGTTTTCGGCGGCTTAAACGTTACCTACCAGAATTATATCGGATATCTCTCTACACAACCAAGTCAACTATCAGTGTCACGTGTCGTTGTTTACAATTTTAAGGACGTCGACAGCAGTGGCCTCCCTTTGTTCAAGCAACATCTCACTCAATCGTTTTAGAGTTGATATCTAAACGAATGGCAGAAGGCTCAATCTCTATTTTAGATTGCTTAAGCCCGTCTCAGGTCGAGTTAAGATCTGATCCGATTGTCGTAAGCTCCAGTCTGTAGTGCATCTGCGATCAATCAGTCTGAGAAGGTTTTTCGACATGAGCGGCCTAAATACTCTTCAGATCGGTCTATAGCCTAGCGCACACGAGAGGCGCCGGCTGAGCTGCCGGCCACGCGTAGCTGGGAGCTAAGCTGTTTCCCCCGTGAGCGCGTAAATTTTGGTGAGATTTTCGCCTCTCGAGGCTGTGAGGAAATTATCTAGCATGTTTGATATTTTCTGCCTCTGATCGTGGCAAGAATCTCACCGCGTGCGCACTACGTGAGCTGCCGGCTGAGCTGAAAGGAGGGATATCGCAGCTATACACCCCCTTCTCACATGTATGATCCAGAAATGAACATTAGTCGTGACTCTGTATCAAGGAAGTTTGATGTTTTAACTAATCAGAGATACCAACATAACCTTACTCATTCAGAATGTCTTGCCTTAAGTAAGCTAAGGAGAAATCCAAACATAGTTATTAAACCTGCTGATAAAGGTTCGGCAACAGTTATTATGTCAAAACAGGATTATATTGAAGAGATAGAACGGCAGCTAAGCAACCCTCTTCATTACAAAACACTTGATAAGGAAATTTGGCCTGAAAATGTTAGGAAGTTTAATAAAATTCTTGTTTCTCTTCAAGATAAAGGCTTACTTAATGAAAAACAGTATCGCTATTTGGAATCTGATCATAACTCTAAAAACAGGGTCTTCTATATTCTTCCGAAAATTCTCAAACGCCTTGGAAAATGTCTGAAGCCTACAATGCCCCCTGGGCGTCCAATTATCTCAGATTGTGGCAGTGAAAGTTATGGCTTGGGTAAAGTATAGTAGGTAACGTAAAAGTTGCGGTCAGTCAACTCATTGATAAAGTGGCCCCACTGTGCGTAAGGCGTGGCTGCGGTCGATGACTGTTGGCCTTTGGCACTATGCCAGCTCTTCAGAGACGGAGGGTCACTACGGTGTGCCCCAATTGTTAACAGCTTTTTTTATTGACAAAACGTCAAAGACAAACCTAGGATTAGGGACGGGGTTTATTGACAGAATAAGGTTAGGTTTTGGAACCTTTTATTGACAACGCTAAAGACGGACTTAGGGTTAGGGACGGGGTTTATTGACAGAAAAGGGTTAGGTTTAGCCATGTTTATTTACAAAACCAAAGGATCCTCTTGGATTCGTCCAAATACGTCATCGCAGGTCAAAGGGTATATAAATATGAAGTGCGCATGCGTGTATCACAGTTCAGGTAACACATAGAAATTTAATACCTCTAACGCTGTGTTGGAAGTTAGTCTAGTGGAAAGATGCTACGGTCTAATTGAGTGTGCATGTGGTTCTGCGCAGCGTCAGATTGGAAAGGTAGGGGTTCGAGACCCGTTGAGTGCGGAATTAAATAGAAAAAAAATAATCTATTAACTTGGGTGTGTTGCAGTGAAGGGAGTTGTCTACCGTAAGACGTTAGGTGGCGCTGTTGTATACCGCTAGAAGATAGGATGAAAGAAACAGTTCACGCTTCCAAACGTCCCCGTATACTACTTTTGTTACTGTCATTATAGACCGTTTAGTCAAGAACCAATGAATGCAAGCCAATTAAAAACTTTCCCACGGTTGCTCCGCCCGCATTGTTCACCATGTATTCTTTACCATTCCCCTCGAACGACCTATGTGGGATGGTTGCCAGTTACCAACGGAAGGTCTTGGGTTTCCTCCGGGCATAAAGCCCGGTTTCCTCCCACAATAAAACTGGCAACGCCGCCATATAAGTGAAATAATCTTGAGCGAGGCGTAAAACACCAAACAATCAATCAATCAATTCAGCAAATTAAAGGGTGTGCTATGGGGAAACGTTTTAGTCCTAACTTTGCCTCTATTTTCATGGCTGAGTGGGAGAGTGATATTTTTCACAAATGTCACCAACAATCTTTTATTTACCTTCGGTATCTGGATGACATTTTTATCATTTGGCAACATACGTTGGAAGACTTTCATATTTTCATTGATACTCTTAATTATCACGACTCAAGCATTAAATTACAGCCTACTATTGATCACACTTCTGTGGATTTTTTTGATGTAACTATTTACAAGGGTCATACATATCATACTACTGGGTATCTACATTACAAAGTATTCTTCAAACCTACTGACACGCATCAGCTGCTACGTGCTGGGTCATACCATCCTCCTCACACTTTCAAGGGAGTCATTAAATCTCAGATTTTTAGATTCTATAGAAACTGTAGTTCTTTAGATTTTTTTAACCAGGCTTGTTCTGTTCTTTTTAAAGCTCTCCTCCCTAGGAAGTATTCTATTAGATTTCTCCGAAGGATCAAATCTAACACAGTAAGACAAATCATGTTCCCCCCTTCATCCCCCGATACGCTTACCTCCCCTTCACGAGTGTACCATTACCGTCCAACGTTTCTCTCAGGTACATCAATGAAATGGCTTAAGACGCGATGCAAACTCGATATATACGTACCCGATCGCGGAACCTTTTTCGGAGAACAAACTCGCGACAAATATCAAATGGCAGAGAATCTAAATTGTGACTCCTCCAATATCGTGTATGTAATCACGTGCAAAAAATGTCGCAAACAGTACGTCAGAGAAACTCAGAATTCTCTACGACAAAGAGCAGCCAACCATTTATCTAGTAAAAGACTTAAACATGATGTACCCGTGGCACAACATTTCAATACTCAAGGTCATTCGGTCAAGGACCATTTTGAAATCATGCCTATTGAGAAAATCCCTTTTCTCACTTCCGCTGCAGATACCAAGCACAAACGTTTGGAAAGGGAAAGTTTTTGGATTCAAACATTACAAACTATTTATCCTTTGGGTTTGAACTTGGACCCCGGAAGATGTCGTGAAAAAACTATAATACCATTTGTGTTTCAGTATAACAAAGCTAGCATCGCTATGGCCAAGATTATAGTAGAATAATACAAACTACTTCAAAGTAAACTTGCTCGACCTCTGACCCAAAGGCCGGTCATTGCTTATAAAAAGAACAAGAGTTTGAAAGACATACTGGTCAGGGCTAAACTCCCCTGTCTGCCTTCTACCTAGGTTTTCTGGGAAAGGGGTATGGGGGGGGGGGGGGGGGGGGCAAATTTTCACTGTCTTTTCCCATGACCCCATAATATATAGTCTGACGATATTCTTACTATAGCTTAAGATGCGTAAGCATTGTCAATGTAATACAAAGTGTTCCAGAAAATTCTACTGACTAAGGCCAAGCTCCTGTCAGTCGTCAACCTAATGAAATATCATAGGTTTACTTTATTACAACAATTTATGATATAAAGGTCTAAATGATATACCTCTTTTTAACACAATTATAAACTTGTCTCCGTGGTTATTTTAGACAAGAAGATTTTCCCTGTGCCCGTGTGTTTTAGTGTTCTAAAATATATTTCATTAGGTTGACGACTGACAGGAGCTTGTCGTGGTACATAAATAGCTTTCGACATCATAGGCCAACAGAATCATGAAAATGACCGAATAACCCTGGGAAATGGCAAAAACACCAGGAAAATCTTTCCGCTTGATAGATAGATGGATCCTCATATTTATGCCCTGTTATTATCCCAGAACGCCCCTCTGGCGATCTCGGACAGCGGAGCTTCCGGGGCCTTGGCTGCCCCTGGACCCTCGCCTATTGACCTGGGATAGTAATTCAGCTCCCCCCCCCCCCCAAAAAAAAATTCCGAAACGTGTCTACGCCCTTGTACTAATGAGAAATGATTAAGGCATCACCACGAAGTAATCTGTTTGCCGGTGTCTTTAAAGGCCCACTTACCGCCGTAGCCTGTTTAAATTTGCTAAGAAAACCAATTTACATGAGCTTACTACGACTAATACCACTAAACTTAAACATAGGACACATAAAACATGTCTAGTTAGCTTTAGAATGTAGAAATGGGGTGAAAAACAAACGAAGAATCGAAGCCTGATTACAACAACAACGATCAGTGTCGGTCAACTTTCTTGTTGGATTACCCTCATTTTAGGCCTTTTTATCTGTGGTTTAAACTCAAACAATTATCAGCAGGCTTTTCCAGTCGCTGTTAACCGATCGTTAGTCTGTATTTCTCAGACAAATAGGCCTACGTAAAATTACACTGTGCCGTTAGACCACTCACTGGACTGAAACATAAAATCGCCCCTGCGAGCAGTTTGGTTTGTTTACGTTCCGGGCACCTAACAATTCAAATTCAAATTAAAAATTCAAAGTGACGTCCAAACTTTTAAATTTTGGTAAAAATAGAAAGTTCCTAACTTATATTGTCTGGGAAAAATACAGAAAACGGTCTTTCTTTTTTAATGTAAACAATATTCCTGATTTTCGCGGCAAGTATGCCTTTAAAAATTATCAAGTGTATTTGAAATTCGAATTTCAAAATGTGAAACTGAATTTCAAAGAAAATTAAATTCAATAATGAAATCGCTGACCTACCACTGTACATCATGTAAACCTACTTAGTGTTAACAATAATTTGATTGTAAAAACTGTTCGAAACTCTCTTTAAAATTTGATATTTAGGCTACTATTATCAATAATTTCATTAGTGAAAACTAATTTGAAAGGTGTCAGCGATTGTTTAATCAACTAAGTGTGAACAATGAATTTCGAAATAAAGAAACATGAATTCATTTTGAAATTCGAATTTCAAAATCTGAAATTCGAATGAGCTTTCTGGGCTATCGTACGTACATGTAGTTTTGTACTCTATTATAGAATGAGTTATTTGCGCATCCCAAAGTCTGACATTACATTTTTCTTCGTGAATTTTCTTTTTTTCCCAGTGTTTAATTTCATTTAGGTGCAATCACAGATTTACAACAAAATTTGAACAGATTAATGAGTAAAACGCAAAGGACAAAGTTTAGAATTTGTGATGGAGGTAGCCTAATATCTAAAAGGCACGTGAGATTAATGGCCAGTCCGCAATATGTTGAGTGGATGAAGTTATTCTGATACGCCCGTACGGCCTTCTTCAATACCACGTCAACATAGGGTGCATTTGAATAATATAAGACTTGCTCTCAGAATTAAAAAAAAGTTTTTTTTTTAATTTTTAAACACTGCTGACCTATTGTGTCCGGAAACTTCTCAGTCGGAACACCCTTCGGCTATCTTCGCTCGCTACCGGTCGGCTTTGACACGCGGTATTTCACGAACGTAAATCCCCGAAGTTATCAGACTGGAAACTTCTTTGATCATCCCTTCGTGGAGCTAAACCATAATATGTGACCATACACAACGTCAACAACGAATGTCGCTAAGTTTAAATTCCCTCTTGCGTTAAACCCGAGTTTCCCCGATCGCCGAACTTTTCCGATGCAGTGGCAAACATGGTTTGAAACTTACCAGTAGATGGCGGTGTCACCGACTGAGGAATATCGTTTTGAACACATAGTGAATTTAAACAGCAAAATTCGTTGATAACAGATTTTAAGGCCACAGATGATGGTTTAGCTCTATGAAGGAATTATCAAAGAAGTTTCCTGACACAGTTTTAGGTGAGTAGTGGTTAAACATTTTTAGTTATCATTTCTTTAAAATCAACTCTTAGATTTCAAATGCACCCCATGTTAGCGTGGTAAGTTTTGCATGGGAATGTGGTTACCAAGGAACGTTTTCTCCCCGGAGCAAAAATTGCACCTCACTCAAATTTTATCATGCTGGCTAAAACATGATCGTTGCCGAATTCACGAAAGGCTTCTAATTATACAGAGCCTATAAGTGCCATGCGTGGAATTTTGTCATTTCCAGTGTTTTTCCGTTTTTAAGAGCATTTTGCACAAGTGCAAACTTGGTTTTGAGAAGAGAGATTCTGATATGTCGAAGAAAATCAAGCGTGTATCTTAAGAATCATACCTTTAAGTAAAACGATTTGCAGAGAAAGCCGAAAAACGCATGTTAACTGTCAAATCACAAGGGAAACATTTCCACCGTGGTGTGAACCTTTTCGCCGTGGTGGAAACATTCTCAGCGCGGTGGAAATGTTTCCCTTGTAAATTTGACAGTTTACATGCGTTTTTCGACGTTTTCTGCAAATCGTTTTACTTAAAGGTATGATTCTTATGATACACGCTTGATTTTCTTCGAGACATATCAGAATCTTTCTTCTCAAAACCAAGTTTTAACTGCAAAATGCTGTAAAAGACGAAAAAACACTGGAAAAGTAAAAATTCCACCCATGGCACTAATAGTAGGCCTCCGTATAATAACCTTCTATACCAGTCGTTATTCGTTAGTTCTTTGCTTGTTACCTCTGATCTTAATCGCCTTGCTAGCGTATTTACTGAGTAGCTGACTACTGAGGGTTATAACAACGGTCTTATTACATTACCACTAAACATTGTCCACTAAACTAAAGAAGGAAGCCGGTAGGACGGGTTTTTTTAGGCCAAACTATATTACGATAGCTATTAACTAATTAAGATTAAATGTATCTCAGGCCAAATTATATTCTACCAACCCCACTGACCAACAAGGTATACAATTATGTCTGATTAAAATTCAAGAAAACCCATCCTTTCGCAAAGTGAGACTGCCTTTGTTGTAGGAAAGTTTAAACAATTTAAACATTTAGGCATAGGCCTACTGGATGCTGCTCTACGGAAGCGTATCAGGGCCCAGTTACTATCTCCTAATTAGCCGCTAATTCGGAGTTAGGCTACTAAGTCGCACGTATAGCTAATTCGGAATTACTTCATGTAGCTCCTAATTAGACGTTAATTATTCGGGGTTTGGCCTACTAAATCCGACGTAGCTAATTCGGACTTAGTAACTCAGAATTAGCAGCTATTTGGGAGTTAGTAACTCAGAATTAGCCTCTCTAATAAGGTATCTCCAACTTAGGAGACAGCAACTCTGAATTATAAACAATTTCTTTTTTCACCTGGCCCGAATACGCTTCCGTACTGCACAGAAGGACTATGACACTCTAGGTTGTAGACGATTTGCGACAAAAGTTTGAAAATTAAAATCTGAACCGCATCAGCATGAGTATTTAATGTTTCAGGAAAAAAATCGCAGAGTAAAACTGGAGGAGGAAAGCCTGTGCCTGAACCAAGCAAAGCACACAAACACATTCTCGATTTGCATGAGGATGGTCATAGGCTATAGCACTCGGAACATCCTTCGGTTATCTTCGCTCGCTACCGGTCGGCTTTGACGGTATTTCACACTCGTAAATCCCCGAAGTTTCAGAGTGAGGCTATAGCTTTCAAGGTTTTCCGGGGGTCAAGTTAACTATTATCGAACAATCATCTTCCGCTCTGTCTGGGTCGGAAGAGATTGCATGCAGGTAAAAGCCAAACATTCAAAAAGTAACATTCATGGTTTTGCCCAAAATTGGTAGAAGAATTTCTGCCATTTTTCAAAGTGTAATCCCAAAAAATACTCTAACTAATTAAAAACTCACTAACTAGTTAAAAATTCCTGCATTCAGCAATGGGAGTCAATTGCGTTACCAGAGGGGTACTAAATTTCCGCTGTAGTATCTACCAGTCAACTACGTCCTTTTTTAGAGGAAGCCGGTAGGCTGAATGGATAAGGCAGCCGGCATTTAGTGCTGGCAATAGGTGTCATAGTCTGGGACCCGGGTTCGATTCCCGTTTCGGGTTTCATCCAAAATCAGTAGAAGAATTTCTGCCATTTTTCAAGAAAGTGTAATCCCAAAAAATAACCAATACTGTTATACTCACTTTCTAAAAGACACTAACTAATTAAAATTCATTTTTTAAATTCATAATCTCTAGTTTAACTAAAGACGCCGATGACATCTCATGCACCATCGAATGGAATTAATTGGTCTATTCTAATAGGCCTACCGACGTATCAGTACAAGATGGGTTACGCGGTCACAATTGCGTACAAACTTATGCTACGCTGCTATGTGAAACATACAAGCCCCCGCTTCCAGTGTATGCTTGTTCTTAGTCAAATAACGAAATCCCCGCTGGTTTGTCATGGTTATGTGTTCACCACAGTCACTAGTCCGGGCTTCTGACTCCATAATCACTATTTTTATACTGACGGTCGTATTTTGGAATACGGCCGTCAGTATATAAAAATAGTAATTATGGATTTAGAAACCCGGACTACACAGTCACGCGAAACAATTGTGTAGGTGAGTTACGGTATATCGGATTAGGCCTACCTATATATATTATATATATATATTTTATAAACCGTATAACCCCCACCCGCACCACCACCACCAACTACCTAACACAATTGCTTCGCTTGATTATGGTTTTCACTATAAGCACCACTAATGCTTTTAACAGTTAGGGAAGATACAACAAAAGATAATTAAATTTTCTTTAACAAAACATATCGATTTTACTTATTACATTGCGGTTCCGTATATTAACATATGTATACGAACAGCCCCAAAAAATACAATCACAGACTTTGTTAAGTACGAGCAAAATAAATCAATATGTAGCCTATATAATACACTTTTTTGCAATCAAAACTCCCATAATCCCATGAAATGACACTTCTCTGACGGGGAACTTACTATCCCCCCCCCCTACCCACCCAAAAAAAAAATCCTCGCAACAACAACACTATACATACATTTGAAATCACTTTCAGTACGACGGAAAACACAAGTTCATTAAATCAGAGTTGTACAGGTTATAACTACATGGCAGGGTAATGTCAAATATCTTCTCAAATTACCTTGCACATATATTAATTAATATACGGGATAAAACAAGTATTCCCGCTGATATTTCATGATTAGTAAAAAAAAGGCCTCTATAACGAGGAATAAAATGAATTGAAAACGTGAATACCATAGACATATTGCTTAATGACGTCATATGTTGGATAAAAATGTCGCCTGGACATTAATCTGCACAGAAAAGTATAGGTGTGCAGTCATGTGTGTCGCTACAAAAGGTTTAGTAAAGTTTCCACTTCAAACATGATCCCTGTTCCATCCCATAATATTCCAAGCTACGTCATTCGACTTTCGGCCCATTGGCTTCCTAATAGCAATAGCCTCTCGGGGTTTTGTATCGAAATTTATTTCTTCTTCACTTAACACTTGAAAGCACGACTTAATTTTTTTTTTATTCGGTGATGTGACTGGCAGTGGGTGGAATGCTTCCTTCATGATTGCCATCCATCTCATCAAGGGCTTCAGCTGTATCTGATTGGTCAGATTTCACGGTCAGGGGAGATAACTTGGGATACTTGGTCCTGCGTAAATCGCGGTTGGTCTTCAACTGGTCGTCATTTGTCTCAGACCATGCCACCGTCTGGTCTGAATCGAACATTTCAACGGGAGTGGAAACTTCTGACCTACTTCCGAACCCAAACACTGACAATCCCTTTGGTTTCGATGGCCCAGCGAATCCCATCTCATCGTCGGACCGTTCACATCGACAGCGACATAATGGTCCCAGGGACTTGACTGGCATCCAGTAAAAACAACTCTTTCCAGAACCATTTACTGGATCGCTTCAGAAGCACATGGCGCTTCATGGATTGTCTGACGTCTTCGTCCATCTTCTCCAAAGCTGCCTCCTCTAACAATATCACGATCATCCGCTTTCCATCTCCTATCTGTTCTTGTAGTAAAGATTCTTTCAATTCAAACATCGGACAATCGCTTTGGAAGAAATCTGCGGTTAGAACGAAAATGTGTCTTTTGCTGTCTCGAAGTCTAGTGGGAATGAGTTCTCGAGAGGTTGCCTTGCCACCGTCTCTACTTGGCATGAACACTTTGAAAGCCATGGCATGGGATTCTAATTTATGTGCCAACTCTTTTGTTATCCAACTCCTTAGATCAGGGTTTCTAAGGAGGGTTTGGACAGTGGGTAGATATATACACGTTCGTCCTGGCACTAGACTTGTCGTCCTTTAATTTGTCAAAGGGGTGAAGATGCAGGAAAGCGTACGCCAGTATTTTGATGAATTTGCGCAAAAGGATCAGAATAATTATAATCACGACGACAATCACCACCACAACAGTAACAGTAGGGTTTCCACTCAGCGTTAGATTTCCCGGTTGAATGACGTCAACGATCACTGTAGGTAATGACGTTAGATTATTATTGTCCAGATAAAGTTTTTCTATGGCAGTCATGGACAACAGAGCCGACTCGTTCAGAAAATCAATCATGTTGTTGGAAAGAAACAAATGGGTTGTTCGAGTTAAATAGTTTTCGTAAGTTAGCTCTTGTATGTTGTTATCCTGAAAGTAGAGTTGAAGCGATCCCGGCGGTAGTGAATGGGGCAGTTCAGTCAGACCTGCAGATTTACAATCTACTACCGACAAGTCCAAGTGAGGTGTAAATGTACACTGGCAACCCAAAGGACATAAGGGCAGGTCGGTACAAACGAAATCTGTGTAGTTTAAACTGAGCATTATGGTTCCCTGAAAAC
Organism: Lepidochitona cinerea; assembly: GCA_963971465.1. Taxonomy (NCBI): domain Eukaryota; kingdom Metazoa; phylum Mollusca; class Polyplacophora; order Chitonida; family Tonicellidae; genus Lepidochitona; species Lepidochitona cinerea. The sequence goes on from OZ020565.1 coordinate 3,662,244, forward strand.
GTATTGGAGTTTCACATGTGACATCGTAATATTGATAATCGAAACTCGTCTTTAAAGGCACACTTGCCGCGAAAATCAGGAATATTGTTTACATTAAAAAAGAAAGACCGTATTCTGTATTTTTCCCAGACAATATAAGTTAGGAACTTTCTATTTTTACCAAAATTTAAAAGTTTGGACGTCACTTTGTATTTTTAATTTGAATTTGAAAATTTGAATTGTTACGTACCCGGAACGTAAACAAACCGATCTGCCCCCTATTATGTTTCAGTCGAGTGAGTGAACTAACGGCACAGTGTAATTTTACGTAGGCCTATTTATCTGAGAAATACAGACTGACGATCGGTTAACAGCGACTGGAAAAGCTTGCTGATAATTGTTTGAGTGTAAACCACAGATACAAAGGAGGGTAATCCAACACGAAAGTTGACCGACACTGATCGTTGTTGTTGTTGTAATCAGGCTTCGATTCTTCGTTTGTTTTTCACCCCATTTTTACAGTCTAAAGCTAACTAGACATGTTTTATGTGTCCTATGTTTAAGTTTAGTGGTATTAGTCGTAGTAAGCTCATGTAAATTGGTTTTCTTAGCAAATTTAAACAGGCTACGGCGGCAAGTGTGCCTTTAACGGATACGACTTGGAAATTTCCGACATGTAATGCACAAACTCATAGATTCGACAATCACAGGCGAATGGGTTGTTCCTCAGATCGAAGTAACCGAAGACTGGTCGCATGTACCACAAATCTGCGATACTTGAGAAACCGTACACATTGAAGTCACTCAGTTGTATTGACGAGATCTGGTTATACTGTAAGCTCACATAAGCAGTTATAGAAGACGGTGATTGTTCAACCGTCCAGTTCATATTGTTACTGAATTGGGAAATTTTGTTGAAGGCCAAGTTGAAAACGATGAGCTTGGGTAACACAAATGGCCACGGATCAAACGCTTTTATTCTGTTGTTACTAAGATCCACCGTCTCTAGTTGAGATAATCCAGCGTGGAACGCTGAGGGATGGACATACGAGATCTGGTTCGATTTGAAGTCTATCGACGTTATAACGGCAAGACCCTTGAAGATATCTCCATGGAGTTCAAAGAATGAATTACCTTCCATTTGTAGTTGAACCAGGAAGGGAAGACAGCCGAAGACATCAATTTGTGCAGACGAGATATTGTTGCTGCTCAAGTCGAGATATTGGATGTTTCCGTGGCTACATAGATTAGGTGGCATGCTTTGAAGGTCACTTCCTGTGAATTCGAACTCTCGAAGGTAGTCGGTGTTGACGCTGAGGACGGGAACGCTTGGGTCCGGGGAGGTCCCTGTACATGAGACCTGTAGACGGAGAAAGCTGTTGGTGACCAGGGCAATGGCACTGTTGGGGACAGTTGTACACAGACAGTTCTTCGGACAGTTCACCAACTGACCGCGCACAGGTGAGAGGAACGCCAGCAGCAGTGTCGCACACAGAACTCCGCTTGAACCAGACATTTTCAAGGATACAATGTAGCGGAATCTGAGGGTTAAACAAAAAAAATATGAAGGTTCAATCACATTTCATATGATGTCGAACAGATCAAGAAAAATATCCATTGGAATGGGGTTGGAGAGTTCACATAGGAGGTAAATTGATCATGTGACTTTTAAGTTTTCAACAAAACAACAACACCATGGAATTTTACCTGGCATTTGCTCGCATCTACGTGCTTTTCTATTTTCCATTTAGTATAATAGACTCCCCCGGGCCCAACATGTAACGAGTCGAGGTTTAAGCAGAGCTGAAAGAAAAAAAACTGGAGATAAAAACCACAAAGAGACAAACAAAAATAGGACACAGCCCATATTTCTCTGCTAAAAAGCATTTGAGTTCCATATGTTACTTGACTATATCGGTGTCATTAAAAATTAATAGTATAAATTGATCTTACTTTCGTGTATTTTCCAATTGCAATAAAACATTTTTTCTCGACAACACTTTCTTATAAATGTCAGATATTCTTCTGTTTGTGTTTGGAGACAATACTACTGATAAATAATTCAAAAGCATGTTTCATACGTAGACGTAAAATAAGAATTCAATGTTGTCGCTAGGAAGAACGACATGGATCAGATCCTGGAGGGCCAATTAGGAAATCCGGATTGGGCTTACCAAGGCGGTTTGTCTTAAGGTGGGGCGTTCTCGTCTGTCAGTTCAAAACCAGCGACTTCGAACATCTGATATGATAATCCCTTCTGAACCATTCCCTGTCTGATGTGTGCTTCCAACTCGTTGCAGTCGTTGAAAGACAGCACAATTGCCTTGCCTTCCTCCGACTCGATTTGATGGCCATCTGGTCCCCGGCTATGGCTGTCGAAGGTGGCGTATTTGTTGGCGACTTTGAAAACAGCGGTGCTGTATTCACCAACCGTGATCACGGCTCCCAGCGCAGATTCTAGAGCTTTCTCCAGGGTCTCGGCCAAACTGTCTGTTTCCAGCTCTGACTGAACCTCCTTCCCACCATCGTCTACACCAAAGATGACTCCCGATTGGCTGGTAACGGAAGCCATCTTAAGGATCTTAAGGTCGTCCCCTACTTGGATGGGAATGGGAATTGTCTCAAGCTCGTAGAGACCGACCCTAAGACTTTCAAAGGTGTTGACTTTGGTGGGGTTTCCACCGAGGTTCGCCAACAGACAGCCATGGTTTTGGTCGCCATCTCGCAGCAAACTGTCCAGATCCTGGCTTGTCCAGGTAAACACAGGTTTGCTGGACGAGAGGGCGAGAGCTGTCAAGGCCATTGTTGTGCATTGGTTACCGACCCATGGAGAACAGAATCTGTCGAGGGAGCCTTGGTGGAAAGACGCACGGATTGGGAATACATCAGCCAGGGATATGTTTTCGGGTCCATACACCCTGGACTCGGACGCTGAGAAAAAGAAAAACAATTTGTTAAGGGATTTCTTGGTGTTTTACGACTTGACATAATTTCACTTTTATTGCAGTGCAACATAAATTTGACGTACATGGATGTCATTTCTTCATTTCACTGGTTAATACTATAGCCAATTTATCGACTATACCACCCTCATGTACATACCTGCTTTCAAGCCGCCGTCACCAATGTCTTCCGACGCACCAGTCTCCTTGAAAGACCCAACACTCCTGGTTACTTTTGCAGTTAAAAGATCGATTGGAACTGTTTCCAAACGATGAAAGCTCTTTTGCGCTGAGGTGGGTTCCGTAACATGATTACGGGGCTTTGGGATAGGCGTGACATTATCTGGGGTAAGCGTTTTGTTTTCACTTTTAGGGGACTTTTCTTCCCTCCTAAAATGATAAAGAGTTTGGAAGGAAGATATATTTAACAACATGCAATACAAGTATTGAATCATCAAGATAATTAAGAAAATGAGCATAGTCTGGATTTATAAAATTCTGGAAAACTACCATTGCACGGAAAATGTATAATGTACAAGTAGGCCTACCATTGCACGGAAAATTTATAATATACCAAGTAGGCCTACCATTGCACGGAAAATTTATAATGTACAAGTATATGTATTTATACGGTATTAAATGTTAAAGAGACCCCGCTGTGATCCCACAATAATCGAGTCTACTACTTTGACAGGGCTATTTAAGAAGACTAGCAAGCACTTTCCCATTTTAATAAGACGAACGACAAAGGTAACGACAATACCATTCTCGCAAAATTACCAGCAAATATTTTGCAATTTTTTATAAATTTTCGAAAATTGTTTTTTGATTTATTGGCTGTTTACGGTTTTATATCGCTGACAGGATAATAATTTGGAGTTGCTAGGACCAAACTCAGGGTCGGTTAGTATGGCAAGAGGAATCCAACCGAGTAGAAAATTTGGAGGAATGAGCTGCCAACGTTCTGTCAGCTATGACAGGGAAGATTAGCATGAGCTGCCAACGTTCGAACATTTTTCATAAATTTGATGGTCATGACAGTGAAATGATTGACGTTGGAATGACGAAAATCTGTGTGCTTTGTGAGGCGATATAGTGTCCGAAAAGTAAACAGAACTTGAAGTGGCATGAGCTGCCAAAATTCACACTTTTTTCATAATTTCTGTTCAGTCACAGGCTTTGAAGGCCATCGACAAACTAAATGATTGGCATTGGAATGAGGAAAATCCATACAGTATGTGGCCTGTACGAACCCAAAACGTGCTCGAAAAGTAAACAAAATTTAAATAACCGGGACGATTCATTCATTCTAAGCCAAAGTTAGTTCAAAACAACACTTTATCGTACATTTTCGAGACTAGAAGCACTAAAAAGCTTCCGAATTATACGTCTTGAGAAAAATAGCCAATAATTTCAACATTCTGTTTGAACGTCAAAATATCAACATTTTGGCAGCTCATGTCTCTTTAAACAACGGGTATGAACGTTCATTCATTCTAAGCGAAAAATTAGTTTAAAACACTAATTTAACGTACATTCTCGAGACTACTAGCACTGAAAAGCTTCTAAATTGCTGGATAATTTCCACATTCTGTTTTAACGGAAACATATCAACATGTTGGAAGCTCATGCCATGTATTTTAATACTTACTCTTGTAGGGACTGTGGAATCTTTTCACACCCCGTTTCTTCATTCTATAATAACAATAAGATAGCACTTAAAATGACACATCAAAGGATTAAATGTTTTAATATCGGGGCCAGGTTTGAGCCCTAAGCATCGGAGGTCACATTGAGCCCTAAATATCGGGGCCACATTGAGCCCTAAATATCGGGGTCACGTTGAGCCCTAAATATCGGGATCACGTTGAGCCCTCCAAAGATGAAATAATATTACGTTAAAATATATCTTTCAAAGAGTTAAAAGTAAAACATTTGTATAGAATTCAGGAACATATAGTTCTATGGATAACAAACTTCTGCATAAACTCCAAGATGGCGACCAAAACCATGACTGTCTTTTGACGAAAACCCCACGTAAGTTTCGACAGAGCTAATATAAAGATAAAGAAAACGCATAGATTTCACATAAAAATTATAGCTACAAATATAATGATAAGGAAGGTTTACACACACTATAGTTGATTTTCATTATAACTAGAAAACGAGCCGCAGCATCTCATTTTAACCAATTAAGGTACACAGTAGCCGGTAGACTATCCTTCTGCCGACTGAGCCACCGAGGCCCTGTATAAAATTTGGCACACATCAGTAGCCGGTAGACTATCCTTCTGCCGACTGAGCCACGGAGGCCCTGTATAAAATTTGGCACACATCAGTAGCCGGTAGACTATCCTTCTGCCGACTGAGCCACGGAGGCCCTGTATAAAATTTGGCACACATCAGTAGCCGGTAGACTATCCTTCTGCCGACTGAGCCACGGAGGCCCTGTATAAAATTTGGCACACATCAGTAGCCGGTAGACTATCCTTCTGCCGACTGAGCCACCGAGGCCCTGTATAAATTTGGCACACATCAGTAGCCGGTAGACTATCCTTCTGCCGACTGAGCCACCGAGGCCCTGTATAAAATTTGGCACACATCAGTAGCCGGTAGACTATCCTTCTGCCGACTGAGCCACGGAGGCCCTGTATAAAATTTGGCACACATCAGTAGCCGGTAGACTATCCTTCTGCCGACTGAGCCACCGAGGCCCTGTATAAAATTTGGCACACATCAGTAGCTGGTAGACTATCCTTCTGCCGACTGAGCCACCGAGGCCCTGTATAAAATTTGGCACACATCAGGGAGCCGGTTAACAGACGTAATTTCCATCTATATTTCGTTTTTCTTTTATATTTTTGTAGCATTTAGTAATCTGATGAGAAAAAATTAAGACATCACCACGAAGTTAGTTGTTTGTGAACAACCTATACCAGTGTCGAAGGCTCGTGTTGTTCACAGACAACTAACTACGTCGTGGTGATGCCTTAATTTTTTCTTATTAGTATGGAACCCACGTTTAAAGAGAGTTTCAAACATTATTTATTTAAATCTGTTTTCAATTTAAGTGATGAGGTTCATCACAGTCAGAAAGGGTTTATGCAGAAAATGTGAACGAAGTACATGGGTAAATTGCGTTAAAGTTTTTATGTCGAAATTGTTATAAAGAAAAGTAAGAGGTAAATGAGTTTATTATGGTGTTTGTTAATAAACATTCTGTATGTGAGTAATGATAGATACTCATAACCTGTATTCGATGTTTAGATTTTAGACCATGGGCCGATAGGCCCTTATACAAAGGTACAAATAGTGTCTTAAACCTGTGTTAGTATGCGCATCCCAAAGTCTGACGTTACATTTTTCTTTCTAATTTTCCCCAGTGTTAAATTTCATTGAGGTGCAATCGCTTTGTTTTCCTGATGATAAATGGGGCACATTTCCCCCACATACAAACTTGACAACTTTACCTTAGCTGCGCAGCAGCACAGCCTCCGAAGCCTGGCAAAGAATGCCTTTCTTCTTCGTTTTTTCTTTTTCTTGCTAACACTGTTCATCTTTGACTTCTCTCTTTTGTAGACGTCGGTCAAGCGATTATCGAATTGAAAGACGACAGGAGTCGTTGCTAAGATGCATTGTTGCGTCACAATATATTTCAGTTATTAAGAACGTCAAAGACCCTTTCGGCTTAGAATGACGTTTTATGACGTTGTTCGAATTGTATGGCATTGATGCCATTTCTCTGTTGCGCTCGCTGTGACACGCCTCTTTTACATTATGTCATAGACGAAATGAACACGATTCTGACGTCAGATTGATCCAAAAACTCAATTTAGCGTCATTTTATCATACAACGAGGCTTCTGCGCAAGCGTCAATCCGTAAGCCGAAAGGGTCTATTCGAATGAAAAAACTTGTGGCGTCAAACATGGATTAGGCCTACGTCATAACGGCTACGTCGAGAAAAGACCCCTTCGGGTTAGAAAAGGTTTTTCGCGATGTTGTCCGAATAATAAATGTTTGAAACTCTAGTTCAACGTGGGCTCCATACTACATAGACGTAGACAAGGGGGGGGGGGGGGCTTGGGGGGCTTCAGTCCCCCCCACCCCCACCAAATATTGGCACAAAAAAAAAAACAAGGAAAAGGCAGAAAAAAGGGTAACACCAGGAGTGATTAAAGGGCAGGAACAGTTGAAAACTAGGGTATAGAAACACATAATTTTTTTAGCGGCTTCGGCGCAAATCTTAGATTAATACAATAGATATACAGTTTCTGAACAAAACCTCGCCCTACCACTCAATCTGTCTTGATGTTGGGTTGTTCTGTCATAGTCCATCGTCTGATCACAATGTTTGCTCGAACGACCTATGTGGGATGGTTGCCAGTTACCAGCGGAAGGTCGTGGGTTTCCTCCGGGCACAGAGCCCGGTTTCCTCCCACAATAAAACTGGCAACGCCGCCATATAAGTGAAATAATCTTGAGCGCGGCGTAAAACACCAAACAATCAATCAATCAATCAATCACAATGTTTGCTAGGCCTACTCTCCGTTTAAGTAAAATTTCTGAGAAAAATCTATATCTTTGTATGCCAGAAATGGCTTAGACATATGTAGGCGATTTAGTTTTCTCGAGCTCTCGCGGCTTAGGCAGCCCCTTGTCCTTCGCATGATTTTGTCTCCCACGTAATCAAACTTTTTTCCCAACTACGCGCCCAACAGCTCAAACTGTCTTTCTGTAAGATTATTTTGTTAATCGATCGCCTTATCACAATATGTGCTACTGTAAATTTGACAATTTCTTTTTGAAATGTCAACTTTTCAATGCCAGAAATGGCCTGGAACGCATCGCTGGCAATCTCGAACTTTGGAGTTGTCGGGGACTGCAGGCCCTTGGACTCTCGCGTGATAGTGCTGTCATAATGGCCCACCTGTCGGCAGATTCCTGGCTACCATTCTGAGTAAGAGTATAGGGCCTACCTATTATCTGAAACCCTTGAAAGTTTTTTGGGTGCGTACATTATCGTACGTCAGTTGTTACAGATCCCTAAAATATACAGCGCAATGGCATATAACAGATTTTTTTCCAAAGTAAGTAAATTTAAAACTTTGCAAGTCAAAAATCTGTTCATCAAATTTCACCTGTTGGGCCCTGAAAATGGCCCAGAACGCATGTATGGCTTTCTCTTGTTTCAGAGCTTACGGGGCCTAAGCGGCCCCTGGACCCTCGCCTGTTGTGCTGGGATAGTTGGCCCCCCAATATGAAAAACGTTCCGCCGCCCTTGTGTTATGACACAACATTATTTGTAATAGTCACAATCATAGTGAAAATGTTGAATGCCTGAGTATATTGGTCGAATCTCGAATCACTCGAATCTCCCAAACATGTTCAGCTTGATTGTCTTGATTGTGTTGTGGTAGTGCGCAACCAGGTTTTCAATCTTCTGAGAGTACTGAAACCTCTCTCGCTGGTGGCATTAGTCGACGGCATTGCCGGAATGAGCTTTGTGTGCTTCACCACTTTTGCGCGGATATTCTTACATGGTTCCATGTGGTTTAAAAGACGCCACTATTAACATGTTTGCTGTAGTCACATTGTGAGGACACGTCTTCTGATCCATCATTCATGTAGGCAGCCGCCATCCAGGGAGAGTTTCCTTAGATACATAATCCAAAGAAGTAAGGAATGTGTCGTGGTATATATATTTATGATCACTAAAACACACGGGCACAGGGAAAATCTTCTTGTCTAAAATAACCATGGAGACAAGTTTCTAATTGTGTTAAAAAGAGGTATATCATCTAGACCTTTATACCCCATAAATTGTTGTAACAAACCAAACCTATGATATTTCATTAGATTTATTACCCTTTTTACTTTAGTCCTTCTGTCTCCAGACAGTTTATTCTTTATCTCTGCCTCTTTGTAACACATATTTTCCAAACTCCATTTTTTTGTCCCCTAAGTCAGCCAGTTCAATTAGGTTCTTTTATCTCTAGTTTGAATCAATTCTTTTTGTTTCCAGACATATTTTTTCCTTTTTATCTCTGTCTCACTTTCCCAATTTTCCCTTTTCATCTAGTTAGACTAATTAAGTATATTGGCATTTAGGCAGAATGGCAAAATAAGGGCGTGGTAACAGACGCAGGCAATTTTCAGTTAGCAATAGACATGGAAATTCAAAATCTAAAAGTCCCCAATATTCAGAATTCTCGGCTCTGATGAAAGCCATCAAAATTTTACAATGTCTTCACCACATTGGCTTCCTTGAGGGACATTTACGTCACCAAACCCTCCCAAATTCCTTAAATAATAAAATTAAACAGCCAAATTATTTTCTTAAACCGGCTCAACGCAATCGGGAAGTTGATATTGCGTTTGACCATGTACACAAAAATTGGGCCATAAGATCATAAGATCACATTATGCGGCATGTTTAAATAGATTAAAAGCACAGGTGACTTCTGTCAGGTCATCCAATGGTCTAAACTTTGACAGCTAGTGCTTTCAATAATGCTTTAAAATGGGGTAAACCGAATTATAAAGGTAAATTACAACTTTCGACCATTCAAAATTTGTATTCTTTTCTTTCCATCACTAAATCTGTCACTTCTGCTGCTACTACTCAGTTTAGTCCACCATCGTCTCCCCAACCCCATCCGCCTGTCAGTCCGTCGACATCCGTTATCTCACCTCCCACTCTGCAGTCACAGACTCCTAGGTCTGTAACTTTACCTTCTGTTTCCCCTTCGCCTTTCCCTACTGGTACTCCCTCCCTTAGACCTACTACCTCTGCCCCCTCTTTTTCATCCCCTCAGCCCCCCTCCCCTAGACCTAGTAGTACCTCTGTCCCCTTTCGTCCTCCGTCCTCCCCAGTTTCTACTAGGGTCACTTCTCCTAGACCTAGTACATCTAGTCCCTCTCCTCCTCCCCCATACCCAGTTTTGTCAGTCCATTCAGCTATGAGATATTCAGATGCAGTGAGATCCCCTCCGAGGGGTCAGCGCAACCCTCGGAATAAATTAGCTAATTCTAAATTTGGGAAATTTCGGCACACCTCCTCTAATTGGCACCTTCCTAATGTAACTAAGAAAGTTCTTTTACTTGGGGATTCTAATCTATCTAGAATTAACCTTGACCCCCACCCTGATATGCAGGTAGAATGTTTTCCTGGTGCCAATTTCAATTCATTTCGGACGCTAATTCAAAAGTATCAAGGTCCCAAACCTGAGAAAGTTATCTTGAATATTGGTATCAATAACAAGACAACTATTGAGCCAAACACTTCGTTAAATCAAATGCGCAACATGATGACAGCGGTTAGGAAGACTTTTTCCAACTCGCTCATCTACTTTGTAGAGATCCAGTCATCCACTAAATTACCGGCCAGTGAAGTTTCGAACCTGAACCTATATAACTATTCTGCTTCCAAGATGAAGAGGGTTATGGTCATACCAAAAATCCCCAATTCAAAATTTAGAGTATCCACGGACAAAACTCACTGGACTGAAGATACAGCAAATTGCTTGTATACCCACTGGCTTCCGACACTAGATTTAAACTAAATTTGGGACAGGGCATGTGCCACCCTACTTTCGGCTTAGGAAGTAATATTGTTAATCTTAGTAACGAGGAACTCACTGCTGATGATATATCTCTACTCCATAGAGGACTCTCATTTGTGCCTTGTCCTAAATCATTATCTGATAGGGACTTTTCTATTAGTAAATTAGTGCATGTTATGGAGTTCTCCTGAAATCTTAGTCTGGCTGATATCTACCGAGATTCTAGTGGGGTACGCACCTAAAAGCGCGATAGTCCAATGGCGCGTACTTATTCAATCATGTGACCACTTAGAATATTACGTAACACAGGTAGAGATATGTATGTAGCTTAGTGAACTTGGGTGGTCAGGAACTTGCCTCAGCCGAGAGCTCATCGTCTGCGCTGAAATCTGTAGCTGCTCCCTGGGCCACGCGTGCCTTGTAGCTCAGCCGGAGCCTCTCGTCTGCGCTAGGCTTCAGACTGATCAGTCTTACGATCGTAAGGATAGAAACATATTGAACTTAGCTTAAGTTGATCTTAATTACCAATGGCAACGTATACCTTTAGCATTGGTTGCCATGGTAGTTAAGATCAAACTGAGCTAAGATCGCTTTGTGAAACTAGGCCATGTTCTATTTATACTATACTTCATCACGTGATCGAAGACGTATTGTTACGTCATTCCTAGTGGCGTGCCAGTCTGCCGAATATGGTGACGAAGTTGCCTTCCGATCAATAGGGAGCGCAAGTCTCATAAGAATTATTACGTGATTTTTTGATATCCGGGGCCGGTATAACTTTGTAACGTAACAATTGAATTGCTTTGTTACGCCCCGTCATTTAGACCGGTATTAAGCCTAATACACTTTTGAACAACTCAGCCCCGGTGACAGGTGACGCCATTAAGAACGTTTTTGATGACGTTGCAATTCCATTTGACGTATTTTGTTCCATAACATCAGATTTAAACGTCATTTTGGAACGAAAAACGCTCAGTCACATGCGTGCCGGTGACAGGAAATTTGTGGAATTCACACGTGACTTGCGCTCCCTATTCAATTCAAATTCAATTCAATTTGAATTTTTATTGTACTTGGCACTTTAACAAAGCAGAGTACAAACAACAAAAAGTGTAACACAAAGTGTAACAATCATAACTTGGAAATATTTACAAACTCAATGGTAACTAAAGTACCCCCCCCCCCCCCCCAAACCAAGTAAATATTAGAAATAATTAATAGTAGAAGTCTTTATTTGCGACTTCGTAATTCAAAACATGTCCATATGTGTCTGGCCACAAAGGGAGCATATAGAGGGGGTGGGTCAAACAGTAGTGTAAAACTGTAAATAAATCCTCTCTATTGAGACAATTTGGTATAACATGGTTTCTGCTAATTTCTTTAAAGGAATTGTTTAAGACTCTGCGCAGGTCATCATAAATGCTGCAGTCGAGTAGGAAATGAATTTCAGTTTCACATTCTCGATTTCAGTGTGACGTCACGGTCCCGAAAACGAGGCTGTTAATCCGAAAGTCGTTGAAACCTGAGCGGGGCCAATCGTGCCCACATGCTTACCTCCCCTTCGCTTCAGAACTAAGTCTCGCATGCGAAGATTAACTTCTCTGTTTAGATTGGAGCGGGGCTTGAGACTGATCAGTCGGGAATCGTTTGGCTGAACGATAAACCAGTCGCAGTCGACATTAAGTGTCTTAAGACTCAATCGCAGACAATCGGATCGGATCTTAACTCAACCTGAGCCGGGCTTTAATCAATAAATAAATCTACAATAGTATCAGAAGTTACTTCACTACAAAGGCTTTTCTCCGTTTTTAAATACTTTTGGACATTCATTGGAAGTCGACCAGGTACCGACCAATATTCAAACTTAAGTAACTGTGTATCAGTAGATATTGAATTACCCCACTGAGAAATTAGTCCTTCCGGATAAAACATCAGAGACATTAACCCTTCAGAACAAAACACCAGACATTAACTCTTCAGAACAAAACACCAGACATTAACCCTTCAGGACAAAACACCAGACATTACCCTTCAGGACAAAACACCAGACATTAACCCTTCAGAACAAAACACCAGACATTAACCATTCAGAACAAAACACCAGACATTAACCCTTCAGAACAAAACACCAGACATTAACCCTTCAGGACAAAACACCAGACATTAACCCTTCAGGACAAAACACCAGACATTAACCCTTCAGGACAAAACACCAGACATTAACCCTTCAGAACAAAACACCAGACATTAACCCTTCAGAACAAAACACCAGACATTAACCCTTCAGGACAAAACACCAGAGACATTAACCCTTCAGGACAAAACACCAGACATTAACCCTTCAGGACAAAACACCAGGGACATTAACCCTTCAGGACAAAACACCAGACATTAACCCTTCAGGACAAAACACCAGACATTAACCCTTCAGAACAAAACACCAGACATTAACCCTTCAGGACAAAACACCAGAGGCATTAACCCTTCGGGACAAAACACCAGACATTAACCCTTCAGAACAAAACACCAGACATTAACCCTTCAGAACAAAACACCAGAGACATTAACCCTTCAGAACAAAACACCAGGCATTAACCCTTCAGAACAAAACACCAGAGACATTAACCCTTCAGGACAAAACACCAGACATTAACCCTTCGGGACAAAACACCAGACATTAACCCTTCGGGACAAAACACCAGACATTACCTCTTCAGGACAAAACACCAGACATTAACCCTTCAGGACAAAATACCAGAGACATTAACCCTTCAGGACAAAACACCAGAGACATTAGGCCTTCGGGACAAAACACCCGAGACATTAACCCTTCAGGACAAAACACCAGAGACATTAAACCTTCAGGACAAAACATCAGAGGCATTAACCCTTCGGGACAAAACATCAGAGACATTAGCCCTTCAGGACAAAACACCAGAGATTAACCCTTCGGGACAAAACACCAGAGACATTAACCCTTCAGGACAAAACACCAGGCATTAACCCTTCAGGACAAAACACCAGACATTAACCCTTCAGGACAAAACACCAGACATTAACCCTTCAGAACAAAACACCAGACATTAACCCTTCAGGACAAAACACCAGGCATTAACCCTTCAGAACAAAACACCAGGGACATTAACCCTTCAGGACAAAACACCAGACATTAACCCTTCAGGACAAAACACCAGACATTAACTCTTCAGGACAAAACACCAGACATTAACCCTTCAGGACAAAACACCAGAGACATTAAGCCTTCGGGACAAAACACCCGAGACATTAACCCTTCAGGACAAAACACCAGAGACATTAAACCTTCAGGACAAAACATCAGAGGCATTAACCCTTCGGGACAAAACATCAGAGACATTAGCCCTTCAGGACAAAACACCAGACATTAACCCTTCAGGACAAAACACCAGAGATTAACCCTTCGGGACAAAACACCAGAGACATTAACCCTTCAGGACAAAACACCAGGCATTAACCCTTCAGGACAAAACACCAGACATTAACCCTTCAGGACAAAACACCAGACATTAACCCTTCAGAACAAAACACCAGACATTAACCCTTCAGGACAAAACACCAGGCATTAACCCTTCAGAACAAAACACCAGGGACATTAACCCTTCAGGACAAAACACCAGACATTAACCCTTCAGAACAAAACACCAGACATTAACCCTTCAGGACAAAACACCAGACATTAACCCTTCAGGACAAAACACCAGAGACATTAACCCTTCAGGACAAAACACCAGAGACATTAACCCTTCAGGACAAAACACCAGACATTAACCCTTCAGGACAAAACACCAGACATTAACCCTTCAGGACAAAACACCAGACATTAACCCTTCAGGACAAAACACCAGAGACATTAACCCTTCAGGACAAAACACCAGACATTAACCCTTCAGGACAAAACACCAGACATTAACCCTTCAGGACAAAACACCAGAGACATTAACCCTTCAGAACAAAACACCAGACATTAACCCTTCAGGACAAAACACCAGACATTAACCCTTCAGGACAAAACACCAGAGACATTAACCCTTCAGGACAAAACACCAGACATTAACCCTTCAGGACAAAACACCAGGGACATTAACCCTTCAGGACAAAACACCAGACATTAACCCTTCAGGACAAAACACCAGGGACATTAACCCTTCAGGACAAAACACCAGACATTAACCCTTCTGGACAAAACACCAGAGATATTAACCCTTCCGGACAAAACACCAGACATAAACCCTTCAGGACAAAACACCAGAGACATTAACCCTTCAGGACAAAACACCAGAGGCATTAACCCTTCAGGACAAAACACCAGACATTAACCCTTCAGTACAAAACACCAGACATTAACCCTTCAGGACAAAACACCAGACATTAACCCTTCAGGACAAAACACCAGAGACATTAACCCTTCAGGACAAAACACCAGACATTAACCCTTCAGAACAAAACACCAGACATTAACCCTTCAGGACAAAACACCAGACATTAACCCTTCAGGACAAAACACCAGAGACATTAACCCTTCAGGACAAAACACCAGACATTAACCCTTCAGGACAAAACACCAGAGACATTAACCCTTCAGGACAAAACACCAGGGACATTAACCCTTCAGGACAAAACACCAGACATTAACCCTTCTGGACAAAACACCAGAGATATTAACCCTTCCGGACAAAACACCAGACATAAACCCTTCAGGACAAAACACCAGAGACATTAAGCCTTCAGGACAAAACACCAGACATTAACCCTTCAGGACAAAACACCAGACATTAACCCTTCAGGACAAAACACTAGAGACATTAACTCTTCAGGACAAAACATCAGAGGCATTAACCCTTCGGGACAAAACATCAGAGACATTAACCTTCAGGACAAAACACCAGGCATTAACCCTTCAGAACAAAACACCAGGGACATTAACCCTTCAGGACAAAACACCAGAGACATTAACCCTTCAGGACAAAACACAAGAGACATTAACCCTTCAGGACAAAACACCAGGGACATTAACCCTTCAGGACAAAACACCAGAGAAATTAACCCTTCAGAACAAAACACCAGACATTAACCCTTCAGGACAAAACACCAGACATTAACCCTCCAGAACAAAACACCAGAGACATTAACCCTTCAGGACAAAACACCAGAGATATTAACCCTTCATGACAAAACACCAGAGATATTAACCCTTCATGACAAAACACCAGACATAACCCTTCAGAACAAAACACCAGACAGTAACCCTTCAGAACAAAACATCAGACAATAACCCTTCAGAACAAAACACCAGACATTAACCCTTCAGGACAAAACACCAGACATTAACCCTTCAGGACAAAACACCAGGGGCATTAACCCTCCAGAACAAAACACCAGACATTAACCCTTCAGTACAAGACACCAGACATTACCCCTTCAGTACAAAACACCAGACATTAACCCTTCAGAACAAAACATCAGACATTAACCCTTCAGGACAAAACACCAGAGGCATTAACCCTCCAGGACAAAACACCAGACATTAACTCTTCAGGACAAAACACTAGAGACATTAACCCTTCAGGACAAAACACCAGAGACATTAACCCTTCAGGACAAAACACCAGAGACATTAACCCTTCAGGACAAAACACCAGAGACATTAACCCTTCAGGACAAAACACCAGAGACATTAACCCTTCAGGACAAAACACCAGAGACTTTAACCCTTCAGGACAAAACACCAGAGACATTAACCCTCAGAACAAAACACCAGACATTAACCCTTCAGAACAAAACATAAGACATTAACCCTTCAGAACAAAACATCAGACATTAACCCTTCAGAACAAAACATCAGACATTAACCCTTCAGAACAAAACACCAGACATTAACCCTTCAGGACAAAACACCAGACATTAACCCTTCAGAACAAAACACCAGACATTAACGCTTCAGAACAAAACATCAGACATTAACCCTTCAGAACAAAACATCAGACATTAACCCTTCGGGACAAAACACCAGACATTAACCCTTCAGAACAAAACACCAGAGACATTAACCCTTCAGAACAAAACACCAGACATTAACCCTTCAGGACAAAACACCAGACATTAACCCTTCAGGACAAAACACCAGGGGCATTAACCCTCCAGAACAAAACACCAGACATTAACCCTTCAGAACAAAACACCAGACATTAACCCTTCAAGACAAAACACCAGAGACATTAACTCTTCAGGACAAAACACCAGACATTAACCCTTCAGGACAAAACACCAGACATTAACCCTTCAGGACAAAACACCAGAGACTTTAACTCTTCAGGACAAAACACCAGAGACTTTAACCCTTCAGGACAAAACACCAGACATTAACCCTTCAGAACAAAACACCAGACATTAACCCTTCAGAACAAAACACCAGAGACATTAACTCTTCAGGGCAAAACACCAGAGACTTTAACTCTTTACAACAAAACACCAGAGACATTAATCCTTCAGGACAAAACACCAGAGACATTAACCCTTCAGTACAAGACACCAGACATTAACCCTTCAGGACAAAACACCAGACATTAACCCTTCAGGACAAAACACCAGACATTAACCCTTCAGGACAAAACACCAGACATTAACCCTTCAGAACAAAACACCAGACATTAACCCTTCAGGACAAAACACCAGACATTAACCCTTCAGTACAAGACACCAGACATTAACCCTTCAGGACAAAACACCAGACATTAACCCTTCAGGACAAAACACCAGACATTAACCCTTCAGTACAAGACACCAGACATTAACCCTTCAGGACAAAACACCAGACATTAACCCTTCAGGACAAAACACCAGACATTAACCCTTCAGGACAAAACACCAGACATTAACCCTTCAGAACAAAACACCAGACATTAACCCTTCAGGACAAAACACCAGACATTAACCCTTCAGAACAAAACACCAGAGACATTAACTCTTCAGGACAAAACACCAGAGACTGTAACTCTTTACAACAAAACACCAGAGACATTAATCCTTCAGGGCAAAACATAAGACATTAACCCTTCAGGACAAAACATCAGAGACATTAACCCTTCAGGACAAAACACCAGAGACATAAACCCTTCAGGACAAAACACCACAGACATTAACCCTTCAGGACAAAACACAAGACATTAACCCTTCAGGACAAAACACCAGAGACATTAACCCTTCAGGACAAAACACCAGAGACATTAACCCTTCGGGACAAAACACCAGGGACATTAACCCTTCAGGACAAAACACCACAGACCTTAACCCTTCGGGACAAAACACCAGTGACATTAACCCTTCAGGACTAAACACAAGAGACATTAACCCTTCAGGACAAAATACCATAGACATTGGCCCTTCAAAACAAAACACCAGAGGGATATAAACTCTTCAGAACAAAACCTCACAGGGGCATCAGTCAAGTTGCATGAGCTGCCAAAATGTTGATATTTTGACGTAAGAACAGAATGTTGAAATTATTGGCTATTTTTCTCTAGGTGTATAATTCAGAAGCTTTTAGTCTCGTAAATGTACGATAGAATATTGTTTTGAACTAACTTTGGCTTAGAATGAATGAATGGTTATTTAAATTTTGTTTACTTTTCGAACACATTTTCGGTTCGTACAGGTCTCATACTGTATGGGTTTTCCTCATTCCAACGCCAATCATTTAGTTTTTCGTTGGCCGTCAAAACCTCTTACTGTCGTGACGATCAGAAATTATGAAAAAAAGTGTGAATTTTGGCAGCTCATGACACTTTAAAGAAATAACACCACTGCATGGGTCATTTGCCTCTCATGACAAAACTCCTAAAGGACCCTTATGCTTGATTGAAGTTCTGCCCTAGATGGCTAATGCCCTGAACTTCTAAAATATTTTCTATGGTTTGTTTCCCTGAAGAACTCCTGTGACTATGGGGTCCTGTGCTTTTGTCCTGTAAGTCGAATCGATATGAAATGATATTGACACTGTGGTGTCTTGCCTGGAAGAACTCTTGTTTGAACGGTTCTTGATCCCGTGGTGTCTTGCCTGGTAGAACTTTTGTTTGAACAGTTCCTGGCCCCGTGGTGTCTTGCCTGGAAGAACTCTAGTTTGAACAGTTCCTGGCCCCGTGGTGTCTTGCCTGGAAGAACTCTTGTTTGAACGGTTCCTGGCCCTTTGGTGTCTTGCCTAGAAGAACTCTTGTTTTAATGGTTCCTGACCCTTTGGTGTCTTGCCTGGAAGAACTCTTGTTTTAATGGTTCCTGACCCTTTGGTGTCTTGCCTGGAAGAACTCTTGTTTTAATGGTTCCTGGCCCTTTGGTGTCTTGCCTAGAAGAACTCTTGTTTTAATGGTTCCTGACCCTTTGGTGTCTTGCCTGGAAGAACTCTTGTTTGAACGGTTCCTGACCCTTTGGTGTCTTGCCTGGAAGAACTCTTGTTTTAATGGTGCCTGGCCTTGTGGTGTCTTGCCTGGAAGAACTCTTGTTTGAACGGTTCCTGGCCCTGTGGTGTGTTGCCTGGAAGAACTCTTGTTTTAATGGTACCTGGCCTTGTGGTGTCTTGCCTGGAAGAACTCTTGTTTGAACGGTTCCTGGCCCTGTGGTGTGTTGCCTGGAAGAACTCTTGTTTTAATGGTTCCTGGCCCTGTGGTGTGTTGCCTGGAAGAACTCTTGTTTGAACGGTTCCTGGCCTTGTGATGTCTTGCCTGGAACAACTCTAGTTTGAACGGTTCCTGGCCCTGTGGTGTCTTGCCTGGAAGAACTCTAGTTTGAACGGTTCCTGACCCTGTGGTGTCTTGCCTGGAAGAACTATGTTTGAACGGTTCCTGGTCCCGTGGTGTCTTGCCTGGAAGAACTCTTGTTTGAACGGTTCCTAGCCCCGTGGTGTCTTGCCTGGGAGAACTCTTGTTTTAACGGTTCCTGGCTAGCAACTAATGAGTTTTTCTGTGTGATATAGCTGTGGGCACTTCCCCACATATCTGGGTATTTTGAAAGCTTTCGTATTCAAGTTAAAAAACGATGATTGAAAGCTGGTGAATCAAGGAGACAAAAGTTTTACTTTAGCTTGGCGAATTTAGCAACGTCACAATTGCGACCCTAAAACGTACAACGGACAAAACATCCTTCTGTTTTTAACTTTAGATTTTCAATATTTTTACAACATATTTTAGGAAAGAAACCCACAATTGAGACAGTATATGTCTGAAATAATCAAGTAATGCGAAAAAATCTTGCATGAAACGGGAGCTTGAATGAATATAGCTGAAGTCAAATTGGAAGCTGGGCTTGTCCGGTCTAAGATTGGTGCCACGACGTCATGTCATTGTTACGCGAAAAATTGGCAAATGGTCTATTGAACGTCTTTGGATTCGCGACATCTAATGCACTTTCATGCATATGATATTTTATCAAATGATTGAGAGGTCCAGGTTCTATACATGCTGAGAAGAAAACCTAATGCTCTGCCGAAAACAAGCAACCATCGCGCTGTGTACTCAATACAATCGGATTATAAAGGTACCTTTGAAAATGTTCATTATTTCTAAAAAAACGGCCACCGAATAAGTGAAATGAGCTCGATTGTGGCGTAAAACACCAATCAATCTATAGAACTGAAAGAAATATGAATCCGCGGGCCATTGTTGGAAATTTGCTTTGATTGATTGTCCAACTCGTCTGGGTGATGCAAGCCCATTACAACTCGGTGCTTTAATGGAATATGCTGCGGCCATATCGCATCATATAATATCCCCCTTCACATATCTTGCTGCATTTTCAATCGATCATGAATTTTTTTATGAATATATGCTCCAGACTATTTGAACCTCTTATCCATTGGTAGAGAATTGATTGATTACTTGAGGTTTCTGTCGCACTCAACCTTTTTTCACTCCGACAAGTATGGGCGAGGAAAAACTGGGCATTCGGTGACGGACACCCCTTCTGCAGCGGTCAATAGAATTATAAACTCAGCCAGCTTTTGTCCTTTTTCTTTTGACGAAGTAATCAGACGGGTGCAGGTCATCTTCTCTAGCCAAGTTAAAATCTTCATGTAACCCATTCCGTGTTTTACCTTGGCGGACGACTCAACTTCAACCCGTAAACCGAACAGCGCCCACTGGTGGCAATGTAAGAGTTGTCTTTCCTAGACTTACAGAGTCTTAGCCAATCAGCACTCGTTAAACAAAAGTTCAAGGTGTACACAGCCGCCATTACGTTATTTTCAATGTAAGTGCCTGAGGATTTGATTAGCTGCGAGAAGTTTTACTCGCATCCAATCAAAACGAGCTGTTCGATTACGGGTTGAAGTGGAGTCGTCCGCCAAGGTAAAACACGGAATGGGGACATGAAGATTTTAACTTGGCTTGCGAAGATGGGTGCAGGTCCGATGGCCCGTCAGCCAAATAGCCCGCTACCAAAATTTTGGAGTTAGGGATCATTGCAATCAAAAAGTCGGAGTTGGCTGCAAATAAATACATAACAGACATACTGGGAAAATAGTATTCTTTGTGAAGGACGAAGGAGTGGATTGGTTGGTTGATTGTTTTGTGTTTTTCGCCGCGCTCAAGATTATTTCACTCGTATGGCGGTGTTGCCAGTTTTTTTGTGGGAGAAAACCTAGGACCTTCCGGTGGTAACTGGCAACCATCCCACATAGGTCGTTTGAGTGAAAACCCTGTAAGAAAATTTTCCAACTTTTGGGGACTGAGTGGGATTGGAGCCCGCGACCCATTGGTGGAAGGCTCTTCGGATTGAGCGTCCAACGTTCTACCTACTGAGTCCCCTGTTTAGTTTGAAGAAGCTGGGCAAGTCGGAACAAACTTCGGCTTTGATATCGTACGTAAATCCCCGAACTTTCAGACTGGAAGCTGAGCTTGATGCACGGTAGCTGGAGATAATCAAACTCTGTGACCAAAGTGTATTGATGATGTTGGCAACACACCATCAATATATTTTGGCCACAGAGTATCTCCAGTTAGATGCACTGAGGAGGAAATATGCTCGTAATATTCATTATTTCAGCTACTTAACGAATACAACTAAGTTTGATAAGACACAGTGTATTATAGAGATCAGTGCAAACCGTTCCATTCGACGGATTGAGAGCCAGCTTGGGCTGAAGAGGGACATGTGACTGAATCTTACTCTTGTCCAGCTAGCCGAAATCAACATGGATGATCTACTTCCATTATCGCTTATTCTCATAATGCTGAATTTGAAAATCAGCCATTAGTCGCACATTTTTATTAAATGCATAAGTTTGCTTGGATTTTCTTTCCTTTTAAACAAAAATGTCCATCGTGACCACCGTTAGTGTTTATTTATTAGTTCATAATAGTTAACTATATTTTACTTTTAATTGGCCCTTTGACACACGAGAGTTACCCACGGCCACTGCTCCCCTTAATTAGCCCAGGTGTATATGGGGGTGAGCAGGAGAGATCACTCTTCTTATACAGACCCCTATCTAGGCGTTTTTAGAGGGGCGCAGCGCCCTGCCCCTTCTTTCTCCCACCCCTGTGCCCCAAAGACCAAGTATGACTGCCCACTGTCTCCACATCAGTTCTTCCGATAAGCTATATAGCCAGGACTGCCTGTCTAATGACCTAAACTGCAGAGATTAATTTAAGAAAGAAAACAAATTCGACCACAGATAGTTTATTTCCCACTGAAACATACAGATAATGAGTTGATTTAGTGATCTATTTCTTTGCTTCGTCATCTTTAGAGAAAGTTTTGAGAAGCTCGGCCCTCTTCTGAGCAATACGCTCTTCTCGCCTCTTTCTGGCTTCCTTGACCTTTGACCTCCTGGCTTCGGCCTGGTCACTGAAATACAAAATGTCGAATGTTAGAATAGGTAATTCAATCAAAAGGCTTACGTTACATTCAATTGTCCAACCCTTGTAATATTGTTTGTACGAAACGGCCAAACAACTTAAAGTTAGAATGCGCCATCCTCTGTATGGTCTTTTCTGAGATGATTGATTGAATGTTTATTGACAACGCCTTCAAGATAATTAAGTGGGATGGTTGTCAGTTGACAGACCGGAAGGTCATGGCTTTCCTTCGGCACAGAGCCCGGTTTCCTCCCACAATAAACTGGCAATGGCGCCAGATAAGTGAAATAATCTTGAGGGCAGGGTAAAACACCTAACAATCAATCACCCTAATCTATAGCGATGTCATCAGGCAAAGGGTGTATTCAGTGAGAAAAAATAAAGCCAAAAATAGCTCACCCAGGAGTCCCCCTGAAGTAGAGGTCAATCAATCAAGATAATTAACAAAGTATTTCAGCAGTATTACATTGAAGGTTATCTAATTCATAGGGCGCTATTTCTAGGCTTTCAAGCCACAGCCTTCAGAGCGCTGTCTTACGAAGCTGGCGTAAAGTTGCGCATAGGGCTACAACATGGACTAGTTGCGACTAGGGCGTAAGTTCCTATAGTTTTAACACTGATTTACGTCCGACGTAACTTACGCCAGCTTTGTAAGACAGGGCCCAGGCGAGTACCTGGCAACTCTTCCACATAATACAGAAATAATGTGTTTGAAATCTCACCTGATGAGCTTGCTACGTTGTTTCTCGTCCTTTCTCTTGTGGATGTGCTCCATCAAAACTCGCTTATTTTTGAACATGTTACCTTTACATTTCAAGTAGAGCTCGTGGTATCTAGAAAGAGAAAAAAAATTGTGGTATCTAGAAAGAGAAAAAAATGTTAGCGATTTGTAAGAATTAACCTATGAGGGCAATTTCACAAAACCGACAGAATGTGCGATCAGTCGCCGTTGCCATAATACTGTATTTTTTTATTATGGTTTCCAATTTGATTATATGCAACTATGCTTCATTTGGGAGGTGGCTGCTTTATGAAATGAGCCCCTGGACATTTGTTTAACCTAAATTAACTGTGTCAGGCTGTTTGGGATAGTTTCATTTTAATGCCACACAAGATTCTTTCATTTTCTTCATAATTGCATTAGTAGCCTTAAAATTAAAGCCCAAAATCATCCGAAATTTTCAGACATGTAAAAACTAAATCGTATGAACTTACAAATGACGGTCAATTTTTTTAGCCTCTCTGTATCTCTTTAGTAGACGTCTTAAAACTCTCATACGACGAATCCACAAGATTTTTACAGGCATACGGGCATTGGCTGTTCCCTTACGCTTTCCCGTGCCAGTGTGACGTCCCTTTCTTCGGGCAATAGCATTCTTTCGGACGCGAGCCCTGGAGTGAACTTTGACTGGCTTGCGAATGATCAAACCATCCTTGATCAAACGGCGGATATTCTGGCCTGAAAGAAAAAGAGATAAAAGCGATGAAGATCAACAAATTACGGATACTGGCGGTCCTAAGTTCATTTCCTTTCACCTCCCCGTCAGTCCCATATGTCCAGTCCAAATGCTGAAAAGGTGAGATACTCAGTGAAATACATGTAGCTCTGATGTCACGGAGCCAATAATCCGGTTTGTCCAACTTTTTGCTATGTTTGGTTAGTTGGTTGATTGATGTTTTACGCCGCACAAGATTTCACTTATATGGCGCGGTCGCCAAGTTTATTGGGGGTGGAAACCGGGTATCTGGCAACTCTTCCACATACGACGACCAAGTGAAAAATCCACTCAGTAATTTTGATCTGAGCGCGATTCGAACCCGCGCCATATCAATGGAAGGTCTGTGTGGGACTGATGTACGATCTCCACTCCAACCCACTGGACCACCGAGGATCCTTGTATGTTTGGTCTAAACAAGCTGACAGAGAGGTCAAATAACTTCAAAATGATCTGCCAAAAAGAAACCTGTTTGATACTTCTCCAAGGAAGTGTGAATTGGGAACTTTCCAAGGATAATGGAGGCGAGGCTTAGTAGTATTCGCTGAGTGGGATTTGAACTCTAGACACATCAATGCTCCAAGGCTGGTGTCTGAGCAACTATCACTCTGCAGATCAAGGCTGCCACCTGCAAATAAACACAAATTTAACTTACGTGAATTAGCGTTTGATATTTCATTTGTTTCATTTGGGTCCAGCCAGACCTTGTTTTTGCCACATTTCAAAACGGCCGAGGCCAACCGCTTCTGAAGTCGTAGAGTACTGAAAATAAAAATAAATTATATTATGACAAAGACAGCAAACTGATTGGATAATCGAGCTGAGAAGTTACCAGACGAAATACAGAATTGCAATGACTTATGTGGTGAGATCATTGAATATGCTATTGCAGAACATTTACATCAGATATGAGTGGACCTTCAAGGGGTATCCCATTTCTGATTGATTAATTCAGCTGCAGGCTGCACCTTTCCGGATATAAGTGCATCTTTGCTGTGTCTAGGAGTTATTGAGGTCAACTATGTTTTCACTATACGAGGCGAGAGTCAATGGGCAACTACTGACTAACAGGCATGTGACAGACAGTGAGACATACTGGGGAAATACGTCAATCGGTCGGTGGTGAACATCGTTGCATTTTTGTTCGACACACATTGTTTTCAGGCAATTATAAAACAGTTTGATGAGGAAATATTTTTCATTTTATTTGATACAGTAAAACAGTTTAATTACAGTAAAACAGTTTAACATTACCCACCGATCGGAGGGGTCTATTCTACATCATTCCATCAAAAGACCGATCGATCTCCCAAAAGTAAGGCTTGTTACCCACAACCTACTAATCCTTAATGATCGCCTCAATTGTCCCCTTTCAGGGACTGATCCAGGGAAAATTTGGGCATACCATTTCGGTTCAAAATGTTCAAACAATAAGACAAAAACAACATCTCTGGGCCAAAATTCTACATTAAATGCTATTTTGACATTAAAATCTGTTGGTTTTAAGAATTTGGGCAGATTTTTTGCTTGTGAGTTTGGGCGCCCTTACCTGTATACAGGTATCAAAATGTCTCTGGATCAGTCTATGCCTTTGTCAGTGTCATGTGGCACAGCCAAATGATCAGATTGCAAAGGTAAGACGTCAGACAATTTCGCTGAATTTGTCTTTGGAACATTCGGCTAAGCCACATGGCGCTTGAGTTCAGGAAAGGTCAATTCTTGCAGATTACATCAAATATCGGATATCCTTGATTTGAATGATTTACTCAACTATCAGGTTAGGGAAAGTCGCCAATCAGCGTGTTGTCCATCGATTGAAGGATAAACCGTTGAACGACGGAGAATAAACCCTGTCGATCAGAGAGTTAAGTTCGAACAAAAATGAGAATTCAGGGTCTATTCTCAGTCGTTCAACGGTTAATCCGTTTCCCCAACCGGACTATTATTATTAAAAATAGTTGTGTGAAAGTTTTAAGATACGTAAGATCAAACCACAAAATTTAGAGCTAAATGTTAACATAAAAGCCAACGTGTTTAACTGTGTTATACGATTTCTTTATCATTTGTTCACACGACGTCGTTTTCAGCGTAATTTCTCATTTGACTCGCTGAGTGAGTGTACACATTTACACAACCAGCCGAAATACAAAATGAAAAAATCGAAACAGTGGGCAATTTTATGGCAAGATATGCAGATGTTCAATAGCTTTTATCATTTAAGATGTCGTTCGCAAAGAAATAATCGCAAAAAATATAGAATACATATCTAAATTTATATAAAATTCCAGATAAGATTCGCACCTCATGGTACCCTTTTCACGTTGTTGAGGAAGAGATCCGGCGAAGCACTACTTAAACTGAAAGCTAATTCAGAAATGTAGTTCACTGTTGTCTGATGATATGGAACTATTGTCCGGAAAAGTCAAGATGTTATTTTACGGCTAAGTCATCGAATTGCTACTTTTTAGAAATATGAAGCCGTAAAAATTGAAAAAAGATATGACTTGAAAGTGTGATTTTCAATATCATTGCGCAAACATTACAACCCAAATCTCGTATTTCCACGCTCCTTTTATCGTGGTTATGCGAGAGTAAGATTGCGTCTAACTTTAACTGAACCGAAAACCAAGGAGGTGTCAAGGTCGAAGTGACAGCAGCCGACAGAACGCGAATTTCTCTTGGTCAGAGGATAAGTAGAAAGTTTAAGAAGACTTTGTGGAGTCTGCTATTTCTCAAAATGTCGCAGGCTATACCTGACGATGTGTTTCTCGAGAACGTCGCTTCATCGACGAGGAGAATCCAACCAGCCCACCGAATGGTTTCTCGCAAAGACAGTGTAATGGTAACCCCCGGGGCCGAGGGCCTGACTGTCTCCCAAGGCGCCCATGTCGGTAAATGTATCGGCGTTTTTACCAGCGGGGGCGACTCTCAAGGTAATTTGCATGTAGCATCGGACTTGTGGGGCTGGAACTGAAAATTATGTTCAGAGTAGACATTTCTCCTGTCACTGTCAGTGTCAGAACGTCACTTTCATTTTTCAATTTTAATTTTACAAGGCCTGCTGGGTGCACACTCACAGTTACGCTATCACTATCATCACTTTTACGTTCTACCTGACCGGCAAAGTAAGTAAACCAGGATAGAGACACACGAGTGCGGCTATATCACTGTCAAAACTAGCCGCACTCGTGTGTCTCTATCCTGGTTTACTTACTTTGCCGGTCAGGTATATCAAAACCGGTCTGGTTCCAAGCTTTCACTTTCAGGCCTCAAATTAAATTAGGAAAGCCATGGAGGCCTATGGCCATCACTGAGACCAAACTGGCCTTTGAAAACAAGTGCCTCAAATGCCTTTTCAAGGTGTAAGTTCGTTCGTCTCAGACTGCCTCAATCAATTCTTTGTTTTGCATTGATTTGTCACACCGACTGTAGGATGTGATTAAAATGGATGCTTTTAATAAGGGTTTTTTTGTGAAACACACCAGAAGCTATCAGTTGCACACCATGAAAAACATAAAATTTTAAATAGAAAACTGAAGAACAGGATGCCATCAGCCATTTCAGGGAAAATGTGGATTTATAAGAAAATTTTGTTTGTTTGTTTTCTTCCTCTCAGCTGATGAAATGTCTCAAATTTCTTTCACTGGTTTGTTTTTGGGTTAAGTAAATATTTGCAGTATTAAGAGTAATAACTCGAACAAACAAACGTGGAATAACTCAAAAGATGAACTATGTGTCACTTGCCTAGCTGATATTGACCCAAGGCTTTTCTGTTTTTTGTGAAAAATAATAACGTGATGATTCTGGACTTTGGACACTGGCCTATAACTGTAATTAACTGAGAGGCACATTTCGAGAAAAAAAACAGTATTTCAAATATGCAGGTCTTTGTCAATACACAGTATGTGCTAAATAGTCCTCCAACAAATTTCTTAAAGGGGCATGAGCTGCCGAAATTCACACTTTTTTCATCATTTCTGATCGTCGCGACAGTAAGAGGCTTTGAAGGCCATCGAAAAACTAAATGATTGGCGTTGGAATGAAGAAAATCCATACAGTATGGGGCCTGTACGAACCGAAAACGTGTTCGAAATGTAAACAAAATTTAAATAACCGGGACGACCATTCATTCATTCTAAGCCAAAGTTAGATCAAAACAATACTTTATCGTACATTTTCGAGACTATAAGCACTAAAAAGCTTTTGAATTATACGTCTTGAGAAAAATAGCCAATAATTTCAACATTCTGTGTTAACGCCAAAATATCAACATTTTGGCAGCTCATGCCCCTTTAAAAGATCATAGTCATTATTGTGTTTACTGTAGCTGCCAAAATTCTTAATATTTTGCATAAATTCCGAAGATTCTACCGCTTGAATAGTTCGAAACAAAGACTGCAATTAAAAAGGCCAAAGGAAAACATGAAATCCAAAATAAAATCTTTAAGTTATTAATATACATGTAGCTCTTTATGTTTTCTTGAAAAAAAAGAATTTTTGGTTTAAAATAATTGAACTACTTCTGGTCCCGTCTGTAAA
The DNA here is from genome assembly GCA_963971465.1 of Lepidochitona cinerea. NCBI lineage: Eukaryota > Metazoa > Mollusca > Polyplacophora > Chitonida > Tonicellidae > Lepidochitona > Lepidochitona cinerea. Next base: position 3,690,646 of record OZ020565.1, read on the forward strand.
TGCGTCTCCAAAATGTATGATATTTTAAATGCATTTTCTTTCTGTTGTATGTTTTCAGGTATGAATGCAGCAGTCAGAGCCTGTGTGAGAATGGGGTTTTACCTGGGATGTAAGGTCTTCCTTATTAAAGAGGTCAGTACGTTTATCATCAGAATGGGGGCCCTTTGAGTTGGGCTAGGGCCAAGGGGAGATAATAACACATGGTTTGATCATCACAAGTGAGGCCCTCTGATTTGTGCTTGGAGATATTCACACATTTCTTGATCATCATAATGGTTCGGGCTAGGGGAGATAATCACAAATGGTTTTGTCATGATAATGGGGGTCCTCTGAGTTGTGGTAGTGAGGAAATCAGACATGGGTTGATTATCACAAACGTGCCCCTCTGAGTTGGGTTAAAGAGTAAATCAGAAATGGTTTATCAACAGAATGGGGCCCCTCTGAGTTGGGCTAGGGGAAATAATTATACATGGTTTGATCATCATAATGGGGGCCCTCTGAGTTGGGCTAGTGGAGATAATCACACATGGTTTGATCATCATTATGGGGGCCCTCTGAGTTGGGCTAGTGGAGATAATCACACATGGTTTGATCATCATAATGGGGGCCCTCTGAGTTGTGCTAGGAGAGATAATCACAAATTTTTTGATCATCATAATGGGGCCGTCTGATTGTGCTAGGGGATATAAACACAAATGGTTTGGTCATCATAATTTGGGTCATTTGAGTTGTACTAGGGGGGATTATCACAAACTCTGGGGTCGCGGGTTCGAATCCCACTCAGTCCAAAAATTGGAAAATTTTCTGACTGGGTTTTCACTCGAACGACCTATGTGGGATGGTTGCCAGTTACCAGCGGAAGGTCGTGGGTTTCCTCCGGGCACAGAGCCCGGTTTCCTCCCACAATAAAACTGGCAATGCCGCCATATAAGTGAAATAATCTTGAGCGCGGCGTAAAACACCAAACAATCAATCAATCAATCAATCACAAACTCTGATCTCCATAATGGGGGCCCTTCAACTTCAACTCTTTTTCTTGTTTTTGTTTGAAGAAAAATAAATAAAGAATTTTTACTGCTCATAACATATGGCGAAACTGTTTCTATTTATTATAAGGTTTCTCAATGCTCATGAAAAACATCTTGTGAAAAAGACGTGTCCTTAATTCTGAATTTTACCTGTTTGCAATGGAAGGCGATACCAAGTCCATGTTTGTTTTATTTTGCTAGGGTTATCAAGGAATGGTGGACGGAGGAGAAAACATCGTAGAAGCCACCTGGTCATCTGTCTCTGGAATCATGCAACTGGTAACAGAAATAAATTACTCTCTTATTAAAGTGGCATGAGCTGCCAAAATGTTGATATTTTGACGTTGAAACAGAATGTATATCGACTATTTTTCTCAAGACGTATAATTCAGAAGCTTTTTAGTGCTTCTAGTTTGAGAATGTACGATAATGTATTGTTGTGAACTAACTTTGGCTTAGAATGAATGAATGCCTTGAATGGTCGTCCCGGTTATTTAAATTTTGTTTACTTTTCGAACACGTTTTCGGTTCGTACAGGCCACATACTGCTTAGATTTTCATCATTTCAACGCCAATCATTTAGCTTTTTTGATGGCCTTCAAAGCCTTTTACTGTCGTGACAATCAGAAATTGTGAAAAAAATGTGCATTTTGGCAGCTCATGCCACTTTAAATAGCGATTTAGATAAATTAGTTGTGCACTCAAGTGTGTTTGCTAAAAATTGGATTTATGTTGTACAATTTTCCCATATCATTAGTCCTATCAGTGTAACTGATGGTCTGTCTGTGCTGAAATAAAGTTTATTTTTTAGCCCGCCATCATTCTGATGGAGGGCTATTCAAATCGCTTTTCCATGGTCTGTCGTCCGTCCGTTAACTTTTTGCTTGTTACCTTTATTCCAAGAAAACTACCAGTCCAATCTTAATCAAACTTAACATACATCATCCCCCTAATTTCTAGCTGTGCACCGTGCATTATCATTTCATTAGCATATTGAAGATGGCTACCAGGTGGCAATGTTGTTTTCAACCAAAATTTCAAGAGGAGCTTACTTTGTAATTCACAATTTAATTGTCATCAACAATAGTTATCTCCCTGGAATAAGATTTTTTTATGTAGGCCCCAATTCCTATATCCAGTTATTACTGTAACAACCTTTAATATGAATAGATGAACGCGGGCGTTAAGATCCCCCCACTAATCTTATCATCCTTTTGTTTTGTTGACAGGGTGGTACAGTAATTGGCAGCGCTCGGTGTAAGGATTTCCGTACACGTGAAGGTCGTCTCAAGGCCGCGTATAATCTCGTACTGAATAACATCACAAATCTGGTGGTGATTGGCGGAGATGGTAGTTTAACGGGAGCTGACCTTTTCCGACAGGAGTGGGAAAGTCTCTTGGATGAACTGATTCAAAACGGTAAATCTGTTTAATGTAAATCAACTATATTATACTAAGAACTGTTTGAAAATCTCTTTAAATGTGGGTTCGATACTAATGAGAAATGATTATGGCATCACCACGAAGTTAGGGGTTTGTTGACCACATGAACTTTCGACACCTGTACTCGTGTCTTCATCAAGTGTAACTGTTACACTTGATGAAGACACCGGTAATTCACAAACAACTAACTTCGTGGAGATGCCGTAATCATTTCTCATTAGATTTTCCCTGTGCCCGTGTGTTTTAGTGTCCATAAATATTATACAGCTTACCAGCCCTGTGGGCCTTCCAAGCTGGCCCTGTCTTACAAATACATGTATGGCTCAAAGATACACAAACACATATGCCCACAACAATGTTCTACGTCAGCTTTGTAAAACTTGTTTTCTTAAAGGATAAAAGACAAGTTTACGTCAATGCCTCCTATTTGGTAATTTGTTTAAAAACTTGCACCGTATAGACTTACAAACGTAGCCAAAAGCAAAATCAGATTTCAGGCCCAAAACCTATACAATTCAAGGTATTCTTTTTCTCTCTACAGCCTAGATACGTAAATTAATTAGCTTTAGCGTTGTGACTTCACAGTTGACATATGATATATACATTACTATTGTTGTGACGTCATACACAAACGACGTTAAGTCAGGGCTTCTTCATGGTTGGTTGAAATGACGCCAAAAGCGTTCAAATGTCAACTATGACGTCAAATACGAAGAAGTTATTAAAAACTGCTCACTCACAAGCTGTTGAAATGGCTACAAAAGTATTTAATAGGCCTTTTCAACATTTCTACAAAGGCTCAACTTAATACAAAGTTTCCCTCTGTCTACCATTTATTTAAAAAAATTAAATGATTCATTTTGTCTGACAGGGAAACTATTACCCGACCAAAAGGAGGATTGTCGACATTTGAACATCGCTGGTATGGTGGGCTCCATTGATAACGATTTCTGCGGGACTGACATGACGATTGGCACGGATACAGCCCTTCATCGTATCCTGGAGGCCGTGGACGCCATTACAACAACAGCAACCAGGTCAGTCACATGTTTGACCTCTTAGTCAAGAACCATTAAAAAAAATGGTTTCTTTTGCATTGATTGGTTTGTATGTCCCATCAAAACTATTTCATATCTTTCAATGGCATTTAGAAGTTGAAAGGTTACAATAAGTTGAAGAATTATCTAGAGATTTACTATCAAACAGGATTAGGTTTATCTTTACTATGGATCGGTTTGTTTAGCTGGATTTTATCATCTTGAAAAGCTGATGTTGAAAGCGGCATAAAATCTTGTTATGGATAACAACTTCTTGGTTTATTGGGTGTCGATGTTTCGATGTAGTTCTTACACCGTTGTTGATGTAAGAACCACATCGAAACATTGACACCCAATAAACCAAAAACTATTTCATGTTCAAGATTTGGTTCACTTTCTGTCGCCATTGCCAGGCTAACCGTTGACACAATGCATTTAACAGGTCCTGAGATATCACTGAAACGGTCCGTTCCGATAGCCTTTTGTTACTGTTGCTCTAAAACTACGGTAACGAAATGATGTTACCCGTCACGAAAACCAGTATATGGTATGATGTATAATGAAACTAGTATCGGTACTGGTTGGTTCCCAGCATTTCGATATACGTAACTGTTTCACTGTTTCTGACTGACACTGAAATTATCTGGCCTGATTTCAAGGACTGATTGAGAAAAGATTTAACGCGACTTTCAACATCGTCTTTTTGAGATGATAAAATCCAGCCAAAGAAACCGATCCATAGTAAAGATAAACCTAAATCCTGTTTGATTGTAAATCTATGTAATTTAGAGACATTTGAAATGGAAAGTTTTTTTAACCTAAATCTACCATCATACATTAGAGAGTGGTAAAAATTATTGATTAATTATTGATCTAAAAATAGTTACTGCAACATCATGTCGTCTTAAAACGGAATAAATGGTGACACAGATAAGCCACTGAAAGGACATACGTCTGTCTGTTTTTATTAGCTTGAGAGTCACTGGCGATAATTGGCGTGAAATGTTTTAAGTACGTTGATGGTTGTTATCGACGTTAATCTGTATGTATTTCTAGAGATTTCCCATCCTTTAAGGCCCGTTCTCACTTTGCGATTTGTCTTACATCATAATAAATATATGTAATTTAGTTTTCCGTATTTGTTTAATATTTTCTCTCATTTCCAGTCATCAGAGAGCATTTGTTCTAGAGGTAATGGGAAGACATTGTGGGTAAGTTCATTTTTTTAAAAAGGGATGTCATGTTTACACAACATGGAAACTGGTATAAAATATGGTTTCATTGAACCAATGAAATCATTTTTGTTTGTTTTTTCTTTATTAAATTGCAGAAACAAAATTTTAATAAATACATTTATAACCTTGTTAGTGGTACTGTTTACTTTTCGAACACTATTTTGGTTTGCACTGGCCTCTGACTTTATGGAATTTTTAAATCATCTTGCATAAAGTGCCCTTCTTGCAGGGAAGGTGGCCTTTTTGGGAAAAGATGCATCATGCCCCTTCTAAATCCTAGCTAGGGGCTTGATGATCATGATCTTTATTCTGCACGTTTTATTCTGCTACAAACTTTTTTGTGCAACAATAAGATACAATATTTTTAGATATATTTTTTTGAGTAGTAGTTGAGTACCTATATATAATATTGCATTATCTGTCTTATTGTATTGTTAATGGGGTTTTTTATTTCAAAATGTAATAAAATTATGTCTTTTACTACAGGTATTTGGCATTAGTGGCTGCCCTGGCTAGTGAAGCTGACTGGGTGTTCATCCCTGAATGGCCCCCAGAGACAAACTGGGAGGATACCCTTTGTAATAAACTGGCAACAGTAAGGACAAATTGTCATTAACTTGTTGAAATTAAATTATAAAACATAGCCATGGTTTGTTTTTGGTGTGGGGGAGGGGAGTAACATTAAATGTTGTAATTTTTTGGTTTAAATAACCGTAATCTGTCGCCATATAACCTTAGCTGTTTAGTGTGATGTTAAGCCCCAATCAATCTGTGCTAAATACTTTCCATCGCCATGCCAAACTTCTCCTAATATTCTGATACTCTCATTAAACAATCAGCTAATAGCAGAAAGTCTATGTATTTCATTTTGGTTGTGTCTGTTTTTTTCTGTAGGAGAGGAAGTTAGGGTTGAGATTGAATATTATCATAGTAGCTGAGGGAGCCATTGATAGACAAGGAAACTCAATTTCAGGAGAAATGGTCAAAAATGTAAGTGCACTTGGAAATTTAACTTTCCAAAATTAACTTTCCATCAAAGTTCATCTTAAAATTAGGATTAAATGTTACACTAAGCGTCTATGTGAACATTATTGAAGAAAATGTTGTTAACTTGGATTTTATTATTTGAAATGATCAACAGAAAAGGTTGTAAATTTTCTTCACATCTACTGAAAAGCTTTAACAAATTACAATAATTATTCTGTAATTGGTTTATTTTATATTACCGTGTCTACTTGCGTCTAATTCAACAGTTTTTTGGGGACGCATGTAAGTAAATGTATTGATCAATTGATTGTTTGGTGTTTTACGCCGTGCTCAAGATCATTTCACTTATGTGGCGGCATTGCCAGTTTTATTGCAAGAGGAAACCAGGCTCTATGCCCGGAGGAAACCCACGACCTTCCAGTGGTAACTGGCAACCATCCCACATAGATCGTTCAAGTGAAAACCCAGTCAGAAAATTTTCCAATTGTTGTGTGATTCGAACCCACGAGCCATTGGTGGAAGGCTGTTCGGATTGAGCGTTATTGATCAATGAATTGTAATTTAATTTTGTTTTACAGTTGATAACAACCCGTCTGAAGTACGACACTCGTGTGACGGTTTTGGGTCACGTTCAGAGAGGTGGCAGACCCTCAGCTTTTGATAGAATCCTGGTAAGCCAGATTTCAGGTTCTTTAAAGTGGCATGAGCTGCCAAAATTCACACTTTTTTCAAAACTTCTGATCGGCACGACAGTTAGAGGCTTTGAAGGCCATCGAAAAACTAAATGATTGGCGTTGGAATGAGGAAAATCTGTACAGTAATGAGTATGTGGCCTATACAAACCGAAATAGTGTTTCGAAAAGCAAACAAAATTTAAATAACCGGGACGACCATCATTCATTCTTGGCCAAAGTTAGTTCAAAACAATACTTTATCTTTCATTCTCGAGACTAGAAAGACTAAAAAGCTTCTGAATTATACGTCTTGAAAATAACAGCCAATAATTTCAACATTCTGTTTTTACGTCAAAATATCAACATTTTGGCAGCTCACGCCACTTTAAGATATACAGATATTCACCTTGAGGTCATCAGTTCACATTTAATTCCGTGGTGGCTGTTATATAAGGACATTTATATAAACACCCCTTCCCACCCCTAAAAAATAAGAAAATAGTCTAAAATGTCAACCTGTGTTTTGAAGCACTTTTCGTCAAAGATTTTTTTATCGCTCTGCGATATACTCCATTCGTCTGTCTGTCTGTCCGTTCGTCCTTCTGTCTGCCCGTCCGTCTCTCTGTCTGCCCGTCCGTTTTGAAGCACTTTTCGTCAAAGATTTTTTTATCGCTCTGCGATATACTCCATTCGTCTGTCTGTCTGTCCGTCCATCTTTCTGTCTGCCCGTCCGTCTTTCTGTCTGCCGGTACGTCTTTCTGTCTGTTCAATAACTTGTGTGTTGAAGTCATGGAATGGACAGATGGGATTGATTTTCAGGATTCTGTGAATTTTACAACAAGCACTGCCACATCCAATTTACCTCATAGTCAATGTATGAATTTGGTATCCGATCCATAACTTGAGAACACTTTGTTGTATCACTTTGAAACTTCAATAGAGTGTTGAGCTCATGAAAAATATGAAATTGCTGTCCAGGCTTCTGCAAATTTCATTGCTTATACTATAAGCCAATATTACTAAAGGGCGGGAGGGGGGGGGGGGGGGGAGGGGGGGTGGTGTAAGTCATCTGATGGCTCTTGTCATCAAACCATAGGTTTTTATACGCCCGGCTTGAAAAGCGGGCTGTATTATGGTATCATCTCCGTCCGTCCGGCAGGACGGCAGTCCGGAAGTCCGGAAGTCCGGCAGTCCGGCTGTCCGGCGTCCGCTTTCCCTTCCGCTCCATAACTTCTAAAGTTTTGATTCCATCTGCACAATTTTTTCTAAGTATATACCTTATGGGTAGAAGGTGTGTCGCAAACTATTTTTAACATCACTGGTTACATAATATGGGAGTTATATTGGATTATGTAATATTCCCTTCCGCTCCATAACTTCCAAAGTTTTGATTCCATCTGCACAATTTTTTCTGAGTATATACCTTATGGATGGAAGGTGTGTCGCGAACTATTTTTGACATCATACATTGCGTAATATGGCAGCCATATTGGGTTATGTAATATTTACTTTTCTCTCCATAACTTTAACAAATATGATCCGATGTTTTCAAATCTTTCATGTTACATACCATATTAACAGCCAGTGTGTAAAAAAATTGTTTAGGATATCAACTATTGCAAATTATTGGATTATGTACATTCCCTTTTATTCTTACTTTCATTTTCATGAAAATAACCTTTAAATTATAAAATGGCTTCTACTTTTCCGATTCTCATCAAAAAAGGATTTTTTCAAATTGCAATAATGTTTCTAAATTGATTAAAACTATTCTTAAATCAATATATAACGTTTTAATCAAATGAAAAATACATGTAAGGATTAAAGTTTTATCTACAGACAAAGAGATGAGTAACCCAGCCTTGTTCTATTTACATACTGGTACATGTACTCTATTTAAACATACTCTAAAGCTCTGTCTCTTATCTCTTATCTACAAGTGTTGACAGTTGTATGGTCTTCCATACCACATGGCCATGCCATGCTCAACTGTTTTTTTTTTTTGTAGCCAAATAATATAGAAAAATGATATTATGAGAAAAATTTTCAAATCTACTTGAATTGGTGTGAGCTGCAAAATTGCCAATTAATTGCCTTTGTTTAAGTATGATTAGTAAATTATAAACTACTCTTCTAAAAAATTTAAACATTTTAGTCCAAACTATATTGACAACAAGCAATGTTTAACATCACGATTTAACAGCAGCGATAATTGATGACTTGTACCGAGTACAAATCTTGTTAATAATCTTTGATTCAAATAGCCCATTTTAAATTTGATACAGATGGATTTTCAAGGTTTTAGTGGTAAGATTTCATTTTGTTGACATTACATCACCTTTTACCAAGCTTCAACTTCCTTCCTCTGAATTTTGAAAATTAAATTTAAATAAATATGGAAGGATTTGTTTTGGTATGGCCGCAGTTACTGTGCCTTTCCGGGCGTATTTTGGGTTTCCCGAAACTCTTGTTGTTAAATGAAATCTTGTGGCTTTGACGAAAGATGAACCCAATCAGAAAATCATTGTATTATCATTTTTTAGACGTTTCCCAGGAATAATCAGTTGATGCTAAAATGACTGACAAATTAATGACATCGTTAGTGTTTAACGAAGACATCCGTAGAAGCTCCTCGTTATGCATGTTAACTTGGTGAAGTATGAATTGCAGAATGACATCGGTAATGTTTAACGAAGAAAGCTGTAGGAGCCCCTCATTATGTATGAAGTATGAACTGCAGAACTACAACCTATAATTATGTGTTGTTTGACTGTTGTCTATTTCAGGGTTGTCGTATGGGTGCTGAAGCTGCTGTCGCACTAATGGACGCTACACCAGATACCCCTGCCTGTGTTGTCTCCCTTGATGGGAACCAAACTGTACGGGTCCCATTAATGGAATGTGTTAAGCGGGTAGGTTAAATGGAAGTTTGACAGCTAAATCCCAAACTTACAACATAGCTGTAAAAGTTCTCGTGTGAATTGATTTATTGATGTTTTATGACTCACTTAAGATTATTTCACTAACTTATATGGCAACCTTGCCAGGTTTCGTGTAGAAGGAAACCACACTCTGTGTGGAGGACACTCACTATCTTTCGTAAAACTCAATATATATAATAAATATTTTTATCATGAAAGTTTTTCATATGCCCGTGGCGTGTGTTTTAACAATGTTATTTTAGTCAAGAAGATTTTCCCTTTGCCTGTGTGTTTTAATATTCATAAATATATAAATTTTTAAACTTAAAATGAAGCAGAAAATTTACTGCTTTTATTCCTTTCAACAATGACTCCCTATAAGAAGAAGGGGAACACCTGTCAGTCATCAACCTAATAAAATATCATGGGTTTTAGTTTATTACAACAACTTATGATTGTGTATAAAGGTCTAAATGGTATACCTCTTTTAAACACAATTAGAAACCTCCATGGTTATTTTAGAGAAGAACATTTTCTCTGTGCCCGTGTGTTTTTGTATCCATAAATATAACTATAAGAAGAAGTGAGAAATTGGACAAAATCTTTTTTTGTAGACTAAAGCTGTCCAAAAAGCTATGGAAGAAAAGAATTTTGAAGAAGCTGTGAGACTGAGGGGCAGGTATGTGAAACATTTTTGGGGGTGCAAAGTCTGTAAGAATCCTACATATTTCCTGACACTGGGGCACCAGCCCCGATAGCTCGGTCGGTAGAGCGTCCGCTTCAGGCCTGGGAGATCCGGGTTCAAGCCTGGGTTGAGTCAGATCAAAGACTTTAACAGTGGCAGCTGTTGCTGCTTCGCTTTGCGCCCAGCAATAGGAGTTAGAGCAGCGACTGGTTGGCCCGGTGTCAGTATACTGTGACTGGGTCAGGGGGCTTGCTGGTTGTCTTCGGCAAGTCGTCTCGGTGAGGCAGCACCTAAAAGAGCGGTGGAAATAACTGAAATACTGTTGAGCAGGACTTAAAACGCAAATTACTCACTCACTCACTCACTCCTGTCACTGGTGCTGCCATTGTTCATGTGGATTCTTCGATCTCATGTGACACGCACATCTGAATTTGTGGAATAAAATAAGTCAAATGGAATTGTGACTTCACTAAACGTTTGTAATAGCATCATCTGTCACCTGATATCCCCAAACCTCGTTGGTAACATGCAAATCCTATTGATAACCATCCTTGGGAACCCCCAAAAGATCAACAGACACCCTTAAGACATCGCTGGGTACCCCTGAGAGATCATCAGGAACCTCCAATAGATTGCTGTGAGATTGTGGCGACCCCTGAGAGCTATTGGATTTTAGGTTCCTTATCAACTGCAGGTCTATACACAGGCATTATACACAGTTACAAAGTTAGGCAAGGCATAAATCTTTTGAGAAACAGTCATTGGTCAGTTGACCCTTTCGGCTTAGAATCAAGTTTTTACGACGTTGTTGGAGTTGTATGGCATTGCGTCATAGACGAAATGAACACGATTCCGACGTCAAATTGCTCCAAAAAGTCAATTTAGCGGCATTTTGCCATACAACGAGGCTTCTGTGCAAGCGTCAATCCTTAAGCTGAAAGGGTCTATTGTTCACAGTGCAGGTTTAAGGACCATTAGCTACATGTGTGTATTAAACATGAGTAATGTTAAAGTAATGGGGCTTTGAACAATCAACCCCAGGTCGTATGAACTGCGAATTCAGATCAATCGATTGATTGATGTTTTACGCCGCACTTAAGAATTATATTTCATTTATATGGCGGCTTTGCCAGGTTTAGTGGGGATGGAAACCGGGCTCATTGCCCAGAGGAAACCCCTGACCTTCGGCGAGTACCTGGCAACTCTTTCACATACGATGACCGGGTGAAAAATCCACTCAGAAATTTTTCAATTTTAATTTGGTCTTAGTGGGATTTGAAACCGCGCCGGATCGATGGAAGGTCTGTGTGGGACTGAGGGGCGATCACTCTAACCCACTGGACCACCGAGGTCTGTGTGGGACTGAGGGGTGATCACTCTAACCCACTGGACCTCCAAGGTCTGTGTTGGACTGAGGGACGATCACTCTAACCCACTGGACCTCCGAGGTCTGTGTTGGACTGAGGGACGATCACTCTAACCCACTGGACCGCCGAGGTCTGTGTTGGACTGGGGGACGATCACTCTGGCCCATTGGACCACCGAGGCCTCCTGATGATCAGAACACAATTGCTAACTGATTTTCGCTTCTCTATGTTTTAATCAGGAGTTTCCAGAATAATTTATTCACATACAGAAAACTGAGCAAACTTCAACCCCCTCCAAACATGATTGATGATAAAGGAGAAATCTGTGCCGTAAGTTACCCCCCCTTTGTTTCGAACTCTCTAATGTGTGAAGTTTTAAAAAGATACTCATCCAAAACAGTTTTGCTAAAAAAAAAACATGGTTAACCTGTTTTCATTTGATTGGTTTAAATTAATTGTTTGGGTTTTTGTTTGGGTTTCCTATTTAAAAACTGGCATGATGATATTTTTTCCAATATTAATTTGATTTTGTTGGGCATCATCTATTTATTGAAACTTTTTCATCAGGAATCCTTTCACTGGACTGTTTTATCTTATAATACTATTATTCACTTTTACATATAAATTTAGGCACAGTCTCTTCAGCTAAAACACCAACAAAGATGTAGTCATATTTATCCGTATTTTACGTAGTAAAATAGGCAAAGAAAAAACATTACTAATTGTAGGTCATCTTAAGTAACCTGTTTCTAAAATGGCCAAAATATTTTCTATTGTTAAATTTCATTTTAAAATGGGGACAAAAGGGCTTTTTGTTTATTTTGGCTTTCATTTTTGGGTGGGGAAACATTTGAATTGTGAATGTTTTATTGATTTTCTCTATCCGTGTGACTGTTGCTCAAGTCTTGAACATTGTTTTGGGTTCTGCTGAGATAATTAAAAACGTTATACTACGCCTCGAATTTTACAGAAATTAAACACTCATTTTCAATATATTTAATCTATTTGGCCTTATTTAATTGGAATAACGGCTACAAAATAATGGGTAATGGAGGCGATTAATTGATTGTTTGGTATTTTACGCCGCGCTCAAGATTATTTCACTTATATGGCGGCGTTGTAATGGAAGCGAAGGAGTTAGGCACTGGCCTCCCTGAAATTCAAGGTCCGTTTGACTCTGAGCCATAAATGGGCATGGGCGTTTATTTTTTAGATAAATTTTTCTTTTTTCTTAGCAAAGCTATTAGATGGCCTCTATGGCACTGTCGGTAGAGCCAGAGTCCCCCATGCCGTCCATCAGATATGCAGATTTAAATGGAGGGCTTCAGTGGCTCAGTCGGTTACAACAGTAGTTCCTCAGTCGGACACAGGCCTCCCATCGTTGCGGCGTGGTTCAAATCCCACTCAGACCAAATATAAATTGAACAATTTCTGAGTGGATTTTTCACTCGATCGCCGTATGCGGGAGAGTTGCCAGGTTCTCGCTGAAGATCGGGGGTTTCCTCCCCCACTAGGGACATAAATTCTGTAGGAATGCCTCTCTGACCACTGGTGGCTTCTCACTCAGCAGAATCCAATCATGTCTTAGCTTGAGGAAATCATTTAGATTATGCATCAACTTCATCCCACTGTTCATCCATTCACCATACTCCCCAATCACAACCTGGACGAAACTAATTTATCAATGGTCCATTTGCCAGTTTTGCACTCAACAATGGCGTGACATTGTATATGTATTAGTATTAGAAAGGACAAGCTGTAGTTTCATCATCCGTCATATTCTGTCTAATTAACGTATTGAAGATTTATTTTAGGTTACCAGTCATTGAACATCCCCCCTTTAAACCATTCTGTATTGACTCTGTTCAATGATCGGTTATCCTCTGCCACCCCCCCAACCTTGCAATTAATTTACATATTGAGGGTTAATTCAGGAATTATTTTCAGTCATTGAACATCCCTTCAAACCATTCTGTATTGACTCTGTCTGGTTTTCCTCTAAAAAAACTGGTTTCCTCCCTACTAAACCTTCCAACGCCTTAATACAAGTGAAATAATCTTGAGTATGGCGAAAATGTTCCAAATTGCCTAGTAAATGGTGTCTCCCCTTGCCTTGGTCTGACGCGTTGGGGCAGTACTATTCTAACTTTATCACATGTAAATTGCGACATTGGAATATACCTGGTAAATGGACTATTGACCAATCATTTGAACCGAGACTTATCATACTGTATTTTATACCTGTGAAAAAAATAACCATGGGTGGAGTGTCCTATAACTAATGAAAACTATCTAAAACAAACGTTTCATCTTTTTATCATATAGAATTTCGTTCATCCACCTTTTAGAGAATTTCTTCATAAACACTGAATTACTCATTATAATTTTTGGTTCAATGTAATTAACATTTATGTTAATTTCCATAATTTTTTTTTAGAATTTTCATTCATCCACTTTTAGAGAATTTCTTCATAAATCGTTTCAAATACTCATTATAATTTTTGGTTCTTTATAATTAACATTTATGTTAATTTTCATAAAAATTTCTTCATTAATTATCCATTACAATTACCTAATCATCTGTTTGTTTTTGTGTGTCTTTTATCTACCTGTTCTTGTTGTGAATAACTTTATTTTCCAGGGTTTTTCAGATCCAATCAAATAAATTGTCCCGTCACTTGACCGAAATTAAATTATTACCGTTTTAATTTGCTGAATATTCTTTACCGTGTTGATCACACTGTGAACATTTTCGTTTGTCCTTTGGGGCTATGCATTGTTCAAAAAATCTGAACAGCCTAGCATCAATGAGTGGAGGTTTGAATCCTCCTCAGTCTAAAAAAGTTAGGTGATTGGTTTGTCAGCTGTTGGCTGCAGGACCATGCGAGTTGGCTGCGATGCCACAGGTACCAGTGGAAAGTCAGGCATTTCCTCACCCTGTCAACCTGTCCAAAACCAACATAAAAGTGCCATAACCTTTACTGTGCTGTAAAAGCCATCAAACCATGCAATTGACCCTATGCCGACTCCGCCCCCTTAAGAGCGAATGGACCAATCAGCTTGCTTGACCAATCAGATTGCTTGACCAATCAGATTGTTTGCTCGATAACAATATTAACAATGAATCCAGCAGTCCCAGCCAATCACTGGACGGGTAACATCTTTGAAATGATGGGTGTGGCTGATGAAGTGACAGGACAGTTTATTTGATTGGTGGTTGTGTGTTGTTGTTGTTGTTGGCATTCGGTTTATACCTCAGTATGTTTTACATAGGTAAAAACTAAGGGGTCTTCCGATACTCTGTGGCCTCATGATACCCCTGTATATAAGGTAGTTTGTAACTCTTTGATATTTCAGACAGCAAATCACATGGAAATTTGACCATAAAAATTGTAAATACTGCAATCTAAGGGTTTTAAACCATTGTCGTGTGAGAAATCGAGGAACAATATTTGTAAATACTGCAACCTAAGGGTTTTAATTCATTGCGGCAAAATTACGTGTGAGAAATCGAGGGGCTTGATTGGTCATTCAAAGTCACATGACTGTTGGTCATTTCAAAGTCACATGACTGGTAGAAATGCCCTCCAACTTTTAATTCATTTTTTTAGGAAACCTTGACGATAGCTGGCTAAATATCCACAAGTTGTCATTTCACCAACCAGTTTTTGCGATCTAATTCCAATGTTTTTTACCGATCCAATTTGACGAATTTAGTCATCACACCAATCCAGTTTCAAATGTTTCCTCTCACAATAAAACTGGCAACGCCGCCTAATAAGTAAAATAATCTTGAGCGCAGCATAAAACAAACAATCAATCAATCAATCAAATGTTTCAAATCACCTCAGATGTCAGGATTCCGCAATCAACCCCAAAATACTGCCAGTAATTTTCTAAATTTTCTGAATTAATTTACTTATTTAATAGGAAAAAAATCTAGAAATGGGCCGGATTTATTGACTAAAATAGGTGTTTATGGTCAAATTTTTGTGTAATTTACTGTACACAATGTAGACAAAGTCTTCGTCTTATTTCACACTTATAGTTCAGCTATTGCTATAGGTTTCAACAATACATGTGCGTCATATTTAAAAAGTAAGTTGAACGAAAAAAAAAAATTCTTTTAATAATTATAACAAATTGTAAAGAAAAATAAAGCAAGGGGAAGGAAAACCTAATAATCATCATAGGAGGCCAAGAGCTGTTTTGTCCAAATAATATTAACACCCAACGTAAGTTCTGTGCAAGCATACATGTATCTGCCATGGTAACACCTAGCTTCCATATTACGTCGTTATGGCCATGAACCGCTCACATACGGTTAGAATTCCGCTACTCAAAACATTACGAAAAGCACTCTAAAAGTTTGCGACTTTTCGTTGGGTGTCTTACCTCCTGCATGGATCGTCCGATAATCCTATCGAGCAATCGATGTTGTTGTTGTTTTAGACCAAACATGGCAGAAAGCAGTCTAATAATTTGTTATCTTCACATTGCTCGTCCTTGAATTAGCTGAATTCTTACCGTAGTTACGTCAGGTGTCAATCTTTTGAGAAACAGCCCCTTGTTCATATTTAAAAGGTTACCAATTTGGGTTGAACCATTTTTTATATCACACCTGTACATGTAAATGGGATTAACCAACAATGGCTGAATTATCACTTTGACGAGATGAAGACAGCTTAGATGGTAAAGAGGCTATATTGATGTTATCACAATCGAAGACACCTGGGGCACGTTTCACAAAGCCGCGTAACACATGTTTTTACGTAAATGCCATGGCAATCGTCCCATACTGTAGAGATGGCAGTTATGTAAAAACTTGCTCTACACCGCTTTGTGAAACAGGCTCCAGTCAGTTAAAACTCAACAAACCCTTTTTTCTGAACCATCAGTATAGCCTTCGGGGACTGTTTCAAAAAATCTCTTTTGTCATTCAATTTACTGGTAATATTTAGACACCTAAGTCCGAGTAAGAGGCATGGACTTTTGGAACAGTCCCTTGGGTTGGGTCAATATCACACAGTTTACAATATATCATTTGAGGTTGTTGGGTGAAAAATGTCAAGGTGATAATATTTTATTTATTTTCTATTTGAAATATGCCTTTGACTTTTATCCATCTGATTTTGATCAATGTGAGAACATGTACTGTTCTAATTTGAAATGAAATCTGTTTTCCTTTTTGACTGAATATTGAAATACTGTTGATTTAACTGATAAGTTTTCTCTATGGATTAAAACTGAAGTCAAAAGCTATGTAAAATAGAGAGTAAATAAGCCCCATATAGACATACTATGAACATGTTTAGAGGTATTGGTAATAGAGATATGGGACAAGTAGTTTTTTAACATTCAATTATCGGAAGCAGACCTAAGTTTGGATTCATACCAGGGCCCTGTCTTACGAAGCTGGCGTAGAGCTGCGCATAGGCCTACAACATGGACCAGTTGTGACAAGGGCATAAGTTCCTATAGCTTTAACACTGCTTTACGTCCGACGTAACTTACGCCAGCTTTGTAAGACAGGGCCCAGGGGCTTCTCTTAAAAAGCTTGCGTAAGTCACATCGGATTTATAGCGACTTAAAAATATCATTTGTTTGAGTGACATTTAGAACCTGAAGAATACAACAATAAAACATTGCAACCCAGTAGAACCAGAAGTTGTAACCCATATAGCCTTCAGTGTTTTATTAAAAATATCAACCCAAAAAAATTTTTTTATTGTCTTTCGGATAGACTCAACCGCTGCTTCCTTTAAGAAAATTGTTAAAGAACTGACTTGCCTAACGATAAAACAAGTTGGTTATGAACCTGTTCTACTGAATCTTCGCCCTCACCCACTGTAAGGCTGTTGCATGCCCTGTATATCAAGCATGCTGTCTAATACTTGTAGTGAACAGTGCGACTCCTCATCTGAAATTAACATGGCTTTGGGAATGGCAAATAAATTAATCTTTGTTGTAAATTGTTATATCATGATACTGAAATCAGTTATATAGCAACCTAAATGATGCTTATTTCTCTCGATACTTCTATTGAGTAATTTGAGAGGGGGGGGGGGGGGGGGGGGGGGGGGTGCTCAACGATAGTCTCTCACGTTGACAGAAGTTTTCCAACGATTGGTTGCTATGTTTGATTCTCACTAAATCTCCCTCCCCAAAAGGGTGTTTTTACTCAATACCCATATGTGGAAGGGCTACCAGGTTCCCGCAAATAGCATGGTTTCTTCCACCACTAAACCAGGCAAGGTCGCCATAAGTGGAATATTCTTGAGTGTGGCGTAAAACATCAATCAATCCATCTTATTTACCTGTATTTTCATTTTGATTTATGTCATACCCTCTTGTCGGTTTGTTTTTGATTGGTTGTATTTTTAAGGACTAAACACTCAACCAACCTACCTGTCTGCAATTGTATATTTTTGATGGATTTAACTTGTGGTTTGAGCAAGTTACCCTATGTTGTACCTGTAGGCCTACAGTTATATATGGAGTTAATTTTCTTTTAGGAATGTTTTTCAGAAGAAGTTAATTTTTCTTTTTCAGATTTTTCTGTGTAGATATGCATATTATTCAATATTTCAGTTGTTACTGTTCCAAATCTTTTCTCCTGTGAACCAATCAAGTCATTAATAAATCAATCAATCAATCAATCGGCCAATGAACCAATCAATCAGTCAATAAATCTAACGATCTGAAATCATTTTCACTTTGTTAGTTTTCCGAATCTTTTCTCATGTGAACCAATCAAGGAATTAATAAATCAATCAATCAATCAGTCAATAAATCTAACGATCTGTTAATTATTCATGGGAGAACTGAAATCATTTAGTGTGAACAAACTCGTTTAATTTATCAATCTCTCTTGTGATAAAATCATCACGCTTGTCAAATAACAATCCATGAATCGTCCTTCATTCATCGAGTATTGATCAGCCCCCCCCCCCCCCCCCCCCCCCCCCTAGTCGTTAAACTCCGAACTACATGTAGCAATGATTCACCAGCCAATCAATCTAACCATCAAATATAATTTTTTTCTTATTTCTTTAAAGCCCAAATCATTCAGTTTTCTTTCCCATCAATCAATCAATCAATCATTCTTGCTATTAATATTTGACTAATTGGTTTACGATGTGCCTTCAGAAACTGCGAGGTGCCGAGTATGAGAAATGGGTCCTTTCATTTTATGGTCATGTAGGTACAAATCAAGGGGAATAACTCTTCCCTGCTAGCCTTTCCCTGGCTTGCTCTTTCTCCTTTAGTTTTCCATGTAATAAGGGGTCTTCGTGATCATCCAGCCTGTAACCCAGGGGCTCGTTTCACAAAGCAGTCGCATCGCAAGCGAAGCGTAGTTGCCCATGGATACAATAGTGAAGAGATACGGAGTCATGACAACTACGATTGATCGCACTTTGCGACGGCTTTGTGAAACGGCCCCCAGTTTTTTTAAAATCAAGCACTTTTAATCAACGTTAACCTCACTTCAATTTTTTTTTTTTTTACCAAATTCCACTAGCACCTATTAAAATATTTTTATATTTCAATTTAACTTCACCGTTTTAATGGTATACTTCCTTTATTTTATATTCTATGTGGTATAGTGGTACAATTTTATATTCTAACAAAATTTAAAAATTTTTTTTTTTAAATTTCAAAGTAGACACTCAACAAACTTTCTACCTATAACTCCTTAATACTAGTTGGTTGTATGGGCTGTTTTTGAAATAATTTATTCAATAGCGGATGTGACAGATTTTACTAATGGTAGATCTCATAACCCCCCATCCGTGAGTTATATTAGACGAAGTAGACAGAATTTATTCTAGTTAAATAGAATATTAATACTGATCAAAACCAATATGTGGAATTATGATATTTAGATAGAATTCCATTTATTATTATGTACGGTTTGATTTAGATGTAGGCTAATTAGAATTTTCGCTAAGCATTTGATCTAACATAATTGATATGCTACCCCCCCCCCCCCCCCTCCACCCCACCCAAAAACAAACAAAAAAACAATAGGAAAACTCCAAACTATCTGCACAATGTATTTAATACTTTTGAACATTTTTGTGTTGTTAAGGCTGTTTCAATACCCAGATTGAGTGCGGCTTAAAACACCAAACAATCAATCAATCAATCAATACCCAGAACCTCTTATTATCGGCTTCACAACCAACCCTTTTCACATATCGTATTTCTTCTAAATATTCAGCCATTCTAATGGCCTAAATTTTCCATTGAGTCAGACAAAAATTGAGACGTGGAGTTCTGTTTAAGGATAACCATTTTCACACACTGCTTGGCGGGTCATATTGCCTTAAATTTACTCTAATGGGCACATTTTTCTGGCCACATTTAGCATATTTCTTTTCTAATGGTTGAATCCTTACGAGGAAAAAAGTGGCCGAATCTTTAGAAGAAATACGGTATTATTCATATCTTTAGTTATTATCAAGGGCAAATTCTACTAAAATAGCCCTGATATAGGGTACTCAAAATTGTGTGAAATTTGTAGCCTAAAGTTGCTCTGACCGTGAGTTTGTTTTCCGTTGAACGCCTTAATATAAGTATGAAGGGGCCTCCTTTACCCAATAAGTTTAGCTGTGGACTCTACATACAAACATCAAAAGCATGCAGGGGTCCAGTGGGTTAGAGTGATCGTCCCTCAGTCCCACACAGACCTTCCAACGATGCAGCCCGGTTTCCTCCCACAATAAAACTGGCAACGCCGCCATATAAGTGAAATAATCTTGAGCGCGGCGTAAAACACCAAACAATCAATCAATCAATCCAACGATGAATCGCGGGTTCTTATTCCACTCAGACTAAATAAAAATTGGAAAATTTTCTAAGTGGATTTTTCACTTGGTCGGCGTATGTGGAAGAGTTGCCAGGTACTCGCCGAAGGTCGGGGGTTATTCATCGGGCAATGAGCCCGGTTTCCTCCTCTCTAAACCTGCTAACGCTGCCATACAAGTAAAATAATCTTGAGGGCGGCGTAAAACATCAATCAATCAATGGCACCTTCAGCAGAATAACCCTGTGATGTCATGATATTTAGAAGGTCACACAGCCAACACTCTGGATTTCTCTAATCATTTGCAGGACTGGGTTTTCACTCGGACGACCTATGTGGGACGGTTGCCAGTTACCTGCGGAAGGTCGTGGGTTTCCTCCGGGCACTGAGCCTGGTTTCCTCCCACAATAAAACTGGCAATGCCGCCATATAAGTGGAATAATCTTGAGTGCGGCGTAAAACACCAAAAAATCAATCAATCAATCTAATCATTTGGAATGTTAGGTCACTGTCTACACAAGGGGCTCTGGCGAAGGGATCAATTGTCATGGAAACACATAACATCAAACATTGCATGTCAACTGGTCACAAAGCTGGTGTAAATTAACTCTCCTCTCAAATTAATCCCTGTGTGTTAAAATACAGTGGAAATTGTTTTTGGCTACTTATATCGACAGCGGCCAAAATTTGAAAAACCTATGGATTAACCTTGAAGTAAAAATATTGTTAAAACGAGTATCTCGTACAAACAGAATATATGTGCTAATAACAGACAAAATTCGAAGAACTTTGATGGATATTTACGTTAGAGCGTTTTTGTTTCTTATTAAAACATCCCCAAAAAATATTGGAAAATTTTCTGACTGGGATTTCACTCGAACGACCTATGTAGGAGGGTTGGCAGTTACCACCGGACTGTCGTGGGTTTCCTCCTTGCATAGAGCCCAATTTCCTCCCACAATAAGTGAAATAATCTTGAGCGCGGTGAAAAACACCAAACAATCAATCCTATTAAAACATCTTAATTTACACCCCCGAGATTCATAATAACGGAAAACGCCTATTTTGTACTTACATGATTATGTAATCATAAAAACCACGATCTCATTCTGTTTTAAAGATAATTTTCCCATATTTGTCAGCTAATGTCGTTTTGACCATGTAATTAAAAGCTATTTTCGCATTTATCTCCCCTTGATTACCAGGCGGCTAGTGATTCTATGGGTAAAAGTGTACGTTGAAATCTTCCATAAACATCTTTCGTTGTTTATAGAGATCTATTGCATACAGTTCGTTTTCTTTTTTTAATCAGTGATTTTAATTGTGTCAGTGTAAAATTATTTTGCTTTGTGAATTTTTCTAGCCAGAGAGTATATTACACGCTTCCTACTCTACATGTACTCCGTCTGTCCATTAGTTTCGGCAGGGTGTAAATAGACATAGCCTTGTCGCTTTTTAGAAGGCAATTTGTTTTTATGTATTATGACACTTTTTTTGGAATGTATGTGTTTGTTATCATTTAATTAATATTGCGCCATGAATGTTTGAATACAATCTACTCAATTTAAAACTCTTCTTAAAATTAAATTTTTCCTCAAATTTAAAATTTTGTTTGTCATATTTAGAAAACTTTTTCAAATAACCTTATTTAGAATTAAATCTGATGCTAATATTAGTGATTGATATCTATGATGGGAACTCGTGAAAAATTTTAGTTTTAAGTTTTCTTAGTCGAAAAAGGTTGATTTAAAGCCAAAATCTCAATTTAATTATAGAGGTATTTCTCCGATCTTTTTCTAAGCTGTTGAAAACTTTTTGAAAGGCACTTTTGAAAATTCTACTTCATAAAAAAATCTTTGATATTAACTTTAGCTTACGCCACCTCAAAGAAGACCCCTTATAACGGCTTTGAATTGCCCGAAAAAAAGCTTGCTTTTGATGCATTTTATTTAACAGGCAAAAAATAACGAGTCAATCTTTCTAGAATTTTGTTGATTTTTAAAGGACATTTGATGAAAAGGGTGGTAATTTTGTCTTTCCAACTGTACCAACTACTAAAGAGCCAAAAATGTTTTACGTCATTCTGTTACTTCATGGAGGGGATGTAGCCTTGGTGGCTCAGTCGGGAGAAGCTCAGTCTCTTACATAGACACACACCTTCCATCAATGGTCACGGGTTTGAATCCCACTGGGGGCCTTGGTGGCTCAGCCTGTAGAATGTCAGTCTCCTACACAGACACACGCCTTCCATCAATGGTCACGGGTTTGAATCCCACTGGGGGCCTTGGTGGCTCAGCCGGTAGAGTGTCAATCTCCTACACAGACACACGCCTTCTATTAATGGTCACGGGTTTGAATCCCACTGGGGGGCCATACTGGCTCAGCCTGTAGAATGTCAGTCTCCTACACAGACACACGCCTTCCATCAATGGTCACAGGTTTGAATCCCACTGGGGGCCTTGGTGGCTCAGCCGGTAGAACCTCAGTCTCTCACACAGACACACGCCTTCCATCAATGGTCATGGGTTTGAATCCCACTGGGGGCCTTGGTGGCTCAGCCTGTAGAATGTGAGTTTCCTACACAGACACACACCTTCCATCAATGGTCACGGGTTTGAATCCCACTGGGGGCCTTACTGGCTCAGCCGGTAGAGTGTCGATCTCCTACACAGAAACACACCTTCTATCAATGGTCACAGGTTTAATCCCACTGGGGGTCTTGCTGGCTCAGCTGGTAGAGTGTCGATCTCCTACACAGAAAAAACACCTTCTATCAGTGGTCACAGGTTTAATCCCACTTGGGGCCTTGGTGGCTCAGCCGGTAGAGTGTCAGTCTCCTACACAGACACACGCCTTCCATCGATGGTCTCGGGTTTGAATCCCACTTGGGGCCTTGATGGCTCAGCCTGTAGAACCTCAAGTCTCCTACACAGACACACGCCTTCCATCAATGGTCTCAGGTTGAATCCCACTAGGGGGCCTTGCTTGCTCAGCCTGTAGAGTGTCAGTCTCTCACACAGACACACGCCTTCCATCAATGGTCACAGGTTTGAATCCCACTGGGGGCCTTGATGGCTCAGCCTGTAGAGTGTCAGTCTCCTACACAGACACACGCCTTCCATCAATGGTCACAGGTTTGAATCCCACTGGGGGCCTTGATGGCTCAGCCTGTAGAGTGTCAGTCTCCTACTCAGACACACGCCTTCCATCAATGGTCACAGGTTTGAATCCCACTGGGGGCCTTGATGGCTCAGCCTGTAGAGTGTCAGTCTCCTACACAGACACACGCCTTCCATCAATGGTCACAGGTTTGAATCCCACTGGGGGCCTTGATGGCTCAGCCTGTAGAGTGTCAGTCTCCTACTCAGACACATGCCTTCCATCAATGGTCACAGGTTTGAATCCCACTGGGGGCCTTGATGGCTCAGCCTGTAGAGTGTCAGTCTCCTACTCAGACACATGCCTTCCATCAATGGTCACAGGTTTGAATCCCACTGGGGGCTTTACTGGCTCAGCCGGTAGAGTGTCAGTCTCCTACACAGACACATACCTTCCATCAATGGTCACAGGTTTGAATCCCACTGGGGGCCTTACTGGCTCAGCCTGTAGAGTGTCAGTCTCCTACACAGACACACGCCTTCCATCAATGGTCACAGGTTGAATCCCACTTGGGGCCTTACTGGCTCAGCCGGTAGAGTGTCAATCTCCTACACACCCACACGCCTTCCATCAATGCTCACGGGTTGAATCCCACTGGGGGCCTGACTGGCTCAGCCGGTAGAGTGTCAGTCTCCTACACAGACACATGCCTTCCATCAAGGGTCATGGGTTTGAATCACACTGGAGGCCCCTGCTGGCTCAGCCTATAAAGTGTCCGTCTCCTACACAGACACACACCTTCCATCAATGGTCTCGGGTTTGAATCTCACTGGGGGCCTTGATGGCTCAGCCTGTAGGAGACTGACACTCTACGGGTTGAATCCCTCTGGGGTGATCTTTGTGGTTCAGCCGGTAGTGATAGTCCCTCAGCCCGGCACAAGATTCCTTTCAGACCAAATGAAGGTCAAGGGTTTCCTCCATGCAATGAGCCCGGTTTCCTCTCCCACTAAACCTGACAATGGCGCCATATAAGTGAAATACTCTTGAGTGCACCATAATAAACGCCAATCACTAATCATAAGGCAGATATAGTGCAAAAAATATGTACTTGGTACCGTTGTGAAGGAAACATTCCTGACCTTCAATCTCCTGCACATAATATTTTTTTGTCACCTTAAAAATCGTTTTCATATAGCTTTCATGATTTTGGTGCATTTAGAAGAGAAACATATGTACTAGGGAACGGAATGTTACCTTAGGGGGCGGGTCATTTTGCATTGTGCTGACTTTAATAAAATGAGAAATGTTTAAATGTTTTTTTTGCTACATCAATATGTCTTTTTTTTGTACAAAATGTATTTTGATATTGCTAGTTCTACATTGACTTGAGCCAGATAGTTTGTTTCAGTTGATATTTCATGATATGTATTTCACTACTCTGACATAAATAGTTTTATGTCACTCTGACATAAATAGTTTTATGTCACTCTGCCATAAATAGTTTTATGTCACTCTGCCATAAATAGTTTTATGTCACTCTGACATAAATAGTTTTATGTCACTCTGACATAAATAGTTTTATGTCAATTTTGGAAAAACAAAGAAAATCAGTAAGTATTTCGTGGGTTTATGGTTATGTCCTGGCGTATTTGGCATGTACTCTCCTAACTTCGTATAATTAATCCATTTATTCATGAATGTATATATTTGTTGCATATGTATCTATCTATTGCATGCTTATCTCCCTTTGCACTTAAATCAGAATTTTTTGTAATTCTCATATAATAAAATAAATGATTCTTCATTAAAAATTTAAAACAATACAGACTAACATGACTTTAACCAAGCAAAATTAAAACTTTTCTTTAAAATTTTTCTTTATATAGATTAACCTTCAATCTGATGCTGGAACTTGCATGTACTTATTTTAAGAAAAAAATGTGTTAAATTTGTTTAAATGCTTATTAAAATTCAATCTTTTACGACAATGGAAGTTTAATCGTTATGTAAATTTTGTACTAAATTTTAATAAGTAGAAGTCCAGAAGATATTCTCTGTGAAAACATGTTTCAAATTTGAAAATAAATGTAAAGTAATTATATTATTAGCAGCATAAGCCATAATCCATTTCTTGTGTTTAAAGAAAATCAAAAAGTATAAAAAAAAACAAACTTTTTTTCCACAGCATTCAAAGAACCTGGCTATTATGAATATAGGCGCTCCAGCCTGTGGGATGAACGCTACGATGAGATCATTTGTCCGATTGGCTCTGACCAGAGGGTATCGAGTACTTGGGATTCAAGATAGTTTTGACGGACTACTGAAAGACAATGTGAGTAAATCTATTTCATCTTACTTATCTTAAATCCAGTTCATAACTTTTCAGCCTAAATAATCTTGAGTGTGGCGTAAGACACAAATCAATAAATCGTTCATTTCATCTTAGTCATCTTAAATCCAGTTCATAACTTGCATTATAACATCGCATTCAGCCTTAATAATCTTCAGTGTGGCGTAAGACACCAATGAATCAATCGTTCAAACTTCACTTGCAATGTTTTCCTTGATTTTTAAAACTCTAGGAAATCGGAAAATTATAGGGCATCATTGCCCAATATGTACCTCTATCGGACAGCTTCCAAGGCTGTCTGTGGCTTGATTGATTTAACGTTCATCCTCCCACACCAGTCTTCCATCATTGCGCCAAAACAAAGAACAAAATTCGGACACTTTGAGTTACTTAGGGTTAGGTTAACCCTAACTCACTTCGTCACCTTATGTGGAGTCGTCCCAGTTACATCTGGAAGGTTAGGAGTTTTTCTCCTAAGCAGAACACTCTTGGCACAGTGAGTACCCCCCCCCCCCCTCGTCTATTAAACGCTGCCTGATAAGTGAAATAATCTTGAGTGCCACCTGTAAACATCAATCAGTTTTCAACAATTTCTCTATATCTATTGATTGTGACAGAAAACAACAAACAACCATAAGTTCTTTACAAAAACTATATGTGTATTACGTCTCTATAGGTGAAGCCAATATCATGGACCGAAGTACAGGGATGGTCGGGGGCAGGGGGATCCCTATTGGGCACCAAAAAGTAAGTTTACCTTGCAAAAGCTTTTGAATATCAATATGTCAGTGCTATTCCCATTTGATTGGCATAGATCGATGGCCTCCAGGTACCTGCTGTAGGCCGGGGGTTCCCTCAAAGCGAAACGCTCAATCCCATGTGACCGTGTGCACTCCAAAGGTCAAGGGTTTCCTCCGAGCAAAGAGTCTGGTTTCTGCACCCACTAGACCGGGCAAAGACAAGAAAAATAATCTTGAGCGCGGCCTAAAACATCAACCAATCAGATGAATAACTAGCTAACTCTGTTTTGGCAGCACAGCGACTTTATTTTTTCCTTCATTTACTGACTTTACAGACGTTTTAAAATTGGACAAACAATTCACAATTTTATTCTTTTTATCAAATTACGTTTGCTATATTTCAAAATAAATTACCTTGTACTTTATATTAATATATGGGATAGAACAAGTTCCATTGGAACTTGAAATGAAAATTATTTTTTGTTTTGAATTTTGATGGCCATCAAGAAATATAAACAAAGCTTTGTGTTCAACCTGACAATAACCTCTTGTTTCCAAGGCTTATAACTCTCTCAATTCCCTCTTAAAGATGTAATAATAAGATTGATTGATTGGTGTTTTACGCCGCACTCAAGATTATTTCACTTATATGGCGGTGTTGCCAGTTTTATTGTGGGAGGAGACCGGGCTCTATGCCTGGAGGAAACCCACGACCTTCCGCTGGTAACTGGTAACCATCCCACATAGGTCGTTTGAGTGAAAACCCAGTCAGAAAATTTTCCAATTGTTTGGACTGAGTGGGAATCGAACCCGCGACCCATTAATGGAAGGATGTTCGGATTAAGCGTCTAGCGCTCTACCTACTGAGCCACGGAGGCCCCCTGTAATCATAAGAAGTACTTCTAATAAATAAAATCATTTTTAACATTTCAGACAAGTTGCCAGTAAGGTGGGGTTTGATAAAATTGCAGCCAGTATGCAGAGGAACAAGATTTCTGCTCTTTGTGTTATTGGAGGGTTTGAGGTCAGTATGACGGAATCAATTTGTAAAAACGTGTCAGAATTTGATGTTTTGAAAACTTAAAGATTAAGTCAGGATTGAATGCATTCATGCCAGGCAATTTTATGTTGCAAATTGACGGCTGAAGACTATGCGTCTCGCAACCGAGCCGTTTAAGGACATTTCCTATCGGATAATATATGGGTTTTCAAAATGAAAATGATGGTAAAAATGAAAGTTTTCTCCCAAAAACTGTGAAGTCACACTATTACCAGGATTTGTTTTATGTTGATGTTATGGTTATATGATAGAGGTTTAAAGATCTTTTTCCTCTATTTTTTTTTGGTTGCTTAGTACAATGTAGGCCTACAGTTTTTGTGTATACTTTATCAGCTTCACAGCTGGTCACAGTTGCGTTAAACATACAGCCGCTGCATACAGTGTCTGAAATATGAGATTTTATCTGGGGGCGTTGTGGGGTGGCTGCTTAAGGCAGTTGGTCGCTGTTTACAGATGACCGCTTGTCAAGGTTTGATTGTACTCTGAAATTTGTAAAAATCACAAATATTTATTTCCCTTTTTTTAACAGGCTTATTACAGCGTGTTACAGATGGCTCAAGAGAGGCCGAACTTCCGACCTTTCTGTATCCCGATGGTCGTCATACCGTGTACGATCTCGAACAACGTTCCAGGGACGGAGTTTAGTTTGGGAGCTGACACCGCCCTCAATGAAATTACAGATGTAAGTGTTTTAGTACAGTTACATTTTTTGTTGTACTTTCGTCGTTCTATCTGCTTGGATAATAACAATTTTCAGTTTCTTTCCAATTTTAACATTTCAAGTAAACCAGGAACTGAATAAAGGTCATAGGTCTAATCCAGATGTTTGATCAAACTTTTAGATTTTAGATAACCAAAGCCCCCCCCCCCCCCCCCCCCCCCCCCTCTCTCCCCTAAAAAATTAAATAATTATTATAAAGGAAAGCCAGAAATAATGTATGATATTTGTACCAGGTGGATAGATTTTGATACTTGAAACTGACTTATGAATGTTGGTTTGCTGGCAAGCCAAGTAGATTGATTGAGTGATACTTTACGTCGCACTCAAGATTATTTCACTTATATGTCAGCGTTGTCAGGTTAAGTTGGTGTAGACACAGAGATGTTTGCCCATAGGAAATCCCTGGCAACATCCCTGGTACATGGCAACTCTTCCACATAGGGTCACATAGTGAAAACCCCACTCTGAAATTTGTCAATTTTATTTGGTCTGAGTGGGATTCGAACCTGCAACCCATCGTTGTAAGGCTTTTGTCGTACTGAGAGACTATCATTTTGCCAATGAAATATTCAGCTTCAAAGGGGATAATGATGTAATTCCTACTTTATTTTGTAGATTTGTGATCGTATCAAGCAATCTGCCACTGGTACGAAAAGACGAGTGTTTATTGTGGAGACAATGGGTGGGTACTGTGGTTACCTAGCAACCATGAGCGGCCTGGCTGGAGGGGCCGATCAGGCCTACATCTATGAAGAGAATTTCTCTATGAAAGATCTGCAGGTACTGTAATAAATTATTGCAGGAGATAAAGAGAAATAAGAGAACTGCATTTTGAAATTTGGCTACGAGATCTGTTTAAGAAATGTTTGAAACTCACTTTAAACGTGGGTTCCATACTAATGATAAAACATTAAGGCATCACCGAAGACACCGGTATAGGTGTCAAAAGCTTGTGTGGTTCACCAACAACTAACTACGTGGTGATGCCTTAATTTTTTCTCATTAGAGATCTGTTTAGTTTTCTTCTATAAACTTTATTGAAGATGTTCCCAATTCACTATTTAATGCAATTGATCACAACATCAAGGCTGTACTCAAAGTTATATTATTATTTCTTAGGGGGACGTGTTACATTTGAAGACGAAGATTTTTGACGTCAAAGTCCAGAGGGGTCTCATTCTCAGGTATGGAGTCCTCAAAATCTGGCTACGAAGTAAAACAATTTTCTAAAACCAAGAATATATTTATTGACTGATTGTTTTAAGCCAAATATTTATTTTAATTCACACAGTTTAATTAACTAAATATATTTGAGCAGTCTGGGCCTTGGTGGCAAAGCCAGCAGTACGACGCAAGCCTCCCATTCTGAGGGAATTTTTCACTCGATGGCAATATGTTGAAGGGTTGCCAGGTACTCACTGAAGATCGGAGTTGCCTCCGGGCAAAATGTCTGTTTTTTTCCTCGACTAAATCTGACAACACCGTCATAGAACAATAGGCCTCCTGGTATGCTGATATTGATGACATCATTATGCAACTTGTCTATTTTTTTTGCCACAGAAATGAGAACGCTAATTCTAATTACACGACAAACTTCATCTATCAGCTGTTTAGTGAGGAAGCGAAAGGCGTGTTTACTTGCCGTATGAACGTACTTGGTCACATGCAGCAAGGGGGACAACCCACTCCTTTTGATAGGAACTACGGAACAAAGATGGCTGCCAAAACAGTTGAACATCTGATCGTTCAGTTGGAACAGTACACACAAGAAAATGGTTAGTAACAGCGTTATCAATGCAACACACTGTCTTTACAGCGAGCAGTGAGTAGACCGATCGCAATTTATTAATTGGATTTTGCGCAATTTTAATCAATGAACTATATACGTAAAATGGAGGTCACATGGTATTTGATTTCCATCGAACGCCACCATTTCAAGCAGATCGTGCAATTTCGATCTAGGTCGGTCATGCATGCACTCATCACTCAGCAATGGCAGCGCTTTTTACAAAGTCAGATCCAAACCAGCCAATGAGAAGTGTTCATTCCACGTATATAGACAACTAATCCACCGATCGCAATTTATGAATTGTATTTTGGGCAGAATAAATATAAAGGAGAGTGGGTTTTAAAATCGTTAGTTGATCTTTTTAGATTCATCTAAAGTAAAAATCTTAAAATGAAAATGGTTAAATTTAAATAAAAGTTGTGCTCCTTTGGCCTGTGTCAAGTGAAAATGTTATTTGGAATTGTGAAAATTCAGTTCAGATCAGGGAGCTGTTTCTCATAACATTTTTGCCCGACGTAACTACTCGCCTGGGTCCTGTTTCACAAAGCCGCGTAGATGTATTTTTTGCGTAACTTTCATACTAACATATCTCTACAGTATAGGCTGCTATGGCAGTTACGTGAAAACTTACGCTACGCCGCTTTGTGAAACAGGCTCTTGATCATTAAAGGCACACTTGCCGCAAAAATCAGGAATATTGTTGACATTAAAAAAGAAAGACCGTATTCTGTATTTTTCCCAGAAAAAATAAGTTAGGAACTTTCTATTTTTACCAAAATTTAAAAGTTTGTACGTCACTTTGTATTTTTAATTTGAATTTGAAAATTTGAATTGTTACGTACCCGGAACGTAAACAAACCGATCTGCCCCCTATTGGCGATTTTATGTTTCAGTCGAGTGAGTGAACTAACGGCACAGTGTAATTTTACGTAGGCCTATTTATCTGAGAAATACAGACTGACGATCGGTTAACAGCGACTGGAAAAGCCTGCTGATAATTGTTTGAATGTAAACCACAGATACAAAGGCCTGAAAGGAGGGTAATCCAACACGAAAGTTGACCGACACTGATCGTTGTTGTTGTAATCAGGCTTCGATTCTTCGCCCCATTTTTACAGTCTAAAGCTAACTAGACATGTTTTATGTGTCCTATGTTTAAGTTTAGTGGTATTAGTCGTAGTAAGCTCATGTAAATTGGTTTTCTTAGCAAATTTAAACAGGCTACGGTGGCAAGTGTGCCTTTAAGTAATGTTGAAGGTCTATGTTACCATGACAGTTCTGCTCTGCATCACATTTAGGTTTTCTTTTATTTATGTTCAGGTGAAGTATTTTCTGACGACCCTAAGAGTGCCACATTACTTGGTATGCAGAGAAGACATCTTGAATTTACGCCCGTAGAAAGCTTAGTGGATACCACAGACTTTGAGTAAGTAAAATCACCGTCCTTAGAAATAATGAGATGTTTATAAACAGGGTAAATGGAGACTGGTTTTAATGGAATCAATGCGAGGCTTAATTTTATAACAAGATTTTGAGTGGGCTTGGGGAAAATCGTCATATGAAATTAACTTGAGCAGTCCTTTGTAAATTTGTTAATTTTGAACATAAAATTTAAATTCTAGCTATTTAAGGAAACTTGAGTGGGCTTGGGGAAAATCGTCATATGAAATTAACTTGAGCAGTCCTTTGTAAATTTGTTAATTTTGAACATAAAATTTAAATTCTAGCTATTTAAGGAAACTTTGCTACAATGTATAATAATAGTCTGATATCAACTGATTGACGCCAGTTTTTATGGAATGCTGTTTCAATACAACAAAGTTAAAAATTAGATAAAGGACGTACATTCCATCCGTTTGTAGTATAGACCCATCAGCTACTGATGTAATGTGTTATGGGTATTAGGAGTGAATTAGCATGGCGGATGAAATTATTCTGCACAGTAAAGTATAGGCATGCAGTGATGTGTGTCTCTACAAGGTGATCAGTTCCGGCTCTCTTACCCTCTTTTTCAAGTAATGTCCCTCCGGGTCCCAGAGTATGGCGCCATGTTTTCAAGAAAGTGTAATCCCAAAATAACGAGAACACTGTTATACTCACTTTCTAAAAAACACTAACTAATTAAACTGATCGTCTGATATTGTTTTGGGTAAAACTGAATTTCACTATCATTATTTGGTTATCAGTCTGCTTTTCATATACTTTTCAGGCACCGTATCCCCAAGCATCAGTGGTGGTTGAAATTACGTCCCTTGTTGCGTATTTTGGCGAAACACGACAGCACGTATGAAGCCGAGGGCGTTGCCGCTGGAGTAGATGAAGTCGAAGAAGAAGATAATATATAATATCTGACCCAATTTTAATCTCAGTTGACCTATATTTGAAGATTTTAGTATAACTGTTATGGGGCTTGAGTTGATTTTAACTTCCACGATCCAAATATCTGCTGTTGTTTTCTAAGAAAGCTTTAACTGATCTTGTCATATCCATGGCACAGGGCTTTATTTGTTTGGCCATTGTTATAGCATATATATATACCTGTGCACACTTGACCTCTCCAACGAGGTCAAATGTAAGAAAAGTTTGGTCAAATTCAACATGCGGCTTTGTGATGTTACAAATGTCATGTAGTCACAAAGCTGTTTTGCTGGATTGGTCTAGCCTTTTTGAAGTTTTGGTTTGTCAATTTACATTGTATGGGGCTTATTGCCTTGTATGGTTGTTTGAAATACATGCTACAGGGCTCTCATTGTCCTGCTTTGTTGTTGGAGTATGATATACATACATGGTACAGGGCTCTCATTGCCATGTATTGTTGTATATGTACATACATGGTACAGGGCTCTCATTGTCCTGTGTTGTTGTTGGAGTATAATATACATGCATGGTACAGGGCTCTCATTGTCTTGGAGCCTGTTTCACAAAACAGCGTAGCGTAAGTTTTTACGTAACTGCCTTAGCAACCCATACTGTAGAGGTACGTTAGTAGGAAAGTTATGCAAAAAATACATCTACCGTAGTACGCCATTTTATGAAACAGGCCCCTGTATTGTTGTTGAAGTACTATATATACATGGTACAGGGCTCTGTATTGTTGAAGTTTGTTATACATGATACAGGGTTATTATTGTCACTGATTCGTTAAAGTAGAATTTATACCGTGCAAAGGCCCAGGGCCATTTTGCTGGGGTAAAATTGCGGATAAGATAACAGCAAGATGGACCTTCAAATTCATCACAGCGTTTATTTGGTGGTGTAACTTGCAGGCCTAGTTACCTCTTATGGTTTTATTGTCGACTTTTATAGATCTGACACAAAGTACAGCTCTCACTGCATAGTTTAAATCTGATATCTAAGTCTGATATACATGGTGCAGGGCTCACTTAGTTGATCCGGTGTTAAAGTATGAAATCCATGTTACAGGGCTATGTCAATTCAGCTTTTTAAAAGTGATATTTGTTAAAGGATATTTGCATGTTTCATTTTGCTGTGCGAAATTCTTAGCTGAAAGTGAATTCAAACGGATTTGAAGCTGATATTTTATCCCTGATAATTTATGCTAAGTATTTTATACTATGTTATACTGTTGTTAATAAATGTATGGTAGCTTGTTTGGACTATATTGAGATTTTCTGAATAGTTTTGAAAACTGCCATATTTTACTTGTTTCAAGTTTGAGTGACATGAAAAAGTTTAATTCAGCATTTCACCGTAAACAGGAAATTCATTCTGTTTTCTTTTTTTGTGGCCAGCCAATCATAAAGAAGCGGATATCCGTTATAACGGCTTCTTATTTACACTACATTTTAATTTACATTTCTTGTCATTCGTCTTGTGGTTTCTATACTTTTTTATTGATTGTCCACTAGTCTGGGGCCCGTTTCACAAAGCAGTCGCATCGCAAACGAAGCCTAGTTGCCAATGGATAGCATATTGAAGAGATACGACGTCATGGCAACTGCGATTGATCGCACTTTGAGACGGCTTCGTGAAACGACCCCTGAAGCGTATAATATTGCTCTGGGGGCAGTTTCTCTAAAGATGAACGGAAGTTTCGCATCAGAATTAACTCTACCTTCCTTTGAAAGGTAAACATGTTCAAATAAAATTTAAAAAAACGAGGGTGAAACTAGAACTAACTTAATTCTAGACGTGTGATTCTTTGAAACATGAATCAGTCCACGTTTTTAAGACACCGTGGTGATGCAATCGAACAAACATTTAGCAGTTTTAAGGCGTGTTTTCATTGAGTTCTTCCTCTTCGACAGTGATGTCATTTCTGACCTATTTTGTATATTGTTATTTCTAATGTCTCTCTCTCTCTCGAGGATAGTGAGTTACTACATATTTATGAACACTAAAAGACACGGGCACAGGGAAAACCTTCTTACAATATACATGTGTATGTAACTTATTGTTACTTCTCAACTGAATGGAACATATCTCAGTAGCTTCAAGATTTGTCTCTTATTGCAATTTATGTCTTTACTGGACATTCTTTTATTTTTTTTTCACAATTGGACCCTATACAGTTCAAGATCAGTCATATTTGTTTGCTATGTTTTCAACATGAAAAACTATATAAAAAAAAATTCAGTCAAATTGTCTCCAAGTCTCTTAATGGTTTAAATGAATACAAAACTTCCTATAGGTATGTATAGTTGGATAAAAGACAAGCTGTTGTTACCACACGGGATGGCAGAATTTACTTCTTTATTTTCAAGTTTTGTGGATAATTTACCTTTTTTGTCTCGTTATAAAACAAGGGGCTGTTTCCCAAAAGATGTGCCCCAGATGTGAGTCCATGTATGGAATAACTGTCATGGCAACCTATACCTTTGACGTAATGTTCCAAACAATCCCACAGTTATGCTGGGCGTAAATGTTTTGAGAAACAGCCTCCAGATTAGCTGCTTTACTAACGAAAGTCGAAAGAAAAGCCCTTCTGGGCTTATGTTGTTCGTTTTTCTTGTAAACCGACTTAAAATAAAGTTTCTTGTACATGTATCTTGTAACGAAGTCGATTTTAATGAGCTTACTTAAGTTAGTCAAAATAACCCCTTTGTTTTGTAGCTCAGTGTAAATGTTAACCTTTGTTATCCGTAACTAATCAGGGGCCGGTTGCAAAAAGCTGTATTAAGCCTAAGTGAGGCTTAAATACGTCGCGTCACAAAGGAATTTGATTGTGACGTTGTCTAGATAAGTCAGACTTAAGCTTAATACACCTTTGTGCAACCGGCCCCAGAGACATATTTTTCTGTTTGAAGTCAAATAAGAACCGATGTGTATATTGTTTTTGTATTTAATTTATTGTATTGTTATTTTATCAATTTATCATATGTTCAAAGTATGTTTTTCATTAAACCATATATATATGTTTTTGTATTTCATATACAATTTCTTAAAACACAATGTGAAAGTGTGCATTTCATTAAAAAAAATTGACTATTTTAAGTTAAACTGGGGCTTGTGTGGCTTGGGCGTTACTCAATGGGGACAAAATTGTTGGGTTGTCGGTGTGAATCCCACCTAATGAAAATTAGCATTTTTAGTGGGTTAAATTCTCTATGTGGAAGGATTACTGGCCAAAGGTGGAGAGTTTCCTCCAGACAGAGGCCGGTTTCCTCCCCCTACTATTTTTAGTGGGTTTTGCCTGTAAATTCTCTGTGTGGAAGTGTTACTCGCCAAAGGTCGAAGGTTTCCCCAGACAAAGGCCGGTTTCCTCACCCTACTATCCACACTATGCCGCCGCATAAATAAAATAATCTTTAGTTACCTGTGAAACATCAATCCACCTTTTATAGTGCTGTCCCCACCCAGGGATATTAACTTTTGATTTTGTTATCCAATGTTTTTGGTACCCAATGTTTTTGGTCAAACCAGTAGGCCTATGTTCATATTGTGTTATATATCAGTAGATATAGATTCTAGATCTTAAGAATGTTTCCAGTTGTTTGAAATCAGAAAATAAAATGCTCAATTTTCAATTTTTGTTCAGCTCTATATTTATAGCTTCAGTCTGGCTTTGTAAATATCTGTCCCATCAGCTCTTTTTAGAATTAAAAAGTTATAAATTGTATGTTTTACCTTCCACAATCTAACTAAAGTTCGGACATTCATTTAAAATTTATCAAAGCTGTATTAAGCTGAAGTCAGGCTTAAATATGTCCTGTCACAAAGAAATTTGATTTTGACGTTGCCTAGATACATGTAAGTCAAGCTTAAATACGTCTCGTCACAAACAAATTTGATTGTGGCGTTGCCTAGATAAGTCAAAATTATGCTTAATACACCTTTGTACAACTGGCCCAAATACCGATGTCAACTAAGTCCATTTGCTGATGTTTAAATTGACAAATAGTGCTTTTTTAAGGTTTTCATTCAACAGTATACTGCTTTGTTTAAAAAAGCAGCCTCATTGAGTCCATATGGGCAATGTGCTTGCGTCTCGACCAATATTGCTTGATTGATGTTTTCACGCCATCAGCCTCAGGTTTGATTGACGTCGGGATTAATTAAAGTATATGTAAGCATGTTACTACAAAGGGCTTAACAAAATGGTCACTCTAACAAGATTCTTCTTCCATCCCTTCATTTTATTTTAAGTGTCGCTTCCAGCCAGGCTTTCGGCCACATAACAATCCTCTTACGAAATGCATTGGCATTGGGCCTCACAGCAAAATTGAACGCTAAATACCACAGCTAGTCACTGTTTTAAATAAAAATATTAAAATTTTCTGCCGCGTTTCTTTATACTGACTTACATCTTAGGCCAAACATCAATATCATTCTGACATCAGGTTTTCTTTCCTTAATCATAGCAAACCTATGTTCTTTCCGCCTCAACATGTATAAATCTCGGATTGTGATCCCAGTGCCCCTTCCCCACTCTTTCCTTACCCTACCCCGTGAATGGGGAATAAAACATCAATCTAACTCCCTACCCTTCAGGGGTTAACTGAAACGATCAATCTAATAATTAAGGGGGGGGTTCAAGAGATAAATTCTCGGTGAGTTTCCTCCTCCACTAAATTGAACGAGACTGCCTAAAACGTCAATCAAACGGATTTCAGCGAAATTCTGCAATACAGAATTGGTATACACCAGTCAAGTCTTATTTTCACTTTTAGATACATACAAATCTAGTTTCAGGTTTATTTGTGTAAGAATATTGCCTTAGCCTCTGAATTGTTTGCAGCATATTTGTGTTTCCGGTGTGATATTTGTGTTTGTATTTTTTTCAAATCTGTAATTTGTGTTGCAGTGGATGATATAATTTGAAGATTATATAAGACGTCTTTTTTCCTGACAGTGAAATGATTTGTGGGATAAAGGCCCGTTCTCACTGAACGATTTGTAGTACTGACTTATATCATGCGATTCAAATGGATGCATTTGATTGGTTGACAAATCATATTGACCAATTAAAAGTATCCATTTTAATCGCATCCTACAAGTTTGTACGACAAATCACACAGTGAGAACGGGCCTTTAAACAATTATCAATGAATTTCTTTCTTTCCTTGAGACTTTTTTGTATTCAAATTTGCACTAACAATCCACATTGCATAACACAAATGCCAAATACATGTATGCTCTTAGTGTATTTTATAATTTTATGGTGATAAAACTCATTAAACTTTTTTTCAACAAAGTTAAATTTGCGTTTATTATTTAATCACATGAGCTTTTTTCTCCAGTTATGGCAGGGGCCTCGGTGGTACAATGGCCTGGTTAGAGTCCCTCAGTCCCACACAGGCCTTCCATCGATGCGGTGCCAGTTTGAATCCCACTTAGACCAAATGAAAATTGAAAAATTTCTGAGTGGATTTTTCACAAGGTCGCCGTATGTGGAAGAGTTGCCAGGTATTTGCCAAAGTTCAGTCTCCTCCGGGCAATGAGCCCGGTTTCCACCCCCACTAAACCGACATGTAGCAACACTGCCATATAAGTGAAATAATCTTGAGTGTGGCATAAAACATCAATCAGTCAATCAATCCAGTTATGGCATGGGCGATTCCGTGACTTTAAAGTTGATTGATGTCACTCAAAAAGGGTTGAATTGCTTTGTGGGTAAAATGGGTCTTGCTTTGAAGTCATCACCTACATGTACTTACAAGCCCTTGCAGAGACACACATGACTGAATGCATATTTAAAGGGTTCCATAGAGTGACGATATTCAATGCAAAGTTACCTCCCTTTTCGCAGTCAGTCATCAGCTTTTTAACGGGGATTTCATAGGTCCAGGATTGATTGATGTTTTACGCTGAACTCGAGATTATTTCACTCATATGGCAGCGTTGCCAGGTTTAGTGGGGAAACCCGGATGCAACCAAGTTCTTTGACCAGAGGAAACCCCTGACCTTTGGCATGTACCAAGCAACACTTACACAGTCGATCGTGAGAAAAATCCACTGAGAAATTTTTTTTTGGGGGGGGGGGGGGGGGGGGGGGGGGGTCTGAGGTGGAGTTTGATCCCACACCGCATTGATGGAAGGCCTGTATCGGAATGAGGGGCTATCACTTTGACCAACGTAGCCACAGAGAACCCTTGAGGTCCGTCCCATATTCAATCGTCTAGAAATCCTATTTTTTGTCTTATAAAAGGACAAATATAGTAGCCTACATTTTCTCATTTTAGGTTGCTCAGATTTTTGATCCATTGGATCACATGGTTTGATTTGGATTTAAGCTGGTCTTCTGTTTCGATAGAGAGTAACATGGCAACCTGGGGCTGGAAGAGAGATCTGAGTTTCAATTCATTTGACGCTGACTTGGATTTGTCAGTATTTAGGCCTAGATTGATTAAAACAATTCAATGGTTAAATTTCTTTGGTCTTTTTCATAAGTTGATATTTTTCTTGTAACTTTGAAAGCAATTTTGAGAGACTAGGCTTAGGTCTATCTGCTCTGTGGCCCTCACATGGGACACCACTTGCTGTAATTCAGTAATATTAAATGCCTACAGGTACCTCGTTATTTTTGTTTGTATATTTATTGGTCGGCACCTGGTCAACGACCAATAAATCTCGGAAATTATAAATAACGGAGTAAGACCTTTAATACTAAAGTGAAATAACCTTGCTAGAGTTATTCTAAACTAGTCTACTGTCTAATTTATAAAGCCACATGTGTTTGTACTAAATTACATCATAGTTCATGCTAGTTGAAGTTCTTCAAACTCTGTTGCCAAAAGATATTGATTGTTTGGTGTTTTACGCTGCGCTCAAGATTATTTCACTTATATGGTGACATTGCCAGTTTTATTGTGGGAGGAAACCGGGCTCTTTGCCCGGAGGAAACCCACGAACTTCCGCTGGTAACTGGCAACCATCCCACATAGGTCGTTCGAGTGAAAATCCAGTCAGAAAATTTTCCAATTCTTTTTTCTTTGGACTGAGTGGGATTCGAACCCGCGACCCCTCAAAAGATATTGATGATGGGTGGCAAACAGAGTTTGAAGAACTTCAACTAAGTTCATACAGATCTACTGCATAATGAACTGACTATATCATATGGAATCCTGTAGTATTACACGTTCATGTTTCCAGTCTTGTGAATCTTTCACATCAGCCGGGTATTATTATTATCATCCAATAAATAGTACCTGTAACTAACAGTAACACCAAAACTGGCAAAACAAGGCTTTATTTACTTTGGACGATTTTTTTACCCAAATATGGCAACGGACCAAACTCGTGCCAAGTCCAAATTGGAATTAAAGATAAGGCTCGTTGAACTACTCTATAACTTTCCAATCAAACTTATTCAATACAAAATATCTGCGTGAGCTGAGAGATCGGTCCGTTCCATGAGTCAACAAATCCTTGATCGCACTGAGTAAATCACCATTTAGAAAATCCACGAAAGTTCTAGCAATTTCTCAATAGTTATCGTTCCTGTTTTTTGCAACGAAGATATCTATTGGCTGGAAATCCATGTCAACCAATCACAATAGATGTTACGTCAGGAGATCTGAACCGCCAGAGGGCGTCCTTGTCAAAGCAGAACTTTCTCGTAAAGAAGTTTCGCCTGCCATACTTAAATGATGGCCGGATTTTCGGCATACCCACATCAGTTCGGACCAGCGAATAACTCAATGCATTACGCGAGAAATGAACCATTGCCTCCCGGTTGGGAGATTCTTTACGACCCAATCACAGGTTGGCCATTTTTTGTTGATCACGCTACGAAGACAACGACATGGAGTGATCCCCGGCGAATGAACCAGGTAAATTTTGACAGATGTCAACGCTATCTATATACATATTTCTTTAATAAACTATCAAACACTCACACTTAATTATAATTTGCTTCATAGAAGTCTGTTAGCAGTCTATCAAAAATCAATGAACATAATTTTTTGCGAATATATTTTAAAATATATGATTATTTAACGGCATAAGACCTAGTTGGAGATCTCCAAACTCTGTGGCCAAAGTATAATGTATAGCCAGCCCTATTGTCAATTGATGATGGGTCGCCAACAGAGTGAGACCCATCATCAATATACTTTGGCCACAGAGTTTGGAGATCAACTACTTAAGACCAAACACATGTAACCTAGGGCTATTTAGATTTTAATTAACAAATATATTGTAACTAGAAACTGTAGGCCCTATTCTCGGTTTCGGACATCCGGGTGGTCTTCCCTCAGCCAGTCAAAATCACGTCGTCATTTCATTTTCATTTCATTTTATTCACCAGTTTTAACAACGATATATATACAGAACATTTAACATAAATGACATTTAACATGATACATTCAGAAAAGATATCTGGCGGGATGAAAACCCCAGGGGGCTTAAATGGTAATGGTATTGTTTTCACCTCGGGAGCCTTATCAGGATCGTGACGTCATGCCGAAATCGAGAATACATCTATAGCCTATTATAGTATAGTATACGCTACAAGTACAAGTATCCGATCAGTTGTCATACATTACCAATTATCTTACACCCATGTCTCATGCATCTTAAGCCGCACTTATGTGTCTCTTTCCTGTGTTACTTACTTGCCGGTCAGGAAGATAATGAGTCTTTAACTTTTTAAGCACACTTCACTCACTACAGTCTTTATAAAGTTATTCAATAATTTCTGACATTTTTGTTGGTAGTCAACCTTTACTCATCGCCGTGAGCAGGACTTCCGGGGACTCTCTGAAAAGAAAGTAGCCTGTTAAAACCGCAACCGCTCGCACTGACTGTGATTCCCTCTTTTTGCTTTGCATATACATGTATATTAAAGCTTCTCGAAATGCCCTGATAAACTGTCTGAAAAGCATGCATACATATGTCACTTAAAGGATAAATGTGGAGTTTGACACCTATTTAGTAATCAGTTTGTTTATGAACATATAATATACTGTACGAACTCAGTCAGAAAGATAATGAGATTTCTGGCACAATTTGAAAAAACTCATGTGTCTCTTTCCTGTGTTACTTGCTCTAGGCTTCCACCAATGGGTCGCGGGTTCGAATCCCACTCAGTACAAAAAATGGAAAATTTTCTGACTGGGTTTTCACTCGAACGACCTATGTAGGATGGTTGCCAGTTACCAACGGAAGGTCGTGGGTTTCCTCCGGCCTGGTTTCATCCCACAATAAAACTGGTAACGCCGCCATATAAGTGAAATAATCTTGAGCGCGGCGTAAAACGCCAATCAATCAATCACTTGCTCTAGGCATTCCATTTCTCTGTATGACCTCTGTACAGAAATTAATTAGCTTAACGTTGTGGCATAATATAGTTGACCTGATAGTACATAACATTTGCTTTGACATAATGCACGAGTGACGTTAAGTTGGGGCGTCATCGTGATTGGTTGAAATGACGACAAAAGCGTTCAAATGTCAAGTATGACATCAAATACAAACATTTTCGCTTGGTGACGGAAGAAATGCATATTTTTCAATCACGTTTTCTTTGACACCCTGGGGCCTTACAAGAAGCTCTTTTTGTTCTAATATTATGTTTCTAAATACACATTTAGTCAATTTACTGTTACATACATGTGTCACCACTGGGTGTTCTGAAAGACTTTGGCATTTGTCCTTCAATTTTAAAACATGTATGGGCCAAGCATGATGCTGTAACCTCATTTGAAAGTAATCTAAACCATTATTTAGTGCCAATAAATTTAGGAAAG
The DNA here is from genome assembly GCA_963971465.1 of Lepidochitona cinerea. Classification (NCBI taxonomy): domain Eukaryota; kingdom Metazoa; phylum Mollusca; class Polyplacophora; order Chitonida; family Tonicellidae; genus Lepidochitona; species Lepidochitona cinerea. The sequence goes on from OZ020565.1 coordinate 3,732,740, forward strand.
AGGAATTTTTAAAATGTGTCGGAGGCAGGTGGGATTAAAGGATATTTAAACTACAGTGTAGGTTCAATTGATTATCCTGAAGACTGAAACACAAAATCCCTCCATATAATTTATTTAAAAGAAATATATATGTTATATGTCTAGCCTTGTTGATTTGAGTCTGAACCAGGCTCACTTCAACTAAGGTCAAAACAGGATATGATACATGTACCGGTCCGGTACACCTAGCTGTTAAAAATAATTTTGATATGAGATCAACAGAAGACTTTGATTTTATCAAGAAGATAAATGTATGAGGTGGATCTATATGTGATTCTATTGACTGATGATCACTGTCAGTGTGACTGTCACCTGTTCTGATAGGTGTGCTCAAAATAGATTCATAACTGTTCAATGTGACCTTAAATACAAGAGGTCAAGATGTTATGGGGGTATTTTTTGCCGTATCCAGCTACATATACACTTCCATTTAAGTTAACTGCGGTTGGAAATTAGAGCCGTTCAAACAGCATTTTTAATATCAGGGAAATAAGAGAATTTTAAAATTGGACACTTTCCTAAAGTGGCACGAGCTGCCAAAATGTTGATATTATCACGTTAAAGCAGAATGTTGAAATTATTGACTATTTTTCTCAAGACATATAATTCAGAAGCTTTTTAGTGATTCTTGTATCGAGAATGTATGTTAAAGTATTGTTTTGAACTAACTTTGGCTTAGAATGAATGAATGGTCGTCCCGGTTATTTAAATTTTGTTACTTCTCGAACATGTTTTCGCTTCGTACAGGCCACATACTGTATGCCCTTTACTGTTGTGACGATCACAATTTGTGAAAAAAGTGTAAATTTCGGCAGCTCACTTTTAATAAAAGGTGCTTTAAAAAGGTCAATTTGGAGGTACCCCTAAATCAAACTTCTGGCTAGCACACTGCCTTCAAGTTCAGGTAGTGTACCGATTTAGCAGGTATACGCGTGCCTCTATTTGTGTGAATATAGTATAATGACTCACTTATGTATAGGAGAGAAAGTGGGTCATCTCATAACATGAGTATATCTGAGTATACCTGTATGACATAATTAAGAAATTGGGTCACTCTACTACCTTTTTTTTTGACAGCCTAATGGCCCGTTAAGAATTCTGTTTCCTAATAAGGTAAATTACTTCATTAAAAAGGGCAGGTAGACAAATTGCTTATTGTCGTCAGTTTTTTTGTGCGATTGCGATATGTTCGTCTTAAAAAGTGTCTTACTAACTTTGTCAAAGCACATTTTGAAGATCGTGTGTTTTTAAATTCAAGTTTGAATCTGATCGATTTTATTTCCTCTATAAACTAGGCTAATTGATATCGATTTAAATGCCTCTATAAATTAACTGATAAACTAAAATTGAGAATGAAATATTTAAATTCTACACAGTAGATCTACTTGTTCACATTACTTCATGAATATATTTTACATACGCTACAATATATAAACATTTGATCAATGTATGCTGACCTATTTAAGCCCTCATAGTTACAGTGAAGTAGTAAGTCTCATTGATTGACAAGACATTGGAATGTGGGCGGGATCATCACATGTACCTATCCATGGTTACCATGGTGATAGCCTTCAGGGGCTGTGTTCTCATGCATTGAACTGGTTTTATACTTGGGTGTAACCTATGACCTTTCATTTTGACCATAAATGGGCTTATACTTTCATTTGATATGAATTAATTTGTTTGATATACAAGTTGTTCCGGAATTTAAATCAAGGTGGCCAATTTGACCCCTTTTAAAGAAATTTTCTATAAGCAATTTCGTTTTTTGTCTAACTGAAATATGATGGAAATTGTCTGAATTGCCCTTCTTTGGAACAGTTGTTTTGAAATTAAAATTTTAAATTTTGAATTAAATCCCCCATATTAACAAGGCTGAAAAAAAACGCACCTATTGGCTGCACTGGATGTGAGATTACATTTTTTTTATCTTGTTTTTTTTCTTGTTCTCAACACTTCAAGATATATTGTTTGTTTAATCTCTTAATATTGCTATTCATTTTCAAAAAGACTAGTTTATAGGGAATTCCACATATTTCCTGAGAGTTTTTCGTTCCAATATGACGTTTAAATCTGACGTAATGGAACAAAATACATTGAATGGAATTGCAGCGTCATCAAAAACGTTCTTAATGGCGTCATCACAAAATCTCGTAATAATTCTTATGAGACTTGCGCTCCCTATTGTATTACTTGCAGAAACTCTGACCAGTCTACTTTCTTTATGCTTTACAGCCTGACCCACATGGTTATCCAATGCCCCAAGACATGGGAGTGAAAGAAATACCCGTACACCATGAGGGGTTTCCACATCGACCGCAGTCCGACGGGTTCAGCGAAAGGTCAACAGGAAGTCCACGAAGCCATCAGTTCGGGTCACACATGGGCGATCATTCACCACGTTCTGGTAGTCCCCGGCAACACATGGAACAACCAGCTCGCACCAATACTCCGCCGCTACGAAAAATCCCCATTCATTTAGCTGGTGGTAGGCAACAGCCGCCCCATACCCAGGGCCCCCATACCCAGGGCCCCCATATTAATAACCCACAGTACCCCCAGGGCAATAGTCAATACCCTGCCACTACTCACCACTACCCAGCCACCACTTTACACTACCCCCATCACACGGAACCTCAACGAGTGCCAAGTCCGAATATGCGACAGCCGTTTGTCACTCAAAGTTACCCAACCTATACACCCCAGCCAGAGCCGTCGTATAATCGTCATGGAGAACGAATGATTCCTATAAAACGAGTCGACCCGACACCATATCCACAGCAACAACAACAGCAAGAACAACCGGGGCACCAAACTCAATACCCTCAATATCAACAAGCCCACTACCCTCAGCAGGGCCCAGCTAGTACACCATATCCCAGTGGCCCGGCCGCTCACCCGCAACCCTCTCAGTCACAATCAAACAAACCTCACTTCAGTTCTCCTCCAGTGTTCTCCGAAAATGTACAACAACAACAACAACAAGCTCCAGCCACCACTCAATCTACGAATGATCAAACCAACCAATCACAGCCTCAGGAGCAGACTCAGTTACCACCTCGTAAATTAACCCCCCTAGAAGTTATAGCTAATGTCGATGCCGAGGCAAGCCAATATCGAGACCCTGTCAGTCAGTTCAAAGGTAAGAAGGCTGATAAGGATTATCGTTTCCTTGAAGAAATGCTGACCCGCACCCTGTTAAAGTTGGATAACGTTGATACCGGTGGGCTAGAAGAAGTGAGATCCGCACGTAAGCAAACTGTTCGCAAAATTCAAGGCATGCTTGATGAATTAGAATTGAAAGCGTTTGCGACTGAACAAGCGCCTGCGTCGTCAAATGACACGCCTTTTGAATCGGACAGTAGTCATGGCAACAGGGACTCACCTATGGAAACGGAGAGCGGTAAATCTGAAAGTGATCAAACAAAAACTGACCAATCAGCAAACGGCAAATCGAAGGACCCGGCTAGGGTAAAAGAGATGGTTTTGGATAGTGAGGTAGCATGTTGAATTTAATTTTTTTATTCTTTATATTTTCCATCATAAGTTTGGATCTATTTCTGTCAAGGTGTATTTGTAAAATATCTTCTATTTGTAGTGTAGATTATTATCACATTTCTGTTTTTAGTGCTTTGGTTTTTGCTGCTGTGCAGTAAGGGAGACAAATCTTGATAGGCTCGTTTGAATTAAGCCTTCGATAAGATTATGTGTATGTGTATCTCATCAAGGAGAGTAGATTGACAAGAGTGGTCACTTGGTCCAATCAGCATCGCCGGCATGTTCTTCTGGCCCCCTAGCAAAAGGGTGTTCCGACTGTACACGATTCGACTGTAGGGCGCCCCCTATAGAAAGGAGGTTCCTAATAATCAAATCGTGTCAGTTCAAATTCAACATGGCGCGGACGAAGTGACCACTCTTGTCAATCTACTCTCTTTGATCTCATCACAGGAGATATTTGTGCTGTTTTTGCAACAGGAGTGATCTCCCTTTGAACCACCCTCCAGGGCATTAATATGAAGATCTGAATGGGACAACTATATGTGTTTTAAAGGGTGATCACTCTGTGCACTAAAAGTACTAGACAGTAGAGTGTGTTTATACAAGCGGCCCTTTATTGTATTTTAAAGGAGATACAATTATATGCTGTACTTAAATTGTGTGCATTTTTATATGAAAAAAAACAACATTATTTTTGAAGTAATTCGTGTCATTCCCTTCCCTGTGATAAATTGTTGTTTGGACTTCATTGAATATATATAACCTCCTCTGCATAAATTAACGATGGCCCAAACCAGTATAAGGCTTAGCGCTCAGGTCTGACTAAATGGCATTTGTATACATGTGGCTCTCTAATTTCTCATCCAACAGGCTGGTTACTGTAGCCTATTTTTTTGATTTCTTATCCAAAAGGCTAGTTATTGTAGCTTGATTAGTTTGAATAAAAATGTAAACTGCTATATTTTACATGTAGCTACATGTACAGTGACAGTACCTTATCTAGCAAAGAGTGTTGTAGGTGTCAAATTTAAAGGATGCTATGGCTGCCAGTGGAATATCTCAAAATACCTGCTATTGAGATATTTAGTTGTAGAAATTTTCACAGATCACCATGGTTATGGGAACTATAAATCAGCCTTACAAATTAGACTTTGGAAATCTATTGGCTAATGTTTTTCAATTTCCATGTTAAAATTAGGCTGCCAATTTTTTGCTGAAAAAGTTAAAACTGTCTGTCAGCTGTGTCTAGTAGTTTATGTGAGATTGCCATGACAAGGCACAATAAGCCCTACTATAATTCTTACGAAATCCTTAAGAAATATTTTTATATTCTCATGGGAATTTTGTTGCGCCTTGAATACTTTGGTGCAGTAATTTCCATACTGTGCACATATACATGTACGAAAGTTTGTTGCGTCTTTGGTGCACTGATTACAATTATGCGAAGATATCCTAATTTAATTTTTTTGCACTTTGGATAATGGTGCAACTTTGGTGCAGTGATTTCAATTATGCGAAGATATATTAAATTGATTTTTTTGCACCTTGGATAATGGCCCAAATCTGTCATTTCTGTTTTGTTATGTTAATGTACCAATATGAAGTTTGTTGTGCTATGAGTAATGCTGCAGTTAGTCTCGAGACTGGGTGGTCATGTTAATTGTATTAGCTACCATTTGTATTCAATTGCATGTACTTAATATGTTAGCCGTAGGGCTTTAGGAAACCTTTAATTTCAAAATCAACAAAAAAAGAAAAGGAATGTTGAAGCTCAGCACATTGAATGTAAGAATTTTTGTCTTATTTGCCACAATTTCACCCGGGGTCTGTCTCTCTATAAACACCCGACCTAAGTCCAATCCAAGGCCTAACTGTCATGGCAACATATAGTACTCTCAACTCTACTCTATGACCAGGCGCAAAGTTACGATGGTCGTAAATGTGTTGAGAAACCGTCCTCAGATCTAGATATCAGGCCTCCAAATTATACAAACACCATCGGCACCCAGTGCCCACCCTTTTTTCACGTTATTTGATATTAGCAAGTAAAATGCCTTAAAAGGCTGCCAAAGTTCTTCAGACATTTGGGGCCTGCAAGATACATTTATATTTCTTTCATTGACACAAGCAAAATGTTCAGATTTTCTTGGTAATGTTTAATTTTCTCTCCACCTTTAAACAATAGCTGTTTGAAATTTATGTGATCTGGTCATGTTTGGAAATGATTTTTTTTCTCCACAAATTCAACCCCAACTTTTGTAATTAAATACTGGAATAATATAATATTATAAAGAGCATTTTGATTGTTTTTGTAAATTTTTCACACCTTAGTTGTCTCCCTTACCTGGCAGTTTCATTTTCAACCCTTGTACATAGAACCTCCTGTATTTATTATTGATTTATGTATGGAGTGAATAAAAGTTGTCCTAAGAATTGAAATTGTACTGGTTAGTTTTCTCGTTATAGATTCGGAGCCTTGTTGGCTTAGTGAGAGTGACTGCTCACGCCAACAAAAACCAGCCTTTCACCAAGTTCTTTTCACGCTCTGTGCACAAAAAATATTCTGAAGGGAATTTCCCGCTTTATAGCCTTGTGGGGAATGCTTGTGCGGTATGAGATTGATACCAAGCCGCTCTCAAGATTATTTACCATATTTGGGCCTTGCCAGGCTAAGTCGTGAGTAAACGCCAGGTCTTCGGCCAGTACCTGGCAACTCTTCCACATATGACGATCCAGTTTAAAAAAATAAGAATGATGTTGTCATCACTGCCACTTGTCCTAAAAGTGATTGAATTTATCTTACTTTTTACATGAATAGAAGTGAAATAATCTTGAGTGCGGCGTTAAACATCAATCAATCAACTAGTTGGCCATTGGTTGCCGAAAGAAAGAAAAAAATTTTTGACTGCACTATCAATCTGCAAATTACAAAAAAAATTATCAAAAATTGGTCAGTTTTATTTTTAATTTTGCCAATTAAGCAACCCTAATGAATGCAGTGATCAAACCAAGAAAATCAGGTCAGTGATTTGACTGGCAACGTTAGTCTATTGTACTGTGTTACAAGCATGTTGCTGATAGACATGAAGTATTAAATCAATTTGTTCATGCCGCACTCAAGATCATTTCACTTATATAGCGGCATTGATAGGTTTAGTAGAGGAGGAAACCGGCCTCATTGCCTATAGGAAACACCCTACCTTAGCGAGTACCTGGACCTCATCTACGTTTTTCAATTTTTAATTTGGTCTAAGTGGGATTCGAAACCGCGCCTCATATATAGATCACTCTTACTGACTGAGCCACCGAGGGCCCCATCAAGTATTTAAGGACTTATGAACCACCTTGGGCAATATTTTCCAGTTTTCCAGCGTTCTGTAGTAAGTCTACATGAACAAAATCGATATCTCAAGCCATTCTGCAAGATTTTGGATACGGTACATGGTTGATATCTCAACAAATGGCAGTTGGATCAATCCCTATTTTAGATCGCTCAGTGACACATCATACTCAACCAGGGGCCTCTGTGGTCCAGTATGTTAGAATGACCATCGGTCAGTCCCACACTGACCTTTCATCAATGCGGCGTATGTGCGAATCACACTCAGACCAAATAAAAATTTCTGAGTGGATTTTTCATTCTGTCGCTGTATGTGGAAGAGTTGCCAGGTATGCGTGTGGAAGAGTTGCCAGGTACTCGCCAAAGGTTGGGGCTTTCCTCCGGGCAATGAGCCTGGTTTCCTCCCCCACTAAACCTGACAACGTGGCCATACAAGTGAAATAATCTTGAGTGCTGCTTAAAACACCAATCATACCCAACCATTATGTACGAACTCTGATAAAGGTGACGAAATACAATTCAAATATATGCAAATATGCAGATTTCATAACGGTTGTTTTGTTTCAACTTGTTTTTCAAATATTAAGTCCATATACAAACACAAACCAGCTTAAATCCCTGTTCATAAATCCATTAAGGCATTTAAAACTGCTGTATACTGTTTATAACACTCCCTCGTTTTCTCCCCCACTATAAAACCCACCATGTATGTGAAATACAGACAAAGTAATTACTTCACTGAAACTTTCATCCTTTGGGGGACCTCGGTGACTCAATCGGTAGAGTGATAGTCCCTCAGTCCGACACGGAACTTCCATCGATAGGGAACAAGTTCGAATCCCACTCAGACCTAATAGAAATTGTGAATATTCTGAGTGGATTTTTCAACTGATTGTGGTATATGGAAATGCTGCCAGGCACCTCCCTTTGGTTGATGTTCCTCCGTGCAAAGAGCCTGACAACGCCGCAATATAAGTGAAATAATGTCGAGTGTGGTATAAATCATCAATCAATCTGATCTTTGATCACTTTGTTAGCTACAGATGTACCTTCAGAAGGTTTCTGGCAACCCTTCCACATAGGGTGATCAAGAACACCTCTAATCCTACACCACATAATGGTTAGATTACACCACTGTGGAGACCTTGTGACGTTACAAACGTCATAGTGTCGTCATCTTCTCTAGCCAAGTTCAAATCTGCATGTCCCCATTCCATGTTTTACCTTGGCAGACTACTCCACTCAAACCCGTAAATCGCACAGCCTGTTTTGATTGGATGCAAATAAAACTTCTCGCAGCTAATCAAAACCTAGGGCACTTACACTGAAAATAACGTAATGGTGGCTGTATACACCTTGAACTTTTGTTTGAGTGCTAGCCAAGAATCTGTAAGTATAGGAAAGACAGCTCTTACATTCCCACCAGTGGTCGCTGTTCGATTTACGGATACTCTCTTTGGTTGGAGTGGAGTAGTCTGTCAAGGAAAAACACGGTCAAATGGTACTGGTCGGAGATCAATTGAGATTCTTTGCACCAACAAAAATGACTAAACTGACGAAGATTTTTGGGTGTTATAGTATATTTACAGATCTATCTAAGCATACAGTTGGTGACATAGAAATGTGCAGCAAATACAATAATCTTATCACATCAGATAATGGGGGATTTTGGATAGGTTCAAAAGCCGCCTGGACTTTATACTCAAGGGAATTTCTGAATTCCTAAATAACCAAAATGAAAAGATATAAAGCAACAATATCACGGCTTGCCTAATAATTGAACTCTAAACTCCAGGAGCCTGTTTCACAAAGCGGTGTAGCGTAAATTTTCACGTAACTGCCATAGCAACACATACTGTAGAGATACGTTAGTATGGAAGTTACGCAAAAAATACATCTACGCCGCTTTGTGAAACAGGACCCTGGTTTTTAGTCGTATGACAGTTTCGTTATGCGTTGATTGGTTGGAGATTTACCCCTCACTAACGCCTTATTTACTTAAATATCTTTACCAGGGAAATTCAGGATTTAATTGTTTTCTGAAGTGGCAGTTAACAGTAGTTTACTTCATGGAAGCGAAACAAGGCATGTGTAAAAATCTGCATCAACGATTTGTAAGTTACTCGACGAAAAAGATAAAAGTTTCGAACTATTATTTAGTTATGGTTTTTACAATGTAAGTTTTATATTTAATTCATTATTATTTGACGTCCCCAGCAAGCCATAACACCACTAACAGCCCACCCCCTTAAAAAAAGGTTATGTTAAATCATCTTTTCACTATGTTCACCTATGGTACTTTTTGTAGAAAAACACAATTAAATTTATCTAATCGCCACAATGATTTTGAGCTGTAACTTTAATAAGAAGTGCAATTATTACATTTTCCAGATTTTAAAAATTCTTTCACAAACATCCTTCAAGATTATAACCAGTGGGCTGTTACTCAAAATATTAAACTCCAAAGTAACTTTGGTTGATTGATTGTTTGGTGTTTTACGCCGTGCTCAAGATTATTTCACTTATATGGCGGCGTTGCCAATTTTATTGTGGGAGGAAACCGGGCTCTATGCCCGGAGGAAACCCACGACTTTCCGGTGTTAACTGGCAACCATCCCACATAGGTCGTTCGAGTGAAAACCCAGTCAGAAAATTTTCCAATTTTTGGGACTGAGTGGGATTTGTACCCGCGACCCATTGGTGGAACTTAGGTAACTTTGGGACTTGTCGTAACGTAATAAATTTGAACATATATGTTGCCATGACAATTAGGACTTGTATTGGACTTACCACAGATGTAAATCTTTTAAGAAAAAACTTCGAATTAGATTATGATACAGATCAGTAAAAAAATATCTAAGTGATATCGGCTTTGTTTGCTGCTTTAAGAGGCTTGCTAGAGAAAAAATGCTAACATTACAATTTCATTTTTAATAACAATAAATATACCTTGAAAGAAGCTAGGAAAAACAAAAAAAAAACAAAAAATGTTTACATCATAAACCACAATTATGATTTCAAATTAGCCAATCACATTTCATTTCATCTTTCTGATGTTTTTCGACACAAAGTCCTTATTTCTCATTGGTCAATCTTGTCTTCAAAAAGCCTTTCTATGTTAATTCATTCCACTGAGCTGACCAAACAATCATGCCATGGGTTTCTGATCTCTGTTAATAAAAAAATTCTGAAAATAAAAAAGCAAAAATTTATTGTTATTTGTTTCTTGTAACACCTTAAAAAATTCACTCCCAGACAGTGTGTTATTTTTTAGTGAAAAGATGGCCGAAGTAACACTGTGACCTCAAGAAAATAATGTTAAAACTAGACGTCAGAAAGGAATTTGGTCATTAGTCATAAAGATGAGGCATCCAGCTGTAGCATATTAGAAGGTTTAACGTTATTCAGACGGCCATTTAAGATAATAGAACGACGTCACATTTTTTTCTTCAGTAGAGCTGCGTTTTGACGAGACGCACTGGCATTCCCAAATAAGTTAATCGGACAAAATCATAGTCAGAAACTTTTTTAAAAAAATTTGAGGACTGAACCCTTAAGGCGACCGAAGAATCAATGCTTAGCATTCCATGACTGGGCCAAGAATAATAAGTAAAAGAATTGAAAACTCTTTGTTTGGTTGATTGATTGTATTTTTTTTAATGCCATCGTAAGAAGGCTTGTGTCAGATTGAGAGATGATAGCTACTGAAAATGTTTGAATTGCAAAATCCACTTAAACAAGATATGATAAATCACCGCATAGTAAATTTGTGAAAAAACACCATTTTTGGTCACCAACCATGTTACAATTAAAGGAACCAACAATTAATTACCAGTAAAACGAGTGAGCCATGTACATGTAGAAAACTCTTTTTTTTTTTTCACAATTTCTATGTAAGTGACGTCATCGATCATTTCTAGTTATTCTACTCACCTTAATAATCTTGAGTTTAATATATTAATATGACCGAACAGCCGGGGCAACATGTGGGCAGTCCACTTCATCTAATGTTCCGTCGATGACCGGGCGATATTCCAATTTTACCTGAGAACATTTTGGGGAAAATATAAAAGGTAAATTTTAGGTTGGATTCCTTGGTGATTTCCTCCACACGCAAGATAAGAATAAATTACGCGAATGTTTCCTGCTTGTCATATTTTAGGAGGAATACCTGCCTCAACATGAGCATAAAGCTAACTTCATATATTTATAATTAAAAAAAAACAATTACAGGTAATTTAGTAATGATTTTTTACACAGGTAAAAATACTACTAGAAGTGGTATGAGCTACCAAATATAGGAAAAACTTTGTCGTTGCAGAATTGGCCGATTGTTCGCATTTTTATCAAGAAGAAAGAGATCAGAGCTTTCTGCTAATACTAATCTTGGAAATTATTTTAAGGTAGTTTTTATGAGCAACAAAAACTTGAAAAATGTATTAAAATCAGTTATTAGCATATATCTTGCGTTCGTATGGGTAACCATTTTTTTTTTTCAACATTAGTCCTTAAGTTTTTCTACTTCTCATGACAATCAAAATTTATTTTAAAAAAAGTCTGAACTTTGTCAGCTCATCCCATTTCAATTAATGCTCATTGGAAAAAAGAACATGGCTATTTAAGATTACGGTTCGAAAAATTGGAACTATAAAACCTTGCATGTTTTTTTCGGTTGAACTAGTAATTTAAAATAGATAAAAAATTAAGTTTACGACAAAAAATTCTGTGACCTAGTTCTGGCCTTACCTTTCCAGTATTAAAGTCGACATAACTAAGAGAATGTTTTCTCCAGTGATCTTCGTAACGTTTCTTCTGTTGACCTTCGATAGATCTCCCATAATCATACTCATCGATGCGGTCCTGAAAATTAAAGGAGGGGAAATCTCTAGAAATACATAGGGATTATCGTCGATAACAACCTTCAAAGTACTTAAAACATTTCACGTCAATTACCTCCAGCGACCCTCAAGCTAATAAAAACAGACAGAAGTATGTCCTTTCAGTGGCTTATCTGTGTAGTCATTTTTTCGTTTTAGGATGACGTGATGTTGGTGTAGCTATTTTTAGATCAATAATGACGTATTTTTACCGCTCTTTAATGTATATTAGATTTAGGTAAAAAAAAAACATGGCGACAAACTTGAAGTGGAAAGATTGTCTCCGAATATATAGGTCAGTATGCAACCGCGCGCCATTACTTAGCCAGCCATTGGCTAAATTGCATCACATGACTACTCTATAACGCACTTAAATTTTTATTCAACAATAATTGGATAAAACTAATGAAAAAATGGTGGCGGCCCTGTGAATGGCCTATGGAGCTTATTCTCTATAGCAACGCCACCTTCAAATTTAAATTATTCACTTACGAGGGGATAAAACATACATTGGACAGTTGTTTTGGACTAAATGAACTCTACTCTTTCCATCTAAACTAGTCTAAAGCTTAGATTTTCTTTCCCTTTAAGATCAACGGCAGTTGTAAAAGTCTGTTTTTTTTTATAGTATTAGACAACTGTTTGTGATTTGAAAGTCGTGAGAGAAGACTTTCTTTTTAAAGATGATTGATTAAAATTGACAGATGTTTTACGCCACACCCAAAAATATTTCCCTTATATAGTCGCCTTGGCAGCGGAAGTGGGGTAGGAAATCCCGACTTAAAACGGGTCACTGGCAACTATAATACATAGGGAAATCAAGGAAAAATTGGTTTACATGTACACGATGGAAATGGCGCGTCAGACAAAAATTCTTTTCCCAGGGGTCAAAAAAAAAAAAAAAAAAAAAATTCTCCTGAAATAAACCTACCTTAAAATCTTCCCTGGCGTGAGCGCCTCGACTTTCTTTCCTGTTTTCGGCAGCTCCGATTGTTTGGATAGAATTGAGCATAAGATTCTGTAATTCCAGCGTCTCCACTAAGTCAGTGTTCCATACTAGACCACGGTCATATAACTACAACAACAACAACATACAATGTAATTCCAGCGTCTCCACTAAGTCCGTGTTCCATACTAGACCACGGTCATATAACTACAACAACAACAACATACAATGTAATTCCAGCGTCTCCACTAAGTCCGTGTTCCATACTAGACCACGGTCATATAACTACAACAACAACAACATACAATGTAATTCCAGCATCTCCACTAAGTCCGTGTTCCATACTAGACCACGGTCATATAACTACAACAACAACACCATACAATGTAATTCCAGCGTCTCCACTAAGTCCGTGTTCCATACTAGACCACGGTCATATAACTACAACAACAACACCATACAATGTAATTCCAGCGTCTCCACTAAGTCCGTGTTCCACACTAGACCACGGTCATATAACTACAACAACAACAACATACAATGTAATTCCAGCGTCTCCACTAAGTCCATGTTCCATACTAGACCACGGTCATATAACTACAACAACAACAACATACAATGTAATTCCAGTGTCTCCACTAAGTCAGTGTTCCATACGAGACCACGGTCATATAACTACAACAACAACAACATACAATGTAATTCCAGCGTCTCCACTAAGTCAGTGTTCCATACTAGACCACGGTCATATAACTACAACAACAACAACAACATACAATGTAATTCCAGCGTAACCACTAAGTCAGTGTTCCATACTAGACCACGGTCATATAACTACAACAACAACAACATACAATGTAATTCCAGCGTCTCCACTAAGTCCGTGTTCCATTATAGACCACGGTCATATAACTACAACAACAACAACATACAATGTAATTCCAGCGTCTCCACTAAGTCAGTGTTCCATACTAGACCACGGTCATATAACTACAACAACAACAACATAAAATGTAATTCCAGCGTCTCCACTAAGTCAGTGTTCCATACTAGACCACGGTCATATAACTACAACAACAACAACATACAATGTAATTCCAGCGTCTCCACTAAGTCAGTGTTCCATACTAGACCACGGTCATATAACTACAACAACAACAACATACAATGTAATTCCAGCGTCTCCACTAAGTCAGTGTTCCACACTAGACCACGGTCATATAACTACAACAACAACATACAATGTAATTCCAGCGTCTCCACTAAGTCCGTGTTTCATACGAGACCACGGTCATATAACAACAACAACATACTATTACAACGTACGCTGATGAAAATACAAACAAAATCCAATTTGAAGGATTTATGAACAGAGCTGGTTTGTGTTAGTATATGGACTATATGTATTTTTGTTTGGCTGAGTGGGATTCAAACAAGTGCTACATCGATGGAAGGTCTGTGTCTGACTTAGGGACAATCATTCTGTCGACTGAGCCACACAGTTCACTAGAGACCACAGAATCCGATGCCCTAATGTTACACATTTTGATCCCTCAGTTTTTAGATCTTTATACATTCTCTATAATATAAAGCGGAATTGTATCAAAAGGGGTTAAAGAAAGGTGCCCAGTATTTAACAAAGCTCCTGAGGCTTCTTTATAAACCGAGCGTCTGCAGGAAATTGAACATAACTCCACTAACCTTCAAATCATCCATTTCTTTATATAGATTAGCTATTAGACATTTTTACCAATGTTTTTTTTTATCTTTAGATGCTCTCTAATAAAAATTGTTTTAAAATGGTCTACAGAAAGGTGCCTATTATTTGACAAAAATCCCCTGAGGCTTCTTCATTAACTGAGCGTCTGCAGGAAATTGAACATAACTCCACTAACCTTCAAATCATCCATTTCTTTATACATATTAGCGATCTTTTCACAGCCTTCAGCCATTGACGCCCCTTCCCTGAATACAGCGGCATGGTCCTGCATAGCCTGGAGTGACAGAAAATGGATTTACGATAAATTAACCAGATTTTGGTATAGTTGAAAGATTTCCTCAAAGCACATTTCTCACAGTGGTATCAAAAGCAAATCTCAAATTTCTTACAGCAAAAAAACGACAACATATTCTGAAACCTTTCTTATCAAAAGAAATATCCCAAAGTTGACCATGTCAGTGACTGAAAAATTTAATTTAAGTGTAGATTGATTGATTGTTTGGTGTTTTATGCCGCGCTCGAGATCATTTCACTTATATGGCGGCGTTGTCAGTTTTATCACGACCTTCCGATGGTAACTGGCAACCATTCCACATAGGTCGTTCGAGTGAAAACCCAGTCAGAAAATTTTCCAATTCTTTTTTCTTTGGACTGAGTGGGATTGGAACCCGCGACCCATTGGTGGAAGGCTGTTCGGATTGAGCGTCCAACGCTCTACCTACTGAACCACGGAGGCCCCTAATTTAAGTGTAGATTTTGCTTCAGTCCCTTAATTGACATAGGCCGATTCATTAATGTTTTGAGGCACTGCAGATTATTTAATAAGTCGGTGATGGAACCAGGGTGTGTGCCCAGAGGATAAATTGATTAATGTTTTACGCCACTCTCAAGATTATTTCCCTTTTATGCCGATGTTGCCAGCTATAATGGAGATCCTTGCCGGAGCAAACCCCAGCCCCCGACATACATAATCAATGTCAATTTTAATCAGTCTGAGTGGGATGTTGCATCTATTGAACGACTGTGTCAGTATTTTTCAAGATTTTCTATATCAGAAGACATAAATCTGAAAATAAAGGACAAACTGACAAAATCTAGCAGTTGGAGACTGTCAGAATAACAGTCAGAATATTATTAAAGCTAAGGAAACCAACCTTTTGCATCCGTAACCTGAGATCAGCTGTAGTAACGTTACCGTCGGCGTATCGTAGACGATCCAAATTAGCCACAGATTCTTCACCAGCATTCTAGGAAAGCAAAGATAAGAAAATATACAGTTTTATTTCATGTTCTACCATTGATTGATTGATGTAGTTCACTAATATGGCATTTGTCAGGTTTAGTGGGAGAGGAAACTGGAATCATTGCCCGCAGGAAACCCTTGAACTTCAGCGATTACCTGTAAAAACTTCCACATACTGCGATAGAGTGACAAATTCACCTAGACACTTTTCCATTTTTATTTGGTCTGAGTAGGGTTCGAACCCATACCCATACATCGATGGAAGACCTGTGTCAGACTGAGGGACTATCACTCAAACTGACTGAGCCTCCGAAACCCCCTATTATAAATGAAAAGGACTTCTAAGTTTCCTCTGATTGTTTTTTAAAATTAAAAATTTGGTCTGATTTCCCTACTTAATAAAATCATTTACTGGCAATGTACATTTCCGTTTACCATGGAGCAGGCTAGAAATGCTGGGATAGGATATTATTAGTTATATTCATGGCTGCTATTAAGATATATTTGGTTTAAGTTTCCTCTGCTAGTTTGTGGCATCCCTTAACTTAAAATGTATGAGCTGAAAAAAATTTTTTTTGTACAATCTTATCATCAAGACTTTGAATTTCAGGCTTAGAATTTCAACAAAAGGCTAAATGATTTAAGATAACCCATTTTGTCTGTGGCCTTCAAGCAGAAATTCTTACTTCTTTCACGTTTCCGATAGCTTCACCAGGCTGGTTCTCCTCAATGATGGTATTGGCACAGGCTCTGCCGAAAATAACCAGATCTAGAAGAGAGTTGGCGCCCAGTCTGTTCGCTCCGTGGACTGACGCTGAGGCCGCTTCGCCGGCAGCGTAAAGCCCGGGGACGATTTTATCACCAGTCTTCTCATCATAAGTTAAGACCTGAAATACGGAGACATTTAAGTTTTTAAATTATGTAGGTTTTTTTTTTTTTTTCAATATTTCTTGAAGCCTAGGCTTACTAAAACAGATTTTAGAGGCTTTTATATTTATGAACACTAAACACACAGAAAATCTCCTTGTCTAAAAAAAAACATAAAGTTTCTAATTGTACATGATGGTGTATATTTAGGAGCGTTCGAGAGTAGTTACTCTCATCATCAGATATTATATCATTTAGACTTTTATGTACCCCATCATAAGTTGTTGTAATTAACAAAACCTATTCAAAAAGAGTATCATTTAGATACAAGATAAAGTACTCTGTACAAATGGCACGTTGATAAGGCACATTTAACCAAAATGGCTCTGATGTCATGATATTTGTAAAGTCGCCATGTTAGATTTGCCAGGAGGGCAGAAGTTCAGGAACAGTTGGGTAAGTACTGAAGATGTACGCTTTTGGAATCACAATACTGATTGGAAAATAAAGAGATACAAACCTGTCCCTTGTAATTAGTTGGTACGCCGCCCATATTGTAGTGCACTGTGGGTAATACTGGAATAGGGTCACGAGTGACGTCAACACCAGCAAATATCATAGCTGTCTCGGAGATGCCCGGGAGGCGAGATTTCAACACTTCCGGTGGTAAATGGGACAGCTGTAGATATACGTGGTCCTTCTCGGGACCGACACCTCTGTGACACAAAATAAAATGATTGGTGTTTACATCGCACAAGGTGTTGTAAGTGGGAAAGAAACCGGATTCTTAGCCCTTGATTGATTGATTGGTGTTTTACGCCGAGCTCAAAATTATTTATCTTATATGGCGGCGTTGCCAGTTTTATTGTGGGAGGAAACCGGGCTGTATGCCCTGAGGAAACCCACGACCTTCCGGTGGTAACGGGCAACCATCCCACATAGGTCGTTCGAGTGAAAACCCAGTCAGAAAATTTACCAATTTATTGGACTGAGTGGGATTTGAACCCGCTACCCATTGGTGGCAAAGGGGGAAGAAACAGGGTTCTTTGCCAAGAGGAAACCCCGACCTTCAGCAAGCAGCTGGAAACTATTCCACATTGTTAGCCCCTTAAGTAATCAGTACTTATGATACTTGAAAATGGTGATATCGGATTGGTAACAATAGGAGCGAGAGTAGCGTGGGATTTCTACAAATTTCCTGTCATCGGTGCAGTCATTGCACATGTGAAGAGCCATTATTGTTCAAATAATGTTCTGAGGTTTTAGAACAAAAAACGTCAATCGCTCCGACATCATCAAAACACGTCATCTGTCACCGGATATCGTGAAATCTCTAAGGAAACTCCCAGGCTCTATAAATAATGCACATGTGATTTCCAGTGTTTGTCAAGGCTACACTTGCTCCAGTGAACCTCACTATATTAGTATTCTTGTTATTTTTGGGATTACACTCTCTTGAAAATATGGCAGAAATTCTGCGCCCGAAACGGGAATCGAAAAGGAAGTCTCAGAGTATGGCACTATCCCCAGCACTAAATGCCGGCTGCCGTATCCATTCAGCCAAAAAGAGACCTGGGTGCGATTCCCGTTTCGGACGCCAAAGGTAGAGGAATTTCTGCCATATTTTCAAGAAAGTGTAATCCCAAAATAATGAGAATACTGTCATACTCACTTTCTAAAAGACGCTAACTAATTAAACTCCCTATATTAGCTTACATCCCAAAGTAGTCTCCCCTTACCTTCCTTCTCTAATCTCAATGGTCATAGATCGAGAGACGACATCACGAGAGGCGAGATCCTTAGCGTTGGGGGCGTATCTCTCCATAAACCTTTCCCCCTCAGAGTTTATGAGAATGCCCCCCTCCCCTCTAGAACCCTCAGTAATTAAACAGCCGGCGCCGTAAATACCTAGAGAAACAAGACAATTTCAATGATAAAAAATTAACAGATTTCCAAAGAGTGACCCAACTTTTAGGACAAATCTTTGTAGATGCATACAAATTGTCACTTTTGACACAACAAAAATAAAATCCCTTACAGGTTCATAGTGTTCAGATTGGCTTGTGTGTGTATATCTCCAGGACACCAAAGGATTAGAGTTCAATATCGGGTTTTAAACCAATACGGAAGAGAAAAAAAATTATACAAAAGTCTTGTAGAAAAAAGTGGTCGACAATCAGACCAATAACTCACTTGAGTGTTTTATTATGTTTAAATTCCACAGTACAGGTATTTCACTTGTCGGTATCAAATGGGCGAATAATAAAACCAACCTTTCGGTTTCACTTGGAAACTATTCAACATAGGGTGATGAGAGTGATTGATTGATGTTTTACGCTGCACTCAAGATAATTTCACTTATACCGCGGCGTTGCCAGGTTTAGTGGGGGAGGAAATCGGGCTCATTGCCCGGAGGAAACCCATGACCTTCGGCGAGTACCTGGCAACTCAATAGCTAAGGTTAAATGGTGACAAAAGTACCAACCGACCAAAAGATCTTACCCACCCCCATCCCACCTAAATTTAAACATTAAAACCTCCACAGACCATATGAACGTCGGGAAGGCTAATGTATTTGGCATACTTAATTTTCCTCAATGCTAGGTAGGCGAAAATGGCTATGGCAAAAACCACACCGCCCCCAGCCCGAGGTTCCAGATAAATGAAATAGCCAATGAAAAGTAACACTGTACCTGTAGGATGGAACTGTACAAATTCTAAATCCTGATTGGGTAATCCTGCTCTGGTAACCATGGCGGTTCCGTCCCCAGTACAAGTATGAGCTGACGTACAGGAGAAATAACTCCGTCCATAACCACTGTCGAGAAATGAACAATGATGATTTAAGGGTGGTTTTTAACTTTATGAGATATTTTCATGCCCCAAGACCTTCAGATTCCTGAGTCTGTACAAAGCAGTTTCCCATCGATGTATGTTCTAACACCAATCATTGGTCATTTTTACTACATGAATAAATTGTAGAAACTCAGCATCCTTCTGCAAAATGGTTACACAGTGATTGACAACTGGCCGGGGAAACCCTCAACCTTCTGTGAGCATCTGCCAACTCTTCCACATACGGGGGTTGAGAGCGATTCAAGCCTGCACTGCATCGATGGAAGGCCTGTGTTGGATTGAGGGACACTATCGACCAGGCCATCAAGGCCCACACAGTAATGTATATCAAGAAGTTTGAGACTTTCTCAAAACCCAATCTAATTTTTAAAAATTTTCACTATTTCAATTAAATTTTTTAAAATCTTTCAAACACCTGTAAATCATGTGCATTACAACTGGATAGGGTATGGTGAAAAATGTCAATTAGTTATTAACAGATTTATGCAAAAACCTTTCCAAACTCACCCAGTAGCAATGATGGTGTTTTTAGATTTAAATCTGTGAATTGAGCCGTCTTCTAAACAAAGGGCAATAACTCCCCGACATTCACCATCCTCCATTATCAGATCAAGGGCAAAGTATTCAATGAAGTATTTTGTGTCGTATTTCAAAGACTGAAGAATAAAAATAAAAAAAGAACGATAAAAATATGACACCTGTAAAATTGAAATAAAAAAGTGGCAGGAGCCTACAAAATAAAAACTTTATTCTGATAGTCATGGCATTAAGAGTTACAAGTTCATCAAATTACTAAATGATTGCGTTGGAATAAGGAAAATCCCTCTAGTATGGGGCAGGTGCGAACCGAGAAATAGAGCCAGAAAATTTAATGAAAAGTAAACAAAATTTTAATAACAGGGATAAATGTTCATTCATTCTAGACGCTAATTTAGTCCCAAACACTACTTTATTGTGTAGAGATTGTAGAGACTAGAAGCCCTAAAAGCTTCTGAATTTTATGTCTTGAGAAAAATAGCTAACAATTTCAACATTCTGTTTTAACGGAATAATATCAGCATTTTGGCAGCTCACGTCACCCTATAAGTTATATGTAAATTGTGTCTTTGTGTTATGTGTGTATGTATTTTTGTAAGCTCTGTATCTGTATTTTGTATGTATGCATTTTAGCCCACTGTAGGGCACAACCCATTAACAAATATCTATTTATCTGTCATTTTTAGGATCCATTAATTAAAAAATTCGCCACCTACCCTTCCATAGAGTGTGTGTAAGAGCGAGTGACCAGTCCTGTCTGCTACTGCACAACAGCGATGAGCTTGACCTCCTTTTCCATACTGTAAACTTTGACCTCCAAATGCCCTCTGGTATATCTTACCATTCTCTAATCTACTGAATGGCATCCCATAATTTTCCAACTGCAAAAATAAAATCAGTGACTTGTTGCATAACACATGGAATGGAAATGAAAAAGTTATTTTTCGGATCAATATTCCTGAATTTTCGCAAGAATAAATTTATATATAAGTAAAAAAAATTTATATATAAGTAAAAAAAATTTATATATAAGTAAAAAAAATTTATATATAAGTAAAAAAAATTTATATATAAGTAAAAAATTTTTTTTAAATTTTAAATAAAATTGGGAAGAAAAAGATAAGCAAACAAATAAAAATATATCAGCATTTAAACTATTCAAATGAAATTGAAAAAAAAAAAACGAAACCAAAAGTGCATGTATTGTCAGAGGTCACAAATAATTTTGGGGGAGGGAAAAAAATGTGTGGAAAAACTCTTTCTCTGCAGGATTTTCGTATTTCGAACAAAAGCATTGTTTTTGCTGCGTATATTAGATTTTTCTGCTGGAATCAATACAGAATTGCCTATTGCTGTAGTGAATTGTGAAAACTTATTGAAATATACAGCTACACACATGGATACAACATAACGTAACGGAAGGGATTGACAATTTTGTAACAAAACAATGTCTCGGCTAACAATTAAGTTAACATAATATAAAATATGACAGGGGACACTACCCTTAAATCTTATTAAGACACTATTTTAGCCCCCCCTCACACAACATGCTTCCTTTTGGCTGATCAATACAGGGCGACTAGCATATATATGGCTTGTGACACCATGTCAAGATACTGGTCAGTCAAAGCATTCACTTCAGAGTCACCTTCTGCCATTTATGAAACAGTAAATTTTGAGCAATAAGTATCTGTATCCCCCCTGTGATTGATTGATGGATGATTTACGCCGCACTCAAGATTATTTCACTTATATAGCGTTGCCAGGTTTAGTGGGGACCTTCGGCGAGTACCTGGCACTCTCCCACATACGGCGTCCCACCTTTGAACAAACCTTGGAACTGTGAAGAACTATGTAAAACTGATAATGGAATTAAACAGGGCACAACTAATGATCGTTACCTCTATAACAGCTTTGGGTGCTTCTTCACACATGTATTGAATAGCATCTTGATCTCCTAACCAATCAGATCCCTTCACAGTGTCGTAAAAATGCCATCGCCAGTTATCCTCTTCCATATTACCCAGGGCGGCATTGATTCCTCCCTTTGTAAGAAAAAATGATTTTATTTATCTTAAAGGCTAACAGATGAAAACGTTAACTTGTAATTGACTTCTCCGTCAGCGCTACATGTTTTTCTCAAAAGTTCCAAAAGGTTGACAAACCCAGAGTGTTCATGATGTCACAGAGATATTGTCCCTTGGTCTGCGCATGTTTAATCTTTCTAAACAAATAGACTGGACAGGCAGGACCATTGTATAGGGGGAGAGAAAGCCAGGGGAATTGAACTTGTGACCTTACGCTAGAACCTGGCAATCCAGTGACAGCTTTGCTGCCCTAGCTTTTAGCTGGTCTAAAGGCCTGTTCTCACCGTTCGCTTTGTCGAACCCACTTGTAGCGATTCAAATGGATGCATTGGTTGACAAATCTTATTGGCCAATTAAAAGCACCGATTTTAATCACATCCGGTACGACAAATTGCACAGTGAGAACGGGCCTTAAGAAAAAGATAATATTTTGATGTTGTATAAACATATACAGAAGGTTTATGCCAGTATTAGTGTCTTTAACTGTGATCTAGGAAACGGATAATATTTTTACATTACATCATCAGAGGGCACGAACCTGGGCAGCCACAGTATGTGATCGTGTAGGGAACAGTTTGGTAATGCAGGCTGTTTTGAATCCCTCATTAGCCAGCCCGAAGGCAGCGCGTAAACCCGCACCCCCGGCTCCAACAACAACAGCATCGTAAGTATGGTCCACTACTGGATAATCACGAGATATCTGTGAACATAATATAAACATATATCAAGATTAGAATCTGATAGGCGGGAAATTTATAAATGAGTTTTTCATGAATTGTTTTTAAAGTCATTAACAATTTGATTGATTGATGTATTACACAAGGTTCAAGATAATCAATTGGCAGCGTTGCCAGGTTTATAACACACTGTTTTCATCTTTTATACCAGACTAGACAAGAAAACTGAAAAGTTAGATACAGTTTCAAATAAACTTCACTTCAAATAAAATTGTTTTTCACTCCTCTCAAAATTAATCCTGAGAGCCACCAAGCCCTCCGCATCCCCCCCCCCCCCCCCCCACAAATGGAAAAGCGAAATTTAATTGGAATTTCTGGATCACGCCTTACCTGTGCAGAATTGCTGACTTTAGCATCAGTATTTCGGCCATGAACTCGAAAATGAAAGTCCCTTGAGGTAGCTGCTAACGGTTTGAAACCAGCCTGCAAATATACAATTTATAGGTTATTAATCCATATTATCAGGTTTTGATATCTTAATCTTATGATGATTGATACGTGTTTAAAACCACACCTTGCTGTTAAAGGATAACGCTGCATAAAATCCTATTTCGTATTAAATTTGCTAAAGACCAAGCAAAGTCAGACACCCCCCCCCCCCCTCCTCCGCCCCACACCAAAAAAAAAAAAGAATCGGCCAGAAAACATGCAAAATCCAATGCTTTATTTGCAGCTTTACAACAGATACCTAAATTCATCAGCTTGATAAAGTGACACTCTACAGAACATATGTTGTTTCTTTAACTAAGCGTGGATTACTCTTACACAGCCTCCACTATATCAGTGCGCCTTTAACATAGCTTAGTTTTCTGAGTAGCTTATACAGCTTTTTGACTACGATGGTTGTTTTGTTTCATTGAATGTTTTTCAAAAATATATTAATTATTTAATCCATATACAAATACAAACAAACTTCAAGTCGTGTTTAAACCATTGTTCATAAATCCGTTTACATATTACTATTATTATTAAGCATCCCCAACTCATAGAGGTTGTTCTCATGATGCAGGCCAGTTCACTTGATAACTTGACTATTTAAATGCCACAATTTGTAAAATCAAAAGAAATAAAATTATAGGATATAAGTTATAACTGAAGAAAAGACAAAAACTAGATGATTGGATTTTTTGATAAAGATAATAAGTCATGAGGCATGGGAATCGCTAATCAAGGCAAATAGTTGAAAGTTTTACATCAATCTTTGATGTTTCAGTAGTGCTCAGAATTATCTCCCTTTGAAAAGAGGCAGTTTCATAACACTACACTAACCAGCTAACAGTACACATTATGATTAATATAACCAAAACGATGCAGTCTCCTGTAATATATGTGTCCATGACGAAAAATATGTCCCTGCTATCTAAAAAAATTATCATAGAATAAGAAAAACTGGCAATTATACAAAAAAAAAAACACAGAAAACCAAGGCTGTTTATGTCAACTGAACAGTGAAAGGACGTTGACCTTTGTCGGGTTTATTCAAGGGGAGGTCATTTAGAAACTGAAGGACATTTAAGTTGACGGAAATAAAACCGTCGGCATTCAAAAGCAAGAATAAATGCCTCCGATGTGAACTGTATAATCAGACAAAATCTTTCCTATTCCAACGGTAAAGCGTAACAAACCCATTTATTAAACCCAGGCCTTGGTTTGCAAACGAACCCGAGGCCAAATCGACCAAGTTTGAGCTTGGTATAATTTCTGAAGACTTCGTGTCCAGGAAACAGATCGAGGCAAAAAAATCACACAATCTTCAATCAATTAACTAAGAATCAAAGCTCACCAATTTCCCGATGGCTTGGTTTCGGGCAATTTCAGAAGACAGCTTCCACAGGGTCGACATGTTCCCGATTGCTGAAGAAAACAAATCACACTGGCCAAGCTGTCTGCTATACTACCCACACGCATGCGCGTCTGTGTAAATTACTCAACAGACTTACATAAAATCTATTGCATAATATAATACTCTCTACGCTTTTGCGAAACTTGTTTTTAGTGTTGGACAGTTTTAATAAGGGTAAATAAACGAAATTAACGATCTAATTAAGTGTATAATCTGTGGATGTAAACATAAAAATGTACGAGTGTCTCGTACATTATATGCCAATAAGTTTAACTCTAAAAGTAGGCTAACCCCTGAATCCAGATCAAGATTAAATGCGAGCGTTTACGTTTTTAAAGTGTCATGAGCTGCCAAAAAAAAAAAATATTGAATTATAGGATATTTACCTCAAGATGTACAATTCAGAAGCTTTTTGAAAATAGTTAGTCAGATTGCAATATATCTTTGAACCCTAAAATACACGAGCACAGGGAAAATCTTCTTGTCTAAAAATAAAATAACCATGGAGACAAGTTTCTTATTGTGCTAAAAAGGGATATATTATAGTCTCAAGAATATACGATAAAGATATTAAAGTACTGTTTTGAAGTAGCTTAGAATGACTGAGTGTGCGTCATGGTTATTTTGGATATTAATTGTGTTAACCTCTAGAACACCGGTACCATTTCGGTTAGTATAGGCCACATACTGTAAATGTATGGATTTCCTTCTTTTTTTCTCGATAGACTCAAAGTCTCTTACTGTGATGACAATCAGAATTAAGAAAAAACTAACGGTTTATGAAGCAGAATGTTTTTATTTCTTAATCGTTATTTCGATCACAAAATAGTGCAAGTAGGCTAAGTCTCTACTCTGGCACAATATGGCCTAATTAACGTATTTTTAATGATTAGTGACGTATACCCGTTTATCCCATTTTGCATTTTTTTTGTAAATGTAATCGTTTAATCCATTAATATACACAAAAAAAGTTAAGCAACCCCCTGGAAAGTCTGCACCAACCTCAAGTTGCCAACTTTTTCTGTCTGGGAAAAATACAGAAAACCGTCCACTGTTTTTAATGTAAACAGTCTTTTGGATTTTCGCGGCAAGTGTGCCTTTAAATATATTTTGTCATTTTTAAAACAGTTTTACTGATTTCTCTAGTACAGATGTACAAAAATATCTCCAAGCGCTATCAAAATGTTAGCTCGAAAAGTGTGTTTATCATTCATAAAGAAAAAGACACCAGTTTTATCTTCAAATTCTATAAATTTGAGCGAGAGTCTTATCAGTCTTATCGCGACAATATCACTTCATCAAAAGATGTAGGGGCATTCTACAAACCAAAAGGTATACTTGTAATCAATGCACTAATTTATCAAGAACTCGGTCGCCAAATTTCTCAATTTACCATATATGGATGTCCGATTGGTGACTTAAAAGTAACCCCCCCCCCCCCCCCCGCCCCCCGCCGGTCATTCACGAAGCTGTGATTTCCGGATGTTGGTAAGCTGTGCAACTCGTTAGCTCCTAGTGGTATTTGTACTGTTGGTTGGTTATTAGAAACACTTTAAAGGGACAGGTTACCCAGTTTTGTTTACATTTTTCATAAATACTTCTGCTAATTATATGAATAAGAGTGGATTGACTTTGTATGAAAAGTGGAAGATCTATTTTCAGTGAAAAAACTAAAGAACAATTAGAGGAAACTCTGGTGCTTTTGTTTCTGCCGGACGGAGGGTTCCAAGTGAATGTACACAGGTTCTGCATGGGTGAAACTTACAGTAAAATGAGTTGTGAAAGCGTTACTATTGTTGATAGCCGGCCTTCTTTAATTTTTGGAGTGTGGCCTCAAACAGCAATTAATCTTTAATTTATTTCTACATAATATAATCAGGACAAAAGATCAAAAGACGAGGAAACGACCGATCAGATGTTTTAGGCGGGTAGTGTTCAAAACTTTGGAGTTAATTTTTTTTTTTCAAAACTCAGAGAGTAAGTCTTAGGTTTTTTAAATGTACCTTATGTTGACGTAGTATCAAAGAAGCCAGTACGGGCGTATCATACTAACCTCAATCTACTCAAGGGGCCTCCGTGGCTCAGTAGGTAGAGTGTTGGACGCTCAATCCGAACAGCCTTCCGCCAATGGGTCGCGGGTTCGAATCCAACTCAGTCCAAAAAATTGGAACATTTTCTGACTGGGTTTTCACTCGAACGACCTATGTGGGATGGTTGCCAGTTACCAGCGGAAGGTCGTGGGGTTCCTCCGGGCATAGAGCCCGGTTTCCTCCCACAATAAAACTGGCAACGCCACCATATAAGTGAAATAATCTTGAGCACGGCGTAAAACACCAAACAATCAATCAATCAATCGACGCAACATATTGCGGACTACATTTTGATAAAAAAATCTCCAGACATATTTAGTTTAACAAATATAATTGTGACCGCCAGGATCGGATCCAAATTAAAGAAGATAAAGGTTAAAACCGAACATTACATAATTCATTATGGATGCCGCAGTATGCAACCAGGGATGTAATCATGTTATAAAGGGCTGATGGCACATCCATCTACGCAAAAAAAAATCTACGCAGAGCCCAAATTTCTCGGCTAATACAGACCTTATTTTTTTAAATTTCTTCCAGAACCGTAACCCGTGGTTGGTTTTCTTGGGCGGTGTAACTCTCGGTTCGCGCTGTCTCTCACCTAACCGTTACCAAATTTAAAATAGCTCCGTAATAGTGAAATTTATAATTAGCATTTCGTCAGCCAACTGATAGCTATATTTCGGCGAGTGTATAAGGGAAAAACATCGATAAATTTTGATTGATGTTTTACTCCGCACTCAAGATTATTTCACTTACATGACGGCGTTGCTACGTTTAGTGGGGGAGGAAACCGGGCTCGTTGCCTGGAGGAAACCCCCCGACCTTCGGCGAGTACCTGGCAACTCTTCCACATACGGAGACCCGAGTGGAAAAGTCCACACAGAAATTGTTAATTTTTTTAAAATTAGGTCTGAGCAGGATTCGTACTCGTGCCGCATTGATGGGAGGTCTGTGAGGGACTGCGGGACGATCACTCTAACCCACTGGACCACCGAGGTCCCTTCTCCATTTAAGCGCTCCATGTTAAAGGGCAAGTTCGTCATGTAAGACAACTTCAAAACAGTATGCTCTTTTATATATACAGAAACACCTACCAATCCATATATATATATATATATATATACATATATATATATATATGTTTAACTTTAAATTATACCTATATATGTTATTAACTTTAAAAAATATATGGATATACATGTACATAAATAGCTATATAACATGTAATGAGGTCCCTTACATTATATATATATTAAATTATTATATTTATATGTAATTCATATATAGAAAGTTTATGTCTGTGTTCGGGCTTCAGTCTAATTTAAAAGTGTATTTGATGGGT
Source organism: Lepidochitona cinerea (assembly GCA_963971465.1). Classification (NCBI taxonomy): domain Eukaryota; kingdom Metazoa; phylum Mollusca; class Polyplacophora; order Chitonida; family Tonicellidae; genus Lepidochitona; species Lepidochitona cinerea. Next base: position 3,760,765 of record OZ020565.1, read on the forward strand.
TGGCTATGGTCGTCTGTGTATTTTTTATATTTATTTATATTGCCGGGATGGCCACCGACAACCGACGACCGTCAATAAGCTGCTATCTCAAGTAGATGTAAATGTACCCGTCACATTTTAAATAATATATGTACTGGTATCATTTTCTATGGCTGGGATGGCCACCGACAACCGACGACCGTCAAGAAGCTGCTATCTCAAGTAGATGTAAATGTACCTGTCACATTTTAAATAGTATATGTACTGGTATCATTTTCTATGGCTGGGATGGCCACCGACAACCGTCAAGTAGCTGCTATCTCAAGCAAAACAGTACATGTATGCTCTTTTATATATACAGAAACATCTGCACTCTGCAGTAGCGTTTGTCATCTTTATATATATATACGTATCCATCTCTTTTTTTCTAGAGTAGACCTCAGATGTATTTTTCATTTCTTCATATGTTTATGTTTATTGAGATCATTAAATATTTGCACTTCTGCTCTTCGTAGGAAGTTTGTGTATTTTTCTGATGTGCTGTTTCTGGCGCACCGACGACCGACAACCGCCGGCAGTAACTAACATGTGGATAAGTCCATTTATGACAATAATTTTATGTATGTGTTGTTTTCAACAAGATACTTCCGAAAGATTTAGTTGATGTGGATATATTCGTTTTGTGTTGACTCTAACTCACCGACGACCGACAACCATCGGTGAATCTTTAGCAAGTGACAAATGAATTATGGGAGTGAAATACAACCTTATTTTTCAAAACATATATAGGTTTGGATTGGTAGGTGTTTTTGTATATATAAAAGAGCATACTGTTTTGAAGTTGTCTTTTATGAAGAACTTGTCGGTATTACTTGCAATGTTGGGAACAATTGCATCAAACTCTCACAATAATGCTCCGTTGAACATGTTCCACACGCAAAGTGATGTCAAATTCGGACGTATCTATTGTGGTTTATAGGGGGGGGGGGGGGGGGGGGGTTGCAGTTTATTTTGGTTAGTCGAGTAATGAACAAGTCTATGAACAAACTTAAAAATTCGGTGTGTCTCAGTAGCCCAACGGTATATGAAAAATTTACAAAATCAATCTATTTAATTCCGAACACTTATTCTGCCGTATCAAAACCATATACAATTACCGTATCAGACAGCCCAAAAAGAAACAAACGCGCGCCAAGCTGCACGTCATCACGTAGTCTCGATCACAGCATCTTCTGTAGCCAAGATAAGATCTGCATGTCTCAATTCTGTGTTTTACCTTGGCGGACTACTCCACTCGAACCCGTAAATCGAACAGATCCCACTGGTGTGAATGTAAGAGTTGTCTGTCTTATACTTACAGAGTCTTGGCCAATCAAAACTCGTTACAAAAAAGGTGAACACAGCCGCCATTACGTTATTTTTCATGTAAGTGCCCGAGGTTTTGATTAGCTGCGAGAAGTTTTACTCACACAGTAAGTTTGTCGATGTAGACACTGAAGGTTTTCAATTTTTTTTTAATTTTCTTCGGTTTAAAACATAATGTGTGCCGGTGCCTGAGCGATTGCACGGCAGGAAATTTTAGGAAGGGGAGATGATTTAAAGGCACACTTGCCGCGAAAGTCAGGAATATTGTTTACATTAAAAAAGAAAGTCCGTTTTCTGTATTTTTCCCAGACAATATAAGTTAGAAACTTTCTATTTTTACCAAAATTTAAAAGTTGGACGTCACTTTGTATTTTTAATTTGAATTTGAAAATTTGAATTGTTAGGTGCCCGTAACGTAAACAAATCAAACTGCCCCCTATTGGCGATTTTATGTTTCAGTCGAGTGAGTGAACTAACGGCACAGTGTAATTTTACGTAGGCCTATTTATCTGAGAAATACAGACTGACGATCGGGTAACAGCGACTGGAAAAGCCTGCTGATAATTGTTTGAGTGTAAACCACAGATAAAAAGGCCTGAAATGAGGGTAATCCAACACGAAAGTTGACCGACACCGATCGTTGTTGTTGTAATCAGGCTTCGATTCTTCGTTTGTTTTTCACCCCATTTCTACATTCTAAAGCTAACTAGATATGTTTTATGTGTCCTATGTTTAAGTTTAGTTGAATTAGTCGTAGTAAGCTCATGTAAATTGGTTTTCTTAGCAAATTTAAACAGGCTACGGCGGCAAGCGGGCCTTTAAGAAGTGTTGAGGATATCTTTAAGTTACCTATCTGTGTCTTTGGGAATGGAGACGACTTATCGTCATTGCAGGAAACCCTTTTCTCTTACCCACAGGGAAATTCTGACTTGATTACATGCCCCCTTAAGCTAGTAGAAATTTTTGATCGAATGGTCGAATTGGACAGTTCTTTTAAACCTAACCGTGAGGCTCGTTAAAGAGACGGTTAGCTGAAGTTGTGTCAGATCTGGTTTTGAAACGAGAGATTCGTCACCTAAACACAGAATGCCAAGAGCTTAACTTTTTCCAACCTAGAGACCGGGCCATAGGGTGGTTAGGCAGAGTGAAACCTGACGTGAGAACAAGATTAGCTACCACCCATGAGACTCTTATCAAGTGACAAGAGGAAATAATTGCTCGTCAGCAAGGCCAAATTGATAAACTTTTGTTAGCTGCAGAGCGACCTCCTCAACATCCATCTGGCGGATATATGAAATCGTTTGGCCAGAGACAATACAGGGAACGCTGTTGTTGGGGATGTGGATCTTTAAAAAATCTTCGGAGAGACTGCCCTGATTCCCGGGAACATTAACTTACAAAGTCTTCAGTCAGGGATAATTTAAACTAGTATCACCTGTAGTTGCGAGGCACACTATGGGTAAATTTGATGAAGGCTCATTTTGGAGAAGACTGTAGGATCTTGTCCTGAAGCCGTGATAGAAGTTGAGGGAATAGGCTTGAGATGTTATTGAACACAGGTGCCCAAGTTTCAACTGTAACAGAGTCTTGGTACAAAGAGAATCTGTGGGAAAGAAATCTCATTGTTATGATGTATTGAGTTGAATGTTGTAAGTTTCCCAAGATGACGTTCTTGGTAGTTAAAGATCCGGTGGACCCTGAAATTAAACAGAGAAAGTGTGATTGGCTCAAATATATTCAGAGAAATGAGCAAGCAAAGATATCTGAATATACCAGATCCAAAATGGCAGACTATTGTTTCCTTATATGAAGAAACGAAAGCGTTGAGTTAAAGTATCTAGAGAAAACCTGTCATTCAAGCTTGGTCGATTCCAGTAGTTGAAGGCTCTGTAAAACCCCCAAACAGTGGACCATTTACAGCTCTTGTTGAAGGAATTGGTGCGGAAGTTCCTACTTTGCAGAACAGGTATTCTGATGTATTCAGCTCAGGTGAAGATGAGATCGGGTATTGTGATACAGTCGAACAACGAATAATGACTGAAGATGACGTACCAGTTAAAGTTCCTTAGCCAAGAGTGCCCCCTCACATCGGAAGTTCAAAAATATTTACAATCAGCATAGACACTGGAGTCATACGTATATCCTCGAGCCGTCTCAAGTTGTACGTGTTAGGAAAAAGACGGTAAACTGCGTTTATGCTGTGATTACCGTGATCTCAACGCAAAGACAAGGAAGGATGCCTATTCTTCCTTGTCTTTGCGTTGAGATCACGGTAATCACAGCATAAACGCAGTTTACCGTCTTTTTCCTAGGATGCCTATTCTTTACCACGAATAGAAGAGACTTTTGATGTTCTCAATGGTGCCAAGTTTTTTCTGCTCATTGGACCTCGCTCATGGGTTTAACCAGATGCCAGTACGAGACCAAGATGTCGAGAAGACTACATTCAGAGTCGACACAGGAGGTTTATATGAATATGTTAGAATGCCGTTTGGTTTCACAGGAGGGACTTTCATGCGCCTAATGGACAAAACTTTTGGAGACCAAAATTTCCAGACCCTTCTAATTTACTTGTATGATATTCTCTGTTTTGGTAAGACTTTTGAGAAAATCCTTGATAGGCTTGAAATGGTTTTAAGTCGTTTGAAAAAATGAAATTTAAAGGTAAAGACTAAGAAATTTCAGTTGTTTAAATCTAAGTTGAGATAGTTAGGATATGTTGTTTCTCAGGAAGGTATTCAACCTGACCTGGATAAGATATCGGCGATTAAAGATTGGCCCCAACTGAAAACAGATACAGATTTCCGATCTGTTCTTGGCATCACTGGCTACTATAGACGACTTGTCCAGAACTATGCAAGGATTGCATCACCTCTTCGTCAGTAAAGAAATCGAAGAGACGTAAGAAGAGTTTTTTCAACCCTAATGGTGTTACTGGCTGGAACAACGCTTATGACGAAGCAATGACGACGCTTCAAGATAAACTTGTCAGTCGACCTATTCTTGGCAACCCCGAGTTTTCGAAAATGTTTGTGGTAGATGTAGATGCAAGCCATTTAAGACTTGGAGCAGTCCTGTCTCAAGAACAAGATCAAGGCACAATAGTTTTAAGCTACGCAAGAAGAGCACTGCGTCCTGCTGAGTAAAACATGGAGAGGTATTCGTCCATGAAACTTGAACTTTTAGCTCTGGAGTGGGCTGTATTCGAGAAGTACAGGGATCTTTTGACGGTGTATACAAACTATGCTCCTCTTAGTTATATACAAACCACACCCAAGCTTGGAGCCACAGAGATGCGCCGAGTCGGTCAGCTTGCCCAGTTTGGCATAAATCAGGAAAGTTTATTAGAAATGCAGACTCTATAAGTCGTAAACCCGAGCATTGCTCAGAATCTACTTGACTGGAAGAAATATCAGTCCATGTTTTACAACATTCATCCAACACCACCCTTTTACCAGGAAATCTCCGAAAAGAAATTAAAGATTTAGTGGAACAAGTGTGGATGGAGGAAGTCCAAGCCATACCTACTAGAAATCCATCAGACTCGTCAAACTTAGTTGCCTCGTGACTTGCAGCTTTGTCCAGATGTCAGACTTATACAATGATACCTGAGATATTATCTTCTATGCATGATTCTATGGGACACCAATGTGCGAAGATAATATTAGGTCTCTTGGAAAATAGATGTTATTGGCCATTCATGGTTCGTGATGTTAAGGGGTATTGTTCAAAGTGTAGTCGTTGCTTATTGAGCAAATATGGTACAATATAAAGTCTCTTTTAACTACATTGTTAGGCCAAAGGCCATTGGATATTTTAGCTATGGACTTTACGGTGGTTCTCAAACCCGGTATCGGTAATATCGACAATGTTTTAGTTTTAACAGAGGTCTTCACCAAATACACTCAGGCTATCTCTACAAAGGATACCTCCGAAACTTGATAGGATTTGTCTAACAACTTAGTTGAACGTATGGAACCTCGACGTACGGATTCTTGCACAGCCGGGGAGTTGGAAATACCCAAGATAGTTCAATCTGAAGTCACAGACAGGGATACAGGAGATATGACTTATGATCCAGTAGGGCATGGTAAGTTTGATGAATAACAATATCGAAACACTATTTTTAGCTGTTTTCTCACAAGCTTTAACAGACATATGTAAAAAAATGACTAGATTGTAATAATATACTTCAGTTCAAGAATGATAAAATAGGCCTGGTTGATTAACTACCTAACATGTGGGAAAGCGCCCATCGATGTGAGTGCAGCACGCAAAAGCTCAGAGTCCAGTAGAATATGAAGGGTCGTTTACATCACTGCCTCTTTATAATTAAACGAGAGTGCCGGCCTTTATACGAAGCATCCGTGTGTTAATATACTAGCTTCTATGTGGTTGATTTAGAATTTTTTTTCAACGCGCAAACACGTATATTTTACCTAAGTCTGTTAATTATAACTATTTAATTTATGTCAAAAATCCTCATTTTATCAAGGAAAAAAACAGTAGGTCTATGGTAACAATAGAGTTCCGTAGTATAATCTCCTATCTCCAAGACATTCAACTGGGTCAGAATGTGGGAGGGGGTGGGGGTGCAAGGAAGTATTTAATTCTTATCTATCTTACTTATTTTACGCCTGTGGTGTTCTATAGTTGATATTATATTTGCAACCATTTATATAGCACCCGGGATGACTGCACTAAAGTAAAAAGATTCTTTAAAAAATGCAAGCCAGTCCATCATTTGATATTATAAACGCTCTACATGACGATTGTCGGTGGCCTTCGAAGCCATATAACAAACAAAACAATGGAATATATCTCAAGCACATATAAGAGTACAATAGATTTCCAAATTCAGGAGACTGCTATAGGCGGTGGTCAGTTGTCTCTGGCTTTTTCAGCAAAGGGTAAACATTGAATAACGGTAAATACATGTACTACGATTTCACTCTCGAGCAGAATGGTCGTCGGTTGTCGGTGGCCATCCCAGCAGGTAAAAAAGGTCTTATTAAGAACGAGGGGTACACATCCATCGACTTGGTAGGACACTGCAGCTACTTGACGGTCGTCGGTTGTCGGTGGCCATCCCAGCCATAGAAAATGATATTGGTACATATATTATTTAGAATGTGATAGGTACATTTACATCTACTTGGGATAGCAGCTTCTTGACGGTCGTCGGTGGCCATCCCAGCAAGTAAAAAAGGTCTTAAGAATGAGGGGTACACATCCATCGACTTGGTACGACACTGTAGCTTCTTGACGGTCGTCGGTTGTCGGTGGCCATCCCAGCCATAGAAAATGATACCAGTACATATATTATTTAAAATGCGACAGGTACATTTACATCTACTTGAGTTAGCAGCTACTTGACGGTCGTCGGTTGTCGGTGGCCATCCCAGCCAAAGAAAATGATACCAGTACATATATTATTTAAAATTCAACAGATACATTTACATCTATACTTGAAATAGCAGCTTCTTGGTGGTCGTCGGTTGTCGGTGGCCATCCCTGCAATAGAAATAGAAGAAAAAAAAACACACAGACGACCATAGCCAACGCATCAAATAAATCAATAAACTTTTAAACTAGACTGAAGCCCGAACACAGACATAAACTTTCTATATATGAATTACATATAAATATAATAATTTAATATATATAATGTAAGTGACCTCTTTACATGTTATATAGCTATATATATATATATATATATATCCATATATTTTTAAAGATAAAACATATATATATATGGATTGGTAGGTGTTTCTGTATATATAAAAGAGCATACTGTTTTGAAGTTGTCTTACATGACGAACTTGCCTGTTAAAGTGGCATGAGCTGCCAAAATGTTGATATTTTCAGGTTGAAACAGAATGTTGAAATTATTGGCTATTTTTCTCAAGACGTACAATTCAGAAGCATTTTAGTGCTTCTAGTCACGAAAATGTACGATAAAGTATTGTTTTGAACTAACTTTGGCTTAGAATGAATGAATGGCCGTAACTTGAAAGGGGCATAGCTCAATATGAATGTGTTGTGCATGGACAGGTCTCTTAACGGGTGATGTTTTCGGACGATCCTCACCCTTTTGTGATTTCCCGTTTTCTATGTTATTTGGGGAGGCAAATTGTTATTCTATGAAAGAGAGTGGTAAATGGCGATAGATAAATGGCGACGCGTCGACATAGAGGGCTGCTTGACGCTTTTATATATTCGCCATCGGTATGGATGGGATGTCAGTACATCAAGCTATCAGTCCAATCGTGTCCACATGCTTACCTCCCCTTCGCTTCAGAGCTAAGTCTCGCATGCGAAGATTAACTTCTCTGTTTAGATTGCCAATCAGTCTTGATATACACTGTATGCGAGTTTCCTACCCCTCTAAATCTGTTAACACCGCCAAACAAGTAAAATAATTTGGAGTGCATCGGAAAACATTTATGAATTTTCTATTGACGCCATAACACAACACTTTGAGCCTTATGTTGACGTGATATTTAAAAGCTCACTGGGCTAATCAGAAGAACTTCAATCCAGTCAACAGCAGGTTCTAAATTATTTGAAAAAACGTTTGAATCTCTATTAAAGACATCCACTCGGTCACCGTATGTGGTAGTTACGGCTTTTACATGAATTATTTGGAAGGACTTCGGCTTTCAGATTTAAACCAAGTTTCAAATATCTATCAATCATATCTGATTTTACCTTCAACACACATTTAAAGCATTCCTCTTTTCATTTTACTCATTAATTTATTCGAATTTCATTGTAAATCTACCAAAACCCTCTTCATAAGAAGAAAACTTTAAAATTGGTCTGACAGATTTCAAACGCTCCTCCTACAATGACAACCTGTCACATGGTCCGCAGTATGTCAGAGAATTTCCTCAATAGCGGGACAATTTGACGACAACGTAACTCTCGCATCACATGATTGCGGGGTTTTGGAAAGTCTGTAGACAGAGAATAGTTAACCCACCCTTTTAATGGTGGAATAATGAGTGGCTCTTCCTGACAGGCAAGTAAGTAGTCCCTAACACAGGAAAGAGACATATGAGTGCGGCTACTATGTGGAAGAGTTGCCAGGTGGTCGCCGAATGTCGTGAGTTTCCTCCGTGCAATGAGCCCGGTTTCCTCCCCCAATAAACCTGGCAACGCCGCCCTATAAGTGAAATGCGCGAGTGCGGCAAAAAACATCCACAAAGATCGTGTTTACAAAAACTTACTTCGTGGCCTTAATTATTTCCCATTAGGTTCAGCGTTCATCAATCACACACAAGTAAATATCCCCGTGAGTTGGCTGATCGACTTCACATAGCGCAACAGTCGGAACTCCCTTCGCTCGCTACCGGTCGGCTTTGACACGCACGTCAATTCCCGAAGTTATCGGACTGATAGCGCAATAGGGATTTAAACACTAATAACATAAATTCATTCACAAAACCAAAGAGTTTTTGACACAGGTTTATTTATTTTGTACCTAACAGCTAATAGCAAGTAATTATACAGAATCGCTTATAAAAAAATCTCATACAATTTAACAAACGAACATTATAGTAGTAAAGTCGGGATTTATAAAATGTACAAAAAAACCATCAAAATTTAGATTAAAACAAACTTTCAATGTTAACCTTAAAATTGCGATTAAAACAAATTTTCAATGTTTTCAGTTAAAGATATGGTATTTTTTTCAGATTCTATAGGACAGGGGGAATAACTTTGGTAGTCATAATTGTTTGGTTACCTCCCTTGGTCTGACTGCCCTGGCACTCGCACAAAACGAAGCACCCGGCTAACTAACAAGTAAACAAGAGGAACTAGTTGACAACCGAAAGCAGTCGAAAAAGTCGACATAACAAATTTGACACAAGTTCTAACTAACAAGAAACTAATCTTGCGTTAAAATAATTTTAGGATTCCAAAAAGTCTTGTATTTAAAATTTCAAGAGAGAATAAAACAAAGTTCTTCTCAACTCTTGATATATTTGGCACTAAATACATATTTGTTAGGTCTTTCCTTTAGCTAAAAATTTATGAAATAGCACTATGTGCCGTAAGATGTTTCTTATCCCATTATAGGGGAAACAAAATTTTCTTAAAAAAAAAAAAAAGATATAAAAGATATAAACAATTATATGGTACAAAAGCTCAGTTATAAAGATGAAAAAAATCCTGAAGATTGAAGCAACATTGAATTATAGTTAAATGCACTGCGTACCATTGAATATTAAACTTACAAATGTAAAAAATATTGAATAAATCACCGATAAATCTCCAAATTTCCGACAAAAAAAAAAAAGAACGGAAAAATGTCCACAGCTGCCTAGTTCTACAAGTACTTTGTAAATTACTTCGTTTTTCAAGTGATGATTTTAATGAGCACTGAAATGATTTCAAATGAATGAGTTAACTAACACTTAAAAATCCAAATGATTTGATATGAATGACTTAATACTTGAATCGAAATAATTTGAAATGAATGAGTCAAGCAACACTTGAATCCAAATGAATGAGTTAACAATTACACTAAACTGAACCCAAACATGTAAATGCTCAAAAGTATAATTAAAAAAAAAAATGCAGAAAAAAGTATGGATTTTATGAAAAAAAGGCTTAGTAGAATTTGATTACTTGTAAGATTTCTCTAACTTCACCGGTTAGAAGCAAAACAATTATGCAAATATGTAAACAAGCTATATTCAAAATGTGTATGGGTAAAAAGAAAAGAAAAAAAAATTGTAGAATTAGAAAATTAAGAAAAAATATACAAGGAGAAGATGTCCCTTAAATTTGTAAAACAGACCATTTCACATTTGTAGAAACCGGGCACAAGTAAATGCTTTTGTTAAATGCATGAAAGAATTTTCTTTCTGAAGAGTTCATTTAAACATGATTAGATATATAAACAGTTGAATATTTTCTTATAAACAGTTAACAATTAGTTGAAAAGTTTTAACATGGAATCATCATCAACAGATAAATAAAGATGGCTTCCAAAACATTACCCATCATGCAGTTTTCCATAGCAACAAGAACAGCAACAATTCAAAATGCCAAAACATTACCCATCATGCAGTTTTCCATAGCAACAAGAACAGTCAGCAACAATTCAAAATGGATATCATCCAATCAGAGATGAAATCTAAACTATTTACATTTTAAATGCATTTCTCTGGTAGATTGGAAACATTTTAGTTAAAGCAATTAAAGTTAGAATAGCTTTAATAAATGACCATGAAGTACACGACATTCCTATTCTCAAAACATACTTGAAATATAAAAACAATCAAATTGGCAGTGAGCTTAATTATAAAAGTAAAAAAAAAAATGCATGTAAAATATAGCTTCAAATGTTCTTTCCAAAAAAAATAAATCTGAAACATTTTAAATCTATTGGAAATGAAGAAAATTTAAGCAGATATTTATATTTAAAATTTAACAACAATATTGTATATCTACATGAGAGTTTCAGTACATGTTGTTAGGCTACCGGGTAATGATTTGTACAAGGAATGACTTTCATGGAATTAAATCTAATCTGACATAATAGGACACCCTGCCACGCAGAAATGTAGGGAGAATTAGGGCAAAGGACACTGGCAGTGTGCATGGGGAGAATATAATGAAGAAAATTACCTGACTAGGTTAAAAGTAAAAAACAAATAATAATTTTTTAAGTGTAGGTTAATTGATTATTTTTCACTATTGACTATATTTCCAGTTAACAAAATTGTAAAGATAAAGCCAAAATAAAATCTATCGATACATATTTGTGAAGAATTCCTCAATTCAATTACCAATAATTAATACTTTTCCCAAGTTATCTTTCAATTTTAGAAACTTTTCTGACTTTTTTTCTTTTAATAACACAAAGTCTCAGAAGATTTATGTTAAGTTAGTTTTCAACAAAAACGCTAAAACTAACTTCCACATCTCAGCAAATTTAATTTGTCCATTATAAACACACTACATTGGTTTGAGTCTGTAGTTCTTTAAGGTATTTCGACTCTCAAATTCTCTTGAAAAATTATTTCATTAAAACGTCCATATTCAGGTAGCTCATGTCACTTTAAGGTGTAATAAAGGTAAGTGACACAGACACCTAAATGTGGCATAATTTATGGGTAAGTGATGGACACTTACAGGTATCATGATGTACTCATTGATGCAGAACGTTTTATATATTCACGATGTCTGCAACTTGAGATGTTTTCGCTAAATAGGTCAACAACAGAGTTGTCAACATGCCTGGAGAGGAACAGGTGCGAAAAAACACCTGCCACTGTTTACTTGCTCTGTCAAAAATTTATAAATTTTGAAAAATATTTCCATACCAGTTTAATTTCTTCAAGACAAAAGTTGTTAATAGGGAGAAAATGTATATTACTTGATCAAATATTGTCTTGGGTACTTGCTATATAAGGACAACTAAAGGAAATCTTCTTTGACAACATTTTTGGTATTGAACTGGTTTAAAAAACAGACGTTGACAGAGTCAATATATTAAATTTACAGATACCCATTACCAGGAACAACATTAGGGGCAAGATTGAAAAATAACGGGTGACTAAAGTTTAGCAATTTTAGAATATTTATGTAACAGTAACTATGAAGACCATTAAAACACAAATACCTTAGATACATGTGCAATGAATAACTGGACACTATGGAGGGTGAATTGTTCCCGCGAAAAAGTCACACTGCCCTTGAACAAGAAAGTCATTTGAAATTACGTAATTTTATGTTCATCTCCAATTTTCTTTTTAATAAAAGTTGTTAAGTTGAAGAGCTGCCAAATAAAAGGAAAATTTCGTTAAAAAAAATCTTTGATTATAAGCAACGGAAATTCTCAAAATGTACGTCAACCTCTCCACTATTTGAATTTAGTCGGTCATTAGCACACATCTTTGGTTTGCATAGGTTTCTAGCTTTAAAGATATTTATTATTATATACCACTTCTTTAGTTTTCCAAGGTTCTTCCAACTCTCAACTTCCCGTTATAATTGGAATTTATAAAAAAAAGTCAGAATTTAAGTAGCTCATGTCATTTTAAGATAGTTAAGTATCATATTTAACTCCAGTTACATAAAAAAGAAAAAGGTAAATTTGAATATGAGCGTTTGTGGCTTTATTTTCTTTATGATGCCCTGGGCAGGGTCAATTTTCAGTGAATATTTTAAGCAAAACTTTCTCTAGTTGCATAAATTTGAAGAAGAGTTTGGAAACCGGATCTTTAGAATGGGGTGATTATCGGATGGGGTATTTTGAATGGAGTGGGTGTGGCAGGGTGCACCTGCCTGGGCAATCTGACCCCGACACGGAGCGAGAACTTCCTGTTCTATTCATCAGTACTCTTCTTCCAGTTACATTGCATTTCAACACATCCATATCTAGGATAATATTGCACAAAAAAACATTGCTGCCAGTGTCAATGTAAGGAAGTATTGTCATACAGATCTTCCGTGGCATGGCGAGAAAATGCTTAGTCAAAGAGCTATAAAAGTATTCGAACGAAACCCGGCATATTCAAACAAAGGCAAAAGGGCAGTGTTAGCAGAGAGCAAGCATTGATTGATGTTTTCAAAAGCATATAAAACTTCAGTATTCAGTAAGATTATGCATCACTATTGAAATTCAATTCCTTTAAAACGGTACTTAGATTGTTAACAAAACCACAAACTTCCTGTCCAGTAGTCGATATCTTACTACAGTTACAGGGACACTTCCTGGGAAAAATTCCCTAATTAGTACAAAAAAAAGATTCTTTCTGATGTTTTTCATTTACTCAAGATCATTTTGCTTATATGGCGGGGTTACAATGTTAAGAAAATTAGCCCCTCTTGGCCAGAGAAAGCTACAAATCTTCAGCGCCCCCCCCCCCTCCCCTATTGGGAATATAGCTAAAAGTAGACCACAAATGTTACGAGATGATTTTTGTTAAATGCAAGTTTATACCAATACTGACAAGACTAGGTTATTAAAAAAAAAATAAAACATGTACGCATAAAATGCTCAGGGCAAAAACTGAAAAACAATTAGAAAGCTAAACATATAAATTCAAATGGCAGTTTAGTTTGTAAAATAATTATTGGAAATTCTATCTCATTCGATGAAAACAAAACAAAACAGATCCAATGCATACGGAAAAATTAATATGATTGTTGAAACTGAAGGGTGTATGATTCAAGTTCTAAACTTAAAATAAGCACATTTACAAACAGAGAGCAAAAACTTTTACCATAGGTATGTATCTAGTCATTTTCAGTTCGTAAATTTTTTTTAAAAACTTTTCAAATTTTTTTTTTAAAAACTCTTCTAACTTTTTTTTTTTAAAAAGGATATATTCAAAAAACTTAGTTACGTTAAACACTTTGATATATCAAAAGGAAACATCAGAATGCTAGAAACATTTCCCCCCAAAAATTTTGAAGAGATGCAAATGCACAAATGATTGTTTATATTTGATTATGTGTTCAATGCTCAACGAATCTCTCTAAGACAGTGTGTAAGCTGTTAGTCCGTCTGTCTGTTAAAAATAATTCTTATAAAGTATGCACTTCACAGAAAGACTAGTTTTACTAAATAGATCTCAAAGACGAGCAATTTGACAGAATGGTTGATTTATAAGATTCCACTTATTGTATTTTCTGGAACTTTCAATAATTCCGTCTTTACATTTCATCCAACAATCCTATAGATTTCATACAAACAACAATATCTATAAAAACGGCGAATTGAAAAATATAAAAAAGCTAAAACTTTAACATGGCATTTAAGTAGGAATTGTATGTGTAAAATATGTACACAAGTTTAACAGCAGTTAATAACAAACATTGACAGCACTGGTTTGTTGTAAATATATACAAAATTATAAATGCATGAAACCGGGTTTTTTTATCAACAATATGTACATGAAAAATTGGGAGAGGAAAAAAGCACTAATGACACAGGTAATAAACAACTGTACAGACGAGTTGGCTAAAAGAGGTGGTTACACAACCCTTAGCCAAAGAAATAAATCTCTACAGAATAGGTTGCCATGACAGTTGTGTAAAAACCTGTGCTTAAGAAGCCTTGTGGATGCTCATGGCACTATAAAACTATGTTATGAATTCTAAACTAAATTAAGAATAACTACTAGACAAAGATGAACTAAAACACGAACTAAAACCCTGCAACAAGTCATTACAAGAATGAAGACACAAAACTAAAAAACAATTTTGGCAATTTGGCAGTTCCAACGGAACTACTTTCTTCACACACAGATTTGTCCAACTGTTACCATGACAACAATGGGAGCACTATGGATGCGTTGTAATGAACAGCAACAACAACAACAATTTTTAAAAAGTGTGCTGAGAGTTATAACAAGTGAAAAAAAACAACGTTCAAACATTCATTCGAAATATAAACAAATATATGTTCATAACAAGTGGATTGCTGCCAAAAAAAGGTCTTTAATTAACCCCTTGACTTTTTAAAACTTCAGCGTTTAAAAATTTAACAGAATGTAAATTGTACATTTTGAAGTATATATTTATATAAAGTTCAAGGAAGAACATTTTTTTACATTAGATTAAAAAAAATATGGATTTGAGAACTCTTAAACTTTTTTGTTTAAATTATCTCAAAGGTTTAAATAATATCTTGGTGACAGAAGTGGGATGATCCACTACTCGATTGATTGGCATTTTACGTCGCACTCAAGGGCTGGGCAACCTCATGGGGTGGCGTGCTGCTTGAAAACCCTTCATGTCAGACAAAAAATGACTTCTGAAGATCAAGCGATGAAAATTGCTAAAGTAAAAATAAGCTGTTCTTTCCTTATCAATAATAAGAAAGGATTAAGTTTCTGTTGAAAAATATTGCAATAAAGTTAAGATGTTGCTTAAAGTTGCAATTTTCATTGATTGAATTGTAAAATTGTTTACACCGTCTTCAAGGGCAAGGAGGCCCCGTCTTTTCTTGACCGTGATCCACAATGCAAAAACTATTGCTTTTAACATTCTTCATCCACTAAGAGTACTTTTGATTTCAGAGTTCCACTTTCTCTCGGCAGGGCTGAGTAGGTTAACTGGGACACATGAGGTAAGAGTGTTGAAAGGGCTGGTAGTTAGGAATAGTGTTTGGATAACGTACGTGCCAAACTAAATGGAATGTAAACTCGATCTTATCTTGGCAGTGTTTCTCGCACGACGGACAATAGAAAGGGTTCGCAGCGTCCGGAGAGTGAAGGGATTGGTGGAGATGAAACATCGTGAAATCTCGAAAGTAAACGTCACAGTGAGTGCAGTGGTAGATGCCATAATCTCTCGACGGGGAAGCTGTTGTTGTTGTAACGTTACGTTTCTCATCTCCCTCGATGTCGCTCGGCGTTGATCTCCTAGGTGTTGATGGATGCGAGGAGTTGTCCCCCTTACCAGACTCTTCTGATTTCTCATCGCTTTCGGATTCCATTCCGCTCGTTCCATCTGGAGTTGAGGTTTCCATAGAAATCACCTTCTGAAGACGGAGATCGACAGCAATTTCAGCAGTATTGTCATCATCGTAGTAGGAGCGCTCTACGCTTCGATGGGCGGGAGGTAGACGGGTCTGTGGTAAGAGCAGTGGTGGCGAGGTTGGACTTCGGGTGTGCTGGCCTGAGCTGGTTATCGGGGAAGTCGCCAACATGGTGGCAATGGCCGGAAGACTATTTGTGTGAAGGCCTGAGATCGGAGGTCTTGAGATCGGGGTGTGGATAACTGAGGTCATTGTCGGATGATATAACGATCCGTCTTGGGACATAGCTTTGTCTCCGGCACTACTATGGCGGTTTCGCAGAGATGGTGTTGTCGGTGGTGTAATCTGTTCAGTTTTCAGGTCTGGCGTAACTGAGGTTTTCATTCCTGGCGGTGAACTGTCAACAACTGTTGTCGTAGGACTCGTGTTGATGGTACTCGGTGTTGCAGGTAGACCAGAAGATGTAACGTTTACGCCATAGGCCATTCGTGGATCGTACACCATGTTTTGCAAAAGGGCTCTCTGTTGCATCATCGATAGCGCTCGTTGGTAGTCAGACAAATTCATCTGTTGGGCTGTGATTGGAGGGCGACCACCTTGTGCCTTGTACATCGAGCGCATATGTACATTTCGTTCATGCCTCCGTAGGTCGTTTGACTGTGTGAAACTTCTGTGGCAGATCTTACACTTGTATGGTCTCTCTCCGGTGTGAACCCGTTCATGAACCTTCAGGTTTGAGGACCACAAGAAAGACTTACCGCATGTTGTACAGATATACGGTCGGTCCGCACGATGAAGCTGCTCGTGCTTACGTAACGTGGCAACCTCTCGGAATGAGCGGTGACATACATCACACCTGTGTGGGCGGATTGAAGAGGAGGCGGGAATCCGTTTGACGTTCGTCTCACTCATCCCGTTCATAGCAACTGTAAAGAAAGAAAAAAAATTTCAAATTTATTAAATTGATGGATTGTTTGGTGTTTTATGCCTGGCTCAAGATTATTTCACTTATAAAGTAGCGTTGCCAGTTTTATTGTGGGAGGAAACCAGGCTCTATGCCTAGAGGAAACCCACAACCTTCCAGTGGTAAGTGGCAGCCATTCCACATAGGTCATTCGAGTGAAAACCCAGTCAGAAAATTTTCAATTTTTTTTTAGACTTAGTGGGATTCGAACCCGCGACCCATCAAATTTATTTAAGGAGGGGCCTACGGTGGCGCAGTCGGTAAAGAGACTGTCTCTCATTCCGAGGCAACTCTTATATCGATGGGTCACGGGTCACAATCCTACAGAAAAATTTAATATTTCTGAGTAGATTTTCCCGCATTCGCCCTGTCAAAGAGCATTGAGAGGAATAATCTGAAGTGAGGCGATCAATAAATCAAATCAATAGGTCTTTATTGGAGGATCCAATGAAATAAGAAATCATTATCATTTGGACCAATCAAAGCTAACTGATAACTAGAGGTAAGACCATCTGGTTGATTGATTGTTTGGTGTTTTACGCCGCACTCAAGATTATTTCACTTATATGGCGGCGTTGCCAGTTTTATTGTGGGAGGAAACCGGGCTCTATGCCCGGAGGAAACCCACGACCTTCCGTTGGTAACTGGCAACCATCCCAAATAGATCATTCGAGAAGACCATCTGGAGAGCTTTCCTTTAACATCACTCTTAAATAGGGGGAACATGTGTAAATACAAGGGTACTCTTTTCAAATTTTATTAATTATTTAATAAAATATTCGGCTCTCTGTTAAAGATGAGCTACCAAATTTGGAAATTATGGGCTATTTTTTTTTCAATGAAAAACTTGGAGGGTGTTTAGTTGATTGATTTTTAATGGCGCACTCAAGATTATTTCACTTATCTGGCGGTGCCAGGTTTAGTGGGCGAGAAAACCAGGCTTTTTGCCTGGAGGAAACACCCGATATTCGATGAGTACCTGGCAACTCTTCCACATGTACGGCAATCAGGAGAAAAATCCACCTGTTTTTTTCTTTCTAAATTTTGAATCAGTCTGAGTGGGATTCGCGCCCGCGCTGCGTGTTTCGAAGAACTAGAATAAATCAACAAACATGTTGGTTATTTAAGTTTAGTTTACATTTTGTAAACACTTTCCAGGAATTGTTTTTCTGGTTGAACTTCATGTAAAATATGCGTATTTCGGCAGCTTAAGCCAAGTTTTGTCCTAATGAGAAACAAACAACTAACTTCACAAACAACTAACTTCGTGGTGATGCCTTAATTATTTCTCATTAGTATGGAACACACATTTAAAGAGAGTTTCTTAAGTCAAAATCAATCATTTTGACTCCCAATTTATTTAAAAAATATTTGTATTTATCTTATCTGACTGGTTAATGTCTTACGTTTTTTTGTCATTTCATGCCATTTTAACGATAACAAATCTAAAGCTTAGTATATCATTGATTGATTGATTGATGTTAAATGCCACACAAAAGATGATTTCACATATATTTATAAACACTAAAACACACAGGACAGGGAAGATCTTCTTGTCTAAAATAACCATGGAGAAAAGTTTCTATTTGCGATAAAAAGAGGTACATGTATATCATTTAGACCGTAATACCCAATAATTGTTGTAATAAACTAAAAGCCATTAACTTACATGATATATATAGAAAACTACAAAATTAACACTTTAGAGCAAATTCTAATTGTGTTAAAAAGGGGGTATATCATTTAGACCGTTATACCTAATAGGTTGTTCATGTAATAAACTAAAAGCCATTAACTTGTATGATATATATAGAAAACTACAAAATAAACACTTAAGAGCCAAAAGATTATCAGCCTTCTAGTCAAAATAGTCGTTTGGCCAATTGGGTCATCGTAATAGAGCAGATCGGGCCATACGATTTCAAAGTAACGATCGGTTCGGTTCCGATAGCCTGTGGTTCTAAAACTACGGAAAATAAAATGTTACCCATCATGAAAGCCAGTATATGGTATGATGTATAACGAAACTAGTATCGGTAGGTTGGTTCCTAGCATTTCAATATAAAATAACGTATTCAATGTTTCTGATCAACACCGAAATTATATGGTCTGCAGATTAATAACAGGTCAAAAGGATAATAAAACATATTGACCCCCCCCCCCCAACTATCATACATAGTCCTTCTAATTCAAATTTTAAAGCCAAAACATCTATCACCCTAAATTAGATTTATTGTTATTTGCAAGTGAATTGGAGTCATCTAAAGTATTATTGAATCACAACTTCTTTGAGAAAAAAAAATAATAAAAAGTTTTTTTTCAAATCAGAACTGGACATTGCCTTTAAAATTAAATAAGACGTATTTTATTTAAATCACTTTAAATTGATATTTCCTAAAATTTCTACATTAACCAGTTATTCTAACATTTATATGTAGCTTGATTGATTGATGTTTTACGCCACACTAAAGCTAATATCCATTGAATATTTTTGGCTCACTCTTTCACAAGAACAAAATGCAATATCAATTTTGTTCAAAAAGATAAGGTGAAAAAAAAAAAAAGAGTTTTGGCTGAAACGATTGGATAATGGAGTAGTAAGCATTTTTCTTTAAATAAATTCACTGTAATAGAGCAAATAGAGCAGATAGTTTTGCAGAGTTATCAGTGCATGTGCGAAAGCATTTTAAAGTTAGTCTTTAGATTGCAAAAAAAATATCTGATTTCTACGAACCCATTTTCGGACTTTCTTCGGCTGTTTTAGGTGATTTCGGTAGAACAGTGTTAGAATGTGGAGAAACTTGGGGTGAGTTTTCAGGGGTGGCTTCTGGGGTGTCCACAAGAGGTGCACTGAGAGCTGAGCACGGAGGGCCGTTTCCCGCCATTATCGTCTCCCCACCTGTCATAAGTATTGCGGAGTAGTTTGTGAGCTTACTATACAACATCTAACCACAGACTAACCTACTGGGCTAGTTTATTGTCAATATAAGCCAAAGTTTACTACACACGCTTAAATCTAGGAAGCACGGGCCTATGAATGAAGTGAGGTACCTGCAGAGACACCTGTGGCCCCGCCCCTTAACGACAGCTCAGGTGTAACATTATACCTTATAACTCTATATTCCATAAGGGATTTGGGAATTTCCTGTTCTGATAAATGAAATTAAGAAGCGAAGCGATCATCAATCAAGTCGTCAAAGTGTCAAAGTTGTCATCAAATCAGCTACAGACATGCAAAATCAGAAAGGCCTGGTTAGATAATTTTATTGTTGAAAAAGATACTGAAAGTCTTTAATTTCAAAGCCATTTTAACTTTCCAAACATTTAAGTCCAGTCTTTTGTATTCATAAAAGGTCTTTACTAAGAATAATTTTAAATTTAGGAAGAAAAAAGATTTTCCAGATATAAAGATCTATGGAATTCGGATCGAGTGCCCCCTAGGCCCTCCCCACTTTTAATCGCTAAGCATTTATTTCTACAAGAAACAAATTTAAATTTTGTTTACTTTTCAAACACTATTTCGGTTCGTAAAGGCCACATGCCGTATAGATTTTCCTCATTCCAACGCCAATCATATAGTTTTTTGATGGCCTTCAAAGCCTCTTACTGTCGTCATGACAAGAAATTATGAAAAAAAAGTGTGAATTTTGGCAGCTCATGCCACTTTAAGTGACTTTATTCAGTCTGACAAGGGTTACCTAATTCAATTTTATACGCTAAGCAGTGAAATACTGGATATTCTTAGCAGATAAACGATCATACACTTAGTAAGGCACACTATTGTCAGCCCTTAAATTTCCGACGTGTATTTTGCAGACGAGAGAAAGGCCGCTGGCGTCACCTCTCTGATTTATTCACTATGCCTTCAAATGCTGTTTAACTGTTTAATATGGGTACAAATGCCTTTTTTAAAACTGGTATGGAACTAATGGGCGTTACTCGCTATTTATGATCAACTCTGTAGGTTTTCTATCCTTTTTAAGTGAATTCATCTTTAGTTTTCTTATCGATCGCAGACCTAGGGGCTGTTTCTCAACACATATACGTCCATCATAAATTTGCGCCTGGTCGTATTACGTAACGTAATGTTAAAGGTATATGTTGCCATGACATTACGACCAGGCGTAAAGTTACGTCGGTGTCGAGAAACAGCCCCCAGGCTTTTTTTTTAACTTATGACATTATAAACAGAACTATAAAAATCCAAGTCAAGTAAAAAAGATTATTCCTGTAAATATCTGTTTGAAATTTTTTATATGTACTCAATATATTTATTTTAGTACTTTAAGGTCCTATTTATAAAATAAATTTCTTTATGAAATGAACACCTGAAAGAAAGGCTTATGGTGTGTTTCCACGGACTTGCGTTAACGCGTGCGTTGACGGATGCGATTTTCACCAAAGAATGGGAACTACAGAAATACGCTAGAGTGTTTCCACGGTCAGTACGATATTTTTTAACGCACGCGTTAACGGACGGAGAATGGAGCTTGTCCCATTTTGAACGCATCGGGCGAGGGATTTCGCTAATCATGACGTCATTGAAAGGGTTTTCCGACCCCAATGACCTTTTGCTGTCAGATCGAAATCCACAGAAAACACCGAGTGAGTTTTTTTTACTCGTTTTTACTGACTTATGTTTGTGCTATAAATGGACTTAGTATGAAAATGCTATGTAGACGTCCACTTATTCACATCCTTTCCCAAAACCGAAAAAAAAATGTTGTAAGGGATATGACCTTGACTTTTGACCGTGACCTTATGACAGATCGCACTCTCGATCGCATGCGTTAACGCAGGTCCGTGGAAACACTTCATCCTATCCGTTAAACAATCGCATCCGTCAACGCACGCGTTAACGCAGGTCCGTGGAAACACACCATTAGAGTGCTTGAAAATAGGTAATCATATATAATACATGCTATTTATTTCAACACCCGATCACATGTACATGTAGCACAGCCTCGAACAGCTGAACAAAGAAACTTCCAAAACAGCTTTGGCGGGAATACTGCATGAGGGTGGATTTCACTAATGTAACTTGTATTACAGTGAGAGCCGTTAACAACTAGCGTGACCTACTTAATTCAGCATGGTGCCTATTAACCACTGAATGTTCCATTCATAAAAAAAAGTCTTTGGAGACTTGACCTCAAAACAAGGAGGTCAACTGATTTCCGGTGTGCAGTAACTGAAAAGGGTGTTTGCATAGTAGATACAAGCTTGCCCATTAAAAGGGCCAATAAATCGTATACTGACATGCTTTTCACTTGCTGGTGTTGCCGAGTGAGGCAAGGATGACAGCAGGTGCCCGGTGTCAGGAACAGTCCGTGACTTAACTGAAAGAATTAATTTCAGATTTCTTAAAGTGGCATAAGCTGCCAAAATGTTGATATTTTGAGGTTAAAACAGAATGTTGAAATTATCTTTTTAGTGATTCTAGTCTCGAGAATGTACGATAAAGTATCGTTTTGAACTAACTTTGGCTTACAATGAATGAATGGTCGTCCCGGTTATTTAAATTTTGTTTACTTTTCGAACACTATTTCAGTTTGTATTGGCCACATACTGTATGGATTTCCCTCATTCCAACGCCAATCATTTAGTTTTTCGATGGCCTTCATAGCTTCTCACTGTCGTGACGATCAGAAATAATGAAAAAGTTTGAATTTTGGCAGCTCATGCCACTTTAATTCGGGCATGGAATAAATAACTCTAGGAATGTCTCGGAGATACAAAACATACATGTGTAGAATTTCGGTAGAAACAGAATTACCACAATGTTATAATCATTTTTATAACAGAGTAAAAAATAAGAGCTTTCCTTTTGTAACAATTGTGGAGATGTCAGTTAAGAAAGACTAGAATTCAACTGAAGTAGAAGTGTCGCCTGGCAGGATAAATATACAAGGAGAAGGTACATCACCTTTCACAAAAAAATTCACTGTTGTACTTTATTTGTGAATATATGTATATCATGCTGTGTAAGATGTTACCTGAATATGAGATATTAAATAATAATCTGCGTCAGATAAAAATCGAACTTGAGTGGGTATTAAGGTAATAAACTTCCCATTTAAATTTGAAAAAAATTAAGCCAGTGGTTTTCAAGATATTGCACGGAAACCAAGTTATTTGTATCAGCCAATCAAAAGCCTGTACAATAATTAAATATGCGCGGATTTTAGCGAAAGTCGAACTTGAGCGGGGTATTAAGGTATTAAACTTCCCATTTAAATTTGAAAAAAATTAAGCCAGTGGTTTTCAAGATATTGCACGGAAACCAAGTTATTTGTATCAGCCAATCAAAAGCCTGTACAATAATTAAATATGCACGGATTTTAGCGAAAGTCGAACTTGAGCGGGGTATTAAGGTATTAAACTTCCCATTTAAATTTGAAAAAAATTAAGCCAGTGGTTTTCAAGATATTGCACGGAAACCAAGTTATTTGTATCAGCCAATCAAAAGCCTGTACAATAATTAAATATGCGCGGATTTTAGCGAAAGTCGAACTTGAGCGGGGTATTAAGGTATTAAACTTCCCATTTAAATTTGAAAAAAATTAAGCCAGTGGTTTTCAAGATATTGCACGGAAACCAATCCGGACGCCGACGCCGCCGCCGCCGCCAGACTACGCCGTCAAAGTGATCCCTAAGTGCCCCCTTTCAGGCGACACAAAAATCCAGCCTAACATATTGACTATTGTCTCACTAAATTGTATTTTATATTTCATATCAAAGAACTTTTATTTTAAATGCTGAATATTTCTGGCATATATAAAATTGGACGTCGTATAGATCACCTAAGTAAAGCCCATGATTGCCTTTATTGAGCAGGCGTACATTTTGTTGATGTGCGAATGACAGTACCTCCGTGATTTATCCGATAAAGCTAGCCTCCAGATGCTGTCAAACTCTTTAAGGTCCGTTCACACAGTGCGATTTGTCGTACAGACTTGTAGCATGCGATTAAAATGGATGCTTTTAATTGGTTGATAGGATTTGTCAACCAATCAAACACATCCATTTTTATCGCATGCTACAAGTCGGTACAACAAATCGCACCGTGTGAGAGGGCCTTTACAGGCACGAATGTCACTTTTTAACTGGTATGGAACTAAAGTACTTTATCAGATATTTATAGTCAAATGATGGTTTTATCTTCCTTTAAAAGATGCAAGAGTTGCCAAGTATTATGCTCATAATTTTGGATGAAATATTAACTAATAGCTAGTCATTTTTATCAACAAATACAAAATAACCGCTTTTATAAATTTTGGTGTAAACACCAAGAATGTACTCTAACATAAGAACTGTTGGATTAATGTTTTACGCGGCACTGAAGATTATTTCACTTATATGGCAGCATTGCTAGAATTAGTGGGGGAGGAAACCGGGCTCTATGCTCAGAGGAAACCCCCGACCTTCAACGAGTACTTGGCAAATCTCACACATACAGTGATCGTGTGTAAAATCCACTCAGCAATTTTTCAGTTTTATTTGGATTCAAACATGCGTCCTATCTATGGAAGGCCTGTGTCGGACGAGCAAGCTGCAACACTCACTCTACCCGACTTTGTCCTTCATTAGCAAGTTAGGTGAAGGAAAATGTCATACGTGAAAAGGGGTCTTGTATGACGGATGCAGTGGTTTAGAGAAAGGTCATTTCTGCACCTACATGTTATTAGCATGCAGAAAGTTTATCAATAACCTTTTTTTTCAACATTAGTTTTTAGTTTCCGAGATGCTTAAAATAATTGACTTGATATTGGAATTTATTCCTGAATGCTGAATTTTGGCAGCTGATCTCATCTGCCATGCCTGTGATTTCATACAAACTGCACTAAGACATTTAAAAAACCGGTATCCCAATTCTACCAGTTGATGGTTACAGGTTAAACTGTACAAAGTCTGCGAAGAATAATATTGTATATTTTGAACACTATAACACACGGGTACTGCACAGGGAAAATCTTCTTGTCTAAAATTTTCTAGGAGGAAGTCTAATAATGTGTTTGCACAGTGATTGTACGGGACCTCTACGTTTATTTGAGGGGCGGGGCCAACGTGCCTCGCTGGGCGTAATAAATCACTACCCCTTTATCCTCATAAGGCATTGAATACTCTTCAAACATGAAACTAGAAAATGAAAATATAACTAACATCCTGTGCTATTATACAATATGATTCACAGCAGATCTAATTCTTGGAAAACTGCAAAACTTTTTGCAATGATTTTATAATTTATATGTGCAAAGTAAAGTCACACTGCCACATAAAAAGAATTATTCTTTTTTACTTTAAAGGCTCTTCAATGTACTGAACTTCAACTATAAAGACAAGTTTTTAGAACTGTTTTCATATTGACCATTCATTTATATATTTGACCAATAAAACATTGACAGTTGTTAACAAATTGAACTTCTGATTGGTCGAAAGGGAAGAAATGGTACAGAGAGAAGGAATTCTATTGGCCGACAGCTCAGCTCACACAAAATTATTAAACATTCCCTAAAAGTAAAGAGATACTGCATAGACTGATCCAGAGACATTTGGATACCTGTATACAGGTATGGGCGCCCAAACTCACAAGCAAAAAATCCGCCCAAATTCTTAAAACTAACAGATTTTAATGTCAAAATAGCATTTAATGTTGAATTTTGAGCCAGAGATGTTGTTTTCGTCTTATTGTTGGAACATTTTGGACCGAAATGGTATGCCCAAATTTTCCCTGGATCAGTCCCTGTACTCGCACGGGACATTTGACTCAAGAATTGCCTTACATGTGGATGCAGTTTTCCATTGGTTAATAAAAGAAGGAAATGATACGTAAATTAAAAAGATCATGTGATCAAAGAGTCACGGCCAAAAATAGCTGGGTGGAATGAAATTGCACAATACTGGAGTACCCTAATAAATCCCCTAAAAGGGTCATTCGGTGATGATAAAAAGACATCAGGAAATAAGTTACAGAGATTGCTTGAATAAAAATCCCCCACCCCCCTTTCAATAGTCAAGGATACAAGATTATATTTAATCTGTTAAAAAACATGAGGCTTAAAGTGCAATGTATTTTTAGAATTCCCTTACGGAAGTTTAGTTGATATTTAAAGTCTTTGATAAATTTTTAAATAATAGCTTCAAAAGTAACTTAAAAGCAAAAGAAAAAAGTTCAACACGATACATTGTGTATATCTAATGGTGCATAAAGAATTTTCCTGTACAAGGGTTTTTTCTTCTTTTCTAAATTTGATATTTGTCGTTACGGATGCGCTCAATGTGTTAAATCTCTATGCCTTAAGAGGGCCTTGGCTATAAATTTCAATGCCTGTGGGGGGCCTCGTGGCTCGGTCATCAGACCAACAGTCGCTCAGTCCAGCGAGGGTCTCGGTGATAAATCTCTTATGGCTTACGGGGTGGGGAGGGGGGGCTCGTGGCTCAGTCATCAGACCAAGACTTAGAATCTCTCAGTTAATTAAATGAGGGCCTCTGTGATAAATCTCGATGCTTTACAGGGGCCTCGTGGCTCGCTCATCAGACCAACAGTCGCTCAGTCCACTGAGGGCCTTGGTGAATCTCTATGGCTTACGGGGGCCTCGTCGCGTATTCATCAGACCAAGAATCTCTCTTTCATGCTAACACAGGTCTTTCATCAATGAGTTGCAGGTTCCATTTTTTTCTTAATTAATGCAATGGTGCAATGAAAAAAGTGACATGAGCTGAAAAGCTGAAAAAAAATTAGCTAATTTCTATTTGTCGACAAAATGACAAAAAATTAAGTAATTCCTATTTCTCAACAACAATGACGAAAAATTAGCTAATTCCGTTTCAACAAAATTTTCACCATATTTGGCTACTCATCTCAATGCATCTGTGACAAACTTTATTATTTTAACAAAAATAAATAAACAATTTATTCGGTTGGGCATGCAAATAACACAATCGTTACTATATGTAACTTCCTCTACAACGACTGTCAAGTAGCTCTCCACAGATAGACCGGATTTCCTGATCAAATTTAACTAAGTCAGTTTGACAATCAAATCTGGGTCACGCAGATCAGACAACAGGATATTGGTTAAATAAAGAATAAAAAAAGCCTTTTCACTATCACCTGTTGATTTTTTTGCTGGCAAAACTTTGAAATTAGCTTCAAAATTGTTATAAAGTTAGTTGATTCCTTGATTGTTTGGTGTTTTACGCAGCGCTCAAGAATTTCACTTATATGGCGGCATTGCCAGTTTTATTGTGGGAGGAAACCGTGCTCTATGCCCGGAGGAAACCCACAACCTTCCGTTTGTAACTGAAGTTAGTTGAATAAACCAATTACTAAAATTCTTGAGACAAGTAGCACTAAAATGCTTCTTATTAGTATTTATTGAGAAAAACAACCGTTTGGTTTTAACTGAAAAATATCAAGATTTTGGCAGTCATGCCACTTGAATTGAATTTTATGTCAATTTAGAACTTAGTAGAATTGCCAAAGCGTCTGTAAAAGGACATCTGATTTGAAAAAAAAGACTGTCTTTTTTTAAAGAATTTTTCCACGGGTTTATATTATTTTGCATTAAGTAATAGAAAGTGCAAAATGACAGTATTATTTGCATTATCCAAAACTTTTGTAAATGCACGTAGTCGTAGAACTTATCTTTGGTATTTGTTTAATATTTCTGCTTGGATGGGGGGGGGGGGGGGGGGGGGGGGGGGGTTGATGCAAAATAAAAACTCAGGGCGTATAAGCATTTATTGTTATAAAATGTAAATTTATACAGAGAATGGAAGTTTAGAGCTTAAAAGACATTGGAGTCATGGAGACAGGTTGGTGTAAAATAAAAGCAGAGCTTCACAATTTTTTGTATTGGGATTTATTTTTTTCTGAAATTTTTCAGTTATATTTATTATTATTCAAACCGGGACTTTAAAGATATCAAGTGAACACAACTTTGCCCTGCGTAGAATTGATATATTTTTTTATAGTAAAGTGTTTGTAGAAATGTAGATAAGGCATGGTTTTGAATGGATTTTTCACCGGATGTGGCAGCTAAAGAAGGCAATAACTGAATGACGGGAGTGGCTTAGACCATGGTCCAAAGGTCTTGTATACTGGGGGATTTGAAATGGAGTGACATGCTTAAGTATGTTAGATTGAATTTCAATGCAAGAACAGATTTCACTTGGTACTTTAGTGTTTCCGGACGGTGACTGTCAGCTGTAGAGTGTAATGTAGAATGCATGCCTCTTTCAATTCAAAACCCCCAGTTGAATTCACTGTATTTAGGTCACTTCGACTTGTGTACGCGGGAAAAGCCCAACCTCGTGTTCGGGTATCGGATGACAGTCACTTGAGTTAACAATACTACTACGGCAAGTGCGTTGCGACATACATGTTTGTCACACAAAGGCTTTCAAAAGCATGCCGTTACACTCCCGCGCAGATAAACTTTCGGTTTAACAAATCTCACATATTTAATACAATTTCGGCATGGCAATCAAATCAGAGAGAACTACACTATCTAACAGACAATTGACAAAGTGTCTGACTTTACAAACAAAGAATTAAATTACGATTTGACATTTTTTTTAACTAACTGTTAACCGCATGGTGTGTTTCTCTCTCGCTGTGAAATAGCATGTGCTTACTTCACGCGATAACAAGTGCGCCCGGAACAACCGATGACATCGTTGTCAGATGGGGCCAGCAACAGTATATATACATTAAAGGTGCATCTGCAGCCTTGCAGGTGTCGCATATACTTACAATGGACGGTATTTCAACGAACTCCGGGCAGCAAAATTCTTCAAATCACAGCGAAAGTAAACAAATGGCGTCCTTAACCTCTCTCTCCTTCGCGCGCTAAAGAGCTCCCATTGACCTACATTCATATGTAATTAGGCTTGTTAAGTGTGCGCTTTCATTGGACGAGAAAGTTTCATTGACTGACACACGATACATTTATGAATGAAAAACTGAATGGATTCTAAAGTGTTGTAAAAACGGCCTCAAAGTCAAAAGAAACCGCAAGATATAGTAAACTAAATAATAGAAAACAAACACACAAACACTCGCTTATCCTTCGTATTCAAAGCTGTATTAGGATTTGTAATAAACTTGTAATAAAATGTAGGCCTATATCACTATAGCTATAGCAGTATAGGGTACTAGTACGTACTACTACTACTAGCGTAACGCAATGAGCTTTCCCAAAGTGCTTGAAATATGCCCCAACAGCTCCCAGTAGACTAACATAAAGACCAATTAGCATTTATTAACACTTGAGAATTTATCATTTACTTATTATGGAAAAAATCATAATTTATATAAATTGCTCATATTTCTATGATATTTATTTTTGAACACTAAAACACACGGACACAAGGAAAATCTTCTTGTCTAAAATAACCATGAAGACAAGTTTCTTATTGCGTTAAAAAGGGGCATAGCATTTTGACCTTTATACACCATCATAAGTTGTAATAAACCACAACCCATGCTATTCCACAGGCTATTCCACAGGCATGACAGGCATGAGTTAATAGGCCTGAGTTAGTCAGTTGGCCAAAAATCATCAGTATTTTTGGTAAAGCTAACACGCCGATTTGTTATAGGTTTTAGATAGTAACCAATTAGCTCTGGTATTCTGTAACGTTGACTACCAAAATTCGAGATAATAGGACGTCTTGGGGACATTGAAGGCTTGGTTCATTTTTCAATGGGTTTGCGTATTTTCGAAATATAGAGGACCCTTATTTATTTACCTGACACTAAAACACACGGGTACAGATGATATTAACTTATACTGATGTTGACAATACTTGTTTGAAGCTATTTGTGATATGTTTTTATTCTCCAAACTATTTAACACTGATGTCTTCCTATTTAGTGTTTCCTTCACTTTTTTTGTTATAATAATGTATTTTTGATGTTTGAATCCAAGGGACCGATCAATCCCAAACATAAATCTGCCAAGTAATCGACAGAGTCATTGTCATTGTGATAAATAAATATTTGTTTTAGTTATATGCTATAGCTGGGACAACTATAACCGGCCAGCTAGCACATCAATCAACCCATCCACAATCAATTAATTAAACAACCAACCCCAATCATTAACTAATCCTCAATCTGATGTACCAATCAACATCGCATCAATCAATGTAATTAGTCAACTAACGCTTTAATAATCAATGCACGAATGAATGAATGAATCAATCAATCAATCAATTAAAGAATTAACCAATAATCAACCAATCTATCAATAAACTAAATTAATCAATTAGCCCCCAATCAATCAATCAACTTAAGTAATAAAATCCAATCAGTCAATTGACTTAATGAAGAAATTCCAATCAACCCACCAATTAACCCTCACTCAATAAATAAACCCCCAATCAACCAATCAATTTAATGAATACACTCCAATAAATCAACCAATAAACTTAATGAATAAACCCCCAATCAACCAATCAACTTAATGAATAAACCTGAATCATTCAATCAACTTAATAAATAAACTTAATGAATAAACCCCCAATCAGTCAACTTAATGAATAAACTCCAATCAATCAACCAATCAACCAATCAACCAATCAACTTAATGAATAAACCTGAATCATTCAATCAACTTAATAAATAAACTTAATGAATAAACCCCCAATCAGTCAACTTAATGAATAAACTCCAATCAATCAACCAATCAACCAATCAATCAATCAATCAACTTAATGAATAAACCTCAATCAGTCAATCAATTTAATGAATAAACCTCAATCAGTCAATCAACTTAATAAATAAACTTAATGAATAAACCCCCAATCAGTCAACTTAATGAATAAACTCCAATCAATCAATCAATCAACTTAATAAATAACCCCCCAATCAATCAACCAATCAACTTAATAAATACCCCCCCCCCCAATCAATCAAGACAATCAACTTAATGAATAACCCCCCAATCAATCAACCAATCAACTTAATAAATACCCCCCAATCAATCAAGACAATCAGCTTAATGAATAAACCCCCAATCAATCAAGACAATCAACTTAATGAATAAACCCCCAATCAGTCAAGACAATCAACTTAATGAATAAACCCCCAATCAATTTAATAAATAACCACCCCAATCAATCAAGACAATCAACTTAATGAATAAACCCCCAATCAATTTAATAAATAACCCCCCAATCAATCAAGACAATCAACTTAATGAATAAACCCCAATCAGTCAATCAACTTAATGAATAAACCCCAATCAGTCAATCAACTTAATGAATATACCCCAATCAGTCAATCAACTTAATGAATAAACCCCAATCAGTCAATCAACTTAATGAATAAACCCCAATCAGTCAACCAATCAACTTAATGAATAAACCCCAATCAGTCAATCAACTTAATGAATAAACTCCAATCAATCAACCAATCAACTTAATGAATAAACCCCAATCAGTCAATCAATCAACTTAATGAATATACCCCAATCAATCAATCAACTTAATGAATAAACCCCAATCAGTCAATCAACTTAATGAATAAACTCCAATCAATCAACCAATCAACTTAATGAATAAACCCCAATCAGTCAATCAATCAACTTAATGAATAAACCCCCAATCAACCAACAAATCAATTTAATGAATAAACCCCCAATCAATCAAACAAACAACTTAATAAATAAACCCCCAATCAATCAACCAATCAACTTAATGAATAAACCCCTCAATCAGTCAATCAACTTAAAAAATAAACTGCAATCAGTCAATCAACTTAATGAATAAACCCCAATCAAACAAACAAACAACTTAATAAATAAACCCCCAATCAATCAACCAATCAACTTAAAAAATAAACCCTCAATCAGTCAATCAACTTAATGAATAAACCCCAATCAGTCAATCAACTTAATAAATGAACCCCCAATCAACCAATCAACTTAATGAATAAACCCCCAATCAATCAACGAATCAATTTAATGAATAGACGCCCAATCAATCAACTTAATGAATAAAACCCCAATCAATCAATCAATCAACTTAATGAATAAACTTAATGAATATACCCCAATCAGTCAATCAACTTAATGAATAAACCCCCAATCAGTCAATCAACTTAATGAATAAACTACAATCAATCAACCAATCAATTTCATGAATAAACTCCCAATCAATCAACCAATCAACTTAATGAATAAACCCCCAATCAATCAATCAATCAACTTAATGAATAAACTTAATGAATAAACTACAATCAATCAACAAATCAACTTAATGAATAAACTTTAATCAATCAACTGAATAAATAAACCTCCAATCAATCAACAAACCAACTTAATGAATAAACCCCAATCAGTCAATCAGCTTAATGAATAAACTCCAATCAATCAACCAATCAATCAACCAATCAATTTAATGAATAAACTCCAATCAGTCAATTGACTTAATAAATAAACCCCAATCAGTCAATCATTCAACTTAATAAATAAACTCCAATCAATTAATCAATCAATCAATTTAACGAATAAACCCCCAATCAACAAATCAACTTAATAAATAAACTTCAATCAATCAACCAATCAATTTAATGAATAAACCCCCAATCAATCAACCAATCAACTTAATGAATAAACCCCCAATCAATCAACCAATCAACTTAATGAATAAACCCCGAATCAATCAACCAATCAACTTAACGAATAAACCCCAATCAGTCAATCAACTTCATGAATAAACTCCAATCAATCAATCAACTTAATAAATAAACTCCAGTCAATCAATTTAATGAATAAACCCCCAATCAGTCAATCAACTAAATAAATAAACCCCAATCAACCAATCAATCAGCGTAATGAATAAACCCCCAATCAGTCAATCAACTTAATGAACAAACCCCCAATCAATCAATCAACTTAATGAATGAACTCCAATCAATCAATCAACTTAATGAATAAACCCCCAATCAGTCAATCAACTTAATGAACAAACCCCCAATCAATCAATCAACTTAATGAATGAACTCCAATCAATAAATCAACTTAATAAATAAACCCCCAATCAATCAATCAATCAACTTAATGAATAAACCCCCAATCAAACAAACAATCAACTTAATAAATAAACCCCCAATCAATCAACTTAATGAATAAACCCCCAATCAATCAACAAATCAACTTAATGAATAAACCCCAAATCAATCAACAAATCAACTTAATGAATACACCCCCAATCAATCAATCAACTTAATGAATAAACCCCCAATCAGTCAATCAATTTAATGAATACCGCCCCCCCCCATCAAACAACCAATCAACTTAATGAATAAACCCCCAACCAATCAACTTAATGAATACCCCCCCCCCTCCCCCAAATCATGCAGTCAGTCAACTTAATAAATAAACCCCCAATCAGTCAATCAATTTAAGGAATAACCCCCCCCCCCTTAATCAAAAATCAAACAACCAATCAACTTAATGAATAAACCCCCAACCAATCAACTTAATGAATAACTCCCCCCCCTCCCCCACATCATGCAGTCAGTCAACTTAATAAATAAACCCCCAATCAGTCAATCAATTTAATGAATACCCCCCCCCCCCCCGCCCCCCCCCCCCCCAATCAAAAATCAAACAACCAATCAACTTAATGAATAAACCAGCAAACCAATCAACTTAATGAATACCCCCCCTCCCCCAAATCATGCAGTCAGTCAACTTAATAAATAAACCCCCAATCAAACTAATAATCAACTTTATGAATAACCCCCCCCCCCCAATCAGTCAATCAACTTAATGAATAAACTCCAATCAGTCAATCAACTTAATGAATAAACTTTAATCAATCAACAAAACAACTTATTGAATAAACCCCTAATCAATCAAACAATCAACTTAATGAATAAACCCCCAATCAGTCAATCAACTTGATTTATTTAACTCCAATCAACCAATCAATCAATCGACCAATCAATTTAATGAATAAACCCCCAATCAACCAATCAACTTAATGAATAAAGGCCCAATCAGTCAATCAACTTAATGAATAAACCCCATTCAACCAACCAATTAACCCACACTCAACAGATAAACGACAAAAAGTCAATCAACTTAAGGAATAAACCCCAATCAGTCAATCAATCAACTTAATAAATAAACTCCAATCAATCAACCAATCAACTTAATAAATAAACTCTAACCAATCAACCAATCAATTTAATGAATAAACCCCCAATCAGTCAATCAACTTAATAAATAAACCCCCAATCAACCAATCAACTTAATGAATAAACTCCAATCGATCAACTTAATGAATAAACTCCAATCGATCAACTTAATAAATAAATTCCAATCAAACAACCAATCAACTTAATGAATAAACTCCAACCAATCAACTTAATGAATAAACTCCAATCAATCAACCAATCAACTTAATGAATAAACCCCAATCAACCAATCAACTTGATAAATAAACCCGCAATCAAACAAACAACTTAATAAATACCTCCAAATTCCAAAGAATCAATCATTCAACTCACAATTAATCACCCTCAGTGAATTAATTAACCGAACCAATCAATCAACCAATCAACCAACCAATCAATCAATCAATCAATCAATCGATCGATCGATCAATCAATCAATCAATCAATCGATAGATCAACTCCCAATCAATCGACACTAACCCATTCAATCAACGCAAACTTATTAATCCCAATCAATCAACCAACCGACCATCCAATCAATCAATAAATCAACCAATCAATCAATCAATCAACCAATCAACTTAATGGGTAAACTCCAATCAATCAACTTGATGAACAAACCCCAATCAATTAACCAATCAACTTAATGAATAAACCCCAATCAACAAAACAACTTAATGAATAAACTCCCAATCAGTCAATCAACTTAATGAATAAACCCCAATCAATCAACTTAATGAATAAACCCCCAATCAATCAACTTAATGAATAAACCCCAATCAATCAACTTAATGAATAAACCCCCAATCAGTCAATCAACTAAATGAATAAACCCCCAATCAACCAATCAAATTAAGGAATAAACCCTCAATCAGTCAATCAACTAAACAAATAAACCCCCAATCAAACAAACAATAAACTTAATGAATAAACTCCAATCAATCAACAAACCAACTTAAAGAATAAACCCCCAATCAATCAACCAATCAACTTAATGAATACACGCCCAATCAGTCAATCAACTTAATGAATAAACTCCAATCAATCAATCAACTTAATGAATAAACCCCCAATCAACCAATCAACTTAATGAATAAACCCCAATCAATCAACCAATCAACTTAATGAATAAACCCTCAATCAAACAAACAATCAACTTTATGAATACCCCCCTCCCCCCATCAGTTAATCAACTTAATGAATAAACTCCTACCAATCAATCAACTTAATGAATAAACCCCCAATCAGTCAACCAATCAACTTGATGAATAACCCCCAATCAGTCAACCAATCAACTTGATGAATAAACTCCAATCAATCAACCGATCAACTTAATGAATAAACCCCCAATCAATAAACCAATCAACTTAACGAATAAACCCTCAATCAAACAAACAATCAACTTTATGAATACCCCCCTCCCCCCCATCAGTTAATCAACTTAATGAATAAACTCCTACCAATCAATCAACTTAATGAATAAACCCCCAATCAGTCAACCAATCAACTTGATGAATAACCCCCAATCAGTCAACCAATCAACTTGATGAATAAACTTTAATCAATCAACCAATCAACTTAACGAATAAACCCCCAATCAGTCAATCAACTAGATGAATGAACCCCAATCAATCAAAAGAACAACTTAAAGAATAAACTGCAATCAGTCAATCAACTAAATGAACAAACCCCAATCAGTCAATTAACTAAATGAATAAACCCCCAATCATTTAATGAACCAATTAACCCACACTCAATAAATAAACCCCCGCCAATCAATCAACCCTCAATAAATCAATCAAAGAATTAATAAGTCTGTAATCAATCAACATCAATCAATTAATCCAAATCAATCAATCAATCAATAAATCAACCACTTATCCATTCTGAATCAATTGGCCAACCCATAGTAAATTAACCCTCAATCTACCCCAATTAATCAATTTATCAACTCCCAGTCAATCAAGCAACCAATCAATCAACTCTCAAGAAATCAATCAGTAAACCAATCTATCAACCAACTTTCAGTCAATCAACCCTCAGTCAATCAATGCCCAATCAAACCAATTACAAATCGATCAGCAAATACCAACCAACAAATCAACCCTAATAAATCAATTCCAAATAATCGATCATTCAACCCACAATTAATCACCCTCACTGAATTAATCAACCGAACCAATCAATCAACCAATCAATCAATCGATCGATCGACTCCCAATCAATCGACACTAACCCACTCAATCAACCCAAACTCATTAATCCCCAATCAATCAATCAATCAATCAATCAACCAACCAACCAACCAACCAATAAATCAACCAATCAGCCAATGAATGAATCAATCAATCAACCAACCAACCAATCAATCAATCAACCAATCATACAATCATTCAATCAATCATTCAATCAACACCCAATAAAAAACCGTTATCAACCAGCCCTTTATAAACCAGCCAATACCCAACCAATCAATCAATTAACCAATACACCGTTAATTAATTGATTAACCACCTAATCAATCAACAAACAAACCAATCAAATAATGAAACCCAACCAATTAATCAACGCAATCAATCAATACCCAACCATTCAAATGACCTAAAAATCAACTTCCAATTAATCAACCCTAATTAATCAAACAATCAACCTACCAATCAAACAACCATTAATCAATAAATCAAGCCCTAATAAATCATCACCCCTAAACAGTCATTCAACACTTAAGCATAAAAAAGTCAATGGACCCGCAATTAATCGGCCAACACCCAATAAATTAATAATTACCCATCGATCAATTCAACCAATCAGTCAACCCCAACCAATCAGTCAATCCCAACCAATCAGCCAGTCCTCAATCGCCGATGCAAAGTGAATTTTTGGCGGATTACTAAGTTCTTGGTGGTAAGTCAATCGCGATTTGCGGTGCAGCAGCCAAAACATTACATGATACCGTTTCTTATTTCATGAAAAGGAGTATCATGCAAAGGTTGTTTTTCGCAATATGCACGCTATTTAAAGTTTCTTCAGGTTTTTTAAATTTAGTTTTCATTTCGCTAAACGATCAAAATTTTGAAAAAAAAGTTCGAATATCGGAAGCTAATGTTTAATTTAAAAAACGTCATAACAAGAAAGATAACCCTATGATTGTTTTGTCATAAATATATACACCTGCAGTTGCCTCCCTTAGTATGTAAAAAAAAAAACCCCAAAACGTCAGAAAGGCAATAAACCACTTAGACCAAACAACTAGAAAACGAAAACAGCAATTAACCAGTCACCCAGGAAAATAACCATTTATCAAGGAACCAAGCAAATCCATCAAGCTAACA
Organism: Lepidochitona cinerea; assembly: GCA_963971465.1. Taxonomy (NCBI): domain Eukaryota; kingdom Metazoa; phylum Mollusca; class Polyplacophora; order Chitonida; family Tonicellidae; genus Lepidochitona; species Lepidochitona cinerea. Next base: position 3,798,105 of record OZ020565.1, read on the forward strand.
ATAAACAAAACTAACAAAAAAAGAAACCAATCAATTAAGCAAAAAAAAGTTTTAGATTTGGTTCTGTACTGCTTTAAAATTTACCCTGAATTTGACCAGATACCCTAGCATTTGGATGGGGATGTGGATTTGGGCGGAGATTCGCTTCTAGCCACTTCATCCTGTTCCTGAGTGACTTCAACTCCAGGATTCGCGCATGCATGAGGATAGGACTAGTCGGTTGAAAAGGGGGCGTGGCGTATTCTCTATATAGTGTATGTTGATAACGTATGTACTGGTATCACCGGTATAAATTCCCACTTTAAATCACCCAAGCTTTTCCAGTTGTTTCAAAAGAAGCCGGTAAGTGCCTTTCTTTCCTGCCTGTCGATACAATACAATACGATACGATACAATACAGTACGATACGATACGATGCGATACGATACAATACAATACAGTACGATACGATACAATACGATACGATGCGATACGATACAATACAATACAATACGATACGATACGATACACAATACAATACAATAAGAAACTTGCCTCCATGGTTATTTTAGACAAGAAGATTTTCCCTGTGCCCGTGTGTTTTAGTGTTCAAAAATATAAAAGTATAAATATAGTCTAGATGTACCATACTTCTTTAAGTTTCTGTGGAATTGTGAGCATGCATACAGACGCTGAGGGTCAGAGTTTTCCTCTGGGCACAGAGTCTAGCTTCCTCCAGGCAATGCCGCCATTTTAGCGAAATAATCTTTCCCGAGGCGTCAAAACACCAAACAAACAATCAATCAATTTTTGACATTTCATCTCTTCATTTAAAGTGGCATGAGCTGTTAAAATGTTGATATTTTGACGTTAAAACAGAATGTTGAAATTATTGGCTATTTTTCTCAAGACGTATAATTCAGCAACTTTTGAGTGCTTCTAGTCTCGAGTTTGTACGATAAAGTATTGTTTTGAACTAACTTTGGCTTAGAATGAATGAAGGGTCGTCCCGGTTATTTAAATTTTGTTTACTTTTCGGACACTATTCCGGTTCGTATATGCCACATACTGTATAGCTTTTCCTTATTCCGACGCCAATCATTTAGTTTTTCCATGGCCTTCAAAGCCTCTTACTGTTGTGACGATCAGAAATTATGAAAAAAGTGTGAATTTTGGCAGCTCATGCCACTTTAAGAATACACAGTTTGGTTGATTGTCTTGGAGTCACTTTAAAGGGACCCATTGCTCTCAGCATTGTGCACATTTTGCATAATTCTTCTGCTTGGTAGAAAAGTCAATAGTGAATTGACTTTGGGGGAAGCCGGAGTAAAGGAGTGACCTCTAGCGCAAAAACCGACCATTTTAATCCATGTCAGGCTGCTATGGCGTCCAACGGCCCTTAGAATCATCTGGCTATATTTTTTCCTTTTGAAACATAAGTAACACCTTTTAAAGGATTTTCGGAACCATAGAGACCTTTAAGAGGGATTTCTTATGAACTATGACCGTACTCAATGATTTATTATGCACTGTACGTATACGCGAATGCTTTCAAACTTAGTTAAGTCTAATACCACAGGCATCAATTCTTTCTCGATTTGGACATAATTTGATTCCATTCTGGTTAATTTTCATTTCCATAACATTACAGCCTTGTACTTAAGTGGTTTGGAAATGTTTAACAGTATGCAGTGCCAATCCTACATGTATGTTTTTGTCCCGTTGAAGCTTTATGCCATCTCATAAAGAATATACCAAATGCTGCATTATGGATAACTTCATTAAAAGGACCGTTTTCTGGTCTTTAATTACATATGAGGTCCATTTGCATGCCAATCATAGTATTGCAGATATTGCAGCCTGAAGTCAACTTCCCTCCAATAAATCTCCCCAGGCTAGACGTTATTTGTGGAAGGCAGCAGAAATCAGTAGCGTTGTTCTCATTTGATTCTTTATCCGTTGGGCATGTTATCGACATAATTAATCAATTTGTTCTTTCTGGAATATTCCGATGTGAAACTGTTCAATTGATTTAAGGAATCAGGGCTAACGAAAACTCGCAAAAACGACGGGATTGAAGCGGTGTCTGTCTTGCCGAACCTGCTTGGTAAGATTCACGTTCTGGGCAGCGACCTCGCAAAGGTAGTATGACATAGCTGATGCTACACAGTCAAACTATATATGTTCAATATACCATCAAAAAATGGAAGTACAAACTTATCAATAAATCTCACAATAATAAATGTTCACTTGGTGTTGATTTTAACAATTTCCTACACCTGTTACCAATTTGCAGGTCTTTTGTAATTCAAACAAACGAGTATATATTCGTTTTTCAAGTAAGAATTTTTTTATCCAATACCCTTGTGTGATATTGCAGCCTCAATAATGTTATCAGTTATGATGCTATAGGCATTTTTCTCGCTAAAAATCACTCTGTATATCTAAGCTAGAACTGCAGGATGTGTTAAACGGATCAAGCATTTCTCCACTAACGGCCTTACTTCTATGACGTCTGAGCTCAACTAGATTAACCTAGCAGAAGACAACTTTGGGCACAATGGTACGTACTCTCGTGAGGATCTCTTTCAGATGCCTTTACCGGACATTGCGCAGAGATTCTCTCCCAAAAAAGAAACGCAACATCCAATTTTTGTTCTTCAAAATATGAATTTTCAACATCATTTTTAATACAGAAATAAGCATCACATTACACTGAAATTTAGCAGACTGGTTGTTCAGACTTAGTTCATTCACATGTAAAAAATTATCACATTAAAGTTCATAGCGCTCAGATGACGTCACTGCAACGTCAATATATGTTGTGCCCACCATTAACCTGTAACACAGCACGGACCCGTCTCGGCATAGACATAATCGACGAATACGGTTTTGCGGAATTCTCCTCTATTCTTGCTCAAGAGCCTGCTGCAGTTCTTGCAGAGTTTGTGGCGCTGGATGACGACTGCGCACGTGTCTATCCAAATCATCTAATCAATCACAAATGTTCTATTGGGTTCAAATTTGGTGATTTGGACGGCCAGGGGAGCACTTACGTTCTGGTTGGCTAGAAATTCAACAGTAGCACGAGCTGTGTGCGGCCGAGCGTTGTCGTGCTGAAAAATTTCTATACGAAGGTCCATTACGGGCAGCATATGTGGTGTCAATACCTCATCTGTGTATCGAACGGCGTTAAGGTTGCCGGGAATGTGCACTACAGGATATGGCACCCCACACCATCACACTTTCTCCACCAAAATTGTCGACCTCAAGGACGCTGTTCCTTGCGAACCTCTCATTCCGGCGTCTGTAAACTCGTGTACGACCATCTCTTCTCTGCAGCTGAAATCTTGATTCATCGCTGAACCAGACTCGCCTCCAGTTTCGCAGATTTCAGTCCCTTTACCTGTTGCACCATCGGACCCTTGCAAGTCGATGCTAGCGTTTCAGTACTACACCAAAGTAAGGACGTCTGGCGCGTAAGCCGTTTTGACGGAGACGGTTTCTGAATGTCTGTGCCGATATTCGACGGAGACCTGGGATATTTGATGTTGTTTCTGTTGCTGTTTTGGTCCGGTTTCTCAGGTGAAGTAACCGGATGTAGCGATCTTGGCCTGCTGATGTGATCCTAGGTCGGCCAGAACGTTGACGATCAGCTGTTGAACCGGATTGCTGGTGCCGTTGCAACAGTCTGGAAATCGTGCTCCGGTGAACATTATAAAGTCTAGCGACCGCATTCTGTGATTCGCCGATCAGGAGACGACCAATGACGACGTTCCGGGTAGCTGTGTCTAGTCTTGACATATTGTAACAACTTCGTGAAACAATTTAACGACTGTATTCAATTGAACGGTTGTGTGTCTTTTATACCCATTAAACCCGCATAAAGATAAGACGTGATTCGTACGTGCAACTGCCCTACGTTTTTCCCTACGCCTTCCTCGTGTAGCGTTACACAAAGGCTGACCCGAAAGTCACGTGTGATCAACAGCCACTGATCCTGTTGTCATGTGTCAATCACGCACATTTTTTGAAAAATTCATGTTTGAAAAAAAAAATTGGATGTTGCGTTTCTTTTTTTGGAGAGTATAATATATTGCATGGGAGATTTTTAAGTCATCCTCTACTAGTATAAAATGTAATTTCAAGGAAATTTATAGCATTTGGGAAACATTTTAATAGCTCACGGATCGGTGCTGTTATTTCACACTACTGTGGCGAGAAACGTTACAAATAGTTTATCATTCCCCCGAATCTTTGAAAACCACGTATATCTCCATGGTTATTTAGACAAGAAGATTTTCCCTGTGCCCGTGTGTTTTAGTGTTCAAAGATTTACCAGAAATGGTCGGTTGGTTGTTTTTAGCTGAAAGGCGCTAACATTCGTATGAGATAAGAAAGTAGGTCGGGCACTAATTGAATGGCCCTAGTAGCATAGTCTTCCCAGCCATTACATATTAATGACTCCGAGGATGTCTCAATTTTCTTTGAACAGTGTGGGATTCTAACCCGCGTTTCATCGCTGAGCCACCGCAGCTATAGAAAACACAAACTTACTGAACCAAAGCCCGACTATATAATAACTATGGCCAAGACAGTGTCAGGCTCTTGGATGTCCCGTTACCATTTGACACGGTTGAGTGCTGAAAATTCGGTCTACGAGTGACTCGATGGATGTCATGGCGCAAGATAATCACGGAAATTTCCCTACAAACTTAGTCAAAGTTTTGACAGTGTAGGCCTCATTATGAGAAGAGATGTTACGAATCTTTCTATACATATGTATGCGTTGAAAAAAGCCACGTTTAACTAACGACCCCTGACCAGGTGAGTTTAATACGCAATGTCAAGTCATCTATAACCCACCTATTTTTCTAGCATTATATGCCGAGCTATAAGCCTATCTTAGCATACAAGTATTGCTTTGGCTAAGATGCATGTGTTACTCATACCGGTATGTATGGAAGCCGGATAGGGACATTTCAATATTCTCTCGACCCCGCCAGACTCGCCAAAGCAATTCATTGGTGGCCTTCTTTATACCCACCAAACTTGACAAACACGCCAACCACGCTAATCCAGTTGTTATAATTTTAGCGTGTTTGGCGACCCCACCAAAGTCCATCTGGACCTCTGAACCAAATGCCAACCATTACTTGAGTTTAGGACATCTACTAGTCAGGGCAAAGCTCCCTTGTCTGTCTTCTATACCTAGGTATTTTTCTGATGGAACCAAATTACATATTCTCACTTTTCTTTTCCATGACCATATTTTGTTTAATATCAGTTCACCTATATTCTTGTCATAGCTGGATATATGTAAACCTTGTCAATATATTACAAAGTATTCCAGAAAATTATACTGACCAAAGCCAAACTCCCGCCTGTCTTCACCCAGGTCCCTAATCACAACAACTTGTATAAAGGTCCAAATGCTATAGCCCCTTTTTAACAGAATTAGAAACTTATTTCCATGGGTATTTGAGTCAAGGCAATTTTCCGTTAAATCTTGTGCTTTAATGTTCATAAATATTTGGGCGTGTGTGTGTGTGTGTGTGGGGGGGGGGGGGGGGTCGTAGGGGCCTATCCGACGTAAACACGGGATAGTTCAGGGGGTCGCTCTGTTTCTGTTCTGTTCGCATACATGTGTTAAACGATACACGGAACTCCATGCTATAAGTCTATGCTTAACTTTACGGCAGCTTAGTCCAACAGGGCCCAGGAGCCACCTTGGCCCCAGAACTGGGACTCTATTGACTACCGGAGGTACTTCTTCAAATAGTTTTGAGGGGCCTTGATGGTCCTGTGGGTTAGAGTGATCATTACTCAGTCTTACACAGACCTTCCATAGAAAATTGTTTTCTTTTGCGATCTGAAGAAGTGGGAGGGGATAAAACAATTATATCATGTATCAAAATCATGTAAAACATTATCAGAAAGCCAAAACAAATTGTAATATGAATTGAGTAAAGTGGATATAGATTAGTTTAATAATAGGCAGATAGTGATAAAGGATGACCCTGTTTATATACATTAGATTTAGATCTAAGCCTCTTTTACACCTCCTATGTAACTAGAGCCCATCTTGTAATGAAAATTACCAGAAATCGGGGGTTGTATATTTTATTTTCACTAAAAACAAACAAAGTGGCAGACATAACAAATTTAAGTTGAAGTTTCAGAAAGCAATGCTTATATCACTTACTAAAAGTGGCTCCCGAAAATGTTTTGGGATACAACCAAAAAGAAAATCATCGGTTATGTTCCTCAAAAAGTACAATTCAGAAGCTTTTTAATGAGTATGTCTCCGGAATATACGCTAAAGAAGGGTTTATACTTAATTAACTTTCGAATGAACTTTCGTCCCGGTTATTTAAATTTTGGTTAATTTTTGTACAGATCACATACTGTATCTTCCTCATTCCCACGTCAATCATTCATTTATTGTTGTTATTGTGTTAATCGAAGTTGTTCAAAAAAAAATGTAATCTTGGCAGCTCGTACCATTCCAAAGAAACACGCGCCATCGAATTTCGCTGGGGAAAATGGCGACCCGTTACTCACGAGAATTAAACAAAAATATGTTGATCGCCTGGTCCAAAGTTACGAAGCGATAAGATGTTAACCTACATGTTCGATTGTTTAGACTGTCAATCTGCCCTGATGCAAGTAGTTTTCACATTTTCAGGTAAATATTCTTTAGTAAAATCTCTTTGAACGATGGCTATGATAGTTTACATTGAGAACTAACTAAAGATATTTCCGCCCCATAAGTTTGGAGTATAATCACGCTTTATCAAATGCAGGGCTAACGATAGTCCGGGTTTCTGACTCCAAAATTACTATTTTTTTATACTGACGGCCGTATTCCAAAATACGACCGTCAGTATAAAAAATAGTAATTTTGGAGTCAGAAACCCGGACTAGGCTAACGACACAGGAACTGGTGTCGAAAATCCGTGAAATCAAAGCTTATGGGCGGTGCTTGGCTTACCTTTATTTAGTCCGGGCTTGCGACCCGAACATGACTATTTTTATACTAACAGCTGTATTGTAGACAACACGACAGTCTTTATAAAAAATAGTCCTTTTGCAGTCAAAAACCCGGACTAACCTTTTTATAGTTCTGCTGGTATGATATGCCATAATTGATTGATTGATGTTTACGCCACACTCAAGAATTTTTCACTTATATGGTGACGTTGCCAGGTTTAGTGGGGGCGGGGGGGGGGGGGGGGGTGCTCATTGCCCGAAGAAACACCCCCCTCCCCGACCTTCGGCGAGTACCTGGCAACTTTTCCACATACGGCGACCGAATGAAAAATCCACTCAGAAATTTTTCAATTTTTTATTTGCCATAATTGAAAAGCTGCTTTATAGAATGCAAATAGTAATATTCAGAGGCAGGGGATGGGATGATGTGAAGGGTGGCTCGGTGGCTCGGTGGCTCAGTCGGCAGAGCAAAGGCTCAGTCCAATAAGGCCTTCCACGGATGGTCGAGGGCTCGAACCAGTCTTAAGAAAAATTTCGATTTCTGAGTGGATTTTTCTCTTCATGCCACAATGCGGAAGAGTTCCAGGGCGACCGAGCGAAAACCTCCCTCAGAAGTCGTTCAATTTCTCAGTACCCGGTATCGAAGAGTTGACTGCCTTCGAGAATAACGTGTAGGCCTATATCCTGCAGTGCAAGGGTTTCAACCGTCTTGGTCAACCAATAGCCGATTCTTAAATTTTCTTGAGATCTCATTGATAATGGTCTATAGGCTCGGATTTCAGCTTGCTGTTCATTTTCAGTCAATAATTCGTCAGTGTAACCGAATGAGCACGGATCTAGTTAAAGCAGCATGCCAAAATGTTGATATTTTTCCCCTTAAAACAGAATGTAGAAATTATCAGCTATTTTTCTCAAGACGTATAGTTCAGAAGCTCTTTAGTTCCAATAATCCCGAGAGAATACGTTAAAGTATTGTTTTGAGTTAACTTAGAGGCAAAAACGTTCAAAGTTTTGCAGCTCATGATAAAACTGGTCTCATTTCGTAAATTATATAATGACTGTAATTATTTATCTATGTCTAAAGTCATGTTATCAACTTTCGAGTTTATTACTTGCCGTTTAAAACACAGTCAAGTAACAAACTGTATATATTTCTTACATACTACAGACGTAAAAAAGCAGAACATAAAAATGCTTGTCATTTTATACCATAGTTTACCTGTACGTGTTGATTAACCTGTATAAAGGATTAAACAGATTAAAATAATCTTAGCTAAAATTAGACATTGATTCGCCTGACGTAAATATGTATATAAGATCCATCCCTGTACTGCGTGTTTTATTGTTAAAGGTCTACCTCATCCGACCTGAAAATCTAAATGTGATAGCTGTACGGCGGCTTAAATATGACATTAACATAGCCCGAGTAGCACCTTGAAACTTCGGGGATTTACGTACGTGAAATACACGACCGGTAGCGAGCTAAGATAGCCGAAGTGTGTTCCGATCGACTCAATCTGAAACTTCGGGGATTTACGTGCGTGTCAAAGCCGACCGGTAGCGAGCGAAGATAGCCGAAGGGAGTTCCGACTGCCGATCGACTGCCCAAGTAGACGCAGTTTCGGTACATCTCAGGAATCCTCCAATGCTTCATTTATAAAACTTATCGAACCTGAAAGTTAACAGAGTATTTCGGTCCCTTATATTATCACGAGGACACTTTCGATGGGCCCTCAAGAAGATTTGGAATGCTGTAAATTATTATTGTATAAATATCTCGCACAGTATAAGCCCTTGGCTCAAGAAGATTTGGAAATTGTGCGCTTCACGGCTTCCTGTTTGGTCGCCATATTCAAAATGACCTGCAGTCTATCAGAGGGTATATTTCACGCGCGTAAATCCCATGAGGTTATCAGGTTTGCCGAGTAGCTGGCTACTCGGTTTTTACGGCGCTTGGAATCTAACATATATATACTCGTACGTTGCCGTTTGCGGAGAGAAACAGATCGGATTTTTCATCTAGACATTTTTACAGTTCATCAGTTTTCAATTTGGTGATAGCAATTTCGCCCAGAGAATAATTAGAGAAGTGCATAGAAGAATTTATAGATTACTGTAGCTACCACCGCAAGCTAAATTAAATAAGCCACCTTCGCGGAACTGCAGAGTCACCAAGTGTCACGTTTGGGCCACCGTATAAACTCGTCTCGCCTAATGAAGTGGACAGATTAATAGTTATTATAGACAGCTCGGTTGTAATACACAGATCGTAAGTAGTCTTTTTAATCTAAGTATACAAGTCAACATAGTTGGATATATACGAGTATTACATTTTATTTATGAACACTAAAACACACGGGCACAGGGAAAATCTTCTTGTCCAAAGTAACCACGGAGATTAGGCTACATTTTATTTTTATGCCTACAACCCCGAGTTACAATAGGCCTTGCTGCATTTCGACAGTCATTGCCCTTTATAGAGTTTATAATGGAGTTCATGTGGAACAAAAAAACATCTGTGACAAACGCATACTAATCCTTTGTTAGAGCTTATCAACGTTTTTTGTTTTGAATTCGATATACATATTGTCGACGTAAAAGTCTAGGTACCGTGTCACATCGAGGGCATTGAACGTATTAAAAAAAACGCCTGTGCTGAAGCTGATTATAACGCACGCAAAAATAAATTTACACGAAGATGGTTTACACCAGTGTTCACTTGGATGGAACTTTTTTCGCATTTGCGTATGAAGAAATTACCATTCAAACGATAAAGGTGTTGACACTGATGTAGTTTAACCAAAGAGAGTAGATTGACAAGAGTGGTAACTTTGTCCAATCAGCATTGCCGGCATATTCTTCTGGCCCCCTAGCGGAAGGGTGTTCTGAATGTACACGATTGTACACGATTCGACTGCAGGGCGCCCCCTATAGAAAGGAGGTTCGTAATAAACGAATCGTGTCAGTTCAAATTCAACATGGCGCGGACGAAGTGGCCACTCTTGTCAATCTATTGTCAATCTACTCTCTTTGGTTTAACCCTTGTTGTTCATCTTTCTAGTTTGACAGAAGGCTAGGAACACAGAATGGAGGACGGGGAGAGAAAACCGTTGGTTGATTACACCGCCAGCCATGACAGTCTGACAAACATATTTAATAAAAATCCCGGTGAAAAAATTGACGCCCCAAAAGGTAGGATTTCTTTTTTGAATTTTGCGTCATGCAGAGAGCATTAAAAAAAAAGCTGTTTTAAAACCAACATTTAGATCGATCTCTGTTCTGATTGTTGTTCTTCAAGACCATCGTTTTAGTCTGTTGATTTCTCCATTTTAAAATAGATAGATGTTGTCTCGAACATATTTGGTGGCCATGTTTTCCTCAGGAAGTCCGCTTTGTGCATTTATAATTCGCAGATTTGTACAAATATTTTGATTCCATTTCAAGACACGTAAAAAGCTGAATTATTTTATGACATTTGGAATAGAGGTCACGTGACATTTGATGTGCATCGAACACCGCCATTACTAGGAGATGGTGCAATATCGATCCAGAGCGGTGAATACACGCGCTCATCACTCAGCAATGGCGACGCTTTTTACAAAGTCAGATCCAAACCAACCAATGAGACATGTCCATTTCACGTATATAATTCATTGTTTTATCCCACCTTCTATTGTAAAAGTCTGCAGTCCAAATATCGAAGTCGTGATAATCTGGTTGCCGCTGATTCTAAGGTTTAAATGGCTACGCATTCTACTCGTGCTTTGCGAAAACACATCAGTCAATCAATCAAATAACAAATTTCCCTTCTCTTGAACATGTAAGACATTTTTTATTTCTTTTCCGTTAAATCAATTTTAATATATGTTCTTTATTTTGCCAGTTCCTGGAATTCCAAAACGATATATTCTAACGTTTATGGGCTTCCTCGGCTTTGTGACAGTATACGCCTTGCGTGTGAACCTCAGCGTTGCTTTGGTTGATATGGTAACATTAAATGAAACCCACAGTGCTAATGAAACTCTTGAATGTCCCGGAGATAACGCTACCTTTTCCCATTTCAAGGTAACCCTCTTAAAGTGGCATGAGCTGGCAAAACTCGCACTTTCTCTTAAATTTTGATTCCTATGATAGGATAAGGGATATAAGGCTCGTCGAAATGCTAAAAGATTGGCGCTGGAATATAAGGGAAATTCGCCCAGTATTTGACCTGTACGGAGCGAAATCGTATTCGAAAAGAAGGCAAAATTGAAATAACTGGGACGGACTTTCATTCATTTTCTGTCCAAGGTAGTTCAGAACACCAGTTTAAAAGAAAAGAAAATCCAGCCAAACGTGTAGACTCGCTGAATACAACGACTTAATAGCTTTCCACAGAAGTATACAGTTAATTCCAATGAACCCTTCTTATTTGTTTTCTCTACAGAAAGGTGAGTTCCAGTGGAATCCAAAGCTCCAAGGTTTAATATTGGGGTCTTTTTTCTATGGATACATTTTCACTCAGGTTCCCGGAGGCTGGCTGGCCCAGAACTATGGTGGCAAGCTGTTATTTGGACTAGGTGTGCTCGGTACTGCAGTTTTAACAATACTGACACCTGTAGCCGCCCGGTCCCATGTCGGTGTTCTGATCACCGTCCGCATTTTTGAAGGATTTGGCGAGGTTGGTAGGCCTAACCGTGCTCATCCTGTACACATATTGTGATGCATAGTACTTGGGTACACAAAAATAGGCTCGTCATCACGATTGTGCTCAGTCTGTACACATATTTCCTCACCAGTGGGCACTGCTTCTTTGTGATTTCAGCAAAGAGAGTAGATTGACAAGAGTGGTCACTTCGTCCAATCAGCATTGCCGGCATGTTTTTCTGGCCCCCTAGCGGAAGTGTGTTCCGACTGTACACGATTCGATTATAGGGCGCCCCCTACAGGAAGGAGGTTCCTTATCGAATCGTGTACAATTCAAATTCAACATGGCGCGAGCAAAATGACCACTCTTGTCTATCTGCTCTCTTTGATTTCAGCACGGCAGCTGGTGATCTTGGTTTAAAAAATAAAGTTTTAAATTAAATATTTCGGTAACAAATCACCCTCTAAGATTAAGCTATGATAAAAGCTCATATATTATAGATGTTACACTGTACCTGTAATGTTACCTTGAAAATCTATATATCTATGCTGTGGTCATTCGACAGGGACAATAATTCCCGCCAAAACTGCTTTTTCTATCCGAGGCGGAAAGATCGAAAGCAAAATATTTGTTTTTAGTTTCTAATAATACGTATCAAATTTGAGTACATTCGTAAGTTTCATGACCAGGAGCCTGTTTCACAAAGCGACGTAGATGTATTTTTGGCGTAACTTTCTTACTAACGTATCTCTACAGTATGGGTTGCTAAGGCATTTAGGCCTACGTGAAAACTTACGCTACGCGGCTTTGTGAAACAGGCTCCTGGTGGTAACGCTTAGATGTCATCCGAGAGAGTGTACCCGCCGTTTCGTAGAGAGCGAATGTAGTTTGACTGTGACTTTGCATATATAACGTACAATAAATCTAATAACTTAGATGTCTGACTTGTATCCAATCTGGTATAAGTTTTGTTGTTGTTGTTTTGAACACAGGGCGTAACGTTTCCCGCCATGCACGCTATGTTTGGTAAATGGGCACCTGTCTGGGAGAGAAGTCGACTGGTCGCTATTACTTACGCAGGTAAGGTCATGTCATACATTTAAAGTGGCATGAGCTGTCAAAATTCACACTTTTTTCATAATTTCTGATCGTCACGACAGCGAGAGGCTTTCAAGTCCATCAAAAAACTAAATGATTGGCTTTGGAATGAGGAAAATCCATACAGTATATGTGCTGTGCGAACCGAAAACATGCTAAAAAAATAAACAACATTTAAATAACCGGGACGATCATTCATTCATTCTAAGCCAAAACTAGTTCAAACCTATACTTCATCGTACATTCTCGAGACTAGAAGCACTAAAAAGCTTGAGAAAAATAGCCAATAATTTCAACGTTCTGTTTTAACGTCGAATTATCAACATTTTGGCTGCTCATGCCACTTTTAAAGGCACACTTGCCGCGAAAATCAGGAATATTGTTTACATTAAAAAAGAAAGACCGTTTTCTGTATTTTTCCCAGACAATATAAGTTAGGAACTTTCTATTTTTACCAAAATTTAAAAGTTTGGACGTCACTTTGTATTTTTAATTTGAATTTGAAAATTTGAATTGTTACGTACCCGGAACGTAAACAAACCGAACTGCCCCCTATTGGCGATTTTATGTTTCAGTCGAGTGAGTGAACTAACGGCACAGTGTAATTTTACGTAGGCCTATATATCTGAGAAATACAGACTGACGATCGGTTAACAGCGACTGGAAAAGCCTGCTGATAATTGTTTGAGTGTAAACGACAGATACAAAGGCCTGAAAGGAGGGTAATCCAACACGAAAGTTGACCGACACTGATCGTTGTTGTAATCAGGCTTCGATTCTTCGTGTGTTTTTCACCCCATTTCTACAGTCTAAAGCTAACTGGACATGTTTTATGTGTCCTATGTTTAAGTTTAGTGGTATTAGTCGTAGTAAGCGCATGTAAATTGGTTTTCTTAGCAAATTTAAACAGGTTACGGCGGCAAGTGTGCCTTTAAAAAAATGATTTTATGTTCTACGTATGATATAAGCTTATTTTTTATTCATTGATGGTCAATCAAATAAGGATTAAATATATATAAAGTAATGTGAGAAATCCACCAATTAATTTCCAGTTCATTGCGCATGGGGCTAAGGATTTCAATTAAAACGCAATTTTTGGAATGATATCATACAAACGTAAACAATCGTGAGTACACTTACGCATTGCCACTTACGCATTGCCTCTTACGCATTGCCACTTACGCATTGCCACTTACGCATTGCCACTTACGCACTGCCACTTACGCATTGCACCATTTTTCAAAAATCTAATTCAGCAATCCATTCTCAAGGAGTTATTATGTTATCGATATTGCTCGATTACGGAAAGCGACCTCAGTTCTTTCCCGTGAAACAGAAAGAAAAAAAAAACGTCGATTGGAGCACCTACCCAAACGCTGTGAATAAACGTCATCTGTCAGCGAATGTTGTCAAATCTGCAAGTTGCAATGTTGCAGCCCTAAGGCTCGTTTGCCTTGTGTTCAAGATTTCTATGAATATCATGGAGAGATGTGACGTCATGGCAGCTCCCTTTGGTCGTTCTTTGTGGCGCTTTCGTGAAGAGGACCAGTTGGCCGTTTCACGAAGCCGTCGCAAAGTGCGATCAATATGCGTCGCAAAGTGCAGATCTATATGCCTCGTTTGCGATGCGACTGCTTTGTGAAACGAGCCCCAGGACTCGTTTCACAAAGCAGTCGCATCGCAAACGAAGGCTAGTTGCCAATGGATACCATATTGAAGAGATACGAGGTCATGGCATTGATGGCTCTTTGCGGCGGCTTCGTGAAACGGCCCCTTGCAGATAGCCTTCATGATGGATATTGGATAATGAAGCTGGTATCACCTCTACTCGTGATTGGGCGTCAACTGGCTCATCCGCGACTACCAGTTAAAATAAGAGTCATTTTTGGACAAATCTTTGCCATTCAAGCCATGGATGTGTTCGAGTTTTAACAATGTTGAGACCAATTTGATTTGTATTTAGATGTTTTCGTCGACCTTGTTTAAACGCAAAACCCAGGAACTGGCTTTAACGATAACGGTGCTATCTCGTGGTGCAAATATATAACTAACATTAGAAGGTTGTACATACATGTCTTCGGGTGAAGCACAATTGTACAAGCATAACCAACATATGGAATTTAAAAAAGCCTTTTGACCCTTTCTGTTTGTTTTGTAGGGACCCAAATGGGAACCGTCTTGGCCTCACCCATCACTGGGATTCTCTGCGATTCAGACATTTTAGGAGGATGGCCGTCCGTCTTCTACATTTTTGGTGAGCTTTGTTTTCGATTTGCTGAAAGTGGCATGAGCTGCTAACTTTCCCCCTAACTTCGTATTTTTAGGACATTAAGTGGGGTTGAAGGTCAAATAAAGGTTAATGATTGACCTTGGAGTGAGGAAAATCCAAACAGTCTGAGACCTACACGAACGGAAATAGTGTTCGTGTATTATAGACCCGAGTTGGTTCAGAAAAGGCAAATTATATTTTCAAAAATGGAAACCGTGCCAACATAAGTCTATCCCCAAGAAATGGTATCTATACTTTTAATTTTAGGCCTCCTTGAAATATGAATGTTTTAATATATTACAAAACAATGATTTCTCCGTAGTACACAAGTACTATTTCTCCCTTTCGAATAACGAATTGCCACCAAACACGTGACTGCGTGCTTTGGACTGTCGTCACTTGGTTGGCTACGGGGTACTAAGGGCGAGGCTTCTTATGCAAATAAATCATGCCATGGGCTAATGCTAAATAAATAAATAAATAATTCCTTCTGTGTTATTCAAAATCAAATCATACTGATATTGTCTTCTTGCACCCCCCCCCCCCCCAACCCCTTCAGGCCAGCCTATTTTTCCACTTTCATAAGCTAGAAGTATTGCTCGATGGTTGATATAGATTTTCTCACCAGGTGGCGCTGGCTGTTTGTGGTTTGTGGCTTGGATGTATTTGGTGTCGGATACTCCCGCACAACACAAAACAATTTCTAAGGTGGAGAGAGACTACATAGAGGCGTCTTTAGGGTCGAAACCAGAGGTAAGGCGTTCATAATTTTTAGGACAATTATAGGCAAAACACAGCAGTCTTGCAATTTTTCTTTTAAAGTGAAAGAAAATCTAAGCTTTAGACTAGTTTAGATGGAAAGAGTAGAGTTCATTTAGTCCAAAACAACTGTCCAATATATGTTTTATCCCCTCGTTAGTGAATAATTGAAATTTGAAGGTGGTGTTACAACAGAGAATAGGCTCCATAGGCCATTCACAAGGCCGCCACTATTTTTTCATTAGTTTTACCCAATTATTGTTGAATAAACATTTAAGTGCGTTATAAAGTAGTCATGTGATGCAATTTAGCCAATGGCTGGCTAAGTAATGGCGTGCGGTTGCATACTGACCTATATATTCGGAGACAATCTTCCCACTTCAAGTTTGTCGCCATGTTTTTTTGGACCTAAATCTACTCTTATACATTAGAGAGCGGTAAAAATACGTCATTATTGAAAATAGCTACACCAACAGCACGTCATCCTAAAACGGAAAAATGGCTACACAGATAAGCCACTGAAAGGACATACTTCTGTCTGTTTTTATTAGCTTATGGGGCCCTGGAGGTAATTGACGGGAAATGTTTTAAGTACTTTGAAGGTTGTTATCGACGATAATCCCTATGTATTTCTAGAGATTTCCCCTCCTTTAAAGAAAACCAAAACGCTAGTTATATACTGAATTAATCCCAGGCAGCAACTAATGCTGATGTAGTAAAATGATGTTTGTTCTTATTGTAAGGACTAAATAAATTTCCAATCCGCATTAAACATTTTTTATTCATTTATTTTCTGTTGACTTTACTTTCAGAGAGTGAGAACCCCGTGGCTATCCATAGCTACCTCGATGCCTTTTTGGGCAATTTTTGTGGCCCATTTTTGTAACAACTGGGGATTCTACACAATGTTAACCTGTCTGCCTTCATATTTATCAGAAGTCCTACATTTTCACATTCAGCAGGTAAGACGCTGCAAGATACATTGAACGTCGATTATATTTTGAAACAATGTTTTATCTATCTGAAGTCAAGATACAAACTTCTTGGTTTATTGGGTGACGACGTTTCGATGTAGTGTTTACATTGTTATCATAGTCAATGACTTGTCAATGTCAAAGTCAATGACTCAATGACTAGAAGTTGTTATCCGTAAGTAATTCTTCACCTTATTGTAACCGTTCAACTTTTAAATGCCACTGGAAGATTTGATATTCACAGCTTACAAGGTTAAAATAGGCACACATTGGCATTTTTTCTGAATACATGGTTTGTTGATTTGTATATAATCAATCCTGTGAGAAGACTTCGTTTAAATTATACTATTCTTAGGTTTCACTATTTCAGTATTTTATATTGTAGTATATTTACAGTATCAATCTCTATGATGTAATTTATTTTGTGATTTTAAGAAATCGCATAGAAACCTTACCCTAAAGGCACCACGCTGGATTTGTCTAAATTATGATCGGTCGCCGTATGTAGAAGAGTTGCCAGGTAATCGCCGAAGGTCGGGGTTTCCTCCGGGCAATGGGCCCGGCTGCCTCCCCCAGTAAAACTGGCAACGTGGCCATATAAATGAAATAATCTCTAGTTCGGAGTAAAATATCGATCAATCAATCTAAATTATCCACCATTTAACGCAGATTCGTTTCACTGACGATGAGGTCAATCAATCAATCAACCAACCAATCAATCAATCAATCTCCATCATTCTATTTTTCAGAACGGGTTATTATCTGCCCTTCCATACTTCTGTAGTTGGATAGTGATGTCTTCAAGTGCATTTCTGGTAGATCATATCCGGAAGAAAGCTTACGTTACGACTACGCAAGCGCGGAAGTTAGCTACTGTTGTTGGTAGGTTACACCAATGAACTATATGCGTGGAAGGGAGATCGCGTGGCGCTTGCTATGCTTCGAATGCCGCCATTACCAGGAGATAGTAGAGCGTCCATACAGATCTGTTCTGCACGCGCTTATCAGCTGTCAATGGCGGCACATTTTACAAAGTCCGATCCAAACCAGCCAATGAGACGTGACCATTCCACGCATATAGTTCATTGGGTTACACCCAATGAACTATGTACGTGGAATGGAGGTCACGTGGTATTTGATAAGATTAGCACCGAACGCCGCCATTTATAAGAGATGGTGCATTTTTTATCCACACGCGCTCATCAACTATCAATGGCGGATCTAAACCAGCCAATGAGACGTGTCCATTCCACGTTCATTTGTTACACCTGAAGTCTATGAATGGAAAAGTTGGAAACGTCTTTCTTTTCATATGCATCCCATAATAGTTCATACCAGTTAGTTACACAGCATGGGGTTTACCAGGCTACATAACATAACTATATAAACAAATATCTTTGCAGATGCCTTTTGATATGATGGACATCATCGCTTGTGATTTGAAAACCGCATTTTCTCGGAATTTTGGTATTGTTATTGGCTGGTATATTTCTGTGGACAATTCCAGTAAAATCATTGGGCAATGGTAGAACTTAACTCTTGTATCCGTTGAGTTTTGATTTAACGAACACATAAATTAAGACTATTATTAGATTATTAGATTGCATGGGCTTCAACATGTATGTATGAAACTCTTTCAACATGGGTTCCATTCAAATGAGAAATAACTACGGCAATGTTTGTAGTTTGTCACAAACAGAAATATTTTGCAGAGAGAGAAATGAAGCATTGATGTTATCTACAAATCCCAACATTGAGCTGCCGCTTGCTTTTCTCTCAAAATTCACCTTCGTATTGCAGGTTTTGTTATGCCGGCTGTGTTTCTTATCGCCGCTGGTTATGCCGGGTGTAACGCTGCATTAGACGTTACGTTTTTGACGCTGGCGCTGGGGTTGTCAGGATTCTATATGTCGGGTTTCAATATAAATCATTTGGATATTGCCCCAACATTTGCAGGTCAGTGGTTTAAGATATGTAACGTAATAAACTATTAAGCCTTTAGGCCTACCAATAGCTGCCATTTAAACAAACATATTTATAAATTTCTCATTTTAATAGCAACCTATTGTTAAGTCATTGTGGAAAAAGGGCTGTAATTTTGTTTTAATGGTTTATTATCTGACGCATTTACAAGTGGTTGGCTGTCAGGAAATATGGCATTGATTTGGGAAATCGCATCTGCTTAATATTAGTAATAGAGAAATTTGGATTGTTTTGGATTTTGTGGTTTTCTTTTGATCCACGAACAGCTATTAAACCAACAGCCCTGGGGGCCGTTTCACGAAACTTTCTCAAAATGCGATCAATCGCAGTTGCCATGACGTCTTATCTCTTCACTTTGGTATCCACTGGTAACCTGGGGTACGTTTCACAAAGCGGTCGCATCGCAAACGAAACGTAGTTGCCAATGGATACCATAGCGAAGGGATACGACGTCATGGCAACTGCGATTGATCGCACTGTGCGACGGCTTCGTGAAACGGCCACCAGGCTTCTTTTGCGATGCGACTGCTTTGTGAATCGAGCCCCTGTCATACTGGTCGGCCGATTGTCCGGACGATAGCTAGGCCTACTGTTATATTTTTGAACACTAGCACACGGGCACAGGGAAAATCTTCTTGTCTAAAATAACCACGGAGACAAGCTTCCTATTGTGTTAAAAAGGGGCATATCATTTAGACGTTTATACCCAATCATAAGCTGTTATAATAAACCACAATCCATGATATTTCATTAGGTTGACGACAAGCAGGAGTTTAGTGGTCATTTGATTGGTGTTTTACGCCGCGCTCAAGATTATTTCACTTATATGGCGGCGTTGCCAGGTTTATTGTGGGAGGAAACCGGGCTCTGTGCCCGGAGGAAACCCACGACCTTCCGCTGGTAACCCTGGTCATCTGTAATTTGTGATCAGCTCTTCCTCTCCCCACAGAGCTAATATCTGCTGCAACATAGATTTAGTTCTGTTAGAAGAATGCAAATTCCATTTTAATTTTTAAAAAAAATCCTTTATCCTTTCTCTAGGTACATTGATGGGAATAACGAATTGTTTTGCGACGATCCCCGGTTTTCTTGGGCCTCTAGTTGTCGGATATTTCACCCAAGACCAGGTCAGTATATACAAAGTCGCATTAGAATAACTCATTTTCAGAGTTAATCGAACCAGTTTTTGCAGTAAAACAAAATGCGTGTCTTCTTCGGCTTACCATTATTGCATAAAAAAACAAACAAACGTATATAAGGTCGTCTACAGTTTACCTCTATAATGATGGCGAAAGGCAAAGACAACCAACTGTATGTCGAACAATTAAAATCTCCCAAAGCACGCTGTTTGCTTTTAATACCCACAAATATCTCGGGTCTATGTGAAATTTGTTCACCTTCGGCCACTAGGTCCGCTCTTCTTATGCAACATGGCGGACAATATCAACGTGTGTTTGAAGTAGCAGGCTCCCAGTTTCATGTGTCATTCGCGGTAATGTTTATGTTTGCACACATATTACAATCCTTAGCTTTTGTTGAACCAAATCGTTTGATAGGATCTGTGCCCTCGAGAGCCATTCAAGCTGAATGTAACCATATCATCCACTCTGAAACTTCGGGGATTTACGTGCGTCAAAGCCGACCGGTAGCGAGCGAAGATAGCCGAAGGGAGTTCCGAGTGCATATCATCATGATAATAGGCCTACACATATTCCGTCTGATGGGAACAGACCAAAGCACACCCGCATTTCAGATCTCCATCCACCTAAACTAATCTCATTTCACTTCCAAAATCGTTTTTCAGACAGAAACAATGACTTTCCTTAAAAAAAAAAAAATACAGAAATTCACCCCACCCAATCCCCATCCCCCCAAAGAAAAAGAAAAACAACACAACAAAAAAAAATACAAAAATATTCTACACTTCTTTCGTCCCAACCAAAAAAAAAAAAAAAATAAAGAAAGCAAAACAGAAGTTAGTTTATTGTGACCCAGATCTCTCTTATGACTTTGAATAAGGGAACACGGGGAAAAGCCGTAAGTAAATTTACTAATTAAATACATAATAAAATCAATGCTGATTGCACATAGACTTCTCTCGAGGTTGCATTTTTGAAAAAAAAATCTGTCCATTTTACATGCTTTAAGCTAGATTTAAACAAGCACTCCATGTAGATTAAAGGGTTTATGTTGTAGAACACGCGTGTGCGTGCTGGGGGGGGGGGGGGGGAGGGGGCGGTTGGATGTGTGAGTGTGTGCGTGCTGGGGTGTGTGGTAGGGGCTTGGTGGCAGGTCTTATTTAACGACTGTTTATTTTTTTTCCAGCAAACACAAGGGCAATGGCGTAAGGTGTTCTTTGTATCAGCCAGCGTTTACGTATTTGGTGCATTATTCTACCTTATTTTCGCCTCGGGGGAAATTCAAAAATGGGCGATGCCAGAAAACTTAATAGTCATCATAGAAGAGCCAAAGAGTAAAAAAGAACCATTGGAAAAAGAAGACGATAAAATATCACAAAATGACGGACTTGTTCAAAATAGATAACAAGAATGTTATATATTTTTTTTAATTTTTTTTTAAAATTTTTTTCTTTACAATCGAATCTGTGATCCTCAGTTAAATAAATATGTTCTTTATAAATGAGCACTTATTCTGTGGATAGGTTGTTTTTAAATCCATTGATGTGACACATTCTTTTCCCCCTCCCTTTTTTATTTGAAATCATAGATTTTACTCTATGCTAAGAGAAAAATGTCCCAGGAATGTTTGTTTAAGGAAATCTCTTCAAGTAACTGGAACCTAAACTAAATAAATGTTTTTGATTGGTTTGTTTAAGTCTGGCGTAATTGGGGCGCATTCGAAATCATAATAAAAAATGTATTGATTGGTTTGTTTAAGTCTGACGTCATTGGAGCGCATTCGAAATCATAATAAAAAATGTATTGATTGGTTTGTTTAAGTCTGACGTCATTGGAGCGCATTCGAAATCATAATAAAAAATGTATTGATTGGTTTGTTTAAGTCTGACGTCATTGGAGCGCATTCGAAATCATAATAAAAAATGTATTGATTGGTTTGTTGAAGTCTGACTCCATTGGAGCGCATTCGAAATCATAATCAAACATGTATCGATTGGTTTGTTGAAGTCTGACGTCATTGGAGCGCATTCGAAATCATGATAAAAAAATGTATTGATTGGTTTGCTTAAGTCTGACGTCATTGGAGCGCATTCGAAATCATAATCAAACATGTATCGATTGGTTTGTTGAAGTCTGACTCCATTGGAGCGCATTCGAAATCATAATAAAAAATGTATTAATTGGTTTGTTTAAGTCTGACGTCATTGGAGCGCATTCGAAATCATAATAAAAAATGTATTGATTGGTTTGTTTAAGTCTGACGTCATTGGAGCGCATTCGAAATCATGATAAAAAATGTATTGATTGGTTTGTTTAAGTCTGACGTCATTGGAGCGCATTCGAAATCATAATAAAAAATGTACAGCTTCAGTGCATCGAAACACATACTGCATTATAAAAAGAGAGAAAATATGACGTTGTGATAAGTGCTTTTTATTCCTCCTGCGGAAAAACAAATCTCTCGATTCTTTTATCATGTCGAGTAAAATCTTTTCTTTTATGTTTGGTTGATTGATTGATTAGTTGTGTGAGTTGATTGATTGATTGATTGGTCCATTGATCGATTCATTCAATGATCAATCGATTTGTTGATTGATTGATTGATCGAGTTATATATCTGGTCATTCATTGATCGATCGATTTGTTGATTGATTGATTGATTCATTGATGGAGAGGGGCTGAACGTTCCACTCAATAGATAAAGTACTTGGGCGACAAAAAAACCAACCAACCAAAACCCCGTTCTCAGACTAACAGACCAAAACAGCGCCTTCACAGTCTCTCCGCTTACATTTTGACTTAAAACCCTGAAAGTGAAGAATGGATGTCAGTTATCAGCATAGATTAACAGTCATAAAGGCGCCTTGGGCAACCCAGGAACATTTCTCCTTTCCGCTCCAAGCACACAAGGTCAATGCAGCTCAATAATTATGTCGCCCAAAGCCAGAGGGCCGAAGATTTCATTTTGGCATTCGCCTTTTTGGCTCAGAATGACGTTTTTTGTGACATTGTTCGAGATGCACTGCATTGACGTGATTTCTGTTGTAGTCGCCGCTACACGCCTCTGTTGCATTGCGTCATAGACGTCAAATTTGCCCCAAAACTCAATTCAGCGTCATTTTGCCATACAGCGAAGTTTCTTCGCAAGCGTCAATCCTTCAGCCGAAAGAGTCTAAATTTGCAATTACAGGGATAGCAGTCCAGATTTCCCATTCCTGCTGCCAAATGACTAGTCTGTTTAGGAGTCATTTTCTCCCTGATTCGCATACATTCTGTAATATGGGACCACTCTTTTAACGCAAAAAGTGTTTTGGATTGGTTTTCGAAAATAGTAAAAAAGGAAGACTAAGATAGCAAGCATCAAAAGGGAGGCCACTACAGTTATTGTCACTACAAGGGTCTTCGAAGAAACATTGGTTTTCGAACACTGATCTAAATCAATAATGACTTCCGCTAAAGGTAAGTTTCTCGATCCAGGTGGATTTGCGCATGTGTAGTTGTTAGGGTATCCAGAAAGTTTTAAATCCTCGTTTTTTACTGCCTTTAGCAGCCACACGAGATCACAGGAACAATTAAAGGTGTTGTTAGATAAATCCACTAAGGCACTCGGAGAAGGCAGGGAGGTTTCATTAGCGAATGGGATTGAATTTGAAGACAAGTTAACCCACTGTAAACTTTTTAAACCTTCAAATATGCCATCAGGCAATCCAGTGACGTCATTTCCGGACAGATCTAAAAATTTAATTCGCGGCAGATTTGAAAACATCCCAGCAACTAAGAATTTCAGTCGACAGTCTTTCATGAACAATGTTTCTAGGTTTATAAGGTTACGAGAGAACACTTGCGAAAGAAAGACTTCCGACACTGAGCTGACGTCATTTCCGGAAATGTCTAAATGGGTAAGTTGGGGATTTTGGCTGAAACTATGAACATCTAACGCTGAGAAATCGCAGCCATTGTAGTCAATCTCTAAGTTATTGAGACTTTCGCTGAAATAAAATAACCAACAAATTTCGGAAGAGGCTCGGCTTATTCTAAGTGATTCCATAAATGGATACGCTGCAAGGGGCAGAATTAGAAATTCACAACTGGGCGCTGTACACTCGCTTACGGATATAGAGCGAATAGTCGTGTATTCCAAAAAACACGCGTCAATGACATTGTATTCACAGCGCTCCATACTAAGATATTTCACGTCTTGGGCAAAATAAGTCAGATTCACGACGCTATTTTCGAAAACACAATCAACAAATGTGAGATTATTCAGTTTAGCCGAGCCTGACTTTTGTGTGCTGTTTTCTTCGAGACGGAATTCAACTTCGAAAAAAAACATAACTTTTATGTCGGGCCCTATGTTTGGCAGTGACGTCATCAGTATGTTTCCACAAAACATCGTGAAATTTACACATGCGCAAGGGAAACACTCTCCGGATTTTGTTCCATTCATTGAAGAGGAAAGTTTCACTACGGCGATGAATGACAGAAGCACCACAGAGAAAATCACTCTCGTCATCTTCTCGGGACACCTTTTTTTGCCTGAAAAATGAATGATAAAATGTATATACAAGCTATTTTCTATTTAAAACGTCTCTATCGTGTAAGCAAGTTAATCTGGATATTCACCGCGCTCACTTTTTCTTACCGTTTTTTGTAAAGAACTAAATGTCCACTACGGTACTAAAAACGCTGGATATCAACTCGACTACGTTGCTTAAAAGTATACAGAACGTTTTTTTTTACCTTTTTTGTTGTAAAGAACTAAATGTGAACTACTGGTCCTTGGAAATAAACTCGGCTACGTTGCTTAAAAGTATACAGAACCTTTATTTACCTTTGTTGTAAAGAACTAAATGTCCACTACGGTACTAAAAATGTTGGATATCCACTCTACTAAGTTTCCTTAAAGTATACAAAGCCTTTATTTACCTTTTTGTAAAGAACTATTAATGTCCACTACGGTATTTAAAAATGTTGGATATCAACTCTGCTACGTTGCTTAAAAGTATAGAGAACGTTTTCTTACCTTTTTTTTGTTGTAAAGAAGTAACGTTGCTTAAAAGTATATACAACTTTCTCTTAAGTGTGTTATAATGAAATAAACTTCAACTATAACGTTCGTACAATGAAAATGCATCTCAAGTGATATTTTCTAGAACATATTTTATCTTCAGGTCCTGACGATGAATTATTGACCATCTCTCGATAATACACCTAATCCAAACACTTCTTGTACACAAGTTTATTTCGGAATCTGAGGAAATGTATGCTAATTTATTCGTAAACATGCCTTCTTCAGTTTTAAAGAGCAAATTCGTTTAATCTGTCTCACGCGATAAACCAGACTTCCAGACTAACTTATGTAAATTGCTATCACGTGATAAGTGTATAACTTTATTATACAACCAAAACGGATTAACTAATGGAAAGTTTGTGATTGTATCACGTGACAATCAGGTATATCAGTCCATATTGGAGCCGAAATCACTATTGAAGTTCTATGCGGGACTGAGGGGCACTTAACGACTGAATCACGGAGGCCGCTGTACTATAATGTAGACAGACACAGTTTCGGCACTCACAGACTCAGTACATATTTTGACCTTTGAACTGACCCAATTATACTTGATTGCGGCTGCAGGTTGACAGAGAGTTTTGGTTCTTTGTACTAGACCACTTGGACGCCATGGTCGGAATCCATGATTAAAATTTATACTCTCGTTCTGTTTTACCCTTTGGTAAACTCGGAAGTTTGATTGGTTCCGCCTCAAATTTTTGAACTTTTGAAATGCCAAGACGCAGCATAGCACCTAATTGGTCTGTCAGTGGATAGTAAAACGACAAAATTGCATTCAGTTTGCCCAGGGGTAAATGACGGCTTGTTGCGCTTTTAACTTTGGGTCCGATGATTATGGTACACATTTACTTTAAAGTGACATGAGCTGCCAAAATGTTGATATTTGAATGTTAAAACAGAAAGTTGAAATTATTGGCCATTTTTCTCAAGACGTATAATTCAGAAGCTTTTTAGTGCTTCTATTCTCGAGAATGTACAATAAAGTATTGCTTTAAACCAACTTTGGCTTAGAATGAGTGAATGGTCGTCCCGGTTATTCAAATTTAGTTTACTTTTCGAACACTATTTCGGTTCGTATAGGCGACATACTGTATGGATTTTCCTCACTCCTACGCCAATCGTTTAGTTTTTCGATGGCCTTCAAAGCCTCTTACTGTCGTGACGATCAGAAATTATGAAAAAACTTAGAATTTTGGCAGCTCATGCCACTTTAAGAAACATTGTGTAAGTTAATCGAATGCTAAATGATTTATAACGATATTTTTTTAATATTAAACATTTAACACTAAAATTAACACACGGGCACAGGGAAAATCTTCTTGTCTAAAATAACACACGGGCACAGGCAAAATCGTCTTGTCTAAAATAACACACGGGCACAGGGATATATATGTTACTTATATGGCCCGGTAAACAACATCCTCGGTAACGCACAGAAGACAGACCTAATTTCGGTTCATACCAGGATGCTCACATGCTTTCGTTATAGCTAATCGAGACTGAAACAAACAGAGTGTTTGGGTCGCTTACGTTATCACGAGGGCACTTTTTTGGTGCCCTCAACGGGATATAGAAAGTGTTCGTTAGGCGGCTACCCTTTTGGTCGCCACATTAAAAATGACCTACCGTCTGTCAGAGGGTATTTCACGTAAATCACCGAAGTTATCAGACTGCTGGGGGAGTTGAGTGTCAAAATGGCGCACTGAGCCCGAAAGTGACGTATTAAGGTATCATCTTACAGCCATCTAAAAATCAAGCTGGCCTAATTATATTCCACAGTTACTCAACCAACTAAACATACCACCTCAAACACAAGTGAATGAAAAAACAATACTATAATGTTATTAATCAGGACATTCCCTACTGGCATTGTTACAGGTCCGACGATAGTCGTATTGGTCCGAGGCCGAAGGCCGAGGGTTAATACGGCTGTCCGAGGACCTGTGACAATGCCAATAGGGAATATCCTGATTAATAAAAATTTTATTAATTGGCTTTCAATGTTATTTTTCATAAAATATTTATATTATTTAAAAATAATAGTGTTTTTATATTTATTAACACTAAAACACACGGGCACAGGGAAAATCTTCTTGTCTAAACACGGGCACAGGGAAAATCTTGAGTGTTTTATAGACACATTCTTTGGCGTTAGGATTTTGAAGTGATAGCAATGAAACGGTCGTCATGTTCGATTTCGTATTGGCCTAGTTTGTTCGTATTAGCCTAGTTTGTTCGTATTAGCCTAGTTTGTTTGTATTAGCCTAGTTTGTTCGTATTAGCCTTATTGTTCGTATTAGCCTGGTTTGTTTGTATTAGGCTTGTTTGTTCGTATTAGCCTAGTTTGTTCGTATTAGCCTAGTTTGTTTGTATTAGCCTAGTTTGTTCGTATTAGCCTTGTTTGTTCGTATTAGCCTAGTTTGTTCGTATTAGCCTAGTTTGTTCGTATTAGCCTAGTTTGTTCGTATTAGCCTAGTTTGTTCGTATTAGCCTAGTTTGTTCGTATTACCCTAGTTTGTTCGTATTAGCCTAGTTTGTTCGTATTAGCCTAGTTTGTTCGTATTAGCCTAGTTTGTTCGTATTAGCCTAGTTTGTTCGTATTAGCCTAGTTTGTTCGTATTAGCCTAGTTTGTTCGTATTAGCCTAGTTTGTTCGTATTAGCCTAGTTTGTTCGTATTAGCCTAGTTTGTTCGTATTAGCCTAGTTTGTTCGTATTAGCCTAGTTTGTTCGTATTAGCCTAGTTTGTTCGTATTAGCCTAGTTTGTTCGTATTAGCCTAGTTTGTTCGTATTGGCGTAGTTTGTTCGTATTGGCGTAGTTTGTTCGCATTGGCCTAGTTTGTTTGCATTGGCCTAGTTTGTTCGCATTAGCCTAGTTTGTTCGCATTAGCCTAGTTTGTTCGCATTGGCCTAGTTTGTTCGCATTGGCCTAGTTTGTTCGTATTGGCCTAGTTTGTTCGTATTGGCCTAGTTTGTTCGTATTGGCCTAGTTTGTTCGTATTGGCCTAGTTTGTTCGTATTGGCCTAGTTTGTTCGTATTGGCCTAGTTTGTTCGTATTGGCCTAGTTTGTTCGTATTGGCCTAGTTTGTTCGTATTGGCCTAGTTTGTTCGTATTGGCCTAGTTTGTTCGTATTGGCCTAGTTTGTTCGTATTAGCCTAGTTTGTTCGTATTAGCCTAGTTTGTTCGTATTAGCCTAGTTTGTTCGTATTAGCCTAGTTTGTTCGTATTAGCCTAGTTTGTTCGTATTAGCCTAGTTTGTTCGTATTAGCCTAGTTTGTTCGTATTAGCCTAGTTTGTTCGTATTAGCCTAGTTTGTTCGTATTGGCCTAGTTTGTTCGTATTGGCCTAGTTTGTTCGTATTGGCCTAGTTTGTTCGTATTGACCTAGTTTGTTCGTATTGGCCTAGTTTGTTCGTATTGGCCTAGTTTGTTCGTATTGGCCTAGTTTGTTCGTATTAGCCTAGTTTGTTCGTATTGGCCTAGTTTGTTCGTATTGGCCTAGTTTGTTCGTATTAGCCTAGTTTGTTCGTATTAGCCTAGTTTGTTCGTATTAGCCTAGTTTGTTCGTATTGGCCCTGGTAAGCCCTGTATGAGTGTGACTGTTTCTCCGTATTTTGCCAATAACATTGAAAGTCAATTAATAAAATCTATAAGAGATCTACAAATAAAATCATATACTGATTACAAAGATCAAACAATCAAAATTAAACAAAATTACAAATTTACCAAAATATATACAAATACGACAATAACATAAATTCTCTAGAAATTGTTACTAATCAAAACTTCAGGCAAGCTCTCACTAAAATACGCATATCAGCTCATAACCTGGAAATTGAAAAAAGGCGATCTAAAAACATCAAACAAGATGCAGGCATATGTAAATTATGTGCGATAGAAGTAGAAGACGAAATACACTTCATTTGTAAATGCCCCAAATTAGAACAAACAAGAACACCATTCTTCAAACAAATTAAAACAAATTACCCTTCTTTCAATTGTTTAAACGACGAAAAGAAAGTAACACAAATATTAAATTAAATCAACACCTCTAGAAACATCTAAATTTATTCATAAAATGATGGTACTTCGATCAAAAGAGATGACAAAGTCATCAACCCTTACATAGAAATATTATATATTTAGAAAATTTAATGTTATCCAATGTATATATAGAGTTTCTTAGTTTCTGTAAATATGAACAACTTAAATTTGAATATAAAATTGATTTACGATTTGTTGAATTATCTCCCTTTGATCTTTGTACATCTACTCTGATCGCAATAAACTTATTGTATTCCTAGAGAAGACCTCGCGAGACTTTTGTGAGGCCTTATCTCTCATTTGGCGTCATCTTGCAATAAATTTAAATAAAATTAAAAATAGAACGATGATATAATAATTACTACTAATTGATGCATTTATTATACACAACGTCGAGCTGTCTATTATACTCTAAAGACCATCCTACGAAGAAATCCCTAAGATCTATCACCGCTATCGCGATATCACTTTCCTGTGATTTTCAAAATAACAACAGAATATAAAGCAATCGTGCCCACATGCTTACCTCCCCTTCGCTTCAGAACTAAGTCTCGCATGCGAAGATTAACTTCTCAGTTTAGATTGAATATAAAGCTTGCCTTAGGAAGGGGAAATCACTCGCGAGTAAACATGGCATATAAGCGATTTTATCAAACATGTAGTCATAAACGATGTAGGCCTACACTGACTATTCCGATATTTTAAAGAAATCGATTGGAATCTACTGCCACTCACGAACTTAATCGCGAGACAAGATGATAAAGATGGACCAATCAGAGAACTGTTCCTACCATTAATACCTCCCATCTTATCCAGTCTTACGCAGACAAGTAGTAAGCAGTAAGTCAGTCGAAAATCTTTGGTAGACATATGTTGGCTTCATCAATTGACCGGAAGCTGACCAAGAAATAGATCAGGCTAAGCTCATTTGCGCTTCAATTCCGGTGTCCCACTTACAGTTTCTCTGGTACGGCTTAAGACACCGGTCCAGTTCTTCGCAAAGCAGTTTGGAAAATGATGGACCGTACTTCATTATTTACGTTGGAAGGAATTTAGAAACCAGAGCTTGAAATATGAAATGACTTAACTCTGTGTGAAAAAAATCAATAGAATCTTGTGTTGAGATTTGAAAATACCATCCACATCTGAATGACATGGACCACAGTTCTAATGAGTTGAAGAAAATTCCTACAGATTCATTGTTGAAAATAGAGAACAGCTCTGTGAAATTTGAAGCAGAAAGAAAGGTCCGGGTTTAAAAAGATTTAGGAAATGACATGACTGGAAAGAGAACGTTTAATTCAAGAGATTTAATCTCTTATTGTTCATAATTGTCTGGAAAGGCGTCACGTGATATTTGGCAAAGAAAAGTAAAAGCCCGTTTCTATTGTACGGCTTGAGAAACCAGTTCGCTTTTTCGGGATTCACTTTGGAAATCAGTAAATAATCTTCGACAATATTTCGTGGTTTCTTTGGCATTTAAAGGGGCATGAGCTGCCAAAATTCGCAGTTTTTTCATAACTTCTGATCGTCGCGACAGTAAGAGGCTTTGAAGGCTATCGAAAAACTAAATGATTGGCGTTGGAATGAGAAAAATCCATACAGTATGTGGCCTGTATGAACCGAAAACGTGTTCAAAAGTAAACAAAATTTAAATAACCGGGACGACCATTCATTCATTCTAAGTCACAGTTAGTTCAAAACAATACTTTATTGTACATTATCGAGACTAGAAGCACTAAAAAGCTTCTGACTTATACTTCTTGAGAAAAACAGCCGATAATTTCAACATTCTGTTTCAACGTCAAAATATCAACATTTTGGCAGCTCATGCCCCTTTAACATGGCTCCAGAATATTCCGGAACATGGCGAATTGAACACTGTCGACATGAGCAACAACATACTATATTCTGTGCGGCAAGCAGTCATTTCTTCGTGATTCAGATTGGAAATTAATAAATAATCTTCGACAATATTTCGTGGTTTCTTTGGCACCTATCATAGCTCCAGAATATCCCCGAACATGGTGGATTGAACACTGTCGACATGCGCAACAACATACCATATTCTGCGCGGCAAGCGGCCATTTTTGCCATCTTTAAGAAAAGATGTTCGTTGTTAATTATCTTCCGGGCATGGTAACATAATGATAGACAGTTTCTTGTCACGAAGATACAACCGGGAGTAGAGAGAGGTCCGATTCACTGTTTCTTCTCTCTTTTTCCTCGGTACAAGTTTATGATATTCTTTTGTCTGAATAAATAATTGTCCCGACTACTTTCTAGGAAAACGAACACGAGGAGAACAGTTAAGCCTATTACATGGATATCTCAATGAAACTTCCCACGAAAATGTCAGCGGGAAATTTGACGGAGACAGACTGGAATGTTTGGAATACGATGAACATAATCAAGCTGCCGTTCTTTCTGTTTGTGGCCGTGGTTATTATTTTTTTAAACGGTATTGTGATAATCGTCCTGGCCAAGAATCCCAGCCTTCGGACATCAACTAATTATTTCCTGTTGTCATTGGTTACCGGAGATGTTCTCATCGGTGTGCTTACAATTCCCGGGCATTTGTTGGGGGAATTTGAAGTGTTTGGTAAAAATGAAATGGCCTGTGTTATCATCAATTCCCCAACCTTGGCTTTACCCTGTGTTTCCTTACTCAGTCTGATATCGGCCAGTACAGAGAGGTACATCGCTGTGATATATCCCTTTAAATATCCCTTCATTGTGACAAGCAAAAGGATTATTGTTATCATTTTCATAATCTGGTTATATTCGATTACATTAGCCATTTTACCAATCGCCGGTGTAAACAATATTGCAGCCAGGGTGGCGTCAAACACTACGCTACCAGCTTGCAATTTCCTCCGAGTGACCCCGGGAAGGTATGTGGGTTACGTTACCTTAAGCACTTACTTACCAGGAATGATTATTTTAGCTGTGGTGAATTCTCGAATATTTCTTGCAGCGTACCGTCAAAGACGAAAGATTTCGACTCAAGTAAAAAACTTCTCCGGTCGAATTAGGGGTGCTGAAGACGCTCGAAAACGATCCGTTACCTTTGTACTATTTATTCTTGGTCATATTTACGTCCTCGCTCATGTCCCGACACTTTTAACAATGGCTATAGATTACGGCTACTTTTCAATTGACGTTGTGAAAGTGACGTCAGTGCCGTTTGGCGTCTACGTACTGGCGGCGTGTTTGGTCGTTATGTGCCCTATCATATATCCACTCGTCATGGCGTTTGGTAACAGAGGTGTTTGCCAAGCTCTGCATAAACTCTTTAATCTAAACAGACCACGTGTTGATATGGTTCGAGTGATATCCCCAAATGACGTGCATTATCAACATACAGAGAACACCTTGGATACAGTTTTCTAACAACCAATAATGGTGATCTGTCACTTATTTTATCCCTGTTACGGGCAATACATAGCTTTTAAAATCAAACAATGCAAATTGATGTTTTGAATTCAGTCATGTGTATCGAAAATTCTTGTTTCTACAGTGACTATGGTATGAGCCAACGAAATATAGGCATTGGTGTTGGTTGGATATTTAAAAAAAGTACAAATTGGAAGATTGTCCCTTATACTCTAGAGATCCAAATCACTTAAAGGGGCATGAGCTGCCAAAATGTTGATATTTTTACGTAAACACAGAATGTTGAAATTATCGGCTATTTTTCTCAAGACGTATAATTCAGAAGCTTTTTAGTACTTCTAGTCTCAAAAATGTACGATAAAGTATTGTTTTGAACTAACTTTGACTTAGAATGAATGAATGGTCGTCCCGGTTATTTAAATTTTGCTACTTTTCGAACACGTTTTCGGTTCGTACAGGGCACATACTGTATGGATTTTCCTCATTCCAACGCCAATCATTTAGTTTTTCGATGGCCTTCAAAGCCTCTTACTGTCGTGACGATTAGAAATTATGAAAAAAGTGTGAATTTCGGCAGCTCATGCCACTTTAAGTATATCTTGAACTTTCAGTGAAATATCATCTTTCGGTACTATATATAGATTGCATCTATGGACGAAATTCACTGGACCGAAGATACAGCAAATTGCTTGTATACTCACTGGCTTCCGACACTTGATTTAAACTGAATTTGGAACAGGACATGTGCCGCCCCACTTTCTGCTTATAGGAAGTAATATTGCTATTCTGAGTAATGAGGAACTCACTGCTGATGACATATATCTACTCAACAGAGGCCTTTAATTTGTACCTTGCCCTAAATCATTGTCTGATTGGGACTTCTCTAATAGTAAATTTAGTCCATGTTATAAACTTCTCCAGGATTATAAGTCTGGGTGATATCGTCCGATATTCTTTACAATAAGTTGAAGAATTACTTATGGATAACAACTTCTTGGTTTATTGGGTGACGATGTTCGATGTTGTTTTTACATCGCTATGAAAGTCAACGCCATCACCCAATAAATCAAAAAGTCGTTATCCATAAGTAATTCTTTACCTTCTAGTAAACTTTCAACTTCTAAATGCCATTGAAAGATTCGATATTCTTTTCCGTTTTAATCGGGCGAAACGCCATCTTCTCACGTGTATGACCCAGATATAAACGTAACCCATGACTCTGTAAAATGTGTAAATGTAACGTTTAAATGTAATCTGTATATAACTACATGTATTTAGGAGTGATAACATCTCTGTCTCAGTTAAAGTATTGAATGGCGTTTGATATAAAACATCTAACAAACATGTCAGTGCCTTCAAGTCTTAAAAATGAGTCTACCATGAAAATATCGAGGCTGTGAGAAACTCGTTGCCCCTGATTCTAGGGCCTAATTGGAGACGCGTTCAACTCGTGTCTTTGCCAAATCCCAATTGGGCAAAGGTGCTGGAATCTAGTTTAGTTTTTCAGCGTACATCGTTCACTAATAGAATGCTCGGCGAGCGTTTTTACTAGTCCGCTGAAATTCATTGTCATGTGAAGATCATAACTGTTGGAAAACGCCGATCCAACCAGCCAGTTAGCCCATCCCAAAGACGCGAGAAACACAGTGCGCATGACAGGTGTGCTGATTACCATACAATCATACACTGTATGAAAAGATGTGGATTTGATCATATAATTATTGATCTGACAGTTTTCTGTCAGCGGTATAACGATAATCGAACCTGACAAATCAACAATTAAATATCGACTATATTCAGGTTTAATGTCTTTATACCTATGTTTTCGCGTATCATTATCTATGGTCTAGGAATTTCCCCAGATCGATAAAATTTGCTGGAAAAATTCGATATTGACAAATCAACCGATGGTTTTCTGTTTGGTCGGGTTTAATTGGTGGTTTTAATACGTATAAGTTTTCACCTATTAATATCTGACAATGTCTGAACTCTACAAATCAACAATCAAATTCTGTCGCCTTTGAGCTATAATATAATAATTGCTATACGTGGATATTTTTCTAGTCTCCGGTGATAATTACGGAACATAAATGGTACAACTCTGTGCATCCGACAGGTGATAAGGTGATAAAAATTAGCTCGGTCATACAGTAGATGCTTTGCCACGTGGCATATATATATTTGGTCTGTGTATTTTAGAAAGCGAATATAGCAGAGTATTTGCCTTATTTTGAGAATTGAACTTCATAGAAAAGATAACACAAATTCTCCTGATTTTGAGTGATACCTCAGCCTTGAAGCGAACCCACCAATGGGTCGCGGGTTCGAATCCCACTAAGTCCAAAAAAAATTGGCAAATTTTCTGACTGGGTTTTCACTCGAACGACCTATGTGGGATGGTAGTCAGTTACCAACGGAAGGTCGTGGTTTTCCTCCGGGTATAGAGCCCGGTTTCCTCCGGGCATAGAGTCCGGTTTCCTCCCACAATAAAACTGGCAACGCCGCCATATTTATAAGTGAAATAATCTTGAGCGCGGCGTAAAACATCAAACAATCAATCAATTGAAGCGAACCCGCTCCCACGAAGATGTGAACATTTTTCAAGAAAATGTATTGCAAAAATAAAGAATTTTCTTCTACAATTGTTTTCAGTGACCGATTCATCGTATCTCCTCTTTGTGGTCTCGACCTATATGTAGATTGGTTATTTAAACAAAATACTAACCATGGAACAATTAGAATGCCATCGACAAAACTGGCACTATATGCTGCACACCCTATGTTTCTTCTTCAGCTCATTTCCCCACCGACATTTCCCTACTCACATTTCCCCACCGACATTTCCCTACTCGCATTTCCCCACCGACATTTCCCTACTCACATTTCCCCACCGACATTTCCCTACTCACATTTACCCACCGACATTTCCTCACTGAAATTTCCCTACTCACATTTCCTCACCGACATTTCCCTACTCACATTTTTCTACCCACATTTACCCACCGACATTTCCCTACCCATATTTACCCACCGACATTTCCCCACCGACATTTCCCTACTCCCATTTCCCCACCGACATTTCCCTACTCACATTTCCCCACCGACATTTCTCCACTCACATTTACCCACCGACATTTCCCTACTCTCATTTCCCCACCGACATTTCCCCACCGACGTTTCCCTACTCACATTTCCCCACCGACATTTCCCTACTCACATTTCCCCACCGACATTTCCCCACTCACATTTACCCACCGACATTTCCCTACTCACATTTCCCCACCGACATTTCCCTACTCGCATTTCCCCACCGACATTTCCCTACTCACATTTCCCCACCGACATTTCCCTACTCACATTTCCCCACCGACATTTCCCCACTCACATTTACCCACCGACATTTCCCTACTCACATTTACCCACCGACATTTACCCACCGACATTTCCCTACTCACATTTCCCCACCGACATTTCCCTACTCACATTTCCCCACCGACATTTCCTTACTCACATTTCCTCACCGACATTTTCTTACCCACATTTCCCCACCGACATTTCCCCACTCACATTTCCCCACCGACATTTCCCCACTCACATTCCCCCACCGACATTTCTCCACTCACATTTACCCACCGGCATTTCCCTACTCACATTTACCCACCGACATTTCCCTACCCACATTTACCCACCGACATTTCCCTACTCACATTTACCCACCGACATTTCCCTACCCACATTTACCCACCGACATTTCCCTACTCACATTTACCCACCGGCATTTCCCTACTCACATTTCCCCACCGACATTTCCCTACTCACATTTACCCACCGACATTTCCCTACACACATTTCACAAATGTTGAGTTATCACATAGCATATATATATATTTTTTTTTTTTGAACACTATAACACACGGGCACAGGGAAAATCTTCTTGTCTAAAATAGTATATTTGAACACCACAACACACGGGCACAGCGAAAATCTTGTTGTCTAAAATAACCACGGAGACAAGTTTCTTATTGTGTTAAAAAGGGACATATATATACATGTATCTGGTGACTAGTTCAATATTACCAAATGTTTCTATAAAACACCATTTCTATAAATAATATAAATATCTTATGAAGAATAACATTGATAGCCAATTAATACAATTTTCATTAATCAGGATATTCCCTATTGGCATAAATGTCACAGGTCCTCGGGCAGTCGTATTAGCCCTCGGCCTTCGGCTATCCTCGGACCTGTGACAATGCCAATAGGGAATATGTTAATTAATAACATTATAGGGTTAGGGTTATAGATTGATATTTTATGTATTATTACCAACAGTTCGGTAATATTGACGTAAGTTGCAACAACAATAATCATCATCAGGTAAATTACTGAATTAGCAATTTAATTATTGATTATATTGATTATTGATCTGACCTCTAAAAGTCCAGATTGTCAAAGAGAAGACACCTCGGTGCATATTTTTTTATTTTTACCAGCTAACAAGGTGTCGATTTCCTTTAGACGTTTACAAGTCCAACTTCAAATAAAACAAACAGAATACAATATCAAAAGGTAACTTTGTAACATCTGATATACTTCTTATATGTAGTCTTGAAGATCAAAGAAGGGGAATATTTTTCATCTCAAACAATTACTGAGTGTATGGCTTTCCTCGGAAGTATAGGTCACACTTCAATAACAAAGCTCAAGCCTTAGAAGAAATAAGATCAAATACACTCTGTTTTTTCCCTGATTGTCTTATGTCGAAGGGTTACCCGGTACTTGCCGAAGGTCGTGGTTTCCTCTGGACAATTAACCAGTCAACCAACCAACAGATCCAACAAACCAAATGTAACCTCCAGAGGAAGCCAGGTACCTGCCGAACAACAGGGCCCTAACAAAGGTGGCGTAAGTTACGTCTGACGTAATAGACGCAACCAGTCCATGTTGTAGGCCTATGCGCAAATTTACTCCAGCTTTGTAAAACAGAGCCCAGGAGCTTGTTTCACAAAGCGGCGTAGCGTAAGTTTTTTATGTACACTGTAAAAACTGTTTGTAGAACTACAAGAAAAACGTTTGAATGTGTCGTAAAGGGTTTACCACTGAGTGCGATGATATTATATTGGCTCTCATGTAAATTTACGTAAACACACTGTAAATATACACAGATTTGTAAGAGTACTTAAGTATTGTTTTACATGTCGCTCTGTAACACATTTCGGTAATTTTACTCTTTTTGGTTAATTTACAAATCTACACAACAATCTTAGTAGTTTAATGGAAAAGATACTTGTATTTAAGGACAGAAGAAAACACGAAGTCCAGTAAATATACTGTTTCCCTGAAAATCTATATTCACACAGATGTAAATCTACAACAATTTTACTTGTCCTACGATTGCCCTCGAACTTTGCTGTAAAATTACAACCACATTTTTTACACTGCCATGGCAACCTATACTGTAGAGATAAGTTGCTATGAAAGTTACGCACAAAATACCCGTAAGTCGTTTCGGAGTTTCCGACAGGCAATTAACCAGGTTTTCTTCCAGCCAGTGAACCTAGCAAGACTATACCATTGGTCAACCAATCAAAATCATATGTAACCATCAAGTGATACTTTATAACGCTTGCAACGTTAGGATCATTTTTCATTTCTTTGTATCGTGACCATGAAATCCACAAAAGAAAGAAACCAGTAAATAAACCAGCCATTGTGTTTCTAACACAGTGGTATAATTCAGGGAAAATGTGGCACGGTTGTATATGAAGTCAATCTAAACAGAGAAGTTAATCTTCGCATGCGAGACTTAGTTCTGAAGCGAAGGGGAGGTAAGCATGTGGGCACGATTGATATGAAGTGAGAGTCTTTGACCACTCTGAAACTTCGGGGATTTACGTACGTGAAATAGCCGACCGGTAGGGAGCGAAGATAGCCGAATGGTGTTCCGACTGAGTCTTTGACTCAATCAAGCTTATAAGAGGACGTAGGCATGTCACTTTTGTGATTATAATCTTTGTAAGTCTTTCAGTTATTATGTATGGACGTACCAACACAGAAGAATTGTGTATAGAACAAAAGAAAACTGAAGCCATTGTTGAATGATATTCTATATTTCGACAGATCTACGCAGCCATCATCAGGAATATGATACAAGAAAGAAAACAACAGACATATAGAGGTGTATGGGTTACATAACAGATAAAGTGAACAGGATGTAATATTACTATCAGCCGGATTATAAGAATATTAGGTGAAGAATTACCTATGGATAACAACTTCTTGGTTTATTGGGTGACGACGTTTCGATGTAGTTCTTACAGCGTTAAGGTCCGTTCTCACTGTTCGATTTGTCGTACCGACTTGTAGGATGCGATAAAATGGATGCATTTGATTGGTTGATAAATCATATTGACCAAATTGAAAGCATCCAATTAAAATTCGCATCCTACAAGTCGGTATGACTAATCGCACAGTGAGAATGAACCTTAATCAAAGAAGATTAACAAACAACTGAAGTCAGGTTCTCATTGATGATTGTGTGAGTTGGAAAGGTTAGTCTAGCAGTGGGCCAATCGTGATGACGAGCCTATCTTTGTGCACCCAAGTACTGACAAGTAGTCTTGCTATGCATAGATAGTCGCGTCATCCCAATTGACAGTGGGCTTGATACGATCTGCTTATAGAGACAGTAGAGTAGGGTAAACACAAGAAATGACTAAATATAGAAACGTGTGGTAAGTATAAATCCAAAGGGCGGCTAAAATAAAATTTACAGAAAATATAATATTTTTTTTATAATATATATTTTTATTATCATCCCTGTTACAACGCAATATATATAACTTAGTCATTTAATGTAAACAAATAAGGATAAGCATAAGAAAAACTGAAAGACTAATAAATCTGAAAGAATAATATAAATAAATTAGTACATTTTATAGGTAATCAAATGAATAAGAAAATATAATATGGAGTTGAGAAATATCTATAAAACATAGATGTATATATACCTAAACACAATTAATTTTTGGATGCCTTTAGGCCATGATTTAAAGATAGGTTACTGTTTTTAATGACAAGAGCCTCTTTTAATAATAATACACTCCAATGGATGTGGCGGTCTGTTATTTTAGTGTTTTCAATAAGTAAATATACAGGTACCTTACTAAAGACAAGATCATTATTAAGTCGGTTGGGAATGGTTATGAAATCAGAAAATATGATGGAACTGGGACAGATATAAGTGATTAAAAATTGAGTTGTTGTTAGAGCTGTGTTCATTAAGTCTTTGTGACAATCTCTCTGGTGTACCTACGTATTTACTGTGACAACTAGGGCAAGAAAATTCATAAACTATATTACTTTGAACCTGTTTAGGGACTGTGCCTTTATAATCCTGAAGCTAAGCTCTGCCAAAGCAATTAAAGTAGCATGAGCTGCCAAAACGTTGATAGTGTGAGGTTGAAACAGAATGTTGAAATTATCGGCTATTTTTCTCAAGATATATAATTTAGAAGCTTTTTGTGCTTCTGGTCTCGAGAATGTACGATAAAGTAGTGTTTCGAACTAACTTTAACTTAGAATGAATGGTTGTCCCGCTTATCTAAATTTTGTTTACTTTTCGAACACTATTTCGGTTCGTATAGGCCACATACTGTATGGATTTTCCTCATTCCAACGCCAATCATTTAGTTTTTTGATGGCCTTCAAAGCCTCCTGCTGTCGTGACGATCAGAAATTATGAAAAAAGTGTGAATTTTGGCAGCTCATGCCACTTTAAGCTTTGCTTACGGAGGGAAAGAAGAAACAGAATTTCCAAACACCAAATAACCCGTAGTAATGAAATATTTAGACGCTGCCCATCTGATGCCGGATAACTGATGGACGTTAAAGCAAAGAGAGTAGATTGACAAGAGTGGTCACCTCGTCCGCGCCATGTTGAATTTGAAAAATTTCAATTTCATTCAATTTTATTGTACTTGGCACTTGAACAAAGCAGAGTACAAACAACAACAAGTGTAACAAGCATAACTTGGAAATATTTACAATGGTAACTAAAGTACCCACTGACACGGACGCAATTCGATTATTAGGAACCTCCTTTCTGTAGGGGGCGCTTTACAGTCGAATCGTGTACAGTCGGAACACCCTTCCGCTAGGGGACCGAAAAACATGCCGGCAATGCTGATTGGACGAAGTGACCACTCTTGTCAATCTACTCTCTTTGGTTAAAGGGTGCAGAATCTAAAAGGTATATAGGTTAGGGTTAGGGCTATATTTCTCTGTACGTTTTCTGCACGAAATTTTGGACATTTCTTGCAATTTTTGCAGTACAAATCGACGATGATATTTCTTTAAATTTATGGACGCGTTAAAGAGAAACATTGCAAATGTGATTATTAAGATATACGGTAAGCCTCCCCATCATAGGTTTGCTTTATTACAACAATTTATGATGGGATATAAATGTCTAAATGATATACCTCTTTTAAACACAATTAGAAACTTGTATCCATGGTTATTTTAGACAAGAAGATTTTCCCTGTGCCCGTGTGTTTTGGTGTTCATAAATATATTTAGTAATCCAAACTAACCTTTGAGGAGAATTCTAAATTGCAATCAATTCAACAGCTGTCAATACAAAGCTTGTTTTCACAAGCGCTACTCGTAAACATATGACGTCCCTCCACCCCTAATAATATATATTTATGAACATAAGTTTCCTTAGAATAACATAACCTATGCAACATAAGCTCCTGCCTCAGGTTTGTTATCGTTAGGACATGGCGAATTTCCCAGAACATGGTCAATATGTACACTCCATTTGAAGCATTCAGAGCAAACCTCGGCAATCCTCGGCAATCCTCGGCAATCCTCGGCAATCCTCGCTGGTTTCTGGTCGGCTTGTGCCACTCTGAAACTTCGGGGATTTACGTGCGTGAAATACCCTCTGATAGACTGCAGGTCATTTTGTATATGGCGACCAAATAGGTAGCCGTGAAGCGTACAATTTCCTAATCTTCTTGAGGACCCCACAAAAGTGTCCCCGTGATAACGTAAGGGACCGAAACACTCGGTTTGTTAACTTTCAGCTTCCATCAGTTATATAATTGAAGCATTGGAAGCATTGAAGAAGACTTATACTTACAATGTATGACCTCCGCGAAGAAGACTAATACTTATGACTCCCGAGAAGAAGACTTATACTTATCTCCCGTGACGAAGACTTACACTTATGACTCCCGTGAAGAAGACTTACACTTATAACTTCTGTGAAGAAGACTTATACTTACGACTCCCGTGAAGAAGACTTATACTTATACTTATGAATTCCGTGAAGAAGACATACTTATACGTATGACTCCCATGAAGAAGACTTATACTTATGACTCCCATGAAGAAGACTTATACTTATGACTCCCGAGAGGAAGACTTATACTTATGATTCCCATGAAGAAGACTTATGCTTATGACTCCCGTGTAGAAGACTTACACTTATGACTCCCGTGAAGAGGACTTATGACTCCCGAGAGGAAGACTTATACTTATGACTCCCATGAATAACACTTATACTTATGACTCCCATGTAGAAGACTTACACTAATAATTCCCGTGAAGAAGACTGATCCTTATGACTCCCGCGAAGAAGACTGATCCTTATGACTCCCGCGAAGAAAACTTATACTTAGGACTCCCGAAAAAAAAACTTATACTTATGACTCCCATGAAGAAGACTTATACATATGACTCCCGCGAAGAAAACTTATACTTAGGACTCCCGTGAAGAAGACTTATGCTTATGACTCCCGTGAAGAGGACTTATGCTTATGACTCCCGTGAAGAAGACTTATACTTATGACTCCCGTGAAGAAGACTTATACATATGACTGCCGCGAAGAAGACTTAAACTTATGACTCCCGAGAAGAAGACTTACACTTATGACTCCCGAGAAGAAGACTTATGCTTATGACTCCCGTGAAGAAGACTTACACTTATGACTCCCGTGAAGAAGACTTACACTTATGACTTCTGTGAAGAAGACTTACACTTATGACTTCTGTGAAGAAGACTTACACTTATGACTCCCGTGAAGAAGACTTACACTTATGACTCCCGTGAAGAAGACTTACACTTATGACTCCCGTGAAGAAGGCTTATACTTAGGACTCCCGTGAAGAAGACTTATGCTTATGACTCCCGTGAAGAAGACTTATGCTTATGACTCCCGTGAAGAAGACTTACACTTATGACTCCCGAGAGGAAGACTTATACTTATGACTCCCGAGAAGAGGACTTATGCTTATGACTCCCGTGAAGAAGACTTACACTTATGACTCCCGAGAGGAAGACTTATACTTGTGACTCCCGAGAAGAAGACTTACACTTATGACTCCCGAGAGGAAGACTTATACTTATGACTCCCGAGAAGAAGACTTACACTTATGACTCCCGTGAAGAAGACTTACACTTATGACTTCTGTGAAGAAGGCTTATACTTAGGACTCCCGTGAAGAAGACTTACACTTATGACTCCCGAGAAGAAGACTTACACTTATGACTCCCGTGAAGAAGACTTACACTTATGACTCCCGTGAAGAAGACTTGCACTTATGACTCCCGTGAAGAAGACTTACACTTATGACTTCTGTGAAGAAGGCTTATACTTAGGACTCCCGTGAAGAAGACTTATGCTTATGACTCCCGTGAAGAAGACTTATGCTTATGACTCCCGTGAAGAAGACTTACACTTATGACTCCCGAGAGGAAGACTTATACTTATGACTCCCGAGAAGAAGACTTACACTTATGACTCCCGTGAAGAAGACTTACACTTATGACTCCCGTGAAGAAGGCTTATACTTAGGACTCCCGTGAAGAAGACTTACACTTATGACTCCCGTGAAGAAGACTTACACTTATGACTTCTGTGAAGAAGGCTTATACTTAGGACTCCCGTGAAGAAGACTTACACTTATGACTCCCGAGAAGAAGACTTACACTTATGACTCCCGAGAAGAAGACTTATACTTATGACTCCCGAGAAGAAGACTTACACTTATGACTCCCGTGAAGAAGACTTATGCTTATGACTCCCGTAAAGAAGACTTACACTTATGACTCCCGAGAGGAAGACTTATACTTATGACTCCCGAGAAGAAGACTTACACTTATGACTCCCGTGAAGAAGTCTTACACTTATGACTTCTGTGAAGAAAACTTATACTTAGGACTCCCGCGAAGAAGAGTTATGCTTATGACTCCCGTGAAGAGGAATTATGCTTATGACTCCCGTGAAAAAGACTTACACTTATGACTCCCGAGAGGAAGACTTATACTTATGACCCCCGAGAAGAAGACTTACACTTATGACTCCCGTGAAGAAGACTTACACTTATGACTCCCGTGAAGAAGACTTACACTTATGATTTCTGTGAAGAAGGCTTATACTTAGGACTCCCGTGAAGAAGACTTATGCTTATGACTCCCGTGAAGAGGACTTATACTTATGACTCCCGTGAAGAAGACTTACACTTATGACTCCCGAGAGGAAGACTTATACTTATGACTCCCGAGAAGAAGACTTACACTTATGACTCCCGAGAGGAAGACTTATACTTATGACTCCCGAGAAGAAGACTTACACTTATGACTCCCGTGAAGAAGACTTACACTTATGACTTCTGTGAAGAAGGCTTATACTTATGACTCCCGTGAAGAAGACTTACACTTATGACTCCCGAGAAGAAGACTTACACTTATGACTCCCGTGAAGAAGACTTACACTTGTGACTCCCGTGAAGAAGACTTACACTTATGACTTCTGTGAAGAAGGCTTATACTTAGGACTCCCGTGAAGAAGACTTATGCTTATGACTCCCGTGAAGAGGACTTATGCTTATGACTCCCGTGAAGAGGAATTATGCTTATGACTCCCGTGAAGAAGACTTACACTTATGACTCCCGAGAGGAAGACTTATACTTATGACTCCCGAGAAGAAGACTTACACTTATGACTCCCGTGAAGAAGACTTACACTTATGACTTCTGTGAAGAAGACTTATACTTATGACTCCCGTGAAGAAGACTTATACTTATGACTTCCGTGAAGAAGACTCATACTTATGACTCCCGTGAAGAAGACATACTTACATGTATACTTATGACTCTCGCGAAGAAGACTTATACTTACGTTTGGTTTATCAATAATCGTTCATTGTTTTTTTTTTGTCTGCTGAAAAATGATACAGTTTTGTAGACGAAAGTATTTTTCAAGAGTAAAACACCAAAATGACTTATCCTGAAAATGAAGAATTATATATATTATAATTGAAAACCATCAGCCATCGAATCAAAGCAAAGGAGCTGTAACTCTTCCATTGGATTTGTTATCTCCAAGCTATGATTAGAACTGTAGCTACATGTACAGTGCAATAACTAATAAAGGTGCTTTAAATGAAAGCTACCAGCGTAAAAATCGGATTCAAATTCAATAAACGTTAACGGGTATATTAACGCTCGTCGTTCCTTGTGATCGAA
Organism: Lepidochitona cinerea; assembly: GCA_963971465.1. Classification (NCBI taxonomy): domain Eukaryota; kingdom Metazoa; phylum Mollusca; class Polyplacophora; order Chitonida; family Tonicellidae; genus Lepidochitona; species Lepidochitona cinerea. The sequence continues at coordinate 3,842,981 of OZ020565.1, forward strand.
CTCAGGAGGGGATTAACTGTTACATAAGGAATTTATTTTTATTTGACGCTAACCGGATTAACAACAAGGATTTGTCTTAATATAAATCTACAAGGTAATGAAAGTAGTTCAGAAGCATTAAACAAACTCTTTCTGGATTTACAACTTCTGTAAATCCAGAAAGAGTTTGTTTAATGTTATACTTTCAACTTCTATATGCCCCTGAAGCAAGTTAGTTTAGAAGGTACACGGGTTTCGCATTCAAGGGAGACACATTCCCGGAGTCTGAACTGAATTTACGCGCAAAGCATTTCGGGGGACTGAGTGAGGTTCAAATAATTTTAAAATATGGCGGAAAAATAATACTGTAACGAAAATTAGACGTAAAAGGCGTAAAGTGTGGATAAAAACACATTATGTCACCAATGCTTTCCAAGAAAGTGACATCTTGCTAAGTACCAATAAACAAAATAGCGAACTAAGGTACATGATTTATCCAGGAAGCTTTGCGTAAATCTATGTGACGTCATCAGGCTCGGTGGTAATTCATTAAAATGGCCGCTATATTCATCGTTTAATCTGCAGAGGATTCCTCACGGTAGTGTTATTCCATTTCCCCCAAAATTCCTTCTTCGGTTATCGATTTCTGTGTTTACCACCGAGTTGCCAATGGTCTATGTTTTCTTTATTTTAATTTATTCTTTAAAAGAATACTTTAAAATATATTATTGAACAATAAAACACATGGCGACAGGGAAAATCTTCTTGTCTAAAATAACAATGGAGAATTCTAATTGTGCTTGAAAGGGGTATATCATTTAGACATTTTTGCCCAATCATAAGTTGTTGTAATAAACTGCATTTTTTTTACAGATTCATTCAGTTAATGATTCGCGGACATAAACAGTGGCATGTTTATTGGGGAAGTAAGTCAGACCCAATGAACCATATGCGTGGAATGGACACGTCTCATTGGCTGGTTTAGATATGACTTTGTAAAATGTGCCGTCATTGATAATTGAAGCGCGCGTGCATAACAGATCTGGATCGAAACTGCACCATCTCCTAGTAATGGCGACATTCGATGCAAATCAAATACCACGTGACCTCCATTCCACGCATATATTTCATTGGTCAGACCATGTACCCGGTATACGCTTCTGACCCCTCGTCGATACTTGACATCAATTTTATTTAGGTCAATGGAGGGGGGAAAGGGGGGGGGGGAGGAAAACGATCGGGAGGTTAATGTGGCATGAGCTGCCAAAATTCACACTTTTTTCATAATTTCCGATCGTCACGACAGTAAGAGAACGGTTAAGCTAATGTTGGACTGATCAGGATCCGAACCTGTGACCCGTCGATGGTATAGGCAAAACTTCAAAAGAGATAGACTTGCATTATAGACTGAGCAAACCAGTGGAACAACTACTTTAGACGAACCTAATCAACACTAGAATAGATCATTTTTTGAAATCAAAAAACTTTTCACTGATTAAACGGAAAGAATACTTGGACAAAGAGAGTACTTAATGAAATTACACTGGATTTATTTTGACGGATTAGTTCCACTGATGACAGTTAATCCTTTTCTGTTTGAGGCTGATTGGTTGAAGATGTGGACCATAAACACAGCTCTAATTAGATCAACTGATAAAATCGAACGTTAATCGGATGTAAAGCTAGAAGAAGCCGGTCTTCAAAGTCCTAAACTTCCCGTTCATCTGCCTTATAGATATATATGCAATGTCTCCTTTTTCCTAAAGCACATATATATATATATGTCATTGGATATATTGACAAACACGACCTTGACCTTCAGTTACTCTTAACGAAGACACCGGTATAGGTGTCGAAAGCTCGTGTTGTTCAGAAACAACTACATTGTAACTACATGCTGATGCCTTAATTTTTTCTCATTAATGTTTCTTTTTTCTAGAACGCATATATGTCATATGATATATTGACAAACACGTAATATTTCCTTTTTCTAATGCGTATATATGTCATATGATATATTGATTAACGAATAATTTAATTCCGGTCCATACCGAATAACTAAAGTGACGGATTTGGAATCTTTCTAGTGTTGTTGGATTTTTTAAAAACCAGATAAGCTTCAGATAATGTAATATAGGCAGACACATTCGGAGTCAACCTCGCCCATTCGGAGTCAACCTCGGCTGTTTTCGATTGTTTCCGGTCGGTTTTGATATGCTACGGGCCGTGTGCACTTTTTACACGACAAATAACAGTATTTTTGAGCTGAATACAAATGGCGAGAGGAAATAATTTTTGAAAATTGTTAACATAAAGTTAATTGTTTTATATGCTATTTAGCCTCGCAAACCACATGTTGTGTAAAACAAATGGGGATAGTCGCAGATTCTCCGATGCATCCACAAAAACTGATTCAGACAGAAACCAATAAACACGAAGAGTATATGGAAAGGGTTCGCTACTGGGCTACCTTTTTGGTCGGCACATTCAAAATAGCATATAGCATTTCCGAGTGCATTTGACGTTCGCAGATCCCCGAAGTGATACGGAACTTGAAATTGGGGTAGGAAGTTCTCGGGTATTGCGAGGATTTTTAAATAAGTTCGACTTCCGCTAATGTAATATAACGGTACAAAGGTCAAGGTCATATGTCAAGGAGGAATCCACTAATATGGGGTAACCCGGAGAAAATTACACAACGGTAGTGTAGTGTTTGACGCCGCTCTGACAGCAATATTATTCACACCCACAAAGGGTAGTATCCATAGAGTCAGGGAGTAGATCCAGATCACGAGAATGGTTAGAACAATTCTGTTCTTGGTGACGATAAAGGTGTATTTAAAGGGGCATATCACAGCGATGTACCTGTCTGTACTGGCCGATATCAGACTGAGTAAGTATATGTCGAAAAAGAATCCGATGTTTTCAATGTACAATATGACATACCATTTGCGGAGGCTCACTAAATATTTCAATGAGAGTAAAAGTAACGGCGAAGTAAATGATTGGTCGGCATCTCCCGATCTCTTCTCTTCTCATATCGAAAACAGGACGGAGGAAAATAAACATGATAGTGGTTGCTTAAGGGTTTAATACCGCCGTAGCGGTGTTTGTTGCGTAACCCGATACCGCTGAACGTTGGTTCGTACCGAGTCAAACCACGAGAATGCGCAGCATTCGAGGGGTTTGACGAGGTGCGACCCAACGTTCAGCGGTATCGGGTTATGCAATAAACACCAAGACGAAGGTATTAAAGTCGATTCTACCCCGATAATTGAGAAAAATGAGGCAAAAGTGACCTGTTGTTGATTGCCGTTCCTTTTCCCTCCCTCGGGCAGAGTGGGAACTTTTAACCAATCAACGATAAGCTTTGGTCACGTGCAACGCTTGACCCAGATATTTTGAAGCAGAATGACATAATGTCACTATGGCTACCGCTTTGACAGGCTGGGTTGCTGACGACGCTAGCGGGGGAAATGTTGTGAAATCAACCCTTTGGTGACTGTATACGTTCATGACAGCCCAGTTTTCAATATAAAATGACAGAATATAACCACACTCACAACATTATCAGGTTAAATCCTTCATTTTGTATGATAACAAGCAAAACATCACTTCTTCCGGGGGAGGTAAACCTACCAGCCGATGATGCACTGCAGACTCGATGTCGTTTGAAAAGTCATCTCTACTTAACATGTATATTTGCACACGGCACGCACATGCAGGAGAGATAGAATAAGGACTAAACGCCGATATTGTTAATTTTTTTTTGTCGTCTTTGTTTCAAAGATCTCGTTATCCTATCGACTATATCGATGTTAAGATGTGTTATTGTACAATATACTTCAAAAGCCCCCTTTTCATATTCGATAAGGAGGCGTCGTTAATCCTTTCCGTAATAGACCAAGATTGAAGTGTTTAATATCTGTTCATTTTATTGACTGTCGTTGATACGTCATTGTCTTATCAGTTTACTTCCAGGGCATTTATTCTGCTTTATACCCGGTTAAGCGTCGGAATAATTACCACCACAATAGGTAAAGATCTGGGGGCTGTTTCACGAAGCCTTCGCAAAGTGCGATCAATCGTAGTTGCCATGACGACGTATCTCTTCACTACGGTTTCTATTGGTAACCAGCGGGCTGTTTCTCAACACATTCACGCCCGTCGTAACTTTGTGCCTGGTAACGTAATGTTGAAAGTATACGTTGTCACGACGTTACGACCAGGTGCAAAGTTACGTCGTTGTCGAGAAACAGTCTCCTGGCTTCTTTTGCGATGCCGACTGCTTTGTGAAACGAGCCCCTGTTGTCTTCGATTCTTAGATATCAAAACACTCCTGGTTGTAATAATTGGTGTTTCAATAATTGTAATGCTTACAACTGTATCCATTAGCTGACCTTTATTCTGTCGATTAAATTCTTATATTTGTCTTTGAAGAAGTATCAATCACACACTTAAAGTGTCATGAGCTGCCGAAATTCACACTTTTTTCATAATTTCTAACCGTCATGACAGTCAGAGGCTTTGAAGGCCATCGAAAAACTAAATGATTGGCGTTGGAATGAGGAGAATCCATACAGTTTGTGGCCTATATGAACCGGAATAGTGTTCGAAGAGTAAACAAAATTTAAATAACCGGGACTACCATTCATTCATTCTAAGCCATGGTTAGTTCAAAACAATGCTTTGTCGTACATTCTCGAGAAGTGAAGCACTAAAAAGCTTTTGAATAATACGTCTTGAGAAAAATAGCCAATAATTTCAACATTCTGTTTCAACGTCAAACTATCAACATTTTGGCAGCTCATGCCACTTTATACGGAATTATATTATTGGTTCATCCATTTTTGAGTATTTTTCTTTTGCAAAAAAGCACAGGAGAAGCAATTTCATCGTTATACAATATACGTATGTTATACTGTAACAAACCACACTGAATTACTTATTTGTCATATGATAAATTGAAAACACAAAATTATTTTTCAGCATATACCAAGTATTTAGTAGGCTACTGAATCACTCGGATAGATTTGCGTACGCCAAATGTGTTCGTCTTGGAGGATTCATAAAATATTGATTCAACAGGGGTGCTGAAAAAACGTCAAGCAGTACCCATTAAAATTTTTGTCTTCTTTCGGCCATTCCTTTTGTGTGCACGCAAATTTATTCAAAATTTCCGCGGTACACTTCGAATCACTTTTTATAGCGTTTCTTACACGGTAATTTACTAAATTAGATAATTTTTATAGGTTGGAATCTAAGCAAGGAGACGCGGTAGGATTCAAGGGAATTCTTTAAAGAGGCATGAGCTGCCAAAATTCACCCTTTTTCATAATTTCTGATCGTCACGACATTAAGAGGCTTTGAAGGCCATCGAAAAACTAAATGATTGGCGTTGGAAAGAGGAAAATCCATACAGTATGTGGCCTATGCTAGCCGAAAACGTGTTGGAAAAGTAAACAAAATTTAAATAACCGGGACGACCATTCATTCATTCTAAGCCAAAGTTAGTTCAAAACTATACTTCATCGCACATTTTCGAGACTAGAATCTCTAAAAAGCTTCTGAATTATACGTCTTGAGAAAAATAGCTAATAATTTCAACAATCTGTTTTAACATCAAAATATCAACATTTTGGCAGCTCATGCCCCTTTAAAAAATGAAACTTCGTTGTATTTAAGTATGTTAGAGTTGCTCAATAGAATTGTTTTGGAAATGGAAGGATAAAAATACCTCAAAATGATTGATTGGTTGCTTGATTGATTGATTGATTGGGGCTTAACGTCGCACTCAACAGCTAAGGTTATATGGCGACAAAAGTACCATCCGGCCAAAAGATCTTACCCACCCCCACCCCACCTAAATTTTAACATTAAAACCTCCACAGACCATATGAACGTCAGGAAAGCTAATGTTTTTGGCATACTTAATTTTCCTCAATGCTAGGTAGGCGGAAATGGCTATGGCAAAAACCACACAGCCCCCAGCCCGTGGGTACCTCAAAAACGCTCCGTCTCTCTGATAACAAAGAATGGTAAAAGTTAACTCAATGGAGTTGAGGATAACATAATTTTTTTTCCTGGTATGCGTGAATTAGATGAATGAACCAACACATCAAATTCCGTTCAAACGTGCATAGTTTTTATATCATACCAAAGAAGTCTTTGATGACGAGCTTTAAAAGATTTGTTGTAAAATTCTGATATTCAACAAGAGTCAGTTTTTACAGGTGTGTTAGGACGTTCTACCAAAGAGAGTAGATTGACAAGAGTGGGCACTTCGTCCAATCAGCATTGCCGGCATGTTCTTCTGGCCCGCCCCCTGGCGGAAGGGTGTTCCAACTGTACACGATTCGGTTAGGACGCCCCCTATAGAAAGGAGGCTTCTTATAATCGAGTCGTGTCAGTTCAAATTCAACATGGCGCGGACGAAGAGACCACTCTTGTCAATCTACTCTCTTACGTTCTACCTCGGGTACATCTAAGTTCTACAGGTGCCATTACTCTGTTTGTTCGACTGTGACCAACACATTTTACCTTAAATATTCTCGTCATAGCCTGACGTACATCCTTATTACCAAAGGCCATGACCAGCGGGTAAACAATGGGGCACATAGACACTAAACACGAAGACAGAACGTACACCTCAAACGGTACGATCGATACTTCCACAAGGTCTATAGTAAAATACTTATAGTCTACAGCCAAGGCAAAAATGAGCGAAGTATGAGCGAGAACATAGACATGGCCGAGAATAAACAAAACAAAAACAACACTTTTACGATTCACACCAGTGTTCGACGTTTGGACGTTCCTTATTTGAGTCTCAATTTTACGTCGTTGGAGGTACGCTGCCAGAAATATCCTAGAATTAATCAATGTTAAAAATATCATGCCCGGTAGGTAGGTACCCAAGCTGACGTAACCCACATATCTACCCGGGGTAACCCGGAGAAAATTACACAACGGTAGTGTAGTGTTTGACGCCGCTCTGACAGCAATATTATTCACACCCACAAAGGGTAGTATCCATAGAGTCAGGGAGTAGATCCAGATCACGAGAATGGTTAGAACAATTCTGTTTTTGGTGACGATAAAGGGGTATTTAAAGGGGTATATCACAGCGATGTACCTCTCTGTACTGGCCGATATCAGACTGAGTAAGGAAACACAGGGTAAAGCCAAGGTTGGGGAATTGATGATAACACAGGCCATTTCATTTTTACCAAACACCTCAAATTCCCCCAATAAATGCCCAGGAAGCATAAAAACCCCGATGAGAACATCTCCAGTAACCAATGACAACAAGAAGTAATTGGTAGGTGTACGGAGGCTGGAGTTTTTTAATAGTACTACAATAACAACACTGTTTAAAAACACAATGACGATTGCCACGAACGTGAAGAAAATTAGTTTAACAACACTGACCGAATTCCAAATGTTCCATTCTAATATTGTAGAATTTTCATCCATCTCCAACTCAGAAATTCCTTTCTGGTGCCTTTGTCGTTTTGTAGAATATATTTATTCTTGATGCTCTAAGGTTCAACTAACATAGACAGAACAACCTTCTCCCTCAATCTTATCCAATAATATTTCCAATGCGGCTACTAACAGAAAGCCAAGAATGGCATCCCCAATGTCTTCTTGTCGGTTAAAATCGATGATTGCGTATGAAGCAGAGATAATACAACGGGTTCAGGAACAGTGGTTAAGCTTTGTGTTTTACTTCAATGCCCTAAAACACGACTAATTCGCGAATTTGGAAACACCGTAGTTTGCCTAACAATATAAGACCATTCGCATTTATCTGGTATCAACTCCAAACATTTTGATCGTACCGGTCAATTTTTCCAACAAAGTTCATTGAATGAAATCACAGAAACAAAAATCGAAATACAAGAGTTTGAATAGTATTGCCACAGCTGCTAGCAAATCTAAAGTTGCAGCTACAGTTCAACTCACTAAAAACTGCCCTCAATATAAACCTAGTGTTTACACATGGAAACTTTATCTGCAACAGCTGATGACTTATTTGAGCATATATCTGAAGATTTCTGGAGGCCGTTGGATGTTTTGTTTCAATGACAGTAAAAAATAACGGAGTGATAAATGATTGACCGGCGTCTCCAGATACCATCGCATATCGAAAACAGGGCGGGGGGAATAACATTACAATGGTTGCTAAGGACAAAACGATGATAATATAAAATTTCCTTTCACGTCTTTGTTTTATAGTACTTGCCATCTTATTGATTATATCGATGACACCTGTTTGTATTATAGTATTACTGTTAAGATGGTTTATAATTGGCACAATGTACTTCATAAACCCTTCATCTTATTCATTCTTATTCTTCGAGTCCGTCGGTTAATAGACCTCGGTTAAAGTTTGTAATAGATCGTTCATTCATTTGTATTGATTGTCGTTGATACGTCACTGTACCGTCAGCTCTCTGCAAGAATACCCATTTTGCCATACCGGTATACTACTATAGAAGTCATAAGTTATAAAAACGTGAGACGAAAGGTAGAAATGTCGAAGACAAAACGTCGCGGTTATTCTCGTTCTTACGCCGCGTGCTTTCGAATAATAGAAAACTCAAAAGGTTAAATTGATCGAATTCCAACCCAGGTAAAATTGATAGTAGACAGCAAGGAATCTGACCACTCACAATCAAATAAATGCGTTCTTCCAGCTTTAGATTCTGGATCGTTTCCTTTTCGCCATTCACCGATACATTAGTTTAAACAATATTTATTCGGGTGTAGGTTTGGCAAACAGGACAAGCCTATGTCAATGCCTCTCCTGATGACTTGCATACAATTACAATATTAAACAACATTAAACAACATGGGGACACGACAAGATAACAAACGTTATAGAAAAAACAAATAAATAAAAATAGGTAATAATAAATAAAAAACAAAAAGGCTACATGAAGGTGATGGTGGCACATAACAATCATGTGGTACCGATACACTAATTGGTATCCTTGAATCGTCCAGTTGCTATCAAAAATGCATGTACTGCCCTGTATTTTTAAGTCTGTTAAACATTCTGTCACCACAGAGAAGCAAATTGAGGGATAAATTACCATTATTATAAAAGACGTTGTCTTTGGAGTGCATACAGTGGGCAGTGAAGAAACAGATGCTTGACACCTTTATAAGAGTTACCGCAGCTGCACGTAGGGTCGTCATGAATAAAACGGAGATATTTGTCGGCGTTTAGATCACTACATTGTAGTCTCAATCGAGCGTGGATAATTTGACCTTCCCTATAACCCACATGATATTCTTTGGGACAAGTGACGTCGTTTTCGCCTAGTTTTGAATTTAAAGTGTTTTAGCGTCGGGGTTTCTCGTATTTCCTCATCTAAAGTATTCCACAGTTTGGCTGTAGAAATAACACACGAGTTAGCAAATACGTTTGTCCGGCAGTAGGGTATAGATAAATTGTTAATATTACGATCAGGATAGCCTGTTCTACTAGAGACGCGCGGCGGAACGAGTTCGTTGAGATATTGTGGACACATGCCATTTACCTAGCCGAGAAATCTTGGCTGTGCCGAATTTTTTTTTTCCGTGTTCGTCATGACGAACACGAAAAAAAAAAATTCGGCAGAGCCAAGATTTCTCGGCTAGCCATTTACCATTTTATAGAACAACTGCAGCTTGTGCCTTTTTCTACGTTCTAACAAAGGTATAAATCCAGTCTCCGCATAAATCTTCGCGTGATGGCTAATTGAATGATCCATGAATTCATTCAATTAGCGTAGTAAATTTTGAAATAGACTATAGGCCTTAAATGTGTGTGGCATATTTATACCAACATAGCGATGATTGATCATTTTATCCAACCGTATTAATTGTTGGTGGGTTGAATACCCTTTTAAAAGGGCGCCGTGGGTATGAGGCAAATAAATGATTTTAAAAATTCCGTGATTTCACTGTCGTACACATATTGGGAAGCCGCTCGGATGATCACTGATAAACTTCTTTCCCCTGGCAGACCGTTGAATGGCGAGTTTAATACGATTTTTGAATTCGATTGCAGCTGATATTTCGGGGCTATTAATTGAATATGGAGGAACTGTGTGCGAGGAGGAAGATTTGCCAATAATATAATGACGTTGAGTTTGCGCGGGTATTTCTTGTTGATCCCCGGGACTCTGGTGGCTCAGTCAGAAAAATTAATTGTCCCTCAGTCCGACACAGACCTTCCATCAATGCGGCGGGGGTTTGAATCCCACTCAGATCAAATAATAATTGAAAAATTTCTGAGTGGATTTTTCACTCGATCGCCCTATGGGGAAGAGTTGCCAGGTACTCGCCGAAGGTCGGTTGTTTCCTCGGGGCAAAAAGCCCGGTTTTCTCCCCCACTAAACCTCGTAACGCCGCCTTTTAGGTGAAATAATCTTCAGTGTCGCGTAAAACATCAGTCACTTGTTGGCCCCCCATAGTTCAGATTATTTTATAGGGTATAGCTTGTTTACACTTGCTTACTAGGCATTTAGAAGTTGAGTAATGAAACACAAATCATCTTTCGCATGGTAAGACAACTTCTTATTATATATATGCAATACATATATACATGTAGTATACGTCGCGACCAATCTTTCGTATGGTAAGACAACTTCTTATTGTATATATACAATACATATATACATGTAGTATACGTCGCGACTACATGTATATATGTATTGTATATATATAATAAGAAGTTGTCTTGCCATACGAAATATGATTTGTGTTGTTTACACTTGACTCCATGACTATTCGACGTGTAAAATAGGAAAATCACAGATGGTCATTCTCGAAACGTATTCGTGGAATATATGGTATGTTATTTTAGACTTTAAAAAAGATCGACCTGCCTGACGCGTCACACCAATTCTAGGTATCAAGAACAATTGTTGTTGGCCTATGCCTACGGCAATATAGTACCCTATCCGCTTTCAATTGATTTCCTTTCATCGAATTCGCATGTCAGGACCGTGTCAGTTGCTTACATTGATGAATACGTATGCTTAAAATTTGTATTTTGGAAGCACTATTGTGTTTAAAAAAAACATTAGAAATTCATTGTTCGGTTTCGTATATAAGCTTGATCTACACCAAGGTAAATTCGTCAAATCACTCAGAACGTCGACATTCTCAATATGGCACGATTTACCTCCCTTGTCCTTGTGGTGGCTATTTGCCTGATGGCAGTTCTCCAGTTGGACGTCGTCCATGGCAAAAGTAAGTGGGAATTTTTGATTATCTTTTACATGAATGATAGTCCGATTTCTGCTCCATCATGTCTTTAACCACCTCTCTTCCAAAACGGAGGCATATCTCGCGTCTGCGATTTTATGGGGCACTGACATTTCACGACTGGGTTTTGTTCGCATAGCCGATTGTTCCCAATGAGAATTCAATCCCTACGACCTTTTAAAGCAGAAAAAACATTCAAAATTCGAACATATAAACAGAGGCAACAATTTTCTCGTTTTAAGTCTGCCAAAGTGTTATAAACTTTGTCAACTTGCATTGATTTAAGTTCAGCCATCTTAAAGCTGCCAAAATTCTCCTTTTTTTCTTCATTTATTCTTATTTAAGGCAAAAAGAGGCTTATGTCCATGTTAAAATAGTATAGGTCTCGAGATCTATCTTAGCCACGTCTAAAGGAGATATCGCGAGAATTCGATTGAAAACCGGCTAATTGTCTATTGCAAAGGATGTAATCTAGCGACGGACGACGTCTTGTCATTGTTATGCAAAGAATAGGTGATGGCAAATTAATTGCAAAGGATTTAATTTAGCGACGTCGCAATTTCGGCCCTATGTGGTACACCGGACAAACCATCCGTTTTTTTTTTTTTTATTAAAATTTTGGAAAGGAAACCCGACATTGTGACAATTCATGTCTGAACGAATCGAGTAATTGGATGGGAACTTGACTGAAAAATGACTGAAGTCTAAATGGAAACTGTGCTTGTGACCACGACGTCACGTCATTGTTGCGTGAAATACTGGAAAATGTTCTGTTTTCCAACGTAATGTAGGGATGTTTGAAGAGACAGAAAAGACGACAGACGATCAGTGGGATAAGAGTAGATATTGAAAATTCATTTTATTTACACAATGATAGCAACACGCTTGTAGATTATCTAGCGCGATAGTCAGATTACTGAGGGCCTGTCAATCCGTTACTGACAAGAATAACATATTAATTAAAAATCGAGTTCTCTTGTGTTCGTGATCCTTGCATTTGTTGTATACAATCATTTGATTAACAGGGCCCTGTTTCACAAAGCGGCGTAGCGTAAGTTTTCACGTAACTGTCATAGCAACCCATACTGTAGAGATGCGTTAGTATGAAAGTTACGCAAAAAATACATCTCCGCCGCTTTGTGAAACAGGACCCAGGCCTTCACACTGTAAAATGTAATCCGTAAATTTTACGGTAGAATACTGGCAGCTGGGCTGCCAAATTTCTACCGTAAAAATAAGGGTAGACCGTAAAATCAACAAGCCACATTCCTAATCAGTGAATGTGAAAAAACATTATGAAATCAGCAGGCTAAGAAATACAGGACTTTAAATCGTCAACCCCAGCATGGATCTGTTAATGTAAATTTTCAAATGTTATGTACTCCCAACGAAATAGTAAAACTGACTACTTCTGCAAGTTGACAAACATATATTTATTTGAAAAAAATTGAAAAAATGCTGATGAAAATTCTCCCTTAGGGCAGGTATCTCAATCTACGCTTTCAAATAGAGCTATATTAAATTAACTATCTTAGCCTATAATGACAAATTTTTCTTATATTAAATCGCCTACGGCGGGATTCGATCCTCTAACCTCCCATACAGGAGCTGCGCAGAACTATATGTGCAGTAGCCATAACCGTAGCCTTTAACCACTACACTAACTACAAATATGAAAGGATGGTGGCCACATTTCCATGCCTTACTAGCGCTTCGGTGTGCGCATGCGCACTTCCGTTTTTTCACACCCTTTGATCCGCAATGACGTATTTTGGACGAATCCTTCACGGAAACAACCGAGGAGATCAGATCTCGTTAGCTCGGAAACGACAACTCCGTCTCAAAGTTATTTTACGGTACACGACCGTAAAGCTTCCACTGAAGTATAAAACGGCAATTTACCGTTAATTTTAAAATATTCTACTGTAGAATTGACGGTAAACGGTTACAGTGCAGCTCTGTAGACCCATATCCGTTAATATCGGACGTTTTCATTGGTCTGCCTTAAATTGAAATACAAGCCAAGAAAAACGACGTTTTTGTAGTCGTTGACCTTGGGATAACGTTGTGATACACTCTGATAACTTCGGGGATTTACGTGAGTGCCAAAGCCGACCGGTAGCGAGCGAAGATAGCCGAAGGATGTTCCGAGTGCGTTGTGATAATGTGGTTTGTTGAGAGACCGGCCTACATTAGTTCAAAACACTACTTAAACGTTAGCTTATACTTTCTCGAGACCAAAAGCGCTAAATAGGCTACTTTTTCTTTACAAAATTTGGCAATTCATGCCACTTAAATGACACATGCTTTTCTGAGTGGATAGACTTCTTCTGATCGACAATATGTAAAGGCTGTCAATACATATGTGCGACACAATTCGCCAAATGAAAGTAACCTGCGCCGGGTCAAGTTTTTAAAAACTTACCGTAAAAACAATCTTTACTTGAAAAATTTGAAAAACACAGTCTAACAATTCATTATCAAGGAGAGCAATTATATATTATACAATTAACTGTAGTTGGATAATGGATAGCCCAAACAATCGACCTCTATGGTGCTGAGAATCAAAAATACACTTCCTGACTTTTGCACTATATAAAAATAAAGAGAAAACACACAGGCAAGATTTCTCAGCTAGATAATGGGGAGTCCTTATCGCACTAATTCAATAGGCATATAGTTGGACGCTCAATCCCAACAGCCTTCCACCAATGGGTCGCTGGTTCGAATCCCACTCAGTCCAAAAAAATTGGAAAATTTTCTGACTGGGTTTTCACCCGAACGACCTATATGGGATGGTTGCCAGTTACCAGCGGAAGGTCGTGGGTTTCCTCTGGGCACATAGCCCGGTTTCCTCCCACAATAAAACTGTCAACGCCGCCATATAAGTGAAATAATCTTGAGCCAATCAATCAATCAATCAATCATCCAATAGGCAAGATTTCTCAGCTAGATAATGGAGAGTCCTTATCGCACTAATCCAATAGGCATATATGTCACCGCCACGCACTGATCTTTATTTCCAATCTCCTTTCTTCCTCTTTTTCAGGAAAATGCCCTGGAAAGACAAAGAGTGAAGGTGAGTTTAAAATTTTTTTTTACTTCATTTCAATTTGCATTCATTTGATCTTCTCAAGGTACAATTTCAACTATGAAGCATTTTAGATGAGCAGCCAAAAGCCATCGAGAAACTAAACGATTTGTGCTGTACGAAGGTAGTCTTACCGCTGATATTGCAGGTTATAGTCATACAAGATACGATGAGCTCGCAAGGGAAGTAATTTACTAACACTTCTTCCTGTCGATTTCAAAATGGCAATGGCGCGCTCAATTGACGATCCAACACGAGCTTGTCTGACAGATTCATTTTTGGTGTATTTTTAACACTTGAAACCACGTGCACGATTCACACACATGAATATGATGCTGAATGGAACCCGTTTGATACATTTGGATGTTGTTGTTTTTTTGTTTTCTCCCCCTTTAAAGTCTGAATAGAAGTTTCATCTTTACCGGCAAGTAAATAAAACTGAATAGAGATACAGAGTACGGTTAAATCAAAGTAGGTCTGTCATGTTGTTATCGACGAAAACTGGATCCCAGAATGTAAAAACAGTCTTCTTCTTCAATTTTAATGGACGTCACATCAATATCCTAAGTAAAGCACAAAAACGCGTAAAGGATCTTACAGTCTGTGTGTTCTATGTCTATGGAAGGCTATAAACCCTTTCGGCTTAAGGATTGACGCTTGCGCAGAAGCCTCGTTGTACGGCAAAATGACGCTAAACTGAGTTTTTGGATCAATCTGACGTCAGAATCGTGTTCATTTTGTCTATGACGTAATGCAAAAGAGGCGGGTCACAGCGAC
Organism: Lepidochitona cinerea; assembly: GCA_963971465.1. Classification (NCBI taxonomy): domain Eukaryota; kingdom Metazoa; phylum Mollusca; class Polyplacophora; order Chitonida; family Tonicellidae; genus Lepidochitona; species Lepidochitona cinerea. The sequence continues at coordinate 3,858,093 of OZ020565.1, forward strand.
CGCAACAGAGAGATGACGTCAATGCCCTACAATTCGAAAAACGTCATAAACACGTCGTTCTAAGCCGAAAGGGTATATAGCTTTGTCCACTCAACTCCCATAATGCTATTATACTATATGGTGTCTCTTCGTAAAGCAACATTCACTAATTAACTAAAAATATTTTCTTCCCGCTCCAGATGAATCGGCTTCGGGAGAGACTAAAGGTATGTGTCAAACTATTTATGTGTGTCCATCTCCCACTAAAGGTATGTGTCAAACTATTTATGTGTGTCCATCTCCCACTAAAGGTATGTGTCAAACTATTTATGTGTGTCCATCTCCCACTAAAGGTATGTGTCAAACTATTTATGTGTGTCCATCTCCCACTAAAGGTATGTGTCAAACTATTTATTTGTGTCCATCTTCCTCTAAACTCCGACTCTTCCTGCGTTGGAGATTTCCATCAATCATCCTGACACTGTTGTAAATTCTACGTATAATCTAACCTCAAAAACCCGAAAATATTACATGTTTTTCCTTTAGAAGAAATAGAACAACCCTGTATCAGGCCATAGATACAGACACGCTTTAAAATGGTGTTTCCCATGGATCAACGAGACTTGAGACACGGTTGGATCTATTTGCTAAACAAATTTGCTATTTTGATTTTGCGTTTTGGTGTGCCAGTGTTTGAAAGAGTTCAAACCAGCTTCTTCATAAAAACAAACAATGCTTTATACGTACCCAATATCCAACATACAACTGGTTCTGTTGGTGCTCTAACACCTTTGTTGAAGTGGCATGAGCTGCCAAAATTCACACTTTTTTTCATAATTTCTGATCGTCACGACAGTAAGAGGCTTTGAAGGCCATCGAAAAACTAAATGATTGGCGTTGGCATGAGGAAAATCCATACAGTATGTGGCCTGTACGAACCGAAAACGTGTCCGAAAAGTAAACAAAATTTAAATAACCGGGACGACCATTCATTCATTCTAAGCAAAAGTTAGTTCACAACAATACTTTATCGTACATTTTCAAGACTGGAAGCACTAAAGAGCTTCTGAATTCTAAAAATACGTCTTGAGAAAAATAGCCAATAATTTTAACATTCTGTTTTAACGTCAAAATATAAACATTTTGGCAGCTCATGCCACTTTAGGGATAACAGCCTGGGAAAAATAGCAAAAGTTGGTCTGTCTATCTTGGGTAATTTCTGAACCGTAAATCAAAGCCATTCCCAAAAGTCACTTCGTCCGCGTCATTTTGAATTTGAACTGACACGATTCGATTATCAGGAACCTCCTTTCTATAGGGGGCGCCCTAATCGAATCGTGTACAGCTGGAACACCCTTCTGCTAGGGGGCCAGAAGAATATGCCGGCAATGCTGATTGGACGAAGTGACCTTTCTTGACAATCTACTCTCTTTGCCTTTATCACCAGTACTAGATCCCGGCTATCTTATATATTTGGTTATGATTGGGTATAAAGGTCTAAATGATATCTCCAAAAAAACGACATATGTGGGATGGTTGCCAGTTACCAACGGAAGGTCGTGGGTTTCCTCCGGGCATAGAGCCCGGTTTCCTCCGACACTAAAACTGGCAACGCCGCCATATAAGGGAAATACTCTTGAGCGCGGCGTAAAACACCATTCAATCAATCTAAACGATATCATATACCCCTTTTTAACACAATTAGAAACTTGTCTCCATGGTTATTTTAGACAAGAAGGTTTTGCCTATGCCTGTGTGTTTTAGTGTTCATAAACTTATATATTTGGTATACGGACTCCCGGGCTGAAGCATGAATTTATTATTTATTATTGTCAGTGAAAGTAACTAAATTGATGATATATTTACCGTTTTAAAAGACACAAATCATACGCACCAAATTGGTAATGTAGGATTAACTTGCAAGCTTTTCCACTTATAACGTCGTCTTTTTTCCAAAACAAAAAAGAATTGCATTTTGATCAATTTTTACGTAATTTTTTTAGCCTTAAGTGAATAATTTGAAAACTAAACCATGATGTCTACAAAAAAATTCCAAAAAACTTTTGCATTTTACTTTTTTACAAGTCGTTGTTGAGGAGCCCGTCGCAGAATTACCAAAGATCATTGTCCCAGAGCCAACAACCCCAACACCCCAGTCAGGTAAGACCGGCATGACATCATCTTCTCTCGCCAAGATAAAATCTCCATGTCCCCATTCCGTGTTTCACCTTGGCGGACTACTCCATTCCAACCTGTAATTTAAACAGCGCCCACTGGTGGGACTGTGAGAGTTGTCTTTCCTATCCACACAAAGTCTTGGTCAATCATCGCTAGTTTAACAAAAGCACACGGTGTATAAGGCCGCCATTACGCTATTTCTCCGCTTGTGGAAGAGAGTAAGTGTCCAAGGTTTTGATTAGCTGCGAGAAGTTTTAGTCGCATCCAATTAAAAGGCGCTGTTCGATTTACGGGTTTGAGTGGAGTAGTCCGCCAAGGTAAAACACGGAATGGAGACATGGAGGTTTTATCTTGGCTAGAGAAGATGGCATGATATCGACAAAAACAAATTTGTTAGTCCCATCATAAAGTTTGTAATGGCTGTTCCTGGTTGTTCAAAAACGTCAAATTGACGAACCATTAAAACTTTACTTAAAAGTAAAGTTATCTAACCATTAACGTTTAAAGGCACAGTCGCCGCGAAAATCCAGAATACTGCTTACATACTAGACGGTGGATGGTTTTCTGTATTTTTTCCAGTCAGAAGAAATTAGAAACTTTCCATTTTTACCAAAAAGTTTGGCATTATTTAGTATTTTCAATTTGAAACTGAAAATTATAGAGTTACCAGTTAACCGCAATGTAAACAAACCCAGAACCTGCGCATGCGCACAAGTGCGGCACTGTATAATTTAAAGTACTTTATCTGAGAAATACAGATTGATAATCGGGTAAGAGGGACCCGAAAAGCCTGCCGATAAATTTTAGAGTGTAAACCGCAGACAAAAAGGACTGAAATGCAGCACTGATCGTGGTTTTTCATCCCATTTATACATTCTGAACCTAACTGGACATGTTTTATGTGTCTTATGTGTAATTTGACAGGTTTTATTTGTAGTAAGCTCGTGTAATTGGTTTTCGTGACAAATAATCATCAGGCTACGGCGGCAAGTGGGCCTTTAAGCTTTTGTCGCAAAAATGTGTAAAATTGTCAAAATGTTCCTTTATCTTCTTTTTCAGGAAATTGCGGGTCCGTACCTCAAGGTGAGGCTAACATTCGGTTTTAGTTTTTCATTTCCATAGGCATTGTGTAGCTGATAAGGAATACATTTAACATGCCTTTATCTTCTTCAATAATAGTATGTGGCATTGTGGATTGCAAATTTAACCGTACGAGATTGATTGATTGACTGAGTGATTGTTGCTTTCAATGGACTATATACGTGGAATCGAGATCACGTGACGTTTTAGTTGTAGCGAGTGCCGCCATTATTATGAGATGGCACTACTGATCTTGGGCTGGTTGTTCGAAAGAAAATTAGCTTAAAGGATTTATGAACAGCTTTTGGAAATATTCTCTAATTTGCGTTAGTTGTGTTGTAGAACATGTACTTTAAAAGTCTGACCAAAAAGAAAATTAAATTTCGGTCGCAGCACATACAAAATTCAAGCTACGTTTACCGATCTACAATGCTTGATCTCAGAGACCTATGACGTCAAACACGACCTCCGTTGTGTACGTACCCTCACAGCGATGACGTAATAAACGATTTCTGTTGTCTCAGTACGTCTTCGTGGCAGTTTGTACACATCGAAGGTCGTGTATGACGTCATTTTTCCGAGCAGTTACGAAAAATACGGAAAATATGCATATTTCCTCCCCGTTCGTTTTTTGACTACCAGGGAACTAACGCGAAGGTTGTTTCGTTTCAACTGATAATTTTCAAATATATATTTAGTCAATAAACAAGCACAAACCAGCTTTAAATCTTGTTCATATCTCCTTTAACTAATGAAAACATTAAGACATCACCACGTCGTCAGTTGTTTTTGACGACGTGGTGATGTCTCATTTTTTTCATTAGTTTGGAACCCACGTTTAAAGAGAGTTTCAAACATTTCTTACTCTATTAACGTCATAACACGAATCAAATCACTCTTGTGACGTCCATTTTGACCGTTCATTCGTGATGTCATAAATTTGTAGAAGAACATTATTTGCGTTTCGAGAGAGACAACATCCCATAGTTATGAAAGGCGACTTTAGCACACCAGATCCAATTTAACTTGTTTTAGAGGCATATAGAAGTTGGAAGGATAATGAAATAAATTTTCTATGGATAGACAACTTCTTTGAAGAAAGTTTTCAAAACAAAAAAAAACTTTCTTTTCCGAAGAAGTTGTTTATCCAATTTAACCAATGTGATGTGACCATTGCACGCATATGCATGTAATTCATTGGTTGCTTTATTTAGTAATAGGGGAAACTGATCTCTTGTCCGGGGGGAAAATCCGACCATCGGCGAGTGCCTGGCAACTATTCTTCAATGGGCGATCGAATGAAAAACCTACTCAGATTTTTTTTTTTGAATTGATTGGGATTCTGACCCCACACCCATCAATGGGAGTTTTTTGTCCGACTGATAAACTATGACTCAGCCTCCGAGGCCCCAAACAGTAAAAGACGAAGGAGGACATTGTATTTTGTCCATATCCATCATGTTTTTTATACGCCCACTCTTAAAGTGGGGTATATTGGTATACCGTTGTCCGTCCCGGATTCGTGTCGGCTCCATAAATTAAAACCTATTGCCTGAATTTATTTTTTTTTTCTTCTGAAATGTGTAGCTTATGGGTAGACGGAGTGTCGCGTACCAAAATTAAATTTCAGTCTCAATATTTTTGGCGACCAAAACAGCCACCCATGTGTCATGTACCAAAATTAAATTAGGGTTTCGATTTTGTGGCGACCAGACCAGTCACCAGCCTTTTGGCATTGAGTAACTCGGTACTTATTGCATGGATTATCAATTTTTTTTATGGTTATAACTAGCTTTTGAGTAAATGGTGTGTCCCGCACCAAAATTAATTTGAGTTCTGGATATTGGTGGCGACCAAAACAGTCGCTCAGCCTTTTGGCATTCAGCAACTCTGTAACTATTGCATGGATTTTTAAAAAAAATCAAGTTATAACTAGGTTACAAATAGACGATGTATCCCGTACTAAAAGTAAATTGGGGTCTCGCTATATGTGTCAACCAAAAACAGTCACCCAGCCTTTTGGCATTCAGTAATTGCGGAAACGACTGTTAATCTGTCTGTGGTTTCACAATACAGCTTAATTGTATCCAAATGAGTTGCGGGACGCCTTCTTTCTATTGTTTTATCCGTAATTAAATGGAATTGCTGTTATATGTCTATATCTAGTGTACACACTTTAACAAGTAGCTTTGATACAGTTTTCATATATAGGCAGCACTTTATTGGTAGGTGATGTGTCAAAGACTAAAATTCACCAAGCCCCAGTCTTTTGAGGGTGACTTAAAGATTCTACCAGCCGAAATTTTGTTTAAAGCATGTCTTTAATATTGAATATGAAGATAGTGTGCTACAATGAATTTACCCTTGCTGGCGTATTATGAGTTTCTTAAACTCTTGTTTCATTTATAAATGCATTTCTTTGGTAGAGAGAAATCAACATATGTTTTTATAAATTTCATTGACTGAACGATATATTACTGCATTATCACCATATCCGTTTTTAATCATTTAACATACCGGATTCCTTTTCTTGGTATTTGTCTTGTAGAGGCTTACACTGATGTACCAAACCCCAATGCCTTTTACTCCAATGGGTAATGCCATGGCTATGTTATTGCTGCGAAGTATACAAATCAGATTGTGTTAAAGTAAAACATGATATAAAATCTGACACGAAACGTGTCTGATATTTCATTACTTGGTGCTTTATGAATCCCAACCCTTATATTTACGATTATTTCATTTTTTAACTTACAGAACCTGAGCCCACAACGACTGTCCCGGAACAAACCACTCAACAGACCATAGATGAAACAACACGCTTTGAGTAAACCACCCAGAAGTGTCATTATTCGGTTTTCGAATATAACAGAAACGGCCTGAACATATATAATTATGGTTGCCTATTGACTTCTCTCTTAAATTTACATTTTTGATGGAACACTATCGCATGCTGTATTATAATTTCATCATTTCTAATAATAGTCGCTAGTCTGGATCTCTGTACTTGATCTCTGCCCAACAATTAAAGTTACTAATCAAACTTATTATGTCATGTTAGATAATTACGGTATGGTTCAGTGTACGGCATTCTAACAATAAAGGCTTTATAAGAAATGTTTGAAACTCTCTTTAAACGTGGGTTCCATACTTATGAGAAAAAAATTAATTAAGATATCACCACGTAGTTAGTTGTGAATAACACGAGCTTTCGACACCTATACCGGTGTCTTCGTCAAGTTATTCACAATTAACTACGTTGTGATGCCTTAATTTTGTCTCATTAATACATGCCTACTTAGAGTACCATAGAAACTCCCGCTTTGCTAAAATTATAATAACACAAACTGAAACAACGTTGCAAGTGATCAGTCCCAAAAAGCTACCATAGGCACCGAACTTGAGCTGTATTGAATGTCAAAATCCTAAACGTTATAATCTTTAGCCAAATGTGCGACAGTAACATCAACCATCCAAAGCTGATAACAGCTGGAAAAAATCCACTTTTACTTAGTTATGAACTCTAAAACATACTGGCACAAGAAAAATCTTCTGGTCTATAATAGCCATGGAGACAAGTTTCTAATTTTTGTTAAAAAGAGATATATCATTAAGACCTTTAAACTCAATCATAAGTTGTTAATAAACTAAAATTCATGATATTTCATTGGGTTGACGACAGATAGGAGTATGGTCTTAATCAATAGAATTTTCTGGAACCCAATTTAAAGGGTAAAACTTAAAATTGCATTAGGTTTCCATTAGCTTGGTTTGTATCCAAAGCTAAAACAGCAAAAGCAAAATTAAGGAATCTCAAATACATGTACCACAAATCAAGAAAGCAAGGACGCACTAAAACTGCTTAAAGCCTCATTTGTGCCATTCTCAATTTTTTCTACACTTGAAGTAAGACATATAGCTAAAGTAACTTCGTTGTAAAATTTCACATTTTGTTATTCTCGCATGATTTGCCAAATGCCTTGACATGAAATGAAAACGCGGGTATGTCATTAAGACCTTTATACCCAATGAACACTAAAACACATGGGCACAGAGAAAACCTTCTTGTCTAAAATAACCATGGAGACAAGTTTCTAGTTGTGTCAAAAAGGGGTGTATCATTTAGACCTTTGTGCCCAATCATATTTATGGACACTAAAACACACGGGCATAGAGAAAACCTTCTTGTCTAAAATAACCATGGAGACAAATTTCTAGTTGTGTTAAAAAGAGGTATATCATTTAGACCTTCATACTCCATCGTAAATTGTTGTACTAAACTGAACATTAGATTTACGAATGACAGCCGAAAAGGTCTATATAGGCCTAATATAACCCTTCGCGGCTATTTCACTACTAAGCGCAAGTGTCAGAAGAAATTCAGATGGATGAATCAAGTATTGATAAATTGGCTTAGGTCGATTAACTGGTGTTTATTCATAATTATCTATCGTGTTGATTGGAGGGTATTTTCCGGAGTGATGACAGACAATGGGAAATCAGCCGAAATCATTGTAACAAAAGACAAATTTCGCACTAAGCGTTTTATGAGATTAAAATACAGCGATGTGTCATATAGGTACAATCTAAACAGAGAAGTTAATCTTCGCATGCTTAGTTCTGAAGCGAAGGGGAGGTAAGCATGTGGGCACGATTGATATAGGTATTGACAGTAATTAGATAGGTGAAAAGCAATATGAAGAAGAAGTAGCAAATTCCATAGTTCTTCTGGACTTATGTATAATGATGTTTCATCGATTATAGTCAAAGAGAGTGGATTGACAAGAGTGGTCACTTCGTCCGCGCCATGTTTACTTTGAACTCACACGATTCGTTTATTAAGAACCTCCTTTCTGTAGGGGGCGCCCTCCAGTCGAATCGTGTACAGTCGGAACACCCTTCCGCTAGGAGGCCAGACGAACATGCCGGCGATGCTGATTGGACGAAGTGACCACTCTTGCCAATCTACTCTCTTTGTTATAGTCGTAAAGGCCTACGAAACTATCAAGTATCAATGATCAACAATGTGTTCAAGAGGGCTTTAAAAACTATAGGTTCATATCAAACTCCTCTGTATTATACTACATAGTGTTTCAACTATAATCAATGATGATGAGGGCCATTGATTCCAAGTTCTTTTCGAGACAAACACAATGAGGTGTCAGTGATATTCACGATAATGAAAAAAGGCCTTGAACATACTATTCCAGATAAAGAAAAGGTCTTGAGCATACGATTCAAGAAAATGAAAAGGTCTTGCACATACTAAGGTTTTTGGACAATGGACTAAAATGTTGTAGAGTTGCCAGATAATCAATCTATCAAAGAGATGTCTTTAGGGCGGAGGTCGTTGGGAAGACCCCTATACATGTACGGTAGAAAATGGTTGGTTGGTTGATTGTTTTAGCTTATTGGCGCGTCCATTCTTATTGGCTCTCATACGATGTCCAGGGAAATATCTGCTACAAAAGTGACGTCTTTACAAGTAAAAAGTTTCAACCAGCTACGTTGTGAATCAAAAATCAGAAATTTATAAGTGTATATGTGCATTACGGAACCTTCCAGACTTGTTGCTCTGTTGCAGGGCTTGTTTTTGGCTGCTGGTCGTGTGTATATATCAAGTAATCTGATCAGCTCTGACGATCTTCAAATTGTCTGCAATCCATTGAATGAGCCGTGATAGTAACCCAGATAATGCATACGGTAACGATAGGACTTTATGGAATCGTAAAAGATGTTTTTACAAGGCACCCTGTAGTTAGAACCTACTGACGTATGTCCAGGGACCCGTTTTACAAAGCTGTTGTAAGTTACGTCGGACGTAAATCAGTGTTAAAGCTATAGGAACTTACGCCCTAGTCGCAACTGGTCCATGTTGTAGGCCTATGCGCAACTTTACGCCAGCTTCGTAAGACAGGGCCCTGGTCACAATTGGCCCATGTTGTAGGCCTATGCGTATCTTTACACCCTCTTTGTAAGACAGGCTCCAGGAAAATAACTGTTACTGTCAAAGGATCAGAGAAGATAATCAAAGAAGTGGTCTTTGATAATGTGACAGAATCTTCGGAAATCAACAACACGGAAAGAACCTTGGTTTTCATATCTGTACATACTAAGCCGCGGATATTAAGGCTAACACTTTGATAAGTCTTCCGGCTTTACACTGCCTGCGACGCTGAGGGATTGCGGACAAAGTTCTTCACTGTTTGATCCAACAAATCCAAGAGTACTCTTCCACTTTGCCCAGAGCCATCGTTGTCACAGGAAAGTGCATGGGACAGGGAACATTTTACCACTGTGCCTCGCGGTATATCATTGCCAACGAAGAATTCACGGACAATAAAGGATCATCTCTCTGATCATATCTCTGATCGCAGCAAGCTATCCTTGTCGCTGAAACTGTCATCGAGTTTTCAGTTCTTGGTGATGATGAAATGAGGAAAGCTTGTCGCTGAAACTGTCATCGAGTTTTCAGTTCTTGGTGATGATGAAATGAAGGTCTAGCATGATGAATTCGACGTTGAGAAGAAATTGTCGCCAAAAGTACCCAGAAATTCCCCACCATCCAGTAATCAACGTTTCCCCGTTTGCACTTGAGGAAACGTCTGTTAACGAAAAAGTAAAAGTAAATTGCAAAACTACAGTAATTCACAAACTATATTTGATTCTGTGAACCTGCTACTTGACGGGGCGACGCACCTCAACATTAAGCGAACTCTCTTTAATCTTTGACATTGGAAATAACTCGCATCCGTGTTCGGAATTCTTATAACAAGTGTTGTTCGCGGTTATAGATAATGATGGCCGATAATTCTACAATATCTGTATGGAACGTCTGGAATTCGGTCAGTGTTGTAAAACTAATTTTCTTCACGCTCGTGGCAATCGTAATTGTCTTTTTAAACAGCGTTGTCATTATAGTGTTATTGAAAAACTCCAATTTTCGGACACCTACCAATTATTTCCTGTTGTCATTGGTTACCGGAGATGTTCTCATCGGTGTGCTGACAATTCCCGGGCATTTATTGGGGGAATTTGAAGTGTTTGGTAAAAATGAAATGGCCTGTGTTATCATCAATTCCCCAACCTTGGCTTTACCCTGTGTTTCCTTACTCAGTCTGATATCGGCCAGTACAGAGAGGTACATCGCTGTGATATACCCCTTTAAATATCCCTTTATCGTCACCAAAAACAGAATTGTTCTAACCATTCTCGTGATCTGGATCTACTCCCTGACTCTATGGATCCTACCCTTTGTGGGTGTGAATAATATTGCTGTCAGAGCGGCGTCAAACACTACGCTACCGTTGTGTACTTTTCTCCGGGTTACCCCGGGAAGGTATGTGGGGTGCATATCTTTAAGTACCTACCTACCGGGCATGATTCTGTTAGCTGTTGTTAATTCAAAAATATTTATGATAGCTTACCACCAAAGACGTAAGATCGAGATCGAAATAAGGGGTATACAACCGCTGAATGCAACCAGTGGGGGTAACCGCAAAAGTGTCGTCTTCGTTTTATTTATTTTGGGACATGTCTATGTGTTGTCACATGTCCCGCTAATTTTTGCCTTGGCTGTAGACTATAAGTATTTTACTATAGACCTTGTGGAAGTATCGATCGTACCGTTTGAGGTGTACGTTCTGTCTTCGTGTTTAGTGTCTATGTGTCCCATTGTTTATCCGCTGGTCATGGCCTTTGGTAATAAGGATGTTCATCAGGCCTTGTTAAGAATGTGTAGGGTAAAACCGATTCGTCACCGGACTGACAGAGTTATTTCCCTTGACGAACTTCACTATCATAACACTCAATGTGCGAGAGATGGAAGGTTCTGATTGGTAGCTCCAATGAACTATATGCGTGGAATGGAGGTCACGTGGTATTTGATGGTTCAGATATGTTATGCACGCGCGCTTCAAATATAAATGGCGGCACATTTTACAAAGTCAGATCCAAACCAGCCAATGAGACGTATCGATTCCACACATAAAGTTCATTGGGTAACTTATTCTAAAAGCCTAGCTCCCCATGTTATCCCTTATCAAGGCCGCCATGTCGTTTAAACTTTTCGGATTTTCCCCGCTTATTTTTCTCAAATGCATCAAAACGTGAAGTATTTTACGACGTCTGATCCTTTCTAATATACCCAATAAATTATATACGTGGAATGGAAACCACGTGGCATTTTATTTGCATCGAACGCCGCCATTACTAAGAGCTGCTGCAATGTCGATCCAGATCGGTCTTACGAAGCTGGCGTAAGCTACGTCGGGCGTAAATCAGTGTTAAAACTATAGTAACTCGTGCCCTGGACGCAACCCATCATTGCTGTAGGCCTAAGTGCAAATTTACCCCAGCTTTGTAAGACAGGGCCCAGAACTTGCAGATATAGCGTTATGAATGGCAACCCAACAGACGTTCATCAGCATGAGATGACGTTTAGAAAATGTTTTCCAGGAATAAGCTGGTTTCGCCCGAGACAGTTTATTATGATTGTAGTTTATTATAACAACTTATGATTGTAGTTTATTATAACAACTTAGGATTGGAGTTTATTATAACAAGTTACGATTGGAGTTTACGATAACAACTTATGATTAGAGTTTATTATAACAACTTATGGTTGGTGTTATTATAACAACGTATGATTGGTGTTATTATAACAACATGATTGCAGTTTATTATAACAACTTATGCTTGGAGTTTATAATAACAACTCATGATTGGGGTTTATTATAACTACTTATGATTGGATTTTATTATATGATTGTAGTTTATTAGTAGACTTCTGGTAAAACCAATAACCCGTGCGAACCGAATGTGTATGTTAATGATGGACAAAGTCGGTACATTTTAGGGTTTAATCGCCCCAATAAAAATAGGCTACTTTAGGGCACAACTTTATTTGTACTTTATAAAAATAACGGACAATTAGCTACTTTTGTTTAAACGATTTTTTCCTTGTATTTAGCAAACGATGAATATTAAATGTTAATAAAATCCTTATAGTGTCCATGTTTGCTGCATGATGTCGAGTGTATTATGTTTTATTCACTTTTTTTAATAAATTGTAATACAATGTGTTTTATATGATGTTGTTTCGTTAGTATCTGTATGTATGTATAGGGCGAGTTTATTATAACAACATATGATTGTAGTTTATAATAACTAATGGTTGGAGTTTATTATCACAACTTATGATTGGTGTTTATTATAACTACTTATGATGGCAGTTTATTATAACAACTAATGGTTGGAGTTTATTATAACAACTTATGATTGGAGTTTATTATTACAACTTATGGTTAGAGTTTATTATTACGACTTATGATTAGAGTTTATTATAACAACCTATGGTTAGAGTTATTATAACAACTTATGATTGGTGTTATTATAACAAATTATGATTGGAGTTTATTATAACAACTTATGATTGTAGTTTATTATAACAACTTATGATTGTAGTTTTTTATAACAACTTGTGATTGTAGTTTATTATAACAACTTATGATTAGAGTTTATTATAACAACTTATGATTAGAGTTTATTATAACAACTTATGATTGGTGTTATTATAACAAATTATGATTGGAGTTTATTATAACTACTTATGATGGCAGATTATTATAACAACTAATGGTTGGAGTTTATTATAACAACTTATGATTGTAGTTTATTATAACAGCTTATGATTGGTGTTTATTTTAAGAACTTATGATTGGAGTTTATAGACTTCTGGTAATACCAATAACCCGTGCGAACCTAATGTGTAGGTTAATGATGGACAAAGTTCAAATAGTCGGTACATTTTAGGGTTTTTTATCGCCAATAAAAATAGGCTACTTTAGGGCACAACTTCATTTGTACTTCTTTATAAAAATGACGAACAATTAGCTACTTTTGTTTCCAGAAATCTCTTCCTTTATCTTACTATTACCGACTTCTAAATGCCTCTCAAACAACTTACTTTTGTTTCAACGATTTTTCCTTGCATTTAGCAACTGATGAATATTAAGTTAATAGTGTCCATTTTTGTTGTATGATGTCGCGTGCATTATGTTTTATTCACTTTTTTTAATAAATTGTAATACAATGTGTTTTATATGATGTTGTTTCGTTAGTATCTGTATGTATGTATAGGGGCGAGTTTATTATAACAACTTATGATTGTAGTTTATAATAACAACTTATGATTGGAGTTTATTATAACAACTTATGCTTGGAGTTTATTATAGCAACTTATGCTTGGAGTTTATTATAGCAACCATGCAATGGTTGGAGTTTATAATAACAGCTAATGGTTGGAGTTAATTATAAAAACTAATGGTTGGAGTTTATTATAACAACTAATGGTTGGAGTTTATTATAGCAACTTATGCTTGGAGTTTATTATAACAACGTATGCTTGGAGTTTATTATAGCAACCATGCAATGGTTGGAGTTTATTATAACAAGTTATGATTTGAGTTTATTATAACAACTAATGATTGGAGTTTATTATAACAAGTTATGATTTGAGTTTATTATAACAACTAATGATTGGAGTTTATTATAACAAGTTATGATTAGAGTTTATTATAACAACCTATGGTTAGAGTTATTATAACAACTTATGATTAGAGTTTATTATAACAACTAATGATTGGAGTTTATTATAACAAGTTATGATTGGAGTTTATCATAACAACTTATGATTGGAGTTTATTATAACAACTAATGGTTGGGGTTTATTATAACAACTTATGCTTGGAGTTTATTATAACAACCATGCAATGCTTAACACATTACATTGTATTATAACAACTAATGATTGGAGTTTATTATAACAACTTATGCTTGGAGTTTATTATAACAACTTATGCTTGGAGTTTATTATAACAACTAATCATTGGGTATAAAGGTCTAAATGATATACCTCTTTTTAACACGATGAGAAAATTGTCTCCGTGGTTGTTTTAGACAAGAAGATTTTCCCTGTGCCAGTGTGTTAGGGTGTTCATACATAAATATAGGGGCGACGTTTTGTATCAATAATGGGGAAGCTGCCTACAGAAAGAGGCGCATTTGAACTTGGTTAAAGAACCGTTTTTAAATATCACATTTTGCTCAATATTTCATAACCAATGAGCAGAAGACCGTTATTTTTATATCAGATAGTAAATCCAACAGTTCAACATACAACTGACACATATGTGTCGCTCATGAATGAATATACCTTGACGAACAAATCAGGATGTCCCCGGATAATCCGATTAACGTCAGGCCTCTCTCCGACAGATATCCGATTAAGATCGATTTTATCAGCCGGTGAATTAAAAATTGCGCTTCTGTTCCACTTTTCTCTTTCAAAAGTTTTCAATTAAGATTTACCTGCCGGGAATGAAACCAACCCGGTGTTATTTTCTTAAAACCTCTCTGATGGTATTTCTTTCCGTTTTAATCAGTGAATTTAAATGAATCGAAATCTAAACTTAGAATGTCACAAATTATAGGGACATTAAGGTGAAAAATTACTTATGGATAACAGCTTCTTGGTTCTTGGTTTATAAACAAAAGAAGTTGTTATCCATCAGTAATTCCCCACATTATTGTAAAATTTCAACTTCTAAATGCCATTGTAACATTTAATAAGGAACGTGGGTAGAACGTTATACGCGCTCAACTCGAAAAACCTGCAACTTATATACGTGACACATTTACGCCCGTCGTAACTTTGCGCCTGGTCGTAACGTAAGGCATATGTTAATGATAAAAAATTAAGACATCACCACGTCGTCAGTTGTTTTTGATTCTACCCCTCCTGCATGTGCGTGCCGTGTGCAAATATACATGTTAAGTAGAGATGACTTTTCAAACAACATCGAGTCTGTAGTGCAACATCGGCTGGTAGGTTTACCTCCCCCGGAAGAAGTGATCTTTTGCTTGTTATCATACAAAATGAAGGATTTAACCTGATAATGTTGTGAGTGTGGTTATATTCTGTCCTTTCATATTGAAAACTGGGCTGTCATGAACGTATACAGTCACCAAAGGGTTGATTTAAGGGTTTAATACCGCCGTAGCGGTGTTTGTTGCGTAACCCGATACCGCTGAACGTTGGTTCGTACCGAGTCAAACCACGAGAATGCGCATAATTGAGAAAAATGAGGAAAAAGTGACCTGTTGTTGATTGCCGTTCCTTTTCCCTCCCTCGGGCAGAGTGGGAACTTTTAACCAATCAACGATAAGCTTTGGTCACGTGCAACGCTTGACCCAGATATTTTGAAGCAGAATGACATAATGTCACTATGGCTACCGCTTTGACAGGCTGGGTTGCTGACGACGCTAGCGGGGGAAATGTTGTGAAATCAACCCTTTGGTGACTGTATACGTTCATGACAGCCCAGTTTTCAATATAACAGGACAGAATATAACCACACTCACAACATTATCAGGTTAAATCCTTCATTTTGTATGATAACAAGCAAAAGATCACTTCTTCCGGGGGAGGTAAACCTACCAGCCGATGTTGCACTGCAGACTCGATGTTGTTTGAAAAGTCTTCTCTACTTAACATGTATATTTGCACACGGCACGCATATGCAGGAGGGGTAGAATTCACATTCTACCCCTCCTGCATGTGCGTGCCGTGTGCAAATATACATGTTAAGTAGAGATGACTTTTCAAACGACATCGAGTCTGTAGTGCATCACCGTTGCACGTGACCAAAGCTTATCGTTGATTGGTTAAAAGTTCCCAATCTGTCCGTCACTTTTTCCTCATTTTTCTCAATTATCGGGGTAGAATCGACTTTAATACCTTCGTCTTGGTGTTTATTGCGTAACCCGATACCGCTGGACGTTGGTTCGCACCTCGTCAAACCCCTCGAATGCTGCGCATTCTCGTGGTTTGACTCGGTACGAACCAACGTTCAGCGGTATCGGGTTACGCAACAAACACCGCTACGGCGGTATTAAACCCTTAAACATTTCCCCCGATAGCGTCGTCAGCAACCCAGCCTGTCAAAGCGGTAGCCATAGTGACATTATGTCATTCTGCTTCAAAATATCTGGGTCAACCGTTGCACGTGACCAAAGCTTATCGGTGATTGGTTAAAAGTTCCCACTCTGTCCAGAGGGAGGGAAAAGGAACGGCAATCAACAACAGGTCACTTTTTCCTCATTTTTCTCAATTGTCATACCCCTCGAATGCTGCGCATTCTCGTGGTTTGACTCGGTACGAACCAACGTTCAGCGGTATCGGGTTACGCAACAAACACCGCTACGGCGGTATTAAACCCTTAAACAACACAAGCTTTCGACACCTGTGTCGGTGTCTTCGCCAAGTGTAACATGTGTAACACTTGACGAAGACACCGACACAGGTGTCGAAAGCTTGTGTTGTTCAAAAACAACTGACGACGTGGTGATGTCTTAATTTTTTATCATTAGTATGGAACCCACGTTTAAAGAGAGTTTCAAACATTTCTTACAAGGTATATGTTGCCATGACGTTACGACCAGTAGCAAAGTTACGACGGTGTCGAGAAACAGCCCCCAGGTTCTCATGTAAAACAAATACCTAAATTAGCTTAACTCCGGGGTTATACAGAATCAAATATATATACACGGAAAGCACTATAGGATGCAGACTCACATTCTGGGCGTTTCGACCAATCAAATGCCAAGAAATTTCTCTCAATGGTGATAAATATATATATAGGCCTACCTACGGAGAGCTATTAGTGCCATATATATGTAACACTAGCTATTTCCAGTGCTTTTTCGTTTTTGTCAAAAAAAAACAAAAAAAAAAACTCTATTTCGAACCTGATTTGAAATCGAGAAATCTTCTGATTATCTTCCGGTCTCTTATCAGAGTGATATGTTGTTGTACCTGCCACTTTTCTAAAAGGTGAGATTCTCTAAGCTATAGGCGAGTTAGAATTAGCCCGGCAATGCGCATAAGCGTCTTAAATGGCTTGAATCGTGACCAGCTGGCATTGGCCGTATTTTTGGAACTAACCTGAGAAATACAGAAAAGCCTTCGGGTAAATTCGAGACAGTAACTTCAAAACAAAAAGATTCTATAGGCTTATGTTTCGTTTGGGTATAATTTTACTAGCATAAATTAAGGTCGTACAAATGCGCTTTCTTCAAAAATGTCGAAGACTACGGCGATGAGTGGGCCATCTAATTACGGGCTAAATGGGTAGGGCCTAGGCTAATATATTATTCTACTATATAGGCCTATATATGTGCTAAATACTTCCTTTATTGTAGAACGTTATTTGAATACCCATCTTGAAATGTAGGCCCTAATGATATTGACATATACATGGGATCATCAAGGGGCACATGCATGTACGCTAGGCCTACTCCAATACATCGACAAGTTAATTAGTCCAGGTTTCTGACTCCGAGATGACTTTGTTTTTTATACTGACGGTCGTATCCAAAATACGGCCGTCAGTAGGGGCCTATAAAAAAATAGTAATTTTGGAGTCAGAAACCCGGACTAGGCCTACAAGTTAATATGAACTTGCCTTTTCAATGCATATAAGGATATAGTATCGGATTTCGTTTGCCTATAGCCTAATTGGGCTCCCTGTAACAACTTTTTATTTACTTTTTTTTTTTTCTCATTTAAGCCTTTTTTTCAAGCAACATGTGGGCCTAGGCATAGGGGCCTATGTCCAAATGTTTCTGATTATTTGACAATGCTTACGCATCTTCTGATATTTTGATTATCTGAGATAAATCCAGCCTTTTACTTTTACTGTTAGTGTTAATCTAATCGTTACTGGTCAAACGTCCCAAATCATGCAGGACTGTTTGGATAACTGTAAAAGCATAGGGCCTACCATTATAATATAGGCCTATAGGGCCTAGGCCTAATCAAATTGCCTTCGGGAAAAAAAACGATTCATGACATTGATCTATTATTTTTTCAAATACTTTTGGCAACTATTTTGGCTTTCAAAAATACAAAAATAGGACTTTCCTAAGAGGTTAATAGGATACAATAATCTTTAGATCTCGATGGGCTAAGGTGCGAGCCTCCAGCGAAAGGTTGTGAAGTATGCATAACATCTCACTCTCGGCGATGGAAAAATGATTCAGTTTGGCGGGAAATGACGTAGACGATCGTCTGCTTTCCGTGGAGACAGAAGTCTGTTCCGCTGACACATTTTCGACAAAATCAAGACATTTTGATCCTTAGCGTGAGTAAAGTGGATTTTTCTCAGTAGATTTTGCCCGTTTATCCTTATAAGACCTTAATTTTGCTGATCAGTTAAATCGTGATATGAAGTTTACAAATCATTTGGTTTTTAACTTTTAGCAAAAGTTTTACAGCGTACGATACAACGACAACAAATTGTTTGCGCAAACGTACCGTAATTTACCAACCCTGGCAACTGTGGGCTTACCTGCCTCCTTGTTTTATATAATTATAATCTGATATTCATTATGTCGTCAGACCAGCAAATAAGTAAATATCTGAACGGATATAACAATGTTATAACATTAACAAGTCGGATTCAACTTGTTAAATTAGACTCAGAGTGCGAGCAAACGATGTTGATTGACATGAAATTTAATCACGAGTTATGGCTTTTGGACAGGATATAGAATAGGTTCGTCTACGGAGGCCTATTAGTATTAGTGGCTTTAGTGCCATGGGTGGAGTTTTGACTTTTCCAGTGTTTTTCAGTCTAACAGCGTTTTGCTCAAGCGGAAACTTGATTTTGAGACGAGAGATTCTGTATGTCGAAGAAAATCAAGCGTGTATCATAAGATTCAGAATCATACTTTAACTTAAGTAAAACGATTTGCAGAGAAAGTCAAAAAATGATGTTATTTTAAACTGTCAAATCACAAGGGAAACATTTTCACCATAGCAGGGGTCAAAATGATCAAAATTTTCCACCTGTCACACGAGACAGGTAGATTTTTTTCCTACCTGTCACAAATATTTTCCACCTGTACAAGTATTTTCGTCGTATTAGTGTATGAGGTGGCACATGACAGTAATCTGGAGCGTGGAGGTGTGTGTGTGCACATACTAGTGCTGCTTGCTTTTCTTTTAATATCTTAAATTCTGAATAATAACTGTGAAATAAGATTTACAACTATACTTGAAAAAAAAATAAAAGCAAACAAAAAATTCTAAATGGTTTTCTTTTTTATTGATGACAAATATAACTTCCAGTTTTGTCTTTGGGGATGAGTAGTAATAACTAGTAATATGTCAATGAGGGTGGGTGGGGGGAGGGGTTATTCATTCGTTCTTTGCGCATTTTTTGTCTTGTTTCATTAAAGTGGCATGAGCTGCCAAAATTCACACTTTTTTCATAATTTTTAGACCACCATGATCTCATGGTGGTCTTATCAAATCGAATTTTGTCCGTGGTCCGTCGTCCGTCGTCTGTCGTCCGGTGTCTGTAAACTTTTCTTGTGATCGCGATTTCAAGAGACCTACTGGTCGGATCTTCATCAAATTTCATAGACATGTTCCCCTTATGGTCTAGTTGTGCAACATCTATCTTGTTTGCTCATTTGCATAATAAAATGGCCGCTGTCGGCCATTTTGTGATTTTTACCTACATAGTTTGTGATCGCGGAATCTAGAAAACCACTAGACCGATCTTGATGAAATGTTTTTGTGTTGATTCCCCATATGGTCTAGTTGTGCAACATCTATTTTTCTGAGCTCATTTGCATATTAAAATGGCCGCTAGGCGACCATTTTGATTTTCTATTTTTTATCACTTTTCTCTTTTGTGATCGCGATTCCAAGAGAAGTGCTTGTCGGATCTTCTTTAAATTTCACACGCACTTTCCTCCTATGGTCTAGTTGTGCAACATCTATTTCGTTTGCTCATTTGCATATCAAAATGGCCGCTAGGCGACCATTTTGTTTTTCTACTTTTTATCACTTTTCTCCTTAAGTAATGGGAGGATCTTCGTAAAACTTTGTACGCAGGTTAACCCTATGGCCTCATTGCGTACTATGTACTTTTTTGCTCATTTGCATATTAAAATGGCCGCTGGGCGACCATTTTGTTTTTCTTCTTTTTGTCACTTTTCTCCTAAAGTAAAGAAAGTCTAGGATTTTTGTAAACTAATTAAAGCACGTTAGCCCTATGGTCTCGTTGCGCACAATGCACTTTTTTGCTAATTTGCATATTCAAAATGGCGGCCACTAGCCATTTTTTTATACGCCCGACTTAAAAAAAGTCGGTCGTATTATGGTATCACCAGCGCCGTCCGGCCGTCCGGCCGTCCGTCCCGGATTCCCTTCCGCTCCATAACTTGAAGAGTTTTGATCTAATCTTTACAATTCTTTCACAACATATACCTTGTGGGTAGAAGGTGTGTCATGAACCATTTATGACATCGTCGATTGCATAATGTGGCTTCTACATTGGATTATGTAGTATTCTGTCTTAGTCTATATCTTTATTCCCTTCCGCTCCATAACTTGAAGAGTTTTGATCCGATCTTTAAAAAATTTTTTACAACATATACTCTAGGGGTAGAAGGTGTGTCATGAACCATTAAGAGCATTGTCCATTGCATACTATGGCTTCTACATTGGATTATGTAATATTCTGTCTTAGTCTATATCTTCGTTCCCTTCCGCTCCATAACTTGAAGAGTTTTGATCCGATCTTTAAATTTTTTTACAACATATAGTTTAGGGGTAGAAGGTGTGTCATGAACCATTTAGGACATTGTCAATTGCATAATATGACTTCTACATTGGATTATGTAATATTCTGTCTTGGTCTATATCTCCGTGCCCTTCCGCTCTATAACTTGAAGAGTTTTGATCCGATCTTGACAATTTTTTAAGAGTATATACCTTATTGGCAGACGGTGTTTCACATACCATTTCTGACATCACCTGTTGCATAATATGGCAGCCTTATAGGATTATGTAATATTCCCTTTTGGCTCCAGAACTTCTTTCGTTTGATATAATCTCTCCAATTCTTTTAGAGTATATATACCTTATAGGTAGATGATGTGTCGCATACCAAATTTGATTTGGGTACACATATTTTTTCTCTGTTTTCAAGAGTTTTTTTTATCAGAAATGTGTACCTGATGTTTAATATATATATATATATATATATACATGTATTAATCTATATCAATGCTTTTTTGAGTACACTTGGTCCAGAGTAATACTGGAAGCCAATTAATTTATACATTCTGAGACTGTTTTCTTGGATAGTTTAATGTGTACTATAATAACAAAAAAATACCATTTTCCCACTTTATTACCCATCTGGTATTTATCAGAGTGGCTGTTTAAATAGAGATAAGGGGACAATGACATCCATTGAAGGTTTGTATATTTACACACCATCATATCAGTGGTCAGCCTGAAGATTGTTTGCTTTGTACTAAAACTATTACAGCCAAGTCCAATAGAACAGTGTCCTAGTCAAAACTGTTAAAATTCAAGAATTGTAAGCTACATGTATTGTATTGATTGCTCCTTCCCAATTATGGAACATAACAGCAATGTCAAAACTGCCACAATATTTCAGTTTTTGCAATTAAAATGTGATTGAAATTACCTGAACAGATAATATATGTGTACTATAACGTAGGCCCTACTGGCATTTAGTTGCAGCTTCATCAAATTCAGAAAAGAAAAACTTATGTGAACAAGAAATTGGAATTGATGAAATTAAAACAAATGTTATATTCAATGTAAAGTTGTTAATCGTAGCGGTTCGACTTTGCCACGGCCGGCGTATGTTGAGTTTACTAAAACTCTTGTTTATCACTGTTCTCCTAAAGTAATGAAAGGATGTTCGTAAAATGTTATACGCAGGTTAACCCTACGGCCTCGTTGCGCACTATGCACTCACTGCTCATTTGCATATTAAAAATGGCGGCGGGTAGCTTTTTCTGTGATTTCTATCTACATAGTTTGTGATCGCGGAATCAAGAAAACTACCAGGTGGATCTTTAATTGATGAATTTTTTTGTATTGCTTCCTCATATGGTCAAGTTATGCAAGATGTATTTTTTTTTTGTCGTTGATGTTTTCATTTAACACATTCGGTACCGCTGTCGCCATATGGCGTTAGAGTGCTAGCCTGCTTCATTACCGCAGACATCGTATGGCGACAGTATGGTTATTTTTTCTTACAACTTCAACTAATTTTGAAAATGAACAAATAAAATCACATGTTGCATCTGTTGGTTGCTTTGTGTTTTGTTTTTTCAATCTTCGAATACGGTTAAGAGGTTTAATTTACTTTAACGGACGCGTAATTCACTGATAACTTCCAACTTTGTCTAGGTTAGAACGGACACATCAAGCATACGTATATAACAAGAAAAGGAATTCCTTATATTTACAGCTTCAGATCTTAATATGTATTTCCTTGTCTCCAATATACTGACTGTGAGTGAGATATATTTAAATATCTATGATTAAAAAGTGCTAAAATCGGGTGGTGAAGTTTGCTAGTGCGAGTTCCCGCTGTCAATCACAGGGCCCCTACCAGGCATTTTAAAAGCACGACCCAGTTAAAGCTATTTTTGGCACTGAGTCCAGGGTAGTGAAAAACAAGACATTTATCGGAGCTTTTATAAACCCCAGAGTGAAATTGCAATCCTCGGGTCATTTTAAAACGTATAAAAATCGACTCCTTTCAGAATTCCAAGGGCGACTATAAGTATAAGAAATAGTTTACTATGCATGTTGCCGGCCGCCACGGCTTGTTCGAAGTCGGTAAAATGGCCTTCTCGAATTGGGATTTTAAACGCCGAAATTCTTTCCAAAAATGTAACAATAATAAATATTTTTAAAGGAGAGTGTTCCCTAAGACACTTAAGAAGATCCATATTGTATTATTCGGAGTGTGAAAGGAAGGAATATTTCAAAATGAAGTGAAATACACGGCAACGTACAATCACTATTTTGCCGATCGAATTTGCATTCAGGCAGCTATGTACAGCATTCTACCCCTCCTGCATGTGCGTGCCGTGTGCAAATATACATGTTAAGTAGAGATGACTTTTCAAACAACATCGAGTCTGTAGTGCATCATCGGCTGGTAGGTTTACCTCCCCCGGAAGAAGTGATCTTTTGCTTGTTATCATACAAAATGAAGGATTTAACCTGATAATGTTGTGAGTGTGGTTATATTCTGTCCTTTTATATTGAAAACTGGGCTGTCATGAACGTATACAGTCACCAAAGGGTTGATTTCACAACATTTCCCCCGCTAGCGTCGTCAGCAACCCAGCCTGTCAAAGCGGTAGCCATAGTGACATTATGTCATTCTGCTTCAAAATATCTGGGTCAAGCGTTGCACGTGACCAAAGCTTATCGTTGATTGGTTAAAAGTTCCCACTCTGCCCGAGGGAGGGAAAAGGAACGGCAATCAACAACAGGTCACTTTTTCCTCATTTTTCTCAATTATCGGGGTAGAATCGACTTTAATACCTTCGTCTTGGTGTTTATTGCATAACCCGATACCGCTGAACGTTGGTTCGCACCTCGTCAAACCCCTCGAATGCTGCGCATTCTCGTGGTTTGACTCGGTACGAACCAACGTTCAGCGGTATCGGGTTACGCAACAAACACCGCTACGGCGGTATTAAACCCTTAAACTGACTTCGCAATTGTAAATGCTATTTACCAATAAAGTAACTGAAATGTTTTTATTCAATCATATATTTATATCAAATCGTGCATGAAGATGTTTTTTATCAGAGTTTACTAATTTCTGAACGAATCGGGACATTTTTTGACATTAATTTTTAAACTGACTTTCGTCATGTGTAAATTTTTACTCATCAGACGAGTGATACGTCACCCATTCTTCACTTTTCACGGGCTAATTTTGACAGATATACATTATCTTTTGATTTGTAAACTAACACTAAATGCATCTTAGTAACATGTGTACAATCGTTTTGGATTTTGTAAATTTTAATTGTGTACAGAACTCAAACAAGCGATATCACTGACTGCCTGTGTGCATGTACATGTAGGCTACTATGTAGCTCCGGTAAGTAGCGTTAATGTGCGGCCTCCTTGAAGAAAGATGGTTTTGAGTTTTCAGATAACAGCCACTATCTACCGAAGAAACTTTTTTCTTGTCCAGCCAGCCACCAACCGAAGAAATAAATTTCACATTTATTTGCGATCACAAATTTGCGATCCGTTTACAAGCAGCCCCACTTTCTGATAGTGTTCTATGGTGGTCGCCTAGTTCAGTTTAACTGATCTCTTGTTTATCATCACGACAGTAAGAGGCTTTGAAGGCTATCGAAAAACTAAATTATTGGCGTGTAAATGAGGAAAATCCATACAGTATGTGGCCTGTACAAACCGAAAACATGTTCTAAAAGTTAGTTCAAAACAATACTTTATCGTACATTTTCGAGACTAGAAGCACTAAAAAGTTTCTGAAATATACGTCTTCAGAAAAATAGCCAATAATTTCAACATTCTGTTTTGATGTGAAAATATCAACATTTTGGCTGCGCATGCCACTTTAACGAAGAGAATAATTTTAATAGCTGTTGCTTTCTCACATTTGTTTATAAAATAAACAGAAACATCAAATTTAAAATTGTTTTAAAAACTCCCGTATCTATCGGCATCGTATAAAAAATGCCGCTGTCATTCAATACTGAATTTTGCTTGTCAATGGAATTAAAGCATAAAGAACATACTCTAGCCGTTCTGGGTTTAAATACATGTATCTTGTAGCATTTGTTTCAAAACAATTAAATTCTCGCATCGTGTAAATATTTCGTTTTGAATCGAGAATATTACGCATTGTCCGATTTCTTTTAAAACCGTGCTGCCGTGTCACGAGAAACTTGTGCATTACGTTCTATTCATCGTCCATAAGCTTGAGGTACTGCTTGCGCAGCAGGCTTGGAGACGTTATCGGTCACTTTTCACTGAGAGCCCAATCTAAAATAGAGATTGATCCTACTGCCATTCGTTGAGATATCAACTCTAAAACGATTGACTGACATATTGCTTTAACACAAAGGGAGACCACTGCTGCCCACGTCCTTAAAATTGTAAACAACGACACGTGACACTGATAGTTGACTCGGTTGTGTAGAGAGATATTCGATATAATTCTGGTAGGTAACGTTTAAGCCGCCGACGACCTGTTTTGTTATATTGATTGCTACTCTCCTAATACATATAATATACCTTGAAATACCTTGAAGTCCATATCATATTTTGCCTTGACATCCATGGGCGCTGCCATCTTGTTTTAGAATGTATTTAAGAGCTGATGTAGTGCCGATTATATTTTTGATTATTAACAAGTATTTCTGCCCTAAGAACCTGCACTGCAGCCTATTATGATAGGGTTACATGTTTGCGAACAGAATAGAACAGAGAAATAAATAGTATATAGATTAAAAATTCTCAGTAGATTTCTTGCAGTTAACTATGCGCAAAATGGAGTGCGACGGCTCTCGAGCCAGCCGTCACCTTAGAATCGGCTGACATGCCCTGACTGACTAGAGACGTTCCACTATGGACGTAAGCTGTTTGGTGTCACCACTGAAAAATCGCTTTTAACGTAAACTTTAACAATGTTTTTCTTCTTCAAACAAATCTTCTTTTTTTAAATGCTTTCATTGACTGTAGAATACAAACTAATAGATACATATGACTACTTAACATGCACCTGTCGATGGTAGATTTTATTTGGACCTGTCGCACTTCAAAACTACCTGTCATCGGTTATTTCGATCCCTGCCATAGTGGGGATGTTTCCGTCGCATGAATGAATCCTCGCATAACATGACTGCAGGCTTTGGAAAAGTCTATCGACCGAGCCTAACCATATAATTATAATGGCGGCTTAATGTGTAGCTGACCCGGCAAGTAAGTAAAACAAGATGAAACACATGTGTGCGGCTACTTAATCACAAGCCTTCCATCAAAGGGTTCCAGCTAGGCTAGAACCCACTAAGTTATTTTGTGATATTACAATGAATTATTAGGTTAATGGGATAGGATACCACAGTTTTTCCCCAGGGGAAACATTTGAGTGAGTACTTGGCAACTCTTACATAAACAGCGGCCATGTGAAAAATTATTCAGAAATTGAAACAAATTTTAAATCTTTGGACTGAGCTAGATTCAAATTAATGGCAAGCTCTTTTTGGACTGCGAGACTCGCTCTGCCAAGTGAATCACCGAGACCTCCAATAAAGTCTTAGAAATTACATTTTGAAAATAAAGGAAATCCGGCCAAACATATGGCACAATCACTAAATAGAGCAACCTAATAGCTTTCGTGGGGAGTGTGCAATTTATTCCTGCGATTTTTTTTATGATTTTTAAGTTCAACTTTAGCCTTTACCAGTATAACTTAAGCGATAATGAGAGTGGATCATCCATGTTGATTTTGGCAGGCCGTCATCTGACTGAGCCGGCCAATAAAAGTATAGGTTCTTCGGTCACATATCTCTGTTTAGCTCCGGTATGTAGCGTTAATGTGAGGACCGAAGGTCCGAACGCTACGGAGGTTTGCCTTTTGTCAAACGCGAAGAATTAAGTCGAGTGAAAAATGTGTCAAAATAAAAACAAACTCACTGCCAGTCTTTGAATCCCACTTCAAATGGTACCAGGATGCATATTCTTACTTGATTATTGATAAGCCGATGTAGCTTCTTTGTGAACATATTTGGTCTTGTTATATCGATTTATCCGGTTTACTTCCTCAATTACAAGATTTCCGTCGCCATCTTTACTTCCGTTTTACCGCGATTGGTCACGTGGTACAGATTGACCCCAAATTTGACAGTTCTGACGTAAGATGTCACCATGTGTTTACTTTTGCATGCTAATGAGGTCGGCTTCAAGAGGTCACCTCGTCATGTGAGCTCCGTGAGTTTCCGTGAAAAGGTGAGAGTATAGAATATGGCAGTCGTGTTCGCGGGAAATGTTCGAACCCTCTTTCGATATCGATGTAATGCAATAACCCAAGCCTACAGTTCGACAAAAGGGGAATGGATACTAAGACAGAAAAGGTTGGTCATTCATTTTAAGGCATTTATCGCATCGGTAAACAATTTTTTCGTAGGAAAATAGGGGCCGGAGCTCAAAAATCATCGGACTGTAACTACGACAAAATGGCGTCTCAACTACAATGGTGACCGCTCCCAGCTGGTTAGACCATTGTTTTCTACAATTAATCTCTGTTCAGCCCAAACTGCATGGCTTTGAATCCGTCAAATGGAAAGGCCGCCCTAATCGCACTGATTTCTAATCTTCATTTGAAATGATACATTACTGATAAGCGATAAATCTAAATTGGCCGTATTCCATCGTTAAAATGTTTTTATGCTTAAAGGAG
The DNA here is from genome assembly GCA_963971465.1 of Lepidochitona cinerea. NCBI lineage: Eukaryota > Metazoa > Mollusca > Polyplacophora > Chitonida > Tonicellidae > Lepidochitona > Lepidochitona cinerea. The sequence goes on from OZ020565.1 coordinate 3,885,689, forward strand.
GAGAAAACAAATAAAACAGGCATATACACTAAACGGACGGCGAATTTCCCTTTCCAATGGTACCATAGACATATTTTTACGATTTTTGCCCACCGCACAGTCCTAAAGTGAAGTTATATAAAACCGTTGGATTTCGACTGAGACCGACTTGCTTACTTGGCCGCCATCATCACAACAGTGCTTAGGGGTGTGTCTCTTTCGGCCAATCAGTAGACGCATACCCAGCAATTCAAAGCGCACGTGCGAGTGAAATTTGTCAACTTTCTTAGTCTGCCATTTAAGCCTAGGTTAATTGCTAGGCACATCTGTTTCCGGTCAATTTCTCGCTTTACAAATGGCGATCCCCATCGTTTTTGTGACCCAATTTAAACATGTGCAATTTTCTGCATCACCATAAAACGCAGGTAAGATTTACAGCTTAAAAATTGATACTCTAAGGGTGATTGTTCGTTACAATTTCATGTTGTTTTTTTGTTTTCTCCTCCTTTAATTCTACGATTCTTGACCCATTTTACACTACATTGTATATTACCAAATTTACTTTTATCAGCTAAGTAGAGAAATACTGAATATTATGAGCATATAAAAATCAGATGTACAGATCATCGCCATAGTACAAACAAAAAGATTGTCAGCCCTTATGTTACTTTCAGGTGCACTTGTTGGACTACTTATTGCTGCTTTGTTGAATTTATATTACTATTTTGTGGCATTTGAAAATTCACTGGTGAAAATATTCTTATGTATTTTTATTAAATGAAGTGTTTTACTCATTCAAAGCTGTATGTATTTAATACATATATATTTTATTTTTTCAGCATTTAAGTGCCATTCAAAGATCCCAGACTGTTTGACAGATTGTCATGAGCATGTCTAACTCTAAGGCAAGTTCACTTTTATGATTTAGAACTTTGATCTTACGTTAGACTTAAATATTTTACAGGCATGAGTTGCCAAATGCTGATATCAATTTTGTCGCTCAAACAAGATTCTTGAATTCTTCAGAGTAAAGGTGATTATCAGGTCATGTAAACTATGGGAAGGTCCAGTACACATAATATGAACCCACTTAGTGGGTTCATATTATGTGTACTGGACCTTCCCATACTAGACCTGGTGGCTAGTTAAGTTGCACATAATCTTTTAGGAAAATTCATTTAGGTGTCAATACCAAAACATTGAAAACAGGGATTGATTTTCCCACTAGTTCACTGGACCATGTAGATCCAGTTGATAAAGCAAGTTGATAGCCCTACTGTCTACTAAAAACTGAATGTTTATATTTTTTACAGCATCAGTTTTGTAGCCCTTAGTCCAATTATTTTTATTCTCCCCTTCTATATAACCTTTCTATCCATGCCAATGCAATATTTGTAATGCTGATGGTCTGAAGTATGATGGTTGCCAAGGATATTTAAAAAGTCACGTGATCAGTTGACCTTCGGGGCTATATTCCAACCCCTTTCCAGTGAATTAAAATGGTCACTTTTGCCCTTAGTGTAAGTTCACATCTGGACTTCGGGATTTACCGGACCCTTAAAACCTGCATCTCTGACCCTCATTTTCTCACTTGGACCCCAAAATTCCAATGAGAAGGGTCCCATGGGATGCAAATAAATAGCAAAATATTATACAATAATGCATATTTAAGCACTAATTGGACCGCAGGCCACCTAATGTATATGGGACCCTACTTTTTATCTGATGGGGGTCCAATGAACCCCAACATTTTGGGAGTCATGGAAAACCCTGCCTGGACTTAAGGACTAGCGGACTTCTAAGTATGCTCCTCAAAAACTTTCAGGGGAGATCATATAGTGGCCACTTTGTCTGTCTATTTTTTGTCCAGGCGATAGCTCTGATAATATTGTGAGGGTTGATTTGAAACTTGGCTGGTATATACCCATTGCTAAGAAGTTGTGCAATGTTATGTTTTTTTCTCTGTGAGTTATTGCCCTTTGTTTCTTTAAATCGTCAAATCAGTCTGACCAAAGATACGAAGGTAGCCAGTGCTCCATTTGACTTTAACCGATTTTTCAAACCATGAAGGTATTTGTATTGGCTAGGAATGAACAATTTCTGGTATACCTCTGTTAAATATTTTAATTTCTTATACTGTTATTAAACTGGGATGGCTTGCTCATGGCACTCCTAACCAATGGGTCGCGGGTTCAAATCCCACTCAGTCCAAAAAAATTGGAAAATTTTCTGACTGGGTTTTCACTCGAACGACCTATGTGGATTGGTTTCCAGTTACCAACGGACAGTCGTGGGTTTCCTCCCTCAATAAAACTGTCAACGCCGCCATATAAGTGAAACAATCTTGACCGTTGCGTAAAACACCAAACAATCAATTCAAACCAATGGGTATACATGTTTTTTGCTAATTTTCTCGCCCTTTCAAATTCTTACAAAATAATATTGAATATGGCATAAGACATCAACAACCCAACTCGTGCCCTCATTAAAGGCACACTTGCCGCCTTAGCCTGTTTGACATTTGTTAAAGGCACACTTGCCGCGAAAATCAGGAATATTGTTTACATTAAAAAAGAAAGACCGTATTCTGTATTTTTCCCAGACAATATAAGTTAGGAACTTTCTATTTTTACCAAAATTTAAAAGTTTGGACGTCACTTTGTATTTTTAATTTGAATTTGAAAATTTGAATTGTTACGTACCCGGAACGTAAACAAACCGATCTGCCCCCTATTGGCGATTTTATGTTTCAGTCGAGTGAGTGAACTAACGGCACAGTGTAATTTTACGTAGGCCTATTTATCTGAGAAATACAGACTGACGATCGGTTAACAGCGACTGGAAAAGCCTGCTGATAATTGTTTGAGTGTAAACAACAGATACAAAGGCCTGAAAGGAGGGTAATCCAACACGAAAGTTGACCGACACTGATCGTTGTTGTTGTAATCAGGCTTCGATTCTTCGTTTGTTTTTCACCCCATTTTTACAGTCTAAAGCTAACTAGACATGTTTTATGTGTCCTATGTTTAAGTTTAGTGGTATTAGTCGTAGTAATTAGCTCATGTAAATTGGTTTTCTTAGCAAATTTAAACAGGCTACGGCGGCAAGTGTGCCTTTTGTTAAGAAAACCAATTTGCACGAGCTTACTACAGCTAAAGCCACTAAAATTAAATATAGCACACATAAAGCATGTCCGATTAGGTTTAGAATGTGTAAATGAGGGTGAAAAATAAACGAAGAATGGAAGCTCGATTACAACAACAACACCGATCAGTGTTGGTTAACTTCAGTGTTGGATTACCCTCATTCAAGCGTTTTTGTCTGTGGTTTGCACTTGGCAGGCTCTTATAGTCCATCTTACTCGATCGTTAGTATGTATTTCTTAGATAAAGTTCGTAAAATTATACTGTGTCGTTAGATCGCCCACACGACTCAAACCATTACGGCACTTTTGCACACGCTTCGGTTCGAAGTTTGTTTACATTACGGGTACCTGGAAAATCTGTTTTTCAATTTCAAATTAAAAATACTAAATGATGTCAAAACTTTCAATTTCTGGTAAAAATAGAAAGTTCCTAACTCTTTTTGTCTGGGAAAAATACAGAAAACCGTCCAGTGTTTTTAATGTAAACAGTCTTCAGGATTTTCGCGGCAAGTGTGCCTTTAATTCCCCTTGCATTTTTTTTTCCTCCATAAAGGTGATATTTTGTTCTGTTTTTTCGTCAGATTTGTTGACTACATGTATATCTGGGATTGGGAGCCTCCATCAGTTTTACTGATACCTTTCTTGTGTTTCACCTGTGAATTATAGTATATGGTCGAGTTGGTCATCCATTCCTCCATATTATCTCAACAATGAATCACAACATTTAAACTTAACACCTTCGTCAGTAATGTTCTTAAATTATATTGATTTTTTTTTCAGTTACTAATACCACCTATCCCTGGTGTGAAGATGTTACCACAGCCCATGCCCATTATAACAACCGATGACTGTAGTGTGGACCAACATTTCAGCAAGGCTGAGTTGGAGAAGATTTCTCCATATGAAAAGAAGCGATATCTAAACTTAAAGAGGAATTATTTGATGCTGTTGTCCTTAGGTGAGTTTATTTTTCTTTATATCCCAGGAGTTTGCCATGCATACAATACTCCATGTTGTCATAATCAATGCATTTCACCAAGGCAGGCCATAGGATTTCACGGTAACAATTGGTTCCGGTAGCTTGTTGTTATACTTTTGTTTTAAAACTACGGAAACGAAAATCTGTTACCCATCACTAAAGCCAGTTTATGGTATGATATTAATGAAACTAAAATCTGTCCCGGTTGGTTCCCAGCATTTAAATATACGAAACTGATTCAATGTTTCTGACAGACACCGAAATTATATGGCCTGCAAGGACATGATGATGAGTGTTTCATAAAGTTAGCCATCCAAGTGGAAAGGCAGTTTGGAATTAACACTTTGTTTTCAGCAGATTTTACATGATTGGGAGAGTTTGGACACTTTATTCACGCAAAATTTCCTAGAAATATGTAGTTTGGGAAATTTCATTTTGGACCAGCCCCCAGTTCAAGGCCCTGCATGGCTGTATAGTAACATTTTTCCCGCATCTTCCGATGCCTAGTAGGCTGGTAGCCGAAGCTTCAATTCGATCAGTCCGTAGCCGATCTCAAGAATATACGTTCCGATAGTTTTTAAATAGTAATGATCAACTAAAGAATATATAAAAAAAGTTCGTCCATGCAGAACCCCAGCGTTTATAAGATATCTTCAACTGAATATCGATTTATGTTTCTGACCTATCTTTAACCTTTGTGGTCTACTTACCCGTTTCTGGCGGTATAATTTTTGAACAAGCCAATCAGATCGCTGAATTTTCTACTTCCGCTATAAACAATAGTTTGTAAACATACAGAATGACAGCAAGATGGTAGAGCGATCGGATGGAAAATCAAGTACTTATTCCTGTATAGTACACATGCAAAGCAGGGACAATGAAATGGAATTGCCTTTCACTAGAACTAGATGGAGCAGTGTCAAAAGATGTACGATATAGACTTCAATTTAAACTGGATACAATAAGTCCCTTGGGGTTTTATTCCCGCCAGACCACAAATATATTAATTACCGGTATTATGAATATACAAATTGTAATATTTTATCTGGTGAATAAATCAAATCAAATCAAAATGGATACTTTTAGATACAGAATTAACAAATATTGGGTATCATCGATCCTGTTATAAGCATTTCTCAAACAATTAACGAATGAAGGATGCCAAAAAAAAAGAAAGTCTGAAGCTCCTATTAAAGCCCCAACACCGAAAAAGTTAAGATCGAGAAAAAGCAGTCGAACTGCTACACGGTCTTCAGCACTGCTGCCGGGACCTCGGTGGTCCAGTGGGTTAGGGATCGTCACTCTGTCCCACACAGACCTTCCATCGATGCGACGCAGGCTCGAATCCGACTCAGACCAAATACAAATTAAAACATTTCAGAGTGGATTTTTCACTCGATCGCGGAAGAGTTGCCAAGTACTCGCCGAAGGTCGTGGGTTTTCCTCCGGACAATGAGCCCGGTTTCTTCTCCCACTAAACCTGGCGACGCCGCCATATAAGAGAAATAATCTTGAGTGCGGCGTAAAACATCAATCAATCGGTAGTGCTGCAAATGCAATGCATTATATGCAAGACAGGTGTAGAGAAAAAGATTACACTTCCCCATATAGTAGTTAAACTTCTTCAAGTCGAGACTGAAGACGGGGGTTTGTATTTTCTATTATAGCAATTTTCTGTGTAAGCCTAGTTCTGTAGTGTAGTATGGTGCCCTAGTTTAAATTATAACGTTAAACTTGACAAGGGAGGGGGGGGGGGGTTGAATTAAATATTTGTTAATACCCCCTATGTTTAATACAATAATTCGATTTAGTGTGGATCTGCTATGTACTAAGTAGATGTCTTTCTTAAATAATCCGGAATTTACTGTGGCACTTCATGTGCGAGGTAAATTCTCGATCACTCAGGGGGCCATGAAGGATGTAAGTGGAATGGTCACCAGGAGCCAGCAAACGGTCAGGGTTTCCTTGGGGGAGGGGTATAGATTAAGCCTGGTTTGTCTGAGTGCCCTCAAATAATCCTGCCAACACCATAATACATGCGAAAAAAAAATTGAATGAAGTGTAAAACGTCAATCCATCCATCCCACTACCTTTGACGATGGAAATTCTATTCTCGGTTTTGACACCAAATGTGTTGACGATTACTTATCGGCCTCAAGTTGAACGGTAGCCAGAAACCAACAGAAAGAACCTTGGGGTGTCATCTGACATTGAGTTTCCTCTGGTAATAATCCTGACAATGCCACTATATAAACAAAATAAACTTGAATACGGTGTTAAACCACCAATCAAAAAGTATATTCCTTACAGCGCAAATGGTTTCTATGGGTTGCTGGGTGTGGAAGGAGCTCTTAAAAAGGTTTAATTGCCCTATTTATAGCGACTTTTCAAGTTACAGCCACCGGCCTATAGGGTTAAATACTCAACAAGCTCACCTAAGCGTGAGCGCAAGTTTTTATTGTGGGTTCCGACGATGAGTTTCTAGTTGACTATGCAATGAGGTCCAAGAGCTGCATAACACTGAGTTACTTGTCTCCTGTTATGTATTGCATTCAGTTGATATTTTAACGGCCAGAAAATCATTTTATTTCTAAATTGGTATTTAGCAGCAAAGTTGGACCTGGTGTTTCCATAAATTCCATTTATTCTCCCTCTGGGCATGGAGCCCGGTTTTCTCCCACAATAAAACTGGCAACGCAGCCATTCCCATATAAGTGAAATAATCTTGAACCGGCGTAAAACATCAATCAATCAATCATTTATTCTCTGCTGAGATTTCCACAAAGTCTGCAGATCTACGATTACGGTAGATCAGCCTTTTTATGTGTCAGAGATGTGTCCGTGGCGAAAAAGCTTTCCAAAACTCTGTTATACATCTGTTTTCACTTTCAATATTTATTTTAATATGAAGGCCTCCCAGTGACCAAGCCTGATTTTATGAAAGGACCGGCTTTCCGTAAAAGGCGACAGAAGAAGGTTGAGAGTGACTCAGACAGTGACGAAGAGTGGACGCCTATGAAGAAGCAAGCGGCCAAAAAAGGTCAGCTTTATTAAAAGGCTTGAAATAGAAAGTCAGTGTATTGTATGATGTATAACGAAACTAAAATCGGTACCGGTTGGTTTCTAGCATTTCAACCCACACAGTATTTACATGTATCTGGCCTGTCATTGTATGGATTTGTCTTGATTCAACGTTAATCATTTACTAATAACAAATGATTATGGCAAGTGCTTTGTGAAGCTTTCGACAGTCACACCAAGTGTTGTTCTCAAACAACTTCCTTTGTGTTCTCATTGATATGGAAGCCACATTTAAAGAGAGTTTCAAAGATTTTGTCAATCATTTAGTTTTTGAAGATCATGCAACTGAAAGAAAATTCTGGCTTGGTGTCGGATTAATTATATTTAAATTACGTAACTGTTTGAAAACAATAACTCAATCTCAGATATTGAATTTTAGAAAAAGGACAGACATCACAGACCAAAGGATTTCATAATGTTTTTAAATGCTTCTGAAATTTTGAATGATCCAAGCGAATGAAATAACATACAGAAAACTAATAACATGAACTATGGTTTTTGTGATTTTCAGACAAATTATTTAAAGTTCCTTTGGTAAAACCAAATAACGCAGTTTCTTCAACAGAGGGACCGGCGCGTAAAAAAAGAAAGGTAGGGAAAAAAATTTCAATTAAAACCTTCTATAATATTTTTGTAATTACCCTTCACACTCATATTTTTTGACTGGGTTTCTTTGACGGAGGATGTCTTGGAAAGTTTTTTTCTCATTGTATTGTTACTTTATGCAATTTGCTTGTATGTCCAGTGCTGTTAAACAAAATGTAAGATAGTTTACATATTTAAAAACCAATGTTATCCATCAAGGTACACCTTTATACCGACTCAAACTAGACATAACTGAGATACCCCCGCTATGCAAGAAAAAACGCCCGAGCGCGTTGATTTTCAATAGGCTTTTAGTACTTGCTGTATTAAACAAATGTGTGAAGTTTCAAAGTTGTAAGTTAAAGACTTTTTTAGATAATGTGTTTACAAGGCTTTTTACCGCTGCGGTAATGTAAGGGGCATAACTCTTGAAAAAAACATCCGAGCGCGTTGATTTTCAATAGGCTTCTTGTACTTGCTGTATTAAACAAATATGTGAAGTTTCAAAGTTGTAAGTTAAAGACTTTTTTAGATAATGTGTTTACAAGGACCAATGGACAGACGGACGATGGAGGCAACGACAACTATGTTAATGTAAGTCTAGGAGAATGATTGAACAGCATAGCAAATTTACAAACTCTGCATGGTCATCTTTTTGTAACTGCAACTGTAAGCAAGACGGAGAAGCGGGAAAGGATAGCCCCTTAGCCATGATAAGCAAGCTTTATAGAGTACAACAATATGCACATAGGATGATATGTTTATGCACATGTATGATAAAGATGGAGAAACAGCACCAAGAGGAGGAGACACATGAATTGGGCATGATTTAATGCTACGTCTGTGACAAATGATGGAGTAAGACAAAATACTTCTTGCTGGTCATGTTTAGTTAGCATCGACAACAAGAAAGTAGACTATGAGGCTGCTTGCTGATCATGTTACCAGCACTCACTACGAGGAAGTAGGCTATCAAGAGTGCCACAAGCACAATAATGAAACATGCAGGCTTATATGACAAGCACAGCAACTACCGTACAACTGTACAATGGGACAAAATTGTGTCTACAAACAAATGTATGAACAGACAAATGGCAGAACAGAGAAATGTCAAAAGGAGTCCAAAATGTCATAAATATGTAAAAATATCTCCTTGCAAGTAGGACATGGACAACTTCATATCATTGGTAACATTTGTCAAGTTTCATTAAAAAAGAACCAACATCTGGGAGGAGTATTTTGGAAAAAAAATTGCATCTACGGACAGACAGACGGAGGGCACAACGATCAGACAGATGTATGTGTGTACATACAAACTTTATGCCAGCAGAAGGGGGGAGGGGGAGGTAGGGAGGAGGGAGGGAGGGGCGATAACATGATAACCCTGTCTTCATATGGAATGAGACCTATTGGAGGAATATTTTGGACAAAACTGTGTCTATGGAAGGACAGAGGGAACAACGATTGGACGGATGTAGCGTACATACACACTTCATGGCAGTTGAAGGGGGGGGGGGGGGGGGGGGGGGGGGGGGGGGAAGGTAGGGAGGAGAGAGGGCGATAACACGATAACCCTGTCTTCATATGGAATGAGACCCCAAAAATGGCAAAGTCCTATAAGTCAAAAACGTCATAAAAATGTGAAAAAAGGAAATATCATCCTGTAAGTTGGGCATGCACATCTACATTCCGTGGTTATTTTAGACAAGAAGATTTTCCCTGTGCCCGTGTGTTTTAGTGTCCATAAATATACATACCATTGGTAACATATTTGTGAAATTTCATTGAAATCAAAGCAAAATCTTAGGAGGAGTAGTCCGGACAAAATTGTGTCTACAGACAGACGGACGGACAGACAAGCCGATTCCAGTATACCCCCCCCCCCCCCCCCCCCCCTAACTTCGTTGCGGGGGGTATAACAAGGCTGAGTAACAAGCAAGGCTACATGTAAACCAGTTTACCCTATTTGGGTTTCAGAAAAAGTACATAAGCCAAAAGCTAAAGCCTAGCGCACACAAGAGGCGCCGGCTGAGCTGCAAACCACGCGTGGCTGAGAGCTAAGCTGTTTCCCCCGTGTGCGCATAAATTTTGGTGAGATTTTTGCCTTTTGAAGTGGTGAGGAAAGTATCTAACATGTTTGATATTTTCTGCCTCTCATGGGCAAGAATCTCACCGTGTGGGCACAACTTGAGCTGCCAGCTGAGCTGAGTGGAGGGATAGTCCAATTGTGTGTGCCTATTAAATCATGAGACCACTTAGAATATTACGTAACACGTAAGTAGTGACATTTATGTAGCTTAGTGAACTTGGGTGACCAGGAACTTGCCTCAGCCGAGAGCTCATCGTCTGCGCTAAAATCTGTAGCTGCTCCCTTGGCCACGCGTGCCCCTGTAGGCGTTGTAGCTCAGCCTGCGCTTTTCGTGTGCGCTAGGCTTAAGTGGGAAAGGATGGTAAATAATGTAAACTGGATGGATAATTGGATATACACCAATTACCCTTTGTATGTACAGCAGACACCAAACTAAAGATGGTTTCAGTGTAGAATTGAGAATAGTATAATTAGCACGAGTACATTCCTGGTTAAAATCAATGTAAAAAGGTCTGACCTCTGCAATTTGTGCAACAGTGAAAAGGAAACTCTAGAACATTTATTCTACTATTGTCCAATAAGTACTACTATTTGGAGAGACCTAAAATTGTGGATTGAAAGAACTGCTTTAAGGCAAATCACATTAACTCTTCCAGTGATTTTCTTAGGCACAATTCGTGAAGATAAGGCCCTTAATACTTTGCCAACGTAAATATAAACAATTGACACCACTTATTATTGGTTTTCAAAATATTTTATTTCTATATTGGAAAACTGAATGGGTTTCATATATATATGTAAGGGAAAAGAACTGTTATTTGATGAAAGATGGAAAAAAATGGAGTAAACTTAAGCTTTTTACCCCTCGGGCAAATTTTGCCCGAAGGGTATTGTCGTTGCCTCCGTCTGTCTGTCTGTCCGTCTGTCCATTGGTCCTTGTAAACACATTATCTAAAAAAGTCTTTAACTTACAACTTTGAAACTTCACACATTTGTTTATTACAGCAAGTACAAGAAGCCTATCGAAAATCAACACGCTCGAATATTTTTTTCAAGAGTTATGCCCCTTACTTTACCGCTGCGGTAAAAAGCCTTGTAAACACATTATCTAAAAAAGTCTTTAATTTATAACTTTAAAACTTCACACATTTATTTATTACAGCAAGTACAAGAAGCCTATTGAAAATCAACGCGCTCGGATGTTTTTTTTCAAGAGTTATGCCCCTTACATTACTGGTGCAGTAAAAAGCCTTGTAAACACATTATCTAAAAAAGTCTTTCAATCACATTTTTAAAACTTCCTACATTTGTTCAACACAGCAAGTACAAGAAGCCTATTTAAAATCGACACGCTTGGACGTGTTTTTCAAGAGTTATGCTCCTTACATGACTCAGCCAAAATCCTCCTTGTAAATGTGATGCATGTATGTGGAGTAGTTTTTCACTCGCAACAAATTGTCTGTAAAATAAATATATCTTCGGTTTCTTTGGCCCAGACCCGAGGGGTCCTGATGGCGACAGCCACTTATTGAGACCCTGTAAAAAAAAAAGGGGGGGGGGGGGGGGAGTTAGACAAGAAATAATTGTACAAATAGTATCTCTATCATGCCTTTTGTCTAGTTTAGAAAATTTGCCATTGTATTATAATTTATACAAAGTGGATGTCAAAATGAATGTGCATTGTCAAAATATGTCATGAATAGGAAAAAGTTTTTTTCTCAGGAAATTGATTCTGTTCTAAAGCGTTTTCCTGCCGTGATGATGTATAGTGCCTCATACCTTTTTTTATTGGTATTAGCAAAGAGAGTAGATTGACAAGAGTTGTCACTTCGTCCGCCCCATGTTGAATTTGAACTGAAGCGATTCGATTATTAGGAAGCTCCTTTTTGTAGGGGGCGCCCTACAGTCGAATCGCTAGGGGGCCAGAATAACATGCTGGCAATGCTGATTGGACGAAGTGACCACTCTTGTCAATCTACTCTCTTTGGTACTAGTATACTGATGTCTGTTCGTCCCGGATTTGTGTCGGCATCATATCTTTAAAAGAGTTGCATGGATTTTAAATATTTTTTTCTGATAAGTAGCTTATTGGTAGATCATGTCATGCACCAAATAAACTTGGGTCCTGATATTTGTGGAGACTTAGACAGTCACCCAGCCTTTTGGCATTCAGTAACTGAGGAATTATTGCATGAATTTTAAAATTTTTCCTCATATATATATTTATGAACACTAAAACACACGGGCACAGGGAAAATCTTCTTGTCTAAGATAACCACGGAGACAAGTTTCTAATTGTCTTAAAAAGAGGTATATCATTTGTCTTTAATTTTGAATTATTACTATCTGGGATATAGGATTGAAAAGATTAGAAACACTTCTGTGCTACAGCCAGTGTGCCTTTACCGTTCACCTCGCTATATTTTTTTTACTCGGACAACTGGTGCGGGTTATTTGGTTTGGAGTGAGTCTGGATACACAACTCAGGGTTCAAACACGGCGAGACGCCGAGACGAACACTTCTCTGCAAACTGGCTGTAGTACAAAAGCGTTTCTATTCCCTTTAATTTTGTATGGCTGCTTATATTATTGTATTCTTTGTTGCAAGCAGACCAAAAATTCTAAAGAAAAGCAGGAAGAGAAAAGTATTCCACCAACTGCGAACTATTTTTGGAGAGAGCGAAAATTGACAAACTTTATGAATGTTGAAAGCCCAGATGATGACAGCTTTTTATGTGAGTAGATGCTAAATATTTTAATAAATTTACTTTGTATTTGACAGGGAAAATACACTAAAGATTTGTGAAATAACTTATAAGAAAACCTATTATATTTAATGTTACCTAAAAGCATTGTTCATTTATAAAAATGTTATATAATTTGCATGCTTGCCAATTCATTAATGCAAGATGGTTAGGCATACATGGTGAGAATAAATACATTGCTGTTAGGACAATTGACTTCCCCGCCAGTGCCACTTAGACAGCCGAAATGTTCCCAAAGGTACGTTAAACCTGGGACTTATATGAAAGGGATAGGAAACGCCTTTGTATTACAGCTAGTCTACTCCCAACCGTTTGGCTCGCTAGTGTTTGTCTCAGACACTACATGAGGGCATTCCGACAGCCCCAAGAATAGCCGAAACCCGTGTTGTGTATTCCGATTCATTCCGAACTTTGCCGACGTGGTGGATTTGAAATGTCAGAATAGTCAAAATGGTAATTGTTTTCTGTTGCTAACTTACAAATAGACATGCGCAGTCCATATATCCACCACGTTGGCAAGGTTCGGAATGAAGCACACAACACAGGGTTTCGGCTATTCTCGAGGTGGATCGGAATGCCCTCACAGGGTGTCCGAGACAAACAATAGCGATCCAAACTGCTGCGAGTAGACTGGCTGTAATACAAAGATATTTCCAATCCCTTTCATATTTAGTCCCAGGTTAAACAACATGTTTGGTCTGACAACATAGTGATGGCAGAGAGATTAATTCAGTCCACGTGTCTTTTGGACACCCTATGTTCCAAATTTATTCAAATTGATCTCCTAATTATCCAGCTAGTCAAGATACAAAAGCAGGTCATTTCGGACACCCCGTTCTGTGGGCCGGGTTTCTGAAATGACTGTTGTTTTATAATGACGGTGATATTTTGGATTCAGGGTTCATTGCAATCAAAAAGCTGCTGTAGACTTCTGAGCGAGCAGTTACAGTTTGTGGTCCGATTTAGACAGTGAAACAAGAATATAACTTACTCAAGTAGTGTCAAAACGTTCGTCAGTATAAGGCAATAGTTATTTTGGAGTCCGAAACACTGACTACCATTTCAGTAGAGAAAGTCAAGACCCCCTATTTTCAGATCCTAGATGAGTGTCCGCCACCATGTAAGTTAAATGTAAGTGTGGCGTTAACCATTAATCAATATAATGATAAAAAATTGTTTGTGACAACAACATGAGCTTTCGCCACCTATACCGGTGTCTTCGTCAAGGCCTGAGCATACACGTTCATATCACAGCAACAAAAAGATCACAAGACAAGAGCCACGTTTGGCAGCCCTCAAGAGAGAGAGAGCCGTTGGAATGGTCCTACAAGAAGAAACACGTAGATGTAGCCAGAAGGTTGGGCTGTGCACGCATCACTATCTCCAGGTTGATGCAGCGGTTACGTCAGAAAGGCAGTTACACTTGATGAAGACACTGGTATTATATAGGTCCCGAAAGCTCGTGTTGTTCATAAACAACTAACTACGTGGTGATGTCTTAATTTTCTATCATTGATATGGAACCCACGTACGTTTAAAAAGAGTTTCAAACATTTCTTATGAATCAATCTGTCTAAAGAAAAACGGTAAACTTACATAATAGTGAGAATTTAAACAATGAATTCTAGTTAAAGGTTTTATGAACAACCTTTGATGATATTTTCGTTAAGTGTCTGACAACAAAAAAAGAGTTGATTTTCTGGCGCAGAACATACAAATTAATAGCTATTTTGCTGCTCTATGATGGTTACGAATGTTCATTATCTCACTGACATATGCCTCAAACACTACCTCGGAAAAATACGCATATTTCCATCTTACTCCTTTTTTGACTACTAGGTAATTAACGTGAAGGTTGTTTTGTTTCAATTAATGTTTTTGGAATACACATTTAGTCCTTAAACACAGACCAGCTTAAAAGGGACAAGCCCGGAACAAAGATTGTGTGGTATTCAACTGTCGTTTCCAGATGGCCAGTCACCAGTGGAAACTTTCCTAGCTCCAACTAAATGTACATTTTTGGCGAAGTTGACTAACAGTCTTCTTATTTTTCTAATGGGTCGCGGGTTCGAATCCCACTCAGTCCCCCAAAAAATTGGAAAATTTTCTGACTGGGTTAATTTTCACTCGAACGACCTATGTGGGATGGTTGCCAATTACCAGCGGAAGGTCGTGTGTTTCCTCCGGGCATAGAGCCCGGTTTCCTCTCGCAATAAAACTGGCAACGCTGCCATATAAGTGAAATAATCTTGAGCACGGCAGAAAACACCAATCAATCAATCTTATTTTTCTACTAACCTGAAGGTCAACAGAGAATCACAACAAACTTATGCGGTGTCTCCTTTTAAGCCGTGTTCATAAATCCTTTAACTTTATATTTCTTTTCATTTTTCTAGACTGTGAAGAATGTAATAAAGAATATGATGAAGATTGTCCTATTCATGGAGCTCTTCTTATCATCGAAGATCCCCAGGTAAGAACAGTCGACTTCTCCAAACAAGCTGCTCTGAGACTCAAGTTTTACTGTTCTTCTTTTGTAACTGATCTGGCCATGGTATATTTGGAAAATATGCATTATTTAGTGTCCAGCTACTGTCCGAAAAGCAAACAAGTTTCCCTTGTTTTTGCCGTGAGAATAGAAATCTGTCCTCACTCAGTGCTATTTTGGCTTCGGTTGGAAAGAGGAAAATATTTTGGCTTTAATTGATAATAAAAAACTTTCTTCCACGTCTACTGTATGTTGAAAAACAGTACTTCCACTTCGCTTCAATTTTTTTCCAAGGTTTCACAAATTGGGAAGAATGTAACAATGGCAGAAGCAAGTCTTCCAGAATGTTTAACTATTAAAATGTCGGCCATTCCAAATGCTGGTAATGGAATATTTGCATCTTCTGCCATTGTACCTCGAACAAGATTTGGACCTTACAAAGGCCGTGTAGTCAAGGACATAGATGAAGCACATGCAACGGGATATTCTTGGCAGGTAGGTTCGTCTAGTTAAATACAACACTTGAGTCTGGACGATAAGATTCATTTTTAATAGCTATGGTTTAATATCATTATCATTAAAACCTTGAAAGTCATGGATTTTCAAAATACGTAATCCATGTCTGGAATACCATGAAAATAAAGATGTTAGTGTAAAGTTCATGGAAAAAATCCTGGAATTCTTAAAACTGTTACTATATACATTTTATTATTGTGTATACTGTAAAACTGAACTCCCAAGAAAAAAGTATTAGGTTTTGGAAGTAAAGGAAGTCTAAATTTTTCTCAGCTTTACCCCAAAATAATTTTATAAACATCAAAAATTAAATTTGTGGGCTAATAAAAGCATAACAATGAAACTTTTCCTCATGGGCCCAATGGCTAAGATGTTCCACTTTATTTATCAATAAACTACTTAAAATGCTTAAAATGTTGACCTAACAAGGGTGACTTTAAAGTGGCATTAGATGCCAAATATAGTGAAAATTTTGTTAACCAAATACTCTTATTGTTACTCAATTTTATGAAGAAGTCATAATCGGAGCTTACCCTTTATGAAAATGATAAGCAGCAAACCCCTAAGTACAGCAGTGTTGCCATTTACCATCAGGGCAGAACTGGTTGCCGTCACCAAGATACGGTTGCCTATGTTTATCATAAATGTTTTTAAGCATGAATGAAAAGTGACTTTGCTGAGACCACAGTCACATGAAGTAAGGAGGGGGAGTGGGGAATGGGACCTCTGTCCATATACTATTCCAACTTCTGGCCAATTTCACATTCTCTGCACGCAAAGTTCTGATGGCGCATGTGCAGCATATCTGACTTAAATCGTTGTTGGAAGAAAAAAAAACATTTCATTACTTCTCATTTTATCTATATATCCTATAGAGGTTATGCCACTTTAAAGTATGCCAAAGCCTTCATGTCATTGTGACATGATGTTTTATGATCTGTGGTGTCTAATGTCAAAATTTATTTAGGGATGTGGCTGTCAGTTAGTATTTTGGTTTTTGGCCTTATTCAGTGAGACATTTAGCCCTGATCAGTCAAAAAGTTAAATCTTAAATGTTTAAGGATCTACATGCTCTGCAAAATAGTTATCATAAATTGTGTGCCAAACTTCGAATTTGGCTATTTGGCAATGGTGATTTTGTTATATAATATGGAAGTACCAGTATTTTATTTTAACTTTGTAGATCTGCCAAGATGGCAAGCCGAGTCATTTTGTGGATGCAAGCGATCCAAATAATTCTAATTGGATGAGATTTGTGAACTGTGCTCGTTCAGATGCTGAGCAAAATCTTACCGCATTTCAGTATCGAGGAGAGGTCTACTACCGATCACATTGTACTATCTTACCTGGGCAAGAACTCCTTGTGTGGTATGGAGGAGACTATGGCAATGAACTGGGAATAACACGCAATAAACCGACTTCAAAACCATCTGATGGAGTGTATACTGTAGTCTCAAAATCAGGCAAGAGATTAAATACATTACAAAATATAAAATAGTTTTTAGAGTGATTGATTGGTGCCACACTCAGATTATTTCACTTATATGGCGGTCTGGTCAGGTTTAGTGCTGTGGGTGAGGAAATTGGACCCTTTGGTGAGAATTAGATTGAAGTTAGATCATTTGCTGAATTATTTGTTTATATTTTATAAAATTATTTTTATGTGCGCAAAATTTCACTACTTTGCACATAAAACTACATTAGGTGGTATACAATGTAGTCTAAGATGTGTCATGAATAGTAAAATTAATGAAATACAATGCTGTGGTATGGAATATATGGTAAGAAAATGTTTTCATCAGCTTAACAGGCTTGTTTTGACACGTATGAAAAGAGTCATTACCTACATGTAGGCCTATTATGATTTTGAGATTAAATAAAGTTTATTATTACTATTACTACTAAAAATATTATGGGACTTCATTGCAACAACAACAAAATTATTTGTGATTTATTCTTTCCAATGGACTAAGATATGGATTTAAAATCTCAGTTTAAAGAGAGAGTGAAACATTTATTAAGTCTCAGTTTGTTCAAAAAGGTTCATACCAAAAGTCTTTGTTTATTGATTTAAGCTAAACAAGCATTTATATGAATAAATATTTTTAAAAGTTTTATTTTTTTCTCTGTTATAGGTGAGACATTGTATGGTTGTGGCCAATGTCCTGGAATTCAATTTGTGTATGAGAAGTATCTGGTGAGTCACATGCTTAAGGTGCACAGAGTTAAACTTCTGGCTGATTGGAAACCTGAGAAGGAAAACTGTCATGCTAAGAACAGCCGGGCCAATTCATGTATTAGAAATGGTTTGATGTTGGGAGCTAGAAATGATTTGCACAAAAATAACAAGACTGAAACATGTTTTCAGTGTACAATGTGTGATTACAGATGTAGTCAGAAGCATCATCTAACCACCCATATGAGAACACATTCAGGAGAACAACCTTTTCAGTGTACAATGTGTGATTACAGATTTAGTCATAAGTGTGCTCTAACAACCCATATGAGAACACATACAGGAGAACAACCTTTTCAGTGTACAATGTGTGATTACAGATGTAGTGATAAGGGTAATCTAACCAGACATATGAGAACACATACAGGAGAACAACCTTTTCGGTGTACAATGTGTGATTACAGATGTAGTCATAAGCCTCATCTAACCAGACATATGAGAACACATACAGGAGAACAACCTTTTCGGTGTACAATGTGTGATTACAGATGTAGTGTGAACGGTTCTCTAACCACCCATATGAGAACACATACAGGAGAACAACCTTTTCAGTGTACAATGTGTGATTACAGATGTAGTGTGAAGGGTAATCTAACCAGACATATGAGAACACATACAGGAGAACAACCTTTTCAGTGTACAATGTGTGATAAAAGATTTAGTCAGAAGGGTGATCTAACCAAACATATGAGAACACATACAGGAGAACAACCTTTTCAGTGTACAATGTGTGATTACAGATGTAGTGTAAAGAGTAATCTAATCACCCATATGAGAACTCATTCAGGAGAGAAACCTTTTCAGTGTACTATGTGTGATTACAGATGTAGTCAGAAGAAGAATCTAACAACCCATATGAGAACTCATTCAGGAGAAAAACCTTTTCAGTGTAAAATGTGTGATTACAGATGTAGTGAGAAGGGTTCTCTAACCAGACATATGAGAACACATACAGAAAGAAAACTGACCTCTAATAATTCAAAGCAATTAAGGGAAAGTGCTACAACTAAAAACAAGATCTCAAAAATTGAAGAATAGTCAAATGGTTTATTACACTTGTACATTTATAATATTATACATTTTATAATATTGTCATTTTTCTATTTTAGGCGAAATTTATGCATGTGGTATGTTTCTAAAGAGAATCCTGATTTTTTGGCAATTATTAATTTATTAAAAAGAATTCAGCAAATTGTACATAAATTAAAATAAATTTGTTTACACAATGATTGTTAAAGGTTGCTTTTTTTTTTTTTTTAATTTTTTTCTTTAAAACAATAATAATGTTTGTTTTTTGTTTTATTCAGATAGAATTGAGTTTTGTTATTTACAGTCTCTTCATAAATAAAAAATGTCGGGCCAGCCGCCGAGCGACAACTCAATGCCGAAACCCGGGATTGAACCAGGGACCTTTAGATCTTCAGTCTAACGCTCTCCCAACTGCGCTAAGGCGGTCGCGCACAAGTCTCCAGCGCGAACCAGGGAAAGTAGAGGCGCGAAATTTAAAGCAGTGGCGATAGAGAGTTCCAAAACAAGGGAGGTAATGGGTCATTGAGAGTCATGTCTAGTTGTCTCCCATTATTTGACGTATTTAAAATGCCTCTGATAGAGAGTTCCAAAAACAAGGGAGGTAATGGGTCATTGAGTGTCATGTTGTCTCCCATTAATTTAACATATTTAAAATGCCTCTATATGAATTCCAACAGAAATACACAGTATTTTTAAGTTAGTTTCCAAAATCTTTTCACCATACAGTATTATCCAATTTAGCTTTGAGTTTAATTTAAATATGTGTATATTGTAAAGTACTTGATTTTTTTTGCAAGGTAAAAACAAAAACTTATGGGGAAAAAATTTCTCCTCTGCTTTTAAAGGGCTTGGAACCTTCTGCTATATCATGCTGCAACTGATATGAATGATCGAATAACATCACTTTGCAAACATGATATAACAGGCAGCATTAAAAAATTTTTTTTGTCCTTGGATTATATAATTTGGCTGAAGAGGATCACATTGAATAAATCTGCTTTTTACTTTTGTTTTCCTTTTCTGGCAACACCTTTTTCTTGCAAACTTTTCCTCCACAATTCAAATGACTCTGTTGAAGTCTTTCCACAGTATCTGAATCCCATATATTGTTGATGAAGTGGAGGAGTTCTTTCTTCTCCACACTTTGGACATGTGATGTGCTTTGTTCTTCTGTATTTTGGATTGCTGGGGCCTATTGGCATTGGTGTGAGGGTAGGTCTAGGAGGTTGGACTGTTAGCTCCTGATTAACATGAGATGTTGATGGCTGTAAGGCAACAGGGGTTCCCAATGGTGGTAATATTGTATGGCACATCATCTGCTGCTTCGGAAGTATTTGAATGACACGGCTTTGAGGTATGCGTTTGACTTTAGTCTTTTTCATGCCACCGGTGTCTGGTGCGTCTGGAAATTGGAACTGGTTCGGTTTTCCCTGTGGTAAACACTTTGGTTTTAGTTTTGGACAAGGGGCGGTGATACCAGCCATAGGGGCCTCTGGGAGATCAATCCCCTGAAGAAGTATTTTCAAGTCCTTGGCCTTTCCTATCTTGTTGTACCTGAAAACAAATAATAATAATTAACACAAGAAAACTGTAGGTGGAACTGGTTAAATCAAGCCATTTAAAATACAGCAGTATCCTTTACAATACACTGCATTTAGATGAATTTTAACTATCTGTAGATAAAAATGACACTTTTAACTAAAGTGCTTGAGAAGATATCTATGGACAAGTCACTCTCTTTTCTCCATTATAAGAAAGTTTTCAATGGACAGTCAGCACAACATAACCATATGTACCTACCACTGCTGAATTGTTTTGATATTGAGACTTGGCAATTGGATGTTGGTATCTCTCATAATGCGAGTGTTACTTAATACCAAGTTTTGTATCCGTGAATAGGCGTCTTTAATAAGGTTCCAGCGAGAAGCATAAGTCTTGGTTGCTTTCGACCTCCGATCACTGGGATATTCTTGAACAAGTTTTTTGATAATCGACTCAACATATCTGTTGCAATCTGGCCAACTTGCTCGAGTAGCATTGGGTCCCAGGATGGCTCTGTTCAAAACAGTTAAAACAAACACAAAGTAAATACAATGATAACGATTTTTAAAGGGAAATTTTCTTTATCATTTACAAGACCCTGACATGAATGTTTATTCCCAAAATATTAAAAAGAACAAAATGAATACTAAGAAATCCAGAAGTTTCTTCTATTGAATTAAGGAATTAGCAGACACAAGACTTTTTCAAGTACCTTTCAATACTTGTCACACCCAGAGCAACTTGTTTCTTTGGACTTTTGAAGCGCCCATGGCCTGGAGACGTAGCTGTTCTTTGGGGGAACCTTGTGCGTTGTTTATCGAAATTTGACATTTTTGTCCAAATTGCAATAATGGCATCCGCCTGATTGGTAGACAAGGGTGTTATTTGCTCCTTAAGACTAACAAGATATGTTGCTAAATTTAAGACTTGTCTATAGCCAGGGATGTTGTCCGGACCAAGATCACTCTACAATGAAATGAGAATAAGGATAAGTTATCTGTGTGTATAAAGAAATAATAGTTGAATACTTTGAATAGTAATGATAAAAAATTAAAGACATCACCACGTCCTCGGTTGTTTTTTAACAACACAAGCTTTCGACACCTGTGCCGGTGTCTTCGTCAAGTGTAATTTTTTATCATTAGTATGGAACCCACGTTTAAAGAGAGTTTCAAACATTTCTTACTTTGAATAGGTTTGTCAACAATCTTAATGATGTAAGGAATGCAGCCTTGAGTGCATACAGAGAAAAGATTAAAGCTAGAGCCATAACTTACATCATCAGCTAACTCAACAGATATAACATCTTCATTCATGTCTTCAATCACCTCTCTACCTTAAATGAAATAATAAAACAGCTGAACAACACATTTAATGACACAGACATGTTGCTGTTAATTTATTTTATAAACAATATGGTCAGCAAATTATTTTGCAAAAGGCAAAGAAATCCTTAGAACCAGTTATAATAAATGGCTTAACCCATCACCCTTTAAAGGGGCATGAGCTGCCAAAATGTTGATATTTTGACGTTAAAACAGAATGCTGAAATTATTGGATATTTTTCTCAAAAGGTGGAATTCAGAAGCTTTTCAACGCTTCTAGTCTCGAAAATGTACGATAAAGTACTGTTTTGAACTAACTTTGGCTTAGAATGAATGAATGGTCGTCCCGGTTATTTAAATTTTGTTTACTTTTGAACACGTTTTCGGTTCATACAGGCCACATACTGTATGAATTTTTCTCATTCCAACGCCAATCATTTAGTTTTTCGATAGCCTTCAAAGCCTCTTACTGTCGTGACGATTAGAAGTTATGAAAAAACTGCGAATTTTGGCAGCTCATGCCACTTTAAATTCTGATCTGAAAATATACTCACTGTCTGTTGTGATAGGTGTTGTATGGATCGAAGTTCCCTCAATTACTGGGGGAGATGGCAGAGGATCAATCGGATTATTCATCTCTACAAAAAAAACCAACATATCAGTGGATACTTTCATTTAGGTGTAGGGTGTAAACTGCGCCCATGTATATCTGAGAAACAAGCAATAACAAATTTCTCTCATTCTGTCAAGCTGTAAAATAATATCTGTTGTTAAAAAGCAAAATGTTATGATTCAAAACGTAATACAAAAATGCTAATGGCATCATGTTACTTACAGCATGTAGTCAAAAAGACATTTGTTTAAACTGAAAATATTACATACCTGCACATAGTGCATAGTCTTGGTCACTCGGAATAGGTAGTATGGGTACAGGTTGTTTAAAGGTTTCCTGTGGAGATGGGGTGTCTAATAATGGAACAGTCAGATCTTCAACATCATCACTTAAATCCACAAAGCCTTCATCTTCAATTTCATCAACAGCTTCCTCATCTACATTAGTTTCTTCCTCCATCACCACAGCAGCTCCAGTGTAATTTAACACTGGTCCCGAAGACTGGGAAAAAAGATACTCCAGGCCCAAAAGTTCTCCTACAAATACCAACATAAATGAATATGTTCATGCTTAAGCTAATGGTGATCTACAAATTATGTTAACAACAGGATACAAATATTGACTAAAACAGAATTGTGATATCCGCTATTTTCCACAAGAAGTATCAATTATAAGCTTTTAATGACTACAGTCTTCAGATTGTGTTTACTTTTTTGGTTTGTACAGGTCCTAGGAGGCATGGATTTTGTAATTCCAACAAACTTCAAACTCACTGATTGTCTTGGCAATTCAAATTAATGAAAAAGTGTGACTGAAATCATAAATACACATGTAACAATATAGTGCGCACAATTTGGATTGATTACCTGTATACTTGTTGGGAGGATTGTAATGGCTGCACATTTCTTGACCCAACACTGTAGAGGAAAGTTTCTTGACGGCTTGTTGAAGGGGACCATCATAGGAAATTGGGCCGTGGGAGCCTTTCTGGGACAATATGTCTCGCTTCCGGTCTTCATTCCAACGATACACTCCATCAATTAGGTAGACCTGAAAATTGACGTCGTTAGCTATGGTACCTATGGAAATAGAAATAGAACAGAATGGTAGAGGCCGACAGCAAGTGCTAGGGTAATTTAGCTCAGGTGTAAAAATAGAATTGTCAACTATGAAGGCATGGGATTTTAATAAACTAAAAAACCGGGAATATTACCGGGAATAAATCGGGCCATATGAAGATGGAAACTTTCAAGACTTGTAGAGCCACGTGAACATCTATAAATGGGCAATTCCATCCCTCCCTTTCTTGAAACCCCAACTTTTATGTAAAGTTGTAGGCCTTCAGGGTCTTGAATACATCCAAGATGGCAGCTTTGTTGCATCCAAATCTCTTTCATTTTTAACGTGTCAATCAATGGCACGCCCAGAATATCAAGCCCTTTGTCACCCTCCATAGAATCAATCAGATCTGTTATTAGGCGTCTTGTTTCCTCCACCCCGCGTGTCACTCTCCGACAATGGCGAGCCAGTTCATTTCTTGTAAATGAGTTTAAAATATCAGTGTCACTAGGTTGGGAAATGTGACGACTGATCATTTCCGATCGCTTAGCTCTCTTCAGCAAGGCCAGATCTTCCTCATCCCAACGGAAAATAGCATGGCTTAGGCGCCCCATAAATACACCATATAGTTGATGCGCGTCCGTTGTGCACCCTGTCGATAGTCGTCTCATAAAATGCCAGATATCTAATCTGAAAAAAGGACATAAATTATTAGCCGATTGCATCATATAATTACTGTTGTCCAATAGATGAGAAATAAGTGGCTCTCACCATCAGGACCCCTTGGGTCTGGGCCAAAGAAATCTAAGATATATTTATTTTCCAGACAATTTGTTGTGAGTGAAAAACTACTCCACATACATGTATCACATTTACAAGGAGGTTTTTGGCTGACGGTCATTTATGGGGAAAAACTCTTGAAAAATATGTCCGAGCGCGTTGATTTTCAATAAGCTTCTTGTATTTGCTGTAATAAACAAATGTGTGAAGTTTCAAAGTTGTAAGTTAAAGACTTTTTTAGATAATGTGTTTACAAGGACCAATGGACAGACGGAGGCAACGACAATACCCTTCAGGCAAAATTAGCCCGAGCGGTAAAAATTATGATTACCTGACAAGTAAAAAAGGCCATTCTTGAAAATACTTGGTCATAGCTGATCTCCCACAACAGTCCCTGTCGACATACAGAAGTTTAGGTGGGGACACCTGGGCCCTGCTATATCTTTGAATGATGCCATTTATCATGCTTCTCAACCCCTGACCTTCGTTGGCTGTAAGCACTGTCACCAGGATCTGACCATACTCATTGCCTACATTTGTGGCCCACATGGCTGTTTTTGCACTACGTCCTGGAAAAGTTTTATTTATAGTTTAAATACCTGTGTACGTAACACACACCCCATCACCACCATTTATGGCATTGTTTGAATCCCATTTAAACCCAAATATGGAATCTTTGAAATAAATTGGCAATCAATATGGCTGCCAGGCACTAGAAAACTTGCGTTCTCCCGAATCTATCCCCCCCCTCCCACCCCTGCAAAAATCATTGAGTTATAAAACTTACCAGCCAGCTTTTTAGTGATCTTTTTGGTCGAGTCGATTTTCAAAACATCCCCAAACTGTGATGTAATGCTGGCTTTGATGTAATCCAGCCTCTGCAGAACATCCAGCTGGTAAACCTTCATCAACCATCGATGTCTTGGTATCCCCCTCATCTCTGGTGGCTTGTCTACTGGCATTTGAACTATCAACCCAGAACGAGATGCCTTAAGAAATCGCTCACAATGGCTGAGGTAATGATGTACATCACGCAAGTATCTATCACCATGCTCTTCTTCTAGCTGCCTACACAACATGCTACTACTATTCCCCAAGCCACGATTACGCATCAGCTCGACCACCTTACGGTCACATGCCAGCCGGGTTGTCAGGATACATGGGAATTCAATTTGCCGATCATTGTCCAATTGACTTATAATGTTATGAGCCCAAGCAACAACCTTGAAAAATAAGGGAAAAAATATTCAAGTTTTCAAATTATACAATTTTGACATTTCTTAGCTGGTATAACCTAAATCCTAATAAAGAAAAAGAGGAACAAATATAAATATGATATAGTCTTATACCTTTTTAGTACATTTGGGACATCTCAAATATTCTGTTGCTATGATGTAATGTGAATCAACATCAAGGACAAGCCTGGTCTTCTGATACATGCCTGCCTTTGTCAAAACACCTAGACATCTTCCATTCTCGTCACTGTTCGGACAAATAAGCCTTACTCCCCATATATTAACAGGCATCCAAAGAAAAAGACGATGGCTGAAGTAACGGTCGACTTTGTTTCTGGTGGTGGCAGAAATACTTGGTTGAGGGGGGTGATGCCATAGCTGTTGAAGTTGTTCGGCCCGAAACTCTAGCTTATTGCTTACAGGATGTCGTCTGAAGAATGTTTGTGAAACCCAATTTTGATCCACTTTAGGTAAAGTTTTCTTCCAGCCCTCGTACAAGATAGACACACTAGAGGTCTGCTCTTGGGTATCTACTTGAAAATAAAACATTAAGAATGCATTGATACAGGGAAAATTGAAAACAGGTTACATCAAAAACCATAATCTAGAACATGCCAGAGATTATTTTTTAAATATTGGTAGATAATGCTGAATCATTCTAAAAAGACTAAAGCCGTTTGAACAATAATGCATAAAATGAGAACAGTTATTTCAAGATGCTAATAATTTCTTAAAGGCTATATAACAGTCAGTTTTTTTAACATATTTACCAGTAAAAAAAAGACAATTGCACTAACACAAAAATGTGTACAACCAAGCAATCCCCAGAGAAAGTGTGATGCAGAAAGTAATAAGAAATCCAAGCAGTGTTTCAAAATAGATACAGTGACTGATATTAAATATTAAGACTATAATAAGACTATAATGCAAACTGTCACCAAGCACATGAATGTCAAAACCGTACTTACAAAGAGCTCATCTGTTTGTTTTAGGTAGGTAGCAGGAAAAAATAAAATAAATAGCATCATTGATAGTCCACATGACATACATGTATGTCAATGTGTGTTTCTAATTGAATACATATACATGTACAAATCCGACATAATGGGTTCATGGACAACTCAAATTTTACATGGACTTAAAAGTGAATTAAATTTATTTACCAGCAACATCAGCAGTTGTTTCAATACTTTCCAGCAGGGAAACCAAATCCCTGTCTTCTTGAGTAGCAGTTGACTCTAAAACAAAGAAAATGTTGTATATAAGCCAGACTTTTTAGATCCACCATGTAATTTTAATATTGTCATGCAATAGGTGATTTGCGTATTACTTGCAAATGATGTAATTTAGTGATGGCACAATTATTAACCCTAAGTGGTAGACCCAACAAAGCATCTGTCTGTTTTTAACTCAATATTGTCAGCATTTTTACAACATATTTTAGGAAGGAAACCGATAGTCTGACAGTTTTTGTCTGAAGAAATCACGTAATGCGAAAAAAGTTTGCATCAAATTGGAGCTCAACTGAATATCGCTGAAGTCTAAATGGAAGCTGTGCCTGTTCGATCTAAAATTGGTACCACAACATATTGCCATTGTTGCGAGAAAAGCTGGCAAATGGTTTATCAGTAACTGCGTTTCAAAACTGCATTGCATATGGTTTGACAAACACCTGCAACAAGCCAAACCTTACCTAGAGTAATCTCCTCAGCTACCAAATGTGGTCTTTGAGGTTGATTGATATCTGTTGATTTAAAAAAAACAATTGTAAAAATAACGACTTAATTTCAAGACATGCGATTGGTCGCCTTATGTGAAAGAGTTGCCTGATGCTCGCCAACGGTTGAGGGTTTCCTCCAGGCAATGGGCCTGGTTTCCTCACCCATAAAAACTGGTAATGCGGCCATATCAGTGAAATTTTGAGTGCAGCGTCAAATCCCAATCAATCATTCAACGCATCTATTATCTTCAATTTATCATTTGATGGGAATCTGTATATTTTATTAGTGATTATGATAAATAAGCAAACACTCACTTGGTTTCACCTTAGGTGGTTTCAAAAAACCCCGGGCTTTGTGGGATACGAATTCTGGAGAGAGCTGGCGTCCCGAGTTAACAAGAGCATGAAATCGTGCCATACTTTCGGTTGATTTCTCTTCGTTTTTCTTCAACACAATTGTTCGACCCTCTTCAAACAGCTGTACATAATTCTGGAACAATTAAGTTCCAATTAGATCATACAGAATTAAATTCAACAAATTTCAAACTATATATAAGGCTTAACACTTGTGTGACAAGATGCTGGGATAGCTCATACCGGTTTTAAGCTAGGTGCATGCCACCTGACAGAGGGGTGTGGTATAGAAGAAAAAAACAATTAAGAGGTAAAGGTTTCAATTAATCAGCCTATTAAACCAAAAATTTTGAAAAAAAAATCTGACTTTGCTTTTACTTGATCATCCTATTTGGAATGGATACCAGGCACATGCTGAAGGTTAGATCATACATAAACCTCAAATTTTCTCCACTACTTCTCGCAACTTGGTCATATTAGAAAAATGATGTGTAAAAATCAATAAATTAATTCCCCAGAGACCTGAGTAACTATCATTAAATCCGTTGATTTTCTGACTAATTACAAATAGAACAAATACCTTTAGTGCACGCTTGTTGTCAATCTGGTGGACACTTGATTTGTCTTCCTTTCCTTCATCCTTAATGATCTGACCAACAAGCCATCCAACATATCCGGGAACATTTTCCAACAGCCAACGGAAACATTTTCCTCTATACTTCCCACTTTGTAGTATATACTCACCTAAATTTTGGGACAAAAAGCAAATTTTAAAAAATATATTAGCAAAGGTTGTAGTTACAATAGGTACTTACTTGCAAAGGCATGACATTTTTTTTTTGTTTTTTTTTTAAACTAGTTAATAATGTAAATAACTTTTTAGCAAATATATTTATTCCACAATAAAATAAGTGAAAAATACACATCACAATTAAATTTAAATCTAGGTAACAGTATCCCATACATCTGTGGAAAAAAGCTTTTAAAAAATTTAAGAAAATTTAAGACATTTAAGAAACTCATAATACACCAGTTCTGGCAGTAGTTTGAAGAATTTGTCATTTCTCAAGTAAAGGAATCAGCAATGATTTGTTAAAATCACAAAATGTCAAAAAGGTTTTGCAGCTGCTTTCCCTTAGACTTACACACATATAAGATTAAATTTTGTAAAGCTTAGCTCAGACAGTACCTATATTCGAAAAAAAAAACATCATATAAATATTTTTGGTTGGCTGGTATAATACTATGAAAAACATCATATGGTCATCGTGTACATGACTGTTTTGGACGACAAACAGTACAGACCTCAATTTAAGTTTGGTACGTGAAACATTGTCTACCTGTCAGCTTACTACATTTGAAAAAAGGTTAAAATCTGCTATACGCTTACAAAGAGGGCGTATCACAACAAAAACATTATGTCCATGTAGTAGTATCTTTTAAATAACTTACCCAGAACATCTTTCTCATCAGATACATCTCCCTGCCTAGCCTTCACTACTTCCTTTGCTTCACGATCAATCACGGCAGCGCTCAGCGGTGGTGACCAAGGAAGACGGTCACCGGCTACTCTTCTCCCCTCAACAGAATCTGTGAGAAGCAATTCACCCGTAACATTCCTTCGGAATTTCGGATACAACACACCTTGCATTTTGTCTGAAATGCGAACAAATAAATAAAACTATGAGTTGGTGAGTGGGTCTAAAAAGGTTTAAAAGATACCTTTAAAGGAAATGACTGTACAAAAATTCCACAAGCAACTCCTAAATCTTAATATGTGTTAAACGCAATACTAAATATTCTAACCCTTTTCGAGCATCACAGAATCACAGAATGTGATTGATCAACAGTTAATGGCGTTATAAATTTAATGGTCTACTAATTAATTTGAGTGAAGTTTCAATCTTAGGGTTAGAAATAACTAATAAAACTAGAACTGTACTCGGTACAGGTCTGCGGCTTCCAGCAATTCCACTGGAGTTAATTCAATAATGTGATTGAGTTAGTTCACAACAACAATTTGAAATCAACTGAAAAAAATTAAATGCAATGTTAAATGCTAAAAACTTTTGATGGAAGCTGTTGTTTTATTATTATAAAAACAATATATCTGAACGTGTGTATAAATTTTACAAATCAATTCTCGCTTGCTGCTCTATATATAATAGAACCACTACTTGTAAACCGTCTGCATAACAGAGGCAAGATGCCTGTTTTAATATGGTCTTGATAGTAGATGCTTAGCTCACATCAAAGCAGCTGGCACTGCTGATAAGACCTGAATGTATGTACACATGGCAAATAGAACAGGGCCCAGCTACTTCAGAGCCTTATCTCTTTGTTTGTAGATTAAACTTAAAATCTTTATATCTGTTTTTACTTTGATTAAAACGGCTTTTATTGATTCAAAATTAGTTTTATTCAATCTAGAGACATTATTGCAGTTTGAAAAAATCCTTGTTTGATTAGAATCGGACAAGTAGAACCGATTTTACAATTTTAAACTTATTATTATGAAATCGAAAGTAAGAAAAAATCAATCTAGCTTTATTCAAAATCCTTTTGCAGTAGATAATTGAAAATTTACATCAAGGTTAAGCTCCAGTACAACTATAATTTACCAAAGTTTCATTGGTTTGCAATAAATATATTTTCAGCTATTAACATTTTACGTCAACTCTAATTAAACGATATTTTTAACCAATCAAAATAAAAAAAGTTCTCAATGTAAATTAATGAAATTTGTACAATTTTAAGGACTGTGTATAGACTTTATACTTGTAAAGTTTCAACTTCATTGGTTACATTGTTTGAAAGTTATTGGGTTTTATAGGTTTTTCTAACATTTCAAAATGGCGGCCAAAGTGTTGGTCCAATCAAAAACTTGTAAATGTATTGAACATGCACAGTTTCTCTGTAAAGTCAATGGTGGAATGCCCGTTGTCCTATCTCCCATTATAGTTAAGATAGGAGTCTATAAATTTTTAACATTCAAAATGGCGTCACGGTCACATGACTTAAAATTCGCGCGTAATGACATCATTTTGTGGTATAAACCTTCTCTGAGCTGATGTATACCGATTTTGGTTTCTATCGGATCGATACTTTCCGAGATAAAATAAAAACTGATGACATCACATTTTTCGACCAATAAAAACCTAGCTTTAGGATCCCGGATATTAACGAAAGTTATAACTTTTATTGGCAGTGACATCAACTTACTGTATATGAAAAATCAGCTGCATCGGTTGAGCGGTTTAGGATAAGAAACTTTTTCAAATTTAAATTGATTTTCGGGTTATTCCAAGGTTACGAGAAAAGTAGGTCAAGGTCGCACCCACATTTTTCACATCAGATGAAGAAGGGTAATGACCATCAGTAGTTTAAGTTTCACGATGCTGGCTGTTACGGTTTTAGAGTTATGCGTTACACAAATTTGGCGGAAAAGAAAAATAATAATAATAATAATAATAATAATAATAATAATAACAATCAATACAATAATAATAGGCTTCCAGCTTTCTGCTGGAAGCCTAATAAAAACTTGAACAACAATATAACTGAATGCGTGAATTAATGAATGGAGAATACATGCATAAGACTAATGAAAATAAGTAACTTACCAGTTGGCAGCCAAAGTAAAAACTGTCCTGCTTTGTTAAACTTTACAATGCATATATTCAACTTTATAGATACTCCTATCGGAAGACATAAGCAACCCATTCTAACAGCCTCTATAAAGCCATTTGGTTGGCTGAGGTTTAGAAATTTATAGTCATTCATTGTGGGTACATGAACTTCCTGAAAGAGAAGTACATTGAAACATCAAAAAGGGTTATCCACTGGCCATCTTTGTCTCTATTTACAAAGTTCAGTGGCTTGAGGTTTAACCACAGAGTGTTTCCTATATAACAAAGCTGGGCATACATAGTTCACTTATCATTGACCCCAGGGTATGTAAACAAAAGACGATTAAAATTTAAATTGTAACACAGCGAAGATGGCTTAGTCAACGTCCATAAACTCATTCACTAGATCATTAGGACGATAGCAGTTCATTGACTTCGGTATTAAAACAAAGCAAAGACAACGGTATACGTAACTTTACGTTATATTTTCATTAGGAAAGCAAAACAAAAAACAACATCATGCATCGAATTGAAATAGTTGTAAATTGCAACAACAACAACAACAACAACAACAACAGAGGCTAGAAGCAAAACTTACGACGAAACAAGTTTGAAAACGTGTATGAAACAGAATCTATTACTTGGACTTAGGAAATACAAACCAAAGAAGGTGTCCTACTGAAATCTGTTTGAATTAAGACAAAATCACATTAAAAATGTCACTTTTCTTCTGCAGATTACAGTAAACAAATAGATAACCTGAAAACGAAAGTATCGCTTTAGATTGCTCGTCGCTGATTGGATAAACCATGAGCAGGAATTCTATGGTTTGGATTGGTCAGTTCGTTATGATTCTATGGTTGTGATTGGTTGGAACTTATGGTTTCTGTGGTTCTGATTGGCTGCCAAACCACGATTTCTGGGTGAGGTGCAGCGCTATTTCGGCCGACAAGATTACACCAATCGAATTTTCAACAAAATTTACTTCTGGAATATTTTATTAATTAAGCCGAGCACAATTTGCAAATGTGGCAAATTTTGTTCAAAATTATTTTCCATTCAAGACGGCGATGTTTGATTGAAGTGAAATCTCGCTTTTAAGGGCAATATCGCGAGAAACGGCTTATTAAAGGGACATAACTCTGAGAATCTAAATTTGACAACAACAACCGTCATTTGAAGTTTATCAAATCAAATGTGTTAAAAAAAAACTCCGAACCCAGATTAAGCCGCCCTACAAACGTAATCAGCAAACAGATAACAACAGTATCCACCCCAAGTTCAAGGCAATTGTCTTTCATCTCCTAATCAATAAAACTAGTGACAATCACAAAGTCCAACTTAAGCCCGATCGAACACCGAGGCGATCCGCACATTCGCGGACACAAACTGGTGCCGAAATAAAAATCGGACGAGTAATATCAATAAAGTAGAACTCGGAAACCAGTTTTAAAATTATTGACGAGGTACAAATTTCTTTCTGCAGTTTTTCGTCGTTTTCACAAGGATTACTTAGTTTTGTAAGTAATTTTAGTTAGTTATCTTCTGGCCAGAGTGAACAGGACTGAAGAAACGTTTTCACACCTCTGTAGTTCATGGCAATAGCATAAAAAGGTAACTTTACCCCTTATTTTAGTTTATCTAGAAATTGTAGAATAAGAAAGGAGCTATAAAAAGTAAACCAGGATAGAGACACACGAGTGCGGCTAGATGACTGAGTGCTGCTAAGCCTTGGGATAACATGTTGTATTCATGACTTATCAATAATAATAACAGACTTTTAACTAAGTGTCATAAGCTCCCAAAATTCGGGCTTTTTTTTCAGAATTCTGATTGTTAAAAGAAATTGAACATTAAATAAAAGTACCTTGGAAAAGTAAAGCGACAATGGGTGCAAATTAGTATTATTAACGGACAAGATTTTCTTGCTTTAATATAAAAGCTACCTGAAAGTGG
Source organism: Lepidochitona cinerea (assembly GCA_963971465.1). Classification (NCBI taxonomy): domain Eukaryota; kingdom Metazoa; phylum Mollusca; class Polyplacophora; order Chitonida; family Tonicellidae; genus Lepidochitona; species Lepidochitona cinerea. The sequence goes on from OZ020565.1 coordinate 3,918,794, forward strand.
CATGAGCTGCCAAAATTCACACTTTTTTCATAATTTCTGATCGTCATGACAGTAAGAGGATTTGAAGGCCATCGAAAAACTAAATGATTGGCGTTAAAATGAGGAAAATCCATATAGTATGTGGCCTGTGCAAACCAAAAACATGTTCGAAAAGTAAACAAAATTTAAATAACCTGGACGACCATTCATTCATTCTAAGCCAAAGTTAGTTCAAAATAATACTTTATCGTACATTTTCGAGACTAGAAGCACTAAAAAGCTTCTGAATTATACGTCTTGAGAAAATAGCCAATAATTTCAACAGTCGGTTTTAATGTCAAAATATCAACATTTGGACAGCTCATGCCACTTTAAACAAAATATCTAACAATTAAATGTAACATGATTTTTATTCTTTCTTGTCACCCATCCTTTTATTCTGTCTTTTCTCTTTGAATCCATGCTGTCTAAATCTGCTCACATTTCTCGACTCCTTATGATGACTCAACGTCAAAATAAGTTAAGTTTAACAATAGTCCAGGTTTCTGACTTCAAAATTACTATTTTTTTACACTGACGACCGTCCGTACAAAAAAGAGCAATTTTGGTCAGAAACCCGGACTACCGTAACAATAACATATATGCCCAAGATTGGTATCACTATCAGCGATTCAAAAGCTCATATTTTATAATAATATTAATATGACAAATAATTGGCTAATTCCGTTTCAATGAAAATGCCACTTAGCTAAACTAAAGTTAATGTTATTTATTTATTTATTTATACTTAACGGTAGGCCCTACTTCACTAAAGTAAATGTCTTTATTTGATAATTTCTGATGGTTATGCAATTTATGGGATCAGACTGAGCAATATAAATATCAGAAAGTAAACATTGATACGGTAAGATCTCCGCTAATTCAAGTACTCTAAAAAATTCAAGGGCCAGAAAAAATTTAACAAAAGTAGGCCCTACACTTAAAATTCAACTTTTTTCGTTGAGAGTCTTACCTCCTGGAGTGAGCGATCAGATAATCCTATTGAACGATCGCTGTTGTTGTTTTTATAGACCAAATGTGGCAAATAGCAATGTAATAATTCGTTATTTTCCCATCACTGGTCCTTGAATTAGCGGAGATCTTACCGTACCCGTAAGTACATGTAGAGTAATAAGGAACCTCCATATTTATTCCCCGAGGGGGTCCATCGTCTCGATTTCATTTCTTGAGCAGAGCTTGAAAACTATTAGACATAGCTCAATGAAACTTGGTGTGTGGATCAATCATGTGTAGATGTGCCTTTTGAGGTTTTCAACTTTTTGTTTTTTTATTTTTGACCGTTTCAATGGAAACAAAACTTAGACAGTTTTTGCTTCTGGAGCAGAACTCGAAAACTATTAGACATAGCTCAATAAAACTTGGTGTGTGGATCAATCGTGTGTAGATGTGCTTTTTGAGGTTTTCAGCTTTTTGTTTTTTTTATTTTTGACCGTTTCCATGGAAACAAAACTTAGACAGTTTTTGCTTCTGGAGCAGAACTCGAAAACTATTAGACATAGCTCAATAAAACTTGGTGTGTGGATCAATCGTGTGTAGATGTGCCTTTTGAGGTTTTCAACTTTTTGTTTTTATGTTGCCCGAAAAGCTTCGGGGGAGCATATAGTCGCCGCTTTGTCCGTCCGTCTGTCGGGATTTCTTGTCCGGGGCATATTTCTGGTAATATTGTCAGGATTGGTTTGAAACTTCGCTGGTATTTAGTCATTACCAAGACCTTGTGCAGTGAACGCTTTTCTCTCTGTGGCGAGAATAATTTTAGAGTTATTGCCCTTGGTTTCTCCAATTTGTCAAATTTTACTCAGACTGTTTGTCCGCCCCCTCCCCTGTCCGGAACCTAACACATTCCAGTTGTGTTGGGTTCTAATAAAGATTTCGCACAACGCAGACATGAGCATCCACTTCAGTGACCAAAACTGCTATAGTTTTGTTCTCAGTTAACAGTGAGATGATTGTTTGAAAATTTGGTTCACTTGTTTTTCACAAAAGCATTTCTTTCGTTACTTGTTTCTGTTTGATCTTCTCAATTTCTCTGCTTTTCCTTTGAATTAATAACAGTTAGGATAATAAATCTCAATCGCAAACAAATACGGCTTATCACACGGTCATGTTTACGTGTTAAAATGGAGTTATCAGCTAGGATAAAGAGGAATTTCCACCGTTTTCCTTGCTTGTTCGTTGTCAGGAATTGTCTCCTACTTTGACAAATCCTTACAAAGATTTATTCTTTAAGCATCTTCAGAAAAATGGATATTTGCAAGAGTTATTGCCCTTTTCTGATTATTTGGTCAAATTTGCTGAGCGTATATCTGCAATGGGGAACCGGGGAGCATCCATCCGTTTTACTGATAATTTTCTTGTTTTAAGTATGGCGGCAGTTACTGCCTTGCCGAGGGTATTATGGGTTTTCAGGTTCTGAATAGCACTAGCCTACACATGTGCTTGTGGAAAACTTATCTCGTGGGTTCGAATCCCTCTCAGACTAGTAATTTCTGAGTGCATTTTTCACTTGATTGCTGTATGTAGAAGAGTTGCCAGGTACTCGCCGAAGGTCGTGGGTTTCCTTGGTGCAAAGAGCCAGGTTTCCTCCCCCACTAAACCTGGTAACTCTGCCATATAAGTTAAATAATCTTGAGTGCGGCGCAAAACATCAAACAATTGTAAAATCGTGGGACTACTGGATTTTGAGTATTAAATGTGAGCAAAAGACAGGACGCATTTGTAGAGAAAGAACAGAATACAAAGGACGAGAGACTCAAAGAAGGCATATGGAAGGCTAATCAAAATGTTACATTTGTTAACGATCAGTAGTAGATATCATGAAATTCTAAGTAACACGTGTCAGAAATTTACGTACTTGAACAAAATGTAACATAATTTATTCTTTCTTGCCTTCTTAGTGTCACCCATCCTTTTCTTCTGTCTTTCCTCTATAAATCCATGCTGTCTTTTGATCTACTCACATTTCTCGACTCCTGATTATGACGTCCAAATATTGAGATTACCCCATGTATATTTACCGAGTTCACTTACTACCGTGAAGTTGTTCAGTGGATAAAACAGATGAATAAAGAGGTACAGGCATTGTTGAATGAATTTATGATACTTGTTACTTACTATGATTCATAGAATATAAGAAGATTTTCCCTGTGTCCGTGTGTTTTAGTGATCATAAATATTTATCTAGAGGTAAAGTGGCATGAGTTGCCAATTATAGGGAAAAGTTCTTAGAAACAGAATTAGATAATTATTCTTAATTTTTGAATATTTTAAAAATTACTTTTTTTGCGATTTTCAGGTGTTGCAAGGGCTGTTACCTGTCAGAAAAACGTCATCAGCTGATTCTCAAAACTCGTCTCCGCCGTTAATTTCCATGAAAGATGCAGTGGTATTTTATGATAGAACATATTTTATTTACAATTATATTGACAAGCCTGGTCAGTATTTTTGTCAGCAAGGGATCAGAAGAATTTTTCCGGGTTTTACTTATTGGATTAAAGTCTTTACCTGGAATGAATGGCTTAATCTCACAGGTGCTAAAAGGGGAGGTAACTAGCTTCGTTAAACAAGTCAATTTAGCTGAGACAAAGGATGGGAAAAAGCCACCTAGAGTTGTCATCCCAAAGAAAGGTAAGCTCAACTAATTCATTTACAATGCAATAGAAAAATTTTTACCGTATTTCTTCTAAATATTCAGCCATTCTAATGGCCTAAATTTTCCATTGAGTCAGACAAAAATGGAGATGTGGAGTTGTGTTTCAGGATAACCATTTTCACACACTGCACCGCGGGTCATATTGCCTTAAATTCCCACTAATGGGCAAATTTGTCTGGCCTCATTTAGCATATTTCTTTTCTAATGGTCGAATCCTTATGAGGAAAAAAGTGGCTGAATCTTTAGAAGAAATACGGTAAACGCAAAGGATCCCACTTCTGACACCATGTTACGTTTGTATCTAAGTTGCGTCATAAGAAGAGACAACGAAGACAACGGAAGTACTGTAGAACTCAACTTGACGTTACTAGGCAGCGGCCATGACTGAACTCCGTCTACTGGCTTGCAAAAAGCATAACGTACAACATGCGCGATAAGTATGGAAGAACAAAGAGAACATTACGTCACAACGGTCTTCAACTGATTAGCTCTATTCACATCCAAGCTTTCAATTCAGTTATGATCAAGGAACGGAGATCCTGCATGACAACATTAAGTCTGAAATATTAAAAGGTCAATGGCAATTGACCTCTAAATCAGACACGATATATTCAACAAAGCGGTTTTCCTGACATTTATAAAACCACATTTGTCTAACCTTTTAGAAAGTCTGGCCTGACCATATTGCCCTCGCTGAAAGTTGATTCAAGCTATTCACTTTGGTACAATGGGCAGAGCCATAGTCTCTCAGTCCGAAAAACAAGTCTTCCATCATTGAACGAATAAAATCCCACACAGTCTAAAGAAAAATTTAAACTCTAAAGTGAGTTTCTCACTTGATTGCTTTATGTGGAAGGGTTGCTAGGTGAAGGTCAAGGGTTTCCTGCAGGCAAATATCTAGCCCTGTTTCTTCTAACCCCAAGGTTATTTTTGACGTTAAAACAGAATGTTGAAATTATTGGCTATTTTTCTCAAGACCTATAATTCAGAAGCTTTTTAGTGCTTCTAGTCTCGAAAATGTACGATAAAGTATTGTTTTGAACTAACTTTGGCTTATAATGAATGAATGGTCGTCCCGGTTATTTAAATTTTGTTTGCTTTTCGAACACGTTTTCGGTTCGTACAAGCCACATACAGTATGGATTTTCCTCATTCCAAAGCCAATCATTTAGTTTTTCGATGGCCTTCAATGCCCCTTACTGTCGTGACGATCAGACATTATGAAAAAAGTGTGAATTTCGGCAGCTCATGTCAATTTAATATTGCATGTCCTTTTATCCTCCAAAATAGTGATTTACACTCTTTTTAACATGTTTCATAAATTTATTTCTGTCCTTTTTATTTTATTGTAATTTCGATGTAAACGGACTTGTCTGACAAAACTTCTTTTCGCCGCCATATAAGTGAAATAATCTTGAGTGCGGCGTTCAACTCCAATCAATCAATCAATCAATCAATCTAACCCCCATCACCCAACCCATTAAGCCTGGCAACGCCACCATATAACTAATTGTAAGTGCGATTTAAACATCAAAAAAAAAAAAAAATTCCTCTGTTATGTAGGCATCCCACATGAGGAATTAAAGAAAGAGATGTTAAAATTTAAAGAGGCCATATAACTATGTTTGAGTGTGATTTAAACATCAAAAAAAAAATTTATTCTGTTATTTAGGCATCCCACATGAGGAATTAAAGAAAGAGATGTTAAAATTTAAAGAGGCAGAGACAAACCACGAAGAAGGGAAAATCTTCGCATATACTTACACTCTCTTTGACGACCATTTCAACCTACAGAAAGACTGCTTCAACATATTTGGAGGTAACGTTTGCATTTATCTTTTGTCTGAGTTTGGTGTCCTGGATTTAGATTGTTCATTATCCCACCTCACACTGAATACTTCCTGTTGATTGGTTCAAACCAGTCACGTGGAGACCCTGTATATTTCCATATTACGTCGCCGTGCTGATCCATACAGGGCGACTACCATATATGGCTTGTGACGTCATGTCTAGACGCTTGCCGGTCTTGTCTGTTCGTGCCATACACATTAGAAAATATCTTTCTGAGTTCACTTTCCGACTTTTATGAAAGCCAATTTTCAGAAAGAAGGCTTGAATATCGTACAAGTTAGGTCTAAGGTGGGATAAATTCGTTACAGGTCTAATGTGGGATAAATTCGTTACAGGCTAACGCCCGCCCAATATTCGTTTACTGACCCCATATATTTCCGTATCCCCCCTCGAACAAACCCTGTAACTAATAAAGCGCCGTTAGCTTTAAAACGGCAGTTTAGATGACGTCACATCACAAATGAATTCCATTGTTACGCCATGTCATCTGCCTTGCCTTTAAGCTGATTTTCTTTTGTACAACCGATTCCTGGCCTAGAATTATATAAATTTTACGCTCAGACCAACATAATGGAAAAATTTTGGTGTGGATTTTTCACCCAATCGAAGTGTGTGGAAGAGTACTTGCCGAGGTCGGGGTTTCCTCCACCCAAAGAGCTCGGTTTCTTCCTCACTAAACCTGGCAATTCTGCCATATAAATGAAATAATCTTGGATGCGGCGTAAATTATTGATCAATCAATAAATAAAATTTAGGGGAGCTGCTTTAAGGTCATTCAGATAGAATTTGGCCTTGCTATATTAAATAACCTGACAAAAATGAAGAGGTACCAAGGCATTGTAAGGACTTCTGCTCTGTTAAGAGTTGAGTTGAGTTTTCCAAATAGAGTTAAAAAGTTGACAGTTCAAATGGTTTGGGGCTAGTTTCTCATCGAAGCCTAGGCAGCTGCAAATACAGGCTTAAATTAGTACCGGTAACCTGCGCCCAAATTAGAAGACCTTGAAAAACGCCCAAATTAAACATAAAAAACGCACAAATTACAGTGAAAAAAAAATTAAACGCAGTATATACATGCCTGCTGTTGAAGGTTGGAATGATGCATTTGCGTTAGTTATTTATCACATCCAACGGATACGTTCAGGGGAGATAAATCAGGGCTGTTATAGCCAAATGTCAGTTTTGTATGCTTAGGTTTTTTGTGTTTGTTTTTTTTGGTCTCAGAAACGGTGGTAAAATTCTAAAAAAAAAAAAAACGGTAAATTTTTGGGCTGATTTGGTTAGTAATGAGTTCCCAAATTAGAAACCTGCATTTGCCCCTGCTAGGCATACACATGAAGATAAAGTTGTTCAGAATCGGCAAACGTTACAGTATTATTGGAAAGGGAGATAACTTGATTCAAATCAATATTACAAATATTAAACCAGCATAATAAAAACTTGTTAGAACAGGAAAAAAAATAAATCTGGCATCAACACCCTGGGCATCGCCCTCATTTTTATTGATAATGGACACACATCTTGACCTGTTTAGTGTTGGAAAAGATGATATTGTATGTTGAGTCTTACAAGCCTACCACCAATGTGTCACTTGATCTTATTCGACTCACCTCCTAGACAAGGAGTAAGCCAGAAACTTCATTCAGTGTGTCCTATTTAAAGCAATTTTCCTCCAAATTTTAGCGTCCCACAAGTAGTCGCCAAAGGTTTTTTGGTTTTCTCCCCTACTAATACAGGCAACGCTACCATATAAAGGAAGTAATCTTGAGTGCAGCCAAAAAAAAAACATCAATCAATCAACCAAATTTGAATGTTTCCAGTCTGCCAGTCTCTAAAAACATATCAAAATTGGTTTTATTTCTTAACTGCTGAACGTTTCTCATGTTCTTTGAGTGTTACTTCTGATTTAATCCTATTTGTGAGTACATGTATGTACCAAAAATACATAAATATGTACCAAAAATAGTGCCATGGGGTTTCCAGCAGACATACATGTACAACCTGGTTTCCTGCAAGTTAGCCATATTGAATTATGTAATTTTGCCTTCCATCAGAAGAATCCGCTTATCAGCTTTGAAAAGGATGCTTTTATCATGGTATCCTTGGAAATTGATGTAACTTGCCTCAACTAAGTTTTAAATTGTTTATATGGTCAAAATTCTCTGTTGATTCTGTGTTTACTGTGGAATTATGAATTCTCATTTGCCCTTTGTTTACTTACGTTGAAAACAAAATTAGTTTACATTCACTGTTCATTAATCTTGGAAATTGGTTCTCTACCGCCCAAATGAACAGATTTAGGCTATTTTTATTCAATTTTTGCTTTCGTTGAACAGAGAAAGTGGGTCATTCAGAAGACCATGACAGTCTGGTGAGAATGTTTCATCAAGCCTTCCTCCATGAGAATGCACTTAACCCCATGATTTACCCTAGTCTAAGGTAAGGGTAGGTTTGTTATACAGAGGTCATTCAGAAGACCATGACAGTCTGGTGAGAATGTTTCATCAAGCCTTCCTCCATGAGAACGCACTTAACCCCATGATTTACCCTAGTCTAAGGTAAGGGTAGGTTTGTTGTACAGAGGTCATTCAGAAGACGATGACAGTCTGGTGAGAATGTTTCATCAAGCCTTCCTCCATGAGAACGCACTTAACCCCATGATTTACCCTAGTCTAAGGTAAGAGTAGGTTTGTTGTACAGAGGTCATTCAGAAGACCATGACAGTCTGGTGAGAATGTTTCATCAAGCCTTCCTCCATGAGAACACACTTAACCCCATGATTTACCCTAGTCTAAGGTAAGGGTAGGTTTGTTGTACAGAGGTCATTCAGAAGACCATGACAGTCTGGTGAGAATGTTTCATCAAGCCTTCCTTCATGAGAACGCACTTAACCCCATGATTTACCCTAGTCTAAGGTAAGGGTAGGTTTGTTGTACAGAGGTCATTCAGAAGACCATGACAGTCTGGTGAGAATGTTTCATCAAGCCTTCCTCCATGAGAACACACTTAACCCCATGATTTACCCTAGTCTAAGGTAAGGGTAGGTTTGTTGTACAGAGGTCATTCAGAAGACCATGACAGTCTGGTGAGAATGTTTCATCAAGCCTTCCTTCATGAGAACGCACTTAACCCCATGATTTACCCTAGTCTAAGGTAAGGGTAGGTTTGTTGTACAGAGGTCATTCAGAAGACCATGACAGTCTGGTGAGAATGTTTCATCAAGCCTTCCTCCATGAGAACACACTTAACCCCATGATTTACCCCAGTCTAAAGTAAGGTAAGGTTTGTTGTGCAGAGGTCATTCAGAAGACCATGACAGTCTGGTGAGAATGTTTCATCAAGCCTTCCTCCATGAGAACACACTTAACCCCATGATTTACCCCAGTCTAAAGTAAGGTAAGGTTTGTTGTGCAGAGGTCATTCAGAAGACCCTGACAGTCTGGTGAGAATGTTTCATCAAGCCTTCCTCCATGAGAACACACTTAACCCCATGATTTACCCCAGTCTAAAGTAAGGTAAGGTTTGTTGTGCAGAGGTCATTCAGAAGACCATGACAGTCTGGTGAGAATGTTTCATCAAACCTTCCCCCATGAGAACACACTTAACCCCATGATTTACCCTAGTCTAAGGTAAGGGTAGGTTTGTTGTACAGAGGTCATTCAGAAGACCATGGCAGTCTGGTGAGAATGTTTCATCAAGCCTTCCTCCATGAGAACACACTTAACCCCATGATATACCCTAGTCTAAGGTAAGGGTAGGTTGGTTGTACAGAGGTCATTCAGAAGACCATGACAGTCTGGTGAGAATGTTTCATCAAGCCTTCCTCCATGAGAACACACTTAACCCCATGATTTACCCTAGTCTAAGGTAAGGGTAGGTACAGAGGTCATTCAGAAGACCATGACAGTCTGGCGAGAATGTTTCATCAAGCCTTCCTCCATGAGAACACACTTAACCCCATGATTTACTCTAGTCTAAGGTAAGGGTAGGTTTGTTGTACATAGGTCATTCAGAAGACCATGACAGTCTGGTGAGAATGTTTCATCAAACCTTCCTCCATGAGAACACACTTAACCCCATGATTTACCCTAGTCTAAGGTAAGGGTAGGTTTGTTGTACAGAGGTCATTCAGAAGACCATGACAGTCTGGTGAGAATGTTTCATCAAGCCTTCCTTCATGAGAACACACTTAACCCCATGATTTACCCTAGTCTAAGGTAAGGGTAAGGCTTGTTGTACAGAGGTCATTCAGAAGACCATGACAGTCTGGTGAGAATGTTTCATCAAGCCTTCCTCCATGAGAACACACTTAACCCCATGATTTACCCTAGTCTAAGGTAAGGGTAGGCTTGTTGTACAGAGGTCATTCAGAAGACCATGGCAGTCTGGTGAGAATGTTTCATCAAGCCTTCCTCCATAAGAACACACTTAACCCCATGATTAACCCTAGTCTAAGGTAAGGGTAGGTTTGTTGTATAGAGGTCATTCAGAAGACCGTGGCAGTCTGGTGAGAATGTTTCATCAAGCCTTCCTCCACGAGAACGCACTTAACCCCATGATTTACCCTAGTCTAAGGTAAGGGTAGGTTTTTTGTATTGAGGTCATTCAGAAGACCATGACAGTCTGGTGAGAATGTTTCATCAAGCCTTCATCCATGAGAACACACTTAACCCCATGATTTACCCTAGTCTAAGGTAAGGGTATGTTTGTTGTACAGAGGTCATTCAGAAGACCATGACAGTCTGGTGAGAATGTTTCATCAAGCCTTCCTCCATGAGAACACACTTAACCCCATGATTTGCCCTAGTCTAAGGTAAGGGTATGTTTGTTGTACAGAGGTCATTCAGAAGACCATGACAGTCTGGTGAGAATGTTTCATCAAGCCTTCCTCCATGAGAACGCAATTAACCGAATGATTTACCCTAGTCTAAGGTAAGGGTAGGTTTGTTGTACAGAGGTCATTCAGAAGACCATGACAGTCTGGTGAGAATGTTTCATCAAGCCTTCCTCCATGAGAACACACTTAACCCCATGATTTACCCTAATCTAAGGTAAGGGTAGGTTTGTTGTACAGAGGTCATTCAGAAGACCATGACAGTCTGGTGAGAATGTTTCATCAAGCCTTCCTCCATGAGAACACACTTAACCCCATGATTTACCCTAGTCTAAGGTAAGGGTAGGTTTGTTGTACAGAGGTCATTCAGAAGACCATGACAGTCTGGTGAGAATGTTTCATCAAGCCTTCCTTCATGAGAACACACTTAACCCCATGATTTACCCTAGTCTAAGGTAAGGGTAGGTTTGTTGTACAGAGGTCATTCAGAAGACCATGGCAGTCTGGTGAGAATGTTTCATCAAGCCTTCCTCCATGAGAACACACTTAACCCCATGATTTACCCTAGTCTAAGGTAAGGGTAGGTTTGTTGTACAGATGTCATTCAGAAGACCATGACAGTCTGGTGAGAATGTTTCATTAAGCCTTCCTCCATGAGAACACACTTAACCCCATGATTTACCCTAGTCTAAGGTAAGGGTAGGTTTGTTGTACAGAGGTCATTCAGAAGACCATGACAGTCTGGTGAAAATGTTTCATCAAGCCTTCCTCCATGAGAACGCACTTAACCCCATGATTTACCCTAGTCTAAGGTAAGGTAGGTGTGTTGTACAGAGGTCATTCAGAAGACCATGACAGTCTGGTGAGAATGTTTCATCAAGCCTTCCTCCATGAGAACACACTTAACCCCATGATTTACCCTAGTCTAAGGTAACAAATCGCCTCTTTTATCACAACTGATCACATGAACCAATACAGTTTTGAATTAGCTGAAAATAGAATACTACTTCAAACAGTTATTTTTACTTTACTATTTTGTTTGTGTTTTTGGGACAAAATTTTCTTTCAAATTTATTTTTGCCAATAGCCCATTTACCAATAGTTTATTTTCCAATGACGTCATTTAGGAACCCCACATGACAAAAACAATTGAAACTGTGTTAAGACGGAAGACGAGCAAAAATGTTATACCATTTTGTACACATTTTTTCTGCCGTATTAACAACAGCAAAGTTGTTTAGGTGCAAAATAAGTTTGAGTGACTGGTTATGTGAAAAAAGTCTGAGTTTGAGTGAATAAGAAAGATGTTGTCGACATCGCAGCTGTGTTTGCCTGTTTTAAGGCTTCTCTCTTTCTATCACAGCCTTGTGTTTAAAACTTGCAAATGGATTATTGTATAAGCCGAATATATATATATATATTTTTTTTTTTTTGCTAAAATATAGATTAAACGTCACTGTACCCCATCAAGGACATTACGTTTACTGAAGATGTTAAAGTGGCATGAGCTGCAAAAATTCACACTTTTTCATAATTTCTGAATGCCATGACAGTAAGAGGCTTTGAAGGCCATCCAAAAACTAAATGATTAGCGTTGGAATGGAGAAAATCCAGACAGTATGTGGCCTATACAAACCGGAATAGAGTTCGAACAGTAAACAAAATTTAAATATCCGGGACGACCATTCATTCATTCTAAGCCAAAGTTAATTCAAAACAATACTTAATCGTACATCCTCGAGACTAGAAGCACTAAAAAGCTTTTGAATTATACATTTAGAGAAAAATAACCGATAATTTCAACATTCTGTTTTTACGCAAAATATCAACAGATTGGCAGCTCATGCCACTTTGAATATTCAAAGTTATGGATTTCGCTCAGAAAAAAAAATGTAACGTTTTTTTTAATTCATGTATGTGAATGTTTCAATTTGAATATATTTTCTTATTTATAGACGCTTTGAGACCGAAGTAGTTAGCATGAGTGCCGGGATGCTGCATGGAGATGGAAATACGACTGGCTTCTTAACATCCGGAGGGACGGAGAGTGTTCTAATGGCCGTCAAGACATATCGAGATCGAGCACGGAAACTTTTCCCTCACATCAAAAATCCAGAAATCGTGAGTACAAATACATTTTTGGGTGAATGTGTTACGTAAAACTTATTTCATTCAAACTTATTTTTGAATCAATTTTTTTGTTCTTATCTTTGATGGAAGAGTTTGCTAGGTATTCTGTGAAGGCCCGGGTTTCCTTCGGTCGAAAAGCTCGGTTTCCTCACCCACAAAACCTGGGCATGCTGCCATATTATACAAGTGAAATAATCTTGAGTGCGGCGTAAAACATCAATCAATCATCTCTAATTAACCACCAGAACTCGCATGTAATAATGAAAATCTCCCCCCCCCCCCCCCCCCTATCAGTTGGATGCACTGTTGACCCAACAAGTCTGGTCTCTCTCTGAGATTTTGTCTATACAGGGATGGTCCTTAACCTCAAAACCACCTTTTCCAGCCAAGATAAAACCTCCATGTCCCCATTCCGTCTTTTACCTTGGCGGAATACTCTACTCAAACCCGCAAATTCAACAGCGGCTTTTGATAAAATGCGAGTAAAACTTCTTGCAGCTAATCAAAACCTTGGACACTTACACACTTCAACCAGCAGAAAATTAGTAATGAAATGGCGGCTGTATATAACTTTTGTTTGACTAGTGCTGATTGGCCAAGACTCCTAAGTTTAGGAAAGACAACTCTCACATTCTCACCACTGGGCGCTGTTCAATTTACAGGTCGGAGAAGAGTAGTCCGCCAAGGTAAAACACGGAATGGGGGCATGGAGATTTTAACTTGGCTCGAGTAGATGCCTCAGAACTAACATTCAAATGAAAAATGCACAGCCTCATAATTCTGTTTATGCAGATAAAGATTTTCACCATAGATAGCAGTTCACCATTTTAACCACAAAAACATACTTCATGGTGATGCTGTAATTATTTCACATCATTTTACCCATTATTAAGAATCTTTTCATGACATTCCATTTGACGCCTATTTATAAAAAAATGTTGTTGAATTTACAGGTGGCGCCAATCACCATTCATCCTGTTATGAATAAAGCAGCTCATTATTTTGGCCTGAAGGTGATTCACGTCCCTGTAGGCAAAGATTTCAGAGTGGATGTTAGAGCCATGGAACAGGTTAGTTTAGGGGAAATCATAACCAGCAAAATGAATATGATGTTTAAAGGCCCAGTTGCCGCCGTAGCCTGTTTGACATTTGATTAAAAAAACAATTTACATGAGCTTACTATAGCTAAAATCACTAAAATAAAACATAGGACACATAAAATATGTCCAGTTAGGTTTAGAATGTATAAATGGGGGTGAAAAACAAACGAAGAATCAAACCTCTATTACAACAACAATGATCAGTTCCGCTAATTCAAGGACGAGCAATGTGAAGATAACAAATTGTTAGACTGCTTTCTGCTATGTTTGGTCTAAAACAACAACAATAGCGATTGCTCGATAGGATTATCAGTCGCTACATGCAGGAGGTAAGACACCCAACGAAAAGTCTCAAACTTTTAGAGTGCTTTTTGTAATGTTTTGAGTACTTGAATTAGCGGAATTCTTACCATAAACCGTATTCTAGATTCTCGCGGCGGGTATGCCTTTAATCAACCAATCACCCAGAACTAATGGTCTCCGGTTTATTTTGTCACCCAAAATATATATGCCTTTGTGTGATTTCTGATGAGCCTTATGTAACAGTATGTTTGCTTCTCAACGAAACTACTAACGTTAGAATTGATTGGTGTTACGCTGTAGTCAGGATTACGTAGTTCACTTACATGGTAGTGTTGCCAGGTTTAGTGCGGGAATAAGCAGGGCTTTTTGCCCAGAGGAAACCACTGACCTTCGACGAGTACCTGGTAACTCTTCCACGTACTGTAATCTGGAAAAAATCTTCTCAGAAATTTTTCAATTATAATCTGCTCTGCTTTAATTGATAGAAGGCCTGTGTTGGACTGTCTGAGCTAATTCAAGTGCGGGAAAAAAGTATAAGAGTGCAAATTCTCATCTTAATTCAAGAGAGAGCTTGTAAAACATTCAAGGATTAACTGCTGGTCAATCATCTCCCTGGACTGAAATGTGTTGAAAGTTTAAATCTCATTCAGAACCTTTTTGTTATTGAGGATTTAGCAACAGGCATAGTCCTCTAATTAACTCAGGTATTACCGCGATCACTCTAACCGACTGAGCAACCAAGGTCCCAACATGATTTTGAATGCATCAGAAACCATCTGTCCCTCAATCAACCAAAACTAGCGTTCATTGGGTGGAATTTTGTCTGATCACTGTTTCCACTCACATTAGGGTATTCTTTCAAGCTGGTGGGATGGTTGCCAGTTACCAACGGAAGGTCGTGGGTTTCCCCCTCGGTTTCCTCCCACAATAAAACTGGCAACGCCGCCATATAAGTGCAATAATCACATTGAATTATACAGGAAGCTTTGGAGAAAAGGTGGCTATGCGAAAAACTGGTCTGCGTGCCATATCATGGAGTGGGTTACGAGGGCCTTGAAGTGGATGAAATTACCGTAACCTAGGCTTATAAATGGGAGACTTGAAAAGTTGACCAAATTATTTTTTTTGTTTGAGGATCTTTACTTAATCTTACCTCATTGTAGGGTCTAGAAAAATTGCAAAAATATGTGTTTGTTACAGATGGAAGGGAAAAATAATCTGCTTATTTTAGATATGAAAGTGTTGTTTTTTTTTTTGTTTTCTCCCCCTTTGAATTTTCTTATTTTGTTACACAGATGCCCTACATGTAGTTTTCACTTATGTTTCTTTCTGATTAGGGAACCTTTCTTCTGAGTGGATTTTTCACTTGGTCGCTGTACATGTATGTGGAAGAGTTGCCAGGTACTCTCCGAAGGTCGGGGGTTTCCTCCGGGCAATGGTCCCTTATTCCTCCCTACTAAAACTGGCAACCCGACATATAAGTGAAATAATCTTGAGTGTGGCTGAAAAACATCAATAACTCTTTCTTATGAACAATATTTAAAGATGGCTGCCAAGAGCAGACTTCTGATATCTTGTTTGCTCTGTTACCTAGGCAATCACTCCACAGACGATCCTATTGGCTGCCTCAGCTCCCCAGTTTTGTCACGGAATTATTGATCCCATTGACCAAATATCTGAGATAGCTGTCAGGAAAGGACTTCCGCTTCATATTGATGCCTGTTTTGGAGGATTCATGTTGCCATGGTGAGTTTGGTGATGTCCCGTCAATGTAAACTTATTGGTAAACAATATGGTAGCGTCTTCGGCTCACAACTCAAAAAGCCTTCCATGATTGGGCTTCAGGTTCTATTCTTACTCAGTCGCAAACACATGTGCGACGCTTCAGTGGCTCAGTCACTTAAGTGATAATCTCTCTCGTTTGACAAAGGCCTTGGGTACTGGGGTCGAATCCAACTCAGACCAAATAAAATTGTAAGTTTCTGAGTGCTATTTTATTCAGGTAGTTTCCCTATTTAGATGAGTTGCCCGGTACCCGCGGGAGATCAGGGGTTTTATCAGGGCAAAAAGCCTGGGTTTCCTCCCCATGCTTAAGGCCCGTTCTCGCTGTGCAATTTGTAGTAACGACTTGTAGGATGTGATTAATTAAAATGAATGCTTTTAATTGGTCGATGAGATTTGTCAACAAAGCTACAAGTTGTACTACAAATCGCACAGTGAGAACGGGCCTTCATACAGGCAATGTAGCCATAAAACTGATCTAAGGTTGAGTGTGTCATTAAACAGTAATTAATTAATCAACCGAAAATAGGCAGAAATCTCATCTGAATATAATACAAGTAAGAAAACAATAATCTGTAAGGGTACTACTTTCTTAAGCAATAAATCAAGCAAGGTAAAGTTCTGGCTGTTTTTATCCTTTCAAGTCTATGCTGATTTCGAACCCCATATATAAGGTTTGGGCTTCTGCAGTTAAGTATGAGAAAAAAAAATGTTGTGATTGTTGCTTTAAATATTGAATACAAGTACAAACTGCTCTGCAGCGACATATTAGATAGAAAGGAAGGTAAAAACTGTTCTGCAAAGTACTTAAAGGGAAAGAAAATCTAAGCTTTAGACTAGTTTAGATGGAAAGAGTAGAATTAATTTAGTTCTAAACAACTGTCCAATGTATGTTTTATCCCCGCATAAGTGAATAATTGAAATTTCAAGGTGGCGTTACAATAGAGAATAAGCTTGATAGGCCATTCACAAGGCCGCCACCATTTTTTCATTAGTTTTATCCAATGATTGTTGAATTAAAATTTAAGTGCGTTATAGAGTAGTCATGTGATGCAATTTAGCCAATGGCTGGCTAAGTAATGGCGTGCGGTTGCTTACTGACGTATATATTCGGAGACAATCTTCCCACTTCAAGTTTGTCGCCATGTCTTTTTGGACCTAAAGCTACCTTTATACATTAGAGAGCGGTAAAAATACGTCATTATTGATCTAAAAATAGCTATACTGTACCAACATCATGTCATCCTAAAACGGAAAAATGGCTACACAGATAAGCCACTGAAAGGACATACTTCTGTCTGTTTTTATTAGCTCGAGGGTCACTGGAGGTAATTGACGTGAAGTGTTTTAAGTACTTTGAAGATTGTTATCGACGATTATCCCTATGTATTTCTGGAGATTTCCCCTCCTTCAAAACAAAAATATTAGGGGCATATTAGATAGAAATGAAGGTTAAAAGTAGAAATTCTCTCCACACAGCCTTCATGGGCCTTGGGCTTGTGTTGTCAAAACGTACTATGGGTGCCCATACTTTTGCCCTAGATTATGCCCTGCTTTTGCTAGCTGTAGGCCTAATGTTATGAATACAAACATATATGATTCTCTGGGTCTATAGCATGTTGTATGTGATTTTTAGAAGCCTTGTTTTCATTTGATGAATCCATTTCTTTAAAGGGTAGAAAAACTTGGTTATGAGGTACCCCCCTGGGATTTCCGTGTGGCCGGGGTAACATCAATATCGGCCGACATCCACAAATATGGTTATGTAGTCAAGGTAATTAAAGGTTTTCTTTAAAGAATTTTCTCATTCTGTTATAATAAATGTTCAATAGCTTCTGTTGTTATTCGCTATGTTATATTTCCATCAAGGAAAAGTTACTCCCCTTGCTGTGCTCTCTATTAAAAGGAGGAAGCATTTCTCCCCTCTCGCAAGTTTCTGGGACAGGCGTTGTGTTAAATGAATGGGGAATTGTACAGAAAACTGTTGACAGGCTATAAGATCAAAATATTTGTTTGGATTTTACCTCAGTTAGTAAAAACTATAAATATAAAAATATAAATAATTCATTAAAACCTAATAAAATTATCGGTAAATATTGTTTGTATTGCTTTGCATTATAACGAGAAGGAGGCTGTCCCACTCGTTTCACCAAATGCACCTCCAAGAGCTCTACTAATGGAAAAAGAACATATTAATTTAATTTTGCCAAGGAAGGTGGTCAGAAACGTTGAATTAGATTCATATATTGAAAAGCTGGAAACCAACCAATAGACATGCTAGTTTCGTTATGCATGATACCATATACTGACTTTCATAAGGGGTAACAGATTTTAGTTTGGCAGCTAAAAGGATACACCGCTTAAGTTTGTTGCCATTCTTTGTTGAACTTCAGATTATTAGAAAAAGGATTATTGGAAGGAGAGGTCAATCTCGAATGAAAGGTTGCAAGTCGACTTTCCACCCAAAATGTACATTAAAGCGTTATTTAGGCAATTCTCTGCTGCTATTGTTTTGTGTCTAACAGTCAGTAAACAAACAGCCTAAAACGCACCACATGTGCAGCCACAATGGGTCCATACCCTGCACCTAACCACAACAAAGCTGACAAAGGAATTCCTAAATAAAACTGCCTATCCAGCGGTCAGTGGGAACTAGGGAAGTGACCAATGGCTATCTGTAAAACTCATATTTATATAAATGACCGTCGAATAACGCACATTTTATCGTCGCTTGTTCCGGACATGTCCCTTTAAACCTGGTGTATAACGTCTTACACACAGGGTTTTCCCTGGCTCAAGAAATGTTTGGGGTTCATTGGACCCCCATCAGATAAAAAGTAGGGTCCCATATACATTAGGTGGGGTCTAATTAGTGTTAAAATATGCATCATTGTATAATATTTTGCTATATATTTGCATCCAATGGGACCCTTTTCATTGCAATTTTGGGGTCCAAGTGAGAAAATGAGGGTCAGAGATGCAGGTTTTAAGGGTCCGGTAAATCCCTATACACATAAGAGCACCTGGCAGACATGTACATTTCATTCTTTCCTTTCTTTTTGGCTGTGCCAGAGGTGTGTACTATTCCAGTCTTTGACGTATGTTTGGCATTTTGACAGCTGTGACATGACCAATCATAATCTAACCAGACAAGAAATATCTTATTCTCGATTTCGGCATGACGTCACAATCCCGGCAACAAGGCTCCGAGGTGAAAACAAGTCCATGACGACTCCATTTTGACTGGCTGATGGAAGAGACTACGTGACCCTCAGTACCTAGCTAGAAGCACTCCTGTTTTACTTACTCGGCTGGTCAGGTACCCGGATGTCCGAAACCGAGAAGTTATGTTTTCATAATTATATATCACAGAAATCCGGCCATTTCATTGGTTGATTGGCAGAAAGTAGGTGATAATTGCAACAATTTCTGTTTACAGGGAGCCAGTGTTATCATGTATCGTAATGAGGAGTTAAGAAAGTATCAGATATATACCTATGCAGAGTGGCCGGGTGGTTTATATGGGTCCCCGAGTATGGCAGGCACTCGACCAGGTAAACTTAACTTTTCTCTCTGTCATTGTCCCCCGTCACGTAAGTGGAAGGGGGACTTGGAAATGCTGCCCGTTCGTCCTTCCGTCTTTCCGTCCGTCCTTCCATCCGTCCTTCCGTCCGGGTGGTTTATATGGGTCTCCGAGTATGGCAGGCACTCGACCAGGTAAACTTAACTTTCCTCTCTGTCATTGTTTGGATTTCTGAGTCTTTTTAGTTAACGACTTTATACAGACACTAATTGTAGATTGATTGATTGTTTGAGCCGCGCTCAAGATTATTTCACTTATATGGCGGCGTTGCCAGTTTTATTGTGGGTGGAAACCAGGCTCTATGCCCGGAGGAAACCCACGACCTTCCGCTGGTAACTGGCAACCATCCCACATTGCTTGTTCGAGTGAAAACCCAGTCAGAAAATTTTCCAATTTTTGGGCTGAGTGGGGTTCGAACCCACGACTAATTGTAGAAAACAATATCCTAATGAGCTAGGATAACTCAAATATTGTAGAATGGTCGCCATTTTCTAACGATCTACATCTACGATTCAACTGTACATTGACCCCTTTCCCGCGGTCACGGCCGCCATGTTTTGTATTCTCAACCACAGGCGCACGGAGTGCTCTCCCCTTAATATATTTTATATGTATTAGATGGAGGGGCAAGATGGAGGTATCTCAACCATTCATGAAGTTTCCTTTTTGAAACATGGTTACGTTCTGTAGCCTTCAGGCCTCACATTAACGCTACATGCCGGAGCTACCGAGGCACCAATGAAAGATGGGGGCTTTTCTCCAGATACTGAGGATGTTTTCCTCCTATACCAAACGTACTGACAGTTCATATTAGTGAAATAATCTCACTGTGCCGTGACACACCAATCAATCAGTCGGATATTTAAACCAACAATTTGTCAATAAAGTGTATGTCATAACCAAGTTATTTAACATGCCCATTGATACACTGTACTCACCTCTAGATAGCAACATTGTTGCACCTCGTGTCTCTATTACAATCCCTATTGATAAACCCTGTATTCTCTCCCTATTTATAGCAACATTGTTGCATCTTATGCCTCTATTACTATCCTCAGTGATAAACCCTGTATTCTCTCCCTATTTATAGCAACATTGTTGCATCTTATGTCTCTATTACTATCCTCAGTGATAAACCCTGTATTCTCTCCCTATTTATAGCAACATTGTTGCATCTTATGTCTCTATTACTATCCCCATTCATAAATCCTGTATTCTCTCCCTTTAAGTAGCAACATTCTTGCATCTTACAACTTTATTACAATCCCCAGTAATAAACCCTGTATTCTAGCTCTCTATAGGAAGCAACATTGTTGCATCTTATGTCTCTTTCATAGTCCCCATTGATAAACCCTGTATTCTCTCCCTTTAGGTAGCAACATTGTTGCATCCTACAACTTTATTACAATCCCCAGTAATAAACTCTGTATTCTTTCCCTTCAAGTAGCAACATTGTTGCATCTTATGTCTCTATTACAATCCTCAGTGATAAACCCTGTATTCTCTGCCTATTTATAGCAACATTGTTGCATCTTATGTCTCTATTACTATCCTCAGTGATAAACCCTGTATTCTCTGCCTATTTATAGCAACATTGTTGCATCTTATGTCTCTATTACTATCCTCAGTGATAAACCCTGTATTCTCTCCCTATTTATAGCAACATTGTTGCATCTTATGTCTCTATTACTATCCTCAGTGATAAACCCTGTATTCTCTCCCTATTTATAGCAACATTGTTGCATCTTATGCCTCTATTACTATCCTCAGTGATAAACCCTGTATTCTCTCCCTATTTATAGCAACATTGTTGCATCTTATGTCTCTATTACTATCCTCAGTGATAAACCCTGTATTCTCTCCCTATTTATAGCAACATTGTTGCATCTTATGCCTCTATTACAATCCTCAGTGATAAACCCTATATTCTCTGCCTATTTATAGCAACATTGTTGCATCTTATGTCTCTATTACTATCCTCAGTGATAAACCCTGTATTCTCTCCTTATTTATAGCAACATTGTTGCATCTTATGTCTCTATTACTATCCTCAGTGATAAACCCTATATTCTCTCCCTATTTATAGCAACATTGTTGCATCTTATGTCTCTATTACTATCCTCAGTGATAAACCCTGTATTCTCTCCTTATTTATAGCAACATTGTTGCATCTTATGTCTCTATTACTATCCTCAGTGATAAACCCTGTATTCTCTCCCTATTTATAGCGACATTGTTGCATCTTATGTCTCTATTACTATCCTCAGTGATAAACCCTGTATTCTCTCCCTATTTATAGCAACATTGTTGCATCTTATGTCTCTATTACTATCCTCAGTGATAAACCCTGTATTCTCTCCTTATTTATAGCAACATTGTTGCATCTTATGTCTCTATTACTATCCTCAGTGATAAACCCTATATTCTCTCCCTATTTATAGCAACATTGTTGCATCTTATGTCTCTATTACTATCCTCAGTGATAAACCCTATATTCTCTCCCTATTTATAGCAACATTGTTGCATCTTATGTCTCTATTACTATCCTCAGTGATAAACCCTGTATTCTCTCCTTATTTATAGCAACATTGTTGCATCTTATGTTTCTATTACTATCCTCAGTGATAAACCCTGTATTCTCTCCTTATTTATAGCAACATTGTTGCATCTTATGTCTCTATTACTATCCTCAGTGATAAACCCTGTATTCTCTGCCTATTTATAGCAACATTGTTGCATCTTATGTCTCTATTACTATCCTCAGTGATAAACCCTGTATTCTCTCCTTATTTATAGCAACATTGTTGCATCTTACAACTCTATCACAATACCTATTGATAAACCAAGGATTCATTCAGTATAGGAAGCAACATTGTCACATCTTACATCTCTATTACTATCCCCATTGATAAAACCCTGCATTCTCTCCCTAAACTGTACTCATTGGTAAACTGTACTCACTTTTAGGTGGCAACATTGCTGCGTCGTGGGCATCTATGCGAGCTCTTGGGGAAGAAGGTTATATGGCTAAAGCAAAGACTCTTATGGAAGCAACAGAGACACTAAAAGCTGGCATCTCTAAAATTGAGGTAACTTTATTTACTCCTGAAATCGACTAAATAAAAGGTTCTAATTTTGAACCGTATATTTCACAATATTCGCAATTTCACTTTACATGTTTTATGTAGGTCTACTTTGGTGTCCAAAATTCAAGGGGCCTTTGTGGTCCATTGGGCTAGAGTGGTCGTCCGTCAGTCCCACTCGGACCAAATAAAAATTCAAAAATGTCTGAGTGGGTTTTTCACTCTGTCGCCGTATGTGGAAGAGTGGCCAGCTACTTGATGAAGGTCGAACCTTAATGATATAAAGAATATGGGAACTGTGTATGCATTGCTTCATGTTGCTAACTTAGTTACAATGCAGACGGAGAGCTGTACGCTGAGGCAACTCCCTGGTCACCCATGCCCACTGACCATAAATATGATCACTGCCCATGTTCATAATATTTTAAGTGGTCACAAGTTTTAATATTCACATATGTATGGTCTTTCCCCCCTCTCAACTAAGCTGCCAGCCCGGGAGCGGGATATTCTTTGGTTCGTTCATTATGTTATTTGATCATTATTGAATTCTCATTTTAATTAGGGTTTAAAAAACATGTTATTGGATTTTTTTAAAATTCACATTTTAATTAGGATTCATTAAATATTTATTGGATTTTTTAAAATTCACTTTTCAATTGAGGTTTATTAAAGTGGCATGAGCTGCCAACATTTTTTCATAATTTCTGGGTTATCGAAAAACTAAATGATTGGCGTTGTAATGAGGAAAATCCATACAGTATGTGGCCTGTACGAACCGAAAATGTGTTCGAAAAGTAAACAAAATTTAAATAACCTGGACCACCATTCATTAATTCTAAGCCAAAGTTAGTTCAAAACAACACTTTATCGTGCATTCTCGAGACTAGAAGTACTAATAAGATTCTGAATTATACGTCTTGATAAAAATGGCCAATAATTTCAACATTCTGTTTTAACATCAGAATAATATCAACATTTTGGCAGCTTATGCCACTTTAAATATGTAATTTGGTTGACATTTTTAGAATGACTTGGTTTTCATTGTAGGGTATAGAAATCATCGGCAACCCATCGATGACCTGTTTTGCTGCGAGGTCTACCGATCCTAAAATTGACATTTTTAGAATGACCCTGGTTTTTGTTGTAGGGTTTAGAGATCATCAGCAACCCATCGATGACCTGTTTTGCTGCGAGGTCTACCGATCCTAAAATTGACATTTTTAGAATGATTTGGTTTACATTGTAGGGTTTAGAGATCATCGGCAACCCATCGATGACCTGTTTTGCTGCGAGGTCAACCGATCCTAAAATTGACATTTTGGCCGTGGCAGATGTTATGGAGTCAAAAGGTAGTAAATTTTCAACTTATGATGTTCCACAGGATTTTCCAAAGTTCCAAAATTATACTCGATCCAAAAAGTTTTATTAAAACCCCTAGATTAAGATCATTGTTTCTCATCAGCAACCCGGGTGGCTCAGTAGTCTCTTAGTCCGACACAGGCCCTCCATCGATGCTGCGTGGGTTTGCATCTCACTCAGACCTTAAAAAAAATTGTGGGTGGATTTTTCAGGCCATCGCCTTATGTGGAAGAGTTACCAGGTACTCGCCAAAGGTCGAGGGTTTCCTCCATGTGAAATGCCCGTTTTCCTCCCCCAATCTTGAGTGCGG
The DNA here is from genome assembly GCA_963971465.1 of Lepidochitona cinerea. Taxonomy (NCBI): domain Eukaryota; kingdom Metazoa; phylum Mollusca; class Polyplacophora; order Chitonida; family Tonicellidae; genus Lepidochitona; species Lepidochitona cinerea. The sequence continues at coordinate 3,942,814 of OZ020565.1, forward strand.
CGTAATCAATGAATCATTGTTTCTCATCTTAAAGAATGAAGTGAAATTACCTGAAGCCCAACGATGTCACTGAAAAACTATGGGATAAAAAAGGGACCTTGTTTGAAGTGACCCCTTTGTTACAAGCCCTTTTAGGGACATGAATGACAAAATACTTTCCCATTTTCATTCCCTCCTAAAAAGTAGATTTTTCTCTCAGTCGCCATATGTGGGAGAGTTGCCAGGTTGAGGTACTCTTCGAAGGTCGGGGGTTTCCTCCATGGGGGTGCCCAGTTTCCTCCCCCACTAAACCTGGCAACGCCACCATATAAGTGAAAGAATCTTGAGTGCAACTTCAATCAATCAATCAATCATTCCCTCCTAATACTGTTATGACCTCATTTAACAATTTATCTTATTGCTTTATTTTTGTCAGAACTAATTTTCAGTTTCAAATACAATGAACTTGGCGTGTTTTATTTACAGGTTATCGAATGGAAAAACAACAGAAGCCGAGTTCCTTACATTTTTCTATTCTACCCCACCACGAACCCCATGTGGAGTCTCTTCTACATGACCTTGAACTCTCATGTCAGGAGGTCAAGGTCAGTTTTAAACTTTTAAAAAACTTTTAAAATTAATTCGTTAGTATTCTTAGAACAAACTTCTGTGCTGATATTCACAATGTATGCCTTCCTAATTAACCTAGTTGCCAGCCATAGGGCCTACATGTTTTGTCCCAACATTCCAAAAGGTTAGACACTCGAACGACCTATGTGGGATGGTTGCCAGTAACCAACGGAAGGTCGAGGGTTTCCTCCGGGCATAGAGCCCGGTTTCCTCCCACAATAAAACTGGCAACGCCGCCATATAAGTGAAATAATCTTGAGCGTGGCGTAAAACAATCAATCAATCAACCAAAAGGTTAGACAAACTCAGTGTCGCTTTAGGCACATTACACATGTAATGACGTGACAAAGTCATTTTACTGAGTGTGTTTAACCTTATGCTGGCGCAGAGGTCTGTTGAATTGACCTACACGTGTAGGAAAGTTGTCAGACACAAGATGAACGTCACATTTTAATTCTTAACATATTTGAGATTGTGGCTCAGTCAGAGTGATAGTTCCTGAGTCCCACATCAATGTGGCATGGGTTTAAATCCCACTCAGACCAAATAAAAATTGTAAAATTTCTGACTGGGTTTTCACTCGAACGGCCTAGGTGGGATGGTTGCCAGTTACCACCGAAAAGTTGTGGGTTTCCTCCGAGCATAGAGCCCGGTTTCCTCCCACAAAAAAACTGTCAATGCCGCCATAATCTTGAGCACGGCGTTAAACACCCAACAATCAATCAATCAATGTGGATGGGTTTAAACCCCCCTCGGACCAAATAAAAATTGAAAAATATCTGCCAGGTACTCCCAGAAGTATCTGCCATCTTGTCTACCACGGCTACAATTCAGTTTACACTGTATTTGTTTGGTGTTTTACGCCGCGCTCAAGATTATTTCTTCAAGTAAAAACCCAGTCAGAAAATTTTCTAATTTTTTGGGGACTGAGTGGGATTTGAACCCGCGACCCATTGATGGGCTACAATTCAGAGTGAACTATTTAATATTCAATTCAACTAAAATAAACTCCTGATTTTTTTTTAGAAAAACCAGACGTTAGCTAAGAAGGGGAGCGCAGCCATGTACGGAATGGTGGCGACGATACCTGACAAAGCCATTATCAATGACTTTATCGTGGAGTTTTTCAGTGAGGTCTATAAATGTAACTAAACTTAAGGGGACTTCATCTATCTGTATAAATCCATTCAGAAGCCAACAACCACTGTGTGAGCTTAACCGATTTCTGGATTCGAGACAAGCGCAAAAAATATATCATAATAGCACAAATACTGAAGATTGATATATTATTGTTTCTTGATAAATGTATATATTATCAAATTGTTAGGTCAGAAACAGCCGGAAGGTCTAATAACTGTATGGTGCTATTTTAGATAATTTATCCATGTTTGTTTATATTATAAGCAAAATAGTAATTAAGTGCATATTTTATGGTAAATGTTCAAGTTAATTTTAATTGAAATTTAAACCATTGTTTTAAGAGATACATTTTTTTACTGATGAAATTGTCATAATCGTATGTTATTTTGAAAATATGTTGTTAGGTACTTTTTTTTTTTAAAGCATTTATCATTTTCATCAATAAATTGTATTTTTTAAAGTGGCATGAGCTGCCAAAATGTTGATATTTTGACTTTGAAACAGAATGTTGAAATTATCGGCTATTTTTCCTAAGACGTATAATTCATTAGCTTTTTAGTGCGTCTAGTCTCGAGTCTAGTCTTTTAAACAATTTGAAGAAAAACATCTATTTTTTAAGACTCAATCTACTTCATTATGAGTTACATAATTGTCTATGTGGCCACAACTTTTAATAGACACATGCGATTAGCCTTTCACGTTGTGCACTGACGGTGAGATTCTCGCCTCACAAGCGGAAAATCTCACAAAAATTTACTCATACACAGGGGAGTTTCGGTCGTGCGTTCGGCTTGCCCTTAGGTTGTGCGTGGCTTGTAGCTTAAACATACAAGATACTTTTCTCACCATTTCGGATGCGAAAACCTCAGCATAATTTACTGGCACACTGGAGAAACAGCTTGGCTGGTGGCTCATCCGAATCCTCTAGTGTGAAGTAGGCTTTATTAAATTTGAAGAAAAAATGCTTTATAATAATGTATTTATACAATGTTCCATTTATTATGTGTTGTTTAACTGAGGCACCTTTTTTTTACCAGAAGAAAAGTGTTTGAACAAATCCTCTTATTATTGCAAATGAAAATGTATCAAAAGCTTTAAAAAAAATTGTGATACATTATTTTTTTATTCTGTATATAAAATATGGTGTTTTAGTTTTTTTTGTTCAATTTATAACAGCAAATTTTGTGGCTTTGTGTTTTTGTTTGCCAAATTAATATTTTTGTGAAATCAAATAATCTTTTGTTTGATTGATGATCTGCCAGTAAATTGATTTATTATGGCATCAAAATTTTACCATTTGAAAAAAAACAAAAATGTCATTAATTTTTTATGCCTCAAGTTTTTTTAATTTAAATATTAAAAAAGGGGGACAACTCTATCTTTATAAACCTTTATTTATAAGTTGTGTTTTTTTCTAGATTTCATGATTAACATATTTTGTTCAACTGGTTAAAATGGGATAAACCGAAATTCACGTTTTTTGTTCAAGAAAATTGAATACTCATTATTGTTATATTATTGACCTGTTGTAGACTCGTCTATTTTATATCAGATAATGTGCCATAATAAAATTATTTAGCACTTTGAATCACTATTCAGTGTATCTTGAAGACTTTTCTATTTTATATCCAATAATGTGCCATAATAAAATTATTTAGTACTTTGAACCACTATTCAGTGCATCTTGGAAGACTCGTCTATTTTATATCAGATAATGTGCCATAATAAAATTATTTCACACTTTGAATCACTATTCAGTGTATCTGGAAGACTTTTCTATTTTATATCAAATAATATGCCATAATAAAATTATTTCGCACTTTGAATCACTATTTAGTGTATCGTGAAGACTTTTCTATTTTGTATCAAATAATATGCCATAGTAAAATTATTTCGCACTTTGAATCACTATTCAGTGTATCTTGAAGACTTTTCTATTTTATATAAAATAATGTGTCATAATAAAATTATTTAACACTTTGAATCACTATTCAGTGTATCGTGAAGACTTTTCTATTTTATATCAATATGCCTTAATAAAATTATTTAGCACTTTGAATCACTATTCAGTACTTCTGTTTCATTATTAATCCAACAAAAATTTAGGTCCTGAAAATCACACACGCACAAGATTTTTCTTCTTGTTGAGAATTGCTTGACTAAATACATTGTGTCTATCATCACAGACAATCAGATTTTAGTTTTACAGGATTGTGGAAGAGTTGCCAGGTACTCGCTGAAGGTCGGGGTTTTCCTCCCCCACTAAACCTGACAACGCGGCCATATAAGTGAAATAATCTTGAGTGCAGCGTATAACATCAATCGATCAATCAATTTAACATGATAAAAACGTTGGCTGTAAGACCAGGTGCAGTGATTGCCAACTATTCAAATGGCTGGATTTTCACTAATTTACCGATAACGGTCAACCATGGTAACTGTCGGGGGTTTACTCTCCCACATGACGTCCTATATCAAATGACATGAAATGACCTTCAGTGTGGCGTAAAACATCAATCAATCAGTCTTATCTACTTACATGTAGGCTCAGATTGCAACACAGGTTGGGTCATACTAGTTGAAGTTCTTCAAACTCTGTTGCCAAGATATTGATGATGGGCGGCAAACAGAGTTGAAGGACACACCATGTTTGCCGCCCATCATCAATATCTTGGCAACAGAGTTTGATTGATTGTTTGGTGTTTTACGCCGTGCTCAAGATTCACTTATATGGCGGCGTTGCCAGTTTTATTGTGGGAGGAAACCGGGCTCTATACCCAGAGGAAACCCACGACCTTCTGTTGGTACATGTAACTGGCAACCATCCCACATAGGTCGTTCGAGTGAAAACCCAGGCAGAAAATTTTCCAATTTTTTGGACTGAGTGGGATTCGAACCCGCGACCCATTGGTGGCAGGCTGTTCGGATTGAGCGTCCAACGCTCTACCTACTGAGCCACGGAGGCCCCCAACAGAGTTTGAAGAACTTCAACTAGGGTCATACATACATTGGCAAAACCAAAAAGAATTCATATAAAGATATTTATTTTTTTAGATTACAAAATCAATTCACCATGTTTACAACTGTTATATACAATATTGAATACATTTTTAAGCAGGTATTTATCAAGTTGAATATACAAGTTCCTCAGATAGATTGATTGACATTTGAGGGAAAATGACGTCTTCAAATAACTTTGGGACATGGATCGACTTAATAACATGCTAGGTTCTATGGAAAGTCCAGGTGTAACATGAATCACCATGGCAACCCGCCATCTTGGTTATAAACAACTGCTGGCACCATATGCTATAACATGGGTTCTGGATAATAATTGTATGAAAACTAGAAGTATTTTTTTTTCAATTGTAATCAATACATTAGGCCTAAACTGTCTGTGACAAATACATATTGAAATGATTAACAAAGCGAAATATAGAATAGAGACAATATTTCTGTCTCGCCCATGTTAAAAGTACAGGCCGTCCAAACCAAGACGGCGGGCACAGATTGCTTGAACCTATTGAAGAAAATATTCGCATTTTCATCAGAGAAACTAAATGGAATTGGAATCTCAGCCTCCAGTACTGAAACAAGGGCACCTGCTATTTTGAGTCAATTTTTATCCCAGCATAGTCCAGGTTTCTAACTCCAAAATGACTATTTTTTTTATACCGATAGCCGTATTTTGGAGCCAGTGATCACTGCAATCAAAAAGTCGAAGCAGACTGCCCGCGTTTGAGCGGACAGTTTATGGTCAGATTTAGGCAGTAAATAACAATACATCTTACTCAAATAGAGTCAAAATGACATTTATCATGAATAATTGTAGGTTATATTATTCTTTCGCTGTCTAAACAAGACCACATACTGCCCCCTCAGAAGCGGATAGTCTACTCCGGCTTTTTTTTTACAATGAACCCTGACTCCGAAATACGCCCGTCAGTACAAACAAAAATAGTCATTTTGGAGTTATAAACCCGGAGTACCAGTATTGAGACAAGGGCACCTGCCAGTTTGACCCAGCATGTTTTATCCCAGCACCCAGACACCTGTCATTTTGATTTAATCGTTTTCTGTCGTTATTTCTCTCAGATCTACCCTGGCTTGAAACCTGAGATATGCTATGTTTGCAAAACTAAGGTTGACTATACACAATGGCAGAATTTACAGATGTACAGAAATTTAAAAAAAAAAGAAATATGTCAAATAAAAACAAGGGGAACAGAATATAACAAAATACCTACTTGTATATGAATAAATAAAGTAAATATATAACACTGCCTACTTTACATATAACAAAATTTTTTTTAAAACCGAAATTAAAAATAACTCAATATTAAAATGTTTCAAGATTACACACAGATATTATACATGCAGCTCTATCACATTTCCTTCTGCAGAACTCAAGATTTAAATTATATTGTCAGCTCTCATTAACACTTTATCCCCTATAAAAGATATTCTTTTACAACCCAGGGGAAATTTATGAGGGTTTAAATGGCATGTGCATGTACAACAAGATTGTTTCTTTTATTATCTGTTTTCCACATATATGTTGATGTGGTTGATTTGTTTGTTTGGTGTTTTATGCCGCGCTCAAGATTATTTCACTTATATGGCGCCAGTTTTATTGTGGGAGGAAACCGGGCTCTATGCCCGGAGGAAACCCACAACCTTGAGGTGGTAACTGGCAACCATCCCACATACATGTAGGTTGTGGTTGATTTGAGTGGTGAGGAAATATGAAGACCCCTAAAGGGCGACAATACCCCCATGTGCAGATCTTACATTGATTGATATTGGTATTTTAGGCCGCACTCAAGATTATTTCACTTACAAGGGTTAGTGGGGTAAGGGTGGATTGCCTGGACGAAACCCCCAACCCTCGACGAGTACCTGGCAACTCTTTCACATACGATGATCGAGGCAAATCTTTCAAAATTGAGCCAACAGGCATAATGGGCGAAGTTTTCTTTAGAACCCCTACCCCACCCATGTGTGCCATGGAAAAGTCAGACATTTTTGGAGGTACATACATACATACATGCAGCCTCGCAATGATATACCTCAGTGCTTACAACACCCGATTAAAACTACTTAGATCAGTATTCAGAAAGATCCACTGTAAGAAATGTTTGAAACTCTCTTTAAGCGTGGGTTCCTTACTAATGAGAACAAATTAACGTACATGTAGTTAGTTGTTTGTGAACACTTGACGAAGACACCGGTACAGGTGTCGAAAGCTCGTGTTGTTCACAAACAACTAACTACATGGTGATGTTTTAAATTAATCCACTTTTGTAACTGTTTTTACCTCATAATAAGTTCTATTTACAAAGCAGTTTACTAATATTGTTAACATATCACAGCCAAGGTATAATTCACAACATTAAAATGAACGATGACAAAAAGGAATGGAAACTGATTTAACCTGAACGTAGATAACACAAGTTCAGCAAATAAACAGGACACAAAACTATCGTTAAGTTTTTTTCAAATCATTTACCCTCGTTATCTTTATAGAGTATAAACTGTTTACGGTAATGCTGGAAAAAAGTAGAAGAGTGCAAATTCTCATCTTAATTCAAGAGAGAGCTTGTAAAACATTCAAGGATTAACTGCTGGTCAATCATCTCCCTGGACTGAGATGTGTTGAAAGTTTAAATCTCATTCAGAACCTTTTTGTTATTGAGGATTTAGCAACATGCATAGCCCTCTAATTAACTCAGGTATTACCGTATACACTTTAATCCACTGTTAAATGCTGTATGAATGAAAAAAAGAAGACAGGAATGAACATAAATACAATTAGCAAAATTATTTTAGCATTAGTTTACACACTAATGCTAAATGCTTAGTTTACCCCGTGACATGGGGATATTGTCGCCCTTTAGGGGTCTATGAATATTCTACTGGTTGACTAGTAATAGTAGTACTGGTTTCAGACGAAAGGCCCTTTGTCGCTTTCCCCGAACCCAGTTTAATCATCCAAAGCCTGTTTATCATCGAGGGCCCCCTTAAATTGGAATTTTGACCTACATGTAAAGAGGCTGTTTTCCAAATTATTTTATATCTAGGTATATTCATGTCATAAAATTTTAAACTTTGAAAGTCAAAACTTTGTTACGAAAACTTTGTATTCACTACCTTGACCACACGTTTTTTACAAAAAAGGAGAGATGGTTTCCAGCTACCAACGGAAGGTCGTGGGTTTTCTCCGGGCAATGAGCCCGGTTTCCTCCCACAATAAAACTGGCAACGCCGCCATATAAGTGAAATAATCTTCAGTGCGGCGTAAAACAACAATCAATCAACAAAAAAGGAGAATCTACCACTTGTTGATGTGAGAAATACGTTTGCTCCCATGTTAAACTGTCCGAATGGCGCAGCCCTGCCAGGGGTAAAATATATCAAGAAAGGCCCTAAAGTAAGACAGCATCAAAATTTCGTTATCGGTATGAAAAATTTTAAAGTTCCGGGAGGCGTAAATGATTTGAGAAACAGCCGTCGGAGGTTCGCGCCTAGCCCAAAATACACGGGAGATTTTTAAAATTTTACTTAACAGTAACAGTAACTCTAATAGCAGAACGATTTATACAAAAAGGTTGCCATCAATGAAATTAAGTACACCAAAATCACAGATACAGGTTACAGTAATGAAGATATAAAGTTGGGTAGAAAAATAATTTGGGGATGAAAGCAGCAGTTAACTCAAGTAATCAACAATGATACGGCAAAAATAAAATGACTCAGAAAAAAAACTAACCTTTGTTAGACTTTTCTCAAAAATATTGAAATATGTTATGATGAGTTTATGAATACAACCGAAATTTAACCCTTGTCTTAAAAAAATTGCTTACAAGGAGTTCAGTTGAGAAAAGCATTCATTGAAATAGTTAAAGGCATATGCAGTGTGTGACATTAGCAATGGACCCATAGCCAAATCTATGGTAAATCCATTTGGTCTATGATAAAATTAGAAGTAATAACCTGTAGGTATATGGGGAGATTTAAAATACTGTCAAGATGTCTATGGTGAAAATTATGCCAATGTCAAACACTGCATATGGCTTTCTATGTTATCGATAGATTCTTAAAGTGAGCATACTTTAGAAGCAGCAGGTTTTGGGTAAATTATATTATTTTTCTGCAAGGAGTTAAGATTTCAGTGTGATGTATGCATAAATGAAGCAAACAAGTTGGGAAAACAACAAATTAATTTTACACACAGATCAAGTATTATTATCACTGTTAAAATAGCAGAAATGTGGATATTTTATCAACTTTTTTTCTCAAGAATTACAAATTAGAATGTATTTAGAGCACATAGTTATGAGACTGTAGGCTAGAGTTTTGAGCCTAAATGTTGAATGGAATGACCAAGGCATCAAGCAGTTATCCCATTAACCCCTCGTGTGCCCGGATATTGAGAAATCCCAGAGATAACACAGACAATATCTTCAGTACATAGCACAATAAGCAGATTTCTCATAGTGTACAACAATAACAACATATATTGCACACTGATATGTGGGAAGAGTCTGGTAAAAATATCTTCACAGTACAAAATTAACGGCTTCCAAAAATATAATCGCAAGGCCAACTGCAGTATGGGAGGGGGGACGAGAGGGGATATAATGTTTGTTTTTTTTAGGGAGAGGGGCGGCAGACACATTTGGAGTTTCTACTTCAAAGCCTTTCCATCTATCATATTGGGAGACAGACGCCCTTGGCGCATGGCGATTTCACAGCTCCGACGCCTAAGAGGTGAAGGTCGTTCAGAATCATTTGCCTGTTGACCTGAGGTCTCATCTCCGTTCATTTCAACAACTTCCTCAATCGTTACGGCATTGTTTATAAACCCTCCTGACAAAATGCCTCCGACGACAGGCTTATCCGTCTCAACCTCCGTGAGCCCAGGGCAAACTTCTGGCGTTTCAACACTTTCACAGGAGGGACTGGTGCGGGGCGTCACTTTACGACTGTTCTCTCCCGTTCCGTGACCCTCACAGGATGACGGTAGACTTACGTTATCGTAAGGTGGACGTTTCTTCAAACACGAGCCTGGGAAGCTCTGCATGCTAAGGCTGTCTGACTGACCTTTATCGGCATGTTCGTGGATCCGATCGCCCACGCTCACACTGAACCGCTTACACTTCCTGTAACGATCGTGATGAGACTTGTGATCGTCCACGGCGAAATTAACACTGCGCGTAGACGTTGGGGAACTCTGATCACACAAGACTTTCTGATTGGTTACTTCATTCTGGTTATTACTAATGTTCCTGTTTCGAGGGTTTGACACTATGTCAGCCTGTACTTCAAATGACGGGGAAACCAACGATAAATTGTCTTTGTCTCTGGAAAAACAAAAACATATTGATTGATTGATTGATATTCTCAGTTGCAATAGGGAGCGCAAGTCTCATAAGAATCATTACGAGATTTTGTGAAATCCGCTGACAGATGACGCCATTTAGAACGTTTTTGATGACGTTGCAATTCCATTTGACGTATTTTGTTCCCTAACGTCAGATTTAAACGTCATGTTGGAATGAAAAACGCTCAGTCACATGCGCAATGCAGTGCTGGTGATAGGAAATACGTGGAATTCACACGTGACTTGCTCTCCCTATTACTTCGTTCACATGGTGCAATGGGGTAGTTGGTGAGGGGGTACCAGTGGCTCAGTCTGTCAGACACAGGCCTCCCATCGATGCGCTGCAGGTTTAAATTCCCCTTCAGACCTAATAAAAATTGTAAAACTTTTTCACTTAATTGTCGCATGTGGCCAAGATGTCCAGTACTTTACGTAGGATGGTTTTCTTCGGGCAATGAGCTCGGTTTCCTGCCCCACTAAACCTGGCAATATAAGTCATATAAGTGAAATAATCTTGAGTGTGGCGTAAAACATCAATCAATCAATCATTGGGGAAGGAAGTTGGGGATTAGCCCCAGGAAACCCTTCCCATGACACCTACCAATTATAATATACACAAAAGTTTTACAGTACAGTGCAGACTTTGAAGTAAGCCAAGAGAAAGTTCATGTGAAGGTTATAAACATAGAAATCACTGGTTTTGGTTTTTTATATTATCATAAGTTGAAGGATGTTTGGATTGAGGGTCCAAAGTTCTACCTACTAAGCCACGGAGCCCCCCCCCCCCCCCCCCCCCCCCACCCTCGAAACTCCCACAAAATCGTAGCTAACAAGTCTTATTAAAAAACAAGTTAGTGTGTTTTACCTGTTGCCTGCAATAGATCCGGCCAGAGCTTTAGTACTCGCGTCATCACTAAATGAAACTGTCATTGACTTCTCACCGATACTGAAGTTAGCGGACTCGCTGCTCAAACTGGCCCGTTTAGATAAGGGAGGGTTTGCTGCTACGTCTGCTTGCACCTCCATTCTGATAATCAAATACAAAGCAAATGAACATATTAATTTAACATACATTATTTAAGTCGTATCATGTTCAATATAACGTCTTTGTTTATTGAGTCCCTTTTTTCGATTCAAGTTTTTGGGTGTGTTATGTCTGTAAATCAGTCTATGTTAAGTTTGGTTTCCCACTTGAGAGCTTTGGTGTTTCCTCTAGACACAGGCCCTGGTTTCCTCTACACTAAAACCTGGGAGAGGAAACCTAGTTCTGTGTCCCAACCAAACACACAGCCTTGGCATTCCTTAGCAACCATTCCACTATGAACCCAGCCTGGTTAAACAGTGACCATATAAATTGTATGACAGAAAACTGTTTAAAGTGGCATGAGCTGCCGAAATTCACACTTTTTTCATAATTTCTGATCGTCCCGACAGTAAGAGGCTTTACAGGCCATCGAAAAACTCAATGATTGGCGTTGGAATGAGGAAAATCCACACAGTATGTGGCCTGTACGAACCAAAAATGTGTTCGGAAAGTAAACAAAATTTAAATAACCGGGACGACCATTCATTCATTCTAAGCAAAAGTTAGCTAAAAACAATACTTTATCGTACATTCCCGAGACTAGGCGCACTAAAAAGTCTTTGAATTATACGTCTTAGGAAAAATAGCCGATAATTTAAACATTATGTATCAACGTCAAAATATCAACATTTTGGCAGCTCATGCCCCTTTAAATACCCGTTTGCTTGTGACTTACTTGTTCTGATATAAGGCATTAGTACCTCCCAGAGTACTGTCACATATGCTACCATTAAGACTGGCACTACTTACTTGTTCTGATATAAGGCATTAGTACCCCCCAGAGTACTGTCACATATGCTACCATTAAGACTGGCACTACTTACTTTTTCTGATATAAGGCATTAGTACCGCCCAGAGTACTGTCACATATGCTACCATTAAGACTGGCACTACTTACTTGTTCTGATATAAGGCATTAGTACCTCCCAGAGTACTGTCACATATGCTACCATTACGACTGGCACTACTTACTTGTTCTGATATAAGGCATTAGTACCTCCCAGAGTACTGTCACATATGCTACCATTAAGACTGGCACTACTTACTTGTTCTGATATAAAGCATTAGTACCTCCCAGAGTACTGTCACATATGCTACCATTAAGACTGGCACTACTTACTTGTTCTGATATATGGCATTAGTACCTCCCAGAGTACTGTCACATATGCTACCATTAAGACTGGCACTACTTACTTGTTCTGATATATGGCATTAGTACCTCCCAGAGTACTGTCACATATGCTACCATTAAGGCTGGCACTACTTACTTGTTCTGATATAAGGCATTAGTACCTCCCAGAGTACTGTCACATATGCTACCATTAAGACTGGCACTACTTACTTGTTCTGATATAAGGCATTAGTACCTCCCAGAGTACTGTCACATATGCTACCATTAAGACTGGCACTACTTACTTGTTCTGATATAAGACATTAGTACCCCCCAGAGTACTGTCACATATGCTACCATTAAGACTGGCACTACTTACTTGTTCTGATATAAGGCATTAGTACCTCCCAGAGTACTGTCACATATGCTACCATTAAGACTGGCACTACTTACTTGTTCTGATATAAGGCATTAGTACCCCCCAGAGTACTGTCACATATGCTACCATTAAGGCTGGCCCTACTTACTTGTTCTGATATAAGGCATTAGTACCTCCCAGAGTACTGTCACATATGCTACCATTAAGACTGGCACTACTTACTTGTTCTGATATAAGGCATTAGTGCCCCCTAGAGTACTGTCACATATGCTACCATTAAGGCTGGCCCTACTTACTTGTTCTGATATAAGGCATTAGTACCCCCCAGAGTACTGTCACATATGCTACCATTAAGGCTGGCCCTACTTACTTGTTCTGATATAAGGCATTAGTACCTCCCAGAGTACTGTCACATATGCTACCATTAAGACTGGCACTACTTACTTGTTCTGATATAAGGCATTAGTACCTCCCAGAGTACTGTCACATATGCTACCATTAAGACTGGCACTACTTACTTGTTCTGATATAAGGCATTAGTACCTCCCAGAGTACTGTCACATATGCTACCATTAAGACTGGCACTACTTACTTGTTCTGATATAAGGCATTAGTACCTCCCAGAGTACTGTCACATAACATATGCCACCACTAAGACTGGCACTACTTACTTGTACTGATATAAGGCATTAGTACCTCCCAGAGTACTGTCACATATGCTACCATTAAGACTGGCACTACTTACTTGTTCTGATATATGACATTAGTACCTCCCAGAGTACTGTCACATATGCTACCATTAAGACTGGCACTACTTACTTGTTCTGATATAAGGCATTAGTACCTCCTAGAGTACTGTCACATATGCTACCATTAAGACTGGCACTACTTACTTGTTCTGATATAAGGCATTAGTACCTCCCAGAGTACTGTCACATATGCTACCATTAAGACTGGCACTACTTACTTGTTCTGATATAAGGCATTAGTACCTCCCAGAGTACTGTCACATATGCTACCATTAAGACTGGCACTACTTACTTGTTCTGATATAAGGCATTAGTACCTCCCAGAGTACTGTCACATATGCTACCATTAAGACTGGCACTACTTACTTGTTCTGATATAAGGCATTAGTACCTCCCAGAGTACTGTCACATATGCTACCATTAAGACTGGCACTACTTACTTGTTCTGATATAAGGCATTAGTACCTCCCAGAGTACTGTCACATATGCTACCATTAAGACTGGCACTACTTACTTGTTCTGATATAAGGCATTAGTACCTCCCAGAGTACTGTCACATGCTACCATTAAGACTGGCACTACTTACTTGTTCTGATATAAGGCATTAGTACCTCCTAGAGTACTGTCACATATGCTACCATTAAGACTGGCACTACTTACTTGTTCTGATATAAGGCATTAGTACCCCCCAGAGTACTGTCACATATGCTACCATAAAGACTGGCACTACTTACTTGTTCTGATATAAGGCATTAGTACCTCCCAGAGTACTGTCACATATGCTACCATTAAGACTGGCACTACTTACTTGTTCTGATATAAGGCATTAGTACCTCCCAGAGTACTGTCACATATGCTACCATTAAGACTGGCACTACTTACTTGTTCTGATATAAGGCATTAGTACCTCCCAGAGTACTGTCACATATGCTACCATTAAGGCTGGCACTACTTACTTGTTCTGATATAAGGCTTTAGTACCTCCTAGAGTACTGTCACATATGCTACCATTAAGACTGGCACTACTTACTTGTTCTGATATAAGGCATTAGTACCTCCCAGAGTACTGTCACATATGCTACCATTAAGACTGGCACTACTTACTTGTACTGATATAAGGCATTAGTACCTCCCAGAGTACTGTCACATATGCTACCATTAAGACTGGCACTACTTACTTGTACTGATATAAGGCATTAGTACCTCCCAGAGTACTGTCACATATGCTACCATTAAGACTGGCACTACTTACTTGTTCTGATATAAGGCATTAGTACCTCCTAGAGTACTGTCACACATGCTACCATTAAGACTGGCACTACTTACTTGTTCTGATATAAGGCATTAGTACCTCCCAGAGTACTGTCACATATGCTACCATTAAGACTGGCACTACTTACTTGTTCTGATATAAGGCATTAGTACCTCCCAGAGTACTGTCACATATGCTACCATTAAGACTGGCACTACTTACTTGTTCTGATATAAGACATTAGTACCTCCCAGAGTACTGTCACATATGCTACCATTAAGACTGGCACTACTTACTTGTTCTGATATATGGCATTAGTACCTCCCAGAGTACTGTCACATATGCTACCATTAAGGCTGGCACTACTTACTTGTTCTGATATAAGGCATTAGTACCTCCCAGAGTACTGTCACATATGCTACCATTAAGACTGGCACTACTTACTTGTTCTGATATAAGGCATTAGTACCTCCCAGAGTACTGTCACATATGCTACCATTAAGACTGGCACTACTTACTTGTTCTGATATAAGGCATTAGTACCTCCCAGAGTACTGTCACATATGCTACCATTACGACTGGCACTACTTACTTGTTCTGATATAAGGCATTAGTACCTCCTAGAGTACTGTCACATATGCTACCATTAAGACTGGCACTACTTACTTGTTCTGATATAAGGCATTAGTACCTCCCAGAGTACTGTCACATATGCTACCATTAAGACTGGCACTACTTACTTGTTCTGATATAAGGCATTAGTACCCCCCAGAGTACTGTCACATATGCTACCATTAAGACTGGCACTACTTACTTGTTCTGATATAAGGCATTAGTACCTCCCAGAGTACTGTCACATATGCTACCATTAAGACTGGCACTACTTACTTGTTCTGATATAAGGCATTAGTACCTCCCAGAGTACTGTCACATATGCTACCATTAAGACTGGCACTACTTACTTGTTCTGATATAAGGCATTAGTACCTCCCAGAGTACTGTCACATATGCTACTATTAAGACTGGCACTACTTACTTGTTCTGATATAAGGCATTAGTACCTCCTAGAGTACTGTCACATATGCTACCATTAAGACTGGCACTACTTACTTGTTCTGATATAAGGCATTAGTACCTCCCAGAGTACTGTCACATATGCTACCATTAAGACTGGCACTACTTACTTGTTCTGATATAAGACATTAGTACCCCCCAGAGTACTGTCACATATGCTACCATTAAGACTGGCACTACTTACTTGTTCTGATATAAGGCATTAGTACCTCCCAGAGTACTGTCACATATGCTACCATTAAGACTGGCACTACTTACTTGTTCTGATATAAGGCATTAGTACCTCCCAGAGTACTGTCACATATGCTACCATTAAGACTGGCACTGGCTATAGCACGGTTACTTGCACATTCGTGATCACTCTCGTCTCGTAAAACTCCGACACGGTCAAGATGGCTGCCACTAGCACTGAGACTATTGGTCATTCCCATTGAGGACTCTCCAATACTGGGGGCTAGGCTGGGGTTTGCTACGTGAGGGACAGTTTCCACGCTCTGGTTATCTCCTGCAAAACATAACATAGTATACAACAACAACATATAATGAGCTGACCTCAAATTAACTGTGAAGGAACTGGCTTAAGAAAATTACAGAGCGTAGAGAATGCCAGGAACTAAACATTATTGTCATTTTATCTACGAAAGGCTCAATTCAACAAAGCGGCCGTGAAAAAAGGACCCTTGACCTTTGTTGCTTACCCCCATATCCAGCGTTAGAATTGTTCCCTTCTTGATTTTCTTCATCGAACTCGAATCGTACACCTCCTGCTTCTGTGGTTGTTACTCCACACCCGCCACTACGACACAATGAGATCGGCACTACGCCATACACATACGCTAACAATATAGGCACACCTATACCTGCAGAAAACAAATCATAGGATACATTAACAAAGTATTTCACACAAAACAAAGTTTCTAATTCTAGGTAGGTCTTCAGTGTGATTCAGATTTTTTTCACAGAATATTTCTGATGATGAGAGTAGCTTGTCTGGAAACTCATCACCATGCAAGTTATCCTATGTGTTTTGGTTTTAATATTACTCCACTAACAGATCAAATCTCAGAGATTATTGGCTTAAGTATTTTTACTGAACAAGTGTACTGCTTAAAGTTTTCCAGGTCTTCACTGAAGCTGTCCAAGCAAAGAACTCGGTTTCTTTTACAACTAAACCTGGAAAAGCCACCATGTAAGTGAAATAATCTTACTATACATCAATCCATCAATCAGCCGAAGTGAATAAACCAGGGGCTCGTTTCACAAAGCAGTTGCATCCCAAACGAAGCCTAGTTGCCATACTGAAGAAATAGGAGGTCATGGCAACTGCGATTGATCACAGTGTGTGACAGCTTCGTGAAACGGCCCCCAGGCCGTAAAAATTATACATACCTACGGCTAATCCGGCGATGATGGGTGATACGATGATAGATGCAGACACTCCCCCGGTGATGGCAATGTTACGTGTATGTTTGGACGAATGTTCATAGCGATTGTGAATCTAAAACAGCAAGAAAATCATTTTAAGCGACGCTCAAGAAGCCAAAATCACCCTCCTAAATACAAATTGTGGAAATTATCAGCTATTTTTACCATGGAGTGAAAGTTAGATTGATTGATTGATTGTTTGGTGTTTTACGCCGCGCTCAAGATTATTTCCCTTATATTGCGGCGTTGACAGTTTTATTGTAAGAGGAAACCGGGCTCTATGCCCGGAGGAAACCGGGCTCTATACCCGGAGAAAACCCAGGACCTTCCATTGGTAACTGGTAACCATCCCACATAAGTGAAAGTTAGAATCTCTTTGGAGAGGCACAGTTCGAGAATGTCCAGACAGTCGAACATCCTTTGTCATAATACTGTGCTTTGGTCTAACATAGTTACTGAAAATATTGAGTTAAGAACAGACGGATGCTTTGTTGGCAAATCACCTATTTGGTCTAAATAAAGTCTAGTCGGTATCCAGTGAATATAGCTAGCCTTTAACACAGTCAATGAGACATAACTCTGCTCGAGAGAAAATGGTGATCGATAATTTTAGAAATTTGATATCTCAAAAAAAAACCCGGGAAAATTCACCATGTTTTAGTATGGGCTCTTTCACTTGATTGATTGTTTGATGTTTTACGCCGCGCTCAAGATTATTTCACTTATATGGCGGCGTTACCAGTTTTATTGTGGGAGGAAACCGGGCTCTATGCCCGTAGGAAACCCACGACCTTCCGTTGGTAACTGGCAACCATCCCACATAGGTCGTTCAAGTGAAAACCCAGTCAGAAAATTTTCCAATTTTTGGACTGAGTGGGATTCCAACCCGCTCTTTCACTTGAATAGAGGGTATGATTGAGTTTATAATGACATGCCGAGTTTGAAATGAATATATTTACCTTTCTTCCCACCCAGACAGGAATACCTATAATAAGGGCAGGGACAGCAATACCGGCCACAAGACTGATACCTATAGGGGCCCCCACGAGTGTGCCCAGCTGCCACAGGAATTTCTTTTTTCGACTCCAAGGCTTCTTTCCCCAGAATGTACACCCAGAGGGGCTGAAAAGGGCAATCAGTTAACAATTAATAAACAAGGTTTATCAGAATGCGGTTCAAATAAAATCACAGCATAAGGGTGAAATACAAGTTTTCCCAAAATAAATTTGTGCGATGAAAGATTGACTGGGGCTTAACATCACAAGCATCAGCTAATGTCTTACAGTGACAAAAGTACCAGTTGAGCAAAAGCTCCCCCAAATTGTGTTAAAAAGAGGTATATCATTTAGACCTTTATACCCCATCATGAATTATTGTAATAAACTAAACCTATGATATTTCATTAGGCTGACGACTGACAGGAGCTTAGCCTTGGTCAGTAGAATTTTCTGATATATATACAGTGTATTCGTATTTAAGAACCCAGTTAAGTAATTTCTTGACCTGGGTGAGATTCAAAGAGGAAAAATAAAGAAAACGCTAAGGAAAGCATGCATTGGTAAAAAAAACAAGCTGATAAGCCAAGAACCTGAAACCTATGGTAACATTTTTACACTGCACTTAAGATTATTGCCCTTAAACATGTACATGTATATACCAAGATCATCAACCTAATGAAATATCATAGGTTTACTTTATTACAACAATTTATGATGGGGTATAAAGGTCTAAATGATATCTCTTTTTAACACAATTAGAAACTTGTCTCCGTAATAAATATATATGCCAAGATCGGCAAGTTAAGTGAGGGAGGAAACTGGGATCTTCGTCCTGAGGAAATCCTCGTCCCCGTAACATACCTGAGATAATGTAGGTCGGAGATCTCCTTCATACAAAGCCAACAAAACTCCGCCCCACAAACGGCACATGTCATGTGATTACATGAACCATCGTTCATCTTGATAATAAAGGCGCTACATCGTGGGCACGGCTTGATATCATCTGAAAAACAATCATTATGAAGATATTTCACATTTTTTAGCGACTTAGGCTCGGACACATGAGAAAGAATCCCCTTGATCTTCAGTTGAATGGATTGATTGATTGATGTTTTACGCTGCACTCAAGCTTATTTCACTTATATGGCAGAGTTCCCAGGTTTAGTGGGTCCGGAGGAAACCCGGACCTTCGATGAGTACCAGAAATTTTAAAATTTTTATTTGGTCTGAGTTGGATTTAAACCCGCGCCACATCTATGGGAGGCCTGTATCAGACTGAGGGACTATTACTCTAACCGCCTGAGCCACGGAGGCTCCCTCAGTTGGATGGAAGGGAGGTCTTGACAGGGACAGATAACTGCCATAGAGCCCTCTACATTTGGTAAAGATAAAAACTTTATAGGTTTTATACTGTACATTTAATTCCACAGTCCTTGACCTAAGAAAGCTTTACAGATAGAAAATCGAACATCTTGCGATATCAGTCTAGCCACCCACCCCCACTTTTGTTTTTTCTTTTCATCCAAGAATAAACTATGCTACCTGCCCTGAGGATACCGTTCTTCCATGACTTAACGAGAGTTTAAGAAACTCATAATACGCCCGCAAGGGTAAATTCATTGTAGCACACTATCTTAATATTCAATATTAAAGACATGCTTTAAACAGAATTTCGGCTGGTAGAATCTTTCAGTCACCTAAATAAGACTGGGGCTTGGTGAATTTTAGTATTTGACAGATCACATACCTATAAGCTGCTACCTATATCTGAAAACTGTACCAAAGCTACTTGCAAAAGTGTCTACACTACATATCTATAGGCATACAACAGCAATTTCATTTAATTACAGATTAGACAATAGAAAGAAGGTCCCAACTCATTTGGTCACCTTGGTTATCAAATAAGTTGTTTGGATATAACTAAGCTATTCTGTGAAACCACAGACAGAATAAAAGCCATTTCCTCAATTACTGAATGCCTAAAGGCTGGGTGACTGTTTTTTGTCAACACATATAGCGAGACTCCAATTTACTTTTAGTACTAGACACACCGTCTACTGATAAGATAGTTATAACTGAAAAAAAATTGATAATCCATGCAATAAGTAATGAGTTACTTAATGCCAAAAGGCTGGTGACTGTTCTGGTCGCCACAAATATAGAGATCCCAATTCAATTTTGGTACAGGACATATCGTCTAATCATAAGCTTCATATATTAGAAGAAGAAAAAATTATAATCCATGAAATAATTACGGAGTAACTCAATGCCAAAAGGCTGGTGACTGTTTTGGTGGCCGCAAATATCAACACTCAAACTTCATTTTGGTACAGAACACACCATCTACTCATAGACCAGTTATAACTAAAAAAAAATTTAAATCCATCGAATAGTTCCAGAGAAACTCAATGCCAAAAGGCTGGTGACTGTTTTGGTCGCCACAAATATCAAGACTTCAACTTAATTTTGGTACAGAGCACACCATCTACTCATAAGCCAGTTAAAACTAAAAAAAAATTCAAAATCCATGCAATAGTTCTGGGTTTACTGAATGTCAAAAGGCTGGTGACCGTTTTGGTCGCCGCAAATATCAAGACCCCAATTTAATTTTGGTACAGAACACACCATCTATTCATAAGCTAGTTATATCTGAAAAAAAAAAATTAAATCCATCGAATAGTTCCAGAGAAACTCAATGCCAAAAGGCTGGTGACTGTTTTGGTCGCCAAAAATATTGAGACTCCAATTTAATTTTGGTACGCGACACACCGTCTACCCATAAGCTACATATATCAGAAGAAAAAAAATAAATTCAGGCAATAGGTTTTAAGTTATGGAGCGGACACGAATCCGGGACGGACAGACGGACAAACGTACAGACGGACAACGGTATACCAATATACACCCGCTTTAAGAGCGGGCGTATAAAAAGTAACATCATAAGTCAGTGCTGTCCAAAAGATGACTCCTTGGTCATGCCTTAGTTATTTCTCATGAGTAAAAGTTGTAACGAGAGCTTTTATTCAATTTAATTACTTACTAGATTGGCCAGCTTCGTAACTGAGAGACGCCGAGCGCATGTTAGGTGAGCGCTTGGCGCGGGCGGCATCACACGTTTGATTAGGATGCCAGTGTTGTTTACAATGATAACAGAAATAAGTATCGCATCCTGGTTTTTCACATTTGATCTTCGGACAACTGGCACAACCTGCGGCAATCACAACATACCTGAAATGGGAGACATAAATACAGATTGATTGATTGATGTTATTGATTGATTGATTGATTTACACTACACACAGGATTTTTTCGCTCATATGGAGGCATCAATTGGTAAGTTTTACTTGTGGAGGAAACCAGGCTTTTTGCTCAGAGGAAACCCTCAACCTTTAAGTTCCTGGTTACAACAGGCCATAGAATTTGACGGTAACGATCAGTTCCGATTGCCTGTTGTTACCGTTGCCCTAAAACTATGAAAACAAAAAAGTGTTACCCATCATGAAAGTCAGTATATGGTATGATGTGTAACAAAACTAGCATCGGTACAGTACTGGTTGGCTGACCGTTCCCAGCATTTCAATATATGGGACCGATTCAATGTTCTTACAGACACCGAAATTAGCAGGAGGGCATACAGCATTCAAAGGAAAAACATGCTCAGAAAGTTTTTCAGTTTTCTTTTGACTGAGTGACTTGTGCTGGACGGAGATTATTGCTGGTCCTCAACATTAATAATTTACAATAATATTTTTTGTTTTTGTTGAAAACATTTTATTTTCTATAATTATTAGATGTATACTTAAAGAAAAAGGCTTTTTTTTAACGTTTTTTTTCTTTTTAAACAGTAAAATGGAATGTTACTATGGGGCTGGTAATATGAAAAGTTAACTTACCCACAATCCGGTGCAGGGCACCACCGAGAGTCAGGATCCGACACAAGAACTCTACGCACCATAAAATCCTCATATTTCTGCATCAGTACTTCATCTTGTAAAACGTGTTTAATGTCATTTGGGTGAAACCTCTCCGTACATTCCGGGCAGGCGATGTTAATTCTACTCTCGGTAATTTCTATTTTTAAATATTGTCGTAAACAGTCCCGGCACGATCGATGGTGACATGTGAGGATGGGCGGAAAATTTTCTATTGGCTGCTCTGAGAGACATAATGGACACTCTCGTTCTGTTAGCGATTTACTTCTCTCAATAAGTTCGCCTCTTGGCGTTGACGACAATGAACTCCCTTCGTTATCGGGTTGATGTTGTTGTTGTACAGAGACGTCCGGGAAACATTCCGTGTCAACTTGAGGTACTGTTGACTTGGACTTTATACGATATCGACGAGGCGTAAACAGACGCCTTAAAGAAAACCTAGAAGTCAATGATCGTTGTCTGTCAACGGAATTCCTAGAATTACTTGAAACTGTTGATGTTTTATCGTATTCACTCCGTTTGGCATCTTTCTTGTTCTTAGCACTAGGAGCTCGATCTCTCTTCATCTTGATCAAAAATTTATCACTGAAACAAAATAAAATGAGACATGATGAATAACTGTTCAGAATGATTGATTGATTGATTGGAGTTTTACACCGCATCAGAATGATTAGAAGTGAAAAGATTAACGATATAAAAAATAATGAAGAAGAAATCACCAAAATTCCGCTTAAAATTATCCACAGGCAAATTGGAAGAACTACTAGTGATTCCAGTTGGCATACATTTATTCACGAAAATCTACCACTGGTCTCTGTGGCCACTCTTAAAATCAAGAGAGTTCGAATCCTTCTCGGACCAAATAAAAATTGAAAAATTTGTCACCGGCTTTTTCACTCAGTCGCCCTATGTGGAAGAGTTGCCAGGAACTCGCCGAAGGTCGGAGGTTTCCTCCAGGCAATGAGCCCTGTTTCCTCCCCCACTAAACCTGGAGTGTGGCGTAAAACATAAATCAATCAATCAATTAAAACCAAAGGCCTGTGGAAACCTTAAGTTGGATGAGAAAACTGCTCTGGTGACTGAGTCACCATGCCTTCCTGAATTTCTGATATCCACTTATGTAACTCCAAGAAATTAGAATCTAAGAATAGAAGTTTTATAACCAGGACATCCTGACATGAAGTTATAATAAAGGCAGCCGTGTTAAATGTAACTAAACACAAAAACAAAGTTACAACATCAGAATTTTATTATTCCTCACATGCTCTGGTCTAATGTATTCCATAGGTTGTCCTACTTTTATTTAATTTAACAGACCTGTGATTTGTGTCAACTTAAAGTCTAGGCTGTTTCTTGGAACATTTAAGAGTGAGGCGGTTGGAGGTATACAGTATGTTGCCATCACAGTTAGGCCTTGCATTGGACCGACATTTATCCAAATTCACACTGAATACTTCCTTTCCATTGGTTCAAACCAGTGAAATTTCCGTATCCCCCCCTCGAACAAACCCTGTAACTTATAGTAAGCCAGGCGTATATGTTTTGAGAAACAGCCACC
The DNA here is from genome assembly GCA_963971465.1 of Lepidochitona cinerea. Taxonomy (NCBI): domain Eukaryota; kingdom Metazoa; phylum Mollusca; class Polyplacophora; order Chitonida; family Tonicellidae; genus Lepidochitona; species Lepidochitona cinerea. Next base: position 3,966,508 of record OZ020565.1, read on the forward strand.
GGGACTGGGCGGTCGAATAAAGATTATCCACATCTTCTTTCTTTCACATACTTTGATGTCAACAAGTTCTTTCAGAAAAAGCTGACCAAATCTATATCATTGGACAATTGATCTAAGTGTATTTTATGGAGTAATGAGTTATAATAATGACCAAATTCGAAATAACCGGAAGAAAAATTGGACCTAAGCAAAGGAAATTGAAATATAACTTTTAAATGACATTGGAATAGACAAAGAAAATTTGGAATAAGCCAAGTAAATTTCAAATAAGCCAAGAAAATTTTCAAATAAGACACAAAAACTTAAAAATTTCAGGAATTTGTTACTTCTAAACATGTCAACATTAGCAATCATTCCAAAGTGCGGTGTGGCTGAGTCGGTTGCAGTGATAATCCCTCAGTCTGTCAGACACAGGCCTTCCAACAATGCCGTGCGGAACCAAATCCCACTCAGATCAAACAAAAAATTTAAAATTTGTGGGATTTGTTGGTATGTGTGACAGTTGCCAGGTAGTGCCCGAAGGTCGGGGTTTCCCCTGGGCGCAGAATGCCACCATATAAGTGACATAATCTTGAGTGCGGCGCAAAACATCAATTAACTTAAAGCGTGGCATCCATGGAAATCTTTGAAATGAAAAAATTGTTAAACAATTTCCAAATTCAGTTTTTAAGGAAAATTATTTCTGATTTGCGGCTCTTGGGCGCCTCTTTAGAGATCTTGATGTACGTTTTGTACTGCACTCACTGAACTGGCCAACATACATTTAGTATCCCAGTGTTAGAGGGTGCAGTTTGAACAAATTCAATGTCCTAATTTCCTTTCAAGACACAAAATAAACACACATGTCTTGAATTTCTGAAATATTTGTTATCTTAAAGTCGACATATAAGCACAAAGCAGCCTGATGGCTAATTTTCTTTTCTTTGTAACAAACCGACTATAAATAAAGTATTTGACTTTGACGAACAAAGTTAATACTATTACATAAAAAGCTATTATAAAAAATGCCATATCAAAATAAACAGTAAGCCATAAAAAATAATGATAATGTAATTATGAAATCTTGTCACATAGAATAATATAAAGGAAAATCATAAGAGATAATGAAAGGAGTTTGTTTTCAAGCTTGACTGGTTATAAAAAAAAAAAAAACTAGGTCAGGTCTTCCCAGAAGTTGTTTACATCCTTAAAGTGACATTGATATGAACGTTGTTACCGTATTAAATGTTATGATTGATATTTACAGTGTAATGGTAAGAAAAATAAAACCAGGATATAAGAAAGAAAATTTTTTTGTGATTGTTGCTTTAAATATTGAATACATATAAAAACTGCTCTACAAATTATTTAAAACATAAATATTAGGGACATGTTAGATAGAAATGGTGGTTTAAAGTAGGAGTTATATCCATGGAGACTTCATGGGCCTTGAAGTGGTACTGTCAAGTCGTACTATGACAGCATGAGTGGCCAAACTAACGCAATAACGAATAACGCGTTAGAATAACGCAATGTCCAAATTGCTTTTTTTTAAAAATAATTTCCCATAATTAAAGAGTACATCAATTTTTATATGGATTTTTCCATATCAAAAATGCTGAAAAGAGCCTTTTGGAATTTGTCCCATCAAAAAATAAACATGCATGGGATGATCGAAATGTAGCTGGTGTTGTAGACCTTTTTAAAGAGGTCAAAGGGTAAATATAATGAAATCAAACTGGAGAAATTCTTGTTCTTGTTTTAATCACTCATATTATGTAGTAATGTGAAATAATAATCTATGTTCTATCCAAGATTGGCAATGTATATTAAATAAAATTTAATGTGATTTCAGCTGTAGATTTCGCATCCTGAAATCTCCAAATTACTCTCGTTTACTGTTATCTTTGCCATTATTCCCAGTCATGTCGAAGGTAAAAATACAAACATTGGATTGTTTGATTGATTTATGTTTTACTCAGCACTCAACGTTATTTCACTTACATGGCGGGTCGTGTGATTGCCAGGTTTAGTCTTCAAGGAAACTGGAATAGCTATGTTTTCTTAAAACTGCAAAGGGAGCGCTACAGTAGTCCGCAATACGTTAACATAGGGTGCATTTGAAAAATCTAAGAGTTGATCTCAAAATTTATAAAAACTAACCAACTAAAAGTGTGCAAGGGAAATTCTTTGATAATCCCTTCGTGGAGCTAAACCATCATCTGTTGCCATAAAATCTGTTAGCAACGAATTTTGCTGTTTAAATTCACTCTGCGTTAAAAGGAATTTTGTCTCAGGCGGTGAGCCTTCCATCTACCAGCAAATTTGAAATCATACTCGAGACAACATTCGGTAATGGCGTTCGGCTAAACTCGGTTTTAACACATAGGAAATTTAAACTTAGCGAAATGCTTATATACTATATGATTGGAGTTGGAATAAATCCATACAGTATGTGGACTGTACGAACCGAAAACGTGTTAAATAACCGGGACGACTATTCATTCATTCTAAGACAAAGTTAGTTCAAAACAATACTTTACCGTAACTTTTCGAGACTTAAAGCACTAATATGATTCATATAGTTTATCGATGGCCTTCAAAGCCTCTTACTGTCGTGGCGATCAGAAATTATGAAAAAAGTGTGAATTTTGGCAGCTTATGCCACTTTAAAGAGGCATGAGCTGTCAAAAGTCGGACTATTTTCATAGATTCTGATTGTCACGATAGTAAGAGGCTCTGAAGGTCATCGAAAAACTTAATGATTGGCGTTGGAATGAGGAAAATCCATACAGTATGTGGCCTGTACGAACCGAAAAGTGTTCGAAAAGTAAACAAAATTTAAATAACCGGGACGACCATTCATTCATTCTACGCCTAAGTTAGTTGAAAACAATGCTTTATCGTACATTCTCGAGACTATAAGTACTGAAAGGCTTCTGAATTGTAAATCTTGAGAAAAATAGCCGATAATTTTAACATTCTGTTATAATGGCCAAATATCAACATTTTGGCAGCTCATGCCCCTTAAAGTTTAAGTTAAACAATATTACAATAATAAGGTACCTGTAGACATTTAGATTTAGCATTGTTGAATTATTCTCCAGTTTTTTAGCTTAATATGAAATCATTGGTTATCAATTTTATCATGTTGTTACTGAGCTAACAGCTTCGTTTGACCTCACGTACGAACTGTTGTCAAAACAGCAGACGCTAAAATTAGTAACAAATGATTGACAGTTTATATTAAATCGCAAAAACATAATCAGACAGCCCTGTGAAAAAAAATACGGACACATTATTTCAAGGTCAACATGAATCTTCTCGGCTTACCCGTAATATTAAATAATCCAACAAATTTCCCATTTCTAGGATGAATAAAACTAAAAACAAACAAGGAAGAGTTCGTTACTTCAAACAACACCCAAAACAGCAATGGTGGACAGAACCCGGAAACACCTTCGTGATTTGCAAATTATTTGTTGAAGGGCAACAAGATTCTTTTATAAACGCATAACATTGAGGTAATTAGAGGAAATAAAAACAAACCCCACAGATGATTTGGATTTTTGTCCAATTTTGATAATTTTGTAAGCCCAAATTTCAAATCTCGTACATGCGAGAACGAAGTCTCTATAATGCCAATATGGCAGCCTCCACGTAAAAGTAAATTTTGGACATACTGTACATATTTATTTTCTTGTGACCAACATTTAGCCACTCTGATTTTTTTCGATGTACGCGAAGAAAATCAATTCGCCCAACTCACTGCCACTAGTTGCAAGTAATAGCAAACCTAGAATAACGAATAATTACAAAAGTATTTGGGATTTCACGGATTTAAAATGTTAAATGGCCAGTCCAAGGGACATAACTCGTGCGTTACAGCTTCAAAGGCAAACGCAAATAATGAATAAACAAATAATTCGAAACTGTCGAGGCCAAGCATTGCACCATAAATAAAACAGGATTGGTAACCCATACCCTATGCACACTCCTTGATTTTCCCTCCACCATATTCCTGATATTTGCCTTAAATTTAATGAAAACTTGAAGTTTGATTCCTAATACAACTTAACTTTTAATAGTCCCAGTCATCGACTTCACTAAAAGTAAAGCCGTACTAAAGGTCCTACTCCGTTATTTGATAATTTCTGACATTTATGGTGTGACTACCTGGTGCCGACCATAGATATCCAAATATAAACAAGGAGGTACCTTGTAGTGCTCACTTCCAGACCTTCTGAGCTTGTCATTCATGCTTATGGAAGTTATGCAATGCTGGCCAGAATACACATGAATGACATCACTTTAAATAAATTAAGGGATATTTGAGGCGCTTGTTTGAAGTGATGGCTCGCCTATATACATGTACTTTTCTGGAAAGTGAATGCTTCGAAAATTGTGAAAAAATGGATGCCACTAAATCTGGCAACACAGTCAGAATTCAAGTTAAACAATGCCAAAATCACAAGGAATACAGAATTTCATTTTAATTGGCTTTGTTCTTATTAATTTTAATAAAATAAAAAATTCATTCCCTCTGATTGATTTACGTTCTATTTCAGATGCTGATGGTTTTGTTGCGATTCACAGTTGCCATGGTTACAGGTAACCAATGAGACAGACCGTAGGATATGTTGCTATGGTTACCATAATGATGGTTACCAATGGTTAGAGTGGAGAGCTTACTCATACCACAGCAATGTTATCAAAGAAATTTAAAGGAAGACGCTTTTTAAGAATTTTCTTTTTTCTTGGAATTGCTGCCGTGGTGTTTATATTCCTCCAAATTTTTGCGCTAAAAATGTTGACAGGGAAACGACAAGCAAATAGTTACAAAAGTGATGCTGATTCCAGAATTGAAAAGAGTGGATTAGTTGCGAAGCTCGGAGAGCTGAAACAAGGGTATGATAAACTGCTTGGAATACACGGAATAGGAGCTCACCGACAAAAACGTCTCTCCAAGATCGTGTTAAACTCTACGCTTGGCGTCAAGCCATCCCTCATTGAAATGTACACCCCAGATAAAGATAATCTTTTCACCTGTCTGCAGTCCCAGGTGAGTACATGTTTCTCTACCTGTGACATTAATCTTGAGTGCGGCGTAAAACACCAAACAATCAATCAATCAACCTGTAACATTCTTCCTCAAATTGTTCAATCTGGGTTCTTTGAAATATTGCTATGTACAAAAAAAAAGCCAGGGTTTCCACACTAACACTACAACTCACCCTTCCTTTGTTAAAATGTTGTATTACACCAGTCCATTAAGTCCTTCAGGAGTAAATTTTTAAAAATGTGTAGATGCCTTGGCAATCTCTATCGAGATATACTACCGCGGCACTTTCGTTTAGGTCCTTTTGTGAAACCGGCTACTGAATTTGCAAAAATATTTCACCAAAATAGCAAGTGAGTCTTAAATCTGCAATATTGGTTTACTAAAGAATATTAGTAAAATATGTTTCAATAAAAAGTTCTAGACCAGTAGAGCGATACAATGCACCAATGTTGGATAGCTATGTAGACAACATTTCAAAACCTGCCTCATTAAGACATTTTATTTCTGTAATTTTTTACAGGAGAAGATCGATTTTAAAAAAGTGAATGATGATTATTGTGACTGTTCAGACTTTAGTGATGAGCCGGGCACAGCTGCCTGTGTGGGTCATGCTGACACCAAGTAAGTTTGTGAAAGTGAATGGTGATTATTGTGACTTTAGTGATGAGCTGAGGACAGCAGCCTGTGTGGGTCATGCTGACACCAAGTAAGTTTGTGAAAGTGAATGGTGATTATTGTGACTTAAGTGACGAGCCGGGGACAGCAGCCTGTGTGGGTCATGCTGACACCAAGTAAGTTTGTGAAAGTGAATGGTGATTATTGTGACTTTAGTGATGAGCTGGGGACAGCAGCCTGTGTGGGTCATGCTGACACCAAGAAAGTTTGTGAAAGTGAATGATGATTATTGTGACTTTAGCGATGAGCTGGGGACAGCAGCCTGTGTGGGTCATGCTGACACCAAGTAAGTTTGTGAAAGTGAATGGTGATTATTGTGACTTTAGTGATGAGCCAAGGACAGCAGCCTGTGTGGGTCATGCTGACACCAAGTAAGTTTGTGAAAGTGAATGATGATTATTGTGACTTTAGTGATGAGCCAAGGACAGCAGCCTGTGTGGGTCATGCTGACACCAAGTAAGTTTGTGAAAGTGAATGATGATTATTGTGACTTTAGTGATGAGCTGGGGACAGCAGCCTGTGTGGGTTATGCTGACACCAAGTAAGTTTGTGAAAGTGAATGATGATTATTGTGACTTTAGTGATGAGCCAGGGACAGCAGCCTGTGTGGGTCATGCTGACACCAAGTAAGTTTGTGAAAGTGAATGATGATTATTGTGACTTTAGTGATGAGCCAAGGACAGCAGCCTGTGTGGGTCATGCTGACACCAAGTAAGTTTGTGAAAGTGAATGATGATTATTGTGACTTTAGTGATGAGCTGGGGACAGCAGCCTGTGTGGGTTATGCTGACACCAAGTAAGTTTGTGAAAGTGAATGATGATTATTGTGACTTTAGTGATGAGCCAGGGACAGCAGCCTGTGTGGGTCATGCTGACACCAAGTAAGTTTGTGAAAGTGAATGATGATTATTGTGACTTTAGTGATGAGCCAGGGACAGCAGCCTGTGTGGGTCATTCTGACACCAAGTAAGTTTGTGAAAGTGAATGATGTATATTGTGACTTTAGTGATGAGCTGGGGACAGCAGCCTGTGTGGGTCATGCTGACACCAAGTTAGTTTGTGAAAGTGAATGATGATTATTGTGACTTTAGTGATGAGCCAGGGACAGCAGCCTGTGTGGGTCATGCTGACACCAAGTAAGTTTGTGAAAGTGAATGATGATTATTGTGACTTTAGTGATGAGCCAGGGACAGCAGCCTGTGTGGGTCATGCTGACACCAAGTAAGTTTGTGAAAGTGAATGATTATTGTGACTTTAGTGATGGGCCAGGGACAGCAGCCTGTGTGGGTCATGCTGACACCAATTAAGTTTGTGAAAGTGAATGCCGATTATTGTGACTTTAGTGATGAGCTGGGGACAGCAGCCTGTGTGGGTCATGCTGACACCAAGTAAGTTTGTGAAAGTGAATGATGATTATTGTGACTTTAGTGATGAGCCGGGGACAACAGCCTGTGTGGGTCATGCTGACACCAAGTAAGTTTGTGAAAGTGAATGATTATTGTGACTTTAGTGATGAGCTGGAGACAGCAGCCTGTGTGGGTCATGCTGACACCAAGTAAGTTTGTGAAAGTGAATGGTGATTATTGTGACTTTAGTGATGAGCTGAGGACAGCAGCCTGTGTGGGTCATGCTGACACCAAGTAAGTTTGTGAAAGTGAATGATTATTGTGACTTTAGTGATGAGCTGGGGACAGCAGCCTGTGTGGGTCATGCTGACACCAAGTAAGTTTGTGAAAGTGAATGGTGATTATTGTGACTTTAGTGATGAGCTGAGGACAGCAGCCTGTGTGGGTCATGCTGACACCAAGTAAGTTTGTGAAAGTGAATGATTATTGTGACTTTAGTGATGAGCCGGGGACAGCAGCCTGTGTGGGTCATGCTGACACCAAGTAAGTTTGTGAAAGTGAATGGTGATTATTGTGACTTTAGTGATGAGCCGGGGACAGCAGCCTGTGTGGGTCATGCTGACACCAAGTAAGTTTGTGAAAGTGAATGATGATTATTGTGACTTTAGTAATGAACCGAGGACAGCAGCCTGTGTGGGTCATGCTGACACCAAGTAAGTTTGTGAAAGTGAATGATGATTATTATGACTTTAGTGATGAGCCGAGGACATCAGCCTGTGTGGGTCATGCTGACACCAAGTAAGTTTGTGAAAGTGAACGGTGATTATTGTGACTTTAGTGATGAGCCGGGGACAGCAGCCTGTGTGGGTCATGCTGACACCAAGTAAGTTTGTGAAAGTGAATGATGATTATTGGGACTTTAGTGATGAGCCAGGGGCAGCAGCCTGTGTGGGTCATGCTGACACCAAGTAAGTTTGTGAAAGTGAATGGTGATTATTGTGACTTTAGTAATGAGCCGGGGACAGCAGCCTGTGTGGGTCATGCTGACACCAAGTAAGTTTGTGAAAGTGAATGATGATTATTGTGACTTTAGTGATGAACCGAGGACAGTAGCCTGTGTGGGTCATGCTGACACCAAGTAAGTTTGTGAAAGTGAATGATGATTATTGTGACTTTAGTAATGAGCCGGGGACAGCAGCCTGTGTAGGTCATGCTGACACCAAGTAAGTTTGTGAAAGTGAATGGTGATTATTGTGACTTTAGTGATGAGCCGGGGACAGCAGCCTGTGTGAGTCATGCTGACACCAAGTAAGTTTGTGAAAGTGAATGATGATTATTGTGACTTTAGTGATGAGCCGGGGACAGCAGCCTGTGTGGGTCATGCTGACACCAAGTAAGTTTGTGAAAGTGAATGATGATTATTGTGACTTTAGTTATGAGCTGGGGACAGCAGCCTGTGTGGGTCATGCTGACACCAAGTAAGTTTGTGAAAGTGAATGATGATTATTGTGACTTAAGTGATGAGCCAGGGACAGCAGCCTGTGTGGGTCATGCTGACACCAAGTAAATTTGTGAAAATGAATGGTGATTATTGTGACTTTAGTGATGAGCCGGGGAGAGCAGCCTGTGTGGGTCATGCTGACACCAAGTAAGTTTGTGAAAGTGAATGATGACTATATGGACTTTAGTGATGAGCTGGGGACAGCAGCCTGTGTGGGTCATGCTGACACCAAGTAAGTTTGTGAAAGTGAATGGTGATTATTGTGACTTAAGTGATGAGCCGGGGAGAGCAGCCTGTGTGGGTCATGCTGACACCTAGTAAGTTTGTGAAAGTGAATGGTGATTATTGTGACTTTAGTGATGAGCCGGGGAGAGCAGCCTGTGTGGGTCATGCTGACACCAAGTAAGTTTGTGAAAGTGAATGGTGATTATTGTGACTTTAGTGATGAGCTGGGGACAGCAGCCTGTGTGGGTCATGCTGACACCAAGTAAGTTTGTGAAAGTGAATGGTGATTATTGTGACTTAAGTGATGAGCTGGGGACAGCAGCCTGTGTGGGTCATGCTGACACCAAGTAAGTTTGTGAAAGTGAATGATGATTATTGTGACTTTAGTGATGAGGGGGTAGCAGTCTGTGTGGGCCATGCCAAAACATGTGTTTGTTTGCATGTATACTGCCTAGGCAATCAGTTTCATTTACAATACAAGTTGCATTTTCTGTAGAGCTCTATAATGCTGTAACCCTTTTATATGGAGAATTTAGTCCGTACCATCATAAAAAGCAGCCAGCATTATTCTCAAAGATATGATGTCTATATATCGAATTATACCATTTGAATACTCACTGAGCAGTTATTTTTTTTTAATGTAGATTAAATATGTTTGTTATGATTTAACTTTATTTATTTCTTTTTTGTTTTTTTGACAGATTTTATTGCCGATTTCAAATTTCTGTCTCGGACCTTTTACTAGTTCCGTCGTCGAGAGTAAATGACGGGATATGTGACTGTTGTGACGGCAGCGATGAATGGGGCGACGTTTTAGTCCCCCCTCAAAACCAAATTCAAGGTCAGATCCACCATTTTTAATGCAAAATGCTTAATTTGTTTTTATTTGCTTTTTCAACTTAACACATATATTTGCTGTATTCTCATTATTTTTAGGGATTACACTTTCTTGAAAAATGGCAAAAATTCTTCTACCAAAACGAAACGGGAATCGCTAGCACTAAATGCCGGCTGCCTTATCCATTCACATATATTTGCTATTGAGACAATGAAATGTACAATCTAAATAGAATCGGTTTGAACACTTAAAGTCAATTCACGCTGAGTAATTCATCCTGCATATCATGTATGGATCATTCAGTATCAACATAAGTTCACCAGAGCGCATTTGCAAACATAATTTACAAATAAAATTTTATCGATGTCGATGATTGATGTTTTACGCCACGCTCAAGATTATTTCGATGAATTCACTTTGTGCGTCCACTGCAGTGAATTTTGGTGAAGGGAATTATATTGAGTAACAATCAGATAACCTGATAAATAACAAACTGATCGCCAAAATGACATAACATACTCTTGTGACATATGCTGAGTATATTATTATTTTTATGTCCTATGAAAAGTAAGTAGAATTATTTTTATAATTAATAAAACTATTTTGTGTGTTTTGAGTAGACAGTAACCAGAAGCGATTATCCGTCTTCCATGCTCCATGTTACGATCGCTGTGGAGAGTTACGCCAAGCCAAGGAGGACAAGGAACGGCGTATAGCCGAAGGAAAGTTTAAAAAGCGAGAATATATCCAATACGCTATAGAGCACCCGGAGGACTCTCAGGTTTGTTCAAATTCCATTATATTTATGAACCCTAAAACACACGGGCACAGGGAAAATGTTCTTGTCTAAAATAACCATGGAGACAAGTTTTTAATTGTGTTAAAAAGAGGTATATCATTTAGACCTTTATACCCAATTTTAAGTTGTTATAATATTTATGAACACAAAAACACATGGAAAATCTTCTTGTCTAAAATAACCATGGAGACAAGTTTCTAATTGTGTTAAAAAGAGGTAAATCATTTAGACCTTTACAACCCATAAAGGTGATACTTTATATATTTATGAACACAAAAACACACGGGCACAGGGAAAATCTTAAATAACCATGGAGACAAGTTTCTAATTGTGTTAAATAGAGGTATTTAGACCTTTATACCCAATTTTAAGATGTGGCTAACTTGTCATATAACTAAGCCCAAGGGTTTCCTCCCAGAATATGGCCAAATTTCCTCCACACCAAAAACCTGGCAATGCTGCAATATTTGTGAAATAATATCGCTTAAATTAAACGATCGATCTTTGAAATTATTTCTTACTATTTTTCGATCAGGGTGGGAGAGGATAATTTTTCACCAGGTTGTGAATTAAATTGTGTCATTAATTTATTGATTTTTCGTATTACAGATATATGGTCCCCAGGGGGAGTTTGTAAAGCTCAAAAACCTCTGTCTCTCGTATTCTGCTGGCGACTTTGATTACGACATCTGCCCATTCCAATCCGTCAAACAAAAAGAGTTTCCTCGTTCCTTGCGAACTTTGGGTCGTGTCCCCGAGTGGGTGAATCAGGGGAAGGAGGGGGTGTGGCAACTCCGCCTTAAAGGAGGGGACAAGGACTTATGCCCCACCCGCACAGAGAGGCAAGTCGTGGTGAGTTTGTGTTCTTGAATTCTCCCTAAAAAGGCTCGACTTTGTTTTTACGCAATCACCCTATGCTGTTTGGTTGTTAGACACCAGAAAAAGAATCAGGGGTGTCTTGATGCAGTGAGATTTCCTGACCGCTGAAACCGGGCGAAGTCAGCCTGCAAGTGAAATAATAATCCAAGACTTAAATTAACCGACAGTGATTGTTGTAGTTGTAATTAGGCTTTGAGACTTCGTTTGTTTTTTACCCCCATTTCTATATTCTAAATCTAACTGGACATGTTTTATGTATCCGATGTTTAATTTTAGTGGTTTTAGTTGTAGCAAACTCATTAAAATTGGTTTTCCTAACAAATGTTCAACAGGCTACGTTGGCAAGTGGGGCTTTAAATGTTTCTTATTTTTTGTCTAATTTAGATCGAGTTTTACTGCGGGAGTACGGAGGAGGTGATTTTGTTACGAGAACCAGAGAAATGTCACTACGAGGTCTTGATGCGAACTCCGGCAGCCTGTTGATGGGTAATCTACTTGGTGGTCATGTGATATTACATCAATATACCGATTGGTTAACGGCATCATCGGCATGTTAGGAGGGAAAACATGGCGTACACTAAAAAAATCAGCACTGATAAGTAAAGAACGGTAATCAACATTGTCACTTAATGGGCTAGTATCAAAACGGTCACCACAAAGCTAGACCCCCTCAAACATTCCATAATTTTGAGTGACATAACGCTCCAGGCCAAAGTACGTTAGTCGTCAGAATTAATTTGGTGGGTAGTGTTTTAATCCTGAAGTGGAGGCCTGTGTGACTCAGTCAATGTCAGTTGAAGGGAGACAACTTTTGCTTTACGTTTTTAGACTCTCTCTTTGTGATATATGAAATATGCAAATTGTAACATATGTTTGATTGAGGTATAAAAGCCATATTTGTACAGATACAATTATGTTATATACAGTATTATCAGTGTACAAATCACTTTGTACAGGTTTTCACTTTTAAAGGAACACTTGCCACTAAAATCCAGTAAACTATTTACGTAAAAAAGGAAGACCGTTTTTTGTATTTCTTACAGTTTGAAAAAGCCCTTTCATTTTTTGTCAAAATTCAAAAGTTTTGACATCACTTTAGTATTTTTAATTTGAAAATGAAAATTTGATTTATTAGGTACCCGCAATATAAACAAAGGACGAACCTGGCAATGTGCATATGAACACGCTTTCTTCTCAAATGACACAGAAAGGCTGCGACAGTGAGTGTGCCTTTAAGTAGCGCCTATAAGAGAAATACCGATGCAGCGGGTATTCCAGAAAAATAATGTCTGAGACGCGAAGCTGTTTCTGGAATACCCGCTGACAAGGTGTTTCTCTGACATAAATGATATGGACTTGCTTGGGTTTCTCATCAACTTCCTTTATTGGTGTTATACAAATGCAGTACTATATCATGTTTACAGTTGTGCATTCTACGTCTGGTACATTCGAGTAAAACAATACCTTTTTTTTCTCAGCATGGTCTCTAATTTGAGGATGGAAATATTGTATCTCTGGGCACACTGTAATTTGAGTTTAAAAAGTATGCTGTAATATCGCAAGCTCTGTGTCCTGGGGTCGGTTGTTCAAAAGAAAATTAGCGGTAGGTTAGATGACGTCGCGTCACAAAGGAATTTCTTTGTTACGTCACATCATCTAATCTGGCGTTAAGCTAATTTTCTTTTGAACAACCCGGGCCCTGCTGTCGTCATAAATAAAGCTTCACTTAATTGGGCGACTTTCTTAAGAAATAATGTCTTGTTGGAACAATAGAGTGACGTCACAACTATCGTTTACATAATGCAAAACCATTTTACTGTATATTTCCATTATCTTGATTGTATTCATTAAAGTAACGATCTCAAGTGATTTAAGAATTTTTGTCATTGGTGACCCATGAATATCAGAATGTAAATACACGGTACCTTTTAATATACATTTAATATTGTTCAATTAGGATTCTATATGCATGGTGCCATATGCGAGTCAGATTTCAGCATGTAACATGTAGATTTCAAACTCATTCCAGATAGTTCCTGAACAGTATTCTCGGATTGACATGCATCAATGAACATGCCCCACTCCCCCTCCAATAAAAATTAATAAACAGTTCAAATTATGTGCATTTTAATATAAAATTATGCCATGTGCAATTAATTACTTCTTTGTCGTTATGAATGTTTATTGCTGTCAATAGTGCTATAAATGATTCTTGACTTTATATCCTGTTAACTCGACCAAATCAATTTATTTGTATGATAATTTTTAAATGATAAAATCTACATTCCTACAAACTACTGTTTTTTGTTCATATTATTCCGATCAACCAATGGAATGGCCGGGTTTGATGGCTTTATAGCCTTGAGCAAGATTCAAGAAGCGAAATATGGCCGAGTTCCTGACAGTCGGGGATCAATCAAGGTGGCCTCGTTGGTTCAGACGACAGTGATACTGATGGTTCCTCAGTCGACAAAGGCTTTCCACGATGCAGTGAGACTTATAATATCACCCTGATCAAATAAAATTCAACTATTTCCGAGTGGATTTTTCTCTCGAACGTTGTATGTGGCAGGTACTCTCCATGGTTTCCTCCATACAAGGAGCCCGGTTTCTTCCCCGACGGATCCTGGCAAAATCGCCAGATAAGTGAAATAATATTGAGAGCGACGTAAAACATCAATCAATCAAGTGTCATCCAGACAAAGTTCATCGGACATGAGCTTCACATTGTCTTCAATAAACCCATTAAATAAATTATCGGTTGCTCAATAACAAAAATACGATGCCTCACTTCAGGTTCTGATTGTTATACATTCATCAAAGAAAATTAACAGGCCTCTGTGGCTCACTGAGTAGAGCGCTGGACGCTCAATCCGAACAGCCTTCCTCCAAAGGGTCGCGGGTTCAAATCCAACTCCGTCCAAAATCAAATTGAAAAATTTTCTGACTCGGTTTTCACTTGAAAGACCAATGTGGGATGGTTGGCATTTACCGGTTTCCTCACACAATAAAACTGGCAATGCCACCATGTAAGTCAAATAATCTTGAGCGTGGCGTAAAACACCAAACAATCAATCAATCAAAGAAAAATAAGTATTTCAAAATGACAGAAGTAAACACATGACAATGACTGTGACCTATTATCATTTTTATTCTTACATTTTTTACAATGTTTTTATTTTCTGAGTAATATCATTAAATCCGATCAATGGAAAGACTTATTTCTGGGAAAATCTGATGATTTGACAGTGACATATATACAAAGGGCTCTAAGCTCACCAAATAAAAGTGAGTGTCTGTAAATTTGAATTGTGGCTTGACATCTAACCTAGAACAAGTGTGTTTGATTACTCAAATAATTAACAACATAGACCTATTTACAGCAAGGCATCATTCACACAACACAAGAATTGGCACAATTATGTCCTATAATCACAGCTATTTAAAGTGGCATGAGCTGCCAAAATTCACACTTTTTTCATAATTTCTGATCGTCAAGACAGTAAGAGGCTTTGAAGGGCATCGGAAAACTAAATGATTACTGAAAATCCATACAGTATCTGGTCTATACAAACCGGAATAGTAAAGTAAACAAAATTTAAATAACCGGGACAGCCCTTCATTCAGTCTTGTCAAAGTTAGTTCAAAGCAATACTTTATCGTACATTCTCGAGACTAGAAGCTCTAAAAAGCTCCTGTTTATACGTTTTGAGAAAAATAGCCGATAATTTCAACCTTCTGTTTTAACGTCAAAATATCAACATTTTGGCAGCTCATGCCACTTTAACTCAAACAATCAATGTATTTAACAATCACAAAAAAGTGGATTTCTAAAATACTCTGAATATGATTAAATTAACCTCTGATGACTCTTAGTATATCACCAGAACATCGGCCATTTTACAGAGCTCTTCTCTCCCATGTTATAGAGATATGTTAAGAGCAAGGGCCTGTTTCTCAAAACATTTACATAGGACGTAACAAAATGTTGAAGGTTTATGTTACCATGACAATTAGGCCTGGACTTTGACGGACGTCGGGCATAAATTTTTGGAGAACCAACCCCAGGCCTCTTAATCCCTTGAAGTTCCAGTGGCCTTAGTTATCCACCTTATTCATTAAGATTATTTGATACCATCTATGCATATTCAACTACCATAGCAACCCATATTGTAGAGATAGGTTGCCATGACAGTTACGTAAAAACTTACGCTAGACTGCTTTCTGAAACCGGCTCCTGGTGCTTGGACGCTTCTCCACAGAAATAAATTATAGCACATTTTTTTAAATTCCCATGCATACAATGATTCTACCTAGATAATGGAAATCTGCTGAGATAAATTTAAATGAAATTGACAAACTTTTATATGGAAGACTAGATAGGTCTAATAAAGTTTCAAAGCACTGCGAACAAATCAAATTACAATTTCGTTCAATTCACATAAATAGACTAAAGATTCACTTTCTTATAGCCCCGTTCTCACTGCGATTTGTCGTACAGACTTGTAGGATGCTATTAAAATGGATGCTTTTAATTGGTCGATATAAGATTTGTCGACCAATCAAATGCATCCGTTTGAATCTCATGCTACAAGTCGGTACGACAAATCACACGGTGAGAACGGGCCTTTACCAGATAATTCACATAAATAAAACACGAGCAATGCTATCACAGAAAACAAATTGATTGATTGATTGGTGCTTCATGTCACACTCAACAGCTTAGGTTGTAAATGAAGGCTAATGTATGTGGCCAGATTAAGTGGGGGAGGATACCGATCAACCACTTGTTATTTCTTAGGAAGAAATAAACCTAAGAAAAATAGAATCTAAATGATAGAAAGTGAGGTCATATATTCATTTGGTATTACAGGGTGACCGGTAGTAATCAGACTGTCCATTCTTAGCAATAAGTAAAAAAAAAACGCAAATTCATAAAAAAAATTCAGTGAACTTGATGGCACTAGAAGCACTGGGAACTTGATAAATAAACAATTTTACTGACATAGAAAACAACATTTACCAAAAAACAACAAGTATGGAAGCCTAAATTTATATGGCAACAGAAATGTGACTTAACGTTGCCCTCAAGATTATTTCACTTTTAAGGATGATTGATCCATTGATTGCTTTGCGCCGCACTCAAGATTATTTCACTTATACGGCCGCACTGCCAGGTTTAGTGGGTGAGGACATGGGCTAGTGTCCTTTCTCACTACTGTGAAACGTAAATCCTTGTCACACCCGTTTGTGTTAATGTCAAATTCTATGTTCAACAACTGAACATCACACTGCAAAACCAGACGATAAAATAGCACAATAAGTTACAAAATGACATCATTTAGCGAATTAGTACTACCCTAAATAATAATTTGCATGCCATATAATTTCGGTGTCAGTCAGAAACCCTGAATCAATGCCGTATATTGGAACGCTGGGAACCAACCAGTTCCGATGCTAGTTTCATTATACATCATACCATATACTGACTTTCATGATGGGTAACACATTTTCATTTTCGTAGTTTTAGAACAACGGTAACAACAGGCTACCGGAACGGATTGTTATCGTGAGATCCCATGGCCTGCTTTGACTCTAGGCGGTATTTTGACACCTGATTTTACATAGAAAAACGCGATATTGTGACAGGTTATGCCCAAAGGAGATCCCATGGCCTGCTTTGACTCTAGACCATATTTTGACACCTGATTTTACAAAGAAAAAACGTGATAGTGGGAACAGGTTATACCCAAATGAAACTAATAACGTGAAAAAAATTTGCATGAAAAGCGACTCTATATGGCAGAAATGTAAAAAAAAGCTGGGTTCAACAGGTCTAAGATTAATGCCATGCTGACAAAGGTTATGTGCGAAACTGGCAAATCGTCCTTTAAAACCATCAATATTATCACTACATAAAGATAAATATTTTAAAACTGTGACCTAGTTAAACATAAACTGGAAAGCTCTCCGAATAGAAAACATTAAATGTTGGCAGAAAATTCTGACAAAATGTTACAAAAGCCAAAATGAACACTTTAATTGTCAAAATATTTTGAACAAAAATCTGTTCGGAACTCGGAACATAATTTTTTTTTAAGTTGGAAGTTAATTTTGTTTTGATCATTTGAACAATAATCTGTTTTTGGGGACCTTTTATAAAAGAAAATTGTATCAATGAACATCAGGAACGGAGTTTCCTCCCCTGTTTATCCTGTAAAAAAATTTGATTGATTGATTGTTTGGTGTTTTTTATGCGACGCTCAAGATTATTTCACTTATGTGGTGGCGTTGTCAGTTTTATTGTGGGAGGAAACCAGGCTCTATGCCCAGAGGAAACTGGCAACCATCCCACATAGGTCGTTGGAGTGAAAACCCAGTCAGAAAATTTTCCAATTTTTTTTTGGACTGAGTGGGATTCAAACCCGTGACCCATTGGTGGAAGGCTGTTTAGATTGAGCGTCCAACGCTCTACCTACTGAGGCCCGGAGGCCCCCCCGAAAATTTGATAAGCCTGTCCTGATAAATGTAAGAGTTGCACTTGACACTAATCTAATGTATTTTCTCAAAACAATTATAATATCACTAATAAATATATGAATTTTTACACATTGTTATGCTAACAAATAAATGTTCTATTGTATACATGTGGTAAATTTTTTTGTAAATTCAGTTTTGTGACTAAATCATGCATATCTCATAAAAAGATACATGCTAAAATAATTCAACAACCTTTAAAAACAAAAATTGGAACCTGAGAATCCATTACTGACCTGCCAAACCCATAATTTAGAAATGGTTTGATCCTTTCAATATTAATGTATGTATTATGACCAGTCCCATTTACTAAAATAGGGGTGGCAGTTCAGTTATATACTCCAACCCAAAATTGCACATTTAAATATGCAGTTGTAAAAATGTCTCCTTGACAAAAATGGGAAAAAACGAGATTACATCAATACTGCTTAAAAGTGAGAGTATATAGACTTTGGTCAAAAATTATCCTAAAAGCCGCGTCACAAATGTCCGTTGACGACGCGTGTACTGGAGGAAATCTCTCGACGTCGTAAATCGTAATGTCCGTTAACAACCGTTTCGCTGGTTTTGGGGGGCGATAGTTTGGCGCGATGTAATGGTGACCTATTGGCCTTCTCGTGGATTTTCTGTTTGATTTTTGGCACAACATCTTCAATAAGTTCTTCAAAAGTCTAAAAAAAACAAATACATGTAATATAATTTATTTTGAAACATGAATTTTGTTTTTGTGGATTATTAATATTATTTTAATTACCGTACCTAATTTCACAGCTTTCATAATTTTTGTGGTCAGTAAGATGGCATAAATAAAATAAAAATTCATTTTTAGAAATTAAATCAAAATATAATATCATAATTTATATATGTAGACCTCCAAGAAGATAGCAAACATTTGAGTTTTTACAGCTACTTTAATATCTCCATTCAATTGATCAACGTATCTTATATTCATATGTCCAAGTATAATATATACATTAGAAATCTGTGAAAAATCACCGAAACCCTTCCATTAAAATCATCTTTAAACAGCCTCAGAATTATAACACAGATTCCTGTTATTCTGTAAATTTTCACCTCTATTCCTTGACGAAAGATTTATATGCAAATGTGTGACTTGGAATAGTCAAATGTCTAGATAGGGCTTTGGACCGAATGTCTAAACTGCCCAAAAGTTCAAATGTCTAAACCGGTGTGTCCACTTAGATGGTGCACCGGGTTGAATGTCTTTAACAGCAATCAACTCAGATAGGGCGTTGGGTTGAACGTCATAAAGAGTACAACAGGTTCTAGGTCGAAAACTGTACAACAGGTTCTAGATAGAAAACTGTACAACATGTTCTAGGCCATAAACTGTACAACAGGTTCTAGGTCGAAAACTGTACAACAGGTTCTTGGTCATAAACTGTACAACAGGTTCTAGGTCATAAACTGTACAACAGGTTCTAGGTCATAAACTGTGCAAGAGGTTCTAGGTCATAAACAGTACAACAGGTTCTAGGTCATAAACTGTACAACAGGTTCTTGGTCATAAACTGTACAACAGGTTCTAGGTCATAAACTGTACAACAGGTTCTAGGTCATAAACTGTACAACGTGTTCTAGGTCATAAACTGTACAACAGGTTCTAGGTCATAAACTGTGCAACAGGTTCTAGGTCATAAACAGTACAACATTTTCTAGGTCATAAACTGTACAACAGGTTCTAGGTCATAAAACTGACAAAGGGTCTAATGTTTAAACAGCTCGTCCACTTCATGGGTCATTCGGTTGAATGTCCAAACTGGCCAACTGGTAAAATTTCTAAAAAGTCAGTCCACTTGGATATGTCGTTGGTTTGAACGAAACAATCTGCACAACGGGTCAAATGTCATGAACTTTCCAACAGGTCAAATGTCTACACTGTCCATTAACTTGAAAGGCCAAAGCTGTATCTTTAGCGTTTACTTTATGGCAGAAATCTTTTTAAAAAAAAAAATGCTTTTTACCTTCCATTTCTTTGCAATGAGAGCGCAGATATAAATACAGATAACACTGCTGAGCATCTGGAATAAAACAGATATAAATAATACAGATAACACTGCTGAGCATCTGAAGTAAAACAGACATAAATACAGATAACACTGCTGAGCATCTGAAATAAAACAGATATAAATACAGATAACACAGTTGATTTTGCTGATAATCTAAAATAACACATATAAATACAGATAAACTTGCTGAGCATGTGAAATAGAACATATAAACACAAATCATGCTGCTGAGCATCTGAAATAAAACAGAAATAAACCTGTTGATCTGCAGGCCGTTTAACGAAGCCGTCGCAATGTGCGATCAATCGCAGATGCCATGACTCCATATCTCTTTACTATGGTATCCATTGGCAACTAAGCTTTGTTTGCGATACGACTGCTTTGTGAAACGAGCCGCTGGTTAGTAGACATGAACTTACGTTAACACAGAGCCACATCAAGATGTACGTCAGTTCAGTGTGTTTGAACAACTCCAAACCAAATCTTACACATATGATCGCCTCTATTATGGAAATAGCTCTGAAATCATCAAAAAATAACATATGAAATGATAATCTGCAGGCATTTTAATGCACAAAGTAAAAGACACAACCCCTTTCCTAACTAACTTGCCAAGCAGGGCATGGAAGCACTTTTCAGGTCTTGCTTGCCCGCAGGCCAAATAACTTGCAAAATGCATAAGGCCAAGTGGGAAGTTCCAGCGCTGGAAATGTACTTTTTCGTCAAATGACAAAATTATAATCTTATTGGTTGCTTTTGCTTATTTTTCTACTAATTTGAAAGTCAGGGAATAAAAAAACACGCTGGCAACATGTCCCTTTAAACCCGAAGAATGATTGATTGATTGTTTGGTGTTTTACGCCACACTCAAGATTATTTCACTTATATGACGGCGTTGCCAGTTTTATTGTGCGAGGAAACCGGGCTCTATGCCCGGAGGAAACCCACGACCTTCCGTTGGTAACTGGCAACCATCCCACATAGGTTGTTCGAGTGAAAACCCAGTCAGAAAATTTTTGGGACTGAGTGGGATTCGAACCCGCGACCCCCAGAATGAGAAATCTACTCACACAAACACCCAGCATTGTGTGCCCACTCTCCTACACTGTGGGTCTGTCACATAGCCATAGTACTGTCTGGAAAATAAAATACATAAAGCATGTTTTATAAAAAATAGGAAAATACTTAGAGGGGGTACTAAATTTATTTCAAATGTAGACATTTATATCACCAATGCATCAAAAAACAATTTAGTGCAAAAACCCATTAAAAAGATATCGGAATAAGAAAGCTAATTATTTGTCTGTAACAATAACATGTCTTAAGAAATAACTTGGGAGAGAATCATGATTGATTGATTGATGTTTTACGGCACACTAAAGATTATTTCACTTATGTAGCAGAGTTGCCAGGTTTAGTGGGGAAGGAAACCTTCCACGAGTACCTGGTAACTCTTCCGAACCGAGTACGGCATAAAACACCAATCTAGTATTTGGTGGGTGTATGAGTATATTTCTGTTGTCGTTCTCCAAAATATATCTCATGTTTAAAGTGGCATGAGCTGCTAAATAGACCAAAAATTTTGTTGAAACAGAATTAGTTAATTGCTGATGATTTTTATCAAAAAGTACAAAATAAGAGCTTTCCGCTGATACCAATCTTGAAGGTGTACGTTAAGGTAGTTTTATAAGCAGCAAAGCATCCAAACATTAACTCGTACATCCCAAGTATTTGAATTTCGTCCGTTATTAGTGCACGTACGAGTACTGACGTTGCCAGACTTTTTCTATTTCAACATCAATCGTTTAGTTTTTCAAAGAACTTCAAACGTTGAACTTCTCTTGACAATCAGAATTTATGAAAAAAATTCCAATTCTGGCAGCTCATGCCACTTTAATGTTGCAAACCCAAAGTAATGCTATAAGCCATTAAAGTATTCCTTTAAAAAAGATTTGAAGGTGATATCTAAATCAAATAGTTGTCCAAATTGATCAATCCATTCATAAAAAATACCCTAAAAATAAGTACGGTAATGTCTGAGTTAATTCAAGTGCTGGAAAAAAGTAGAAGAGTGCAAATTCTCATCTTAATTCAAGAGAGACCTTGTAAAACATTCAAGGATTAACTGTTGGTCAATCATCTCTCCTGGACTGAGATGTGTTGAAAGTTTAAATCTCATTCAGAACCTTTTGTTATTGAGGATTTAGCAACATGCATAGTCCTCTAATTAACTCAGGTATTACCGTACTTAAATTAAGTATAAAACAGATAGCTTAACTATTAAAATGACATTATTATAAAGTTGCTAGTATTTTATCTACAGATAAGTGGAGGGAATATATTACCATATTTCTTCTAAAGATTCGGCCACTTTTTTCCTCATAAGAATTCAACCATTAGAAAACAAATATGCTAAATGTGACCAGACACATTTGCCCATTAGAGGGAATTTAAGGCAATACGACCTGCCGCGCAGAATGTGAAAATGATCATCTCTAAACACAACTCAACGTCTTTGTTTTTGGATGGCGGAAATATATCACTAACCTTATGGCGGGTGCAGATGTACTAGCAATGAGTAGAACGCGAATTACGTTCAGCGTATGACTCTCAGGGATTATGAAGATATGTTTGAGAAAGAATGTATTCAGTTCGGCAAGCTGAAAAAAAATAATAAAATCAGAAATTTATAAGTTGTTTGAGTGGCATTTAGAAGCTGGAATAAATACAACGAGAAGGCCTGCAAATGGATATCAACTTCTTCATTTCTTAGTTGATAATGTTTTGGTCTTGATACTTAGACCGTTTTCAAGCTATTTTGAAATTTATAGCAAAATATGAAGTTACAATTAAATGAAAGTCAGAGTGTTTACGGGTGATCCACATTTGGCGATGAATCTCTTATAGAGCTAGGGAACTCAATTTCTGTTGAATGCTGATTGGCTGAATTTTTTAACGGTACGCTTAATGTCATTTCGTGAAAATAAGTATGTTGAAGGATCACGGAGGAAGAACACGATGAGTTTCTTAATAGATTGATTGTTGCAGTTAACAAGGGATATATTTGACTTAGAATTTGAAGTGGAAGGAACTGCTAAAATTCATACATTTTCAAAAATTCAATTCATCTTGAAAAATTGAATGTTAAGTTAATCGGAACACTAAATAATTCACATTGGTATGAAGAATATTCATTGAGTTTGTGGCCTTTAGGATTCAAAATGTAAATAAACATTGAACTAATAAAGATCACCATTCAGTCATTTATTAGATTCTTTTAAACACTCATTATAGGGCCTAGGTTTATTAAAAAGCTTGCAATTTCGACCTCCATGGAAGAAAGGTCATTATTTTCCTGAGTTTGTTATAACGAAAATATAACAAAATTTCAGTCATTTGAAGGATCATCTAAAATGAATTTTGGAAGAGACCCCATTCAAGTGGAGGACTCATTATTGGATGTAGTAATGAACATGAAATAAACAAAACATCTCCTACCTGAAATACGACAACCAGTATCGCCACGGCAACCACTCTCATGTAGGATGAGTTGGGATCCAACCAACGGACATGGGTCCAACTGGGAAAAATTACATCATTATGATTACAATGAGATAAAGCAGTAACATTAGATCATGCATTAATAAATCCAAATATACAATCTATGCCAAATATGACAGTTACTAAAGTAATAATCACTGTACTAAACTAATAATAAACAAGACCTTACTCTCCACAACAGAGGGGTTGATTGACTGATTGATGTTTTACCCCACGCTCAAGATTATTTCACTTATATGGCAGCGTTGACAGTTTTATTGTGGGAGGAAACCGGGCTATATGCCTGGAGTAAACCCACGACCTTCCGCTGGTAACTGGCAACCATCCCACATAGTATGATTACAATGAGATAGAGTAGTAACATTAGATCATTCAATAAAATATTAACATATACAATCTATGCCAAATATGGATGTGGCTGAAGTGACAATCACTGTACTTAACTAAAATTAAAGAAGACCTTGACTTTGTGAGGACAGAAGGGCTATTGGTGAATTGGGGGCTAGTTTTACCAAGCGGAAATAAGTTGCACTTTGTCATAAATGTGATTGATTTATTAATGTTTTCAGCTGCACTCTAGATTACTTCACTAATATTACGGCATTGACCATGAAAAACCAACTCAATTATTTCCATTTTTCGGACTGAGGGATTCGACCCTGTAACCCATCGATGGAAGGCTTATGTTGGACTGAGAGACTATCAGTCTATTGACGGAGCCAACAACTCCCCGGTAGTCAATGTGTGTTGAACAATTGAAATTTTACTTGGGACCGTATTTTTGTCTATAAAGAATCCATTGGCTACAGTATGTGCTTTGTTTTATACATTCTCTGTCGATCAGTGTAAAGGTGTAATTGGTATTTTTGAATGATAAAAAAAGATCAAGTAATAGACAGTGCAAGTCTCGTAAGAATTCCTAGAGATTTCGTGGTTTCAGACAAATGACGCTATTAAGAACGTTTTTGGGGACGTTGCAATTCCATTCGACGTATTTTGTTCCATAACCTCAGATGTAAACATCGTGTTAGAACGAAAAACGCTCCTCAGCAACATGCACAATGCAGGGCCGGTGACAGGAAATTTGTGGAACTCCTACGAGATTTGCGCTCCCTATAATCTAAGTTACTTCTAAACACTACTACTTTTAAATACTTTCCAGAATGGCATCACTAATATGCTTTTAATTTGGCTTCCTTTCGCCAAGAATCTCAAAATTTTGAGGGGGCCTCTGTGGCTCAGTAGGTAGAGCATTGGAAGCTCAATCCAAACAGCCTTCCACCAATGGGTCGTGGGTACGAATCCCACTCTTCTTTTCTGACTGGGTTTTCACTCGAACGACCTATGTGGGATGGTCACCAGTTACCAGCGGAAGGTCGTGGGTTTCCTCCGGGCATAGAGCCCGGTTTCCTCCCACAATAAAACTGGCAACGCCGCCATATAAGTGAAATAATCTTGAGCGCGCCGTAAAACACCAAACACACAATCAATCAAAATTTTGATTTAAAGAGGAAGCTTTAGGCCTACGATCATGGCATGTTTATATGAAACATGACTTACCTGACAGGTGTAAACTGTAAAACAGCTCGACGAATTTTACCTGGAGTTGAATGAATGTCCCTATAAACAATAATAATAATAATAAAATAAATGACATAATAAATAATAATGTCAAAAGGATTAGGAGCTATTTTATTTCAAGTAATGTCAGTCATTGTAAAATATATGATTGATTGATTGATTGGGGTTTAATGTCCCACTCAACAGGTAAGGACATATGGCGACAAAAGTACCAACCGACAAGATCATCCACCTCCCATCTAAAGTTTGACATTAAGCTATTTGAAATTGACCACTCGTTAATTGCTATCCGAGATTCTGCCAATGATTCGCTCAATAGAGTCGTTTCTAAAATGTGACCACTCGTTTGATTAGAAAGGTTGTTCGGGTTGAGCGTCCAACGCTCTACCTACTGAGCCACGGAGGCCCCCGGTAACATTTTAGAAAATAGGACTTGATGGAACAAAAGTTTAAGTTTCTGAAGAACTTCAAATAGTTGAAAATGAGACAAGAAGCATGGTTTTGGAACAATTTGAGTCGAGTAGTATGCCGGGTAGAGAACCAATGCATTCGCCGAACTGGGGTTAGTGGGATTGCAGATAGACAGGATAGTCCAGTAAGTGGAGAATGAATTTATTTTCTGATTGAAATTGCGCAGCCATTGACAATTTTACCGCGAATAAACGTCACTAACGCAATGTAGTGTAATCAGGCTGAAAGTGCCAGTGCCCTGAATATGAGCCAATGGGATCTTCCACACTTCCCCATCCATAGACTTCTGCTAGTAATTACCTTATATTCGTTAAGCAGTATGCTTTGATTAGAAACGATCGTTAGTACTTACCGTATACTCTCCCAATGATAATTCCTCATCTCAAGTCGTTTACAGATGAACATTCCGAGCCAGATGCCCAAACCGTTACAGATAACCACGTCTAACAGGATCGCATCCCACCAACACTCGGCAAAGTTAGGAAGAAGATGGGCAAATGCCATCTGTAAAGAAAAATGAAAAGGTTGGATTATTCATTCAATCATTTGTTTTAATTGAGAAATTACAGTAAGAATTCCGCTAATTCAAGTACTCAAAACATTATACTCTACAAGTTTGAGACTTTTCGCTGGGTGTCTTACCTCCTGCATGGAGCGACCGATAATCCTATCAAGCAATCACTATTGTTGTTGTTTATGTGGCCAGGTTTAGTACAGGAGGAAACCGGGAACTGTGCCTGGAGGGAAACCAGACCTAGTGGTTCCTAGCAATTATTCTACATAGGGCCATTTAGTGAAAACCCAGTTTAAAATTTTCCATTTTTGGCTGGAGTGGGATTAGAGCTGTAAATGTTAACTATTTCATTTAACTTTGAGTCGGATATAAGGTTATTTCACTTTAACAGAGGGAATCCAATAGAATGATTGATTGACTGATGGTTATTTTACGACACACTCAAAATATATTTCACATATATCCTAGAATATCCTGGGTTAACGAGGGGTTGAAACCATGCTGTGTGCCTCTAGGGAACCTGGGGTCCGTTTCACATAGGTAGGCCTTGAATTGGATAGTCTCGTTAGATACAAACCTCCCGTTATTTCCCACATTATGCTTATCGTCCAATATAATGACTAATCAACAATGCCTTTATAGCCCAGGAGCCTGTTTCACAAAGCGCCGTAGTGTAAGTAATTTTTTTACGTAACTTCCATAGCAACATGGGGCCTATCTCTGCAGTATGGGTTGCATTGGCAGTTGCGGAAAAACTTACGCTACGTCACTTTGTGAAAAAGGGTCCAGCCCTAGAAATATGAGTCTTAAGGTACAAACCTCTGTTATTTCCCACATTATGCTGATCGTCCAACATATACCATAATGACGGATTAACAAAGCCTTTAAAGCCCAGCCCCAGAAATGTGAAAAGGCGAAGAAATCAAAGGAAGCCCAAAATCGTGACACCGTTATATGGGAGCAATTCACGGCATACTCCTAAAATGATGAAAAGGTAGGACAATACATGAAAAGTGATGGATTAGCTGATTGATTGATTGATTGATTGATTGGGGCTTATCGTCCCACTCAACAGGTAAAGTTATATGGCGACAAAAGTACCAACCGACCAAACGATCGCCCCCGCCCCACACTCTCCCCCACCCAGATACACAGACCATAGAACGATTACCTGATTGAATGGGTTCATTAAATGGAAGGTATGTATTGACATTAAAGTATATCACTCAACCAACTAAGGCACGAAAGCCCTGGAGCCGGTAATACAAAGCGGCATAGTGTAAGTTTTTATGTAAATGCCATAGCAAGTCATACTGTGTGTTTGGGGGGGGGGGGGGGGGGGGGGGGGGGGGGTACCAGTGAAATCCTCTTTGACATTTTTTAATTATTTTTGGTTTCAGTGTGATTCAAACCCACACCGCATCGATGGAAGACCTGTGTCAGACTGAGTTAAGTTTAAAGATTTTCTTTCCTAATCGTATTTATATTTTTGAACACTAAAACACACATGCACAGGGGAAATCTTCCTGTCTAAAATAACCATGGAGACAAGTTTCTAATTGTGTTAAAAAGGGGCATATGATTTAGACGTTTATACCAAATCATAAGTTTGTTATAATAAACCACAACCCATGATATTTCATTAGGTTGACGACAGGCAGGAGTTTGGCCTTAGTCAGTAGACTTTTCTGGAAAACATTTTATATGTGCACACAAATTTCAAACTTTGGATTTCAACCAATGAGCAGACCTTTTCATCTGTACTGCTGTTCCTAAGGTCTGGATACAGCCAACCAATCATCTTCTTTACGTCGGAGAAACTTTGGAACAAAATGAAGACCAGCAAGAGAAAATAGAGAACGCTGATACCTAAAAATAAAACAGGGAAAGTTTGATGAAATAACTTTTTTAATTAATGGTTGATTGATGTTTTATGCCACACTCAAGATCATTTCACTTATAATATGGCGGCGTTGAAAGGTTTAGTGGGGGAGGAAGCCAGGCTCATTGTCCGGAGGAAACCTACGTAGAGTACCTGGCAACTCTTCAAAATACGCCAACCGAGTGAAAAATCCACTCAGATTCGAACCAGGTCCGCATTGATGGAAGCTCTGTGTGCAACTGAGGGACGATCACTCTAACCCACTGGACCACCGAGGTCCCTTTAATTAATGAAGAATTATGATAAATGGACTTCAGTGGGGCTGCAATTGATTGATTAGGACTGAATGTCGCATTCAACGGCTTCAGTCATGTGACAACAAAAGCACCAACCCACCTTAGGGGCCGGGCATTCTGGACTTCATTGTTGCCGTAAACTCGGATCACAATCAGGGATTAATGGGGACGAAGAAGACATGACGGGGAGGGGGATCATTCTGATCAATTTAAGATTATTTTTGTTTTTCATTTGTTTTAATAATCATAAATATAACTCACCGAACACAATTCTCCATATTGCTGGGTGTGGTCGGGTAAATGGACCTGAAAATTTGAAGAAGAAAAAATGATTATTTTTTTAAAATATACACTGGACTTTTTTTATATATTTTAAAAATATGACCTTCAGATATTCACAGGTACACATAGTATATGTTAACACTATAACACAAGGGCACAGGGAAAATCTTCTTGTCTAAAATAACCACAGAGACAAGTTTCTTATTGTGTTAAAAAGGGGCATATCATTTAGATGTTTATACCCAATCATAAGTTGTTATAATAAACCACAATCCATGATATTTCATTAGGGTGACGACAGGCAGAAATTTGGCCTTAGTCAGTAGAATTTTCTGGAAAAGACAATCTGGCAACAAATCATCAGTATTTTTGGTAAAGCTAACATGCCGATTTGCTATATAGGTTTTAGATAGTAATCAATTAGCTGTGATATTCTTTAACGTTCTCTAACAGTTACACTTGACAAAAACCCCGACCTCGAAAGCTCGTGTTGTTCAAAACAACTTACATGTACTACGTGGTGATGTCTTAATTTTTTATCATTATTCAAATAGTTGCTGGCATCCTACACACAACAACCAACACGTCAAGCACTTACCAATTTTTGTTTTGTTTAGCAATTTAACTAAGTAGTCAAAGGCTCGCTGGATTAAATTTCGTCCACAGTAACCCATTTCCCTCACCAAAATCCGAAGCCATAATTAATCAATATTTTTGGGATCATACTCACCATTAGGGAAAGCAAGGACACTAATAATTATGAAGAAGAAGACCACACAACAAAACCCACTCCAAATGTTCGCTTCCGAACTATCGTTTCCTCTGGAATAAAATCAAACAAAACATGGATTAATTGATTGATTGATGTTTTACGTCAACATTATTTCCCTTATATCATATGGTGACGTTGCCATGTTTAGTGAGATAAGAAATCAGGCTTTTTGCTCTGAGGAACACATGGATTAATTGATTGATTTTTACGCCGCACTTAAGATTATTTCACTTAATCATATGGCGGCGTTGCCATGTTTAGTGGAGGAGGAAATCAGCTTTTTGCCCGGAGAAACACATGGATTTAAATATACCAAACGCATGTACTTAGTCTCTGAATCATCATTTTCTCTGAAGAAAAAGCAGCAACATTTTTTATATATTGAAACGTCCTACATGTATTCACTAATTATCAATTATCTCTTTTTCTGAAAACCATGAAATAAAAAGAATATTTTAGAAGAAATTACCCACAGTTCTATCTTAGTCGTGTGATTTTCACTATAATGCATATTTCTGAATCGCCCAGTTGTAATCTCACAATCAGACTGCAGAAATCGACAACAAGTTGCAAGTGACACCCCTGCAGCTGCAAACTGCTTATTGCTGACTGACTGTTTTGTTACATATATGAGACACCGAGCTGATTGCAAGTGACAGCAAGTTGCAAGTGACATCCCTGCATCTGCAAACTGCTTCTTGCTGACTGAGTGACAAACGGTTTGTTACATATATGAGACAGAGCAGACACATAGAGGGCCTAGCTGCACTACGATGGATAGAGAAATGCTTCTTCACAAACTCTAGACCAATGCTACAACCTGGCAAAAGTCAATACGCCTACATTACAGATAAAAAAACTTCAACGACACAAATAGGCTAGTTGCAGGATGAATGATGGATGGATTGATGGATGGATTGATTGATTCATTGATTGATGTGTTACGCTGCACTGAAGTGCTCAGGACTTGTTTTAGCGGGAATCTAACTTAATTCTCACAAACTATCATTTGATTATGAGAATCTGTGTGAATCATTTCATTATCAGGGACTGATCCAGGGAAAATTTGGGCACACCATTTCGGTTCAAAATGTTCCAACAATAAGACAAAAACAACATCTCTGGCCCAAAATTCAACATTAAATGCTATTTTGACATTAAAATCTGTTGGTTTTAAGAATTTGGGCGGATTTTTTGCTTGTGAGTTTGGGCGCCCATACCTGTATACAGGTATCAAAATATCTCTGGATCAGTCTATGATTATTGTGTAATTTTGATACACAGGAATCTGTATATACACTGTATCTCTAGATATATCCCCCCTCCCCCATATACTGTTAGTTAGCTAGTGACAGAAACCATTTCTGTACAAATTACAGAGGTACAAAATTCTATCAATGACATTTTTCAAATCAGACAATTATTCTTTAATATATGATTATTCTATTCCTAAACTGTTTTAAATGAGCGCTGTTTGTAACTAGTAACCTTGTCACGCTGTGTGAAAATAAAATGTGTCTATGTTTTTGAACGGAACCGCAATTGGGACTTCATGTCCTGTGGATGTCCCTTTAAATACATAAAAAAATAAATCAATGGTTTGAAAACTGTGTTGTCATTTCACATGGGTGTCTGACAAAGTCAATTGATACTACTTAAAGAAAGAGAAAACTTGTTAATTGATTTTGTCAATATTATATCTTTGCATTGCACCTAGAAACACGGAATCGTCAATTCCTATGTCAACTTGTACAAGACAGTTGGATAGGCCTGTGAATGGAAGTTTTTTACAGAACATTATCAGCAACAAGAACGGAGGACAGGGACATGAAGGGGAGGGACATGAAGGGGGAGAGGAGACATTGAGGGGAAAAGGGGAGGGGCATGAAGGGGGAGAGGAGACATGAAAGGGAAAATGGGAGGGACATGAAGGGGGAGAGGAGACATGAAAGGGAAAATGGGAGGGACATGAAGGGGGGGGGAGAGGAGACATGAAGGGGAGGGACATGAAAGGGAGAGAGGAGACATGAAAGGGAAAATGGGAGGGACATGAAAGGGAGGGACATGAAGGGGGAGAGGAGACATGAAAGGGAAAATGGGAGGGACATGAAGGGGGAGAGGAGACATGAAGGGGAGGGACATGAAAGGGAGGGACATGAAGGGGGAGAGGAGACATGAAGGCGATGGACATGAAGGGGGAGAGGAGACATTAAGGGGAAAAGGGGAGGGACATGAAGGGGGAGAGGAGACATTAAGGGGAAAAGGGGAGGGACATGAAGGGGGAGAGGAGACATGAAAGGGAAAATGGGAGGGACATGAAGGGGGAGAGGAGACATGAAAGGGAAAATGGGAGGGACATGAAAGGGAGGGACATGAAGGGGGAGAGGAGACATGAAAGGGAAAATGGGAGGGACATGAAGGGGGAGAGGAGACATGAAAGGGAAAATGGGAGGGACATGAAGGGGGAGAGGAGACATGAAAGGGAAAATGGGAGGGACATGAAGGGGGAGAGGAGACATGAAAGGGAAAATGGGAGGGACATGAAGGGGGAGAGGAGACATGAAAGGGAAAATGGGAGGGACATGAAGGGGGAGAGGAGACATGAAAGGGAAAATGGGAGGGACATGAAAGGGGGGGAAAGGAGACATGAAGGGGAGGGACATGAAAGGGAGAGAGGAGACATGAAAGGGAAAATGGGAGGGACATGAAAGGGAGGGACATGAAGGGGGAGAGGAGACATGAAAGGGAAAATGGGAGGGACATGAAGGGGGAGAGGAGACATGAAGGGGAGGGACATGAAAGGGAGGGACATGAAGGGGGAGAGGAGACATGAAGGCAATGGACATGAAGGGGGAGAGGAGACATTAAGGGGAAAAGGGGAGGGACATGAAGGGGGAGAGGAGACATTAAGGGGAAAAGGGGAGGGACATGAAGGGGGAGAGGAGACATGAAAGGGAAAATGGGAGGGACATGAAGGGGGAGAGGAGACATGAAAGGGAAAATGGGAGGGACATGAAAGGGAGGGACATGAAGGGGGAGAGGAGACATGAAAGGGAAAATGGGAGGGACATGAAGGGGGAGAGGAGACATGAAAGGGAAAATGGGAGGGACATGAAAGGGAGGGACATGAAGGGGGAGAGGAGACATGAAAGGGAAAATGGGACGGACATGAAAGGGAGGGACATGAAGGGGGAGAGGAGACATTAAGGGGAAAAGGGGAGGGGCATGAAGGGGAGGGACATGAAGGGGAGGGGAGACATGAAGGGGAAAAGGGGAGGGGCATGAAGGGGGGGGGGGCATGAAGGGGAGGGTCATGAAGGCAAGGACATGAAGGACAGTGACATGAACGGAAGGGGCGTGAAGGGAAGGGAAATGAGAGGGAGGTGGGTTGTATGACTATTAAAGCATGAATACGGCATAAAATAACACGGATACTGTATAAAATAACATGGGTACTGTACAAAATAACATGGATACTGTATAAAATAACATGGGTACTGCATAAAATAACATCCACTGGAACATGGAAATTACAGCATTTGAGTGAAAACTCAGCATTTTTAGATTATTCAATTTCAATTTTTGTTCCCTTATGATTTCTATGAATGTATTACAAACATGTATCAGTATCAATCATTATGTAATAATAATACAGCTGATCAATTATAAAATGAATTGACAGGAACCGGTTAATTAGATACATTTTTGGTTTAATTACTGAGTACACAGTTTATGTTGGGGCAGTATAGATTATCAATTATGGATCAATTAACATGCACTGGTGGCAGCGGTGGGATGCTTGAGAGACTCAGAGAAGACAGGCTGTAGGGATTTGAGCCCCTCAACTTGTATTGATCTGCTTAATAATCACAAATACACATCTGCCATAGCCAGAGTTTCCAATACACAGTACATCCTCTAATCTGTCACAATGACACATCCTAGGATATCTGTATTTCTGCGCAAGTCACAACTGTTTATCAACAAACACTGCATGGCATGGTATGAAGGGGACAGTCAAATTAAATAATCCCTCTGTCCAATGCTTTTATCTCATTGATGGAACGTTCCCTTTCAAGACGCACCAGACACAAACACATGTAACATCTTGTTTTCGAGAATCTGTGCAGGATTTCATAGAAACATGGCGTTCATGTTGTATATTTCTGTGCCCGTGTGTTTTTGTGTTCATAAATTTATATATTCCCTCCATAGCTAGGATTCTAATTTCGCTCAAAGATTATTCCTAATTGTTCCTCAATTAGATGAGATGGTGGTAGTCAAATAAATCAACTTCCTACTGCTATACTACTAAACTCACTCATAATGTTTCAAAATCCAGTCTAGGTCTTTATTGTAACAAAGGAGGTATCTTCGTAAAATAAGATTATCGTTAAGTCTTCTGACCCCACTAAAAGGCTTCTGATTTGTACTTTTAAATTTTAATAGACGATAATTTCAAAATTTTGTATATAGAGAAATTTTTACAGTTTATGCCACGTTTACAAATTATAATATATAATAAATTTTTTTTTTTACAAAATTGAGCGTAAAGTGAAGCACAGCTGACTTTCCATAAAAGATAAAACAGCAGTTTATCTTATTGTTTCCTTTTATAAAAGACAATAAAAAAACACATATAGTATCAGTTAGCAAGATATACATGTATATATTTCTCTTAGACAAGAAGATTTTCCCTGTGCCCGTGTGTTTTAGTGATCATAAATATATATATTTCTCTTTACAGATGCATTTCATATTAAACTGGCATAAGCTTGGCGATATGAAGAAAAAAAAATCGTCAGAGCCCATATTTCTTGTCTATCGGTTTGTATGCATTTCTGACTTTATCAACATTTTTTTATTTCACCGTCAATCCTTTAGATTTTCAAGGAACTCTACATTTTTTTCGCCGCTCATGCCACTTTACCAAACATGTACATGTAATTTTAATACAACAAAATGTTTGTCATTGAAATCAAATGATTGGAGTTACATGTACAACACAACATTATTGGACAACAGTAAAAATGATATGATAAAGTATTGACAATGTCCTAGTACAAAATTTAATTTCTAACAAAACCTAGACCAGTAGTTCACATGGGATATTGACAATAAATGACTGGTTTTCAATCCAAATGATAAATAAAGTTACACCAGAACCATTGGTCCAACATTATTTGATTTATCATATAATACGACACCAAAAATGATATGATATGTATTGACAATGTCCTAGTACACCCATAATTTAATTTCTATCAAAACCTAGACCAGCATTGACAATAATAGACTGCCGTTCAATCCAAATGATTAGAGTTACAACACAACCAACAGTATTTGATTTATCATATATACAACAGCCAAAAATGATATGATCAAGTATTGACAATGTCCTAGTACACCCAACATTTAATTTCTACCAAAACCCAGACCAGCTATTCACATGGGACATTGACAATAAATGACTAGTTTCTAATCTCTTAATGGAGTTATTTAAAGGGCACTTATTGACCACAACATTCAGAGCAGCCATAGCACCTTTGGAAATTATTGTACCATTTAATCTATTGGCTTTCGCTTGACCAAACATAAGCAATAATTGCCCATGTTGTTAGATTGTGAGGGTTCTGTATGCACATGTATGCAGGGTATATACATACACATACCCCATTGAGGGTCATTTACTAGTTATAACACGGGTGCCTGGATATACAGGAAATGGTGGGCTCATTCTGAGCACTTAGTGACTGGCTATGGAAATCATATCGACCCTACAGAGATGTAGACTATAGCTACGTATTGGCCCTGCTGGCTACCATATTAGCCCCGCTGGCTACCGTAGATCAGCCCTTTCAGAGATTCTGTTGCAGGCCAAAATCTTTCATTCTTTAATAATCTCATTAATTTACACCTTAAGCTTACACAAATTCTCTCAGACTTTCTAATACGCATCTCATTATCTTGCATGAGGAAAACCATAACGCTTTGAAACCCTGGCCTATGGTGCCAAACCCCCTTCTGTTATATTTTTACATGCTATAATTCCTTGTCAATACCTAACTTAACTTTCCTCATCAAGTTTTTTTTTTACAATTAGGTACCATATACATAAAAACTTTCAGAATTGTTCCTATTATGGGCATACAATCAATCTGAATAACAGATATTATACATGTAACTATAGTATTCCTGAACACTAAAACACACGGGCACAGGGAAAATCTTGTTGTCTAAAATAACCATGGAGACAAGTTTCTAATTCTGTTAAGGGGTGTATGTCATTTGTACCCAATCGTACGTTATTATTAAGTAAAGTATATGATAGACAACGCTTACATCCAAAGCATACAAGAGAATGATAAATGGTGGAGTTAAGTGCAGGAATAGCATTTTTTTTTTTGTAATCTTGAAAATCTGTAAGAGAGATTTTTGGTTTTTTGGTTTTGGAAAATTTCATCAAATCAAAATTTATCATCACCATTCAAAGATGAAATTTACTTGGTATCATATTTCTTCTAAAGATTCAGCCACTTCATTCCACCATTAGAAAAGAAATACATGTATTGTATGCTAAATGAGGCCAGACAAATTTGCCCATTAGAGGGAATTTAAGGCAATATGACCCATCGTGCAGTGTGTGAAAATGGTTATCCTGAAACACAACTCCACGTCTCAATCTTTGTCTGACTCAATGGAAAATTTAGTGACTGAATGGCTGAATATTTAGAAGAAACACGGTATAACGGAATTTTTTTTTTAGATAAGAAGTAATTGAAGCTAGAGACAAAAGAGGGGGAAAAATCCCCCAAAGTTACCAAAATAATGAAATCACAGGATAAATGTAATCCAGACAGTAATCCCTGATATCATTTGTTTGAAGGATTACTGAGCTGGGCTTAAAGCTGGTTTGTGTTTGTTTTTGGACTTAGTTGAAACAAAACAACCTTCACCTTAGTTTCCTGGTAGTCAAAAAAGAAGTCATTGAAAATCCTAAATGGAATGAATTTTAATTAAGAATATGCATAAACAAGCGGAAATAGTTTCAACAAAAGTAGACAAAATTTTAATAAATGGGACGAACGTTCATTCATTCTAAGTCCAGGTCAGTTGAAAACACTACATGTTCCTTAACATACACAATTCTCTACTAAGGATAAAAAATTGTTTGTGATGTCTTCATTTTTTATCATTAGTATGGAACACACATTTAAAGAGAGTTTCAAACATTTCATACATTCTCTAGTCCTGTTGAAAAGCTTGCGAGAAATAAATGATAATTTCAACGGAAAAATATAGCTCATGCTAATTCAATAACTCATTTTGGTGTTACCAAAATCAATGGCTTCACAATGTCAGTCTATTACAGGGCTTGATTTATGTGCATGTCCACTGTCCAGTGAGTGTGTGTTAAATAAATCCAGTTTTAAGGTGTTATGAAAATAAAGTAAAGTACATTAAGAAGATTAGCTTAATCCTGAATGACAATAATCCATGGTATAATCCTATTTAATTTATTTTTCTGTCAACAGCTTGCCTTATTACCATATAAATAAACAGATTGCCTAATGTCATCAGACAATGGGATAGCAGTGGGGAGGGGAGGGGGTGGGGGGGGGGGGGGGGGGGGGGTTTACAATATTATAAAGATGAGGGACAGTATTATACTTTACACGAGGGCCAAGGATGTGAGAGGTGCTATATTTCAAGAAAGGTGTGTAGAAAAGAGCTACATGTATGAAATGCAACGTTAGACTTTATGGATAATGATTTTTTTATTAGAAAATAAAATGTAAAATGTAACCAAGACGAAATGGTTTTTAGCATATATCTTCCATGCAGGATACAGTGTATATACATGTATACATGTATGTGAACTGGCGAGCCGATTTGCTTACACCTCTAATCGAAGAAAGTGGCAGACTTTGGATCCCTTTTTTCCCACAATTCAATTTGTAAGTTTCATGTGACGCCATTATGGGTCAGGCTTATCCTACCATCAAGTCTAACCAGGCCGTCTGGCTAGCGACGTCACATGCACAGGGACACTGTAGCGCACATATCTCAGAACTCATAACAGAGAATCAATCTGTCATTAATTATTTATATTGCAGCTTGTATCAAACACAAATTACATATTAACATCAGGGGTTTTCCAATACATTGTACGTCATGATGACAATAAAAAATAGAAATTCAAATATGGCTAGCTGATTAATAGTGGAACGACAATGGTCAGACTCTTGATTAAACTGAATTTAAGTACATGTATGAGATGAGCTACAAAAAAAAGTGATTTTTGTTAAAAAAAAATTAGCAGATTCTGAAATCCTGAATCTTAAAAATGGGACAGGTGTTAAAATGATGGCTCAGACTTCCAGAATCAACTTACTGTACATAGTATATTGACAATTGTCACCATTCTGTGATTCAGGCGGCAAGAAACGAGGGAGGTGGGGGGTGGGGGTTCCGTATATTGAAATGTATTATTATACATAATACCATGTACTGGCTTTCATGATGGGTAACAATTTTCCGTTTCCGTAGTTTTAGAACAACAGTAACAACATGCTACCGGGACCGATCGTTAACGTGAAATCCTATGGCCCGCTGATTTAAAAAATCTAACAAACCACAGTTTCTATAGAATCCAAAAATCTGAGACTTAACGGAGGAGCAAAAGACCCAGCATGTTGCAGCTGATGTGTGTCAGTAGGTTTGAAGAATACTTTGTAATCCATATGCCCAGTCGTTTTATACATATGACCATGTAAATAATTACATCAGAAAAATTTCAAGACGTGCGATCAATATTAGGTTGCACTCCAATGCTGGGGTCATGGGAATTAGGAGTGTCAGTGAAAATATGGAGGACACCTAACGCATGCTGCCATATGATAAAAATGTCATCCAGATATCAAAGGTAAATAAAAGGGTTGTTTGTAACATTTGTGAAGAATATCACTCTCCCACTCAGCCATAAAATTGCAGGCAAATTTAGGACTAAAACTAGGAAAAGTGTATCATAACTGATCAGATACCGGTAGTGGGAGTCATACTTTACTAGCCAACCAACATTATTACAATTAGTCCTCTATTATTGGTACAAGAAAGATGACACATTGGCGATAAAAAGGGACAAATTTACAGTGCCGAGAAAAAATTCTTCACTCACATATAAATTATTTAATTAAACAATATCTTTGGTCGAGTTCTTGACAGGGAGTTCTTGAGAAAACATGATTAGCATCTAAGGGCCACAAAGATGTGTTTAGTACTAAGTAAATATTTGCTTTATTTTAAAAGATTGATTAATTGATGTTTAATTAGTTTATAGCGCCACTCATTTCCCGTAAATGTCAAAGGAACCCTTGCTCGCTGTCTGGAGAAAACTCCGACCTTCAGGAAGTACCTGGCAACTCTTCCACATATGGCGATCAAATGAAAAAGGTTCCCAGGCAGGATTTTCTTCATTTTTATTTGGAAGGAGTGGAATTGCATTCCAAACTTTCGAACCATCAGAGTCAAACGCTTGTCAAAAAACCAAAGAATCTACTTGATATGTCAGAAACCATTTAGCAATTGCTTCAGTTCATGTCGTGAGTTGAAGCTAGTAATTTGCACCAAGCTGGGAGCATGCAGCACGGAAAAATTCGATTATATCATTTATTAGATTCAAAATATCCCATCATTCATTAAAAATATAAACAAACATAAATTATAATTTATAGAATATGTTTTGATGAGAAAACTTAAAGCTTCTGCAGGACAAAATAAAGGATGAAAATAATTTCATTCAGCTAAACTTAAATCAGTCGTTCTTTGGGTCGCTACAGTGGAAAATTCCAAGTCTAAAAGATAAATATATTGGTTTCCAATGTTAATGCCACCCCCCTTCAAGAACCTTATAATTGCTGCAACCAGCATTCGAAATTTCAACAGAAGCAAAATGCGTTTCTTACCTTGTAAATGCCGTATACAGAAGTCCTAGGATTGAAACGGTTAACAGTGTGACTGTATGTGGTTTGTAAAAGAATTCCAATGATATATCGTCTACAGGGTGTTCGTTGATAGCTTGAAAGTGAATTTTTTCTGCGTCGATCTTGCTTCTATCCTTCGCTGCCATGCTTTCCATGCTGTGTACAAAACTGACACTTCGAAGGGAGCTAACTGTGATTAATGATTTCCGTCATTAATCGGTTAAGTCCGGAGAAAATCGCTTCCGGTGCATGTAAACGTAAACAACATGGCGGCCAAAGGAAGATTTCGAATCCCGACTGCAAAAGAAATGGAAAAACTCGATACCGGTGGACCCAGTGTCATGCCTTTATTTAAACGAGACGAATCCAGTAAACCCAAATCAACAACGGAAAAGAATGTAGTGTTTGAGGCGAAAAGGGCACCTGTAGTACCTCACGTGTCTGAGAATAGTGTCTCGACAACTGACACTTCCATGATGCCACCCAAGAAACAACACGAAGTTGATTTCTCGAAAATGACAGATGAATCTATTGAACAAAAACCAACCCTCCGTAAAGACGCTGTCTTACAACCAATAACTAAACCAACTAAGGCCGGCAATTGTGTAATTGTAAATCCAAGACAACGTGGAAATCCAATCATTAAACATATCCGTAGTATTCCGTGGGAGTTTGGAGACACACCGGCAGATTATGAAATGGGAAAGGCCACATGTGCACTCTACCTGAGTATACAATATCATCAACGAAACCCCGAGTATATTCACGAAAGATTGAAAAAGTTAGGACGAGCTTATGACGTGAGAGTTTTACTGGTACAAGTCGATAATAATAACCCACATCATGCCCTTAAAGAACTTGCAAAAATTTGCATTTTAGCTGACTTGACTTTAATGCTGGCTTTTAGCCACGAGGAGGCTGGGCGTTATTTAGAAACTTATAAAATTTACGAAAATAAGCCTCCTGACGCTCTGATGGAGAAAACAGAAGATAATTTCCTCGCCAAATTCACCGACTGTTTAACAGCAGTGAAATCAGTGAACAAATCAGATTGTATGACGCTTTTATCAAAGTTTAAATCATTTGAAATGATAACAAAACAATCAGTCGAAGGACTTTCTCTGTGCCCAGGTTTTGGACCTCAAAAAGCTCAGAGACTTTACAATGTTTTAAATGAACCATTTCTCAAAAGCACAAAACGTAAAAATGACTCTCAGTCTGCTTCTGCAGCAGTAACTGAGGACACCTCAGAAAATGAATCCAGCCCAGCTAAGCAAAAAAAGTAACTTTGATCAAGAAAGCAGGGTGCGACATTCTGCACAGTCACTAGGTTCATGTAGTAGCTACCTGTGCCAGTGGGTTCACATGTCTACTGGCCCTCCCATATTTTACTAGACCATCTATAAACTTTTGACAATTTTTGCTTATTATTAAGTTTTGCAAGACTTTTTCCCCTGAGAAATAATTTATTAACATAGCGTTATATTATTTTGTTCTTAACTTTGTTAAAAAACATGGTTCTCCAACATACAAGGAAATGATGAAAAAGTTAAAATTAAAAAAAGGTATACAAAGGATTCTGTAGAAAATTAACATCCATTCTTTTTCACCTGTAAAATTACAAACCTCCACCATTTTTGGCTAGACATGGTACCACTGTGAAAATCATACTGTGTTTAAAGCCTAATGGAAAGGATCTTTGTTTTAGTTTAATTTTTAATGATTACTAATTATTCTCTAAAACAGGTATCACATTATAAATAAACTGGCAGGGCTGGCAAATAGTAAATTTATAAGATACCCACAATAACCTGACCATGCCAGCCCCTTAAACAGTTAATTATTAATCAACAATATATTTTTGAGTTATGAATTATGTGTTGAAATTTTCTTGTTGCCCCTTTAGCAGGCTCTGATTGCCTGGGTTTCTAACTCCAAAATTACTATTTTTTTATTCTGACGGCCGTATTTTGGATACGACCGTCAGAACAAAAAAAGAGGACTATGATTACCCAGGTTTATTATCAGGTTGTATATATTGTAAATTTTTACCAATAATTGAATAATTCAGCAAACAACAGTTTTATGACAAAATTTTTTATACAAATAAACTAGAATAAGAATGTGACGTAAAACATCAATCAAACTAATAAAAAAAGTTACAAACCTGCTACCAGTGTGTGGTATATTTTGCGGTATTATATCTCAGCAGATTTAAATAGGACCGATTGATAGCCGAAAAAGCGAGGCTGGCTGCATGTGGGGATTGTTTTCATTTAGATTTAGCACTCGGGTTGGTGCATTGTGGCTCTACTTTAGCCAGGTATGCTGACCCAGCAAGGAGGAACATTAAGTATGCCACATACGTTAGCCCTCCTCAGTTCCTGACGTTCTATGGTCTGTGGAGCCTAATGTCAAAATTTAGTTGTGGGTGTGTGAGAGGAGGGGGGGGGGGATCTTTTGGTCGGTTGGTACTTTTGTCGCCATATAACCTTAGCTGTTGAGTGCGCCGTTAAGCCCCAATTAATCAACCTTTAGCTATTTCATATGATTAAGCATGTTGCTTAGTCCTTTAGAGTGACGGGCACTTGTCTTCCATCGATGTAGCGCCCGTTAGAATCAAACTTTGACCAAACACTAGAATGAAAAATTTCTGAGTGGATTTTTCACTCGATTGCAGTATGTGAAGAGTTGCCAGGTACTCGCCGAAATTCATGGGGTTCCTCCGGCCGAAGAACCCAGTTTTCTACCCTTCTAAACCTGGCAACGACGCCTTGTAAGTGAAATAATTTTGAGTGTGGCGTAAAACATCATCAATTAAATCGACTGACCACCAGGGACCTGTCTTACAAAGCTGGCGTGAGTTACGTCGGACGTAAATCAGTGTTAAAACTATAGTAACTTACGCCTTGGACACAACCGTTCCATGTTGTAGGCATAGGCGAAATTTAACGCCAGCTTTGTAAGACACGCCCTAGTCCAGGACTGGTATGACTATGGAGCTTCAGATGTAAAGCTGGCTTATAGGTCGATCGAATGAAAACTCTGTGCTGACGGAAAAATTTCAATTATCTTTTTTTTTTTGATCAGTTATTCAAACCTGTGCAAAATTCCCACTTATTGCTCGTACATTTTTCGCTGAAAATCGACCTACCATCTTCCATTTTAAGTCAAATCACTCTTTTTTTTTTTCAAATTTGTAGAAGTCTTATTTAAATGTAAACAATAATACACTATTCTTTCCTTTAAATCATTTTTTTCACAACAAACCCGGTTTAAACCCCATTACATTTTAAGATGGGTTTGTAAGCTCCCGACTCTCTATATTGAAGGGGGGGGGGGGGATAATTTTGGTCGCCATATAACCTTAGCTGTTGAGTGTGACGTTAAGCCCCAATCAATCGATTAATCAATCAACCCTAGATTCAGAATGAAGTATGTTTGCCCCTTGGCTAATTCAATAATATTAAATGGCTACGGCGTTTTGTTTGGGGGGATATTTACTGGTCGGTACAAGGTTGACGACCAATATGTGTCAAAAACAATATTTTTAATACGACTTAAGAATTCATTTGCAACTAATATGCAGCCAGGCTGGAGTTTCTCCAACAAAAATATAAACAATTCTACTCAATTAGTGCCTTTAAAATGTTGAGTTGCCAAACACAGGGGGAAATTTCGCTATCGCTGAACCATGGAGGCTGCTTTGTGCCATTAATTATTTTTGCTTGATCTAACTGAGGTGGAAAAAAGCGCGAGATTTAAACGGTAAAATTTGATATTTTCTTCATTTCGATTCAGTCTGCTCGTGTATTCTTATTTTTGTCAAAGTCTGGCAAAGTGAAAATACTAGAATAAGAAATGCTTCGAATCGGCCACCATAGGAAACTGTTCGTTATTCGGTCCTGAAGAAATGCAAAATACAGGTATAAACAATTTGTAGAGGCAAATCTGGACATTTTTTATTTTAAAGTCAACCATTTACGGGTTTTTATTTTGTCTCTTCAAACGCTTACATTCTCTTGGATGGCGATCGGTATTCATATTAAACACAGTCCGAATGTGGTCCGTTCGCGCCAATAGCATATTTTTCTCAATTTTGGGATTACCCTTTTTGAAACAGACAATTTTTCTGCCGATTTTGAATGACGCCCAGATCGAAAATCGAATATGCGTCCCAGAATATGGCACCTATTTGTAGCACTTAATGTCGGCTGTCGACCGGCCTGCTCTTTAGTGTGATACCAAAAAATAATGAGAATACTGCCTAACTCACTGTCTAAAAAGGCACAAACAAATTAAGTTTACAAACCAGTACGTTTTGTAACATTTTTATTTTTTAAAAGAAAAAGTACAGTAGAAAAATATCATTTTTAGTTGTTCATTGTCCGTTATTGGTGTTTTTCTCGCGTGTTTCAAAATTGTTCAAGTGCTGTCTGTAAACTGTTTATTCGGACGGTGTTGGGCTGGGCATCACACAGGCCACATATAACGGTCTGTCGGTTTTTACTTGCCGCCATCTTCCAAACGGCGGGCCATCCAGGCATCAAGACAGATTTTTTCTTGTTGTCGTT
This sequence comes from Lepidochitona cinerea, assembly GCA_963971465.1. Taxonomy (NCBI): domain Eukaryota; kingdom Metazoa; phylum Mollusca; class Polyplacophora; order Chitonida; family Tonicellidae; genus Lepidochitona; species Lepidochitona cinerea. Next base: position 4,010,295 of record OZ020565.1, read on the forward strand.
TTGGATCTGGTATTGGGGTACCAGGAAGAGCTAGCTCAGCTTCGTACACGTCAGTGATGTCTGGAGGTCGTCGGTTTCCCTTCGCAGCTTTGGGGCGATTCCTTTTGCCGATGGAGTTAACACCATTGGTTCCATGGTTTTTATCGACTGAAGATGCAAACCGAACAGGGTTAGTTTTGTCTGCAGCCTTTGTCGGCATTGCGTTGTCGCTCCAGGCATCATGAACAATGACAGGTCTCTTGTAAGGACGGGGTGAGATTGTACCCAAACAGCGAGTGGCACAGCGGTCTTCTCCATCACTTTGATCGGAATATTCTTCAAAGTCTTCCAACTCGAGATCAGAGTTCATGGAACTCTTAGAGAGTCTTGAGGTATTTTCGTCTCTGATAGTCTCCAGACCTGGAGTAGAATGAACTGGGATCAGACTGAGAGGACGAGAATAACGACCCGTCTCAAGGTCTAAGTCGTCAGCATTTTTTGGAGAAACACAAAAGTTGACCATGCTGTCATCATCTTCAATGTCTTCCAACATCATGTCTCTCTCTTGGATTGAATTCCTGGAAGGAGGTGGAGTTTGGATTCCAAGCACAGAGGTTCTTTTCTCTACAATAAATTGCATGGGTGTCACAGTTCCTTTCCTTCGTTTGAATAAAGAGGAAGGATTTGTCCACGTGACGGAAGGTTTCAATTCTTTGGGCTGTGATGGGCGGCGCCATTGCCTGACGGCAGCTATGATCTTCTGACGTCGTGTATTTATCTCTTCGGGTGTAGATTTCACTTTAGATTCGGTGCACCCCATGATTTCTCGTCGATCATTACGGTAAAGGCAAAAACATGTCTTTACTCTTCGAGCGCCATGGCTGAAGTAACCTTTGACGTCCGATTGTGACGTCATTATGACATTTACTTGACCTAAACAACTTCATACGCGCTGGAAATAGCGCTACGCCTTACATGAGGACTTCCACAAATTTATTTCCTTTTCTTTTCCCATTTGGTTTCTCTGAATCACATCCTCCTCAGCACATTTCTAAAACTGGGTTCTCGTCAACTTTTTGGGTTGCTATATTATGGTGGCGCTGGTATGTTTGTCGGAAGCTTATAAAAGTTGGGGCGGTGACGCGTTCGATAACTCTAACGTAACAACTGTCGCCAGCAGCCGCTGATGCAACGTCATTTATGAGTTATCCCCCCTTGGCCATTATTTCAACATAGATATCTTATAATAACTAGATTGGCTAAGCGCTATGCGCTGCGCAGTAGAAAACGGCACAATAGTCCGCCACTTAGCAAGATGGCGGACTATAACATTAACGTTACAATCCAGAACGAGGCTAACGCTTAAAAAAAAATTTCTTGTCGTTGTTGTTGCACGATAGTCAAGACTTAGGCCCTACTAGAACAACTTTTGCGCGTTTGGCATGATGGGCGATGAATTTCATACAGCACCTACCGCTTGAAATTTATTCCATTCTCGAAATAAATGGCAGAAAAGTGAACATTAGACAAGAAAACAACTTGGTCACGCAAGTCAAAAATCACTTAGCACGATGGCGGACTTTTATGCCGTAAGTCGCTTGGCATTGGCCAATCTAGTTATTATAAGATATCTATCAGCAGTCTAAGGATGTATAAGCGGGAGCGACTAAGCCCGCTCAATTCTTATAACCCAAACTAAGACGACTACGTATGTCCCCCGCCGCGCCCTCCTTACCCCCCCCCCCCCTTACCCACCACCACCACGACAAAATCACGCACACACATGCACACAAAATTTCGCTACCCAGCAGTCCATGGGAGTTATATAGGCAAGTTGGTCATGTGGAAACCTCATCTTTATATAAAAAGCAATAGAAAATCAATCATTTTAGCTTCTTTTCAATCTCTCTGGACAAGTTCCTTGTAAATCCAAACCCAACGCCTTGAAAAATGTAACTATGAGAATCGTTTTCTCCTAATTTCAAGCAACACAACCTGTAGAATTTTGTTGTGCATCCCAATCCATCCTTTAGTTTTCTCTCCCATCCCCAAAAATCGTACACACGCTCACATTGGAAAGATATCAGGGTCCCGAATTGTCTAATCTCTCCCGTATGTTTGTTTTGGCCATGTTTGTGACGCTTGTGAGATTTGTCACGTGTCACTAAACCTATACCAGAGATTCACGCAACTCCAGGGCCCAGGCTCAACCTAAACAGAGGAGGTAATCTTCGCATACGAGATTAACTGCTTACTTCTGAAGAGAAGAGGAGGGAAGGCAAGCATGTGGGCTCGATAGGGTCCAGTATGGGCGGCCGTTTGTGTCAAAATTAAATATTTAACACTCAACACAAAGTTATTACTTTAAAAGAAACTCAACACAATAACTTTTTATTTCACGTAAACATTCTGAATATTTCATGTTTTTTATATATTTGTAACTCTCTCTTTAATTCAAATCTTATAAGTATTCGTGCAATCTCTAACATTTTGCACTCTGTAAATGTTTTCGGATCGCGCGCCAAACATTTTGCTCTCTGTAAATCTTTTCGAATCGCGCGCCAAACATTTTGCAATCTCTAAACTTTACACGAACTGGATACTTCAAACACCACCAGGGGGCGCGCAACATTTGACAATCTGCAAACTTTACACGAACTGGATACTTCAAACACCGCCAGGGGGCGCGCTGTTCCACCAGATGGAAGTCTACCTAAAATCAAAGAGAGTATCTACTCTCTTTGCTAAAATTCAGAGCAGCGCTGATTGAGGAAAACAAGTACAGGGGCTAGGCTTGAGGATATGGACGTTCTGTCAACGGCTGAATACTTTATGAAAATACATTTGTTCAATTGTTAAATAAAGTATTCAGCCGTTGACAGAACGTCCATATTTACGGAAGCGTATTAGGGTCAAGTGAAAAAAAAAATGTTTGTAATTCGGAGTTACTATCTCCGAATTAGCTAAGCTACATGGGACTTGGTAACTCCGAATTAGCCGCTAATTTGGACTTTGGTCATTTTTAATGTAGCGACCAAAAGGTAGCCGTGAAACGAACTATCCATCCTCTTCAACCGTATAGGGCCTCCGTGGCTCAATAGTTGGAGCGTTGGACGCTGAATCTGACCAGCCTTCCACCAAAAAATAAAATGATGAACTCCGGGTGAAATGGTATATCCATGGGGAGGTGCTTCCTTTGAGTGGCATAGAAGGGACAATCAAGAAAGAAATGAAAGACATTTTCAATTTTTGAATGCCATTTTGAACAAGACTGATCAGCTATAATATCATGTTTAAATAAATCAGCTTGAAGAGTACTCAGCCCCATTCTCATTCTACACAGAAAAACTGAAGATAAATTATCAAAAGAATTATATATGGCTGTAGAATCATTGGATCGGTTTTGTATAGGAAAAAGAAATGACTTCATCTGTGCAACTGAAACTTTTTTATTTTGGGGTCTCAAAAGATTCCAGTCTTTAGTTGTGAAAATGAAGAAGCGAACAGAGGGATACGGCATTTAAATAAACGTAGGTTATTTCTATTTCGCAAACTGTAAGTACCCCCTGCTGTGTTATAACTGGAAGTTGTCAAAGCCTTTAAATATGGGGGTGACAAACCATTAAATTTTTTAGAGAATAACATTATTCTGTGTGATCTACGTGTAACTTATTAATTCATTCAGTGTAGGCCTACCAATGGCTTATAGTACAATGGCTGAGAACTACTTCTAGATGATATCAGCATTTAATCATTTTTTTATTATTTTTCGTGTGTACGTAAAATCTTTTGACTTCCTTTTGCCATTTGAATATTGCTAAAAAAAATACGGTGATTTATTGTAGGCCTATACAAAGCCCAGACTGTCCGAGGTAATCCAACTGGTAGCGAGCGAAGCGAGCGAAGTTTGTTCGGTCGAGGCCCCTGCTGACAGAATCTGTCAGCTGTGTGATAGCCATAGCATAGAGGACGAAGTGCGCCTTATCTTTGATTGTCCGGCATACGCCTATATAAGACTGTCCGACTGAATCTAATAAATGATTTTCTATTCCTTCAAATGCCTAGGCTACATATGTAGGAAAATTGCAAAACCTTTCTGAGTTTCATACTAGAAAGATATGTCAAGGCCTATGTTAGATTAGCATATGGTAGACCTATACTATACGACAAAATCGCCTTTTCTCTGCTGTTAACTCTAACCATGTATAATTTTCAGTTTAGAGTGGCTGATAAGCTCTGACAGGGCTGGGTTCAAATATTTATTTATATGAATGCTAAATATTGCATCATGGTTCCTACCACTATATAAATAACCATATATCCATCTATCTGTTCAGACTGGGCGCACGTACGTGTACTTATTTTAGTCGATCCGCGCGGCTCTGAACCTCTGATCGACTTCTGTTGGAACGGCGCGCCCCCTGGCGGTGTTTGAAGTATCCAGTTTGTGTAAAGTTTAGAGATTGCAAAATGTTTGGCGCGCGATTCGAAAAGATTTACAGAGTGCAAAATGTTTGGTGGCGATTCGAAAAGATTTACAGAGTGCAGAATGTTAGAGAATGCACGAATACTTATGTGTTTTGAATTAAAGAGAGAGTGTCAAATATAAAAAACAAGAAATATTCAGAATGTTTACGTGAAATAAAAAACTATTGTGTTGAGTTTCTTGTAAAGTAATAACTTTGTGTTGAGTGTTAAATGTTTAATTTTGACACAAACGGCCGCCCATAGTCCAGGGTCTTGATATGACGAACATGCAGTCGCTTATAATTATTTATCTGGCGCCCCCAATTTAGATCGCGTGTTTGATTGGTGTTTTACGTCTCGCTCAAGATTAGTTCGCTTAATTCAGGCAAAATATAGCATTGCATGCATTACCATATACAACAGGCGTAGAGCGACTTACTATATACATATTATACTAGGTCGGTCTACGCCTGCTGTATACGTTAATGCTTGCAATGCTAATCAGTTTACTGCTGTTTACCATGGACGATGGAGAAATTTTTCCTAAAAGTGTTAGCTCCATAGAGGCCGACAATTGTTCCTCATCAACTAACAACGACAATTTTTCACACCCGTATATATATATGCATGAGCCGACTGCCAATAACGCATCCCGCAAAGCAGACGATGGAATGTTGAGTTGGGATAAAATCCGCCCGTTTAATTCATCTTCAGGGTAACAAGTTTTTTCCTAAGTTCTTCATCTTTCGGGAAATGATGGAAACTGAGTCCGACCATGTATTCATTTTGATTCTCAGATTTCAAGAATTTACAGGCTTGAGTTATTTCGTTAAAAAAAATAAAAAAAACCTGATACGAGACAAAAGCTTGTGGCTGGCTAACAGCCACGAGCATAAATATATTGTAGGAGCAATTCGTTCCAGATTTAAATGAAATATGTATATTTCACCTTTAAAATAATAGAAAATACAAGGGGGAAAGGGGGGGGGGGAGAATAATCGAAATCAAAATATTAATTATAAACAAATACAAAAGCCAACTTAAAACCCCGCAATATATACAAAATAAAACGAAATCAATTAAAGTTACACACAAAATAAAACACAAAGTGCCGAAAAAAAGTATATATAGGCCTATATCATAATACATCTAAATAAATGTCAAACGAAAACAAAATTAAAAGAATAACAAAAATAAAATGAAAAGCGAAACGTCAATAAAATAATAAAACAAGAGTCATAAGAAGATGCCGGTCCGTATCCCCCCGGTCCCGCAGAAGATTTATCAATGATATATACGTAAAGTGGAAATAGTCTAAGAACAGGCAGAAGTTTCTTTACAAACAGGATATCCCCATCCTCATTTGATAGTAATCATCCTCATCAAGTTTTAACAATATTCAATGCAATCTGTAGAGTAAAATGCTTTGAGAAACCAATATCAGGTGGAACCCAGAAAGAAAAACAGGTACAACATTTCAGGAGGTTACAATTTAGTCCAAGCAGGAGCATGTGGTTAAGCAGAGCTATGATAAGGGGCATGCAATGCTCTGAAACACTGTACGTTGTCAGAAAGAAGCCCTCATTGTCTATGTCTTCAAATACTGCCGGAAAAGGACAATTACTCTGAAAATAATGAAACCAGAGCAACCAACATAGGAGGTGCACATCCTCGCATGATATTCAGCATGTCCACCAATTTTCGAAAATATCCGTGGGAGGAAATGCGGCGACAAGCATCCATTGTCTTTGTCCTCCATACTGTTGAAAAGGGACAGTAACTCTGAAAATAATGAAACAGCCCAGCCAAAATAGGTGCACTACCTCAATTGATATCCAGGATGTCCCCCAAGTTTTAAACAAAAATCTGGGAAAAACAGTGGGAGGAGATGCGATGACAAGCAACAACTCTCCATTTTTTTCATATACAGTCGGAAAAGGGAAGTAACTCTAAAAATAATGAAAACAGCGAAACCAAAATAAGAGATGCATATCCTTGCATGATATCTATCAGGTCTACAAAGTTAAAAAAAAATCCGATAAAAACCGGTTCTGTCGGCGGAACTATAGTCTACCAGCACGACACAGGCGGTTCCGTCCGTAGAGCTATAGTCTACCAGCACGACACAGGCGGCTCTGTGGGTAGAGCTATAGTAAACCAGCACGACACAGGCGGTTCTGTCGGCAGAAATATAGTCTACCAGCGCGACACAGGCGGTTCTGTCGGCAGAACTATAGTCTACAAGCACGACACAGGCGGTTCTGTCGGTAGAGCTATAGTCTACCAGCATGACACAAGCGGTTATGTCGGTAGAGCTATAGTCTACCAGCACAACACAGGCGGTTCTGTCGGCAGAACTATAGTCTACCAGCACGACACAGGCGGTTCTGTCGGCAAAACTATAGTCTACCAGCACGACACAGGCGGTTCTGTCGGTAGAGCTATAGTAAACCAGCACGACACAGGCGGTTCTGTCGGGAGAGCTACAGTAAACCAGCACGACACAGGCGGTTCTGTCGGCAAAACTATAGTCTACCAGCACGACACAGGCGGTTCTGTCGGTAGAGCTATAGTAAACCAGCACGACACAGGCGGTTCTGTCGGGAGAGCTACAGTAAACCAGCACGACACAGGCGGTTCTGTCGGCAAAACTATAGTCTACCAGCACGACACAGGCGGTTCTGTCGGTAGAGCTATAGTCTACCAGCACGACAAAGGCGGCTCTGTCGGGAGAGCTACAGTAAACCAGCACGACACAGGCGGTTCTGTCGGCAGAATTTTAGTCTACTAATGATAAGAAATTAAGACATCACCACGTCCTCAGTTGTTTTTGAACAACACGAGCTTTCGACACCTGTGCCGGTGTCTTCGTCAAGTGTTACACAGACAGTCGGCCACTAGCATTACCATATACGGTAAGTATACAGCAACTGTATATAGTACTATACGCCTGTGGGATATAGTAATGCTTGCTAGGCTAGTCCAGCACATGTCAAATACAACGGAGAAATCCAGGCTGTTTGAAAGAACTGTCTTTCTGACATTAGTCTAATTCCTAAAATAGGAATCTAGAATACTGTTATTTTGACCTTCGAAAAAAGTTGAGATATAGACCAGACATAGCCTACACTAATAACTAACTAAATAGAAAAACCACAAGAATTCATGCTGTTCATTAGCATGTTTTTTAATTAAAATTGTAAATAAGTAGAAAATATTAGATTGATAGAAAAATATTTTGTATAGAAAATAACTTTCTTTGCGGTTGCCAAAACAGACTACTACATTTGTCAAGTAAAACCCAACTAAACAGGCGGATGCCTCATGCAGAACCACTTGTAGATCAATCGAGATCTCGTGCCATTCTACGTGATCTTATACACAAGATCTCAACAATTGGCAGTAGGATCAATTCCTTTTTTAGATTGCTCGTAGGGTTCATGAGCTTTTACCAGCAGCTGGGGATCGTTTCACGAAGCCGTCGCAAAGTAAGATCAATCAAATGTTTTATAATGTAAAATTAAATCCTCTTTCTAGACGCACTGTAATCAGTTATCCCACAGTGTACACTGAAAAGGTTGTTCTCCTGTATGTGTTCTGATATGGGTGGTTAGAGAACTCTTCACACAACATCTGTAATCACACTTTATACACTTAAAAGGTTGTTCTCCTGTATGAGTTCTGATATGGGTGGTTAGAGAACTCTTCACACTACATCTGTAATCACACTTTGTACACTGAAAAGGTTGTTCTCCTGTATGAGTTCTGATATGGGTGGTTAGAGGACTCTTCACACTACATCTGTAATCACTCTTTATACACTGAAAAGGTTGTTCTCCTGTATGAGTTCTGATATGTCTGGTTAGAGAACTCTTCACACTACATCTGTAATCACACATTGTACACTGAAAAGGTTGTTCTCCTGTATGTGTTCTGATATGTTTGGTTAGAGAACCCTTCTGACGACATCTGTAATCACACATTGTACACTGAAAAGGTTGTTCTCCTGTATGAGTTCTGATATGTCGGGCTAGAGAACTCTTCACACTACATCTGTAATCACACTTTGTACACTGAAAAGATGGTTCTCCTGTATGAGTTCTGATATGGGTGGCTAGAGAATTCTTCAAACTGCATCTGTAATCACACATTGTACATTGAAAAGGTTGTTCTCCTGTATGAGTTCTGATATGTCTGGTAACTCTTCACACTACATCTGTAATCACACATTGTACACTGAAAAGGTAGTTCTTCTGTTAATTCAATAACATTAAATGTCTACAGGTACCTCGTTATTTATGTTTTGATATTTATTTGTCAGTACCAGGTCGACGACCAATAAATGTCAGAAATTATAAATAACGGAGTAAGACCTTTACTAAAGTGAAGTAGTTCTTCTGTATGAGTTCTGATATGGGTGGTTAGAGAACTCTACACACTACATCTGTACATTATACACTAAAAACGTTATTTTCCTGTATGTGTCCTGATATGTCTGGTTAGATTACCCTTCTCACTACATCTGTAATCACACATTGTACACTGAAAACGTTGTTCTCCTGTATGTGTTCTGATATGCTTGGTTAGAGAACTCTTCACACTACATCTGTAATCACACATTGTACACTGAAAAGGTTGTTCTCCTGTATGTGTTCTGATATGGGTGGTTAGAGAACTCTTCACACTACATCTGTAATCACACATTGTACATTGAAAAGGTTGTTCTCCTGTATGTGTTCTGATATGTCGGGCTAGAGAACTCTTATGACTACATCTGTAATCACACATAGTACACTGAAAAGGTTTTTCTCCTGTATGTGTTCTGATATGGGTGGCTAGAGAATACTTCAAACTGCATCTGTAATCACACATTGTACATTGAAAAGGTTTTTCTCCTGTATGTGTTCTGATATGTTGGGTTAGAGAACCCTTCTGACTACATCTGTAATCACACATTGTACATTGAAAAGGTTGTTCTCCTGTATGTGTTCTCATATGTTTGATTAGAGAACACTTGAAACTACATCTGTAATCACACATTGTACACTGAAAAGGTTGTTCTCCTGTATGTGTTCTCATATGTTTGATTAGAGAACACTTCAAACTACATCTGTAATCACACATTGTACACTGAAAAGGTTGTTCTCCTGTATGTGTTCTGATATGGGTGGTTAGAGAACTCTTCACACTGCATCTGTAATCACACATTGTACACTGAAAAGGTTTTTCTCCTGTATGTCTTTTAATATGGGTGGTTAGATGACTTTTCTGACTACATCTGTAATCACACATTGTACACTGAAAAGGTTGTTCTCCTGTATGTGTTCGGATATGCGTGGTTAGATGACTCTTCTGTCTACATCTGTAATCACACACTGTACACTGAAAAGGTTGTTCTCTTGTATGTGTTCGGATGTGCGTGGTTAGATTACTCTTCACACTACATCTGTAATCACACATAGTACACTGAAAAGGTTGTTCTCCTGTATGTTTTCTGATATGGTTGGTTAGAGAACCCTTCTGACTACATCTGTAATCACACATTGTACACTGAAAAGATTGCTCTCCTTTATGAGTTCTTATATGTTTGGTTAGATCACCCTTCTGACTAAATCTGTAATCACACATTGTACACTGAAACGGTTGTTCTCCTGTATGTGTTCTCATATGTTTGATTAGAGAACACTTCAAACTACATCTGTAATCACACATAGTACACTGAAAAGGTTGTTCTCCTGTATGTGTTCTGATATGGGTGGTTAGATTACTCTTCAAACTACATCTGTAATTACACATTGTACACTGAAAAGGTTTTTCTCCTGTATGTCTTCTGATATGTTTGGTTAGAGAACCCTTCTGACGACATCTGTAATCACACATTGTACACTGAAATGGTTGTTCTCCTGTATGTGTTCTGATATGGATTGTTAGAGAACTCTTCACACTACATCTGAAATCACACATTGTACACTGAAAAGGTTGTTCTCCTGTATGTGTTCTGATATGTTTGGTTAGAGAACCCTTCTGACGACATCTGTAATCACACATAGTACACTGAAATGGTTGTTCTCCTGTATGTGTTCTCATATGAGTGGTTAGAGAACCCTTCTCACTACATCTGTAATCACACAAAGTACAATGAAACGGTTTTTCTCCTGTATGTGTTCTGATATGTTTGGTTAGAGAACTCTTTACACTACATCTGTAATCACACATTGTACACTGAAAAGGTTGTTCTCCAGTATGTGTTCTGATATGTTTGGTTAGATTACTCTTCCTACTACATCTGAAATCACACATTGTACACTGAAAAGGTTTTTCTCCTGTATGTGTTCTGATATGTTTGGTTAGAGAACCCTTCTGACGACATCTGTAATCACACATAGTACACTGAAATGGTTGTTCTCCTGTATGTGTTCTGATATGTCGGGCTAGAGAACTCTTATGACTACATCTGTAATCACACATTGTACACTGAAAAGGTTTTTCTCCAGTATGTGTTCTGATATGTTTGGTTAGATTACTCTTCCTACTACATCTGAAATCACACATTGTACACTGAAAAGGTTTTTCTCCTGTATGTGTTCTGATATGTTTGGTTAGAGAGCCCTTCTGACGACATCTGTAATCACACATAGTACACTGAAACGGTTTTTCTCCTGTATGTGTTCTGATATGTTTGGTTAGAGAACTCTTCACACTACATCTGTAATCACACATTGTACACTGAAAGACTTTTTCTCCAGTCTGAGTTCTTATATGGGTGGTTTTCACCACTATATGAGTCATAATATTTTCAGTTAGATTGTCTTTCTTGCTGTATTTAACAGCACTGATTTGACCAATAACAGATTTGTCACTCTTGCAGTCTTTCTTAACTATACTTATTGTTTCCAACAGTCTTTATATTGGCCTTGACCTTGCTAGATTCAGATGAGACTCTCTTGTCTCTATCACGCCCTTCAGTTGGCAGCTTTATTCTGTGGTTTTTCAGCATACGACTCAACAGATACTTTTCATACACAAATTGAACATCAGTATACTGACCACAGCAATACAAAGTTTCGACTACAACAGAGAGAAAATTGTTTCGATAAATAAGTTGAAACATTGATCAACAGGGTTCATACAACTGGTCTGTTTCAATTGTCCGCACCGAAAAGTTTTCGACATCATTTAAATATAATACTCCAAGATTTCTATTAGTTTATTGACAGCCTTATTCTGTGATTATTAACAAATATAAAACTGACAAATTTAACGATTTTGGAGACAATTTCTTATTTTATTCGTATAATAAATGAAAAATGAAGAAATTATTCGTTATTGGAAGTGTTAAGAAATACATGTAGCCTTTGTTTGATTACTCAGTTCAGATCTTTTTTGTGTTTGTTTACAATCTCACATTTATGGGCAGGCTTTTTGTCTTCCTTATTTTTCAGATAATAATTTTGTACATTTAGCGCGCTTACACAGTTCAGATCATTCTCGAACTAGTGCACATGCCCTGCAAGCTCACAATTTGTTTACATTGCAGGTAACTAATAAATCAAATTTTCAATTTCAAATTAAAAACACAAAATAACGCCTAAACTTTCAAATTGTGGCACCAATACAAAGTTCCTAACTTCTCATGTCTGAGAAAAATACAGAAAATTGTCCACTGTGTGACTGGTATTTTGGGTTTTTGCCACAATTATGCCATAAGGCATTAACGGTTCACATAAAGGGCGAAGGGCAGTGAATTTTCACCTACAGACATATTTAATATGAGTGTCTTAAACTCTTAGTTGAATTTGGAAGTTAAATTCTACACAATCATCTCATCTTTAAAAAAAATCATCAGCTTCTTTCCAAATATGTTCTTTATTCATTGCATTTATATAGAATATTGCAGGTATGAGAAATACACAATATTTTTTAGAAACTTGCCTGACTTTCAAACTACAGTATACACTCCATCAGATGACTTTGAAATTGGTTGTTTTAGTTGTTATTCCACGTCCATTGCCATAGTCCCCTCTGTACCACACAAGAAGTTCTTGCCCAGGTAAGATAGTACAATGTGATCTAGACGTGTAGTACTAGTAGTGCTAGATCCCTCCTTGATGATGCCATTGATGGTTAAAATGCCGGGAGATTTTGCTCAGCATCGGACAGGGCACAGTTCACAAATCTCATCCAACTAAAGTTTTGGGATCACTGGTATCCACGAAATGGCTTGGATTTCCATCTTGGCAGATCTGTTAACAATAATCCATATGAAGATTTTAGTTCGCACCAAAAGTTTGATCTACCCGCTCATGCCATATGTTTTACAACAACAACAACAAACTGAAAAAAGAACGTTGTCGGATCGACATCCGTTTTTTTTTTTTTTTTCTAAACATGTTTATTATCAGTAGACATTGTACACTTTAAGCCACAGGCTTATATTGTGTACAGTTTAGTATGTGAATTTTTCATGATATTAAGACAAGAATTAAAAAAATAACAAAAATATATCGAAGATCCAAAAGCTGCAAATGATAGCTAAGTTGAATTAGAATATAAACATAGCACATATCTCATGTATATTGACAGGAATATAATGTGTTCAGAATTGAGTTACTGGTCGGGCAGGGCAGGCATGGTCTGTTTGGATATGACATCTGTAGTTTCAATGGAAGCGCTTAGATGATGAAATGAATGTACAAACAAATATGGTAATGTCAGTATTTTGGGATTTGCTGAGTTCAGTCGAAGAACCGTACAACAAAATAGTAGCACTAACTGGCTCTATATATCCAGTATGACGAATAGATTCAATCATTTTTTGACGCTGAAGATTGAACATAGGGCAATATAATAAATAATGTCCAGCCGTCTCTGATATGTGTCCACAAGAACAGTTGGGTGAATCGGAAATAAAGTTATTGAAGAGGTCGTCATGCAGGGAACTACAACCATTTCTCATACGGCAGAGAATAATGTTTGACAGCCGATCGCCGGTGTAGTACCATGGTGGAGGCCTGGGTTGACTGTACATCTGAAGTATTTTAGATTTGAATTCTTTCGTATTTGAAATATTTTTTATGTTGTCTGGTAAACAGTTCCACTCACGAACAGATGTCGGAAAAAAAGATTTACTGAAAGTAGCTGTGTTACATAAAAAAGTAGTGTAAGTGTTATTAGATCTTTGAGGGTAGGGATTCCTTGTTGACACTCTCTCTGGTAATTTTTTATAAAGATTCAAATTAGTTTTATCAGTAATTATTTGGTGAAACGCACTCAAACGATGTATTTTTCGCCGCTGCCTTAGTGTGCAAAAACCAGACTCTTCATAAAGAAGTGAACTGGCAGCACTCTTAGTCAGACCCGTGATTACCCGGAGACATTCTTTTTGCAGAAGCTCCAATGCATTTATCTGGTATTCCAAAATATTATCCCATACGACGTCTGCGTACTCAAAGCAGGGGCGAATAAAACTTTTGAACATAATTTCAAGTGATTTTCGGTTAAGGCGATATTTCATTCCACGAAATAATGAGATTTTCAGGTTTGCAGATGTAATCAAGTTATCAATATGGTTAGCCCAGTTCCCACAGTGATGAAAAGTCAACCCTAAGTGTTTATGAGTTTCTGAACTATCAATATTACTGCCCATGAATCTAATATCAATTGCCGACGGCTCACGGCGTCGAGAACATAGCAATGCCTTGGTTTTAGATGCATTAAACCGGACATGCCATTGGTCAGCCCATGTTTGGATAGATTGCAAGTCTCGGTTAATGGACAGAGATACGTCGGGCTGTGTCAGGTCTTCAGAAACAATATATAAGGTTGTGTCATCCGCGAATAGACGGATATTATTGATAACAGATCGTGGTAAGTCATTGATAAAAATAATAAATAAGAGTGGTCCCAACACCGAACCTTGGGGCACTCCAGCTGATAATTCATTTAGGTTAGAACTACAACCGTCAAGAACAACTCGTTGTCTGCGATTTCTCAAATAGGAAGAGAACCATTGCAGTATGTTTTCATTTATTCCAAGATTTGAGAGTTTTATCAATAGGCCAGTGTGCCAAACACGATCGAATGCTTTCGATATATCGAAGAACAGAAATTGTACTTCCTTGCCTTCGTCCAGGGCTTTGGCCAAATCAAAATAAATGTCGAGCAACTGAAATACTGTCGACTTACCAGGCAAGAAGCCATACTGGTATTCTGAGACGTCATTACGAATGAACTCGTAAACAAACTTAAATATGATACGTTCAAAAACTTTACTTAGGCAACTTAAGAGTGAGATGGGGCGATAATTACATGGGCATGAGGGGTCACCTGATTTGAAAATGGGTGTGACATTTGCGATTTTCCATGTAGATGGATATTGGCATGCTTGCAAGGAGTTATTGAACATCTTGGCCAGGGGTTTGGCTAGGGCTGAGCGCGCTTCATATAGAACTTTGGGACTTATTCCATCAGGACCGACAGCCTTACTAGTGTCTATCCGCTCTAGCTCACAAAGAACAGTATCTTCAGAGATATGTACATCGGGCAGGCGAGGACCATCAAAGGAAGGCACAGTCGGCAGATCATTTGGAGTAGTCTCATCAATAGAACATATAGATGAAAAGTAATTGTTCAATATATTTGCTTTTGTCTCAGAGTCATGCATCAATTCGCCAGTATGACTTTTTAAAGGAGGTATACGATTAAAGTTAACGTTTGATTTTCCTAACTGCGACTTACAAAGCTTCCACCAAAATTTTTTGTCAACTTTACCATCGGATATTTGCTTTTCAATTTTTTCGTTATGAGTACGTTTCGCCTGTTTAATAATTTTGTTTACATAGTTCCGCTGGGTTTTATAATTTTGAATAGTGACATCTGTTCGCAGCTTTCGAGATCGTTTAAAAAGTTTGTCGCGTTTTTTAATTTGTATTTTTATATCTTTTGTGATCCAGATTTTGTCAGACGTAATGATTTGGTATAGTCTTAGCAGCGGCCTCCATCATGGTATCACATACGAACGTACACATACCGTCAACACATCCAGAGTCCTCCAAACCTTTATCCCAGTCAATATCAGATAATAAATTTCGAAGAAGCTCCCAATTTGCATTGTTGTAGTTCCATACATGACGTTTAAATTTAACCGGTTTTGGAATTGAGGTTTTTAAATTTATGAAAACTGGACAGTGATCACTGCAAAAGTTAGGTAAGATCCCATAACTTTTAATTAAAGATCTGTGGCTGCAAATAAAAGGATCTAACAGAGTGTTTGAAGCTGGTCTTGTAGGTTCACAAATTAATTGATTCAAACCATGAGTTAGAATAATATTTTTTAAGTGGCGATTTTTCGGATTTAGCAGATCCTCATTCAAATCTCCTGTAATTAGGATATTGTGATTACAACATTTGTCAATAGCTTGAGATATATTCTCACTGATTTCATTCCATAGTTCTACATTGCTGCTCGGTGGTCGATATATAACACAAATTAAAGAATTTGGTTTATCAAACAGTTCAGCCCAAATCATTTCAACATTCGCGTGCTCAAGATCGGGGCGATGACGAAATGACAATCTTTCAGAAAAATATAAACATACACCACCCCATGCTTGTTCGCGGTCACATCGAATGGGCTCGTGGTACCCAGGAAGATTTATGGATATATTTAGAATTTCAGCAGTTAGATGGCTCTCTGTAAATGCAATAATGTCAAATTCGGATAGATTTGCTTGAACCAGATCTATTTTATTTTTGAGGCCGCAAACATTCAAGTGGACCATAGAGAGACGTTGATCTGTTGTATTGTGGGGCCCGGGGTTCTGTTCAATGTCTCCCGAAAGCAATAAGAGTAAATCAGAAAGTAAGAAAACCACTCCAATTATAGAAAATAAGAGATTAACGGTATTAATTCGTAAACCAAATGTTAGCTTTGAGTACATAAAAAGCAAGAGAAAAACTAGGATAGGTCTAACCTTAAATAATGGCATAGAAAATGTCAGTACATGGTTTACATCCGTTTATGTCTAGGCTTTCCACGTTGATATCTCAAAGAAACGGCAGTAGGATCAATACCTATTTAAGACAATCGTGCCCACATGCTTACCCTTTGTTTCAGTACTAAGTCTTGTATACGAAGATTAACTTCTCTGTTTCGATTCCATTTTAGAGAGTAGGGTCTACCACAGGATCATCTGTGGGGCCATCATTTTCAGGGCGCTCTCACATCACTTTGCTTAAAAATGCGAAAACTAGGACCTGTTTTAAGTACGAAGGGGAACATTACTAATCTTTCTCATCTCTTTCTCCTGATAAAATAAATATATTTTGCAATTTTCTTTTTTTTTTATCTTTCTGAGTTTGCATTTAGTGAGTGAATACGTCGGCAATTTTATTTACCCTGTGTAGGAAAAAAAAACTCAAGCACTAAAACAGGATATTTTATTTTTATTTGCATATGCAACAGCATAACATGAATCGATAGATTCTCAAACATGTAGGTCTATCATAATAATCACACTTTTAAGTAAAACAATTATCAAATAAATTCAAAAATCATTAAAAAAACTGTTTTTAACTTTACAGTTTTAACTCAACGTGACATATTCAAAATGAGTTTTGTCTAATTTAAATTTACCAATGTTGTTTTAAATTGTGGTTGTTTTGTTCGGGCTTCAATTCTAATTTCTACGGATGTTTGTACGCACCCATTTACATCTTTTGAATATACTTGGACATGCACAATATGACCCATATTGAATTTTAGTTGTTTTAATGTACTGTATATTATCTTTCTTATCATACAGGAGAAAGGCCATGGTAGCGAGTACGTCTTTAAAGTGTTGTTTTTTTTTTGTGATTTCCTATTGTCAAAAGAATTTCAGCTTCTATTTAAACTGAAAAATCAAGAACCACATCTAATTGTAGGGTAAACCATAATTTTAATGCAAATGTTGTATTTGTCTCATGTTACAAAGACCATATCGTAATTTTAAATAATTAAAGCAATCAGCATTTTTAATACTTTTATAAGAGAGCAGAGGTAAAGTCTTGCTAAATGAATATCATCCATGTTCAAAAGACCAATTAATACATTTAATACGAAAGAAGGAATGATAAATCACTTCTATAAACTTTGTCAGCTTTTCTATGGAAATGAACCATACACGGACAGGCAAACGACCGTTCAAATGCATACCTGGTGGCAAATACCCCCAAGCACGAATTGTCTCGTATGATTTCAGTCAAACTCGAAAAGGGCTTATATGTATTTACAATAACCAATTGACACATATGCTTAAATGACACTATCAATGGTATGTTGGTAATATGGACTGTTTTTCAATGATGAAAATCTTCCTAAATGAGATAACAAGTGACGAACAGCCCCACAGGTGATGTTGGGCCCCATAGTGCATCTGGGGGTAATTTAATGGATACCAGTGAGCTTTTTCACTTGATAACACTTACAAAAGTGTATTGGTAGCTTTTTTGTGTTGATGAGAATCTCCAAAAACGAGGTATAGCCATATAAGTGACGAACAGCCCCACAGGTGATGTTGGGCCCCATAGTGCATCTGGGGGTAATTTAATGGATACCAGTGAGCTTTTTCACTTGATAACACTTACAAAAGTGTATTGGTAACTTTTTAGTATTGATGAGAATCTCCAAAAACGAGGTATAGCCGTACAAGCGACGAACAGCCCCACAGGTGATGTTGGGCCCAAGAGTGCATCTGGGGGTGAGTTGATGGATACCAGTGAGCTTTTTCAGTTTATTACACTTACAAAAGTGTATTGATGGCTTTTTTAGTGATGGGAATCTCTAAAACTGAGGTATAGCCCCACAACTGACGAACAGCCCCACAGGTGATGTTGGGCCCCAGGGTGCATCTGGGGGTAAGTTAATGAATACAATTAAGCTATTAAGGTTGATAACACTTACAAAAGTGTATTGATGGCTTGTTTTAGTGATGAAAATCTAAAAAAATGAGGTATAGCCCCTCAAATGACGAACAGCCCCACAGGTGATGTTGGGCCTAAGATGCATTTGGGGGTAAGTTGATGGATATCAATAAGTTATTTAGGTTGATAACAGTTACAAAAGTGTATTTATGGCTTTTTTAAGTGATGGGAATCTCTAAAACTGAGGTATAGCCCCTCAAGTGACGAACAGCCCCACAGGTGATGCTGGGCCCAAGTGTGCATATGGGGGTATGTTAATGAATGCAATTAAGCTATTTAGGTTGATAACACTTACAAAAGTGTATTGATGGCTTTTTTTAGTGATGGGAATCTCTAAAACTGAGGTATAGCCCCTCAAGTGACAAACAGCCCCACAGGTGATGTTGGGCCCAAGAGTGCATATGGGGGTAAGTTAATGGATACAATTAAGCTATTTATGTTTATAACACTTACAAAAGTGTATTGATGGCTTTTTTTAGTGATGGGAATCTCCAAAAACGAGGTATAGCCCTACAAGTGACGAACAGCCCCACAGGTGATGTTGGGCCCAAGAGTGCATCTGGGGGTGAGTTGATGGATACCAGTGAGCTTTTTCAGTTTATTACACTTACAAAAGTGTATTGATGGCTTTTTTAGTGATGGGAATCTCTAAAACTGAGGTATAGCCCCTCAAGTGACGAACAGCCCCACAGGTGATGCTGGGCCCAAGTGTGCATATGGGGGTATGTTAATGAATGCAATTAAGCTATTTAGGTTGATAACACTTACAAAAGTGTATTGATGGCTTTTTTTAGTGATGGGAATCTCTAAAACTGAGGTATAGCCCCTCAAGTGACGAACAGCCCCACAGGTGATGCTGGGCCCAAGTGTGCATATGGGGGTATGTTAATGAATGCAATTAAGAAATTTAGGTTGATAACACTTAAAAAAGTGTATTGATGGCTTTTTTTAGTGATGGGAATCTCTAAAACTGAGGTATAGCCCCTCAAGCGACGAACAGCCCCACAGGTGATGTTGGGCCCAAGAGTGCATCTGGGGGTGAGTTGATGGATACCAGTGAGCTTTTTCAGTTTATTACACTTACAAAAGTGTATTGATGGCTTTTTTAGTGAAAATAATCTCCAAAAATGAGGTATAGCCCCACAACTGACGAACAGCCCCACAGGTGATGTTGGGCCCCAGGGTGCATCTGGGGGTAAATTAATAGTTACCAGTGAGCTTTTTCACTTGATAACACTTACAAAAGTGTATTGGTAGCTTTTTGTGTTGATGAGAATCTCCAAAAACGAGGTATACCCCCATATGCACTCTTAGTCCCAACATCACCCGTGGGGCTGTTCGTCACTTGAGGGTCTATACCTCAGTTTTAGAGATTCCCATCACTAAAAAAGCCATCCATACACCTTTGTAAGTGTTATCAACCTAAATAGCTTAATTGCATTCATTAACTTACCCCCAGATGCACTCTTGGGCCCAACATCACCTGTGGGGCTGTTCGTCAATTGTGGGGCTATACCTCATTTTTGGAGATTATTTTCACTAAAAAAGCCATCAATACACTTTTATAAGTGTTATCAACCTAAATAGCCTAATTGTATTCATTAACTTACCCCCAGATGCACCCTGGGGCCCAACATCACCTGTGGGGCTGTTCGTCGCTTGAGGGGCTATACCTCAGTTTTAGAGATTCCCATCACTTAAAAAGCCATTAATACACTTTAGTAACTGTTATCAACCTAAAATAGCTTAATCGTATTCATTAACTTACCCCCAAATGCATCTAAGGCCCAACATCACCTGTGGGGCTGTTCGTCACTTAAGGGGCTATACCTCAGTTTTAGAGATTCCCATCACTAAAAAAGCCATCAATAGGGCCTACACTTTTATAAGTGTTATCAACCTAAATAGCTTAATTGTATTCATTAACTTACCCCCATATGCACTCTTAGGCCCAACATCACCTGTGGGGCTGTTCGTCACTTGAGGGGCTATACCTCAGTTTTAGAGATTCCCATCACTTAAAAAGCCATTAATACACTTTTGTAAGTGTTATCAGCCTAAATAGGTTATTGGTATCCATCAACTTACCCCCAGATGCACTCTTAGGCCCAACATCACCTGTGGGGCTGTTCGTCACTTGAGGGGCTATACGTCAGTTTTAGAGATTCTCATCACTAAAAAGAGCCATCAATGCACTTTTGTAAGTGTTATCAACCTAAATAGCTTATTGGTATCCATCAACTTACCCCCAGATGCACTCTTAGGCCCAACATCACCTGTGGGGCTGTTCGTCACTTGAGGGGCTATACCTCAGTTTTAGAGATTCCCATCACTAAAAAAGCCATCCATACACTTTTGTAAGTGTTATCAACCTAAATAGCCTTATTGTATTCATTAACTTACCCCCATATGCACTCTTAGTCCCAACATCACCCGTGGGGCTGTTCGTCACTTGAGGGGCTATACCTCAGTTTTAGAGATTCCCATCACTAAAAAAGCCATCCATACACTTTTGTAAGTGTTATCAACCTAAATAGCTTAATTGCATTCATTAACTTACCCCCAGATGCACTCTTGGGCCCAACATCACCTGTGGGGCTGTTCGTCAATTGTGGGGCTATACCTCATTTTTGGAGATTATTTTCACTAAAAAAGCCATCAATACACTTTTGTAAGTGTTATCAACCTAAATAGCTTAATTGTATTCATTAACTTACCCCCAGATGCACCCTGGGGCCCAACATCACCTGTGGGGCTGTTCGTCGCTTGAGGGGTTATACCTCAGTTTTAGAGATTCCCATCACTTAAAAAGCCATTAATACACTTTAGTAACTGTTATCAACCTAAATAGCTTAATCGTATTCATTAACTTACCCCCAAATGCATCTTAGGCCCAACATCACCTGTGGGGCTGTTCGTCACTTAAGGGGCTATACCTCAGTTTTAGAGATTCCCATCACTAAAGAAAGCCATCCATACACTTTTGTAAGTGTTATCAACCTAAATAGCTTAATTGTATTCATTAACTTACCCCCATATGCACTCTAAGGCCCAATATCACCTGTGGGGCTGTTCGTCACTTGAGGGGCTATACCTCAGTTTTAGAGATTCCAATCACTTAAAAAGCCATGAATACACTTTAGTAACTGTTATCAACCTAAATAACTTATTGATATCCATCAACTTACCCCCAAATGCATCTTAGGCCCAACATCACCTGTGGGGCTGTTCGTCACTTGAGGGGCTATACCTCAGTTTTAGAGATTCCCATCACTAAAAAAGCCATCCATACACTTTTGTAAGTGTTATCAACCTAAATAGCCTAATTGTATTCATTAACTTACCCCCATATGCACTCTTAGTCCCAACATCACCCGTGGGGCTGTTCGTCACTTGAGGGGCTATACCTCAGTTTTAGAGATTCCCATCACTAAAAAAGCCATCCATACACTTTTGTAAGTGTTATCACCCTAAATAGCTTAATTGCATTCATTAACTTACCCCCAGATGCACTCTTGGGCCCAACATCACCTGTGGGGCTGTTCGTCACTTAAGGGGCTATACCTCGTTTTTGGAGATTCTCATCAACACAAAAAGCTACCAATACACTTTTGTAAATGTTATCAAGTGAAAAGGCTCACTGGTAACTATTAATTTACCCCCAGATGCACCCTGGGGCCCAACATCACCTGTGGGGCTGTTCGTCAATTGTGGGGCTATACCTTACTTTTTGGAGATTATTTTCACTAAAAAAGCCATCAATACACTTTTGTAAGTGTTATCAACCTAAATAGCTTAATTGTATTCATTAACTTACCCCCAGATGCACCCTGGGGCCCAACATCACCTGTGGGGCTGTTCGTCGCTTGAGGGGCTATACCTCAGTTTTAGAGATTCCCATCACTTAAAAAGCCATTAATACACTTTAGTAACTGTTATCAACCTAAATAGCTTAATCGTATTCATTAACTTACCCCCAAATGCATCTTAGGCCCAACATCACCTGTGGGGCTGTTCGTCACTTAAGGGGCTATACCTCAGTTTTAGAGATTCCCATCACAAAAAAGCCATCAATATACTTTTGTAAGTGTTATCAACCTAAATAGCCTAATTGTATTCATTAACTTACCCCCATATGCACTCTTAGTCCCAACATCACCCGTGGGGCTGTTCGTCGCTTGAGGGGATATACCTCAGTTTTAGAGATTCCCATCACTTAAAAAGCCATTAATACACTTTAGTAACTGTTATCAACCTAAAATAGCTTAATCGTATTCATTAACTTACCCCCAAATGCATCTTAGGCCCAACATCACCTGTGGGGCTGTTCGTCACTTAAGGGGCTATACCTCAGTTTTAGAGATTCCCATCACTAAAAAAGCCATCAATAGGGCCTACACTTTTATAAGTGTTATCAACCTAAATAGCTTAATTGTATTCATTAACTTACCCCCATATGCACTCTTAGGCCCAACATCACCTGTGGGGCTGTTCGTCACTTAAGGGGCTATACCTCAGTTTTAGAGATTCCCATCACTAAAAAAGCCATCAATAGGGCCTACACTTTTATAAGTGTTATCAACCTAAATAGCTTAATTGTATTCATTAACTTACCCCCATATGCACTCTTAGGCCCAACATCACCTGTGGGGCTGTTCGTCACTTGAGAGGGTTTACCTCAGTTTTAGAGATTCCCATCACAAAAAAAAGCCATAAATACACTTTTCGAAGTGTTATCAACTGAAAAAACCTAGTAGTATCCATCAACTTTTAAGATTTTTATTTCTAAAACGGAATATTTCTCTTTAAATATCGCAAAAAATATCTGATTAAATTATTGTATGTGCAACAAATTATCGATTACTTCTCAATCCTTTTGTTTAGCTACCAGTACGTCCTACAGTTATATTTTCAAGGAAATCTTTATTCAGTTTTGAGAGCAGATATTTTAACTGAAGCTATCCACCACTCGCGATGCAGTCATCAAATTACCATTATTAAACACAATTCCAAAAATGTCTAAAAATGGGTTATTAGATCATTATTCAATTGTGAAACAAGTTACGATTTTTTATATTTGTTTATGTTAAAAATGTGCGCGCCGAGACAGCCCTGAAAGTGATGTAGGTCAAAGCCCTGAAAATGATGCCCTACAGATGATTCTGGGCTGGGTACTGTTGATTTTAGAGTGGCAAATCCAATCGTGCCCACATGCTTACCTCCCTTTGCATTAGAACTCGGTCTCGAATATGAAGACTAAGTTCTCCGGCATCAGTAGAGTAGACATGCCGTAATGTTAATTTAATTTTTTATTGAACTTAAAAAAACATGGGCCTCGAACAACCAATGGTAAAAGCTATACATGACTTATCTCCCCGTGGATTTGGCATCTTTGGTGACGTCAATAGAGTTGTTTACATTCAGTGAGTGTATCGGTTTATTGAAGGCCTATACATTGTGTACATATGGCAGTGTTTTTTTTTTCTTTCTTTCTTTTGTTGATGCGACCGGTTTCTATGCCTTGACGAAAACCTGACCTTTCGCAGACATTGGCTTACTTGATAATCCAAATAGGTCGTAAGTGTAAAGCCAATCAAATTTATATTCCATTTCCTTTTTCGGACTGAGCGTGATCCACGAGCTATCGGGGGCCTCGGTGTCTCAGTCGGCAGAGAAATAGTCACTCGGTCTGACACAGGCCGTCCAAAGATTAGGCGCGAGGCAAATTTGCCAGGTATATATCACCGATGGTCTGTGGTTTCTTCCGGGAAAGGAGACAGATTTCCCCACCCGCTAAGCCCGACAACGCCGCCATAGTGCGGCGTAAAATATCTATCCGCCATCCATTGATGGAGGGTTCGTGTGAGGCACAATGCATCCGGATTGGTTCTCAAAATATTTACCCATGCGCGTATACATAAAAGTAATGATAAAAAATTAAAGACATCACCTCGTCCTCAGTTGTTTTTTAACAACACGAGCTTTCGACACCTGTGCCGGTGTCTTCGTCAAGTGTTACAGGTGTCGAAGGCTCGTGTTGTTAAAAAACAACTGAGGACGTGGTGATGTCTTTAATTTTTTATCATTAGTATGGAACCCACGTTTAAAGAAAGTTTCAAACATTTCTTACATAAAAGTAACGTGAAAAGTGGGTCGGTAGAGCAGGTATAGGCCTACTCTGTACATTAAATTTACGTCTTGGGTTAAATCTTTAGAGATACAGTCCCCCTACTTTCACTTCCTCCGGTTTATTAGTGCAAGGCATTAATGCCGTAGATATCTTACGGTATAACATCTATGACAAATGCCCCACGAGGGGAGATAACTCATTAATGACGTCGCATCAGCGGCTGCTGGCAACGGTTGTTACGTTAGAGTTATCGAACGCGTCACCGCCCCAACTTTTATAAGCTTCCGACAAACATACCAACGCCACCATAATATAGCAACCCAAAAAGTGGACGAGAACCCAGTTATAAAAATGTGTTGAGGATGATATGCTTCAGAGAAACCAAATGGGAAAAGAGAAGAAAATAAATTTGTGGTCCTCATGAAAGACGCAGCGCTATTTCCAGAGCGTATGAATTTGTATAGGTCAAGTAAATGTCATAATGACGTCACAATCGG
Source organism: Lepidochitona cinerea (assembly GCA_963971465.1). Classification (NCBI taxonomy): domain Eukaryota; kingdom Metazoa; phylum Mollusca; class Polyplacophora; order Chitonida; family Tonicellidae; genus Lepidochitona; species Lepidochitona cinerea. The sequence continues at coordinate 4,035,330 of OZ020565.1, forward strand.
ACGACAAAGGTTACTTCAGCCATGGCGCTAGAAGAGTAAAGACATGTTTTTGCCTTTACCGTAATGATCGACGAAAAATCATGGGATGCACCGAATCTAAAGTGAAATCTACACCCGAAGAGATAAATACACGACGTCAGAAGATCATAGCTGTCGTCAGGCAATGGCGCCGCCCATCACAGCCCAAAGAATTGAAGACTTCCGTCACGTGGACAAATCCTTCGTCTTTATTCAAACGAAGAAAAGGAACTGTGACACCCATGCAGTTTTCTGTAGAGGAAAGAACCTCTGTGTTTGGAACTAACACTCCACCTCCTTCCAGGAACTCAATCCAAGAGAGAGACATGATGTTGGAAGACATTGAAGATGATGCCAGTCTGGTCAACTTCTGTGTCTCTCCAAAAAATGCTGACGACTTAGACCTTGAGACGGGTCGTTATTCTCGCCCTCTCAGCCTGATCCCAGTTCATTCTACTCCAGGTCTGGAGACTATCAGAGACGAAAATACCTCAAGACTCTCTAAGAGTTCCATGAACTCTGATCTCGAGTTGGAAGATGTTGAAGAATATTCCGATCAAAGTGATGGAGAAGACCGCTGTGCCACTCGCTGCTTGGGTACAATCTCACCCCGTCCTTACAAGAGACCTGTCATTGTTCATGATGCCTGGAGCGACAACGCAGTGCCGACAAAGGCTGCAGACAAACATAATCCTGTTCGGTTTGCATCTTCAGTCGATAAGAACCATGGAACCAATGGTGTTAACTCCATTGGGAAAAGGAATCGCCCCAAAGCTGCGAAGGGAATCCGACAGGCTCCAGACATCACTGACGTGTACGAAGCTGAACTCGCTCTTCCTGGTACCCCACTGCCAGATCCAAAACGACAACAAGAGAAGCTTTGTCTTGATGCCTGGATGGCCCGGCGCTTGGAAGATGGTGGCAAGTAAAACTTGTCGTCACAGCGCCTCTACACAGAACCGTGACAGACAAACCCGGCTGTGTGGAGGTTAAAGTATGGACAAATAGATTCCAGTCAACTCGTAAGAAAATTCTAAAAAAAAAAAACAACCCCCAAAAGACTTTAGATCAGGAACATCAATGTATTTATGTATTTTAAATGAAGCTGGCCGTTTATGCTGAACTGGACGATTTCAATATTGAATTCGTAATATTCACGAAAAGAAAAAGAAACAGCAGGAGTGGTTCTGTGTTTAGGGCCTTAGTGGGTATTGTTAAAGATAGACTGTATCCAAAGAGAGTAGATTGACATGAGTGGTCACTTTGTTCGCGCCATGTTGAATTTGAACTGACACGATTCGATTAGGAACCTCCTTCATGCAGGGGGCGCTCTAATCGAATCGTGTACAGTTGGAACACCCTTCCGCCAGGGGGCCAGAAGAACATGCCGGCAATGCTGATTGGACGATGTGACCACTCTTGTCAATCTACTCTCTTTGCTGTATCCATTCCTGGAGTTTTCTATGCCTTTAATTATTGACCCATAAACCCTACGGTCCTTGGGAAAATGAGAAAATAACCATGGAGACTGAAAGTTTCTAATTGTATTAAAAAGGGGTATATCATTCAGACCTTTATACACAGGCAGACGTACAATTTTTTTTTGGCTCTATTTTTGTTAAATTTCTATTTTAATAAAAAGAAATGTAGAATTTATAACGCAGCTTATGTTGTTGTTATGTACACAGCTCTCTAACAACAAATCTAGGGGTAAAACATGTTTTACGCACTGAAAAGATTTGAATTTAAGTTTTTTCATCCAACTTTTTCGATACGGTAGGCTATTGCACTCCTAAATGATGCTTTACGCAGAACTCAAGATTATTTCACTTGGCTATCATGTTTAGTGTGACCTGTGTTTGCGCGTTGGTGGAGTGGGCGGAGTAGTCCGGATTATCGGTCCAACGGGGACTGGTATTATATAGCTTGTAATGTGTCTGGTCGCCTTTTACGAAGGGAAAAAAAATCCAGATTTCCTGGCCATGGGCGGAGGAATTGACCTATCGCCAGGCCACGCCCCTTGCGGTGACGGTAATCGAGCGCCTTTATTTGATAATAAAAAAATTTGATTGACAGCTGGCGATAGGTCAATTGCCCGGAGACTCATTATTCGCCCGATCTTCTACTGGGCCATCCCGAATAAAAACTTGGTTGATTGATTGTTTGGTGTTTTACGCCGCGCTCAAGATTATTTGACTTATATGGCGGCGTTGCCAGTTTTATTGTGGGAGGAAACCGGGCTCTGTGCCCGGAGGAAACCCACGACCTTCCGCTGGTAACTGACAACCATCCCACATTGGTCGTTCGAGTGAATAAAAACTTGGACAGAAAATTGTTACCGTTTTTGGCGACTACTAAGTGACAAGCTGCCAAAGATAGGTAGATTTTCGTCGAAACAAAATTAGCTGATTGTTCGTCATTTGTATCAAGAAGTACTAAATAAGGGTTTTCCGCGGACATCAATATCAGTTTACGGAAGCCAGGCCAGTGTCAGACTGAGGGACTACCGTTCTAACAGACAGAAGGCCTGTGTCGGACTGAAGGATTACCGTTCTAACAGACGGAAGGCCTGTGTCAGACTGAGGGACTACCGTTCTAACCGACGGAAGGCCTGTGTCAGACTGAGTGACTACCGTACCAACCGACGTTAGGCCTGCGTCGGGCATGTGACGGACTGAGGGACTACCATACCAACCGACGGAAGGCCTGTGTCAGACTGAGGGACTACAGTTCTAACCGACGGAAGGCCTGTGACGGACTGAGGGACTACCGTTCTAACCGACGGAAGGCCTGTGTCGGACTGAGGGACTACCGTACTAACCGACGGAAGGCCTGTGTCGGACTGAGGGACTACCGTTCTAACCGACGGTAGGTCAGTGTGGGACTGAAGGACTTCAGTTCTAACCGACGGAAGGCCTGTGTCGGACTGAGAGACTACCGTTCCAATCGACAGAAGGCATGTGTCGGACTGAAGGAGACTACCGTTCCATTAACCGACGGAAGGCCTGTGTCGGACTGAGGATCTACCATTTTAACCGACGGAAGGCCTGTGTCAGACTGAGGGACTACCGTACCAACCGACAGAAGGCCTGTGTCGGAATGAGGGACTACCGTTCTTACCGACGGAAGACCTGTGTCGGACTGAGGATCTACCGTTCTTACCGACGGAAGGCCTGTGTCGGACTGAGGGACTACCGTTCTAGCCGACGGGAGGCCTGTGTCTGACTGAGGGACTACCATACCAACCGCGACGGAAGGCCTGTGTCGGACTGAGGGACTACCGTACCAACCGACGGAAGGCCTGTGTCGGACTGAGGGACTACAGTGCTAACCGACAGAAGGCCTGTGTCGGACTGAGGGACTACAGTGCTAACCGACGGAAGGCCTGTGTCGGACTGAGGGACTACCGTTCCAACAGACGGAAGGCCTGTGTCGGACTGAGGGACTACAGTGCTAACCGACAGAAGGCCTGTGTCGGACTGAGGGACTACAGTGCTAACCGACAGAAGGCCTGTGTCGGACTGAGGGACTACAGTGCTAACCGACAGAAGGCCTGTGTCGGACTGAGGGACTACAGTTCTAACCGACGGAAGGCCTGTGTCAGACTGAGGGACCACCGTTCTAACCGACGGAAGGCCTGTGTCAGACTGAGGGACCACCGTTCTAACCGACGGAAGGCCTGTGTCAGACTGAGGGACTACCGTTCTAACCGACGGAAGGCCTGTGTCAGACTGAGGGACCACCGTTCTAACCGACGGAAGGCCTGTGTCAGACTGAGGGACTACCGTTCTAACCGACGGAAGGCCTGTGTCGGACTGAGGATCTACCGTTCTTACCGACGGAAGGCCTGTGTCGGACTGAGGGACTACCGTTCTAGCCGACGGGAGGCCTGTGTCTGACTGAGGGACTACCATACCAACCGCGACGGGAGGCCTGTGACGGACTGAGGGACTACAGTTCTAACCGACGGTAGGTCAGTGTGGGACTGAAGGACTTCACTTCTAACCGACGGAAGGCCTGTGTCGGACTGAGGGACTACAGTGCTAACCGACGGAAGGCCTGTGTCGGACTGAGGGACTACAGTGCTAACCGACGGAAGGCCTGTGTCGGACTGAGGGACTACCGTACCAACCGACAGAAGGCCTGTGTCGGACTGAGGGACTACAGTGCTAACCGACGGAAGGCCTGTGTCAGACTGAGGGACTACAGTGCTAACCGACGGAAGGCCTGTGTCGGACTGAGGGACTACAGTGCTAACCGACGGAAGGCCTGTGTCGGACTGAGGGACTACAGTGCTAACCGACGGAAGGCCTGTGTCGGACTGAGGGACTACAGTGCTAACCGACAGAAGGCCTGTGTCGGACTGAGGGACTACCGTTCTAACCGACGGTAGGCCTGTGTCGGACTGAGGGACTACAGTGCTAACCGACAGAAGGCCTGTGTCGGACTGAGGGACTACAGTGCTAACCGACAGAAGGCCTGTGTCGGACTGAGGGACTACCGTACCAACGGACAGAAGGCCTGTGTCGGACTGAGGGACTACAGTGCTAACCGACAGAAGGCCTGTGTCGGACTGAGGGACTACAGTGCTAACCGACAGAAGGCCTGTGTCGGACTGAGGGACTACAGTGCTAACCGACGGAAGGCCTGTGTCGGACTGAGGGACTACAGTGCTAACCGACAGAAGGCCTGTGTCGGACTGAGGGACTACAGTGCTAACCGACAGAAGGCCTGTGTCGGACTGAGGGACTACCGTACCAACCGACAGAAGGCCTGTGTCGGACTGAGGGACTACAGTGCTAACCGACAGAAGGCCTGTGTCGGACTGAGGGACTACAGTGCTAACCGACAGAAGGCCTGTGACGGACTGAGGGACTACCGTACCAACCGACGGAAGGCCTGTGTCGGACTGAGGGACTACAGTGCTAACCGACAGAAGGCCTGTGTCGGACTGAGGGACTACCGTTCCAACAGACGGAAGGCCTGTGTCGGACTGAGGGTAATCAGTGCTAACCGACAGAAGGCCTGTGTCGGACTGAGGGACTACCGTTCCAACAGACGGAAGGCCTGTGTCGGACTGAGGGACTACAGTGCTAACCGACGGAAGGCCTGTGTCGGACTGAGGGACTACAGTGCTAACCGACAGAAGGCCTGTGTCGGACTGAGGGACTACAGTGCTAACCGACAGAAGGCCTGTGTCGGACTGAGGGACTACAGTGCTAACCGACAGAAGGCCTGTGTCGGACTGAGGGACTACAGTTCTAACCGACGGAAGGCCTGTGTCAGACTGAGGGACCACCGTTCTAACCGACGGAAGGCCTGTGTCAGACTGAGGGACCACCGTTCTAACCGACGGAAGGCCTGTGTCAGACTGAGGGACTACCGTTCTAACCGACGAAAGGTCTGTGTCGGACTGAGTGACTACCGTTCCAACCGACGGAAGGCCTGTGTCGGACTGAGGGACTATACCGTTCTAACGGACGGAAGGCCCGTGTCGGACTGAGGGACTACCGTACCAACCGACGGAAGGCCTGTGTCGGACTGAGGGACTACCGTTCTAACCGACGGAAGGCCCGTGTCGGACTGAGGGACTACTGTTCTAACCGACGGAAGGCCCGTGTCGGACTGAGGGACTACCGTACCAACCGACCGAAGGCCTGTGTCGGAATGAGGGACTACCGTACCAACCGACAGAAGGCCTGTGTCGGACTGAGGGACTACCGTTCTAACCGACGGAAGGCCCGTGTCGGACTGAGGGACTACCGTTCTAACCGACGGAAGGCCCGTGTCGGACTGAGGGACTACCGTTCTAACAGACGTAAGGCCTGTGTCGGACTGAGGGACTACCCTTCTAACCGGATGTCATTTTCTCCCTCACTAAATTTGGCAACTGAACGTCTTTTGTATTCTTGAGTGCGGCGTTAAACAATCGATCACTCAACAACAGTTGAGCCCCCCCCCCCCCCCCCCACCCCTAATCTTAATATCGGTACATACTTATTCATGTTTCCATCCTAAAACAAACAAAAAACATTTTCAACAATAAACTTTCTGTTTATTCTCTCTGGTTGATTACACACAGAAAAGCTGGCGTAACCATAGCTATATACAAAACACCTACAAGTTATTTACACTATAGATTGACATACATAATAACCTTATTGATAAATGTTTTCATTTACATTGGAACAATAAGAAGAAAGAAAAAAAACACCAACTTTTCTTGAATGAAACAATACAAATATCTAAGTGGATACAATGTTTCTTTCTTCGTGATTACAGAAGTAAAAGGAGCTTCGTGTTTGAAGCCATAGTTCAAATTATTTAACTTGTGTTGCACCCTGGGTTTTAGGTTATGATGGTTTTTGTCGACCTTTTCCTTTTCATGATGATTCTTTTTATAACATAACAGTTAATGGTGACCATCATATTGCTTCCTATCTTCGCAAGCCAAGTTAAAATCGTCATGTCCCCATTCTGTGTTTTACCTTGGCGGACTACTCCACTCCAACCCGTAAATCGAACAGCGCCCACTGGTGAGAATGTAAGAGTTGTCTTTCCTAGACTTACAGGATCTTGGCCAATCAGCACTCGTTAAACAAAAGTTTAAGGTATACACAGCCGCCATTATGTTATTTTCAGTGTAAGCGCCCGAAGATTTGATTTGCTGCGAGAAGTTTTACTCGCATCCAATCAAAACGAGCTGTTCGATTTACGGGTTCAAGTGGAGTAGTCCGCCAAGGTAAAACACGGAATGGGGACATGCAGATTTTATCTTGGCTAGAGAAGATGATTGCTTCCAGGCAATCATGATATTGGTTCCGGGCGACCATCATATTGGTTCCAGGCGACCATCATATTGGTTCCAGGTGACCATCATATTGGTTCCAGATAGCCATCATACTGGTTCCAGGTGACCATCATATTGGTTCCAGATAGCCATCATACTGGTTCCAGGTGACCATCATAATGGTTCCAGGCAACCATCATATTGGTTCCGGATGGCCATCATATTGGTTTCAGGCGACCATCATATTAGTTCCAGGTGACCATCATACTGGTTCCAGATGACCATCATATTGGTTCCAGGTGACCATCATACTGGCTCCAGATGACCACCATACTGGTTCCAGATGACCATCATATTGGTTCCAGATGATCATCATATTGGTTCCAGGTGACCATCATACTGGTTCCAGGTGACCATCATACTGGTTCCAGATGACCATCATATTGGTTCCAGATGATCACCATACTGGTTCCAGATGACCATCATATTGGTTCCAGATGATCATCATATTGGTTCCAGATGACCATCATATTGGTTCTAGGTGACCATCATATTGGTTCCAGATGACCATCATATTGGTTCCAGATGATCATCATATTGGTTCCAGATGGCCATCATATTGGTTCTAGGTGACCATCATATTGGTTCCAGATGATCATCATATTGTTTCCAGATGATCATCATACTGGTTCCAGATGACCATCATATTGGTTCCAGGTGACCATCATATTGGTTCCAGGTAACCATCAAATTGGTTCCAGATGACCATCATATTGGTTCCAGATGATCATCATATTGGCTCCAGATGACAACCGTTCCAGATGACCATCATATTGGTTCCAGATGATCATCATATTGGTTCCAGATGATCATCATATTGGTTCCAGGTGACCATCATACTGGTTCCAGATGACCATCATATTGGTTCCAGATGATCACCATACTGGTTCCAGATGACCATCATATTGGTTCCAGATGATCATCATATTGGTTCCAGATGATCATCATATTGGTTCCAGGTGACCATCATATTGGTTCCAGGTGACCATCATACTGGTTCCAGGTGACCATCATATTGGTTCCAGGTAACCATCAAATTGGTTCCAGATGACCATCATATTGGTTCCAGATGATCATCATATTGGTTCCAGATGACCATCATATTGGTTCCAGATGATCATCATATTGGTTCCAGATGACCATCATATTGGTTCCAGATGGCCATAATACTGGTTCCAGGTGGCCATCATATTGGTTCCAGATGACCATCATATTGGTTCCAGGTGGCCATCATATTGGTTCCAGGTAACCATCATATTGGTTCCAGGTAACCATCAAATTGGTTCCAGGTGGCCACCATATTAGTTCCAGGTGACCATCATATTGGTTCCAGGTGGTTCCTGATGACAATGGTTTCTGTTGAAATCCCAATGGTTCCTGATGACCACAATGGTTCCTGTTGAAATTCCAATGGTGACCACAATGGTTCCTGTTGAAATCCCAAGGGTGGCCAAAGGGGTACCTGATGACCACAATGGTTCCTGTTGAAATCCCAAGGGTGGCCAAAGGGGTTCCTGATGACCACAATGGTTCCTGTTGAAATCCTAAGGGTGGCCAAAGGGGTTCCTGATGACCACAATGGTTCCTGTTGAAATCCCAAGGGTGGCCAAAGGGGTTCCTGATGACCACAATGGTTCCTGTTGAAATCCCAAGGGTGGCCAAAGGGGTTCCTGATGACCACAATGGTTCCTGTTGAAATCCCAAGGGTGGCCAAAGGGGTTCCTGATGACCACAATGGTTCCTGTTGAAATCCCAAGGGTGGCCAAAGGGGTTCCTGATGACCACAATGGTTCCTGTTGAAATCCCAAGGGTGACCAAAGGGGTTCCTGATGACCACAATGGTTCCTGTTGAAATCCCAAGGGTGGCCAAAGGGGTACCTGATGACCACAATGGTTCCTGTTGAAATCCCAAGGGTGGCCAAAGGGGTTCCTGATGACCACAATGGTTCCTGTTGAAATCCCAAGGGTGGCCAAAGGGGTTCCTGATGACCACAATGGTTCCTGTTGAAATCCCAAGGGTGGCCAAAGGGGTTCCTGATGACCACAATGGTTCCTGTTGAAATCCCAAGGGTGGCCAAAGGGGTTCCTGATGACCACAATGGTTCCTGTTGAAATCCCAAGGGTGGCCAAAGGGGTTCCTGATGACCACAATGGCCCCTAGGGCTATAATAGTTCTTATAGGAATCACATTGGTTCCTGATGACCACAATGGTTCCTGTTGAAATCCCATTGGTTCCTGCTGAGTGACATTGGATCCTGATGGCCACAATGGTTCTTACTCAAATCCCATTGGTTCAAGATGACAAAAACTAGTGATTTATCTTGGCTATCTCAAAGCTCGGATAAAACACCTAAATGTAACTATTCATGGATTCCCTAGTGATCATTGCTACAGGTATATTAATCTTTGCCCATTTAAGACATCGCTATATGTGTTAAAATTCTGGGCTGTTCACAAAAAGTTGTGGTGATGCCTTAATTATTTCTCATTAGGTGAATCTTTGTGGGGTATATCAAACAATATGTACAGGTTCCTTAAATTCAACAAATATAAATACATGTAAATATCTTGAGACTGATTAAATAATTACAAAGGAAAACAGGTCAGCTTGTTGTTGTTGTTGTAGCATTAGTTAACAAATGTAGAAGCTAATAACAATAAATGTATCTGAACAAGCATGTGAGATTGAGGGATTGATTGATTGATTGATGTTTTACATCTCACTCAATGTTATTTCATTTATATGACAGCATTGCCACGTTATGTGTGGTAGAAAGAAATGCAGACTCTTTACCCGGAGGAAAGTCGGAGGTTCGGCAGGTACTTGGCAAACCTTCCAATGTACGGCTGTTTCACTTATATGACAGCATTACCATGTATAGTGTGAGGAGAAATGTAGACTCATTGCCCGGAGGAAAGTCGGATGTTCGGCAAGTATGTGGCAGCCTTTCCGATGTACAATTATGCTAGCTTCAATAGCATGCACATGAGAATTAATTTCCATCCATATTTATTTGAAAGCTGTATTTCCAATAAAATGCAACCTCTCTGTCTCTGTATCCCTTCACTTTATGATTGGTCGATACTTTAATGTCAAGTCTCCTCTCGGTCAGCACTCTGTGGCCGCAGTGAATGGTCGACATGCTCAGCGAATCAGGTTCATAACAACGTTGTAACAGCATGCATATCAGCAATACATAGACCATTTGCACATGTAAAACAATTGACACAAAGCAATAAAGAACTTGTTTAATTGTATTTCCTCTGCATAATGGTCTGTTTGTGGGTTGCCATAGTGATTTCCTTATCAACAGCAGGTATTTCAACGCTGTCTATGTAATAATGCACAGGAAGTAACCCATAAAAGCAGGAAAATGCTGAGTTTTGCTTCTCCTCATTGGGTAAAAATGTGGATAAAATGCCTTCACAGCCATTGGTTAAAATTCTCTCTTTCAGATTGCTATATCTCTTCACTTTGTGATTGGTCGATAATTTAACGTCAAGTCTCCTCCTTGTTTCCATATAAAATGTTTCACCGTTCTCAAGTCCATATTGGGATCTAATACCTGTAGAAAGAATAAAAAAAAAAACTTATCAAGTGACAAAACGTTTCCTACTATTTTCATAAATAATGATTGTCATAACAATAAGACAATTTGAAAGTCATCAAAACACTAAATGATGGACGTTAGAATGAGGAAAATCCATACAGTATGTGGCCTATCCAAAACCAAATAGTGTTCGAAAAGTAAACAAAATTTAAATAACTGGGACAAAAGTTCTTTCATTTTAAGCTAAAGTTAGTTAAAAAAACATGTTAACCTACATTCTACAGGCAAGAACAGCTTTTAAATTCTGCGTCTTGAGAAAAATAGTCGATAATTTCAACATCCTATTTTAACTGCAAAATATCAGCATTTTGGCAGCTCATGCCCCTTTAAGCGAATTGTGTAACTTAAGGTCTGTTCACACGGAGCGATTTGTCGTACCGACTTGTAGCATGTGATTAAAATGGATGCTTTTAATTGGTTGACACGATTTGTCAACCAATCAAATACATCAATTTTTATCGCATGCTGCAAGTCGGTACGACAAATCGCACTGTGTGAGCGGGCCTTTAGCGGGAATTTTCCATTCATAGAAAGACAGGGGAATTCCCATTTGTAGAAAGGGTGGGGATTCCCCTTTTGTGGACAAGCTGGGACATCCCATTTTGGACAATTTGCATTCAACATGTCTTGTTGTTATGGATGTTTTTATTGAGACTTCATTTTGTAATTATCACTTTTCATTTTTTTTCATCCTCATTATTAAGTCATATTTTCATAACTAATAACACATCATAATAACAATATCATACATACATTTGTTCACTTTTTTTTCTATAATAAAAAAATAAAAATCTCATAAAAATTATTATATTCATAAACATGACATCTGACCTGATCATTACAGAAGAGTTCCACTTTTTCCTCAGCCAATGAAGAGAGGTCTTCTTCTTTGTCTTGTTCACTTTTCTCTTGGCTGTTGCTATTGGCTGATTGTGACCCTGCATCTGACCCTTGACCCATAACCTTTTCATACACATGCTCAATGACCTTTCTAACCTGAATCATGTCACTGGCTGACAGACGATCTCTGGAGTAAAAAAATAAAATATATTTGTTTGAAATACCAGGGTTTCCTGGAAGTCAAGTTTTGAGGTCGAATATCTGCCTCAAAATGACCCCAAATACTGAAATCACTCCATAAAAAAATTAATTTCAGTTAATTTTGCATAGAAATATTCAATTTCTAGCAACTAAAATACTCAATTGGACGTCTTCATAAATAACTGAAAATTAGGTTTATGGCCTCAAAAATTTGAACTTCTATGAAACGCTGAATACTTGCAGCTAGTTGCAGATGCATTCTGCTTGCTGTGAAATTCTTCCAACGATTGCAGGACATTTGCTTTCTTTTTGCCTTCAGGTTATGAACTGAGCATGTACATGTATGAACTACTATCCCCTTTTCAACCTAGAGCAATGGCTTCGTCAGGTTAGAATTGACAAATTTCTGAATGGATTTTTCAATCAATCCCTGTATGTAGGGGAGTTGCCAGGTCCTGGCCTGGTTAGAAAACGTTATAACGTCACAGAGTTGATTGGCTGAAGATGTATTGCCTTTTCAAACAATTGGCCCTGTATTGATCAGCACATTGGCGTAATATGGAATATACAGGGTCTCCATGTGACTGGTTTGAACCAATCAAAAGGAAGTATTCAGTGAGAGGTGGGATAATAGAGTACCTATCAACATATGCATATACTCACTTTTTCCATTGTTTGAAATTGGTGACAGGGTGGGGTTGAAGGAAAAAAGGAATCTTGTTAAATTTCGGTGTGTGTTTCTGAAAAAGAAAATAAAAGTAAAGAAAACTGTATTACACATGTCATGTAGGACACCAGAAAATATCCAAGTTTTACAATTATTTTTAACACCAACAATAAGTTGATCAGGAATGAAGTTAGGAACAGTTGTCTCCCTTGTAAATCAAATACAAGTAGTCAATGGATACTGTTGTGACGTCATGGCAACTGATATTGATTGCATTCGTGACCCCTTCAAGAAACAATGTACACTGGTATCAGAAAGCTTGAAGCTGTACGAATGACATTTTCTTCGTCTCCATAGATGTGTTGATGTAGATTTTTTTACCGTGTTCAGGTTTTACTGCGTAAGAATTCTTGTACAACTTACATGTACAACGACATCAAGGACGAAGCTGGGCACGGTCTCGCTGAGTAACGTCTGCTCAGTCTCCCCTCCAGCATCTCGGCACAACAATCGGAACAATGTACGACCACCAACTTCACTGCAAGAAGAAGTAAGCAAGAAAATAAGAGCACAGGAAAAAAATCTTATGAATTAAACTAGAACTGTTCTGTAAGTAGAGGTTATCTAATGGTTGCCAGTGACTTTGGAAATTAATAAACGAGAGTGATACTCATCATAACACACTGGTTCAAGTTGGGTAATATTCATCTTACACTACAATAAATACAGCGTTTTATTTCACAACGCAGCTCTACTTAAAAAAAAATATGTGACTTCCCTTCATTTTAAGATCATCTGTCAAAAGAAATACTCGATAGGGGATTGTAACGTCAGAAATGACAAAGACAGCCCAAAGACAGCATCCCAGATCCTTCAATATAAGGTTGCTGCTTGACATTTCATCTTTACGTCATAATGACTGATGATGTAATTCTCTTGTGACGTCAGCTTTGATAGTTTTTTCGTGAGTTCATAGCCATAATTTCACATGTTGATTTTGACAAAAATTACACACTGCCTGGGAGTGAAATTATCGGTCATTAAGTGTGATAAGAATGAATATCCCCCCCCCCTCTCCTTCTCCAGGCACTACATTGATCTGACAAGCCTATGAGTAAAACCTTTACTAACCTGCCCTTGATAAAACAACACTCAGTACAAACCTACCGTATTCCCAAATTCCTTCTACATTAGACTACATGTTAAATAAACTGATACCTGTCTAAATCAGGGGGGGGGGGGCCTCCGTGGCTCAGTAGGTAGAGCGTTGGACGCTCAATCTGAACAGCCTTCCACCAATGGGTAGCGGGTTGGAATCCCACTCAGTCAAAAAAATTGGAAAATTTTCTGACTGGGTTTTCACTCGAACGACCTATGTGGGATGGTTGCCAGTTACCAGCGGAAGGTCGTGGGTTTCCTCCTGGCATAAAGCCTGGTTTCTTCCCACAATAAAACTGGCAACACCGCCATATAAGAGAAATAATCTTGAGCGCGGAGTAAAACACCAAACAATCAATCAGGGTAGTTTTCCTTGCACCAAGACCTGCCAGTTAATACAATCTGATTTCAATCTGTCAGATACTTTTTGCTAATTTCTCTGATATATGAAAAATGTTAATACGCCTACCTGAAAATGACAGGAGTATGTCCAGGTACGCTGAAATAGACGTTACTACTTCTTCTGTCAGACTCAGGTAATCCATTCAGATCACTGTTATCTGAAATATAAAAAATTAAATACAATTCCATCTTTCCAATAACATGTTGCAAGTTTGAAAGCGAATTCACTGTTATCTGAAATATAAATACAATTCCATCTTTCCAATAACGTGTAGCAAGTTTGAAAGCTAATTTACTGTTATCTGAAATATAAATACAATTCCATCTTTCCAATAACATGTCGCAAGTTTGAAAGCTAATTAACTGTTATCTGAAATATAAATACAATTCCAGCTTTCCAATTACATGTCGCAAGTTTGAAAGCTAATTAACTGTTATCTGAAATATAAATACAATTCCAGCTTTCCAATTACATGTCGCAAGTTTGAAAGCTAATTTACTGTTATCTGAAATATAAATACAATTCCATCTTTCCAATAACATGTCGCAAGTTTGAAAGCTAATTAACTGTTATCTGAAATATAAATACAATTCCAGCTTTCCAATTACATGTCGCAAGTTTGAAAGCTAATTTACTGTTATCTGAAATATAAATACAATTCCATCTTTCCAATAACATGTCGCAAGTTTGAAAGGTAATTAACTGTTATCTGAAATATAAATACAATTCCATCTTTCTAATAACATGTCGCAAGTTTGAAAGCTAATTCACTGTTATCTGAAATATAAATACAATTCCATCTTTCCAATAACATGTCGCAAGTTTGAAAGCTAATTCACTGTTATCTGAAATATAAATACAATTCCATCTTTCCAATAAAATGTTTGAAAGCTAATTAACATTTTTTTAAAGTGAAAACATCTTTTGATTTAGTCTATGAGTTGTAACAAACAAAGTTCAACATAGGTTCCAAATTTGGAAATCATAAATAACATGAATAATTTTAGAGAACTATTTTGGTTTTCCAATGTTAAAAGCCATTAGGACTCTTTTCCATCAACATGGGCGATATATCGAGTAGTGCGGAAACGAATGCTCAAATATCCGAGAGCGAATACTAAATTGATAGTACTGATTTACTACCTGAATATTTTGCAACTCATTTGGTAATTAGAACTGTTTAAACCCTCAACATGGGTTTCATTCTAATGAGAAATAATTTCTAATTGTGAAAAAAAATTTACTATGTAGTCATGCCTTAATTAATTCTCATTGGAACTCATGCTAAAACATTTGCAACAAAAATAATTCTGATCTGGCCCTATTGACCTGGAAAGATACACAAAGATCGTCCAGGCTACTTACAAGGACATGTGACCTCTTGGATTGATTGATAGATTGATGTTTTACGCCGCACTCAAGATTATTTCATTTATATGGCGGCGATTCCAGGTTTAGTGGGGAAGGCAACCGGGCTCAATGCCTGGAGGAACCCCCAACCTTCGGCAGCTCTTCCATGTATGGCGACCGAACCACTTGGATTGAAATAAATTGTGATGTTGGTTAACATGACCGTCATGTTGGCGTAAAACACCCCTTATGGCATTTAACGTGTCAGTTCCATATTTAAAATGTACCAATAAAATCATGAAAGCACATTTTAACCAGATAGTCGACACCGCCAGTCAAATCATTTTCTATGCTTCTAGTTTTAGTTTATAATTAGATAAAATAAAAAATCTTTCTTAATTACCTTGTGGAGGAATATCGTCAGTTTGTGTTTTTGGCCAGTGTTCTAATAAAGCCTGTAACAACGCTCCTCCAATGTTTACTGTAAAATACAGAGTAAGAAAAACACATATAATCATTTCTGACATAAATTTGCGGATTGATTGATTAAAGGGACATGTCCGGAACCAGCGACACGTAAAACGTTCAAATGTGTGCTATTCTACCGTTGTTTATATGAAGATGAGGCTTCCAGATGGCCTTACTACTTATCAAATGTCGACTTTAATCGTACTTACATTTGGTGCTCAAAAAATTATGACGTTAGTAAGATACACATAAGTGCTAGGCCTTTCCTCGTTAGCGGTACCAAACTTTGTAAGGCTGTGCTGATAAAATTATATATTTATGATCACTAAAACACAAGGGCACAGGGAAAATCTTCTTGTCTAAAATAACCATGGTAGGCCTTTCCTTGTAAGCGGTACCAAACCTTGACTTTGATTGTACTTACATTTAGTGTCAGGTCCCTCACAGGGGGGCCCGATCCCCATTTCTTTTGCCGACATCCACGCAGCAAAGCAATCTGATTCGTCTAAATGGACCGTCAACATCTATAGAAAGAGTAAGAAAATATAATTCACATGTACATAAATGTCTCCATGGTTATTTTAGACAAGCTTGTGTGATTTAGTGTTCATAAATATATAATATGACCACCTATTCATTTTTATTGACACAGAGATTAACTGACTTTCTTGTATCAAAAAAGCAGCACAGAGATTTTTTCAGTTTTTTTTTTT